>CM054058.1:310858929-313258929 GCA_028641055.1 Alopecurus myosuroides | reverse complement strand
CCACCTCTGGACACCGTTCCCCCTCCCTTCCCCTGCTCTGTGAAGCCCGCCGTCGCACGAAGAATCCTCGCCATCGAGCAACGCCGCTGCCGAACGCCGTCGTCCATGTTCTGTCCGTCCTGCTCCCTGAACCTTGCGTGCTCGAAATTCAGTTACGCCGCGTTTTGTCACCTCTTGTTGGCCCAGCTCCGTAGCTAATCACAACCGAGCCAGCAGCCCAGATGGCTAGCCCATCTATCCCTCCGCGCGCCCGTGAGGTCGCGGGATCGAACCCCCGCGAGCGGAATAACCCCCTTTTGCTCTTTTTCCACCACAACACCCTGGTCCCACCAGTCATGGACTCTGGAGGCCACTGTGGCTCACCCCCGCCTCGTTGGCGCCCGCGTGGCCACGGGACCGCGCGGCAGCCTCTCTGGCTCGGGTGCGCTGCCGTGAGAAACTCCAGATCTGGATCTCTGTATCACGTCTAAGCCCCTGAAAATTACAGAACGGTCCCTCACATTCAAATGCCCCTAACAAATTCATTTGAACTCCAATTTTGAAAAATAAAATATGTTTTCCATTCCAAATTTCCTGTACTTTTCAAATATGCAATTTGTTCACTGTTTTTCCTAATTAAAATTGGAGTAATAATTCAATACTTTAATAACACCTTTTAAATTGCAAAATTCATAACTTGGGAAATTCAAATCCAATTCCAACATGTAAAATATGTTTTCCGTCCTATTTTTCATGAACTTTGCAAATATAAACTTTGTTTCCTATTTTGAATAAATTAAATTGCTGAAAACAACTATTTCTTAATTAATGCATTTAAAATTGTCAATTTAATAACTTGCTCATCTAAAATCCAAATTCAACAAATGAAATATGTATTCCATCTAAAATTTTGTGTTCTTTCCAAATATAAATTTTGTTATCTGTTTTGAACATTTAAAATTGGTGAAAACAACAAATCCTTGTTTAAATCATTTAAAATGCCAAAGTTCATAACTTAACAAATAAAATTCCAAACTTGGTAAACAACATATCAAACTAAAGCTATTGTTGTTTTCTTATTGTTTTCATCATCCATGCATCATTCTAATCAACTTTCACATGATGGTTATTTGTAGATCATTTAATTCAACATTAATTCATGGGCTTTTCCATATGCAATCCAAATTGCATATGGGCCCATTTAAATATGTTTACCATGTCAACTGGTTTATCTTTGATGCATCCTTAAACTTGTCATGCATCCATATCTTGATCATGCTGGATCTTTTGCCGTAGTAGTAATTGTTGCATCCGGTGTTTGTTCTAGTTCGTTGCTTCTTCCCGGATAGGACGTTGAGATGATGTGAGCAACGACAAGTTCTTCGGATGTACCTCTACTTGCTGGATTCCAGGCAAGTATACTCACTTGCTGCCTATGGCTGCCTTTCATCACTTGTTACCGATTCTTCCCGTTGCCTTTATTCTAGCCTTATGATTCGATGCTTGTTACTCGATCCTATCATATGTTTACCTTGCAGCCATGATATAGCCTTCCTTCCACTTCCTATTAGCTGTTGTTTGTTTACCTTGTTGGCCCTCGTGTCGTAGTTGCATGCTTAGGGTTGTTTGCGCTCTAGTCCCGTTGTCCTTTGTTCTATCATCTGTTTAGTTTGATAGTTGGGTTTCGATTCAATCAACAACATGTTAATGTTTTGGGTAATAATAATTTGATGATAAGGCACCGGCAGGAGGCCCGGCGTGGTTTTGAGGCCTGCTAGTGTCGACCTTAATTAGGAAAAGGGTCTTGTCCTCCGATCCATGATGAGCGTGCTAACCGTATGTGGGAAGCGAGTATGGGCGCCCCCCGCAATTCTGATTCGATTCGCATCTCGTCCAAATCGCCTCATTTAGTTCGGGTTTTCCATTTGCCGCATGCATATGCAGGTGCGAACCCTTGGCGCCAGGGTGGAACTTTTGTAGTCGGCATTTAGGGAGACACGTTCTTAGAGTGCTATGAGGGTCCCCTTTTCTTCGTGGGGCTTGATTAGTCGTGCGCTCAATTGCACGGGGTTCTTTGGGCTTGATGCGAAGAAGAGTTGGGTTGTGTTGAGTGGCCTGCTTGGTGGGTTTGCTCCCCGCCTGGCGGGTCATTCTTACGTGTACGGCCAAATTGGTGCATCCTTGCAGGGTTAAATCTTCTCGAGAAGCCGTGTTGTCCGCGGTTATGGATGACTTGGTGAAAGTGCTGGCTAACAAGTACTCAGACAACTTACACTTAACGATGATAACTTGACTAGTAATACAGATTACCTTCACCATAAAAATGAATGTCACCTTAATCGACCGTGTGAGTTTTCCTTGGGTTGCTTCCTTAGTGGGAGGTAACGTTGGATGGGTATTGCTTGGTGAGTAGTTGTAGTTGGTTCTGATACGCTATCTTATCCCTCTCTTTTAGCCGGATGTTGTAGCGCGTTTCTGTAGTTAGTTAGTGCAGCCCGCTGCCGCTTCTTTGCAATAATCCCTTCCTTTCCGTCCTACCCAAAGTATTTGTATCTTGTGATGATTGGTTACGCTAGTATCTTGTGAGTATGGTTTATCCACTTGCCAGTACTTAACCGTACTGACCCAAGAATCCATTTCGTGGCTGCATATTCGACATTGCAGTCAACAGGTTTGAAGTCTGACGATGTTAGCTTGGGAATCTCTCCGGCTTGGCCTGGGCAGGGATTGGACGCCATCGGTTATCTTCAGGACTCTTAGTCCAATTTGTATCTTGTCCGTAGTCGGACGCTGTGTTGTTTCTTCCGTTGTTATTTGGATCTTTGTATTGTATCAGTTGTATCCTTCACTCGTTTGAGTCGTCTTGTATATACCTCCTCTGTTGTGGTTGTGGATTATTCGTGAACTGTTGTAATGTTATCACAAGTGGCAACCTGGAAACGGTTATTGTGCGGATTTGGGTGGAAATGCCGAAATCTGCATAGTACCCGATCTCGGGGTGCCACAAATGGTATCAGAGCATGGTTTCCGATTCCCAAAGTTGTTTCGATACGAATGGTTATCGAAGGAACGGGTCCGCAAAGCCTGTAGGATAACCTCGCTAACGGTCGTGTTTCTAGAGTGTCAAAAACTATTTCTGCTAAATTATTTTGGAAACCTCTCGATAGGATTCTTGTTTATTCCTTTCCTCTATTCTATTTCTCCTCCTACCTTATTTGTTTTGGAGTCTCTTCTCTTATCTATCTTTCAAAGTTTTAGGATTCTACGTGGGTGGACGTTTTCTGAGCCTTTAACCTAATAGGTTCGATCATCGGAAGATTCCTGGTGGAAGAACATCGTCATCAACCCGAGCAAGATTCCCTTGTTAGTGGTGTCGAGAAACTTTTGTTAGTGGTGTCGAGAAGAAGAGATCCGCCCACTGACCCAGGAAATCAACCGCAGCATGAAGACTCCGTAGTTGACACCTCTCTTCCCCTTGCCTTGGGTGGATTGCGAGGGCGCAATCCCTTGTTAGTGGTGTCGTGTGTAACACCTGGGGTGTTTTCCCTAATTTAGAAAAAAATTGGTTGTTTTCCTTTTTTTGCTTTGCATCACATGCATCATATGCATTGCACCTTGTTTTCAAAACAACTTAAAAAGTTCAAACCAATTTAAAACTTTCAAACATGTCCAAAGTTTCTAATTAAAAGTTGCAAACTAAACAACTCAAATTGTTTTCAATAGTTTTGAATTTGAATCAATTAAAATGCTTGTTAATAAAAATCCTTTTATTAACACCCTAATGGTAAATTCCAGTTCAAATTCAAATCAATGTCACAATTTGAAATTTTCAAAAACTAAATAGCATGCACTTGGGCATCTGAAGTGGTTAATCCATTTGAAATTAAGTTCCTGATTTTTAACCATCAAAATCCCTTTCTTTTTTACCTTTTCTATTTCAAAAAGAAAGAAAAAAAAACAAAAAACAAAAAAAGGGGGAGGCAGGCCAGCCCAAGTGGGCTAGGCCACCTACCACCCCTACTCCCACAGCCCAGCAGCCCAACCCCCCTGCTTCTTCTTCGTACGGACAGACAGGAGGGGGACGTCACCCTCCACCACCGAGCCCCCCACCTCCACCTGCTCCCCCTCCCCTATACCTACCCCCTCCTTTCCCAAACCCTAGCCCCAACCACTCCCTCTCCTTCCTCCTGCGCTGCCGATTCCCTCTCCCCTCCACTGTTTTTCTCTCTGTTCCCCTTTCTCTGAACTGAACCGAGAGAGGGGGGGCTCCTCCATGGCCGGCGATGGAGCATCATGTGCGGGTGGTGTGGGGCCTGCGAAGGTCCTCTGAGTGTGGGAATGGAAGGAGGACGTCTTCCTCGTCCGATCGCCGAAGGATCCGCGGTCGGGGGTTGGCTGTAGCGGCCGCGCCGTCCGCGTCAATGTCCGGCGATCATCGGTGACAGGCTTGTCGCTGTCACCTCGTCACCGACCCCTTCAACCTCGTCTTCAACCCCCCACGGTGAGTACCACCTCTGGACACCGTTCCCCCTCCCTTCCCCTGCTCTGAGAAGCCCGCCATCGCGCGAAGAATCCTCGCCATCGAGCAACGCCGCTGTCGAACACCGTCGTCCACGTTTTGTCCGTCCTGCTCCCTGAACCTTGCGTGCTCGAAATTCAGTTACGCCACGTTTTGTCACCTCTTGTTGGACCAGCTCCGTAGCTAATCACAACCGAGCCAGCAGCCCAGATGGCTAGCCCATCTATCCCTCCGCGCGCTCGTGAGGTCGCGGGATCGAACCCCCGCGAGCGGAATAACCCCCTTTTGCTCTTTTTCCACCACAACACCCTGGTCCCACCAGTCATGGACTCTGGAGGCCACTGTGGCTCACCCCCGCCTCGTTGGCGCCCGCGTGGCCACGGGCCCGCGCGGCAGCCTCTCTGGCTCGGGTGCGCTGCGGTGAGAAACTCCAGATTTGGATCTTTGTATCACGTCTAAACCCCTGAAAATTACAGAATGGTCCGTGACATTCAAATGCCCCTAACAAATTCATTTGAACTCCAATTTTGAAAAATCAAATATGTTTTCCATTCCAAATTTCCTGTACTTTTCAAATATGCAATTTGTTCACTGTTTTTCCTAATTAAAATTGGAGTAATAATTCAATACTTTAATTACACCTTTTAAATTGCAAAATTCATAACTTGGGCAATTCAAATCCAATTCCAACATGTAAAATATGTTTTCCATCCCATTTTTCATGAAATTTGCAAATATAAACTTTGTTTCCTATTTTGAATAAATTAAATTGATGAAAACAACTATTTCTTAATTAATGCATTTAAAATTGTCAATTTAATAACTTGCTCATCTAAAATCCAAATTCAACAAATGAAATATGTATTCCATCTAAAATTTTGTGTTCTTTACAAATATAAATTTTGTTATCTATTTTGAACATTTAAAATTGGTGAAAACAACAAATGCTTGTTTAAATCATTTAAAATGCCAAAGTTCATAACTTAACAAATAAAATTCCAAACTTGGTAAACAACATATCAAACTGAAGCTATTGTTGTTTTCTTATTGTTTTCATCATCCATGCATCATTCTAATCAACTTTCACATGATGGTTATTTGTAGATCATTTAATTCAACATTAATTCATGGGCTTTTCCATATGCAATCCAAATTGCATATGGGCCCATTTAAATATGTTTACCATGTCAACTAGTTTATCTTTGATGCATCCTTAAACTTGTCATGCATCCATATCTTGATCATGCTGGATCTTTTGCCGTAGTAGTAATTGTTGCATCCGGTGTTTGTTCTAGTTCGTTGCTTCTTCCCGGATAGGACGTTGAGATGATGTGAGCAACGACAAGTTCTTCGGATGTACCTCTACTTGCTGGATTTCAGGCAAGTATACTCACTTGCTGCCTATGGCTGCCTTTCATCACTTGTTACCGATTCTTCCCGTTGCCTTTATTCTAGCCTTATGATTCGATGCTTGTATCTCGATCCTATCATATGTTTACCTTGCAGCCATGATATAGCCTTCCTTCCACTTCCTATTAGCTGTTGTTTGTTTACCTTGTTGGCCCTCGTGTCGTAGTTGCATGCTTAGGGTTGTTTGCGCTCTAGTCCCGTTGTCCTTTGTTCTATCATCTGTTTAGTTTGATAGTTGGGTTTCGATTCAATCAACAACATGTTAATGTTTTGGGTAATAATAATTTGATGATAAGGCACCGATAGGAGGCCCGGCGTGGTTTTGAGGCCTGCTAGTGTCGACCTTAATTAGGAAAAGGGTCTTGTCCTCCGATCCATGACGAGCGCGCTAACCGCATGTGGGAAGCGAGTATGGGCGCCCCCCGCAATTCTGATTCAATTCGCATCTCGTCCAAATCGCCTCATTTAGTTCGGGTTTTCCATTTGCCGCATGCATATGCAGGTGCGAACCCTTGGCGCCAGGGTGGAACTTTTGTAGTCGGCATTTAGGGAGACACGTTCTTAGAGTGCTATGAGGGCCCCCTTTTCTTCGTGGGGCTTGATTAGTCGTGCGCTCAATTGCACGGGGTTCTTTGGGCTTGATGTGAAGAAGAGTTGGGTTGTGTTGAGTGGCCTGCTTGGTGGGTTTGCTCCCCGCCTGGCGGGTCATTCTTACGTGTACGGCCAAATTGGTGCATCCCTGCAGGGTTAAATCTTCTCGATAAGCCGTGTTGTCCGCGGTTATGGATGACTTGGTGAAAGTGCTGGCTAACAAGTACTCAGACAACTTACACTTAACGATGATAACTTGACTAGTAATACAGATTACCTCCACCATAAAAATGAATGTCACCTTAATCAACCGTGTGAGTTTTCCTTGGGTTGCTTCCTTAGTGGGGTGTAACGTTGGATGGGTATTGCTTGGTGAGTAGTTGTAGTTGGTTCTGATACGCTATCTTATCCCTCTTTTTTAGCCGGATGTTGTAGCGCGTTTCTGTAGTTAGTTAGTGCAGCCCGCTGCCGCTTCTTTGCAATAATCCCTTCCTTTCCGTCCTACCCAAAGTATTTGTATCTTGTGATGATTGGTTACACTAGTATCTTGTGAGTATGGTTTATCCACTTGCCAGTACTTAACCGTACTGACCCACGAATCCATTTCGTGGCTGCATATTCCACATTGCAGTCAACAAGTTTGAAGTCTGACGACGTTAGCTTGGGAATCTCTCCGGCTTGGCCTGGGCAGGGATTGGACGCCATCGGTTATCTTCAGGACTCTTAGTCCAATTTGTATCTTGTCCGTAGTCGGACGCTATGTTGTTTCTTCCGCTGTTATTTGGATCTTTGTATTGTATCAGTTGTATCCTTGACTCGTTTGAGTCGTCTTGTATATACCTCCTCTGTTGTGGTTGTAGATTATTCGTGAACTGTTGTAATGTTATCACAAGTGGCAACCTGGAATCGGTTATTATGCGGATTTGGGTGGAAATGCCGAAATCTGCATAGTGCCCGACCTCGGGGCGTCACAAAAAGGCACAAAACTTTGATCCCATATTAAAGGTGGAAGATCCGACATCCGCCGATCAGGCGAAAAACTCGGAAGTTGAGTCTGTAATAGCGGCCATAGAAGCAAAACTGGACTCGGAAACCGGGTCTGCAGGTACAGATTCCGAGGTGAAGATGCTTTCAAAAGAAAGGTCAAATCCATGCAGGAAAGCTTCCACGAAGTACTCATGGCAAAACCTACATCAAAGTTGGATGCCAAAGAAGAGGAAGACCCTACAACCCCTCCGCCAGCTAAAGATGAAGAAGGTGGTGAAAAAAGCCCGTATTATCCCGATGTGCAGGAGTTAACGGAAGATGAACCACCAAAAAAACCTCCATGTTCCAAAAAGAAGAAGAAAATCTGCCAAGAAGTTGTTTACCAAAACCTAGAAGAAAAAGGTATCCAACCAAAACCTAGAAGTCGGAAGCGGCAGTGGCGAAAAGACAGCTGAGAAGAAAAAGGTTGAAATCCTTGTTCCCCAGATGTCGGAACATGAGGAGATTGATCTAATCCAAACCTCGTTCGCACGTGACGAGCCACCGGAAGTGATGGAAGCCAAGCGACAAGCAATAATGCCGCAGCAGCAACATCTGTTCTGAACTCGGGAAAACCTCCTCAAAATCCAAGCTGATATCAAAATACAGTAGGAAGAAATCGAGGAATACGAGCGCCAGAATAGATCTAGAATTAAACCCACGAGGTTACCCGGAATTTGAAAGCCAAAAGAACTGCCAGCAATAAAGCGTTTTGAAAACCCATCTTGGCAAAGGGATGTTAACAACACAAATGCTAAGGGTGAACGCATCTACAAAACTGCAGCTGAAAACATAGAAACCGCTTTCGCCAGCCTTAACAATGATCTGTAAACCAACGGCGAAAAACTGCAGGGAGTGTATGACTTCTTAGGAAAAGCATTACAACAACAACAGCGAGGACAAACACGTTCAGGCAAGCTACCTGATGATTCAACCTTTTGCAAAACCGCCACGTGCACCGCTAGAGCACTTGACCCAGGCAAACCCGGAGATTCGAAACAAAATAAGGGAGATCCCAAGAAGGACAAGTGATAAAGGGTTTGCCCGATCTTCTCGTTGAGCACTCTCGATAGCAATGATGATAGATAACTTGTGTCTTGGTGAAACCTCTCCAGCTGATCCCTGATGCCAATGCAACAACTTGCAACCCGTTGGATATTCTCAACTCCACACACTTGCACAATGTAATCAAAGACTACGAGTGGTACTGTATCTACTAATTCCCAATGGAACAACGGATATCACGCAGAATTTGCAAGGGGTAACTCCACCAAACCGGTGGGGATAAATTCAGATGAACATTGTTCAAGTCTAGAATCTAGGGTTTATGTTTTAACTGGTTCTACCTCTAAATTCGTGTCTAAGAGGTATATATGAGGGAGGGGTGCGGCCAAGAGAGGGGATGTGCCCCCTAACCTACTCCTACTCGGTTTGGTGCAACCAAACTGTTACAAACCGAACCCAATATGGGTTGAGCCCATTGGACTCATAGGTCCTCTACTAAAAACGTTTGGGAAAGCCTATGACATGTCCTTGCTGCTCCCATACCAACCTCCAATGCGCCTATTGTGTGGATGGATCTTTTAGATCTTGTGGGAAACAATCTCCATGACTTCCTCCATGTGTGTACACTTGTTTTCCACCATTGCCAGCTTGTTTTCCAGCTCCTTTTGATGCTCTCCTCCATCCATGTTTGTGTTATCAATAACCCTATAACACATAAATACATATGCTTAGGTAGTATAACATTCTTATAAACACAAACAACACAACCAATTAAGAAGGAACTCACCTTATAGTAATCATCAATTAACTTCAATATTTCCTTCCAACTCAAGCATGAACAATCATCATGTATCCCTATAATATTCATATCAAAAAGAAAATCCCGGATAACAAGGATGCAACATCCAGAACAGGAACCCATCCGCCGAAAGGCCGAAGTAATGCAAAACCCCATGATGATAAAGAACAGGAGGAGAAAAACCGAATGACGGAAAAACAATGCCGCTTCTGAGACAGCCGACAGATAAAGCCAGAAGATACATCAATCCTCACAGGCGTGAGAGATCCCGAACCCCTCCAAGGAACAAAGAAAGGGTAAGGAGTAGAACTCCGCGTTATTCCAAAGGACGGGATGCCGGAAGAAATAGGGATGGTCCCAGAAAAGCGTATTCACGTAAAAAATAGACTAGAGCGGAGTAGATCCCCCTCTGTCCATTTAGCTGGAAGGTATTCCGCACACGTCGATAAGGCAGAAAGAGACTATTTGTATTTCGGACCAAAGTGTTTCACTGACATCCGGAAACTCGGTCTACATTCTGGCTTTGCCAAAGTTGGGCCAACTTATTAAAAGTATACCGGAAGTACAAACCCGAATACATGGCTCTCGGATTACTATACTGTCGTCCAGATCAACAAAGGGACACTGATGATAAAATCCAGAAACAGCAACGGAAAGGCGAACCTAAATTCCCGAGAGTTGAAGGAGAATGCAACCTAACTTTCCTTGCGACTCCATCGGCAAGATGGACAAAACGAACGCTGCGAGAAATCAACACGGTCGTGCCTCCAACCCCAAAGTACTTGAAGTATTCAAAGACGCCAATTACTTGGGATCAGTTAGATCATCCCGGTAATATCCCGGAACCCGGCACACACGCCTTGGTCATAAGTCCTATTGTTCAAAACACTAGGCTCAAAAGGGTGCTGATGGACAGAGGATCAAGCATCAACATCATGTACTTGAGTACTTTGGAAATTTGCATCTATCGCAAGCCCAGCTCAAGCATAGCAACGTACGTTTTCACGGCATTGTTTCTGGCAGACAAGCACAATCCCTAGGAGAAATTTCCCTAGAAGTAACCTTCGAAAAGGAGGAACACTTTCGCCAGGAGACGATTTCGTTTGAAGTAGTACCGTTCGAAAGTGTGTATCATGAAATACTCGGTCATCGGGCTTTTGCCAAATTCATGGCAAGGTCGTGCTACATCTACAACATGCTTAAGATGCCAGGACCAAAAGGCGGAGTAATCACCATCAAAGGAGATTTCAAGCTAGCAAATGAGCTGGAGCGAGGAAACGCCCTTTGTGCAAAACATGTAGCAAAGGAAGAGCTGAAGGAGCTGGCTAAAGAATTATAGCCAACAGAAATCCCGGCAGGAAAATAAAGCCGACAGCCGAAAGCCGGCTGATAGTTTCAACCCGTCTGAGAATACAAAGCAGATCATCCTGGATCCCAAAGACCCAACGAAGTACGTCATGATGGGAACAGGAATGACTGACAAATAGGAAAGCGTGCTCATTAAGTTTCTCCGTGAGAACTGGAAATTTTTTGCCTGATGTCCAGCTGATATGCTAGGCGTACCCAGGGAACTTGCTGAGCACCAATTTAAGGTTATTCCAGGATCAAAACTCGTCAAACAAGGTCTCCGTCGTTTTAACGGAAGAAGGTGGAAGGCTATTGGCAAGGAAATTATCCGGCTTTTAGCAGCTGATTTTATCCGGGAAGTTATACACACTGATTGGTATGCGAACCCAGTCTTAGTCCTGAAGAAGGATAGTATTATTCTTAGGATGTGTATAAATTATACCGGTCTGAACAAATTGTGCCCAAAAGATAGGGCCGCGTTACCACGAATCGATCAAATAATAGATGACACTTCTGGCTCTGAGCTTTTATGCTTTTTGGACGCTTACTCCGGGTATCATGAAGTACGCATGAAAGAAGAAGACCAAATAAAAACCTCTTTCATAACACCCTACGGAGCATATTACTATATAACCATGCCCTTTGGCCTGAAGAATGCTGGAGCCACATACCAGTGTTGCATGCAAAGATGCTTGCATGATCAAATAGGTAAAAACGTCCATGTTTACATGGATGACGTTGCCGTCGTTTCCAATGAAAAGCATACACTCCTTGAAGATCTACGAGAAACCTTCAACAATCTCCGCACTTACAAAATGAAGTTAAATCTATTAAAGTGCGTATTTGGGGTTTCCTCAGGAAAACTTCTAGGTTTTATCATTTCTCACAGAGGAATAGAGGTAAAAACGGAAAAGATCAAAGAAATCTTGGATATAAATAGGCCTACATGTCTAAAGGACGTCCAAAGATTGACAGGTTCTGCAGCTGCTGTAAGCAGGTTTTTAAGCCGGCTTGGTGACAAGGCTCTGCCATTATACAAATTGTTGAAGAAATACCACAAATTTGAATGGATAGAAGAGGCGGATAAAGCATTAACCCAGTTAAAAGAAACTTTGATGAAAGCTCCGATTTTGGCATCCCCAAAAGACGAAGAACCCATGTTACTGTATCTTACAGCAACACACAGGGTTATAAGTGCGGTGATAATCGTGGAAAGATGGAAAGACGAACAAAGTATTCTAGATCAACACCCGGTGTACTACGTCATCGAGGTATTCTCGGTGTAAAAAAAAAGGTATCCGCATTATCAAAAGCTGGCATATGGCGTATTTTTCGCATCTCGAAAACTCCGTCATTATTTCCAAGGACATTCCATAACAGTGGTAAGCAAAGAACCACTAGGGGATATTATAAACAAAGCGGACGCAATAGGCAGAGTAGCCAAGTGGGTCATTGAGTTTGTTGCGTTCGACATTAAGTACCAACTCCGGACGTCGATTAAATCCTAGGTGTTGGAAGATTTTGTCGCCGATTGGACAGAAGCCATGTAAAACACACCAATGCCAGACTTGGAATATTGGATAATGCATTTTGATGGATCCAAAATGAAGGAAGGCGCTGGTGTAGGTGTGGTTCTTAAATCTCCAAAAGTCGACACAATGGAGTATGTATTACAAATTCACTTCAACGCCAACAACAATGTGGCAGAATACGAAGCATTGCTTCATGGCTTGCATATTGCAAAGGAAATAGGTACCAAACACATTCTTTGCTATGGTGCAAAGGATACCCTATTTCAGAAGATCAGAAGAACTGAGGGGACATCTGAGGTATCTTAGAAGTCCAGAAGAGGGAGCAAGCCACGAGGAAAGCCGGAGGGGGACCACTAGGGGCCCACACCATGGGGTGGCGCCCCCCTTGGCCGCGCCGCCACGTGGTGTGGCCACCTTGGCCCACCTCTGGTGGATATTTTTGGCGTACTTGACCCCGAGGGAACCCTAAGCCCAGAACATCATCGAAGAATTATTCCGCCGCCGCCTCGGGGCAAAAAGCACCCGAGAGGGAAACGCTCTCTGGGAGGGAGAAATTTGTCGGGGAAATTCCTCTCCGGAGAGGGGAAATTATCGCCATCGTCACCGTCATCGCTCCGGGCATCATCAAGATCATCATCGTCATCATCATCAGCACCACCAGCACCATCAGCCTCATCATCCACCTTCATCCCGTTGTAACAACTAGGGGCCTCTATCGTTGTTTTACATTAGATCTCTCTCTCGGTGTGGATTACTTGTTAGTAGTTGATGCTTGTGAGATTTATAGGTGTTAACACTTTATGACCAGATTGTTATTATCCATTATATCACCTCTGATTATGATCCATATGATGTCTTGTGAGTAGTTCGTTTAGTTCTTGAGGACATGGGAGAAGTCATGATGTTAGTAGTGAAGTCATATTGAAGTAATATCTCGTGGTTCGGTATTTAAGTTATGGTGCTATTCTTCTAGTGGTGTCATGTGAACGTCGACTACATTATACTTCACCTTTATGGGCCTAGGAGGATGCATTGTGTATTTGGCTACTAATTGTGGGGTTGCCGGAGTAACAGAAACCTAAACCCCCGTTAGGGAACCAATGCACGAGGGAGCGTAGAATCCCGGAGTTTTAAGGCGGTGGTTAGTTTTATCTTAATTACTTTCTTGTATTTGCGGATGCTTACGAGGGGTATAATCACAAGTATGTATTAGTCCTAGTTGGGTGGTGCATTAGCATATGGTCGCCCACACAACACTTCATGAACCAATGGATATTAATCAACCGTAACGAAGCGAAAGCACTTGACGAAATTCCCATGTGTCCTCGAGAACGTTTGGTAGTCATAAGTAATACAACCGGCTTGTCCTTCGCTCTCAAAAGAATTGGGCCACTCGCTGCAATATTATTTACTGCACTTTATTTATCTGCTATATCAAAAACCTCCAAAACCCGTTTTCTAGTGTTTACAGTGAATCCTCTATCCAACCTGCTTGTCAACACCTTCTGCTCCTCGTTGGGTTCGACACTCTTTTTTATCGAAAGTACTACGGTGCACCCCATATACTTGTGGGTCATCAAGACTATTTTCTGGCGTCGTTGCCGCGGAGTGAAGCGCTATTGGTAAGTGGAATTGGTAAGAGAAACTTTTACTGTGAGTGTTGTTTTTATTTTTGTCTGCTGTTTTATTTCATTATGGAGAATACTTTTGGTTCTCTGTTTTGGGGTACTTCTACCGTTGCTACTAGGGTAGTTGGTAACCCATCATCTGCTGAATTATATCCTTATAAAATACCTATGAAAATTGTTGGACGTGTTATGGATAACTGCTATTACGGTGATGGAACTGTCCATCCCGGTGATCATTTGCTCTTTATACATGAATTATGCCAGTTATTTAGGTGTGAAGGTATTACAATGGATCAAGTTAAAAGGAAATTATTTTCTTCATCGCTGAAAGGAAGAGCCGCTGAATGGTTCAAATTACTGAATAATGGTGAATCTATTGGATGGGGGGAATTGCTCCTCTCTTTTATTCTAAATTATATCCTCCTAGTGAGATTCATAAAGACTGGAATCAAATCTATAATTTCTGGCCTCATGATGGAGAGAGTATTTCCCAAGCGTGGGGGAGAATGAAGTTATTAATGCTTAAATGTCCCGTTCATGAATTCCCGGGAAATATTGTTATCAATAATTTTTATGCAAGGCTTTCTCTTCATGATAAGGATTTATGGGATGCTTCTTGTTCTGGATCATTCACACGTATGAAGGAAGAAGCTAAATGGGATCTTTTTAACCGTATTCAAGAAAACACTAAAGGATGGGAGAATGATAAAGGTAGAAAGTCAGGTATAAATTATGATTATGATGCATTAAATATTTTATGGGAACCAATGATTTCTATGATGTAGTGCTGTTTGTGGTCTTGATTCTCAAATCTTTGCAAATGTCCTTAAAGCCTTGCCTCCTATCTTGATATTCCTAAAAAGAATAATCACAAGTACCAAGCACCTTATATAGATATTGGTTCTGCTAGTAATATAGAAGTTGCATGTTAGTTAATCCTTGCTGTTCCTGATCCCATATGTTGAAAAACTGCCTTTCCCTGCTAGGGTGAAAGAACACTCTATGGTGGGCTAGTGTGGTTAATAAGAGTAATAAGGAAATCAATTGAAACCTGATGAACAAATAACTGATGAACCTATGCACGTAGAAATAGTGAAAGATCTTGATTGTGGAAATGTGGGAGTAGTAACACATTGTTCTTTTGTGGGGATAGCTTCTGATATGTTCCTTCCCATCCTCGTAGACCTAAGAAAACTTGTGATACCTGAGCTTTATGTTAGAATGGTGTCATTTCTATTATAGGTATGAGAGTATGCTACTGATAATGGATTCCCATCCTCGTATAGCCTAAGAACAACTAGTGTTCCAATGATGCTTTTTGATAAGATTGGTGATCATTTCTATTATGGTTTGTGCGATATTGGTGCTATTTCTAGTGATATACCTTATGAGCTTTATAGGGAAATTATGCATGAAATTGGTTCTTGTGATCTTGAAGATATTGATGTGGTTATTCAGCTTGCTAATAGAGAAACTGTTTTTCTGATTGGTATTGTTAGAGATGCGGAAGTTTTGTGTGGTAAGACTAAATATCCCACTGATTTTCTAGTACTTGGTAAGGCCGCTAGTAGACTTGTCCTATTATTTTTGGTAGACCTTTCTTGAACACTTGTGGTGCTATTATAGATTGTAAAAGAGAGAAGATTTTGACTAAATTTGATGGAAAATCTTATGAGTTCAATTTCTCCAAATTTGCTAGAGCACCTTATGAATCTAAATTGCCTGATGAGAATTTTAAAGTTGAAAAACTTGCTTCTATTGCTCTTTCTCCTAACAATGCTTTGCAGCAATATATGGAGGAGCACGATAGTCATGTCTTTATGGAAGAGAGAAATGAGATTGACGGTATTCTTCTTCGTCAACCGGTGATACTAAAACATAATTTACTTGTGGAAGACTTGGGTACAACATTACCGCCCAAGGAGGATCCTGTCTTTGATTTAAAACCTTCGCCCAATGATCTTAAATATACTTATCTTGATGATAAGAAATTATATCTTGTTATTATTAGTGCTAAACTTTCAGGTGAAGAAGAGGAAATATTATTGGGAATTCTGAAGAAACACCATGGAGCTATTGGATATACTCTTGATGATTTGAAGGGAATTTCTACTACTATATGTCAGCATGCTATTAATATTGAACCTGATGCAAAGCCAGTAGTTGAACATCAACGCAGTTTAATTCCTAAGATGAAGGAAGTGGTAAGAAATGAGGTATTAAAACCTCTTGATGCTGGTATTATTTTTCCTATTGCTGATAGTAGATGGGTGAGACATGTGCATTGTGTCCCTAAGAAGGAAGGATTGACTATTGTGCCTAATGAAAACAATGAGCTCATTCCACAAAGAGTAGTAGTTGGATATAGAATGTGTATTGATTTTAGAAAGGTTAATAAAGTTACTAAGAAATATCATTATCCTTTGCCCTTTATTGATCAAATGTTAGAAAGGTTGTCTAAGAAAACTCGTTTTTGCTTTCTTGATGGTTATTCTGGGTTTTCTAGAATTGTTGTTAGGAAGCAAGATCAAGAGAAAACAACCTTTACTTGTCCTTATAGTACTTATTCTTATAGACGTATGCCTTTTGGTTTGTGTAATGCTCCTGCTACTTTTCAAAGATGCATGTCTGCTATTTTTCATGGTTTTGTGAAGAAATTGTGGAAGTATTCATGGACGATTTTTCCGTCTATGGAACTTCTTTTGATAATTGTTTGCACAACCTTGATAAAGTTTTGCAGAGATGTGAGGAAAGTAATCTTGTTCTTAATTGGGAGAAATGCCACTTTATGGTTAATGAAGGAATTGTTCTTGGACATAAAAATTCTGAAAGAGGTATTGAAGTTGACAGAGCTAAAGTGGAAGCAATAGAGAAAATGCCCTGTGCTAGGGATGTTAAAGGTATTCGTAGTGTTCTTGGTCATTCTGGTTTTTATAGGAGGTTTATTAAAGATTTCTCCAAAATATCAAAGCCTCTTACTAATCTTCTTCAAAAAGATGTACCATTTGTTTTTGATGACGATTGTAAGGAAGCTTTTGAAACTTTAAATAAATCTTTAACTACTGCTCCTATTGTTCAACCACCTAATTGGAATTTACCTTTTGAAATTATGTGTGATGCTAGTGATTTTTCTGTAGGTGTTGTTCTTGGACAACGCATAGATAATAAGTTGAATGTTATTCATTATGCTAGTAAGACTCTTGATGCTGCTCAAAAGAATTATGCCACTACTAAAAAAGAGTTCTTAGTTGTAGTTTTTGCAGGTGATAAGTTTAGACCTTAAATTGTTGACTCAAAGGTTACTATTCGTACTGATCATGCTGCTATTAGATACCCTATGGAAAACAAAGATGCTAAGACTAGGCTTATTAGATGGGTGTTTCTTTTACAAGAGTTTGATTTGCATATTGTGGATAGAAAGGGTGCCGAAAATCCTGTTGCTGATAACTTGTCTAGATTGGAACTCATTACTTTTGATCCTATTCCTGTTAATGATAGTTCTCCAAATGAACAGTTGGCTGCAATAAAGGTAAAATCCCAAGATAGTCCATGGTATGCTGATTATGATAACTTTAATGTTACGAAGTATTTGCCTCCAACATTTACAGCTGAACAAAAAAATCTTCTATGATTTGAGGCATTATTTTTGGGATGACCCACATTTATATAAAGAAGGAGTAGATGGTATTATGAGAAGATGTGTACCAGATCATGAACAACGTGAATTATTGAATAAGTGCCATAGTAGTGCTTATGGAGGACATCACGCTGGAAATAGAACCGCATAGAAGGTTCTACAATCAGGTTTCTATTGGCCTACCCTCTTTAAAGATGCACGTAAATTTATTTTATCTTGTGATGAATGTCAAAGAGTAGGCAATATTTCTAGACGTAATGAAATGCCTATGAGTTATTCACTTGTTATTGAACCTTTTGATTGTTGGGGATTTGACTTTATGGGTCCTTTTCCACCTTCGAATGGTTACACTCACATTCTTGTTGATGTTGATTATGTTACTAAGTGGGTAGAAGCTATACCTACTAAAAGTGCTGATGGTGAGACCTCTATAAAAATGCTTAAAGATGTTATTTACCCTAGGTTTGGTGTGCCTAGGTATCTTATGACTGATGGAGGTTCTCATTTTATTCATGGTGGTTTTACAAAGACCCTTGCTAAATATGATGTTAATCATAGAATTGCCTCATCTTATCATCCTCAAACCAGTTGGCAAGTAGAATTATCAAATAGAGAAATTAAATCTATCTTACAAAATACTGTTAATAAATCTAGGAAGAATTGGTCATATAAGTTGAATGATGCTTTATGGGCTTATAGAACTGCTTATAAAAATCCTATGGGTATGTCTCCTTATAAAATGGTTTATGGAAAAGCTTGTCACTTGCCTTTAGAATTAGAACACAAAGCTTATTAGTCAGTGGAAGAATTAAACAAAGATTTTAAACTTGCTGGTAAGAAAAAAATGCTTGATTTGAATCATTTAGATAAATGGAGATGTGAAGCTTATGAAAATGCCAAGCTCTTTAAATAGAAAGTTAAAAAATGGCATGAGAAAAGAATCCTTAAAAGAGAGTTTCATGTTGGTGATAAAGTTCTATTGTATCGGTCTTCTCTCATATTTTTTACAGGAAAATTTCTCCTGATGGGAAGGACCTTATGTCATTGAAGAAGTGTATCGTTCGGGTGCAATTAAAATTGCTTCCCTCAAAGATAAGACTACACAAGTGGTAAATGGACAAAGACTCAAACATTATATTTCTGGGGATTCGTATGATGAAGATGTGGATGTTATTCAAGTAATGACTCCGGAGAAGTTCATTAGAGGGAAGATTCTAGAATCTGTAGAGTCTGTCTTGGAATAGGTAACAGTTATGTTAAGAAAAAGTTCGCGAAATACGTTTTCAGTTATAAATTACCGATTTTTTGGAAAATATAAAAAATACCGAGCCAAAGAGGAGTTGGAGAAGGTGCCTGGAGGCATCACACCATTAGGGGGCCCGGGCCCACCCTTGGCCGCGCCACCCTATGGTGTGGGCGCCTCGAAGCCCCTCCCTGACTCGTTCTCGACCTGGACTTTCCTTTCGTTACGTATATTTTTCTAGATAACCCCCCGGACCCCCCGAGGTCCGTATATCGTTTTCTCGTCGTGTTTCTGTTTCGAGCTGTTTCTGCGAGGATCTATTTTCAGTTTTAGAAGCATCATGGCCTCCGCCAACAACAACAAGGGGAAGGAGTCAATAGAAGATGATCTCTAAGGTCCCAAGCGCAAGAACGTGGATCAGGGCGTCAAGAGGGAAGTAAAAAGGACGTCATCAAGCAGTGTTTATTCTTGTAGCGCGCAGGTACCAAGAGCATCAGTCCCGGGCCTCAGTCCCGTCCCTAGAGTAGAGGAAGCTCTTCGGGTTGCAGATGAGTTTTGTGAGCGTTATCGAGCTTTAAGGACGGAGGTAGAGATTCTTCAAGAAGAAAATGACATGTTTCTTGAGATGCTGCAATATTTCCACGCCTTGCTTGAGAAGAGTGTATCACCCCCACCACCGAAGAATTGATTCATCATTGGTATTGGCATCCCCTGGCTTGTTCCAAGCTTGGGGGAGTACCGTGGTATCACTTTTATCTTTCACCCCTTTTACCTTTTAGTAGAGTCATATCTTGAGTAGAGAAAATATCATATAGGATGGTTTGCAGTATGGAAGTGTTGCTACTTAGTTGGTTATCGTTGTATCCCTTGGTTTGAGTTGCCGTAATGAAATATAAATGAGAAGTTTCATCATCTATTTGTTTCACTTTATTTTAGTTTGCAATTTTTGTTATGTGATTGATCTTGTTATTAGTATTGGTATCAATTCTGGAGTTTCAAGATAATCTAGTTGGTTTTCGCAAACTTAGCATTGGTCAGTAGCAACAATTAGTTGAGACTTAAGTAGAAAAGAGGGATTTGCATGTAGATATACTATTCAATGATCTTTATTTCTTGTTAGCTCATAAGCTTAGTATTCTCAAAAAATTAGTTTTGCACCTTCAAGGAAGATTGCATGATTGTCTTTATCATATATGTTTTTGTTTGTTTTGCTTCGATTCTTATGCTTTCTACCCAACCTTGCTAGCTAAAAACCTATACTGAGAGGGAATTCTTCTCGTGCATCCAAACCTTGAGCCCAAAACCTTGCCATTTGTGTCCACTATACTTACCTATATGTGGTATTTCACCGCCACTCCAAGTAAATTGCTTGTGTGCTACCTTTAATCCTTCAAAATTACACTTGTTTTGTCCTCCTAAATTAGCTCAGGAGGACGCAAATAGAGAATCTTTATCTCACTTGTTGATTGGATTTCACACCCTAGACTAGTGGCTTCATCCGCTTATCCAAATGCTAGAAGATCTGTCAGCGGGGTTCCCAGCCCCAAATAATAATACAAATTCTCTTCACTCCTTTGCCCCTGATTTATCAGTCAAAGCATAATTGTGTAAACAAAAGAGAAAGATGGATGACCTTCTATACCAGTTGCGTCCTTCTATGGGAGCCGCTCTTGTGAAGTCTAGTTGGCTTGTGACATACTGCATTTTCTGTTTGCCATTTCTTGACATAAACATACACCTCTCAAAATTTAGACACTCCTCCACGCTTTGTGATTGTTGGCAGGCACCCGAGGATTCGGTTAGCCATGATTTGTGTAAGAAAGGTTGGGAGGAGTGTCAAACTTTTATACCTCTGTTTGACAAAATAAATGATCTAGCACATGAGTGATCAATGCTTCCCTCTGCAAAGGGTCTATCTTTTACATTTATGTTGAGTCAGTAAACCTACTTCTTTCTGTCTAAGCAAGCATTTGAGTTGTTGTGATTCATCCAGCTACATGTTGATTTACTCAATCATGTTATTTATTCTTCCTTGTTTCTGCAAATTCTTTTATCTGTTTGAATACCACTTTGAAAGTTACCAATGGTTGCAAAGAGACCGGTATAATTGAGCAGGATAAACTCTGCAATATAGCTCTAGTATAAAGACTCTAATCGAAAGATAGTACACTGTTAATTGTTCACTGACCAAGAACAAAGTTTGCCTATACCAATTGTGATTTACTTTTTGCACCCTTATTGTTACTTTACTTATTTCCACGTTGATTATATGAGAGGAAGTTGTTGTCTAAAATGACTTGTTCTTTGTAGATGTGATGACTCTGAAGGGGTCGTTGCATAGAAAACAAAAATTCTCCTACGCGAGAGACACCCGAAAGGCCAAGATCTAATCTAGGAGACGAAGAGCAACGGGCAAAGAGAGGGTCAAGGAGAACACATACCCTCGAAGACACAAAGCATTACGAGATCAAATCTCGTTGTTGGCGTAGTCGTACTCACACCGATCCCGATAGCGAGAAGATGTGCACCGCAATCCGGCGGTGCCTCCGTGATCGGTCACACGTACGGTTGATGACGACCTCCGTTCCCTCGATCCAGCGGGGCGCGGAAGTAGAGGATCCCCCGGAACTCTAGCAGCACGACGGCGTGGTGGTGGTGAAGAATCCCACGGTCAGGGCTTGGCCAAGCCGGAAACCACGGAATGGAGCAGCGGGTGGAGGGAAAAGGAAGTGGGCAAGTGTGTGAGAGAAGAGGAGCTCTCACCCTCCTTTTATAGGGGAGGGGGAGGCAGCCCAAGAGGGGGTGCGGCCAGCCATGGTGGTTCCCCCACCTCTTCCCTCTTCATGTGAGTGGACACTCCACTCACACCCACTCATTTTTCCATTATTTCCCACTTGGAAAATCCAAAGGTTTTATTTTAATAAATAAATAAAACACTTTTATTTCTTTATTTATATTTTTTAATTCCATTAACAAACATTTGCATATAGCACCTCGAATCATTTGTTAATTCTATTAACAACTATTCGACGAAAAACCCCTTGAACTATTTCAATTTTCCCTGAAACAATTTTGGTGTTGCCCAAAATATTCTTCGATATTCCGTATCCTCTCAAACACGTCATCGAACCTTAAGTGTGTCACCCTACGGTTCGCGAATAAGATAGACATGATCGATACTCCTCTCCGATCAATAATCAACAGCGGTATCTGGAGATCCGTGATGACTCCTATATATTCAACAATGACTCTCGTGATCGTGTGAGCCAACAACGTCGTGAACTATTCCCTTTGTCTCGCGATATTTTACTTGTCCGAGATTCGATCATTTGTATCAACCATACCTTGTTCAATCTCGTTACCGACAAGTACTCTTTTCTCGTTTCCGTGGTATAACATCCTTGTGATCATATCACGTGCTTGCAAGCGGTGTCGATGTGATATCACCGAGAGGGCCCAGAGTATATCTCTCCGTCATTTGGATGGACAAATCCCACTCTTGATCCATGATCCTCAACTAATACTTTCCGAATACCTAACGACACCTTTATAGTCACCCTGTTATGGTGTGACGTTTGATGACATCAAAGCACCCTTCCGGTATCAGTGATTGACATGATCTCATGGTCTAAGGAATAAGTTACTTCGTATGTTTGATATAACAATGTAAACTTAATGACTTGATCGCATTGCTATATTCACTTTTGGTATATGTTCATCACATCATTCTTCTAATGACATGATCCCCGTTAATAACAACATCCAATGTTCATGATCAGGAAACCGTGATCATCTATTAATCAACGAGCTAGTTTAAAAGAGAGGCTTTACTAGGAACCATTGTTTGTTTATTAAACACACATGTATCAACGTTTCCGGTTAATACAATTCTAGCATGATAAATAAACATTCATCATAAACAAGGAATAAGATAGTAACCATTTTATTATTGCCTCTCGGGCATATTCCCTTCAGTCTCCCACTTGCACTAGAGTCAATAATCTAGTCTGTAAGTACTTAACACATATGGTGTTCCAGTGTTATTACCATGCTTCACATGTGGTAAACATCATCAAAAAGATCTGAACTGTTCAGGTCCTACTGTATTTGCATGTTCTTTGCGTCTACACGCATCACTCATTCTCTAATGAGATGGCTTTGTATATATATGGTCAATCGGTGGAACCTTAATTCCTCAGCTTAAACTGATGTCACTATCAATGTGAAAATGTAGCTTCATAGTGTTAGCATTCTTGGAAATTCACCAAGTTCCGGTGATACCTTAATTCCTCACCTTAAACTAATGTTACTAACATTGTGAAAATGTAGCTTCATAGTGTCAGCATTCTTGGAAATTCACCAAGTTTAATAAAGAACTCCTTGACACAAAATACGCTTACTATCAGTTGTCAACACAACGATATACTTTAGCCTTTGTTGTAGTATCTGTCACAATATTTTAATTTTTGAAACTCTTTCAAATCCAACATGGAACTTTCTTCCAGCCTATTGTGCTACCCTTCATCACGTATTTTAATTGAGATAAAATTACTTGAATAAATGACAAGACTATTAGTGTAACATATTACAACTAATAGTTTGTCATTACTATATAGGAAAACACATCCTTAGAATTTCTAAAATGACACAAGGATCTCTCCCACTGTTGTCTAATCATCATATGAATTATCCTTCTATAACATTTTATAGCATAGGACTCATCTGGTTGTGTACATAGCATGGAAACATGACTTAGAAATCTCAATTTCAATGATGCTCATCATGTGTCAAAACACTTGAATCTTGCTCAATTATTTTCCATGTGACAAGAACTCCTTCTTGTCATTTCGATATTGACTTACTTCAATATTTCATTTATGTAATTTGGCTTCAGTCATATCAGGCGATCTAATCCATCTCTTATAGATATCGATGCCCAATATCTTTTAAGCCTTCCATCAATAAGAAAATCTTAACCGTGTTAATTTAAAATACATATTTTCTAGTCAACCATATGTCATCTACATAAAGTATTGGAAATATGTCATAGCGCTCCCACTTAATTTATTGTAACTCTACAAGCATCTTTATCGTTCATGATGGAATCAAACTCTTTTGATAACTTCATTAAGGTAAAGATTTCAACTTCGTTATGCTCACTTCAACCATTGAAGTGTGCATACCTTTCCAGCAACCTTTTGAATTTTACAAAACTCTCAGACTGTGTCAAGTACACATCTTTGATCAAACTTCCTTGAGAGAAGAGTTGGTTTTGTTATTCAACTGCCATATCATAATATGTAACTTTTGCTAGAACTATCCGCAAAGACTAAAGCATCACTACGGAAGATCAAAATCTTGTAGTAGTCAACTCTTTGAACTTCGTCGAAAACAACATTTTTGATAAGTGCAACTTTCAAAGGATGTAAAAATCCATGTCTTTGTCGCTATATAGACCCTTTTGCTATCGTTAGGCATCATGCCTATCGAAAGGATTACCAAGTCACATACTTGATATACATACAAGGATACTATGGTGGATATAATGACTCAAAGTCAATTTTACGAAGTCAGGGCCCATCATCTGCTTCCTTTATAAGGTCCAGGTTCTTTTGTTGTCAAAACAACACTTTACACTTAAACCACAAGTTGGTCTAAGTACAAAGTTTTAGGACTTTTGTGGTTCAGTACGCAAACTCATACGAAGTATCTACAACACATGTAGTGTCTTCTACTTTGTCAAAATAGCAAACCCCGGAACAACTTCCAGTGCTGCGCTACTCTTGACATGATAACAAAGATTCTCTAATCTCGTTGAGTTTGTACTGTGCTCCCACTCACTTGTTTCGCAAGAACTAATTTCTTGAGAAATCAACCCTTTCTGACAAACAACATTTGTCTTTTGGTTCGGGGATAGGAGAAATACCCAATGTTTTATTTGGGATAACCTTATAAAAATATATTTATCCTATTTTGGTTGTAAACATTTTACACATGCTATGCATACCAAAATTTAAGAAAATGACAAATTGGGTCACTACCCAAACCATATCTTATATGTTGTCAATTTCAACAGATCATGATGGTGCTCGTTTCAGTGGAAAAACGGTTGTCACTAATGTATAAACTACAAAAATATAATGGCATTTTTATTAATCATACCATGTCCAACAATGTTTGATTTTGTTTCTTGAATACTCCAAACTAATGTGGGGTATTCGAGAAATATAAGTTGTAGAACAGTTCTACAACTTCTTAGATGTTTTGCTAAACTTGTAACTCAAACTTTATCCTTTATGATCCAATCATAAATACTTGATTATCTTTTTACATTGATTTTTACTTCATATTAACAACTATTTGAACCAATTCAAAAGTCAAACTCCGTTCTCTTTAAATAGATATACTCACATATCTACTCAAATCATCGACAAAATTTTATGAAGGAAAAAATAATCCACCATACATGACTACACATAATGGACTATATACATCAATATGTATAATCTCCACTAAATTAGTCGTCCATTCTACTTTGGCCTATGAACGGAATTTTAGTCATCTTTTGGAAAAAGTCTTACAAGCGTCAATTTATTCAAAACAAAATGACTCCGGAAGTCCATCAATATGGAGTTCCTTCATGTTTGCCTTTCCTATATGAACTAAAATGGTTGTGTCAAAATTTAAGTGAAACTCTTTTACGCATTGCAACGTTTAGCATTTAGTCTTATAGATGTTAACTTTACCAACATGATTTATATTAACATATCCATCAATTATGGAATATGGTCATAGTTTGAACAATTTCATTTGTTCTCACAAAAGACCAGAACAAAATAACAACTTATTAAGCTCTTAAAATAAATCTTAAATGTTTGGTTCGAAACGACAATGAACACAATAACACTTTATTTCTGTTCTTGTCATAATCGATTCCACATCTATTACTAGTTCCTTTTAGGCCCTTGTATTTCTTGCATTGCGTTTCTTTGTATGAAAACTCATACCAACCAATGTGGTATCAAAATACCCAAAAATACTTTGTTAACTAGTAATACATCTATAACTTGTATATCAAACATATACTCCTGAGCTGGACTTTTCCAATTATCTTCTTTTCTGCCATATATCTTTTTGTAATTCTATTTTCAATATTCCCTTTCCTTTATAGAAGAATCATTCAACATCAAACAATGCTAGTCGTACTAGCTCATTTTCTTTGGCGTGTTAGTCATATACTATCACCCATTGAGTCATACTTTGAGTTTGATTGTTCTACTAATATCACCATATTAATAGTTTTCTTCTAGATTCCACTCTTAGCAATATCCAAGTAAGGTAAGCGACTTTACCCATACTTTTAATCCATCCCATCATAAAAAAATTATGATTAAGCTACTATAGCTGAAGGAAGGAATTTAGAGTATAATTGTTAGCGCCCAATTTCTTGAACTATTCAAACGCCTAGCATCTACAATCATTGCATATATTCAAATAATATAAGTATACATTGTCACGCTAAATTATACTCAGTCATGTTGCTACAAATAAGTTTATAGATATCAATATATCTTTCACTTTATTGTTTCTGAAAACAACTCTTTTCAGTTCCAAAATTACCTTGATCAACAAAACATTCTTTTGAAGATAAAGTAATATGGAAGCAACCATGACTCTGGATTCTAAGTAGGAATTGGTTGCTCTCTAGATCAATCAATCATTAATCATATGGATCTAGGTAGGAAATACCAAAAATCTACAATAGGACTCAATTTTAAATTTCACTAATACGGTACCAATCTTAAATGATTTTTACCAGATCATAACAGTTATATCTCAATCAACAATCTAAGTGTAAGGTAGTTTTGTGGATGTCAATGAATACTACAATTTGTGCAAATTCACTTTGATTGGTTGTTTATGATAAATAAGTTCAAGTTAATTAAAAATTATGCCATGAACTCCCACTCAAAAACAACATCCCTCTTAGTCGTCTTTAGTGATTACACGAACCAAATTAACTACACCAAAACCGATCATCACGTGAGATGATGTAGCTTCAAAGGCGAACATCGACATGTTCATCATATCATCCATATGACTCATGCTTTACTTTCGGTTACGTGTTCCGAGGCCATGTCTGTACATGCTAGGCTCGTCAAGTAGAACCATAGTATTGCGTGTGTTTTAAGGCAATGTCTGTACATGCTAGGCTTGAAAACACCCGTTGTATGCGAACGTTGAGTCTGTCACACCCAATCATCACGTGGTGTCTCGAAACGACGAACTTTCTTAACGGTGCATACTTAAGGAAGAACACATTATTGTCTTGATATTAAGTGAGAGGGATCATCTTATAATGCTACCGTCGCTATCTAAGCAAAACAAGATGCATAAAAAAGGATTAACATCACAGACATCACATGAAAGGATAACGTGATATGATATGGTCCTTTTTGCACTTGATCTCCATCATTCCACCGGCGTGGTACCAAGTACCTTGGCACCCCAATCTTGATTGTCCATCAATAATAAGACAATCATATGGATACCTTCCGGTATATCAATAATTTACAAAAGAGACCATCTCATAATAAAATTTATAACATTAACCATATCACATCACATGCCCAACAAAAACTAGTTAGACGCTTCTAATTTATTTTTGCATATTTTACGTGGGTTAGGGATTTCGAGGATAGAACCGTTCATACCTACGAACATCAACCACAACGTTGATAAACACATTTTTAACAACCCTTCGTATATTAGATCTTAACTATAGTAGGAGAAACAGACACCCGCAACCCACTTATGCAATACAAGTTGCATGTCAGTTGTGGAACAAGTCTCATGTACGTGGACATGTAAGGTTAGTCCGGGCCGCTTCATCCCACTATGCCACTAAGATCATAAAATAATAAAGGAGGTAATAACATGATCATCAACGCCCACATACACCTATGTGTTCTACCCATACAACACATCGACACATAGATCCAACTCTGATACCACTGAAGGGGTCGTTGCATAGAAAACAAAAATTCTCCTACGCGAGAGACGCCCGAAAGGACAAGATCTAATCTAGGAGACGAAGAGCAACGGGAAAATAGAGGGTTAAGGAGAACACATACCCTCGAAGACACAAAGCGTTACGAGATCAAATATCGTTGTTGGCGTAGTCGTACTCACACCGATCCCGATAGCGAGAAGATGTGCACCGCAATCCAGCGGTGCCTCCGTGATCGGTCACACGTACGGTTGATGACGACCTCCGTTCCCTTGATCCAGCGGGGCGCGGAAGTAGAGGATCCCCCGGAACTCTAGCAGCACGACGGCGTGGTGGTGGTGAAGAATCCCACGGTCAGGGCTTCGCCAAGCCGGAAACCATGGAATGGAGCAGCGGGTGGAGGGAAAAGGAAGTGGGCAAGTGTGTGGGAGAAGAGGAGCTCTCACCCTCCTTTTATAGGGGTGGGGAGTCAGCCCAAAAGGGGCTGCGGCCAGCCATGGTGGTGCCCCCACCTCTTCCCTCTTCATGTGAGTGGACACTCCACTCACACCCACTCATTTTCCTATTATTTCCCACTTGGAAAATCCAAAGGTTTTCTTTTAATAAATAAATAAAACATATTTATTTCTTTATTTATATTTGTTAATTCCATTAACAAACATATTCATATAGAACCTCGAATCATTTGTTAATTCTATTAACAACTATTCGATGAAAAAACCCTTGAACTATTTCAATTTTCCCCGAAACAATTTCGGTGTTGCCCAAAATATTCTTCGATATTCTGTATCCTCTCAAACGCGTCATCGAACCTTAAGTGTGTCACCCTACAGTTTGCGAATAAGATACACATGATCAAGACTCCTCTCCGATCAATAATCAACAGCGGGATCTGGAGATCCGTGATGACTCCTATATATTCAACAATGACTCTCGTGATCGTGTGAACCAACAACGCTGTGAACTATTCCCTTTGTCTCGCGATATTTTACTTGTCCGAGATTCGATCATTGGTATCAACCATACCTTGTTCAATCTCGTTACCGACAAGTACTCTTTTCTCGTTTTCATGATATAACATCCTTGTGATCATATCACGTGCTTGCAAGCGGTGTCGATGTGATATCACCGAGAGGGCCCAGAGTATATCTCTCCGTCATTTGGATGGACAAATCTTACTCTCGATCCATGATCCTCAACTAATACTTTCCGAATACCTAACGGCACCTTTATAGTCACCCTGTTATGGTGTGACGTTTGATGACATCAAAGCACCCTTCCGGTATTAGTGATTGACATGATCTCATGGTCTAAGGAATAAGTTACTTCGTATGTTTGATATAACAATGTAAACTTAATGACTTGATCGCATTGCTATATTCACTTTGGGTATATGTTCATCACATCATTCTTCTAATGACATGACCCCATTAATAACAACATCCAATGTTCATGATCAGGAAACCTTGATCATCTATTAAGCAACGAGCTAGTTTAAAAGAGAGGCTTTACTAGGAAGCATTGTTTGCTTATTAAACACACATGTATCAACGTTTCCAGTTAATACAATTCTAGCATGAGAAATAAACATTCATCATAAACAAGGAATAAGATAATAACCATTTTATTATTGCCTCTCGGGCATATTCCTTCAGCCTCTTGTCCGTATTTTATTTTATCGACACCTCACTCCATAAACCCGTGGTCATGTTTACTGAGTTCAGTTTCGCTTGGGGACAAGCGAGGTCTAAGCTTGGGGGAGTTGATACGTCCATTTTGCATCAGCGTTTTATATTGTTATTTTTCTGTTATTCATCGATATATTTCATGTTATGATGCATTCCTTATGTTATTTTATCTTATTTTGCATGTTTCATAATTTTTGGAGAACAAATACCGGGACCAGAAATCTAATGGAAAAAGCACCGTCAGGATACCCTATTTCAGAAGATCAGAAGAGGAGGGGGACACCGGAGGTATCTTAGAAGTCCAGAAGAGGGAGCCAGCCACGAGGAGAGCCGAAGGGGGGCACTAGGGGCCCACACCATGGGGTGGCGCGCCCCCCTTTGGCCGCGCCGCCACGTGGTGTGGCCACCTTGGCCCACCTTTGGTGGATATTTTTGGCGTACTGGACCCCGAGGGAACCCTAAGCCCCAGACCATCATCGAATAATTATTCCGCCGTCGCCTCGGGGTGGAAAACACCTAAGAGAGAAAAGCTCTCTGGCAGGGAGAAATCTGCCGAGGGAATTCCTCTTTGGAGAGGGGAAATCATCGCCATCGTCACCGTGATCGCTCCGGGCATCATCAACATCGTCATCGTCATCATCATCACCACCAGCACCATCACCCTCATCATCCACCTTCATCCCGCTGTAACAATTAGGGGCCTCTATCGTTGTTTTACATTAGATCTCTCTCCCGGTGTGGATTCCTTGTTAGTAGTTGATGCTTGTGAGATTTATTGGTGTTAGCACTTTATGACCAGATAGTTATTATCCATTATATCACCTCTGATTATGATCCATGTGATGTCTTCTGAGTAGTTCGTTTAGTTCTTGAGGACATAGGAAAAGTCATGATGTTAGTAGTGAAGTTATATTGAAGTAATATCTCGTGGTTCGGTTTTTAAGTTGTGGTGCTATTCTTCTAGTGGTGTCATGTGAACGTCAACTACATGATACTTCACCTTTACGGTCCTAGGAGGATGTATTGTGTATTTGGCTACTAATTGTGGGGTTTCCCGAGTGACAGAAACCTAAACCCCCGTTAGGAAACCAATGCACGAGGGAACGTAGAATCCCGGAGTTTTAAGGCTGTGGTTAGTTTTATCTTAATTACTTTATTATATTTGCAGATGCTTACGAGGGGTATAATCACAAGTATGTATTTGTCCTAGTTGGACGGTGCATTAGCATAGGTTCACCCACACAACACTTCACGAACCAATGGATATTATTCAACCGTAACGAAGCGAAAGCACATGACGAAATTCCCATGTGTCCTCGAGAACGTTTCATAGTCATAAGTAATACAACCTGCTTGTCCTTTGCTCTCAAAAGGATTGGGCCACTCGCTGCAATATTATTTACTGCACTTTTTTTACTCGCAATTTATTTATCTGCTATATAAAAACCTCCAAAAACCCGTTTGCTAGTGTTCGCAGTGAATCCTCTATCCAACCTGCTTGTCAACACCTTCTGCTCCTCGTTGGGTTCGACACTCTTATTTATCAAAAGTACTACGATACACCCCCTATACTTGTGGGTCATCAGCACCCAACTCCCAAAAACCCAAGTTTGCCAAATGTGTCCACCATACCTACCTACATGGTATTTAACCGTCACTCCAACGTAAATTGCTCATGTGTTACCTTTAAAACATTCAAAATTACTCCTGTTTTGTGCTCTTATTTTAGCTCATGATGACGTAAATAGAGAATCTTTATCTTACTTGTTGATTGTACTTTCAAACCCTGGACTAGTGGCTTCATCCGCTTATCCAATGATAGAAGAGCTGGCAGCGGGGTGCCTAGCCCCAAAGTAATTCAACAAATTCTCTTCACTATTTTTGCCCCTGATTTATCAGTCAAATCATAGTTGTGTAAACAAAAGAGAAAGAGGGATGACCTTCTACCCAGATGCGTCCTTCTATGGGAGCCGCTCTTGTGAAGTCTAGTTGGCTTGTGACGTACTGCAGTTTATGTTTACTATTCGTTGACATAAGCATACACCTCTCTTAAAATTAGACACTCCTCCATGGTATGTGATTGTTTGCAGGCACCCGAGGATTCGGTTAGCCATGGTTTGTCTAAAATGGATGGGAGGAGTGTCAAACATTTTATACCTCTGTTTAACAAAATAAAAAGCTCTAGCACATGAGTCAATCCTTGCTTCCCTCTGCGAAGGGCCTTTGTTTTACTTTTATGTTGAGTCTCCATCTTCTAACTTTATGCACAGTTGAGAGAGCATAGTTGCCATTCTGAGTTTAATGTGAATTTGTCCCAGAAACGTTATTAATTGATTGATGATGTGTTATTGTTTGTTCTCTAATTTTTTGTTCTAGTCTTCCTCGTGAACTTTGAAGGTGTCATGGCATTTATGTTTTGGCCCACTCTTAAGGACAAGCGAAATATCACTTTGCCATGTTATCTCTATGCTTGAAACAAACGTATATCTTTCAGTGCATTATTATTAATGATCTTTTATTTGTGTTACTTCTCATGATGCATGGTGATTGTTATGCTTTATTATTAAAAAAATTATTTATCATGCTTGTGTTGAAGTTCTATGATCTCAGCTTACATATGCTTTTACATTATTGATGATCAAGTTTATGTTGGTAGCATGTCACCTCAGAAATTATGTGTTTTTATCGTTTACCTACTCGAGGACGAGTAGGAACTAAGCTTGGTATGTTTATACATCATGTATCCTTAATTTATGATGGTCCATGTTGTTTTCATGTTGTTTCCTACATGTTTGCTATACACTTTATGTCATTTATATCGATTTTCGGACTAACCTATTAACAAGATGCCACAGAGCCAGTTCTCTGTTTTCTGTTGTTTTTAGTTTCAGAGTAGTTGTTCTGGAAATATTTTCGAAATTGGAAAATTCGAAGCCCGAAAGTCTTAGAATTCCCGAAGGTTCCACGGAGCCCGAACTGGCCCGGAGGGGGCCACAGGGGGGCACACCATAGGGTGGTGCCCCCTGGCTGCGCCTGGGGGTGGTGTGGGCACCTCAAGCGCCCACCGCCATCGCCCTTTCGCCTATATATGCCCCCCGATGCATTAAACCCTAAAAAAATGGCCCCCTTCCATGAAACGTTTCGTAGCTCCGCTGCCTCCGCTTACAAGTTTCCGGGGACAGAAATATATGTTCTGGCACACTGCCGGGACGGGGAAGTGCCCCCGGAGCCATCTCCATCGACTCCACCGCCAACTTCATCGCCGTTGCTGTCTCCTATGATGAGGAGGGAGTAGTTCTTCCCCGAGGCTGAGGGCTGTACCGGTAGCTATGTGTTTCATCTCTCTCTCTCTCCCATGGTGTGATCTTTATGTGATCGTGAGCTTTGTAATCTAGTTGAATAAGTAGATGTTACTCTTCATCTGTTATGCTACTCAAGTGGTTTTGTTATCAGATCTCCGTAAACACTTTGACCACGGTCTAAAGGTGACAGTGTGTGCACCGTGTGGTTTAGCATGATATTTATATCTTGTGTTGGATGACCCTATGAAATTGTGGTGTTTTTCTAGTACCTTCTAGGGTGCTCATAGTGACAGCGTGGGGGTTAAGTAGACATGGGAATGCAACCTTGAGGAGTGATGTTACAGCCCTACGCAATGAATTGGTGTTTGTTGTTCGACCGGAGAGTGGTTCAGAGTCGAATAGTGAAGAGAGATATTTATGTATTCAATTATGTTATTATTATTGAGAGTGTTCACTAGTGAAAGTAGGATCCCTAGGCCTTGTTTCTAAGAATTCAAACACCGCTTACATTCAGTTCTGCTACATGTTTGCTTGCTGCCATTTTATTCCAGATTGCAATTACTACTTATAATCATCCATATTACTTGTATTTCACTATCTCTTCGCCGAACTAGTGCACCTATACAACTGACAATTGTATTAGGTGTGTTGGGGACACAAGAGACTTCTTGTATTGTAATTGCAGGGTTGCTTGAGAGGGATACCTTTGACCTCTACCTCCCTGAGTTCGATAAGCCTTGGGTGATCCACTTAAGGGAAACTTGCTGTTGTTCGACAAATCTCTGCACTTGGAGGCCCAACACTGTCTACAAGAATAGAAGCGTGCGTAGACATCACGCTTCTATAGCCACTCTTTGTTGTGATCCATCCAATCATATATTTTCGAACTGCTAATCACCAATCGTCTTTAGAGAAATGGGCACGAAGCGATTCCTTGCAGCACTAAGGTAATCAAAATCTAAAAGGTTGCGCCCCGTCAAGCAAGTAGTATTGGGATGTTGCCAATCCACCAATGAATCAGCCAAAACCATACAAGCTGAATTATCCGCATGGACAACCTCCACTTCGTGATCAACCCATTGTATCAAAAACTGGTGCCAAGTAGATGACATGCATTGATTTGAATTAATCAAATCATGGCACAATATGACGTTGTAATTACCTTGCACCTCAACAACAAAGAAGGTGGTGGCCAAAGTATTATTTCCCATGGTAAGCTCCACATTCATGACACATTTGGACTCTGTTTTTTTCTTGCTTTCAAAACTATTAAGAATCATGTTGGTCTTCATCAAGTCATATTCGTCCACCCCAATTTCTTGAAGACCTAAAATGGCATAAGGTTAACCACAACAACATCATCAACGAGCATCCTTGCAACCAGCGATCCATTAACGTGCCCCTTAACATATAGTGGCTTCAAGTGATTCACCGGTTCTCTTGGCTTCTCTAATATGGAATTCTTGGGACCCAAGTCCAGCTGTGCTACCTCTCCCGCTTCGTCCAAGACACGAAATTATGTAGATAAATAATAAACCATGTTAATACCCATACCTACCCTAGTCGGTGTGTCCTTGAAAACCACTTCCTCTTCATCATCTCCTAATGTGAACACCCACTCCGGGACTTCATAAATTCATGGTATTGTGGGAGGTGTTGTAGATGATGCATCAATGCTCATGTTCTTCTCTTTGGATTGCACAGGAACTGTTGCGATATTCATGTAAACTACGGCCTCCATGTCCATGCGCTTCCACACCTTAGATTGGTATAGGATGGGAATCATGAAAAAACTTGTCTCTCCACTTTTCTGCCTCATCCTCCACCTCTTTTTTGTTTCTCATATGTTGCAGCCTCATCTTCTTAGTTTTAGTCAATCCGGCAGGACACCACTTTAGCTGAGTGTATTTAGGATCCCTCGACTTAGATTTGATTGTACCAGCTTCATGGTAATTAGCCGAGGAATTCGATTGGGTAGCCAAACTAGGTTCACTAGAATTAACCGGTTCGCCAACAATCGTCTTCTTGAGCTTTGAGTCCTGACTACCAAGCATAACGGAATCAACATTGGTACTATGATCCTTTGGTTTACCAGATTCTAAATCTTTAGCACATGGCGACTTAGGACCTGCACATTTTTTCTTTGAGATGACCAATTTGCACCATAAATTGAACGGGATGGGTAATTCTACCATGGACAGATTTCCTGGGGCTTCCCATCCTGGATGAAAAGCATACAGTGCCATTGGGGGCTGCACCCATCCTCCATTGAAGTAGTATGGCACGTAAGGTGGTGGTTTCATTCATGGTTCCGGTGCCCACTGTCCGTACATTGTTCCATAGTGTGGAGACTCATCCCTTGGAATTGACCTTGGACGCCTCCTGAGTGATGGCCTGTTGTAGCTTGAACCAGCCACTTGGTGTGTATACTTGTTAAACAACATGTCAAAGGTTTGCTTGATCTTCTTATACCAACCATTGGCTTCATTATTCTTCCACTTCCCAACCTTCGGACTCTTTGATTTCATGAACTTGGCATTAGCTTCTCCTTTCATTTTTTGTCGCTTCCCCCCCGGCATACGATTCTTATGGTAATGTTCAACGTCTGCTTTCCACTTGCCATTGGGTTGCTTGCCAAGAACATTCTCCCTTCCTGAAACCTTGTTGCTTTCCTTGTTGTATTTGGGTCACCAAGAACAACATTATTTTTGTTAGTGGATCCAGCCACTTCAAGCCTAATTAACACCTTTTTTTTCCTTGCAGCTCCAAAGAATTCATTGGGAATGGCTGCTTGTCAATTTGCATATCGGCAAAGATTAATCATCCATCATTGATAGCAGATTGTATCTGTTACCGAAAAAACATAGCAATCATTAGTAGCATGAGAAAAAGAACTATGATGTTTGCAATAAGCATGACGTTTCACCTCTTCAAACAGTGGTAAAATTTGAGAAATTTTAATGAGTTTATCCTTCAACATAGCATCAAATATTCTGTCACATTTGGGTACATCAAAACTAAATTTCATCTCATCATCACGATTCTTGCGAATCGGCTTAAGATGATCACAAGTATAAGGCTTGTCCTTTGAGGGGCAAAAAAATCCGGCAACATAGATATCAGTCTCATCTTCTGAATTTTCACTACCATAACCAACCATATTAACATGAGGACGATCAGATTTAGACCTATGCTTATCTCTTGTTTCTTTGGCCCGGCTTTCCCGAGACAAAGCCCTTTGCAAAACATGGCTAACATTCAATAACTCATAACCGTCTATTTTCTTTAATGTGAGTCCTCAAACCATTAAGCACCAAGTCCGACATGTCTCTTTCGGTTATCACTAAGTCATAACATCAGTATTTCGTATCTCTAAACCTTTTTACATAATCGTTGACCGATTTATCATGCTTTTTCCTAACCAATGTAAGATGTGACAACTTAAGCTCATTGTCACCGCTATAAAAGTGATCATGGAACTCCTTTTGTAAATGAAACCAAGAATTAATAGAACCATAAGGTAAATCTAAAAACCATGAGAAAGCGGTACAAGATAAAGACAAAGGAATCAAGCGCACTTTTAATTCGTCACTATTGCTAGTTTCTCGTAATTGCACTAGATATTGGATAACATGTTCCCGAGTTTTCTTGCTATCTACCTCGTTGAATTTGGAAAAATCAGGCACCTTATAACGTTGGGGGTATGGAAAATTATCAAAATATTCTGGTTAAGGTTTATGATAGACTTGACTAGTGGCTTTAATCCCATATTTCTTAAAGGAAACTTGATCTAAATCTTCCCTGAATTTTGGTAACCTCTCTTCTAATGTGGATGAACCTTCTGGTGATGATTTAGCTTTTAGAGCCAAATTAACTTTCGGTGCCGCACCGGTGTAAGGAAAGCGTGAGCCCGAATTCGGCGGTACCGCCGAATGAGGCGTACTTCTGAGTGGAGTATGAAACTCCGGTGCAGTAACAATTTGGTCGTTTCGGACATGATATGAATTCATCGGCACGTACGATGCCAGTGGTTTAGGCAGGGGAGTATTCTTCTTAACACCATCTTGCTCCATGAGTGCATTGTAAACTTTTACGTTGCCAACACTAACATTACTCTAAATTTCAACTATTTTCTCAGGATTAAAGAGGCTATTACTTACAGAGGGCTCGGCTGATTTGTCGGGCAATGGCAGAAGCTTGATTTCTCCAAGCGGGGTGATTGTGCCCTGACGATCCTTGTTGAAGATCCCAATGTATGCTTCCCTATTGTCCTTGGTCAACTTTTTCATCCTCGCCTCGTGTTCCTCTTGAAGTTGATCTCGACGCTGCTTGTCTAGCGTCTCAAAATCTTGGTGTTGATCCTCCGAAAGATCATCGAAGCTAGACTTGATGATATTTTTGGCGTTGATTTTAGAAGGCCGAGGAATCGACATGATGATATTCCCCAGCAGAGTCGCCAAAAACGTGTGTTTACAAACGAACACGTCACGTGTATTTCCGACGTCGAGCGCATCGACAATGCGGCAGGCGCTTTTGAAGACCCAAAACCCCACGCGGCTAGGAGGGGCCTCGTCTAGACGCGCGGTAGCTATGGGATGCCCTAGGTTGGTTTGCCTACCCCAGGGCCTTCACGGATCGATGCTCTCCGGTACGAAGTGCACCGACAAACGAAGAAGAAGATAACTATGATTTGGGAGATAAAATTTGTATATGTGTTTTTGCGATTGTGTGTTATTTTTTCAATCGGTCGTCATCCCCCCAGGTATACAAGGGGTTGATGGACTTCTCGTGCAAGGCTGGGGCACAAACCTTGTCGGAGAGAGCTCTTCTGTCCTAGACAAGATAGCTCTTAGAGGTTCGAACACTAGGGGCTAAACACACTTCCTTCGCTTCTAGAGGAGGCTTCAAGGGAAGCATGGGCACGACAATAATGGAGACACAGAGAGTTTACCCAGGTTCAGGCCACCAGTGTGGTGTAAAACCCTACTCCTGCTTGTCTGATGGATTGCACTATGGTGATTACAGTACAAATGAGAGCTTATGTTCGGAACAGACTACTTGGGCTCTACGATAGTTCGAGTTCCCTTTCTCCAAGGGCCGGGGGTGCCCTTCTTATACTGGCGTTTGGACCTCCTTCCCTCTCATTTGGCGGGAAAGGGTTCCCACAAGATGCCAAAGGGAGGAGCGTCCCATACTTCTGTGCCTCCTGCGCGGTCTTGGTCATCGGGGGTCAGCTCCACCGTCCATGGCGTCTTGGTGGGGGAGTCTGGTGACGTCGCCTCCGTCTTGTAGCGAGGACTTGGTTCTCTTGCACCAAAGTGGCAATCCTGGGGCAGCTCCTTCTACCCCAGCAGTTGTCCCGCTGGTCTTTATACACCAGAATGGAAACTGCGGACAAAGCGTGCATGCTCCTTTGTGAAGCCTTTGCCACTGCACGGAAGCGCAGGCATCAGCGGCACATTCCTTGTCCCCCTTCCGGAGGATGAGTCCCTTCGAGAGGAGCGAAATGGCGGGGCAGAGCTCCTCTCGAAAGGAGGGTGCACCAAACCTCGCCGCCAGGGGCTCTGGGATCCTAGGAAGGGGATGCTGATACGTCATAAACATATCATTAATTTCTGATGTTCCATGTTGTTTCCGTGTTGTTTCCTACATGTTTTCTATACACTTTATGTCATTTTTATCGATTTTCCGGACTAACCTATTGACAAAATGCCACAGAGCCAGTTCCATGTTTTCTGTTGTTTTTAGTTTCAGAAAAGTTGTTCTGGAATTATTCTCGTAATTGGAAATTTGAAGCCCGGAATTCTTAGAATTCTAGAAGGTTCCACGGAGTCACGAAGAGTCCCGGAGGGGGGCCACAGGGGGCCACACCACAGGGCGGTGCGCCCCTCCTTGCCGTGCCTAGGGGTGGTGTGGGCCCCTCGAGCGTCCACTGCCATCGCCCTTTCGCCTATTTATACCCCCCGATACGTCAACCCTATTTATACACCCGAGGCCTCCGTCATCGTCATCCCCAGATCGGGAGGGTTCTGGAGCTCTCCCGGCACCCTGCCGGGAGGGGAATTCGTCACTGGAGGGGTCTACACCACCATGCCCTCCTCTGAAGTGATGCGTGAGTAGTTCATCCTGGACTACCGATCCATAGCAGTAGCTAGATGGTTGTATTCTCCACTTTGTACCTCATGTTTAGATCTCGTGAGCTACCCTACATGATCTATATCATCTTTATGTAATGCTACATGTTGTGTTTGCTGGGATCTGATGAATGTTGAAAGCTATGTCTTCTGATTATCAATCTATCATGTTATCTTCATGCATATTTTATTTATGATCTTGCATGCTTTCTATTATTAGTAGATGCTCTGGCCAAGTAGATGCTAGTAACTCCAAGAGGGAGTGTTTATGCTCGATAGTGGGTTCATGCCTCCTTTGCATCTGTGCTCGAGTGATAGAAACGTGACGGATGGAGGATGTGTTGTTGCCATTAGGTAGAAAACAACATTGTTTACTTAGTTTACATTGTTTACATTACACACTTTGCTTACTGCGATAATCTATTTCTTGCAACTTAATACACAACGTTTGTTCGGATGATATTCAGAGGGTGGATTATTAGTCATAGATGCAGTTGGATGACGGTCTATGTATTTTATTGTAATGCCCGCATGAATCACATAGTAATATTTATGTCTTGCATATGCACTACGGTGCAGCCTTCATTTCTGTCAATTGCCCAGCTGTAATTTGTTCACCACACATGTTATTTATCTTTCACGGAGAGACACCACTAGTGAACTGTGGACCCCGGTCCATTATCTCATATTGATAATACACACACTGCTTCCACTGCTTTCATATTGTTGCTACTGCTTTCATACTGTTTTCCACACCATACGTTTAACCTCTTTGTGTTAAGCAAAACCGGTGAGATTGACAACCTCACTGCTATCTTGGGACAAAGTGATTTGATTGGTTGTGTAGGTTCCACGTTGCTACTGAACCGGTAGTGCGCCCTGCCATCTCAGCTGCATCAACCTTCAGAGATTGTTTGTCCTCCTACTGGTCGATTCAACCTTCATTTCTTTTCTGAGGGAAAACTTGTTGTTGCACTCTTCACACCTTGCACTTGAGGTTTACCAACGTCAGTCATCAACAAAGTTGTCTGGCACCATTGCTGGGGAGGAAGAGAATTTCTGCATGGGGAGTCTCTCACTCCAATCTATTTACTTTGTTTTTGTTTTGCTTAGTTTATTTTATTTTGTCTTGTTTTCTTATCTTTATCAAAAACACAACAAAATTAGTTCTTATTCTAGCTGTAGTTTTGTTCCTATTTATAGTCTTGTTAAAATGAGTACCCATGTTCCTGTTGCCATATCACATGAGGAAATGATCTTCACTTTCAAACAAGGGAATGATGAGAGTTTCAAGGAAGCTTGGTCTAGAGTTTTTGATTCCTATTGCAAAATTGAACCTAAAATGACTCTAAGCCTGTTTCTGCGTAGCTTTTATATAGGTCTTGTTCTTTACTATAGATGTGCTTTGGATACTGTGGTAGGAGGAGATTTCCTTCATTGTGATGGAGATCAAGCTTTTAATGCCATAAAAAATTAATTTCCACCTACAGCTCACCTAGTAGCTCTAATAAAGCCTTTGCAAGTATTTATGCTAGATTGAATACTCTTGAGACACATGTTTCTTGTTTGAAAGAGGGTTATAGTCAGATTCGTGAACACCTTGGTCATGTCCCAATTAACTCTGAAGCCTCAAATTTAATCCCTACTGTGAAGGTTACTATTAATTGTGAAACTTTTCATGCTCGCTGTGATATTATGTCTGAATTTTGTCATATGCCTAAAGAAATTTATGAATCTTCGAATACTTGGAGACTTTTTGAGGAAGGAGAAGAAATACGTCTCACAAATAACAACAATATATTTCCCATTGGGATAGCTGAGGAAATATTTACAAAAATCCTAGGAAGAATGGTATCCACTGATTATCTTGTTATTGAATGCGTAGGAGAGGGACAAATTACTCTTGGAAGATCTCAGCTGAAGCTCTTAGGAGCAACTATTGATATGGGGAGAGGTACCGTGACTTTTACTCCGAAATTATGTGCAGACCATCAGTTCCCTAAAAGCGAGAATAAGGGTAAGAAAGATAAACGTAAGCCTCGTAACAATTTGGATGTTTCTTCACTTGAAAACACTTGATTCCACTTTTCTGGGCCAAGCTAAAAGGCGTTAAAGAAAAGCACTTCTTGGGAGATAACGCATGTTTTTTGTTTGCTTTGTTTTTCTCTGTTTTCTTCGAGTCAAGGGGTTTTATACTTATGTAGCAACTCCTTTGTATCTTTACTTTCATGTTTTAGTTGTGCCAAGTAAATTTTCTGACGAGAATTGGAGTTGGTTTTGGATTTCTGCGCATGAAACATATTTTTGTTGTTCACGGTAAAAAATCGTATCATTCACAGGAAAATCAGAATGACCTGAAATTTTTGTGCTTGTTCCTCAGCTAATTCCGCAACTTTTTCGTTCATAATTTTTTTTAATCTAAGCAACATAAGTACCCCGAAAAAATTCATCTTTACAGACTGTTCTGGTTTTGACAGATTCTGCCATTTTTCTTGCATTTGCTCTTTTATGATGTCAAGTGGATTTCTTTGCTTCACAAAACATCAGTGTCTGTAGCTAATGTTTAGAAGTATCAATATAACTTGTGCCCATACATAACCCATGGATTTTCTATTGTTTCAATAACCCTCTAATGCGAATTACTCTTTGAGTGTGGTGTGAAGGAAGTTTTCAAGGGTCAAGAGAAGAGGGTGATATATGTGATCAAGAAGAGTGCAAGGTCAAAGCTTGGGGATGCCCCCGTGGTTCATCCCAGCAAATTCTATTAATACTCAAGCATCTAAGCTTAGGGATGCCCAGGGCATCCCCTTCTTCATCAACAATCTATCAGGTCACTTCTAGTGAAACTATATTTTTATTCGGTCACATTGTATGAAGTTTACTTGGAGCATTTTTTGTTTTCTTTTGTTTTCCTTGCTGCAATAATATAGTTGTAACCTAGCATTCCTTTTTTGGGAGAGAGACACGCTCCGCTTTTTCGTTTGAATACTTGCTATGCTATTATTCTTAGTTTTTCTTCTAGCTGCTGCAAAAATTCTTGTTTAGCTCTTGTTTTCTTTACATCTCTTATTCGGAGTTGTTAGTTTTATTAGTGTTATGTGAGTACTCTCATGTTTTATTGTTGTATAATTTAGAGAGTTTTTGTTAAAACATATTTTGTATGGTGCTTGTTGGGAAAAGAAATTGCTGCTTGAAGTAGAATTTATAACGGTGCAAGTATAAGCTTGTATAGACTGTGGCTAGACTTTTTCATATCATGCTAGATGTTATTTTAATTCTAAAGCCTAGTGGTTATTTAGTATCATTATTAGTCTCAAATATCTTAGAATGTTTAATGTTCCATTGAAAGAATCATGAGTTGTTCTTGTCATATTGAAGCATAAATTTGTGGTGTTCTCCTTTGAATGTTTTATTTGGTTGACTTGGCGCATGCTCACACCATGTTTATGACTATGAAACAATCACTTATAGCCTCTATGATCATTTAGTTTTTGAACTTTTGGTACCACTTATGCTTTGATTAATGATGTTTATGTCGCTATGCATGATTATGGCTCTTATGCTCTCTTGATTTGTCGCTCCCAGTCTTTTGCTAGCCTCCACCTGTAGTGAGTATGAGCTATACTCATGCATCCAACTCCCCAAAACCAAAGTTTCCCAAATGTGTCCACCATACCTACCTACATGTGGTATTCAACCGCCACTCCAAAGTAAATTGCTCATGTGTTACCTTTAAAACTTTCAAAATTACTCCTGTTTTGTGCTCCTGTTTTAGCTCATGAGGACGTAAATAGAGAATCTTTATCTCACTTTTTGATTGGAATTTCACACCCTGGACTAGTGGATTCATCCTCTTATCCAATTGATAGAAGAGCTGGCAGCGGGGTGCCCAGCCCCAAATTAATAACAAAAAATTCTCTTCACTATTTTTGCCCCTGATTTATCAGTTAGAGCATAATTGTGTAAACAAAAGAGAAAGAGGGATGACCTTCTACCCACATGCGTCCTTCTAGAGGAGCCGCTCTTGTGAAGTCTAGTTGGCTTGTGACGTACAAGATTTTCTGTTTACCATTCATTGACATAAGCATACACCCCTCTAAAAAATAGACACTCCTCCACGGTATGTGATTGTTGGCAGGCACGCGAGGATTCAGTTAGCCATAGTTTGTGTAAGATGGTTGGGAGGAGTGTCAAACATTTTATGACTATGTTTAATAAAATAAAATCTCTAGCACATGATTGATCCATGCTTCCCTCTACGAAGGGCCTTTGTTTTACTTTTATGTTGAGTCTCCATCTTCTAACTTTATGCATAGTTGAGAGAGCATAGTTGCCATTCTGAGTTTAATGTGCATTTGTCCCAGAAACATTATTAATTGATCCATAATGTGTTATTGTTTGTTCTCTAATTATTTGTTCTAGTCTTCCTCATGAACTTTGAAGGTGTCCTCGCATTTATGTTTTTCCCCACTCTTAAGGACTAGCGAAATATCACTTTGCCATGTTATCTCTATGCTTGAAACAAATGTATAACTTTCGATGCATTGTTATTCATGATCTTTTATTCGTGTTACTTCTCATGATGCAAGGTGATTGCTATGCTTTATTGTTAATATTTTATTTATCATGCTTGTGTTGAAGTTCTATGATCTCAGCTTACATATGCTTTTACATTTTTGATGATCAAGTTTATGTTGGTAGCATGTCACCTCAGAAATTATGTGTTTTTATCGTTTACCTACTCGAGGACGAGTAGGAACTAAGCTTGTGGATGTTGATACGTCATAAACGTATCCTTAATTTATGATGTTCCATGTTGTTTCCTACATGTTTGTTATACACTTTATGTCATTTTTATCGATTTTCCGGACTAACCTATTGACAAGATGTCACAGAGTCAGTTCCCTGTTTTCTGCTATTTTTAGTTTCAGAAAAGTTGTTCTGGAAATATTCTGGGAATTGGAAAATTCGAAGCCCGGAAGTCTTAGAATTCCCGAAGGTTCCATGGAGACCCGAAGAGGCCCGGAGGGGCGCCACAGGGGGGGCCACACCATAGGGCGGCGCCCCTCCCCCCTGGCCGCGCTTGGGGGTGGTGTGGGCCCCTCGGGCGTCCACCGTCATCGCCCTTTTGCCTATTTATACCCCCCGATACGTCAACCCTAAAAATATACCACTTTGTCCCGAGAAACACCCGAGTCCGCCGTCATCGTCATCCCGGGATCGGGAGGGTTCTGGAGCTCTCCCCGGCACCCTGCCGGGAGGGGAATTCATCACCGGAGGGGTCTACACCACCATGCCCTCCTCCGAAGTGATGCGTGAGTAGTTCATCCCTGGACTACGGGTCCATAGAAGTATCTAGATGGTTGTCTTCTCCACTTTGTACCTCATGTTTAGATCTCGTGAGCTGCCCTACATGATCGAGATCATCTTTATGTAATGATATATGTTGTGTTTGCTGGGATCTGATGAATGTTGAATGCTATGTCTTCTGATTATCAATATGTCATGTTATCTTCATGCATATTTTATTTATGATCTTGCATGCTCTCCGTTATTAGTAGATGTGATATGGGAGGGTTACCTCCTAGGGTGGCCCGATCTTCACGAATTGACCAAGAACACGAAGAACACAAAGGGGACCGAGGGGAAATCATGGAAGAATCAAGGGGGAAACATGGGGAATCGAGACGAGATAACTAGCGAGAACCGAAGAATCCTCAATCTCCCGTCAACTAAACCCCGAGGGCCACCTATGGAACGATCGATCCAACTGAACTCACCTTGATTGAAACCTCTTCACACCCATGGCCGGTCCACCACGCCAATAAAACCTCAAGGATTAGTTGAGGAAGATTGGGAAGTCCCTAACTGAATCCCAAAGGGAAAGGATAGGTAACTCGGTGAATCTTGATACGGTCCTAGATACAAATCATAGGAGTAGGCTTGATACGGTCCTAGGTACAACCATAGGAGTAGCCTCACAAGAGGGATACAAGAGCAAAGCTCAAAGTTCTAATTCATCTCTATCCCTAGATCTAGACACCGGGGTCCCTTATATAGCCTAGGGGGTAGGTGGGGGTGGAAAAGGGGCAAAATCCTCCAATTCTCGCACTCTGCAGGAGGGGCGGCCCTTGAGGCCGGGGGAGGCCGGCCTGAGGCCACGGTGGAGGCCGGCTCCTTCCGAGGGGGGGCCGGCCTGAGGCCAGGGTGGGAAGAGGAGGCCGGCCTGAGGCCAGGGTGCAGGTCGGCTCCTTCCGAGAGGGGCGGCCTGAGGCCAGGGGAGGCTGACCTGGCCGGGGGTTGAGGCTGGGACCCTTGTTTCTCCCCGTTCTTCCTCCTCTCTTCTCCGTTCTCGATGTCGTCTTCTTCCTCCTTCCTAGCTTCTTGACCATCGTCTTGGGCATGTTATTGAGCATCACGGACATCTTCTTGGGCTCCATGGTGTGATCCAACCTAGGCATGAAAAGGGGCATTTCATGAGGTAGCTCACCATTCACCAAGACACCAAAAACATACGGAGAGCAGAGTGAGTTCACCTTGTCGTGTATCGATGTATGGCTTGGTGGAATGGGGTGGGATGCATCATCTCCCCCCCCCCCTTGGAGAAGAGTCTCCCTCGACTCTTGATCCATCCTTTCATGAGCGGGAGAAGGAATGTTGACGACGAAGATGTCATTGAAGTTTAGCCGCTTATCGAAGGTCATGCCACGGTAAGCTCGTAGTGGTGGTAGTCCAAATGCGATGACGATGTTGAAATGGTCCATATTGGTTTGTTGATGAATATCTTGAAAGGCGATGTAGTCGTTGAAGTTGAGCCTTTTATTGAAGGTCATGCCAAGGTATGCTCGAGGCAGGTGTAGTCCAAAGGCGATGACGATCTTGAAATGGTCCTCATTGGATGGGTGAGGAAGATCTTGAAAAGCGATGTAGTTGTCGTCGAAGAGCTCAAGAAGTGGTTTCTCCATTGCTTGCGGGAATGGTAGAGTATAGATGGACTTGACGTATTGGTTGCACGCCGCTCCATGGGTTACATTGTCGTTGATTCGCTTGTCAAAGTCCATGTACATCTTGGTGGTTGGTATGTAGTCGTTGTGGTCATTGTGGTTGACGCGCTTGTCGAACCCCAAGTGCATCTTGATGATTGGTGTGTATTCATGGTAGTCATTGTCGTTGACGCGCTTGTCGAACTCCAAGTACATCTTGACGTGTGGGATGTAGACGGAGAAGTCGTGTTCGTGGATGCGCTTGTTGAACTCCATGCGCATCTTGACATGTGGGATGTAGGCGTAGAAGGCGTTGTCGTTGATGCGCTTGTCGAACTCCATGCACATCATGACATGTGGGATGTAGGCATAGAAGGCATTGTCGTTGACGTTCTTGTCGTACTCCATGCACATCGTGACATGTGGTATGTAGGCGTAGAAGGCGTTGTCGTTGACGTGCTTCTCGTACTCCATGCAGATCTTGACATGTGGTATGTAGGCGTAGAAGACGTAGTCGTTGACGTGCTTGGGGAGCGCCGTGTAGATCTTGACTCGAGGGATGTGGAGGGAGAATGCATTTTCGTGGATGCGCTTGTCAAACTCCATGTGGATCATGACGAGCGGGATGTACTCCTTCCAAATCTTCAAGTCGGTGTTGACGTTCATGCGGTGTGGAGAGCCTTGTATGGTGAAAAGTCCATGAGGTCTAGCATGCTTGATAGGGTCACCACATCTCTGCAAAAGAGACAACAAAGACGGAGAAAGAGTTGGTAAGCCGTTAGTGTCAATAAGCACAAATGGGGTTTTGATCTCAACTCTCATCTCACTTTTGGTGGCTATCATGGCTATGCCGCTAAGGACACTCATTCTTTTTCCACTCATGATGGGCTTGTGGATCTCACTCACGTAATGGTGGATCTCTCTCTCACCACTCATCTCACTAGAAGATTGAGAGGGGACACTAGAAGGCTCCAAAGTCTTGGCACTCGAGGTCTGCGTGTTTGTCAAAGTCATTGAATTGCTTGGAGTCGTTAGCGTCATGGCATGTGGTGAGGAAAACGCAATCATCTCGTCTCTTGGTTTGATCTCCAAGTGTGGAATGTTGGGCTTGCTTGGAGGAGGAGGTAGGTTCATGGCTTGTGTCGAAGAAGGCTCAATCCTCTCCATGATGTGGTAGTGTAATCCATGCCTTGTAGCGTCCTCAAGTGGTCGACGGTGATGATGATGATATCCTTGGCTAGAATGGTGGCTTGAGCGTGGCCTTGTGTAGGTCGGAATGAGTGGCGTAGAAATCAAGTGGAGTGCGTCACCAAATTCTTCGCTACCTCCATCAAAGATAGATGTGCCATTGACGCCGGCTCTAGAGAGGTTGCATCTTTGGTCATGTCCATATTTAGGATAAGTGTTAAGAACTCGTGTCACGAATCGCGATGAATTCTCGTCCTCATTGCAATAGACGCTTTTGTCACCATTGTTCGGCAGGTCCAAGGAATTGAGAGCAACTTGGTGCAAGGCATAGTATTGGCCTTCACTCATGTAGTCACGGTCACCATCTTGGTTGGCACTCATGATCAAGTTGTTGGAACATTCGAAAAACTTGTGTCCATTCCCACCACATGTGAAGCAATTATTTGTGCTCAATTTGCGTTTAGGAGCATTGGAGGTGGTGGTAGGAGACGATTTCTTCTTGAATGGTTCCGTAGCGTTGTTGATAGCATTGAAATCTCTAGAGGGGCTCATGGTGTTGGTAGTCGGAGTTGTTCCTTGTGTCATTGGATACGAAGAAGAAGACCTTGGAGAGGTTGGCAAGGGATGAGCCTCTCTCACAATGTCACATGCATCAACGTCTTCATCATAGAGTGGTGTAGTGGTATCCTCATGCACATGGTGATGTCGATCTTGTGTCATGGGAGGAATAGCTCCGCACTCTTGATGTTGTTGTTGCGCTTGTGGCGATGAGGGAAGCTCATGCTCTTGATCATGAAGGTCATAGTCCTTCCTCATAGGGTTTCGCACATGGGGGATGTGTAATAGTGTCAGTGGTGAAGTGAGTCTCGCCTCTTGTCTTGAAGAAGGAATAGGATCATGGCATATATGGCGATGTAGGCCTTGATCATGTGTTTGATCACGAAGTCCATAGTCCTTCCTCCAAGTATGTCGCACATGGATGTTGTGGATGGGTGTTGGTGGTGAAGTGTCTCTCGCCTCTTGCCTTGATGAAGTAGTGGTATCATAGTGTCCATGGCGAGGGTGTTATTGATCCTTGTCTATGGCGGAGTGCGACGAGAAAGCACAATCTTGGTTATGATGAGGTGGAGGCTCCCATTCCTCATGTTGGTTGTGGCGCTCATGGCCCGTGAACCTTGGAACATTGAGGCAAAGGGCGCTCAAGTTGTTGTCGTCATGGTCTTGATTGTGTCGCTCATGTTGTTCTTCATAAAACATAGGAAGTGAGAGATCATGAGGAGCATCCGCACTTAGTTGTGGTCGATGTGGGTGCTCATTGGGGTCTCCATCAAACAGAGGAAGTGAAGCATCATGTGTAGCATGCCCACTTGGTTGTTGTCGATGTGGGAGCTCATTGGGGTCTTCATCAAAGATGGGGAGTGAAGTAGCATGTTGAGCATTCCCACTTGGTTGTTGTCTATGGAGGCGCTCATTGGGGTCTTCCTCAAAAATAGGGAAAGAGAAGCCATGCGTAGCATTCTCACTTGGTTGGTCTTGAGGAAGCCTCTCATTTGGGTCTTCATCGAAGATAGGCGGTGGAAGGTCATGTGGGTCATCCTTGTTGGCTTGGCGATGGCGGTCATGATGGAGAGGATGGCACCGGTGGTCATTGTGGTGAAGTTTTTGGAGGCATGCCTCACAGCATCCACTAGAAGCAATGTCATGGGCACCTTCTTGATAATGGTCTTGGTCTTGGTGGTCATTGTGGTGGTGACGCACATTTTTCCTTGGCAGCCTTGAATGTGGGCAAGCACCATCCACGAAGTCATGTAGACCATAGTCATGAGTCGATCTTGGAGAAGGTGGGTGATGAAGTTGTTGAATATCCGGTCGTAGAGGGTGATCTTGAAGAGGGTCACCACGGCCTTGGCGATGTCGAGGAAGTGGTGATGGCGAGCAATGCTAGAACCAATGTCGTCGCGTAACCCTATTAGACCCTATTTTTTTTCTTCTCTGTGCGGAAGGATTATCTTGTCTTTTGCAAAAAAGGGAGGCCCAAGGTGAACTACAAGGTATTCGCAGTGGCCGATTTGGACCCCTATATCACATTTATTATTTGCAGACGACAGTATTTTCTTTGCTTGCGGTGATAGGAGAAGTGTTGAAGCCCTGCATAGTACCCTTGAGGCATTTTGTCAGGGCTCTGGACAGATAATAAATAAGGACAAGTCGACCATCTTCTTTGGTTCACATTGTTCTAAACGAGTCAAAAATGAGGTGTTGCAGATTCTGGGAATTCATACGGAGGACTTAAAGGACTCTTATTTGGGAATGCCCACGGATGTGGGTCGTTCTCCTGTTAGTACCTTTAGGTACTTGTTTGATCGCATGTGGAAGCGCTTGAATGGATGCTCAGATAGGTCGATGTCTAGAGCTGGGAAAGAAACATTCCTAAAAGCGGTTATCCAGGCAATTCCAACCTATGTCATGAGTTGTTTTCGGCTGCCTACATTGTTATGTGAAGAGATGAGGAAAATCATTGCAAATTTCTGGTGGGGAACAGAAAATGGTAAGAAGAGACTTCATTGGCGATCTTGGCAGTGGCTCACGACACCTAAAGCATTAGGAGGCATTGGTTTTAGAGATATAGGCCTCTTTAATCAAGCAATGTTGGCACGTCAGGGATGGCGGCTGTTAACTGATCCGACCTCGCTATGTGCTAGGGTTCTTAAGGGACGATATTTCCCTACTGTTTCCTTCTCGGATGCTCCACGTCCTCGGTCCTCTTCATATACATGGAGGAGCATCTTGTTTGGAAGAGAATTATTGAAAGAAGGAGTGAGATGGGGTGTTGGCAATGGCGATGAAATAAGAATCATAACTGACAATTGGATACCCGGTGTACCATTTGTGTCAATAAGGCCTCTTGTACCTCTGGTTGAAGAGAAAAAAGTAAACACCCTTTTTAGTAATGATTCAAGGTCATGGGATATAGATGTGCTACATGCTGTTTTTCCAGAGGATGTGGCGGAGAAAGTACTCCAGATTCCAATCAGCAGACTTGGTGGCGAGGATTTCATTTCATGGCCATATACTCGATTTGGGTTTTATACTGTGCGATCAGGTTACAACCTTTCAAGGTCTCGGAGTTTCAGTAATCAGCAGAGCATAACCAAGAAGGGTCTACCATCAGATACCGAGAGGGAGGCTAAACTTTGGAAATCCTTGTGGGCGACAAAGGCTCCAGGGAAGATGAAAGTAACTGTGTGGCGCTTTGCCCACAATTGTCTTCCCAGTGGACAACAACTTCATGTCAGACATGTGACAGCGAAAGCGGAATGCTTTTTATGTGGAAGATATGAAACTATAGAGCATACCATGCTTTTTTGCTGCTTTGCCTGCGAAGTCTGGGAACTTGTTGGGGCTGAACATGACATTCAGTTACATCGGCGGCACTTTCTCTCAACTCGAACCTGGACTCTAGACTTTCTGGAGAAAAGCTCTGCCATGCAAGCCGCAATGTTGATGGTTACGTTGTGGCATATATGGGATGCTAGAAACAGAGTGAGAGAAGGGGAAACTCTGATGCATCCACGATCTATAGCTGATAAAATCCTAGCTTACATTCAGATGATTGCTACACATCTATATCAAGCTGCACCAGCCCACAGGCGTGAGACCAGTTCTGCTGTCCGTAAATGGTCACCGCCGCCGGAAGGTACAGTGTTAATTAATGTTGATGCAGCAATCTTCAGTTCTACTCGCATAATGGGGATAGGCGGTGTCATCAGAGACCACAATGGCTTGTGCTTAGCTGCATGCAGCGAGCGCAAAGAAGAGGTGGTGGCGCCGGAAGTTGCCGAAGCCCTTGGAATGCGCCGAGCAATGATATTTGCAAAGGATGAAGGATTTTCCAAGATTATTGTCAGCTCTGATTGCCTCTGAGTGGTGAATCGAGTGACATCTAGGCAAAACGATCGATCCTTGTGTGGTCCTGTGATCGGTGACATCAGGAGGTTGACAGATTCTTTTGCTTCATGCTCCTTTTTTTTGAATTTTTCACTCATATATAAAAGACAGCAAGCCGCCTCATTAAAAACCTTACAGTCCCTGATCGGTGCCCTGGTAAGGAAAAGAGCGCGTAAGAAACTTCCCGCTTGTCACTGTTCAAACATGCTTACATCATCGGCAAGGAGACCCAGAATGCAGTCGGGTGGTTCTTCGTACCACACCACAGTCTGGGTATCACTCGCTAATCTAGCTATGCAATGGGCAACCTGATTACATTCTCTAGGTGTAAATTGAAAAGTAACATGGCTAAAGCCCCTAGCTAGGAAGATGCATTCCTCATATAATGCTGCAGCAGGACCCAAAGAATTCCCACCATCCTGCATCACTTCGATCACCTCCAAGCAATCACTGTTAACCTCCAGCTTGGTGCAGCCGATATGACCTGCGAGAAGCTGTCCATCTCGAAGCGCCCTTGCCTCAGCCATCGCTGCATCACTAATATTGTCAATAGAGCTGCATTGCCCGACGATAAACCCACCATGATCATCGCGGATCACCGCCCCTGTAGCACCTGCACCAGAATCATGACAAAAAGCAGCGTCAACATTAAGTTTAGTGTACCCTTCCTTCGGCCGCTTCCAGCCCTCTTTCTGTCTCCCCCATTCTTTTTCTGTACTCGAAAATAGTTCAGGTCAATGGCCGCTATTGCTTGGGCCGATCTCGTAGGTTTCTGCACCTTCTCATTATGGACTATCTTGCGTCTCTCCCACCACATGTACCAACACGCAGTAGCTAGCAACTCTCGATGGCCCATGCCTTGCAGGTTCGCCATCGCCTTCACTGGTTCTCTCATAAGGGCCTCAAAGACACCCGATCCCTCATGATCAAGGGTACAAGCTGCAGAGATTGTCGCACTTAGGCCGAGATGATCCCAGATTTCCATCACTCGTTGGCATTTAAAAAACGCATGGGCAGTGTCTTCACAGTGCACAGTACACACCGGACAATTGCTGCTCGTGATAATGTGTCGATTTGCCAAGATTGCCCTACACGGTAATGTCCCATGTAGAAATCTCCAACAGAAAATTTTCACTTTTGCAGAGACTTTGAGTGACCAAATATTTTTCCAGACAGGGTTTGTATAAGCCGAGACAACAACTGATGAACGCAATAGTTTTCGTCCATGTTGATGGTTCCATTCAGCATGGTAGGAAGATTTCACCGTGAAGATTCCATTCTTCGTGTAATGCCAAGAAATAAAATCATCCATCATTCCAACAGCCAGTGGTATTTTCAGAATGCGGTTGACATCAACAGAAAAGAAAAGGCCACGTAGCTTCTCTTCATCCCAAGTTCTTGTATCTGAATTAATAAGCTCCGAAACTGTTGTATGTACCGATTGCCCTCTCGGGGTAACAAGCATACGAGATGGGCTGTTTGGAATCCATGCGTCACTCCATATATTGATAGCAGTACCATCACCCACCTTCCATATGTGTCCTCTTTTAAAGGTCTGAAGACCGTGCCATATACTTTGCCAAGTGTACGAGGATCCCTTCTTCAATTCAACATCAAGGAGATTTCCATTGGGATAATATTTTGATCTGAGCACCTGAGCACAAAGGGAGTCAGGTTCACACAACAACCTCCAGCTTTGCTTTGCAAGCAAAGCTAAGTTGAAACAATGGAGATCCCTAAACCCCATACCACCTTTATTTTTCGGTACGCACATTTTCCACCAAGCGAACCAGTGCATATGTTTCTGGTTGTCTTCATCTCCCCACCAGTAACGGGACATTGCATCGATAATCCCTTTGATTACTTGTTTCGGAAGTTTAAAGACTGACATAGCATATGAGGGATTGCTTGAGCCACCGCCTTCAATAAGATCTCCTTCCCACCGTAAGATAATATTTTCTCCTTATAACCTGCCAACCGGTTGCACACCCTATCAATAAGATCCGTAAAACAGTCCACTCTATCAAGGCCGATTAGTGGTGGCAATCCGAGGTATTTCTCCGTAATAGCCTCGGTTAGGATATTTAGCTCAACACACACCTCTTCCCTTGTTGTGGCAAGGGTACAGGGGCTAAAAAAGATGCTTGACTTCACATCACTCACCAACTATCCAGACTCCAAACAGTATCTTTGTAGAATGCTTTTCAAAGTGCTAGCATTACTCAAATCTGCTCTCATAAGAATTAAAGAGTCGTCAGCGAATAAAAGATGAGAAATAGCCGGCGCATCTCTACATACCTTAACACCCACCAAGTTACCCGCCTCCTCTTCATGTTTTAACAGGTTGGTAAGTCCCTCCGCACATAGGAGGAAAAGATATGGGGAGAGAGGGTCTCCCTGACGTAAACCGCGGGTGGGGGAGAATTGTGCAGTTTCTTTTCCATTAAAACGGACCTGATACTTCACTGATCGGACACAAACCATGATCATCTTGATCCAGGATAAGTTAAAACCAAGCTTAATCAACATCCTCTCCAAAAATCTCCACTCCACCCGATCGTATGCTTTGTGCATATACAACTTTATCGCACAATTTCCAGACTTCCCCATCTTCTTATTCTTTATTGCATGGTATGATTCAAAGGCGATCAGCACATTATCGGTAATTAACCTCCCCGGGACAAATGCGCTTTGAGTTGGGGAAATAATATCCGGGAGGATGGTTCTCAGCCTAGCCGCTAAAACCTTCGAGATAACCTTATAGATTACGTTGCAAAGACTTATCGGACGGAACTGTGAGACCCTCTCCGGGTTTTCAACCTTCGGAATCATGACTATTGTTGTGTTATTCCAGCCACTTGGAATTGATCCTGAAATTAAAGCTTGAAGGACCTCATCAGTTAGTTCTTCACCAATCAAATTCCAATACCTTTTATAGAAGATGGCATGTAGGCCGTCCGGGCCTGGAGCTTTTAAATCCCCGATATTAAACATAGCTTTTTTACCTCCTCTCTTGTATACGAAGCACACAGAATCTCGTTCATATCATTGGAGACACAGGGTTTGACAATACCAATAACCTCATCTTGAGGAGCCCCAAGTTCAGATGTGAATAAATTCCCGAAATATGCACTGATATGATCAGCCAAAGTATCCCAACCTTCAATCATTGCTCCGTTTTCATCCGTAAGTTTAGTAACCAGGTTTCGTTTTCTGCGAGCCGAACCAAAATTGTGGAAGAAAGTTGTATTCCGATCCCCAGACTTCATCCAATTGGCCCTACTCCTCTGTATCCACTTCATTTCCTCTTGTTCCTAAATATTCTCCATTTCTAATTGGATTTTCTGTTGTTTAGCAGTTGCTTCATCCGACAGAGCACCCCGCATAACATCGTCCAGGTCATTTTGCAGATCACGGAGGCGATGTTTCGTCTCCCCAAGCTCTCGTCGATCCCATGCATGTAGGGCTTGATGGACCGATTCTAGTTTCTGGGCCAAACGGCCTGGCCCACTACCCTGTACACTCTCCCAAGCCTGTTGAACAATATCATCAAAGGAATTCTCCAATAGCCACTTTGCTTCGAACATTTTCTTTCCGTCGTAGTGTTGTAGCTGATTAATGTCCGTATATTCACACTCCACCGAGATGGGTCTATGATCAGATCTTGCGAAGTCCTCATGAACAACCATAGCAAGTGGAAAAAGATGTTTCCAGCGCTGATTACACACAGCTCGGTCCAGTCTCTCTCGCATCCTACCTCATCTCCACGTAAAGGTATCCCCCAAGAAGCCCATATCTTCAAGGTTGCAGTCCGAGAGACAGTCCCTAAACTGCTGCATGCATCGTTGTAGAGATAAACGAAAACTTTTTCCTACGCGATGCTTCCAAGATCTTGCCGAGGTAGAAGGCCACGAGTATTACCACTAGACGCGCAGGTGCGGATTATCGATGCAGCGCGTCGGGGCAGTGCAGTCCCACGATCCGATCCGGCCGATCCAATCCCTCGAACGTCGAAGTGCTGAACGTACAGCACCTCTGCCGGTATCCACACGTACGAGGAGGAGCTCCGACGGCAGACTGCTAGGTCTGGTGCGACGGCTGGACTGAGTGGGGCTAGGGTTCCCAACGCATGGGAGAGTGGACTAACGTGCCCGCTGGGCAACCTGCGCCCCTCTTTATATAGCGTATGGTAATGGGCTGCACAACACTTGTGGCCCATTCCCTCTGTGAGTCCGACTCACTAACTCAGTCCATTTCCGGTTCGGGTCCAACCCAACCAATACTTGCTCCCGCTCTTAAGTGTGCGACCCTGCAGGCTCATGGCGACTTGGACACGATTGGAGTCGAACTCCCAATCGATCAATCGGTAGCGGCTCCTAGCAGAACGTGCCGACTCCCAAGTACCATTGATTCATGACGACATACCTTTCAATGTGATATTCATCTTAGTCCCTTTTGCCTCACGATATACCTTGTCGAGCTATAGGCGATTTATCGTCATCCCTTAAATAGCTCAACTCTCTTCTCGATCCGTGGTATGTGATTCATCTGACTAACTCTTAGTCAATCGACACAGTTAACACTTAACTGAGTCGCGCATGGCCATGCTTCCTGAATCATATCACTCGAGAGGGCCCAGAGAATATCTCTCCATTAGGAGGGGCAAAATCCCATCTTGATTATCCACATCACGCAGCTTGCTTCTCATTCGACCCGAACTCTGCCTTTATAGTTGCCTTGTTACAGAACAACGTCTGACAGAACCTAAGTCGGTGATCCACAACTCGGATTGTGCGACAACCTCAGGTCTAAGGATTACATTGATTGAGACATGCAAATGACGACTTGATCGTTGCATCTCAATGTGGGTCAGTCCGACTTGCTAAACTCTTTAGCCAAGTCCGTGAACGTTGGAATGGCATCACCATGCCCATGACAAGTGGAACCGTGTCATCAGCCAACACTCACATTAGTCTAGGATGTGTGTCCAGCACAACCTTAACGACCAAGGACAATTAGTATGAACAACTTGAATATATAGTTCCACAATCGAATCACATATTCAATGACATATATCAGATGTTCAATACAAGGACAACTTAATAACTTTATGAATACAGTGGGAATAACATCATACATGATTGCCTCTAGGGCATATTCCCAACAGTCTCCCACTTGCACTAGAGTCAATCATCTTGGCATCATATGCCTAGGCATCTAATGCCCATACCTCTCGTGTGCGCCTCATGCTTAGGTTGTGGTAGCGCCTTTGTCAACGGATCTGCAACGTTTGCATCCGTGTGTACTTTGCATAACTTGATATCACCTTGTTCGACAAACTGGCGAATGAGGTGGTACCGCATGAGTATATGTTTGTTCTTCTGGTGTTGTCTAGGTTCCTTGGCTTGTGCGATAGCACCATTGTTGTCACAATATACGTCCAAAGGATTGGACGCGCCCTGAACCACACCAAGATTAATCAGGAGGTTCCTGATCCAAACAGCTTCCTTTGCCGCCTCTGAGGCAGCAATATACTCAGCCTCTGTTGTAGATGCAGACACCGTATCTTGCTTGGAACTCTTCCAGCTCACAGCTCCTCCGTTCATTACGAACACGTATCCCGATTGCGAACGAGAATCATCTGAGTCGGTGAGATAACTCGCATCCGTGTAACCCTGTACACTGAATTCCTCATCACCTCCATAAACTAGGAACATTTCCTTAGTATTTCTTAAATACTTAAGAATGTTTTTAACCGCTGCCCAGTGGGCTTCGCCAGGGTCAGCCTGGTATCTGCTCGTAACACTTAGAGCATAGGAAACATCTGGCCTAGTACAAATCATGGCATACATGATGGATCCGATTGCCGAAGCATACGGGATCACACTCATCCGACTTCGCTCATCAGTCGTCGAAGGACACTGAGTCTTGCTAAGTTTTATACCATGGGACATCGGCAAGAATCCCTTCTTGGACTCTTGCATTTTGAATTTCTTCAAAACCTTGTCCAGATAAGTACTCTGACTCAATCCAATGAGCCGCCTGGATCTATCTCTATAGATCCTGATTCCTAATATGTAAGTTGCCTCACCCAAATCCTTCATTGAGAAACTCCTTTCCAATGACTCTTTGGTTTCTTGCAACATCATGACATCATTTCCAATCAGCAATATGTCATCCACATATAAGATTAGAAAGTTTACTTTGCTCCCACTAAACTTCTTGTATAAACAAGAATCATGATCGCTCTTGATGAAGCCAAACGATTTGACTACCTCATCAAAGCGAATGTTCCAACTCCGAGATGCTTGCTTCAACCCATAAATGGATTTCTGAAGTTTGCATACCTTGTCAGCATTAGCCGGATCGACAAAACCTTCGGGCTGTATCATATACACGTCCTCAGTTAAATTTCCATTAAGGAAAGCCGTCTTGACATCCATCTGCCATATCTCATAGTCGAAATAGGCTGCTATGGCTAACATGATCCGAATTGATTTAAGCATCGCTACGGGCGAGAAGGTCTCGTCGTAGTCAACTCCTTGAACCTGTCGGAACCCCTTCGCGACAAGTCGTGCTTTATAGACGGAAATATTTCCATCCATATCAATTTTCTTCTTAAAGACCCATTTGCACTCGACGGGTCTTGCACCGTCAGGCAGATCAACCAAATTCCAAACTTGGTTTTCATCCATGGACTTTAACTCGGATCTCATGGCTCCAAGCCATGACTCGGAATCAGATCCCACCATCGCTTCCGAATAAGTTGCCGGCTCATTACTGTCTAACAGTAAAACATCTCGAGCACTCTGTAATCTGGCAGATCTCCGAGGTTCAGGTGCTATAACCGGTGTAGGTACCACGACCGGCTCAGCCTCCAGGGCCATTGCCGGCTCGCCCCTAGCTGGTTCCTCTCGAATTTCTTCGAGTTGCACCGTGCTCCCACTGACTTCCCGACTGAGAAACTCTTTCTCAAGGAAGACACCATTCCGAGCGACAAACACTTTGCCCTCTTCCCGGTTGTAGAAGTAGTAACCCAAAGTTTCCCTCGGATACCCCACAAAAATACACTTATCCGACTTGGGCGTGAGCTTGTCCGACTGAAGTCGCTTGACAAATACCTCACAACCCCAAATCTTAAGAAAAGACAAACTTGGCTTTTTGCCCGTCCACATCTCATGTGGTGTCTTCTCTACTGACTTTGATGGTACTCTGTTTAGTGTGAAAGCTGCAGTTTCTAGACAATAACCCCAAAATGATAAAGGTAGATCTGTCCGACTCATCATTGATCGTACCATGTCCAACAAGGTCCGATTTCTCCGTTCCGATACACCGTTTCTCTGCGGTGTACCCGGCGGAGTGAGTTGAGGAACTATTCCACAACTCTTTAGATGGTCATCAAACTCATGGCTCATGTACTCGCCTCCACGGTCCGACCGTAGAAACTTTATTTTCTTGCCGAGCTGATTTTGTACCTCACTCTGGAATTCCTTGAACTTTTCAAAGGCTTCCGACTTGTGTTTCATTAAATAGATATATCCATACCTACTCAAATCATCAGTGAAGGTAATGAAGTACTCATAACCACCTCTAGCTGTCGTGCTCATTGGTCCACATACATCACTATGTATTAGTTCCAACAAGTCGGACGCCCTTTCACAACTCCTTGCAAAAGGTGTCTTGGTCATCTTGCCTAGTAGGCATGATTCGCATGTCTCGAATGACTCTAAGTCAAATGAAGTTAGAAGTCCATCATCATGGAGCTTCTTCATGCGCTTCCAACTTATATGACCAAGCCGACAGTGCCAAAAGTAAGTCATATTCAGATCATTTGGTTTCAACCTTTTAACATTTATGTTATAGACCGATTCACTATCAAGATTTAAAATAAATAACCCGTTCTGAACGGGTGCAAAGCCATGAAACATATCTTTCAAATATAAAGAACAACCATTATTCTTAATATTCGACTCATAACCTTGTCTCATCAAACATGAGGCGGAAATAATGTTTCGACTAAGCGCTGGAACATAATAACAATTATTTAGTTCCAAAATAAATCCTGAAGGTAAATGAAGTTGCATCGTGCCGACTTCCAACGCAGCGACTCTCGCCTTGTTGCCGACCCGAATGTCAACCTCTCCTCTTGCCACGCTCCTAGTTCTTACCAGTCCCTGCAACGAGTTGCATATGTGAATAACTGATCCGGTATCATATACCCAAGAACTATTAGGTGCATCAGCAAGATAAATGTCTATAACATTGCACACAAGCGTACCTGAGTTGGAAGTCACACCTCCACTCTTGGCTCTGTCAGCCAAATACTTGGTGCAGTTCCTCTTCCAGTGGCCATCTTGCTTGCAATAGAAGCAGTTGGCTCCGGCTGTAGGAGAAGGTTTAGTCTTTGAGGGAGCACTCTGGACAGGGCCATGGGTGCTACCTCCTGACTTATCCTTCTTCTTCTTAGTCCAAGAACTCTTCTTGAACTTAGCCTTATTCTGCACCATCAACACTTGACTGGTGCCTTTCTTGATATCAGCCTCTGCCGTTTTGAGCATCCCATGTAATTCAGTGATACTCTTATCCATACCATGCATATGGTAGTTCGAGATGAACGGACCATACACACTAGGAAGAGAGTTCAGAATTATATCAGTAGCGAACTCTTCGTTAATGGGGAAGCCCAGCCGATCCAGAGACTGTATGTAACCAATCATCTTGATTACATGCGGACTCAGTGGATCACCGTCTTTCAGCTTACAGCCAAGCAAAGCTTGAGAGACTTGATACCTCTCAGTCTTTGCTTGAGCCTGGAACATACTTTTGAGGCTTTCGATCATATCGTAGGCCTCAACATTCTCGAACTGCTGCTGCAAGTCCGGTTCCATGTGTGCAAGCATAAGACAGCTGATTTCCGTAGACTCATCTCTAGCCTTACGGTAGGCATTCATGACAGCGACAGTCGCATCGTCATCAGGCTCATCTGGAAGTGGAGTTTCTAGAACATGTTCTTTCTTGTCATGCTTGAGGACTATCCTCAGATTACGATACCAGTTGGTGAAATTAGTTCCATTAAGCTTATCTTTCTCTAGGATTGACCTCAACGCAAACGCGGACAACTGAGGAAGGTTGCTAGGTGCCATTGATCTACAACAGAAAATACGCAAAAACACTTAAGACATGTATTCATAAAAGAGCAGGCATATTAAACGCTTTAATACTTATGCTCCCACTAGAACCAACATCCCTCCGATGGTTGCTAAGTGATTCAAGATCCCAAATAAGCAAGCCGACTAGTGAGCTTTAGCATCACCGCTAACCGTCAAGTGATCTAGGTAGGCAACACCTTGCCAATCGTATCTCTATACGACTCCTGTTAGTTGGGTGACATCACATGCCCCGGCTCCCAACCTACCTCGCCCCGAGCCCCACAACCGTTGTGATGGACTCGTCTAGATTACCAAGTGCTTCTGCTTGTAAGAGTCCGACTCGAACCCACCTAACCGGAAAGAATTGGTAGCACCTCAATTTCATGAGCCCACTACCAAGAATGTCCGACTTGTGATGGTGCAGCACTGGCGGGGCGACCGACTAGACCTTCTTTGAGGGATTAAAGAATCTACCAACTATCTAAATAGAGGTAAATAGAGACATAACAATAACACAAATAAAGCAATTATAATGTGAAATGGTATGGCTCTCTTCATGGTGATCTCCATCTCCACGAAGCTTGTAAGTCGACTCGTGCCAACTCTTGTCACGTGCCATCTTACTCCATGTAGCCGACTTGTACATCGACTTGCATGCCACCGGTTTCTCCAACAAGCTATACTAGCTAGTAAATCAAAATTTACATAGAGAATCCGACACGCAGGCCGGTATACAATAAAATGACAGCACCGAGGCTCCAGCCGGCTGACATAAACATGATACGCAGATCATGTATGGATTACACACATCACATGCACATAAGCCATACCATTCACAACTTCCTGCAAAAACAAGTTATGCATAGATACGATATCTACCGACGTTTTGTGAACTCGCAACGACATCTAAGGCGCTACGACAGGGCGAAGCCGGCGGTCCCGCTAGCCGGATAGCGGGCGGGGATCGAAGGGGCAGCGCCCGACGATTTCGGAAAACGCAGATCTCATCTGCATTCCGATCATGGATTTCTTCATCGGATAAAACGATTTTACCCGAATCTGATCCGTATTCCGATTCGACCAAACTCTTTGATCTTCGATCACCGCAACTGGATTTATGTGTCACGGTATACCCCGATGGCGGAAACCGACCGGTAGGGGTAAGTTGTTTCACGACCTTAGCAGTATGATCACGGAAACCAGATCATCCATTAACCCCGAGTACGATTGATCCAATCAACCTTGTACAAAACCGATCTATCTCATAGACCGACCACCAAAACAGCAATTAGATCACATCTAACGATAACTACATATCACATATGTACGGATCTCGGGCCTAATACCAGAAGCTACCGCTCTGATACCACTGTTGGAACGCGTAGAGATAAACGAAAAAAAATTCCTACGCGATGCTTCCAAGATCTTGCCGAGGTAGAAGGCCACGAGTATTACCACTAGACGCGCAGGTGCGGATTATCGATGCAGCGCGTCGGGGCAGTGCAGTCCCACGATCCGATCCGGCCGATCCAATCCCTCGAACGTCGAAGTGCTGAACGTACAGCACCTCTGCCGGTATCCACACGTACGAGGAGGAGCTCCGACGGCAGACTGCTAGGTCTGGTGCGACGGCTGGACTGAGTGGGGCTAGGGTTCCCAACGCATGGGAGAGTGGACTAACGTGCCCGCTGGGCAACCTGCGCCCCTCTTTATATAGCGTATGGTAATGGGCTGCACAACACTTGTGGCCCATTCCCTCTGTGAGTCCGACTCACTAACTCAGTCCATTTCCGGTTCGGGTCCAACCCAACCAATACTTGCTCCCGCTCTTAAGTGTGCGACCCTGCAGGCTCATGGCGACTTGGACACGATTGGAGTCGAACTCCCAATCGATCAATCGGTAGCGGCTCCTAGCAGAACGTGCCGACTCCCAAGTACCATTGAGTCATGACGACATACCTTTCAATGTGATATTCATCTTAGTCCCTTTTGCCTCACGATATACCTTGTCGAGCTATAGGCGATTTATCGTCATCCCTTAAATAGCTCAACTCTCTTCTCGATCCGTGGTATGTGATTCATCTGACTAACTCTTAGTCAATCGACACAGTTAACACTTAACTGAGTCGCGCATGGCCATGCTTCCTGAATCATATCACTCGAGAGGGCCCAGAGAATATCTCTCCATTAGGAGGGGCAAAATCCCATCTTGATTATCCACATCACGCAGCTTGCTTCTCATTCGACCCGAACTCTGCCTTTATAGTTGCCTTGTTACAGAACAACGTCTGACAGAACCTAAGTCGGTGATCCACAACTCGGATTGTGCGACAACCTCAGGTCTAAGGATTACATTGATTGAGACATGCAAATGACGACTTGATCGTTGCATCTCAATGTGGGTCAGTCCGACTTGCTAAACTCTTTAGCCAAGTCCGTGAACGTTGGAATGGCATCACCATGCCCATGACAAGTGGAACCGTGTCATCAGCCAACACTCACATTAGTCTAGGATGTGTGTCCAGCACAACCTTAACGACCAAGGACAATTAGTATGAACAACATGAATATATAGTTCCACAATCGAATCACATATTCAATGACATATATCAGATGTTCAATACAAGGACAACTTAATAACTTTATGAATACAGTGGGAATAACATCATACATGATTGCCTCTAGGGCATATTCCCAACAGTAGCCAAGTTTCCTTCTCATTTTTTCCGCCCTAGCATTCGTCAGATGTGTTTCGGACAGGAAAAACACATCTGGTTTGAGGCGCTGCTGGAGGACCAGGAAGCGCATGAACTGCCGCAGCCTTGCCTAGGCCACGACAGTTCTCTCCGCATATTTTCATTGATCCCGGCGGTCACCCTCGAGGGATGCCGCCGATCCTATTGATTGTCCACCTCCTTCTTGTATCTCTTTTTCTCATTCACCACATCCTTCCTAGTATCAACTGATTTGGTTCCCTGTTCATTCTCAATGTGCATGTTATTAGTTAAAGCCAAGGTGATCTTCTGTGGCTCAGCAATTTACTCAAACGCAAGGCGTTTCTTTGCATTCTTCTCGGCATCAGACATATGTTGATCAACAGGTTTAGCCGGGCTTGATGCCGTATCATTGAGCTCCTCATCTGCATCATCAGTACGGCGTTCCGGATGCTCACGCCAATCAACATGTTCTCCCCTACCCAAAGGAGCTTGAGGACGTTGGTATCCTATCACCCTTGTGGTACTGACATCAGAATCCCCTCTTCCACGGCCGAACAGAGTCCTACCGCCCCCTCTCAGGCCTCCTCTCGATACAGAACTTCCTCCACTGCGCCAATTATCTGCTCTAATCCAATCACCAAACTTCAGTTGCTTTTCTTCGAAAATACCAGTTCCGCATTCCTTGTAAACATGACCCAGGAGCCCGCAAGTGTGGCAAAGCATGCCTAACTTCTCATATTTCACTGCAAATATAGAACGCTTCCCACTCATCGAGATGGATACGAACCTAGCCAGTGGTTTGCTCACCCTCTGTCTTATCCGAACTTGCACAGAATCACCACGAAAAGCTCCAGGAGGGTTCATCTGGATAGTTATAATCTCCCCTACTTGGCGCGAAACCAGTTTTGATACCACCGACTCTTTCCTATAGGCTTCTGGTATTTTATGTACCTGAACCCAAATTGGCATATGATCCAATTCAACTGAACTCGGATCAGATAGTCCATCTTAGGGCTCGATCACAACTACCCAATCTCTAAATAACCATGGGCCTCGATCAATCACCTTTTCCCAATCACCCAAGCAAAAGCACTGAATCACGAAGCGCTTAGATCCTACTGGCCTGATTTTGACCTCCTTTGTCGGGTTCCAGGCGGCTTGCATCTGTTGGAAGAAAGCCTCGTGGCTGAAACCTTTATCGTTGTTTACACGTGCTACTGCTATCCACCTCGTGCTTTCTGCAATGTTCACCTCCTCCTCGTCAATAATTAGGTAATCAAATTCCTCTTCCTCGATCTCTAGACGACCGAACATGAAGTTGACATCACACCCGCCAGATTCATCAACTGTTTCCGTCGCCCCAGGCTCCGGCGGAAATCCCTTGTATCGACTGCCACCACCGGATCCGTCCTCCGAATCCACCTGTCCAGCCTTCGACATAGTCGCGTCCAGCGATGATCCAGACGCCGAGGAAAATACTTGATACCAGGAACAAGTAGTCCCTCCACGTCCCAGAGCAACCTTACATAGGGGGGATTCCAATCCTCCATGGAAACGAGAACAGAACGTGTGCAGATCGGAGAAACCTGGAGACTCGCCGCCTGTCGCCAGACGGGAGTAAGGAAACCCTAGGGGTAAACGGCCGCTTGCTTCATGCTCCTTTCGTCATGTGTATCGCCATTTAAATGTTGGTGCTCATTCTTTAGCTAAACTTAGCGAGACTACTGTGTGTTCGGTGTGGCGTGCGTGTGTTCCGGATTGTATCCGTAAGATACTTTGTAATGACCTTTTGATTATGTGATCAATAAAGCCCACGTTTCTGTCAAAAAAAAAACATCCTAAAGCGGCTAGATTTAGAGGTGCCAGACGCATTTTTAGCGGTGACCGTAGAGATGCTCTAAGACCAGGACAAGTTTGTTAGGTCAGATTTCGAACGAGCTAGTCTAACTAAGAAAAAGATGGTAAAAACATACCGTCACGTTCTCATGAAATGAAAGCTCTTGGCGGTGAATGAATCTCCACGGCAGCCAAAATTTCATATAGCGATTGCCCCTGAAAAAAAAAATGTACTCTACTCAACTGCATAACAGCTGGATGCTGATAAGTAGTGATGTTTCAAAGTAATACAAGTAGTAACCCAATTTATTAAGGGGGTGGCAGATGTCTTAGGTACGGCTTAGTAATATACTGGTATTGTATCTTGGTTTCTACTGTACTAGTAATCATCTGGATGACGCGAGCAACACGGTGGGAAAGTCGGCACGACAGGTAAAGGCAAAGCTATCCCATGTTGGAGAAGATAACTTATTTCATAATTAAGTGGGGCAGAGAGTCAAGAAAAAGGCGCGTGCCCGGGCCGGGGCCTCCACGTCTCCTCCCATTGAATTGAGCCCCTCTCGCCCTCACGGCGGGGACGGGATCAGTCGCCGGACGCGGTTTGGACACCTTCCGCGAAGCTTCGCCCGACACGGCCACGTCCGAGTGCGCGACCTGACAAGCGGAAGATTGACAAAATCCATCGACGACCAGTCCCGGTCGAAGCTGCATCTCACCTGATTCATACTACTACTGCCGCTACTCCTTCAAGTGTAAGCAACTGATTGAACTCGGCACCAACCAACCAGCGCCCCACCAGCACCACCGTCTGCTCCTCATAAAACCCGTCGCCCCGGCCTCGACCTCCATTTCCACCCCGCAAGACACGCACCACCCTGTACTCTACTGCTACATCGCGCGCGCACCAACGCCACAGCAGGAGATGGAGGGCTACGACCGCGAGTTCTGGCAGTTCAGCGACCAGCTCAGGCTGCAGACGCCCAGCTTCTCCGGCCTCTCCCTCGGCGACTCCATCTGGTCCCCCGCCGACAACGCCCGCGCCCGCAACGCCGACCCGGGACTCTTCCCTTCCTCCCCAGCCGCCCACGACTTCGCCGCCAAGACCAACACCAACGCCGCTGCCCTCGACGGGCCCGGCCTCATCGGCTCCGGCAAGCTCGCCTTCGGCGCCACCAAGGCCGACCGCTACAACAACATCAGCCTCCCCGGCGACGCCAAGCCCTACGGCAATGCCAACAACGCCTATGCCGCCCCCGCCCCGGCCAAGCCCAACAACGCCAACATCAACAACGATAGCTTCGGGCTCAACAAGATGATGATCGGCGGGAGTTACAACAACAACAACAACTTCAACGGCGGCAGCGGAGAGGTGAAGAGCTACTTCAACAAGTCCATCGGGAGGCCCGCCAGCAACAACAACAACAACACCAACTACGGCGGCGGCCACGGCTACGGCAAGAAGGGCGCCGGCGCTCTGGACGGCAAGAAGAAGCACGCCAAGAACGAGAACGGCGGCAACAACAACCACGGCGCCGCCTCGGAGAAGAGGTTCAAGACGCTGCCGGCGTCGGAGGCGCTGCCAAGGAACGAGCCCATCGGAGGGTACATCTTCGTCTGCAACAACGACACCATGGAGGAGAACCTAAAGAGGCAGCTCTTCGGTATGATCATCATTATTCACTCCCGGTTGCGATCATCTTCAAACTTTTGTTTTCACCTTATTAACGTATAGTAGTTCTTGAATTGAACGATAATACTAGTTAATGAAGCAATCATCAAGATAAAATCAAGCAACTAATTTAATCAGATCCATCTAGTGACGGCTCGGGTTAATTTGCAGGGCTGCCATCCAGATACAGAGATTCGGTGAGGGCAATCAGGCCAGGGCTGCCCCTCTTCCTCTACAACTACTCCACCCACCAGCTTCACGGTATCTTCGAGGTACAGTTCGAAATCTTCTTTGCTACTTGGATGACAAATGGCTTGGACTCATCGCAAATCGTACGTGCAGGCTGCGAGCTTCGGCGGAGCTAACATCGACCCGGCGGCGTGGGAGGACAAGAAGTGCCACGGCGAGTCTCGCTTCCCTGCGCAGGTACCGGCACCAGCCATGGCAGATGCTGCTAGCTAATACTAGTTCATAGTATCAGTATACAAACGTACTTGGATTAGCTAGAGCCTAGAAATGTCTACCGGCCGGCCCGTCGCAAGGCTTGATCTGCAGTGATGGATTAGTACCGAGCTGAATCAATTTTGCCAGTTGATTAATTAATTAATTAAACGGATGGGTGATATCATGGTCTGCTAGCGACTGCTCAACCACGCTGCCTCCTTTAGGTTGGCCGGTCAATCCTAAACCAACCACCTGCTTTTCTAGAAGAAGTACACATGTCAACACACCTTTCAATTGCATCCATCTCGTCACAATATTAGATCGCGTGTGCCTTTCTCCTTTTTCTTTCACTTAGTGATGTCATAAGCGACAACAGGAACATACTTTGAATCTGGAGTATTAACAACACCCTATCCTCTGCCTTTGGCTTTGCAAAAAAAAAAAAGAATGATGAACAATAATCTTTACCTAGTATGTGTTGCTGATTTGGGACACGATCGATGAATTCAGGTGAGGGTCGCTACGAGGAAGATCTGCGACCCGCTGGAGGAGGACGCCTTCCGACCGATCCTGCACCACTACGACGGCCCCAAGTTCCGGCTGGAGCTCAGCATCACCGAGGTATGTGCGTCGTCAATGGCACTCAGATGTGAGGCGTCCAAAACATGAATGAGCTAACTGAGGTTTTTCTGACTATGCAGGCGCTCTCCCTTCTTGACATCTTTCAAGACAAGGACGATGCCTGAGGCCGCCTCATGCTGCTGCTCAATGCTCATGGACTCCATCTTGAGAAACAGCGCCAAATATATACATAGATTAATATTATATCAATCAAACGGTGATAAGTGAGTGTTCCATCGTGCGGGCTAGGAAATTATGCGCCCCGTTGTCTATCATGCGCGGTGATGACTGCAGAGGATCAGCCCTCATTTCTGTAACTAAGCTATTATCAAGGCTATGTATAAATATTGAGACCTAATGTTTCTCATGTTGTGCACCTAAGCAGAATAAATAATTGCACTTCCTGTGATCCAAATAAACACAAAAGTAATCCTTCTTTTCTAGGGAAAATGTTCCAAAAATCATGTACTAGCAAAGTAAATTTGTAAGATGTGCCAACATTTAAGAATCCAGCGCTAGCAAATGATGCTTGGATCCAGAGCTAAGAACTGATGAATTCATCTGCTTCAACAATGTGCAATACCAAGTAAATTGTTGGCACAAGGAACAGGACTCATGCTAAAAACACAAACCGGCAAATTTCCCGAGTTGGAACAGTGACGGACCTGGGATTGCACCATCCCTGTTCCCGTCCTATGGAGATTATACATATCAAAAGCACAACGTTTGCGATGCTGCCTGGAAGGCATGTTAAACAACAGCTACTTAAACATTATACTGAACAAGATAAGTCAGTCACAGCTTCACCGAGTCACAGGGCACCATACCCTTCAATCACCAATCTCAACTCCTACCCCACATTTATACAAAACTCATGGGAATGATATAAACAAACAGGTGATTCAGGATGAATGAACGGAGAAAACCAGGGGGAGGAAAGCTCTCCACAAACACATTTGGTTTCTATCACCAGTCTAAAGTCTAAACCGCAGAAGAAGCACGCACGCGACATGAAAATCTGCCATCAAGTTCCCTGACGATTCATTGTTCTCAGATTCAGCCAAAGAGATTATGTGGCGCTGGGTCCGCCATGAGAGAGCTATGGTGATGAACCATATACCACCTGCCGTTGCGGAACTCATATACATTTGTCACATGGACCGGCCCCGGTTCAACATCAACATGAACCTTCATGTTAACCCAAGCTACATCAGCAAACACACGAGCTCTCACATCTCGTAACTGAAAATCAGTGCCCTGCCCTCCATCTTGGCCCCAGTTGAATAACAAGGCCCAGCTGTTCATCACGGTGTTGTATCTGTCAAACAAGGAGTTAGATAGTCATAATCCACCGCAAAAAGAACTTGCAGATACGACTACATGAACAAAAAGACAAGAAAATTCATCCAGAAGAGGGAAATTGTCATCCCAAAAAGGGCAGAGCAGCACAACAAGTTACATGATGATTGGCAACAAAGTAAAAACCTCAACTGTTTTTCATTTAACAGAAAGCGAAATAATATGATGGTGTTTGTCACATATGTTGGAAGGGTACTGCTGATCACTGGAGATGCCTCCAGAAACTAACGCAACATCAGAAATCACATATTAGGTGCACCTCTGGGCAGGAAAACATTCCAGATTTAGCAGATATATCCAATTCCACCTAGATTAAGAAATGTATTAACCTACATACCCTGACACAAGAAACTCAAGTTAATTTAACCCCTTTGTATCATGGTTCCAAAATATTAATCCAGTTCTATAGTTAGTGATGGATTACCAAGAACAGTTACTACAAGATGTAACAGATCTCAACATTGTCCAAGGGCTCCAAGCACATAACTTGATAATCTTCTATTTGTATTCATGAATGTAACAAAGGGAAAATAATTTTTACGGTGGGAAATAAGAACACACATGCATGAATGACTCAAAAATATACCCCTACATATGACACCACATGTACTATTTCTTTTGACAGTATGAATAGTTAAGTTGCAAACACGATGCTTGGCAGATAGTCCAAGGAAAAAGATATACTCCCTCGTCTCATATTAATTGTCTCAAAGTTGGATAAAAGTGGATGTATCTAGACATATTTTAGTGTTAGATACATCTACTTTTGTCCAACTTTGAGACAATTAATTTGAGACGGAGGGAATAATACAGAAAATGTGAAAACATTTTACCAGGAAGATGATTAACAACATAATTACATAAAATATAACAGGAACTTGGGAGGAAATAAATTATCTCACAAGCCCCCGACATGTATTCCTGTCCATTTCTAATCACTAATTTAATGTGACTTCATAAGTTTGAATATAAGATGGCAGCAACATGGCCATGATGAAAAGAGCGAGAAATACATGAAATGAATGTTGAAATGAGTAAATCGGCATTGATGCAGTGTATAGCTCATGCATACAGCTGTACAAAATGGTTTGCTATGATATTTATCAGCAATTATTTTAAGGATTAAGAACTCTTGTACTTTTCCAAGTGCTGCTGCACAACTAATTTAAAATTATGAAGTATGTATATGCAGCTGCACAACTAATATAAACTTTCCCGATCATATTTTTTCTATATAAATGAAGTACAATGAGAAGTATGTTATCATTCACTGTTTCACAACAATAAATAACTGTATGGGACATGCTTTTTGAGCCATAGATAAATAAGAGTAAATTCTTAGACATACCCTGTAAAAAGTTCTCCACTAGCATGTATGCACTTTACATAGTCTGCGTTAAGCCAGAAGTGACTCATTGCTGGCAAGGACCCTTCCCTGATGATATTATAGAACTCAGCATTCACATTTATGATGGCCTTTGTAGCTGCATAGTATGCCTTCCAACCGTTAGGTGGAGTTATATTACCCTGCTCCACTGTAAAATCCTACAAGGGAGAATTTTATTGATGACAAACTCACAGAAAGTAAAATCTTGTGCTGAGATCGGCGGTTCTATATCACCACTCACAAGGCAAGTTATCTTACAATGGAAGAAAATCATGTGGAACGTAAATGCTATAAGTCTGTTTTTAAAATAGCATTGCCATATAAAATCTGCAGAGCCATGGGATGCTTCTATAAAACATATGTCAAATTGAGGTTTTACAACCAAAGGTGCTATCAGAACAACAACGGTATATATATGCAGTAAGGGTACAAAAATTAACATATTTTAGTTAAAAAATTAACTGTGAAGATTCAGATACAAACTTTTTGTGTGCAGTGTCAAGTTCAGAGTTTGGTTGGATTGCGGGAAAACAAGAAAGTTTGGGAAGTAAAACAAAGGTTCTTTTGTCTTATCTAATGTATTCAAGACATGTCCCCATCGCTGTTGAGGAACTAATTAATTTAGCCAGAACTTGATTAAAAATGAGTCCTCCTAGCCATAAATTGTCTGTGTGACATAAATCACTGAGCTACACCATGTAAAATTAATCTTTCACTGCAAAATAAATAATCCCATTGATATGATCAAAAGTATTTTAGTAAGTACACAAAATAGCATAATACAGAATCGGTGACCCAGATGGACAATTGCAGGCAAAACAGCAACCCAAATATGCGGACGATTCTATTTTAGTCAAAACGAGCAGGACAGTAAAGCTACATTCCTAATCCAACAGTAACTCAATCAAGTAAAATCTGTGAAGACACAAGAGGGTGGGCGCAGCACCTTGTGGTAGAGCGCCTTCCAAGCCCCATCGTCGTTGGCGGCACGGCGCATGGCCGAGTTGGTCATAGAGAGGTGACAAAGACTGGTACAGTCGAGGTAGCTGAGAGCGTGGGTTGTGATCTCGGGCACGAGCTGCTCCATCATGGAGGCGCCCGTGGTTGCCGGGGCTGGGGCCGGCGCCTTCTTCATCTCCCCGCCGATGGCCATCTCGCCGTTGACGCTGGCGGCAGTGGTCTTATCGCGGCAGCCGCAGCAGAGCGGGGGAGTGGATTGGTGCTTCTTGGGGGAAGAGGGGGAAGGGGAGCGGAAAGCCCAGATGGCGCAGACGAGGCAGCAGACGGCAGTGGCCCCGGCGGCGATCAGGGCCCGGAAACCGTCCATGCGGACATCCAGGTCGCGGTGGAGGAGACGGCGGCGGTCAGGGGCTCGGGGTAGGGTTTGGACGGCATCCCATCACACGGGGGAGGAGTTGGGGAACTAGGGTTTTGGGGGAGGAGATGGGGAAATGAAATCAGGGAGGTTTCCGCTTTCGAATGGAGGTGGGTTGGGTGGGTGACCACTGGCCAGAACCGCAAGGGATGCGCTGTCATTTATGAACGGGGTTGGGCTCGGAGGATCGGGCTACGCCAGCAACCTAGATTGGTGGGCTACAACGGGCACGGGGAACCATCCACTCTGCACCGCCTTCTTGTACAGTACATGGTGTGTGCCTAACCATTAGGGCATCTCCAGTCGTCCCCCTCAGAGCCCCCCAGGACGCAAATTAGCGCCGTTTTTGGCGAAAAGCGCCGTTTTTCCACCAGTCGACCCCCCCAGGACCTGAAAAAGCGCCGTTTCGGCGGAAATTAGCGCCGCCGCCCCCAGGCGGAACCCAGCCTGCTGGGTTCGGCCTGGGGGGGGGGGGGGCGGCGAGAGGAAAAGCGCGCGTGGGCCAGCGCTGTCGGCGAGGGAGAGCTCTTTTTCCACTTTCTCCACCCCCGAATCGTCTTTCCCACTCGCTCGCCCTCGCCGTCGCCGCCCCACCCCCGCAACCACCGTCGCCGCCAGCGTACGACAGCGAAGAGACAAACCACCGCCGGCTGGTCCACCACGTCGTCGCCGCCGTTCGAGCACGTCTCCGTCGCGGAGGAGGCTGCGCCCCAGTGAGCCGCGTCCACCGACCGCAAGGTGTTCGACGCTCTGTCAGAGCCATGGACTCCGACGCCGAGGAAATACTCGCCGAGCTATTCGACGAGGAAGACCAGGCCTCCATCGACGACGAGGATCACCTGGTCGTCCTGAGCTGCCTGGCCGCGTTGCTGGCCCAGGACGCCGCGCCACGCCGCGCTGGATCGAAGCCCGGTCGCCGGAAGAGCAGGCCGAGGCAGCGGTACGAGGGCTACTGCATCCTCTACTCCGACTACTTCGCCGAGGATCCTACCAACGACGAGAAGGTGTTCCGGCGTCGTTTCAGGATGAAACGCACGCTCTTCCTCAAGATCATGCATGCCATCCGGGAGTTCGACACCTACTTCAAGTTGAAGAAGGACTGCACCGGCACGGTAGGGTTTACCTCTATCCAGAAGTGCACGATGGCCATGAGGTTGCTTGCATATGGTGCTCCTGCAGATGCACAAGATGACTACCTGCGCATGAGCGAGTCCACGGCCATCGAGTGCTTGAACAAGTTCTGCCGGGCAGTGGTTGCAGTTTTTGGCCCAATATACCTGCGATCACCCAATGCGCAAGACACTGCTCGTCTCCTCGCTGAGAATGAAGCAAGAGGGTTTCCTGGGATGCTTGGCAGCATCGACTGTATGCACTGGGCATGGAAGAACTGCCCATTTGACTGGCAGGGGATGTACAAGGGAAAGGAAGGAGAGTGCTCTGTGGTTCTCGAGGCCGTGGCTTCGTACGATCTATGGATTTGGCATTCATTCTTTGGTATGCCAGGAAGTCACAACGACATCAATGTCTTGCAGTGCTCGAATGTCTTTGCCGATCTTGTCGAAGGCCATGCCCCCCCTGTGAACTATGAGATCAATGGACACCAGTATACAAAGGGGTACTATCTTGCAGATGGCATCTACCCCAAGTGGGCAACATTTGTGAAGAGCATCTCCAACCCTATCCCAGGAAGCGCAAAAGCTTGGTTTTCCAAATGCCAGGAGGCTTGCAGGAAGGATGTTGAGAGGGCATTTGGTGCGCTGCAATCTCGATTCGCTGTTGTCCGGTACCCAGCTATGACTTGGTCGAAGTCCAACATGTGGGAGGTGATGCAGTGTTGTGTGATCTTACACAACATGATCATTGAGAGTGAGCGGGATGACCCGGTGCCTGACAGTGAGGCAAACACACCATACTACCGGCAGGGCCCTCTTGCAGATGTTGATCACCAGGTGCCGGCATCATGGGCAGACTTCCTCACCAAGCGACAGGAGATTCGACACGCTGCAACACACCATGCTCTGCAGGATGACCTGGTGCAGCATTTGTGGGCGCGAAAGGGGAATGGCAATGTTGAGGAGGATGACTAGTCAATTTTTTTCCTTTTATTTGTTGAATAATTTATTTTTGTGGCAAAACTCTATTTATTTGGTGTGCAATTTTTCTATTGCCCAAATTGGGCCGAGTCGCCGCTGGGGGGGGGGGCGGCCTGGGTTCACGACTGGGAAACGTGCCCCCCAGTTCCCAGAATAGCGCCGTTTAGCGCCGCGGCGCAAAAAAAGCGAGGGTTTTCGCGTCCTGGGGGGGCGCAACGGCTGGAGATGCCCTTAGCCGCCATACAAGGAAACTACTCCCTCCGGCCCGATTTAAGTGTCGGGGAAAGTCCTCTAGGCTAGTACAAATTTGTATAGCACCTACATATTTGTATAGCACCAGCGACAGTTAATACGGATCGGAGGGAGTATATACTAATGGCTAGCTATGGTGAAAGACTTCACACATATGCAAAAAAATTGTCACTTTTAGTTCTTCAAGAACATGAGGTCTGCATGGGATTTGGCTAGAGAAGTTCGGATCAGGGTAATTGAGGATAATTTGTTTATCCTCCAGGTTACATGCCTTTGAGAAGGAGATGGATGGCGAATCCTCGTTGTTTCGCGGCAATAGTGTTCTTATTGCTCCATACGATGGATTTACAATGCGTCGAGAATCAGGGTGATTATTGTGTGTATATGGATTGGATTGACATAAATGCATCATGGTGTCCCCTTCCATCAAAGCTTGGCGAATTCATGTACGGTGAAATCCTCTCATCTGATTTTGTGGGAAATTTCTACCGTGTTCGTGCTAATTTAAATGTTGGGAAACCTTTGAAGAGCGTTGTTTTAGTCATTTAAAATGGAAAGAGACAAATTTTGCTGGTGAAATACGAGTGCTTACCTGATTGGTTTGTTATATGTGGCATGCTGGGGTGTACTCGTAAAGAGCATGGAGATGAATTGCATGAACCTGTGTCGCTGTTTTTTTTTTATCTGGGGCAGTGAGTAGTCGTTGTCCTGGTTCCCATATTGTGGGACGTGATATGGGCAGAGGCCGAGGTGGGAGATCTAGCACATATGGTGTTCGGGTTACAGAGGTTGAGGTGAAAGGTGGTGCTTCTCATTATGATGATATAACCAATGATACATACATGTTGGCGGGGGAGCTGGTCCGGAAGCATTCAGCTTTTCCTATTCAGTCCCAAGTGCTTGATGTTTCCCAGGAAAATAGAGTGGAAGAGATGGTGAAGAAATTCAACATGTTGGCTTTGCCGACACATGTGGTCCCTCCTAGTACTCTTCCAAATAGGGTTAAAACAAGTAAACATGGGAAAAGGATGAAGAAGCAGGTATAAGGGGAAATGTCAACACATGTGATAACGATTCTCAATTGGCGGGCCTTCGTGTGGGAAATTGCTAAAAGCAGTTAGTAATATTTGTTTGTTGTAAACAATGAACCGAAGGACAAATTGTCGCACCTTCGTGCGTTGCTCCAAATCCTTCACAAATATTCTAGAGAAGACTAGGGGTAATAAATTTGGCTTTATCTTTAAGTTATAATAATTATTTTGTTGTTAAGAATAAGGGTAGAAGCAATGGGCTTTCTATGTACTAGAATGGTGTTTTATCTATGGAGTCAATCAGTGGCATAGAGCCTATGCAAAATCTCACTACAGCCAAGCTAATCATTTTTTTTTCCCCAAGTAAACTCTCTCATCCGAATCAACTTTGTCTAGCTGAGTGTCAAGGAGCTACCCTATGGGAGTCGGGCAGCTGCCCAGACTCGTCGGGTGTTGTCTCTGCCACTAGAGTCAATTCGTTTCTCATAGTATCGTATCGAAATAATCGTGAAGGAGAGACAGGAATATAGAAATAAGTTATGCAGACAATGCATGCTGATGATACATCATGTGTGATATCATAATACAGTAACGAGCAAAAAGAAATTTAATGGTTAATGAGACAAGATGATGAGGACATGACAAGGCTGGATACGACCAAGAATAATTCCTATACAATTGATCAAGAAATTAGGCGAAAACAAGGATACATGATTAGATGTTGTTCAAGAAGTTCTCTCACGTCACCTTGGGTCGAAGAGCAATTAGAGTCCCCATTCTCCATGTTCTGGACGCAGATTCAGACCGTAGAAATATATCTTAATTCATAAGGCTGTAACTTTTGCATACATGCTCCGAATTGGGTGAATCTTTTTGTGTTGGGAAGTAGGCCTCGTGCAGCTTCCAAAAAATTGGTCTCACCTCAAAATTCGTTCCGAACGAAAAGTTATGGACAAAACATTCCAACCCTGTAGCTGTAACTCGGCCAGGAATTCAGAAAAAAGATGTTGCGCCACCTCTAATTGGGACCAAAGGCCTTGTACGAATTTGGCTTGGATTTTTGGTGCCTTGGGACATGCTTCCAACTCTTTGGCCGCCACCCAAGCCTCTCCTCTATATATACCCTCCATAGGTCTCAGTTTAGAATTGGATTTTGTTTAGTTATAAAGAACTCAGACACTATTTAAAATATCATCCAATATGCCGATTTATCGCTTAACGTGTGATGATCGATAATATAAATAAATATCGGCGGAGTTTATCATTCAGGCCAATTTATCGGTCTTACAAGCGATTTATCGATCGATATGCCGATATATCGATTTTTCAGCACCGGAACATGTGATTAATGACATCCACCATAGAATTTTTAGTACTCCCTCCGACCCGTTTTAAGCGTCGTGAAAATTGAACTGGACATGCACAAATCTGTGTGTATGTTACGACACTTAATTGGGATCGGAGGGAGTATGATTGAATACAATATATCTATATATCATAATTTCGAGGTTTTAGTGCCGATATGATATATTTTTATAGCATATTTTAGATGTTTGAGTGCTACAATTTGGTATTTACAAGAAAATGACCGATAAATACTCGACCGATAAAATTGATTTATCAGCTGATAAACCGATATATCTGTATCATGGGTCGACAGATAAGTTAATAATAAGCGATATCATGAACATTGGACTCAGATATATTTGCTAGTCTTGGCCATAGGCACGAGCGTCGGATAGACCTCTAGTACTACGCACTTGCAAAATCCCACCTATCAATATACTTCATCTTTTATCCGCAATTCTTGATTGCATTATTGGTTCTTGCCTGTTCTCGATTGATTACAGGAGCTAGACCTGAGTAGTTGGGTCGACTGTGCTATGACGTTGTAATTAACCTCATGGAGTTGGTGTAGCGATTGCTAAGGCGCAACATCCTCGCACGTTTGTTGTCGGATCATCAACGTCGACGCCACCCAAATCATAGTTATCATCTCATCGAAAGATCGGACACCTCTGCCCCTATCACAAGACAAAGGTATACGTGAATCAGTGATCGTTTCACGACAATAACGGAATCAACAGTTTCGGGTAAGTTCGGTATCGTGAGTAATGGAAGAATTGTATAATGACCAACATGTTGAGCAGTTTATTCGTATAGTATGTCGGAGTAACTATGGCCGTCTATGCTCCTGCTATTGATTATTGAAAAGGAAAGAGTTTTCAGTTTCATGTCCACACACTATCGAACCTATACGGGAAACACACTTAAGTTTGGGCTGATTTTTGTGTATATCGGTACGTCCAGATCAACTAGGAGTATCATCGGAACGTTGTTTATGCGTGATAGATATATTTATATATCGGAGATAATTTATAATAAGGGCATTGGATGTCTCGGAGTAATAGAAACATGTTTTATTACTACCGTACTTTATTTCGTAGTTGTTCTCAGAGAGAAATTGAGGTTGCACGCTACGGAGCAAATGCCAGGGGACATGAGATGTCCTAGGGTGTCAGAAATATATTTCTTACATCGTTAGATGATATGGATGATTTATCTAAAGGGGTCATAGGTTTCCGGTAGAGTTTCAGGGACTTTCCATATAAGGGGGAGTGCCGGAGGGGGGCATTTTTCTCCCTCATGGGTGCACCCTATTTTAGGGGGCTACCAGGTGGGCCCGGTGGCTTCACATAATGTAACCGTCCCGGTATTTTTCCTGTATTATTTGGAGAGAAAAGAAAAAAGGAAAAAAGGGAAGGAGTGGGATGATATGGGGTGGCCCGATCTTCTCTATGAGCAACTCGAATTATGGTGGGTGTATGATAAGATAACTAGTGCCTCACTGAAAACTCTCCTGGATGAACCCTAGTGCCAATGCAACCGCTCTCGATCCCTATGGATATTATCAACTACACACTCTTACACAATGTAGCCACTGGCGATGAAGTGGCCCTGTATCGTCTTATTCCCAATGGAACAACATATATCACGCAATTTTGCAGGGGTAACAATACTTCAAGATGAATGCTTACAAGCAATACAATATAGAGCTTCTAGGGTTTATTTTTAATTTAGTCTACCTTATAATGCGGATTACAAGCCTATATAAAGGCTGCTGGGCGTCCAAGCTGCAGTTGGAGTCGTAAACAAACTAATCTCTAAGTTTCCTAACTTGACATGACTCTATTTGGAAACTAGCAGAAAATGACTCGTGAATTGTTTCGGTCACTGCACCTTGTACGAGTTGAATCAGTACATGGGGAAATATCCATTGGAAATCTCTTTGAATTTCCTTTTCATATTGTGTCAATTTTCTTTATTTGGAGTTCATATGAAGATTCCATGATTGTTTCAAATTCGGTACTTCTGCTAGTCCAAACCGAAATATCATTTCCTTGATGGAACCAACTTGTCGTTTTCCATGGCAGCAACTTTGTTTTCCATGCGTCCCTCTCGTGCTCCTGCCTCCCACTCCTCCCTCAAGCACTTGTGGTGAAATATCTTCAATGCTTTACACTTGTTTCCTCTTGTTTTCCAGCAGGTGCTTGTTGTTTTCCAGCATGTCTTGAGGTCCGCCTCCACCAATGTTTGTGTTATCAATAAACCTGATCATACATAAAATCATAGGCTTAGGTAGTATAACATTCTCACCAACACAAACATCACATTAAATTAAGGATTAATTCACCTTATGATAACCATCAATTAAATTCAATATTTCCTTCCAGCTCAAGCATACACAATCATCATATTCCCCTAGTATATCCTCATCATCCTCTCTTTCTTCAAGACAAGTCGTCCCCGGCTTGTGGTAAGCTGAACGTGGAAGAAACAAAAAGAACAACGTGTATGCACAATATATGTATCCATAATAGGGTGCGTCATTTTTGTGGGCATGATAAATGTTCTCACATGACATAAAACAACAAAAATTTCAAGTATAACACATAATTCTCATATGAAAACAAATAGTATCTCATCAAATAGCAATCACAATTGCAAGTATAAGTGAAATTTTTATAATCATGATCATAAGGAGAAAGAACTATGTATAAGTTCTTATTGTTTAGTATTAAATCAAGTGTTCTCACAGAAGACCTATGATCAAATTTCGTGGTAGCAAGGTCAAAACAATCCAAAAAAATGTAACTCAGTAGATAGTGGATACCATGCTTCAACTATGCTACTCTGATATGTATCATAAAGTAATGACCTGATAGTAGTACACTCATTTGTATTATCATGCTCATTATGTAAGTTGCAACTCAATTTGCGAATATAAGTGAAGTATAAATCAGTAGCATATGTATTTATCAAGTTCTTGGACCAATCAAACATATGTGTAGAATCATGCTCAGATTTAGCAAATTGTAAGCAATCCAACCGAGGTAACACAATCTTCAATTCAGCAATTCTGTCACAAGTAATACATATGTGATCCACCATAAAAATTTCACTCATGTTATAGTCACCAATAAATTGAAAGTGAAACAAGGAGCATAGGTGCTAGAATTGACATATGAAATTTCAGAAATTATATTCATAGCACAATTCACGGTAATGGGTTCATTTAGCATGATGGAATGCACAATATTAACAGGTGGTATTTTAGCATGCACTTCTTAATGTGTAATTAATACCACATGCTCAAAATTTGAAACTTTCAAATTATCACATGGTGGTGAATATGTGTCATGCAAAGCACGAAAAACAACACATTACCAATGGTATTCTCCTCAAATGTAGATGGTGGTGCAGGTTGTTGTACTATAGGTGACTCCCTTTCTTCAGAAGCAACCTGCACATCACAGGTACAACACTAGGTGCAATGGTGTGCTCCTCAAAAGTAAGTGGTAATGCAGGTTATACTATAGATGGCTCCCTTTCTTCAAAAGCAACATGCATATCACAAAGCACAACACTAGAAGTAGAGATGATTACATTAGTATAAACCTCATATGTCGCATCAACTACTACTCCCATCTTTTCTATAACATCCAAAATGCCATCCTTAATGTCTACACACTCACATGATTTAATTATTGGAAGTATAGGAGAGCATAGGTTTTGATTCCTAACCCTTTGCAATGTTTTAAGTGTTACATGTATTGTCCAATTTTTCTTATTATTCCAAAAGAATTGTATATCAGGATGATATATATCAAAATCAACATCAAATTTATTGCACCACATTTTACCCAACAAAATATGACAACAGTTAAAAGCTCTAGGAACCACATGACAAAGAATGTCATCCGTATAGCTATTAATGGTTAAAGGAACATATGTACTCGAGTAATCAGAAGTGCATCATCATTAGTAGGTAACATATATGGTTTAGCGTGGTGCCATGTATCTAATTGTAGTTTTTCAACCACCTCAATACTAACAAAGTTCAGCCTATAATATTTATCAACGGTAATAGCAACATGGCTACCTTTGATGTAGGCGGTGAAGTGGAACAAGTCTGACGCGGGTGTCTCACTAGAATCCTCCTCCCAGAATTCATCACCACAAAAAGCATAAGATTGTAATTGCTTCTCCGTGAGAGAATTAACCATTGTTAGTACATACAAATATATATATATATATATATATATATATATATGGCAATATGTATATGGTGGAACTCTCACAATTCACTCAAAAACAGCAAAGAAAGGTGAATCTTACCGTTCCAAAGTAAATAGAGAATACTCACCAAACAAGTAGTAGCAACTAAATGTACCAATGTGAGAAGAGAATACGCAGGAATTTCAGCTATCACAAGACAAAAACATGACATATGGCGGGGCTTGGTTGGGATACCTAACAACACCAAAAATATTACTCCTATTTACTGCCCAATGTGATGTAAAAGTTCACTAGGAAACGCACACACTCTGGGAGGCAAATGTGGCTAGAAACTATATGGTAGAATTTAGATTTATGAGCTTCATCTCAAGTTATTGTAATAAAATCACGTTTTTGGAGACGTAATACTCTTGTGGATTAATAGGACGAACTCTTATTTACTCACAACTCCCTTCGTGGATGATCAAGTTACAAATATTTATCGTTTGTTCTAAAAAAAATTGTGATTCAGTTGACACCACCTACGAGTGGCACTATGATTTCAAACACATCATATACATGATGAAGGTTTGAGATATTAAGTGAAATACTTAATAAATTTGACGCTTCTTTGAAGAGTGAATTTATTTAAGTTTTCAAAGCACATAGAGAAGTAAAAAAATAAAGGTTATTGATGATACTCTCGTCAATGATAGAGGACTTCGCAAAAAATTAAAGTTATGTCTTAGTGATGCCTTGAAAGTTTTCAAGTCGTAATTTGACTAAGTAAGACAAAGTCAAACACTCTGAAGAATTATTTTGCAAATAGTTCTTGATATTACCCATGGAAATGTATAGTAACTTAAATTTTTATTTTTAGCGCAAAATTACTGTGTTTACTTTGTGTCATAGTTTTGAAAGACAAACTATAAAGATCCAAGTTAGTATTAGATTCTAATTTTTTTTTGGAAATATTGAAACTTGATCCTAATATTAATAGAACAAAGTTATAATTTGTTCGTTGTTCCAATTTTACATTGGAAATCCTTATATAAAACCACCACATAAGTAACAAAGTTTTGTTACTAGGGATATGTTATTCTTAAGGAATTAATTTCTTGTTGAATTAGTGGGAGGATGGTATTTCTTGATGGGTTTCCTCTAATTGAATTAACGCTTCCTCTAATTGAATTAGAGCTTCTTCTAATTGGGGTTTGAGGTGTCCCCTCCCGTTTAGACCTAGCTTCTAATCACTCTCTCTCATGTGTTGAGAACTCCACCTTCATATACACCTGCGGCGTCTAGTCCTAGATGGCGAAGCGCTGAAAATTAGCCCCGACTTATGTGTGCATACTCTCAGAGGGGTAACACGTGAGACCCTCACTCTACTAGATCGAGGTGATGGATACGGGGAGTCGGCAACATCCTCACCCATAGGCTTGTGCGTGAGGATCTTCTACAGGCTTCATCGACATCGTCACCGACAGCTCTTCCGCTACGATGGTGTCTGGTACACAATCTCGAGAACTAGATCTTGGAATTTATATTCATTTTTATCTGCATAGCAAGGTCTTGGTTCTTGCGTAGCATGCATGGGAAAAAATTTAAATTCCTGTTACACAACCCAGCAGCGATCACCTCCTCCTGGTGCGGCCATGATGCGTGTGAACACACGTTCGTTGGGAGACCCCAAGAGGAAGGTATGAAGAGTGCAGCAGAAAGTTTCGCTCAGAAAGAAACCAAGGTTGAATCGACCAGTAGGAGGAAGGAGTAACTTCAGAAGGTTGATGCAGCTGAGATGGCAGGGCGCACTACCGGTTCAGCATCAACGTGGAACCTACACAACACAAAAAATTCACTTTGCCCCAACAAAGCAGTGAGGTTGTCAATCTCACCGGTTTTGCTAATAACAAAGAGGTTAAATGTATGGTGTGGAAAAAGTATGAGAACAATATGAAAACAGTAGCAGCAGTGTGAAAACAGTGGAAGCAGTGTGAAAGTAGTGGAAACGGTGTGTGTATTATCAAAATGAGAAAATGGACCGGGGTCCACAGTTCACTAGACGTGTCTCTCCATAAAACATAGCTAACATGCCTGGTGAACAAATTACAGCTGGGAAATTGACAGATAAATAACATGAATGACATAAAGATTACTGTGAGATTCATGCGGGCATTACAACAAAATACATAGATCGTCATCCAACTTCATCTATGACTAATAATCCACCCTTCGTATATCATCCGAACAAACGTTGGGTATTAAGTTGCAAGAAACGGATAATCGCAGTAAGCAAAGTGTGTAATGTAAACAATGTAAAATAAGTAAACATCGTTGTTTTCTCCGTAATGGAAACATGACATCCTCCATCTGTCACGTTTCTGTCACTCGAGCACAGATGCAAAGGAGGCATGAACCCACTATCGAGCATAAATACTCCCTCTTGGAGTCACTAGCATCTACTTGGCCAGAGCATCTACTAACGGCGAAGAGCATGCAAGATCATAAATAACATACACATGATAGATTTATAATCAACAGACATAGCATTCAATAATAATCGGATCCCAACAAACACAACATGTAGCATTACAAATAGATGATCTCGATCATGTGAGGTAGCTCACGAGATCTAAACATGAGGCATAAGGTGGAGAGTACAACCATCTAGCTACTGATATGGACCCGTAGTCCAAGGATGAACTACTCACGCATCACTCTCGAGGCGGGCATGGTGGTTTAGACCCCTCCGGTGATGAATTCCCCTCCCGGGAGGGTGCCGGCGAGAGCTCCAGAACCCTCCCGATCCCGGGTTGACGATAAAGGCGGCCTCGGGTGTTTCTCGGGACGAAGTGGTATATTTTTAGGGTTGATGTATCGGGGGGAATAAATAGGCGAAAGGGTGATGGCGGTGGATGCCCGAGGGGCCCACACCACCCCCGGCGCGGCCAGGGGCGCCGCCCTATGGTGTGGCCCCCCTCCGGGCCTTTTCGGGACTTCGTGGAACCTTCGGGAATTCTAATACTTTCAGGATTCAAATTTTCCAATTCCGAGAATATTTCCAGAACAACTTTGATGAAACTAAAAACAGCAGAAAACAGCGAACTGACTTTGTGGCATACTGTCAATAGGTTAGTTCGGAAAATCGATAAAAATGACATAAAGTGTAAGGAAAACATGTAGCATATGGCGTGAAAAAAACATGGAACATCAGAAATTATAGATACGTTTATGCGGTATCAACATCCCCAAACTTAGTTCCTACTCGTCCTCGAGTAGGTAAACAATAAAAACACATAATTTCTGAGGTGACATGCTACCAATATGAAAATGATCATCTAAATTGTAAAAGCATAATCATAGCTGAGATCATAGAACTTTAACACAAACATGATAAATAAAATTCTAACAATAAAGCATAACAATCACCTTGCATCATGAAAAGTAACACAAACAAAAGATCATTAATAATAAGGCACTCGAAAGATATACGTTTGTTTCAAGTATAGAGATAAGATGGCAAAGTGATATTTCGCTTGTCCTTCAGAGTGGGGAAAAACATAAATGCTAGGACACCTTCAAAGTTCATGAGGAAGACTAGAACAAATAATTTGAGAACAAACAATAACACATCATGAATCAATTAATAATGTTTCTCGGACAAATGCATATTAAACTCAGAATTGCAACCATGCTCTCTCCACTGTGCATAAAGATAGAAGATGGAGACTCAACATAAAAGTAAAAGAAAGGACCTTAGTAGAGGGAAGCAGGGATCACTCATGTGCTAGAGGTTTTTATTTTGTTAAAAAGAGGTATTGCAATGGTCGACACTCCTCCCAACCTTTCTTACACAAACCATGGCTAACCGAATCTTTGGGTGCCTGCCAACAATCACATACCATGGAGGAGTGTATAATTTTGAGAGAGGTGTATGCTTATGTCAACGAATAGTAAACAGAAAATAAATTACGTCACAAGCCAACTAGACTTTACAAGATTGGCTCCCATAGAAGGATGCATCTTGGTAGAAGGTCATCCCTCTTCTCTTTTGTTTACACAATTATGCTTTGACTGATAAATCAGGTGCAAAAATAGTGAAGATAATTTGTTGTATTACTTTGGGGTTGGGCACCCTGCTGCCAGCTCTTCTATAAATTGGATAAGAGGATGAAGCCACTAGTCCAGGGTGTGAAAGTCCAATCAACAAGTGAGATACATATTCTCTATTTACGTCCTCATGAGCTAAAACAGGAGCACAAAACAGAAGTAATTTTGAAGGGTTTAAAGGTAACACATGAGCAATTTACTTTGGAGTGGAAGTTAAATACCACATGTAGGTAGTTATAGTGGACACATTTGGCAAACTTTGGTTTTTGGGAGTTGGATGCACGAGTAGAGCTCATACTCAGTACAAGTGGAGGCTAGCAAAAGACTAGGAGCGACAAAACAAGAGAGCACTAATGGCCATAATCAAACATAGGAACAAAAACATCATTAATCAAAACATAAGTGGTACTACAAGTTCAAAAACTAAATGATCATAGAGGCTATAAGTGACTGGTTCGTAGTCATAAATATGGTGTGAGCATGCACCAAGTTAACCAAATAAAACATTCAAAGGAGAACGCCATGAATTTATGCTTCAAAATGACAAGAACAACTCATGTTTCTTTCTAAGGCACATTAAACACTCTCAGCTATTTGAGAAAAATAATGCTACAAAATAACCGCTAGGATTTAGAATTAAAATAAAATGTAGCATGACATGAAAAAGTCTAGCCACGGCCTATACAAGCTTCTATTTGCACCGTTATAAGCACGAAAACGGTACTACTGCTTTCCAACACTAAGCATTTCAGAATAAATGAAAACTCTCCATGAGATAAAACAATGAAACAAGAGAGTACTAACACAAATCTACTCAAACTAACAGCTCTAAATAAGAGATGCAGGAAAAACAGAAGCTAAAAAGGAATTTTTGCAGCAACTAGAAGAAAAACTAAGAATACGAGCATAATGAGTATTCAAACGAAAAAGAGGACGGTGTCTCTATCCAACAAAAAGAATGTAGGGTCCAAATATATTATTTCATAAAGGAAAACAAAATAAAAACAAACAAATGCTCCAAGTAAGCTTCATATGATGTGATCGAATAAAAATATAGTTTCACTAGAAGTGACCTGATAAATTGTTGATGAAGAAGGGGATGCCTTGGGCATCCCCGAGATTAGATGCTTGAGTCTTCTTCTAATTTTATGGGATGAACCACGGGGGCATCCCCAAGATTTTCCTATGCACTCTTCTTGATCACATTATATCACCCTCTTCTCTTGACCCTTGAAAACTTCCTTCACACCACACTCAAAGAGTAATTCGCATTAGAGGGTTAGTGCAACAATAAAAAAAAATCATGGGTTATGTATGGTCACAAGTGTTGTTGATACTTTTAAACATTAGCTACAACCACTAATGTTTCATGAAGCAAGAAATCCACTTGACATCGTAAAAGAGAAAATGCAAGAAAAATGGCAGAATCTGCCAAAACCAGAACTGTCTGTAAAGACGAATTTTTTCGGGGCACTTACGTTGCTCAGATCGAAAAACTTAAAGAACTAAAAAGTTCACTAATTATATGCGGCATAATCACACAAAACTTCAGACCATTCTGATCTTTCTGGACTTTATACGATTTTTTACGGTGCACAGCAGAAATCTGTTTCCTGCGCAGAAATCCAAAACCAACTCCAACTCTTGTCAGAAACTTTAATTTGCACAACTAAAACATGAAAATAAAGATACAAAGGAGTTTCTAAAGAATTATACAACCCCTTGACTCAAATAAAACATAGAAAACAAAGAAAAATAAACCCATGGGTTATCTCCCAAGAAGTGTTTTTCTTTAACGTCTTTTAGCTAGGCCCGGAAAAGTGGAATCACGTGTTTTCAAGTGAAGAAGCATACAAATTGTAATTTTTTCGAATAATAGAATCAAAAGTAAACTTCATCCTCTCTCTAGGAAAGTTTTCCATACTTTTCTTGAGTGGGAATTGAAATTTAATATTCTCCTCTTTCATATCAATAACAACACCAACAGTTCTAAGAAAAGGTCTTCCCAAACAATTGGACAATAAGCATTGCATTCAATATTCATAACAACAAAATCAACGGGGAAATATTATTATTAACCATGATAATAACATCATCAACTCTCCCCAAAGGTTTCTTTCTGACATTATCAATAAGATAAATATCCAAGTAACAGTGCTCCAAAGGTGGCAAATCAAGAATATCATAGAGTTTCTTGGGCATAACAGAGATACTAGCACCCAGATCACATAGAGCGTTGCAATAAAAATCATTCACTTTCATTTTTATAATGGGTTCCCAACCATCATCTAGCTTCCTAGGGATAGAGGATTCACATCTTAATTCATCCTATCTAATTTGCATGAGAGCATTTGTAATATGTTTTGTGAAAGCCATATTCATAACACTAGCATTAGGACAACTAGCAAGCTTTTGTAGGAACTTAATAAATTCAGTTATGTTTCAATCATCAAATTCAAGATCATTTTTATCAATGGTAAAGTGACCATTGTCTCCCATGTTTCTAAAAAAATTAGCATTTTTATCAGGAACATGTTTAGCAGTTTCAGGCAGTTTTGCATTTTTAATAGAAGAAGTAGGAGTATTTACAACACCAATTACTTTACCATTGATAATATAAGGTTTACTATCATAAGAAGCTTCAGTTTTACTAGTGGTGGTAATGGTGCAAACATTAGCTATATTATTCTTTCTAGCTATTTCATCTTCTCTTTCCCATCTAGCATGCAATTCAGCTAACATCCTAACATTATCATCAATTCGAATTTGGATGGAATTCAAAGTTTTGCTTTCTTTAACATCATGAGGCATAACCTTTATTTGAGAAAATCAACATCAAGAGCAAGTCTATGAACTTTAAAAACAAGAACATCAATTTTGCCAAACTTTTCCTCAACAGATTAATTAAAAGCAGTTTGTGTACTAATAAAATTCTTGAGCATGTTTTCAAGATCAGAGGGTACACTTTTATTGTTGTTGTAGGAATTACCATAATAATTACCATAAGAATTACTATTATTGGGAGTATATGGCCTATAATTGTTGCTACCAAAATTATTCCTATAAGTATTGGTGTTGAAATTATTATTTTTAATGAAGTTCACATCAACATGCTCTTCTTGAGCAACCAAAGAGGCTAAAGGAACATTATTTGGATCAATAGGAGCATGGAAATTCATAAGAATAGACATAAGAGCATCAAGTCTATCACTCAAAGAGGGAGGTTTCTTCAAGAGAATTTACATCATACCAGTTGTAGCCCTCTCAGTGTGCCATTCAGAATAATTTACCATCATATCATCAAGAAGCTTTGTTGCTGACCCAAGGTAACGGACATAAAGGTTCCTCCAGTAGCTGAATCCATAAGGTTTCTTGAAGAAAAAATCAGACCTACATAAAAGGTTTGGATGATCATCCAAGTAGTCAGTCCATGAGTGGGACAATTCTTTACTAAAGCTTTCATTCTTTCCCAAGCTTTAGCAACATGTTAATTATAAAGTTGCTTAAAATTAATAATGCTACTTCTTAAAGATATAATCTTAGCAGGAGGATAATATTTTGCAATGAAACCATCTTTACACTTAGTCCAGGAATAAATACTATTTCTAGGCAAAGATAGCAATCATTCTTTATCTCTTCCTCTCAAAGAGAAAGGAAACAATTTCAGTTCAATAATATCTATATCTACATCTTTAAATTTTTGCATCTCACATAGTTCAACAAAATTATTAAGATGGGCAGCAGCATCATAAGTACTAGCACCTGAAAATTGCTCTCTCATAACAAGGTTCAACAGGGCAGGCTTTATCTCATAAAAATCGGCACTAGGAGCATGTGGAGCAATAGGTGTGCTAATGAAATCATTGTTGTTGGTGCTAGTAAAGTCACACAACTTAGTGTTCTCAAGGGTAGTCATTTTAACAAGACTAAAAACAGGATAAAAACTACAACTAGAATAAGAACTATTTTTTGTGTTTTTGATAAAGAGAAGCTAACAAGACAAAATAAAATAAACTAAGCAAAACAAAAGCAAAGTAAAGAGATTGGAAGTGAGAGACTCCCCTTGCAGAAATTCTCTTCCTCCCCGGCAGCGGCGCTAGAAAATATGCTTGACTCGCGTATGAACACACATTCGTTGGGAGACCCCAAGAGGAAGGTATGAAGAGTGCAACAACAAGTTTCCCTCAGAAGGAAACCAAGGTTGAATCGACCAGTAGGAGGAAGGAGTAACTTCAGAAGGTTGATGCGGCTGAGATGGCAGGGCGCACTACCGGTTTAGCAGCAACGTGGAACCTACACAACACAACCAATTCACTTTGCCCCAACAAAGAAGTGAGGTTGTCAATCTCACCGGTTTTGCGGATAACAAAGAGGTTAAATGTATGGTGTGGTAAACAATATGAGAATAGTATGAAAACAGTAGCAGCATTGTGAAAACAATGGAAGCAGTGTGAAAGCACTGGAAACAGTGTGTGTATTATCAGAATGATAAAATGGACCGGGGTCCATAGTTCACTAGAGGTGTCTCTCCATAAAAGATATCTAACATGCGTGGTGAACAAATTACAGCTGGGCAATTGACAGATAAAGAAAATGCATGACATAAACATTACTACGAGATTCATGCGGGCATTATAACAACATACATAGATCGTCATCTAACTGCATCTATGACTAATAGTCCACGCGTCGAATATCATCCGAACAAACGTTGGGTATTAAGTTGCAAGCAATGGATAATCGCAGTAAGCAATGTGTCTAATGTAAACAATGTAAACTAAGTAAACATCGTTGTTTTCTCCCTAATGGCAACAACACATCCTCCATTCGTCACGTTTCTGTCACTCGAGCAAAGATGCAAAGGAGGGATGAACCCACTATCGAGCATAAATACTCCCTCTTTGAGTCAGTAGCATCTACTTGGCCAGAGCATCTACTAACAACGGGGAGCGTGCAAGATCATAAAAAACATACACATGAAGATAACATGATAGATTGATAATCAATAAACATAGCATTCAATAATCATCGGACCCCAGCAAACACAACATGTAGAATTACAAATAGATGATCTCGATCATGTGAGGCAGCTCACGAGATCTAAACATGAGGCATAAGTTGGAGAGTACAATAATCTAACTACTGCTATGGACCCGTAGTCCAAGGATGAACTACTCACACATCACTCTGAAGGCGGGCATGGTGGTGTAGACCCCTCCGGTGATGAATTCCCCTCCCGATCTCGGGTCGACGATGACGGCGGCCGCGGGTGTTTCTCGGGACGAAGTGGTATATTTTTAGGGTTTATGTATCGAGGGGAATAAATAGGCGAAAGGGCGATGGCGGTGGATGCCGGAGGGGACCACACCACCACCCGGCGCGGCTAGGGGACGCCGCCCTATGGTGTGCCCCCCCCCCCCAGTGGCCCCCTCCGGGCCTCTTCGAGACTCCGTGTAACCTTCGGGAATTCTAAGAATTCCGGGCTTCGAATTTTCCGATTCTGAGAATATTTCCATAACAACTTTTGTGAAACTAAAAACAACATAAAACAAGGAACTGGCTATATGGCATCTTGTCAATAGGTTAGTCCGGAAAATCGATAAAAATGACATAAAGTGTAAGGAAAACATGCAGCATATGGCATGAAAACAACATGGAACATCAGAAATTATAGATACGTTTATGACGTATGATACCACCACCTCCTTGCACAACTAGGACTCCTCCCTCCATCTTGGAAAGTCTCCTCCTCCCTCCCACTATATAAAGGACCCTAAAACTGCATCTATGACTAATAACTATATCTTCTATTTAGAGCCCCTCTAATTAAATTAGAGCTTCTTCTAATTGCGGGTTTTGAGGTGTCCTCTCCCAATTAGAACTAGCTTCTAATTACTATTTCTCTCATGTGTTGAGAGCTCCACCTTCATATACACCTGCACGTCTAGTCTTAGACGGCAAAGCGCTATAGAATTGGCCCCGGCGTATGTGTGCATACTCTTAGAGGGGTAACAGGTGAGACTCTCACTCTTCTGGATCAAGGTACTGGATAAGGGGAGTCGGCAACATCTTAACTGATGCTGACGTGATCACATGCTCATTGTAAGGCCCCAAGCGAAAGGTATGATGTAGTCTAGCGGAAATTTCACCCTAGTGTGGAACCAGAGTTTATCTAACCAGTAGGAATTCATAGTCTCTAAGAAGGTTGCTTGTATCAATGACGCCATTTATCGATGTTGACCAAGTGTGGAACCTGCACACAAGCACAAAATCTCTCTTGCTCCAACTTTTTGTAAGGTTGTCAATCTTCCGGTCTTTCTGAAAATAGGATAATTAAAAGTATAAAGTCTTGGAAAACAATAAAAGTAAAAAATGGAACAACAAGGAAACAATGATGAAAAGTGCTTAAAAGAAGGTTGCACTATGAGGAAAATAGGATCGGGGGCCATAGGTTCACTAGTGGTGTATCTCCAAAGAAAACAAACATGTTGGGTGAACGAATTACAGTTGGGCAATTGACAAATCATGAACGTATAAGAATACTATTATGACGAGATATTGTTTGCGGGTCCTAACATTGTAGGCATCACGTCAAGGCATATGGACCGCTATCCATCATGCATCCACATCTAAAAGTCCACCTCAAAAAATCTATCCAACAAATTTCTTGGTATTAAGTTGCAGCAACGAAGTGATTTATTTGTGTGCAACAGACAAATGCATTAAGAACAATATGTAATTTAAGCAGTGGTCCTTGTCCATAGGCAAGAGCGTCATTGTTTTCTCCCTAGTGGCAACAACACATCCTCCCCCTGCATGTTTCTTTCACTCAAGCATAGGCAACAAGGAGGCATTAACCCACTATCTAGCATATAAACCCTCTCTTGGAGGTGAAAACAACTACGTGGCCAAGGAAATCATAAACACCATAGAGCATTGGAAGACAATATTAAAACTCTCTACAAATAGAAGTGAAGCATCTCATATTGACATGAACAATAAAATCTTATGTTCCTCAAATAAAAAAGTGGGAAACTAATGAAAGTTAGATAACAACCTAGGGAATGTGTCTATTTTTTTAAAGCAATCCGAAATTCTAGATGAGAGATTTTTTTTTGGTGTGAGCCCATAAATCTGTTTCACAACAGCAACTTCCCCAAATCACACTACCTCTCTATTAGAGGTTACTCTTGGCACAAAAATGAAATAAAAAGGATAAGGAGAGACTTCAACATAGGTAATAACTTCCAAGACACAAAAAGAACAAAAGAAAACAGAAGAAAACAAAAGGATAACGAAGGAAAACAAAAGTGGGTTGCCTCCCACAAACTCTTTTCTTTAACGCCTTTTAGCTAGGCATGAAGAATGAACCAAGTATCATCAAGTTTCTTGTCATCAAGATCATCAAAATTTTCTTCAATAGCCCCCTCGGCAATTCTAATTCTTTTAGCAACATTTTGCATAACACAATAGTTTTGTCCACTTGATAGGCTATCTTATTATCTCTCTCCTTTTGTTCTTGAATATTCTTCTCTATAGCACCAAACCTTTCTAATACTCGTTCTATTGGAATATCAGTTTTGTTCTCTTTGCAAGGGGAGTTTCCTACCAAACTTCTAATAGCTTTCTAAGCCTCTGGAGTAGGGGCTCCTTAAAAATTCCCTCATGTTAAAGTGTTAAGAATAAATCTATGCCACATGGTAGCACCAACATAAAAGTTTCTAAGGAGAATCTTGGTGGTATGCTTTTTAGTAGATTTTTTTGTGCACCATTAATTCGATACCAAGCATCTTTTAAAATTTCCCCACCTCGTTTTTCGAAGGTGATGACCTTAGAATCGGGATAAAAAACAAAAGGAGTAGAGCTATACATACTAACAAAATAAACTAACAACACAAAGAAAAGACTAGAAACTAGAGAACCAATTTTTTGGGGTTTTTTTGATAAAGAGAAAACAATACTAAACAAAAGTAAACTAAGAAAGAACAAAACAAAAGAAAGAGAGTGGAAGTGTGAGACTCCCCTTGCAGAAAGCTAGAAGTCCCCGACAACGGCGCCATAAAAAGTACTCGATGCTGACATGATCACATGCACATTGGGAGACCCCAAGCAGAAGGTATGATGTAGTCTAGCGGAAATTTTCCCGCAGTGTGGAACTAGAGTTTATCAAACCAGTAGGACTTTGTAGTCTTGAATAAGGTTTTTGATGACCCACAAGTACAGGGGGTTGATACGTTATAAACGTATCTTTAATTTCTGATGTTCCATGTTGTTTTCTTATTGTTTCCCACATGTTTGCTATACATTTTATGTCATTTTTATTGATTTTCCAGATTAACCTATTGACAAGATGCCACAAAGCCAGTTCCCTGTTTTCTGCTGTTTTTAGTTTCCGGAAAGTTGATCTGGAAATATTCTTGGAATTGGAAAATTCGAAGCCCGGAAGTCTTAGGGGGTGTTTGTTTGGGCTGGGGTTGGCTGTGCTGCTGTGGAGGGAAAACTGCTGTGCAGGGGAAGCCACTTTTCTGAATGTGACTGTTTGGCGACTTGACTGGCTGTCTGGCTGTGTGTTGACGAATTGTCTGAAATACCCTCATAGTGCCGAGGACATATATATTTACTGATTGAAATGTGTAATCGTATCTGTCACTATAAAATTTGTAGAATACACATCACTAAATATCAAATAATTACTGGGATATAAATTTGTCCAAAATACATATTTGTACCAATATACACGAGTACCACAACCACAATTTATACAACAAGCTAAATCAAACGGGCAGTGTTTCTACCAATATAAAAAAAGCAAAATCATCACATGAGTGTTCTACCAATTTTCTATGCAGGGATATACAGAAAAACATCACAAAATTTAGCTCTTCTAATTGAAAAGTAGCACGGTAGGGACAGAGAGGTGGACGGGACTAGCAAGCTTCCTTGGACTCTCGATTCCGGCAGGGAGGTGGACGTGTGGCGAGCTTCCTTGGACCTCGATTCCGGCAGGGAGGTGGACGCGCGACGAGCTTCCTTGGACCTTGATTCCGCCAAGGAGGTGGACGGGCCGCGAGCTTCCTTGGACCTCGATTCCGGCGGGGGGTGGTGCAGCGGCGAGCTAGGATGGCGGGGGTCCCTCCATGGCGGAGGAGGAGGCCGGGAAAAGGCAGAGAGGAGGGGATGGGAGGACGGCGCCGGAGGAGATGCTGTCGGGGACAGGAGGAGAGCGGGGCACCTTGAGGACGGCGGGGACGGGTGGACGTCGGCGGAAGGAGAAGAGCTTGGCCGTCTGGGGGTGCGCTGCTCGCCGGCGGGAGGGTTATCACGAGGAGGCAGCGCCAGCGGGAGGAGAAGCCCTAAGAGGCGGGGTCGGGTGCGTGGTCGCCAGAGAAGGTTGCTCGGGGTGTTGACTCGGGAGCATGGAGGTCGCGTGCGGTGCGGGTTGTGACCGGTGGGGCTCGGGTGGGCAAAACTTGAGTGGCATTTGGACGTAATTACGCTAGAACAAAATGCCCCTTATAAAAACGATTCGGGCCACTTTGCGGGAAGCCAAGGAAAGCCACGGAAAGCACGTCTTGGGGTGCTTTATCTCCTACGTGCAATGGAGAGGCTGGCTTTGGCAAAGCCGGTAGCTAAGCTAGGCTGTTTGGTTGGCTTTGTTGGCTTATTTTCGTGGAAAGCCCCGGAAAGCTGAAACAAACACCCCCTTAGAATTCCCGAAGGTTCCATGGGGTCCCGAAGAGACCCAGAGGGGTACCACCATGGTGCCCGTCTTCGACTCATCTTCGGACTTCTGGATGCTTCCGGGGAAAATAGGAAATTTGGGATTCGTGGGGTCCAATTTCGAGAATATTTGCAAAACAACTTTTCTGAAATAAAAAACAGCAGAAAACATGAATCTTGCTTTGTGGCATCTTGTCAATAGGTTAGTCCGGAAAATCGATAAAAATGACATAAAATGTAAGGAAAACATGTAGCATATGGCATGAAAACAACATGGAACATTAGAAATTATAGATACGTTTATGACGTATCAACATCCCCAAGCTTAGTCCCTACTCGTCCTCGAGTAGGTAAACAATAAAAACACATAATTTTTAAGGTGACATGCTACCAATATGAACTTGATCATCTAAATTGTAAAAGCATAATCATAGTTGAGATCATAGTTATTCTGGAAATATTCTCGGAATTGGAAAATTCGAAGCCCAGAAGTCTTAGAATTCCTGGAGGGTCCACGGAGTCTCTAAGAGACCCGGAGGGGTGCCCGGAAGTCACCACACCATAGGGGCGTGATTCCCCCTCTGGTCGTGCCGGGATGTGGTGTGGCCACCCCCCGGCATCGCCCTTTCACCCATATATACTCCACGATGCATAATCCCTAGATCAATCGGCCCTTTCCACCAAAAACATTTGTAGCTCCGCCGCCATCGCCGCCGCCGACAAGTTTCGAGGGACATAAATCTATGTTCCGACACCCTGTCGGGACAGGGAAGTGCCGTCGGAACCATCTCCATCGACTCCACCGCCATCTTGATCGTCGTTGCTGTCTCCTATGATGAGGAGGGAGTAGTTCTCCCTCGGGGCTGAGGGCTCTACCGGTAGCTATGTGTCTCACCTATTTCTCCCATGGTGTGATCTTTATGTGATCATGAGCTTTGTAATCTAGTTGAATATGTAGATGTACTCTTCATATGTTATGCTACTCGAGTGGTTTTATTATCTGATCTCCGTAAACACTTTGATCACGGTGTAAAGGTGACAGTGTGTGCACCATGTGGTTTAGCATGATATTTATATCTTGTGTTGGATGACCCTATGAAATTTGGTGTTTGTCTAGTACCTTCTAGGGCTCTCATAGTAAAAGCGTGGGGTTAACTAGACATGTGAATGAGACTTTGAGGAGTGATGTTACAGCCCTACTCAATGGATTAGTTTTTGTTATTCGACCGGAGAGTGTTTCGTTGTAGCATGGTGAAGAGATGATATTTATGCATTTATTTTTGTCATTGTTGAGAGTGTCCACTACTGAAGGTATGATCCTAGGACTTGTTTCTAAGCATTGATGCACCGTTTACAATCGGTTCTGCTACAAGTTTGCTTGTTGCCATTTTTATTTCAGATTGCTATTATCACTTATACACATCCATATTACTTGTATTTCACTCTCTCTTCGCCGAACTAGTGCATCTATACAACTGACAATTGTATTAGGTGTATTCGGGACACAAGAGACTTCTTGCATTGTAATTGCAGGGTTGCTTGAAAGGGATACCTTTGACCTCTTCCTCCCTGAGTTCAATAAACCTTGGGTAATCCACTTAAGGGAAACTTGCTGCTGTTCTACAAACCTCTGCACTTGGAGGCCCAACACTGTCTACAAGAATAGAAGCGTGCGTAGACATCAAGCTCTTTTCTGGCGTCGTTGCGGGGGAGGTAAGGCAAAAGGTTCTCACATCCTCGGGTGTGAGTTCTCAAAGTTATTTCCTTTAGATTCTGCAATTATATCTTTTTGTTTCTTGTTTTCACTAGTTAGGCTTATTTTTACTTGTTCCTTGTTTTTACTTTTACTAGTTAGTCTTAATGTAAAACAACAAAAATATGAGAGATATTTATTTGCATGCTAGTAGCAATGTTATTATCATTAATTATTTGGATGCCATTATTTCTAATACCATGGAAAAGTCTAAGCTTGGGGAAGCTAGGTTTTCTAAACTTTTTAGTTCCCTGGCTCTAGAGGAGAAAATTTTCTCTAATGATACTTTATCTCCCATATGTGATAAATCTAATGATGCTTGTGATATTTTAAATCCTCCTGCGGAAAGTGTTCCTTTTAAAATACCTATGAAAATTGTTGAACGTGTTACGAATAACTGCTATTTTAGAGATGGAACTATCCATCCTCGTGATCATTTACTGTTTATACATGAATTATGCGGGTTTGGTCAAGTGTGCAGGTATTTCAATGGACAAAGTTAAGAGGATGTTATTCTCTTTGTCACTTAAGGACAAATCAAGGGAGTGGTATGAGATACTAGATGATCCTCATCGTTTGGAGTAGAAGGAGCCTGAACCTCTATTTTATTCTAAATTTATTCTTCTCAAGAACTATATTTAGATAGGAATTACATTTATAATTTTTTGCCTGTTGATGGAGAAAGCATTGCTCAAGCTTGGGGAAGACTGAAAACATTGATACTTAAATGTCCTAGCCATGAGCTTCCTAAAAAAATAATTGTACTAATTTTTATGCAAGGCTTTCAGGACATTACAGGGACTATCTAGATGCATGTTCAGAGGGTTCCTTCTCAAGTAAGAAGTTTGAAGCTAAATGGGATCTTCTTGAAACAATTGAAACCAATAATCAAGGTTGGCACAACGATAAAGGTAAAGAATCATGTATAAACTATGAGTATGATTGCATTAAGTCCTTCGTTGAAACTGTTGATTTTCAAGAGCTTAGTGCTAAATATGGTCTTGATCCTCAAAAGATTGTTGGTTGCTATAGATCCTTTTATTCTTATATTATTGTTCCTAAATCAAATGGGGACATACATCATGAACCTTTTAAAGAAACTTGCATGTAAAATGGAACTGTTGTTAATGATTGCACTGAACATGCTCAAACTTCTGAAAGTAATATTTCTTATAAGCATGTTAATTTTTGTGGAGCACTTAGACCTTGTGAAAAGAATCAAACCGAAGAAGAAAATTGCGTCCATCACAGGAATGAAAAAACTAGAAAGTGGGACAGGGCTTTAGATGATCTTGGTAAAAAAAGGTTGTGCCCTCTATCCTTTTATTTGTGAACTTTGTTGTAAAGTAGGTCATTTCAATTTTCAATGCTCAGGCTGTAATAGCTATTAGAATATTGGAAGTTTGTATTGTGATGACATGATCACTCCTAATAAGCATGATGAACTTACATTACTTTTGGGGGTGTGATGAGTTATCAAGAAAAACTTCTTTGGTAGATATGTGTGCTCTTGATATAAATAGTGTCCTGCATGGTTGTCATCTTTATTGTGTTAATAATTTCCACACAAATACTTACATACAAAATATTATAAAAGAGGAGACTTTACCAAAATATGACAGGGCTAAATTTTTTTCCATCTTATTAATGAAGAGGAGGAATCCTCCAAGGTTTGTTCTATTGTTTCTGACAATAAACCAGGGTATGTGGAGAAGCTTTCTTTCAAGCCTCTCCCTCCTATAGAGAGTACGAAGAAGAAGAAGAGTAAAAGAAGAGAGGTAACAGTATCTCCCCCTAAGCATGTTGCTCCCATTATAGTTTTTGATGAGTCCGAACTCGATGATTTTCCTATGTCTGTTATTTACGGAAGTGATCATGTTTGGGAGAAACACACTACTTTTGATATTGAAAATCTCTCTGGTACCAATTCCGGAAATGATGATAATTGTTGTACTATTAGCACCATCCATGTTCCTTACAATGATGATATAGAAATCTCTGATCTTGTGGATGATGTGTTTGAAAATCCTTTTGCTACTGATGATATGCTTGATACACCTCTTTCTAGTAAAAATGATGATATGTTTACAAATGAATGCACTTTATAAGATAACTATTCTATTGCATATGATGATACTATGCCTCAAGTCTTTGATAACTATTATAAAAGATGCTATAATGTAGGCTATGATTACAATTACCCTAATGAAACTTGTCATAGTTATGGAGGGATTACCCAAAACCATGTCCCTAATATACAACTTATCTATCATGTTGGAGTTCTTTATGATGATTACAATGATAAATATGACATTTTCAATCCACCTACTATTGAGGAGAAAATTAATTATGATTTCAAAATGCCTCCTATATTTGATGATTATGGTGATGAGAATTATAATGATAGCTATTTTGTTGAATTTGCTCCCACGACTATTAATAAGAATTACTATGCTTATGTGGATAATATTAATTCTTTTATGCATGTGACTCCTGATAAGAATGTTTTATGTGATAGTTATATTGTTAATTTTATTCATGATGCTACTGAAAGTTATTATGAGAGAGTGAAACATAGTTTTATGCATCTCAACAATATCAAGTTTTCCCTCTTTATGTTGAAAATTTTGAATTTGCACTTATTTTGTCTTTCTATGCTAGCCACTTTGTGCTTTATTGACTTGTTCTTATACAAGATTCTTTTTCATAGGAAGTGGGTTAGACTTAAATTTGTTTTACATTTTCTTCTTGATTCTCTATTTTGCTTCAATTCATAATTCTTATGTGAGCATCTTGTCAAATTATCATGCCTCGCTAAAAGGCTTCAAAGAAAAGCACTTCTTGGGAGATAACCCATGGTTTTTCCTTTGTTTTTCTATGTTTTCTTTGATTCATGGGGTTGTATACATCTATATCAACTCCTTTGTATTTTTGTTTTCATGTTTTAGTAGTGCCAAGTAAGGTTTCTGACGAGAGTTGGAGTTGGCTTTCGGATTTCTGCGCAGGAAACAGATTTCTGCTGTCCACCGTAAAAATTGTATAAATCATAGAAAAATCAGAATGACATGAAATTTCTTGAGTTCATTCCACGGCTAATTTCTCAACTTTTTCGTTCTTTAAGTTTTTCTATCTAAGAAACGTAAGTGCCTCGAAAAAAGTCGTCTTTACAGACTGTTCTGGTTTTGATAGATTCTGCCTTTTTCTTGCATTTGCTCTTTTGTGATGTCAAATGGATTTCTTTACTTCACAAAACATTAGTGGGTGTATCTAATTTTTAAAGGTATCAATATAACTTGTTCCATACGGAACCAATGGATTTTTAATTGTTACACTAACCCTCTAATGCGAATTACTATTTGAGTGTGGTGTGAAGGAAGTTTTCAAGGGTCAAGAGAAGAGGTGATATATGTGATCAAGAAGAGTGCAAGGTCAAAGCTTGGGGATTCCCTCGTGGTTCATCCAAGCATATTTTTTATAATACTCAAGAATCTAAGCTTTGGGATGCCCAAGGAATCCCCTTCTTCATCAACTATCTATCAGGTCACTTCTCGTGAAACTATATTTTTATTCGGTCACATCATATGAAATTTACTTGGAGCGTCTGTTTGTTTATATTTTCTTTTATTTTGTTTTCCTTTGTTTTATTTTGTTTTCCTTTCTGCAATAATATAGTTTGACTCTATCATTCTTTGTTTGGGAGAGAGACACGCTTCGCTTTTTCATTTGAATACTTGTTATGCTAGTATTCTTAGTTTTTCTTCTAGTTACTGCAAAAATTCCTGTTCAGCTCTTGTTTTCATTGCTTATTCAGAGTTGTTAGTTTTAGTAGTGTTACGTTAGTTCTCTCATGTTTTCTTGTTATAGCATTTAGAGAGTTTTCGTTAAAGCATGTTTTGTATGGTGCTTGTTGGGAAAATAAACTACTGCTTGAAGTAGAATTTTTTATGGTGCAAGTAGAAGCTTGTATAGACTGTGGCTAGAACTTTTTCATATCATGCTAGATGTTATTTTAGTTTTAAATACTTGTGGTTATTGAGTAGCATGATTAGACTAAAATAGCTGAGAGTGTTTAATGTGCCATTGAAAGAATCATGAGTAGTTCTTGTCATATTGAAGCATAAATTTGCGGTATTCTCCTTTGAATGTTTTCTTTGGTTGACTTGGTGCATGATCACACCATGTTTATGACTATGAACCAGTCACTAATAGACTCTATGATCATTTAGTTTTATAATTTGTGGTACCACTTATGTTTTGATTAATTATGTTTATGTCGCTATGCATGATTATGGCTCTTATGCTCTCTTGATTTGTCGCTCCCAGTCTTCTGCTAGCCTCCACCTGTACTGAGTATGAGCTCTACTCGTGCAATCAAACTCCCTAAAACCAAAATTTTCCCATTGTGTCCATTATACCTACCTATATGTGGTAATTAACCGCCACTCAAAGTAAATTGCTAATGTGTTACCTTTAAAACCTTCAAAATTATTCCTGCTTTGTGTTCCTGTTTTTGCTCATGAGGACGTAAATAGAGAATATTTATCTCACTTTTTGATTGGTATTCACACCCTAGACTAGTGGCTTCATCTGCTTATACAATTGATAGAAGAGCTGACATCGGGGTGCCCAGCCCCAAATTAATACACACAAAATCTCTTCACTATTTTTGCCCCTGATTTATCAGTCAAAGCATAACCGTGTAAACAAAAGAGAGAGAGAGGGATGACCTTCTACACCAGTTGCGTCTTTCATATGGGAGCCGCTCTTGTGAAATCTAGTTGGCTTGTGGCGTACTATATTTTCTGTTTACCATTCATTGACATTTTCACACACCTCCCAAAATATAGACACTCCTCCATGGTATGTGATTGTTGGCAGGCACCAAGCATTCGGTTAGCCATGGTTTGTATAAGATGGATGGGAGGAGTGTCAAACATTTTAATACCTCTATTAATAAAATAAAAGCTCTAGCACATGAGTTATCACTGCTTCCCTCTGCGAAGGGTCTTTCTTTTACTTTTATGCCGAGTCTCCATCTTCTAACTTTATGCACAGTTGAGAGAACATAGTTGCCATTCTGAGTTCTATCTGCATTTTTTCCAGAAACATTAGTAATTGACTCATGATGTGTTATTGCATGTTCTCTAATTATTTGTTCTAGTCTTCCTCATGAACTTTGAAGGTGTCCTCGCATTTATGTTTTGCCCCACTCTTAGGGACTAGCGAAATATCACTTTGCCATGTTTTTTCTGTACTTGAAACAAACGTATGTCTTTTGTTGCATTGTTATTCATGATCTTTTATTTGAGTTACTTCTCATGACGCAAGGTGATTGTTATGCTTTATTATTAAAGTTCTATTATCATACTTGTGTTGAAGTTCTATGATCTCATCTTACTTATGCTTTTACATTATTGATGATCAAGTTTATGTTGGTAGCATGTCACCTCAGAAATTATGTGTTTTTATCGTTTACCTACTCGAGGACGAGTAGGAACTACGCTTGGGGATCTTTATACGTCATAAACATATCCTTAATTTCTGATGTTCCATGTTGTTTTCATGTTGTTTCCCACATGTTTTCCTTACACTTTATGTCATTTTTATCGATTTCCTCTGGACTAACCTATTGACAAGATGCCACAGAGCCTGTTCCTGTTTTCTACTGTTTTTATTTTCAGAAAAGTTGTTCTGGAAATATTCTCGGAATTGGAAAATTAGAAGCACAGAAGTCTTAGAATTCCCGGAGGGTCCACGGAGTCCCAAAGAGACCCGGAGGGGTGCCCGGAAGTCACCACACCATAGGGGTTGCGGTTCCCCCTCTGGCCGGGCCGGGATGTGGTGTGGACACCCCCCGGCATTGCCCTTTCGCCCATATATACTCCACGATGCATAATTCCTAGATCAATCAGCCCTTTCCACCAAAAACATCTGTAGCTCCGTCGCCATCGCCGCCGCCGACAAGTTTCGAGGGACATAAATCTATGTTACGACACCCTGTCGGGACGGGGAAGTGCCATCGGAACCATCTCCATCGACTTCACCACCATCTTCATCGTCGTTGTTGTCTCCTATGATGAGGAGGGAGTAGTTCTCCCTCGGGGCTGAGGGCTCTACCGGTAGCTATGTGTCTCATCTTTCTCTCCCATGGTGTGATCTTTATGTGATCATGAGATTTGTACTCTAGTTGAATATGTAGATATACGCTTCATATGTTATGTTACTCGATTGGTTTTATTATTAGATCTCCGTAAACACTTTGATCACTGTGTAAAGGTGACAGTGTGTGCACCGTGTGGTTTAGCATGATATTTATATATTGTGTTCGATGACCCTGTGAAATTGTGGTATTTGTCTAGTACCTTCTAGGGCGCTCATAGTGACAGCGTGGGGGTTAACTAGACATGGGGATGAGACTTTGAGGAGTGTTGTTACAACCCTACGCAATGGATTGCTGTTTGTTATTCGACCGGAGAGTGGTTCGATGTAGCATAGTGAAAAGATGATATTTATGCATTCAATTATTTTGTCATTGTCGAGAGTGTCCACTAGTGAAAGTATGACCCCTAGCCCTTGTTTCTAAGCATTGATACACCGTTTACAATCACTTATGCTACATGTTTGCTTGCTGCCATTTTTATTTTCAGACTGCTATTATCACTTATACACATCCATATTACTTGTATTTCACTCTCTCTTCGCCGAACTAGTGCACCTATACAACTGAAAATTGTATTAGGTGTGTTGGGGACACAAGAGACTTCTTGTATCGTAATTGCAGGATTGGTTGAGAGGGATACCTTTGAACTCTTCCTCCCTGAGTTCGATAAACCTTGGGTAATCCACTTAAGGGAAACTTGCTGTTGTTTTACAAACCGCTGCACTTGGAGGCCCAACACTGTCTACAGGAATAGAAGCGTACGTAGACATCAGTAGTGTTGTCTTCTTTGGTTATTGCAACTTTGATATGTCATATGTGGTATCCTATTTTTGTCGTACTAAACAATTGACGCGATGGATGAGAATTCATGATTCAGCATTGTCTTGAAGTGCAGACTCACAACTGAAAGTTAGAAACACACATTCACCGTTGAAATGCTTCTCTTTGTACTATACCATACGATTGGTCTTTGCCTGTAGATGTACTTGTAAGCCCCCCCAGAACCATTGTTCAAGGACACCTCCGATATGCATACATTCACGATCCCAGATCACACCAGTCGTGAACAGCATATCAAGTTGGTACACAGATACAATATCCATTACACGATTGCATAACACACTTACAAAAGGAACATGGTCACATGACCAAGTCCAACACAACTGCCAAGAAGGGCAACACAGAACACATACAACGGAAGACTAAACACACAAACGTAGTAGAGCCCAAGTCACGCCTTAACCTACAGGCTGCTGACCGGGAGATGATCCTAGTTCGCAAAGCCATCAGCGCAGTACTCCTCTTCGTAGATCTCCTCCCGAGACTCCTTCTCGATGTATGGCAAGTAAATACCAGGGCCGAAACCAATATGAGTACATTTGAATGCACTCAGCAAGACACCCATCATGTAGCTTACCAAAATGCAAGTATGCTTATATTGTGGAATAGGTAAGCTATACATAGGGTTCACTATCCATGATATATGAAAGATATATCATAGTTGATTTTGAAAATCTATGTATGTTTGTTGAAGAAGATACTTCAAAAGAAAAATAATGTAGTTTTCTTTCTCTTGTAGATATCACATGTACAAGAGGTTTTGTAAAACTTTGTTAAAAGAAAGTTTTCTGTTTGCAAACTTCTTGGAATCAACTTCCAGTTTTTGTTTAGAAAAGAAAGATTTTCTTTGCAAAACTTCTTGTAAAACAACTTCTGGCTTTTCATCAACGGTACCTCCACCGTACAAGATTTCCTCCTTTCAGCACTTCATAAGATCAACTCCTTTTTGAAAACACTGGCACAATGCTAGATACGTGGCCATTCAACTGTCCATATCTGAGGACGCGGCTATTCCGAATAGTTTTACTCCGCAGAGGTGTACACATTCCACTATATCCAATCATGTGCCATGAACCACCCATGGATCGACACATTGATATGCAAGCATCAGAAGAATGATCCTAACCGTCCACTCTGATCAAGCTAGTGTATGGCTATCCCTTCAATTAGGTTTATTCCCCCTGGCACCATGTCTCATATCGCCACAGCAGGGGACCCAATTGTCGCAACCGGAGGAGAAATTAATCCCACACTTTGCATGTCCCGTTTCTCCCTCCTGGCAACATTTCGGTTCAGAGAATCATACTCTCTATGGCATCTTGGGATAAAACACACACTAACGAGAACAAGTATCTAGATAGGACCCATACCCATGTTGGGGTAGAGTGGTAGTACGATAAGGGTTGTCCGGCATAGACCAGATTATGTGTCATTTTTGTAAAACATCTTTTTCCCAAAAATGACCACTTCAACAACCTCCGGTGGATAAGACTTCGTCTTTCCACCGGGTTTTCCATAAAATCCTTTGTTTTGCAAAACCATATTTTTAAGGTGTCCACTTAGGGACTTATACTTTTGGTGGTAATAAATACCATATGGTGGCTATGGGTGTCGAGACATCGTAGTAGTTTTCATAGACGGGGGTGCCATGAGACTACGGTAGAGACGTGGGGTAACGGGATAGCGTAGTAACACAGAACACGGGATTTTACCCAGGTTCGGTACGTCGCGACAGTACGGCGTACCTACTCCTGCACTTCTCACTAATTAGGACTAAAGCCCGTTTACCAGGGTTACAATGTGAGGGTGTAGATCTAGCTTCTCGGCGAGGATGAGCTTCTCGGCGAGTTGCGTAGAGCTTGAACTTGTTGTCTAACTTGAACTTGTTTAATCTATCTCCCGTCCGGCTTTATATAATAGCCGGATTAGGGCTTACAGAATAAGAAACCTAGAAGACTACGTTTAACTTGTAACTTGGAAAGCAAGGAATCCGTCTTCTCCTCCAAGCCAGATCACGCGGGCCGTGATCCGGGTTCTTCTAGAATCCGGCTTCTGCGCGTCGGACTACTGGGCCGCCCAATGGACCTTTGTCTACCATCTTCTATACCCCTATTCAGTATATATCCGACAGTAGCCCCCAGGAAGGATCAAAACTCTGATTCTCCGTCTTTCGTCAAATACATTTTGTCCGGGAAATCTTGATTCAGCAGTCTTGATTCTTTCTACTTTCCTTTTTGAAGGAGATGGTAACATAAAACTCGGAACTATGAAAGTCCGGCTTTTCTTCTCGCGATCCTTCGCGGAAAAGGAACTCATAACGTCAGCGTCTTAAACATGCTGACGCAAGCGCCGCTTGGTTCCACGCGGGAAACCCCTCAGCGTATCTCTGACAGATTCTCACGGGAAACGAGGAGATAGCCATCATTCCCCTGCCATTTTATTTCCCGTAGTTTCCGGTGATCGACACGCGTCGAGCATCCAACGGTCGAAAGAGCCGTTGGCACGTATCTGAACGGGTTTCTGGCTATAAATAACTTAGCATCCAAACGCACCGAAACGCAACGCGCCACCAAAAGATGGCCTCCTCGCCGTCGTCACCAACCCGCGCCGCCATCGACGAGCTCGTCAGCGATCTGGATCCGCAGCCGGGATCGCAGAAGCACACCGGCGGCGAGCCGGAGAAGACTACGGCCTCCGCGGCGGGCGGAGAAAACTCTTCCGCCGCCGCGGACGTTGCGACATCGAGCGCCGCAGCACCCCCTCCGTTCGTACCCGAAACGGTGGAGGAAAAGATCGAGCTCCTCGGCGACGAACTTGCCGCCGCGGAGGCCGCCGCCGCCGCCACCGCCGGAGCGGACGAGGAAGCTGAATCTGCAGGCAACTGGATTGCCTGCAGTATTCCTCCGGCTCTCCTTCCAAACTTGGAAAAGGAGGGCCTGGTACTTAAGAAGAAATGGCGGCTTCCGGAGGAAGAGACCGAGCCAACGCCGCAGAACGGCGAAAGGGTACTTCTCACTTCCCACCTCCTGCGAGGTATGGGGCTTCCGCCTTCTTCTTTCTTCCTCCAAGTTCTTTCTCATTATAACATCCAGCCCCACAATTTTCCCCCCAATTCCATTCTATACATGGCCGGCTTTCAGGCCTTGTGTGAAGGCTACTTAGGGCTAGAACCTAGGTTAGACTTCTGGATGTACTGCTTTGGAGTTAAGCGGAACTCTTCGGGGGGCGCACTCCCAACTTGCGGGACCATATCCTTCACTCTTCGGAGATTCCGAGAGGATTGGTTCCCCAAGATCAAAACCTCAGAATCCGTCAAATTTTGGACGGGTTCTTTCTTCTATCATCCCGACGTGCCTTTTCCTAAAAAGGCCGTCGGGGTTCCACCTTTTGTGAATTCTGCCGCCGTTCCCCAGGACAACTGGGGAACAGAAGCCGTCCAAGTTCTGCCGCCAGATCTGTTAAGGATCAAGAGGCGCATCGCCAAGCTCACCTCCATGGATCCACCTCTAACCGGATGGACACGGTTCTATGCTGGCTGATTAGGCGGATCCAGCCACTAGCCAACCACAGCGGCCGTCTCCTGTGCGAATACACGGGAGTCAAGGATCCAATGCGGACATCCGCCAAAGATTGGCCCGCAAAGGAACTTAGGCGGCGCATCAATCAGTTGGTCGCATCGCGCGACCAATACACAGAGAGTCGGCCTATGTACACGACCGAAAATCCGGTTCCCAAGGTAATTTTTCAGTCATTTGGGTACAGTTACAATTCTCGGATAATCTACCTTCTAATTCTGATTGGTTCTTCCGACAGCTTGCGGATCTTCCAGACTCGGAGTTAGCCTCCGAGGCCGAGCTGGATGCGCTGCGCACCGCCGCTACAGGTGGACGCAAGCGCAAGAAAATAACTTCCTCGGAAGAAATTATCGATCTTGACGGAATCCCCGTCGCCACTTCCAGGTTATTTTCTTCTGGATTTTTCTTTTATGGGAACTTTTTTCATCCATCTCCGGCGTTTTAACCTTTTCCGGGTTTTTATGTTTTTAGCCTGCCACCTTCCACCCTGAAGCCGAAGAAGCTGAAGAAACACAAGGTTTCTTCCAGCCGAGGCAGCCAACCTTCTCCCGCCATCGCCCCGGACACGCCAAGCACAATGGCGGAAGAGCCTACTGCAACCCCCACCACCAAGCCCCCAGAGCCCAGCCAGCCCATTGTGTCCGACACGGACACGAGGGAAAGGGCGGCTCCAGAGGTGGGAAAATTACCTCGGACTTTCGACGAGGAAATTCCCACCTTTGACAAAGATTTCAAAGCTATCAATGACGGCTTGGACGCAGCCGGGAATCTCTTCGCGGAATACGCGAAAGAGTTCAAAGAAAACTTGGCAGGTTTGCAGCGCATGAGCCAGGTATATAACTCTAGCCCCCAAGCATTAATTAAAATGCGTGCTTTTTGCTTTGATGCTTTTTGTACTCATTCTTCTCCTTGCTATGTTTCAGCAAACCTCCGAAGCCATCAACAGGGAAGTTTTCAAGAAGCTTACCATCAAGAATAAAGAAGTTAGAAGTCTTCTCTCTATTCTTGAAGAAAGGGAAGCAGAGCTGGAATCAGCTAAGCTCGCACTGTCGGAAACACAAGGTAAACATTTTCCTTCTGAAATTTCCGATTCAATTATTTGCCTAAGTTTTTTCCGAGGAGCTGGCTAACTCGGATTTTTCCCTTGCTTTTCAGCTGCATTAGCTCAGGCTAAACAAGCAGCAGAAGATTCTGGCAATGCCGAAATTCTCCGCAAGGAGAATGTTGAGCTTCACAAGAACCTTGTGAAAGCACAACAAGACTTGGAAGCCAGTAATCTGGCCCTTGGAGTTTCTAATTCCAAGGCTTTCGAGCAGGCGGAGAAGGACAAATCCACCATTCAGGATTTGACAGACGCTCTAAACCTTCGCCTGGAGGAAGTTTCCGAGATCGACAAGCTCATCGGTAAATTTCTGACTCATTTGTCATCTTTCCATGTTTTACTTTTCTCTGTTTTTCCGTCTAACCCTTTTGGGTTTGTTATTGGAAAAACCAGGAGATAACCCAGATGGCACTCGGGTTGCAGGCATCCGAGCTTTCGGGGAGACATGGACTTTGATGAAGGCTGCTGCAACGCAGCTGGTAGACAAGTTTCTTCCCGAAAAATCTGGGGAGTGCTCGGAGGTTGAAAAACTTCCGGGTGCCTTCATGGAGGTGGCGGAGTCTAAGGAATCTCTCCTTCGCTCCGCTGCACGGGGTGGTGCGCGCATGGCTCTTGGCCTCATGCGCATGCACTACCCTAGTGCTAAATCCTGGCGCGTGGCGTCCGGTGTCCCTCAAGGATACACGGATATGCAGCGAAACACCATCTTTGGTGAAGTCAAGGGCCACGCCACCCAGATTGACTCCATGGTAAATATCTCCGTCAACTATCCAGAAGCGGAGATCCCTCCAATCCCCGAAGACGAAAGCAGCGAGGAGGAGTCAGATGCTTGAAGGTTTACCTGGAACCTGGATAGAAAAAATAGACAATAGGAGCATTACTGTTCTTTTAATGTAATCCAAAATGTAATGCTTCTTTTGTATGAATGAAACTTCCGTCTGTTGCAGTTTAAATTATGAAATTCTTTGCAAGTTTTTTGGGTTTTATCATTCCTTTATCTTCTAAGTTCTCTGGTGTGTATGTTTTAACTGTCCTTAGTGTTTGAAATGGCTCAAATAGCAATATGAATCTTCATGCCGAGTAACTGGGGACGAACCAAGCAGTTTTTGAAACTCGGAAACATGGACCATGCTAAAGGCATTTTTACTAACTAGTTCCAGTAACCCAACACGCACACAATCAGATAAGACTTAGAGAAATCAAGGAAAGTTTTAAGTGAAACTTGGGCACACAGGCAATTCAAGTTTCCCTTAGCCGTTTACAGGCTGAAAAATCATTCAGTTTTGTAACGCCGAGTACGCAAGCACAATTCGGGTTAACGTTGAGAAATTTGTAAGATCATTGGGAAATAGATGAGGCGGAAATACTTTGAACTTATAAAGGATATGGATGACAGCATTCCGACAACTTTATTTCATGATCTCAAAAGATGTTTACATAGAATTGAACTAAGTACGGAAAGGTACATAACTTTCTAGACGTTCCCAGGCTTCCGCAATCCACTTGACTTTGTCAAATTTTTTCAGCAGCTTGTAGAGTGGTAAGGTTTTAGCCCCCAGCCGACTGATAAATCTGCTGACGGCTGCAGCGGAACCCCTCAATCTTTGGACATCTTTTACACATGTAGGTTTTGAGATGTTCAAGATGCCTTGATCTTTTCCGGGTTAACTTATATTCCTCTATGGGAAACAATGAAACCCAGAAGTTTTCCTGAGGGAACCCCGAATACGCACTTAGATGGATTCAACTTCATCTTGTAAGTGCGCAAGTTTTCGAAAGTTTCTCGCAAATCCTCAAGGAGTGTATCTTTTTCCTTGGTTACGACAGCGATATCGTCCACGTAAACATGAATGTTTCTGCCAATTTGACTATGCAAACAGCGCTGCATGCAACGCTGGTAGGTTGCACCTGCGTTCTTCAGACCAAAAGGCATGGTTATGTAATAGTACGTCCCATACGGGGTTATAAAAGAAGTCTTGATTTGATCTTCCTTTTTCATGCGTATTTGGTGGTACCCGGAGTATGCATCCAAAAAGCATAAAAGCTCGGAGCCTGCAGTGGCATCTATTATTTGATCGATTCGCGGTAACGCGAACCTATCTTTCGGACACAACTTGTTCAATCCTGTGTAATCTATACACATTCTAAGAGCAGTGGTGTCTTTCTTCGGTACTAGGACCGGATTTGCGGACCAATCAGTATGGATTACTTCCTTGATGAAATTCGCTGCTAAAAGCCGGATAATTTCCTTGCCAATAGCCTTCCGTCTTCTTCCGTCAAAACGACGGAGACCTTGTTTGACGGGTTTTGATCCGGGAATAACCTTGAGTTGGTGCTCAGCAAGTTCCCTGGGTACGCCTGGCATGTCAGCTGGACACCAGGCAAAAATATCCCAGTTCTCACGGAGGAACTTGATGAGCTCGCCTTCCTATTTGTCGGTCATCCCAGTCCCTACGACGACAAATTTGGTCGGATCTTTGGGATCTAGGATTACCTGTCTTGTGTTCTCGGAGGCCTTGAAACTATCTGTTGGCTTCCGAGTTTCTTTTCCTGCCGGCATTTCTTTCGGCGATACCTCCTTGGCTAATTCCTTCAGTTCCTCCTTTGCTATAACTCTCTGAGCGCAAAGGGCGTTTTCTTTCTCCAACTCATTTGCCAGCTTGAAATCACCGGCTATGGTGATTACTCCTCCTTTGGGTCCTGGCATTTTCAGCTTGTTGTAGATATAACAGGATCTTGCCATGAATTTGGCGAAAGCCGGACGTCCGAGTATTGCGTGATACACGCTTTCGAACGGTACTACTTCGAAGGATACTTTTTCCTGCCGGAAGTGATCTTTATCTCCGAAGGTGACATCTAGGGAAATTTCTCCTAGGGATCGTGCTTGCCTGCCAGGAACAATGCCATGGAAGCGTATATTGCTGTAGTTGAGCTGGGACTCGGAGATCTTCAAGTGCTTCAGTGTATCCAGGTACATTATATTAATGCTGGATCCTCCGTCCATCAGCACTCTTCTTAGCCTAGTGTTTTGAACAATAGGGCTGACAACAAGAGCTTGTGTGCCGGGTTCAGGGATATTTCCGGGATGATCAGACTGATCCCAGATTATCGGTGTGTTGGAGTACTTCAAGAATTTCGGGGTTGCCGGAACAACCGCGTTGTCACGACCCCGGACCCAGAGATATACATACTGTTATGTGCTCCTAGCCATGGACTCACAAGGGCTTCAGGGTTACCAGCCCCGGCCGCAACAAACAACGGCAGGCAGACTGGATTCATCGGCACGTAGTCCGGATCCCCAGTCTACTACTCCTTGTATCCATGCTAGTCATAACCAACTATGCATATCAAAGCGTCCACGAATCGAATGAAACTGAAGGAAACGGGACCAAAGCTATACAGAGATGCTATGTGTCCAGAAAGTGCAACAACAATCGAGGGTTACTGGGGTTACCTCGCCCCAGGCCGATCAAATCGACAGGCGGGCTCGGACATGGATCATCGGCTCCACAACCCCTCGACTGCGACAACTATGCAGGCATAGCCAAAACTGTATAACAATGAGCTCGAAACCAACAACCGATCAGAGCAGTACTCTAAACAAGAAACTTGTATTAACAGATGATACTAGAGTATAGCTTACAAGCAGAGGTCACACGACCCAACATTACATCAGACAACGGAAGGCAAATTATGTTGCTAAACAACAAGAACCAAAAAGGCCTAAGAGGCCGCAACATAAGGCGACGTCCCAGCCCATAGATTCCAGGCTGCTACCTGGGAACCCCGAACTACTCGTCGATGTCCACGTTGACTCATCACCGATGTGAGATCTTCACCTGAACCAAATTAAGCAAACCTGAGTACGGGATGTACTCAACAAGACTTAATTAACCTATTATATATCTGCTAGCTTTATAAAGGGTTTTATGAAGGCTGCTTTGCGTAAAGCAATCTTTGTTTTGCAAGCTGAGGGAGGAAGAGCACGTCTTGTAGAGGGTTTTCAAAACAGATGAGAAACTCATTACTGTAATCATCATCTTTTGAATCCACCAACATCATTACCAGCACCTCACACGCTACAAGGATCACCCCTCCCGGCATCTCCGGGGAGGCACCCTTCATCTATTGCCTCCATGCCTTTTCAACATCTTTTACGTCACGTTCAAGTTATCTATGACCTCGTGGCTTTCACCAAGTCGTCCTTAACCGTGGACACGGCTTTCCGAAAGATTTATCCCTGCAGGGTGGTACACTTTACCCACACGTACCATCCGACTCTTAACGCCACATGTACGCTCGTCCATGGAGCGCGGCAGAGGGTGGTTGGCCACGACCTTTACCTTGTCGAGCCCTATCCATGAGTCAACCCAAACAGGGCCACCCCGTCAACAGGGAGTTGGCCACCTCCTGACGGCACCTGTTCTGTGAGTCGGGAACAAGATCCGTGTACGTCCATCACTTGTCCCGGTCACGCCCTAAACACCTCCAAAAGGTTTTTGACTCACACGCAGATGGAAATCCCAAACTACGTGACTCACGGATAGAACCAAACAAGTTAGTTAGTCGAGCGCGGTCTGTTAGGCCTCGCGTGTGGTTGCACGCTCAGTCTTGGTTTCCACGGCGAGACCTTACTCCTAGGGTTGGCAAGTACGGAACCAAGAACCACTTCCCAAGTGGCCTCCCGTCCTCGCCTTAGTCAAGTTAACCATACAATGCTCATCTCACCACGTCATCATATCATACTAGATTATCGCAGCTCTGATTCATCAACCGGATGGAGCAGAGGTAACAAACATGTATGACTAAGCAAAGCAGATATGAGGCTCTGGCGTTGCACACAAGCAAATCTATGGCGGCTAGGAGCAGTGGACCAGGATATTGAGGCAATGCAGTATATAGGTGAACTATATCTACTAGCATCAAATAGTTTGGAATCGAATGCAAAGTACGAGATCAAATGTTGTTCGAAAGCATATATGAGCAGATAAGAGGTTATGCTTGCCTTGGTTATAAGAAAACCAGATAAAGATCTTCTGGAGTAAGTGCTTGACTTGTCGGTTAGGATCAAGTATTCGTCGTTGGATTGCTGGCCTTCTCTTCGGAGTCACGTTCTACCGAGAGGGAAACAAACACCGAAAGAGAAATAACAATCAAACATGGCATCGATGCAATGCGCAATATGTATGCATGAGCAGATTAATGCACTGAAATAAAGCCTTAGACATGCTCATTGGGTTGCTAGGGTTCGTATGTCAGTTCGGCATTTTTACTAAATTTATCCCGAAATGGACCCCGGAGGGGGTTTCGGGCGATTATAAAAGTGAGTACCATTTCAGTTGCTCAAATGGGTTTGAAAACATCATAAACAAGTTGCATTTGTCATTTTGAGCATTTTGGTATATAACTTGTATTTTTCTGATTTTATTGATTAAAATCTTATTTTCTTTATTTTAGATGATTTAATTGCATTTAAATAATGCCCAAAAATAAAGTTTGTCAAACATGTATGAAAGTGACATATTTGGGTTTGAAATATTTTTCTGAACTCAACCATGTATTTTTCATATTTTTCTGAGTTACCAAAATGAAGTTATTAATTATTTCATTTTAAACCAAAATCTGTAATTATTAAAAAGTGGGGCCCACTTGTCAATTTGAACTTTTCTTTTTAATTAAACAGAATGGTTGACAGGTGGCCATGGCTGAGGTCACGCTGACGTCAAGATGACGTCAGCGGATGGCCGGCCGGAGGCAGATGTCGTCGCCGGCGACAAATCCGGCGACCAAAACGTGCGGCGTTGGTCTCTAAAGCTAGACCTGGACGCGGGCTACCCTGTGGTGGTGGCTCCACTGCAGTTGGGCCACCGGCGGCGAGCCGCGAGGCACGGGACGGCGGCAGCGGCGTCGGGTTCCGGCGACTCCCGCGATTCCGACCGCGGGGCGAGAAAGGAGGGTACCGGGGTGGAGAGGAGCTCAACGGAAACCTGATAGGGTGATCGGGGAAGCCGGAGAAGGGCGAGCGATGGAGAATCGGCCGCGGCGGCGCCCGGCCGGAGTCGGTGAAGATCCGCGCGATTCGATGGCTCCCGGCCGTCCCGGGAAGCTCCGTTCGCCTGGGAGGTGGAAGGGAGCACGGGGAGCTCGGAGGTGCCCTCGTTTTGCTCGTTGGTGGGCTGTAGCGCCGGCGGCGAGGAATTCCGACGAGCTTAGGGTTTCGGCCCGGTGGGAGATACAGAGAGGAAGGGGTCGAGTGAGGGAGGGGGCTCTGCGGGCTGCGCTAGATGGGGACGTCTCCTGAGGTCCTCCAGGCCTCCACGTCGGCAAAGAGGTGAGCAGGAGGTGGAGGCGGCGGCGCGGTTGCCCTCCTGTCGCCGGACAGGAGGAAGACGACAGGAAAGACCAACTTACAAAAACCCCCTGACTTTTCTGAAAACTGCAAATGAGTCCTTTTCCATTAGAAAACTGAATAGAAAACCATTGTTTTGAGGACCTTTTTGGAAACAGAAAATTTGGTAAAAATGATATTTGGAAAGCTCATGAAATTTCCAATCTTGCCATATTTTTGTTTTGTGAAATTGAATTACTTTTCAGTATAAAATTTTGGAACCCCTTTTAAGTACTTTTTGAGGGAATTTTCTCAAACCATTGAATTCAAGTTTTAAATTGGTTCAAACATGATTTGAATTTTTGTTTGATGCATGTATGATATGAACACACACCACACACCTTAAGGTAGCTCAAATTTGGGATGTTACAAATCTACCCCCCTTACAAGAATCTCGTCCCGAGATTCCCGAAGGAGAAGAAAGAAGGAACACCGGTTTTGAACGATATTCTCGAACCTTACGGTTCTATTCTTGAAGAGGTTGATCCATAGCACTTGCGAAGATCTCCCGAGGCTACACCTTAGGTAAGAGGGAAACTCTTAGGAAATGATCTTCACGAAGATCGAGTATCTCATGGCTAACTCATGACTAGAATGTTCGTAAAGAACTTTTGAGTTAACAAGCATGAAACACATCAAGATAACGGAGTGGATATAAGATGGTTTCAAGTTTACGGACGATAGTTCTTGAAAGGATTTAGAACATGAGCTTTGCACAAGACTTTAAATCCTTTTGGAAAAGAACAGTTGGACAACTTGTGAAACCGAGGTTTTCTTCAAACAGATGACCAAGATGGAAAGAATTGTCTGGGATATCACAACGCAATATCCGTAGACGAGGGAGAAACACGAGAAAACACTGTAATCGTGCGCCGGAGAGAAGTTGATACAAGATCATGTTCACTCTTCGGAGTGGACACGGAAGATGACGGAACTTTCACTCCGTCAAAACTTTGTCAAAGATTCAGAATGTTACCTCACAACAGAAGATGAATAACCGAAAGATGTGGAAACACCGTAACAAAGGAGGAATTCTTGGTCATACCATAAGGATGGGTAACCAACGAGGATTGAAACACCGGAAGAGGATAGGGAATCTCTTTCCTATTGTGGTTTTGACGTAGCAATACATCTACCACATGGTTAAGATCCCATGGCTGAAGTAACTGACAAATTCACACAATGTGTGAGAAAAACAGAACTTCAAGTATAAACAACTTGCGAAAGGGAACTGAACAACAGCTGTTACGGAACACCAAGAGATGTTTTCATGGTGAACTTGTTTCCACTGAAAGAAAAGTTTTGGAAGATTAACAGAGAGATATTGGACATAAAAAGTTCCAAGGTCTTCTTGACGTTCCCGATACCAATATCCAGCTTACATAAGCCTTCATTAGGTCATCGGTGAAAGTCAAACTCCGGTTTGGAAAAACGGAGAGGAAATTTGTTAGAATAAGCCAAACAAGAATTCACACGGAGAGTGGTTGTTCTTACGGATTTAAAGGATTACAGAGTTCGGCCTTCTGGCTAGTTGTGTCAACCACAACATCAACCATGCCATATTTTGAGAAGACCTACTTCAATACCCTTGAGAGAGCACCAACCATCACTGCTGCTTGAGGTTCAGCTCTGGTTAGTGGATTGATAACTGAGACTCGGTATGTTTGATCAAAGAGATTGCACCGGTTATCAAAGAGATACCTATGTTAGATTCTCAAGACATGGACTACGATGTCAAGCTCAAGAAGATGAGCAGGATTGCAGAACTCATGTATTAGCAAATTGCAAAAAACGGTTGCACCTACATGACTTACTTGCAATGAAACACGTCGGAGTCCTTGTTGGGGGAGATGATACAAAGATAACGAAGTTCATAGACTTTTTGTCTTTACGAACAATCAGTCAGTGGCTTGGGGTGGATGCAACTTCTTCAACTAAATGGAGGTAACAACCTACCATCTCAAGAGTAATCCACACATGCTTGACTGACATGGGATTATTCCCGAAGGAACAAGAAAACTTTACTCGAATCCATGGCGACAACTTTCACCTTAAGCACATGAACTGGAGTAAGCCACTTCGAACATCCAGAACACAACTTCGTGATGACACAAAGATGGTTCTCGAAAGTTTCCAATATTGTTGCCATTTGTTCAGCATGAACCTCTTGCAACTTGGGGAAAATAGGAATGCCATCGATGGGCTCGAAAACACACTTATCAAAACACTCCAAGAAGAGGGATTCATATGATATAAGAACAAGGCAGAATATTGGTCAGACCAAAGGATATGAAGGTGTACTCGAGCAAAACACCGTGAGTGAGAACACCATCAAGATGAGCCTTGAATCTGGACTTGATCTGACGATAGCTCAAACCAAATCAAGGTGTAGAATGATAGCATGTCCACTGAGGAGATACTATTCTTCTTCCACACAAAGGAAACTAGACATCCCTTAACGAAGGATCCAGTTAGGCGGAGCTCCTGTCTTTCAACTCTCCAAGTTGTTATTTAAGCTCAACCAACTAGTCCGGAATATCCAGCAGAGTTCCTTGGAGAAAGGAGTAGTTCAGAGTACCCCTTGTTTAGACATCTCGGTCAGGTAAAACCTGGTGATACTTCTAGAAAGACAACCAGAATATCACAACCTACCGGTATGTCTTGGAGTTTGAAAAGGAATCTTGCTTTTCAAAGCAATTGATATGAACATGAGAGCTTGGCATGAACCTAACTCTCTGACCAGAAATGTGCACCGGAGTGAACGGATTTGGTAACACGGCCAACTTCAAAAAGAGTCTGGGTGACCAGTAATGCTAAGAAGGATACAGATGTTTCTTAGATTTTCAGAGCAATAAAAATTGCTAGGAATATCTGACACACACCAATGCACAAACCCATCATTCTCACGCATTTCAGGTTTGGAGGAAGGGTGAGTGAAGAGGTGTAGGAGCATCACTTCATCGATGAGGCCATGAAACTTAACACAACCTCCTGATATTAAAGAGTGTGATACTCGAAGGTAGAACAGAACAGAAGCTTATGAAACTTCTTTAATTTGCGGATTACAAAACTTTGACATGGTTCTTAAAATGAACGAGGTACTGGAGTTTGTTTCTCCTGACATTCCAAGGTGGAACGTTCTGACAGAAAACAAGAACAAATGCATCGGAAGAATCCAACACTCATATGTAACTTGGTTTCAAAACAACGGATGGATATTTGAGTGCAACTGGAAGGTAGGAACATGCTCCGGGGAATCCAGAGATCATGGGGAATGCACAGGTGATACTCTTTTGTGGAACCCATGCTAAAAGGGAGGTATAGCTGAAATAAGAACGAAGATGTGGAATTCAGGATGATCACTCTTGTTGTGATCCCTTTTGGTTCCTAAAGAAAACCTATGGCTATGAGAATTGGAATTTCCTAACCACCCTGAGGTAAGACAGATTCCTCAGGATTCAACGAAACAGAACTTGGGTTAAAGGTCAGCATCCTGTACTGATAGAGTGAGCATCACATGGTTATGAAACCACATGGTTCAACCCACCACAATTCAGCACATTCCGGGACCTTCGGTTCAAGTCCAAGGTTGAAACATTGAGAAAGGAGTAACTACTATCTTAGTGCCACGAAGAACACTACGAATAGCGATCACGAAGTATCTTTCGAAGGAAAAACGATAGCTCCGCAAGAACTTTAAGCAGAGGATAACGGACACATTCGAGATGAAAAGAAAATCTCGAGGTTCAGGTTTTAAGACTTTGGAACAAGAGTATGTGGAACCCACACAACTCTGAGGTATTAGGATGGAAAGGAAATCTCCTAGTTGAAACGAGAGATAACGGAACCTGGAACTCACACGACTCTAGAACTTAACACTAGGTCAACTTGGGTAAAAACGTCCTTGCCAAAGAAGGCACTTGAGTTTTGAATAATCAGAACCTTTTCAAATCAAAACAGGTAAGAAGACCCAGAGTTTAGAGCGATACCAGATAAGGAGTAAAAAGAATCCTAAGAAGGTTTTTCATAATTCATTTGAAGTTTCAAATAGTTTTCATAAACTCTAGACTCGACATCGACCAAGCAGTAAGGTTTTCCTACAGGCAGTCCTGCTCTGATACCATGACTTGTCACGACCCCGGACCCAGAGATATACATACTGTTATGTGCTCCTAGCCATGGACTCACAAGGGCTTCAGGGTTACCAGCCCCGGCCGCAACAAACAACGGCAGGCAGACTGGATTCATCGGCACGTAGTCCGGATCCCCAGTCTACTACTCCTTGTATCCATGCTAGTCATAACCAACTATGCATATCAAAGCGTCCATGAATCGAATGAAACTGAAGGAAACGGGACCAAAGCTATACAGAGATGCTATGTGTCCAGAAAGTGCAACAACAATCGAGGGTTACTGGGGTTACCTCGCCCCAGGCCGATCAAATCGACAGGCGGGCTCGGACATGGATCATCGGCTCCACAACCCCTCGACTGCGACAACTATGCAGGCATAGCCAAAACTGTATAACAATGAGCTCGAAACCAACAACCGATCAGAGCAGTACTCTAAACAAGAAACTTGTATTAACAGATGATACTAGAGTATAGCTTACAAGCAGAGGTCACACGACCCAACATTACATCAGACAACGGAAGGCAAATTATGTTGCTAAACAACAAGAACCAAAAAGGCCTAAGAGGCCGCAACATAAGGCGACGTCCCAGCCCATAGATTCCAGGCTGCTACCTGGGAACCCCGAACTACTCGTCGATGTCCACGTTGACTCATCACCGATGTGAGATCTTCACCTGAACCAAATTAAGCAAACCTGAGTACGGGATGTACTCAACAAGACTTAATTAACCTATTATATATCTGCTAGCTTTATAAAGGGTTTTATGAAGGCTGCTTTGCGTAAAGCAATCTTTGTTTTGCAAGCTGAGGGAGGAAGAGCACGTCTTGTAGAGGGTTTTCAAAACAGATGAGAAACTCATTACTGTAATCATCATCTTTTGAATCCACCAACATCATTACCAGCACCTCACACGCTACAAGGATCACCCCTCCCGGCATCTCCGGGGAGGCACCCTTCATCTATTGCCTCCATGCCTTTTCAACATCTTTTACGTCACGTTCAAGTTATCTATGACCTCGTGGCTTTCACCAAGTCGTCCTTAACCGTGGACACGGCTTTCCGAAAGATTTATCCCTGCAGGGTGGTACACTTTACCCACACGTACCATCCGACTCTTAACGCCACATGTACGCTCGTCCATGGAGCGCGGCAGAGGGTGGTTGGCCACGACCTTTACCTTGTCGAGCCCTATCCATGAGTCAACCCAAACAGGGCCACCCCGTCAACAGGGAGTTGGCCACCTCCTGACGGCACCTGTTCTGTGAGTCGGGAACAAGATCCGTGTACGTCCATCACTTGTCCCGGTCACGCCCTAAACACCTCCAAAAGGTTTTTGACTCACACGCAGATGGAAATCCCAAACTACGTGACTCACGGATAGAACCAAACAAGTTAGTTAGTCGAGCGCGGTCTGTTAGGCCTCGCGTGTGGTTGCACGCTCAGTCTTGGTTTCCACGGCGAGACCTTACTCCTAGGGTTGGCAAGTACGGAACCAAGAACCACTTCCCAAGTGGCCTCCCGTCCTCGCCTTAGTCAAGTTAACCATACAATGCTCATCTCACCACGTCATCATATCATACTAGATTATCGCAGCTCTGATTCATCAACCGGATGGAGCAGAGGTAACAAACATGTATGACTAAGCAAAGCAGATATGAGGCTCTGGCGTTGCACACAAGCAAATCTATGGCGGCTAGGAGCAGTGGACCAGGATATTGAGGCAATGCAGTATATAGGTGAACTATATCTACTAGCATCAAATAGTTTGGAATCGAATGCAAAGTACGAGATCAAATGTTGTTCGAAAGCATATATGAGCAGATAAGAGGTTATGCTTGCCTTGGTTATAAGAAAACCAGATAAAGATCTTCTGGAGTAAGTGCTTGACTTGTCGGTTAGGATCAAGTATTCGTCGTTGGATTGCTGGCCTTCTCTTCGGAGTCACGTTCTACCGAGAGGGAAACAAACACCGAAAGAGAAATAACAATCAAACATGGCATCGATGCAATGCGCAATATGTATGCATGAGCAGATTAATGCACTGAAATAAAGCCTTAGACATGCTCATTGGGTTGCTAGGGTTCGTATGTCAGTTCGGCATTTTTACTAAATTTATCCCGAAATGGACCCCGGAGGGGGTTTCGGGCGATTATAAAAGTGAGTACCATTTCAGTTGCTCAAATGGGTTTGAAAACATCATAAACAAGTTGCATTTGTCATTTTGAGCATTTTGGTATATAACTTGTATTTTTCTGATTTTATTGATTAAAATCTTATTTTCTTTATTTTAGATGATTTAATTGCATTTAAATAATGCCCAAAAATAAAGTTTGTCAAACATGTATGAAAGTGACATATTTGGGTTTGAAATATTTTTCTGAACTCAACCATGTATTTCTCATATTTTTCTGAGTTACCAAAATGAAGTTATTAATTATTTCATTTTAAACCAAAATCTGTAATTATTAAAAAGTGGGGCCCACTTGTCAATTTGAACTTTTCTTTTTAATTAAACAGAATGGTTGACAGGTGGCCATGGCTGAGGTCACGCTGACGTCAAGATGACGTCAGCGGATGGCCGGCCGGAGGCAGATGTCGTCGCCGGCGACAAATCCGGCGACCAAAACGTGCGGCGTTGGTCTCTAAAGCTAGACCTGGACGCGGGCTACCCTGTGGTGGTGGCTCCACTGCAGTTGGGCCACCGGCGGCGAGCCGCGAGGCACGGGACGGCGGCAGCGGCGTCGGGTTCCGGCGACTCCCGCGATTCCGACCGCGGGGCGAGAAAGGAGGGTACCGGGGTGGAGAGGAGCTCAACGGAAACCTGATAGGGTGATCGGGGAAGCCGGAGAAGGGCGAGCGATGGAGAATCGGCCGCGGCGGCGCCCGGCCGGAGTCGGTGAAGATCCGCGCGATTCGATGGCTCCCGGCCGTCCCGGGAAGCTCCGTTCGCCTGGGAGGTGGAAGGGAGCACGGGGAGCTCGGAGGTGCCCTCGTTTTGCTCGTTGGTGGGCTGTAGCGCCGGCGGCGAGGAATTCCGACGAGCTTAGGGTTTCGGCCCGGTGGGAGATACAGAGAGGAAGGGGTCGAGTGAGGGAGGGGGCTCTGCGGGCTGCGCTAGATGGGGACGTCTCCTGAGGTCCTCCAGGCCTCCACGTCGGCAAAGAGGTGAGCAGGAGGTGGAGGCGGCGGCGCGGTTGCCCTCCTGTCGCCGGACAGGAGGAAGACGACAGGAAAGACCAACTTACAAAAACCCCCTGACTTTTCTGAAAACTGCAAATGAGTCCTTTTCCATTAGAAAACTGAATAGAAAACCATTGTTTTGAGGACCTTTTTGGAAACAGAAAATTTGGTAAAAATGATATTTGGAAAGCTCATGAAATTTCCAATCTTGCCATATTTTTGTTTTGTGAAATTGAATTACTTTTCAGTATAAAATTTTGGAACCCCTTTTAAGTACTTTTTGAGGGAATTTTCTCAAACCATTGAATTCAAGTTTTAAATTGGTTCAAACATGATTTGAATTTTTGTTTGATGCATGTATGAGATGAACACACACCACACACCTTAAGGTAGCTCAAATTTGGGATGTTACACGCGTTTATTTCTCGAAGTGTTCTTTTGGCCACCTTTGCTGACGGGGTTGCTAAGAAAGTTAACATTGCTTCTCCGTCAACTCTCGGAAATTTGGGTTCGCCCTTTCGCTGTTGTTCTTGGATTTTGTCATCAGTGTCCGATTCACTGTCTTCTTTTTCAGCTTCTGGCTTTTGTTTGGCAGGTTTCCTTTTGGAACCCTTCCCTTTATTTCCGGATCCTGCATTGCCTTTCATATGCTTGTTTAGCCGGCATTGCGCGTTTGTGTGGGTTGGTTTCCCAAATTGCGAGTGGTGGACGCAGGGTTCCGACTTAATTCTCTCCCATTCTTCGGGAGTGTAATTGATTGGATCTGGACTGCGGCCTTTCCACTTATTCACCTTTTCTCCTCCAAAGGCTATGTTGACCTCCTTGGGCTTTGTCGTTGACTCTGGAGTTCCTTTTTTGTCAGAACGAGGGGTTTTCTTGGCGAGTATTAGTGACTCAATATTGCCTCCTCTTGCTCTGATATCATCTTCGGCTGCAGCGTGCTCATTAGCGGTTGTAAGCATAGATCCGAGATCTTTGTGTTGTTTAGAGCCAACCATGAACGGTACGAGTCCGGGTTTTAGGCCATTGACGAAAGCATGCATTGCTTGTACGTCAGTTACTCCAGAACAACTATTCTTCATTGCAGTCCATCTGGAGATGAAATCCACGTATGGTTCATCCTCAAATTGGGTGCAACGGTTCAGCTGGTTGATGCTATTTGGGCGTTTGTATGTTCCCCGGAAATGCTGAGTGAATACTCTATCCATATCATCCCAGCTGCCGACAGTTCTTGATGGTAAACCATTAATCCAATCTCTGGCTTCGTCTAGCAACATTAGGGGAAGAAACTTGACAGCTTCCAGGTCTGTCCCATTGTTGATTTGGACGGCTGTATAATAATCTGAGAGCCAGGTATCCGGGTTTGTACTGCCGGTATATTTTTGGTAGGTTGGACCAACTTTGGCGAAGCCAGAATGCAGGGTTATCCTTCGGATCCTGTCAGTAAAACACTTAGGACCAAAGTATAGATCATCCTTTTCTGCTCTATCAATGTGTGCAGAATATCTCCCGGCTGAATGGACAGAAGGGGATCTGCTCCTTTCTTTTCCATTGTTGCGCGGACGCGCTTTTCCGAGGTTATCTCTATCTCTTCCGTGTTCACGTCCTTTAGGCAGAGTTCTGCTTCTATGCCTTTCCTTATCCTTAGGAGGTGTCCGGGATCTTTCACGTCTGTGAGGTATATCATATCTTCCAGCTTTTTCAGCTGGGTTTCTCGGAGGTGGCATTATTTTGCCATCATTCCGGTGTTTGTCTTCCCGATCGTGTGGTTTATAACCATCTTTCGGGAGATGAGGTCCGATTCTAGACGTTGCGTCTCGGTTGTCTGGGTTTTTCCTGTCTTTTCTCGGATCCTCTTTTTTATCCGAATCTCCGGGTTCTTCCGGTCCAGGTGCTCCAGCAGCGCAAGTAGCTGTTTTGCAGAGGGCGGAATTATCATGCAGCCTCCCTGATCGTTCTTGGCCTCGCTGTTGCTGCTGTAATGCTTTTCCTAGGAAAGCATACACCCCTTGGAGTTTTTCCCCGTTGGAGTACAGATCGTTGTTTAGGATGGCGAATGCTGCTTCCGCGTTTTCCGCTGCGGTTTTGTATATTGGTTCGCCCTTGGCATCTTTGCCGTTTAACTGCTTTTGCCAAGATGGGTTATAGAACCTTTCTTTTGGCGGCAGTTCTTCCGGTTTTGCGATTCCGGGTAACCTAGTAGGTTTTAACGCGGATCTATGCTTTCTCTCGTACTCCTCTATTTCTTCCTTCATGACTTTGATGTCATTATGGGTTTGTTGGAGATGTTGCCGAGATCTAAGAAGATGTTGCTGCTGCCGTTGGAAAGCTTGTCTCCTGGCTTCCAGCATCTCAGGGGGTTCATCTGGTCCCACTGGTGTTTGTAATAGCTCTTGCTCTTCCTGTTCCGTCATTGGCGGAGCAGTGATTTCCTTAGATTTCTTTTCCGCTGGCTTTGTGCCGCTAACATCTCCAACTTCCAGGTTTTCATCAGCGAGATCGGCTGATTTTTTCTTCCGGAGTTTGTATTGGAGTTTTTTAGAAGCACGGTGCTTTTTCTTGGAAGAGGGAGGTTTTTTGACAGGCTCATCTTCTGTCATCTCCTTAACATTGGGGAATATCGGAGAAGTTTCTCCGTCTTCTCTCTCTTCCACCGGCGGAGGGGTTTTAGGGCTTTCCTGGCTGTCGGCACCTGTTGTATCAGCTGGTTTTGCCATTAGCACTTCATGGAATCCCTCTTGAAAGGACTTAACCTTTCTTACGAAGGCATCCTCGTCTTCGTCTTCGGAGTCGAAGTTATCCGATCCGGTTTCCGACTCCAACCTCGCCTCAATGGCGGCAAGCACGGACTCTGCTTCCGAGTTCATCGTCTGGTTGACGGATGTCGGATCTTCCGCCTCTGTGACGGGTGTTTCTTCTTCCGTCTCTATGACGGGTAGGTTGTTATCTGCCTCTTGCACGGGATTTCCGTCATCCGTGTTTTCAGCGATTTCGCATTGCACCATGCCGATGAAGTGTGTGTCACTTTTTTTGTCGGCGATCTGAGCAGAATCCGGCATCATAGTCGTCTTCGACTGGGTATAGGGCGGGTGGGATAAATTTGCTTCCACCGAAAAACCCCATTGCCTCTGCGGTTAGTCCGATAAAGATGTTAGCAGATCCGATCGGTAACACGCAGGCACTTACCAGGTGGTTTTGCGCCGGTATATAGGATCCGTTGTCGAGGAAGCGGTCGACGTCGTCGTCGAATTCCAAGCTTCCGACAGTGATCGATCTTCCAATTCCGCCGAGTATCCCAGATCGGAATTTCACGCCTGACGTCGTTTGCCCCACGGTGGGCGCCAACTGTCGAGACATCGTAGTAGTTTTCATAGACGGGGGTGCCATGAGACTACGGTAGAGACGTGGGGTAACGGGATAGCGTAGTAACACAGAACACGGGATTTTACCCAGGTTCGGTACGTCGCGACAGTACGGCGTACCTACTCCTGCACTTCTCACTAATTAGGACTAAAGCCCGTTTACCAGGGTTACAATGTGAGGGTGTAGATCTAGCTTCTCGGCGAGGACGAGCTTCTCGGCGAGTTGCGTAGAGCTTGAACTTGTTGTCTAACTTGAACTTGTTTAATCTATCTCCCGTGCGTCTTTATATAATAGCCGGATTAGGGCTTACAGAATAGGAAACCTAGAAGACTACGTTTAACTTGTAACTTGGAAAGCAAGGAATCCGTCTTCTCCTCCAAGCCAGATCACGCGGGCCGTGATCCGGGTTCTTCTAGAATCCGGCTTCTGCGCGTCGGACTACTGGGCCGCCCAATGGACCTAAGCCCATTACCATGTAGGCCACCCTGGTAGTCCGGCTCTTTGTCTACCATCTTCTATACCCCTATTCAGTATATATCCGACAATGGGCTTGGTAACACCAAGTATCAACTACTGGCACAGTAATGATATATATAATATTAATAGTAGTAATAGTCACTCAAAAATAGTTTTTGGTAATCAAAGTGCTGTAAAACTTTTCAGAAGTAAAACATGCATGATAGATAATGATAAGTGTAGTAACAGCAAGCATCAAGATGGCTTGCCTTAAAACTCTTAGTGTCCCTGGCCTTGAAGAAGTTTGAACTTGACGCACAACTCCACAACTGCTTCTTCTCCTTCGTTTTCTATCGTCGTAAAAGAATAAAAGACACACACTCAGAACGAAAGGCCAAACAACTAAACAAACAACACATACATCAAGCAAACTTATACTAGCGCAATCACTCAAACGTTATCGAGAAAACTATCTCACAAAACTCTCAGGGCACAAAACTGTCGTCAGACAAACATATGGTTGAGAAACATATTTCACATCTTACATACCATATATGGAGTGGGTGCACCACTCTCATAATAATATATTCAAGAAGCTAAAAATATAGCTTGTGGGCTCTGTCGAGACATCGTAGTAGTTTTCATAGACGGGGGTGCCATGAGACTACGGTAGAGACGTGGGGTAACGGGATAGCGTAGTAACACAGAACACGGGATTTTACCCAGGTTCGGTACGTCGCGACCGTACGGCATACCTACTCCTGCACTTCTCACTAATTAGGACTAAAGCCCGTTTACCAGGGTTACAATGTGAGGGTGTAGATCTAGCTTCTCGGCGAGGATGAGCTTCTCGGCGAGTTGCGTAGAGCTTGAACTTGTTGTCTAACTTGAACTTGTTTTATCTATCTCCTGTCCGGCTTTATATAATAGCCGGATTAGGGCTTACAGAATAGGAAACCTAGAAGACTACGTTTAACTTGTAACTTGGAAAGCAAGGAATCCGTCTTCTCCTCCAAGCCAGATCACGGGGGCCGTGATCCGGGTTCTTCTAGAATCCGGCTTCTGCGCGTCGGACTACTGGGCCACCCAATGGACCTAAGCCCATTACCATGTAGGCCACCCTGGTAGTCCGGCTCTTTGTCTACCATCTTCTATACCCCTATTCAGTATATATCCGACAGTAACCCCCAGGAAGGATCAAAACTCTGATTCTCCGTCTTTCGCCAAATACATTTTGTCCGGGAAATCTTGATTCAGCAGTCTTGATTCTTTCTACTTTCCTTTTGAAGGAGATGGTAACATAAAACTCGGAACCATGAAAATCCGGCTTTTCTTCTCGCGATCCTTCGCGGAAAAAGAACTCATAACGTCAGCGTCTTAAACATGCTGGCGCAAGCGCCGCTTGGTTCCACGCGGGAAACCCCCTCAGCGTATCTCTGACAGATTCTCACGGGAAACGAGGAGATAGCCATCATTCCCCTGCCGTTTTATTTCCCGTAGTTTCCGGCGATCGACACGCGTCGAGCATCCAACGGTCGAAAGAGCCGTTGGCACGTATCTAAACGGGTTTCTGGCTATAAATAGCCATCATCGTCCTCATCGGAAACTTTCCTCACTCCCTCACTGCCCACACCATTGACGCGAACGCGAGCTCGAGAGCAAGTTCCTTGTCCCAGCGCACGCATCCTTTTCACGCCGGAATGCAACGTGCCACCAAAAGATGGCCTCCTCGCCGTCGTCACCAACCTGCGCCGCCATCGACGAGCTCGTCAGCGATCTGGATCCGCAGCCGGGATCGCAGAAGCACACCGGCGGCGAGCCGGAGAAGACTACGGCCTCCGCGGCGGGCGGAGAAAACTCTTCCGCCGCCGCGGACGTTGCGACATCGAGCGCCGCAGCACCCCCTCCGTTCGTACCCGAAACGGTGGAGGAAAGGATCGAGCTTCTCGGCGACGAACTTGCCGCCGCGGAGGCCGCCGCCGCCGCCACCGCCGGAGCGGACGAGGAAGCTGAATCTGCAGGCAACTGGATTGCCTGCAGTATTCCTCCGGCTCTCCTTCCAAACTTGGAAAAGGAGGGCCTGGTACTTAAGAAGAAATGGCGGCTTCCGGAGGAAGAGACCGAGCCAACGCCGCAGAACGGCGAAAGGGTACTTCTCACTTCCCACCTCCTGCGAGGTATGGGGCTTCCGCCTTCTTCTTTCTTCCTCCAAGTTCTTTCTCATTATAACATCCAGCCCCACAATCTTCCCCCCAATTCCATTCTATACATGGCCGGCTTTCAGGCCTTGTTTGAAGGCTACTTAGGGCTAGAACCTAGGTTAGACTTCTGGATGTACTGCTTTGGAGTTAAGCGGAACTCTTCGGGGGGCGCACTCCCAACTTGCGGGGCCATATCCTTCACTCTTCGGAGATTCCGAGAGGATTGGTTCCCCAAGATCAAAACCTCAGAATCCGTCAAATTTTGGACGGGTTCTTTCTTCTATCATCCCGACGTGCCTTTTCCTAAAAAGGCCGTCGGGGTTCCACCTTTTGTGAATTCTGCCGCCGTTCCCCAGGACAACTGGGGAACAGAAGCCGTCCAAGTTCTGCCGCCAGATCTGTTAAGGATCAAGAGGCGCATCGCCAAGCTCACCTCCATGGATCCACCTCTAACCGGATGGACACGGTTCTATGCTGGCTGATTAGGCGGATCCAGCCACTAGCCAACCACAGCGGCCGTCTCCTGTGCGAATACACGGGAGTCAAGGATCCAATGCGGACATCCGCCAAAGATTGGCCCGCAAAGGAACTTAGGCGGCGCATCAATCAGTTGGTCGCATCGCGCGACCAATACACAGAGAGTCGGCCTATGTACACGACCGAAAATCCGGTTCCCAAGGTAATTTTTCAGTCATTTGGGTACAGTTACAATTCTCGGATAATCTACCTTCTAATTCTGATTGGTTCTTCCGACAGCTTGCGGATCTTCCAGACTCGGAGTTAGCCTCCGAGGCCGAGCTGGATGCGCTGCGCACCGCCGCTACAGGTGGACGCAAGCGCAAGAAAATAACTTCCTCGGAAGAAATTATCGATCTTGACGGAATCCCCGTCGCCACTTCCAGGTTATTTTCTTCTGGATTTTTCTTTTATGGGAACTTTTTTCATCCATCTCCGGCGTTTTAACCTTTTCCGGGTTTTTATGTTTTTAGCCTGCCACCTTCCACCCTGAAGCCGAAGAAGCTGAAGAAACACAAGGTTTCTTCCAGCCGAGGCAGCCAACCTTCTCCCGCCATCGCCCCGGACACGCCAAGCACAATGGCGGAAGAGCCTACTGCAACCCCCACCACCAAGCCCCCAGAGCCCAGCCAGCCCATTGTGTCCGACACGGACACGAGGGAAAGGGCGGCTCCAGAGGTGGGAAAATTACCTCGGACTTTCGACGAGGAAATTCCCACCTTTGACAAAGATTTCAAAGCTATCAATGACGGCTTGGACGCAGCCGGGAATCTCTTCGCGGAATACGCGAAAGAGTTCAAAGAAAACTTGGCAGGTTTGCAGCGCATGAGCCAGGTATATAACTCTAGCCCCCAAGCATTAATTAAAATGCGTGCTTTTTGCTTTGATGCTTTTTGTACTCATTCTTCTCCTTGCTATGTTTCAGCAAACCTCCGAAGCCATCAAGAGGGAAGTTTTCAAGAAGCTTACCATCAAGAATAAAGAAGTTAGAAGTCTTCTCTCTATTCTTGAAGAAAGGGAAGCAGAGCTGGAATCAGCTAAGCTCGCACTGTCGGAAACACAAGGTAAACATTTTCCTTCTGAAATTTCCGATTCAATTATTTGCCTAAGTTTTTTCCGAGGAGCTGGCTAACTCGGATTTTTCCCTTGCTTTTCAGCTGCATTAGCTCAGGCTAAACAAGCAGCAGAAGATTCTGGCAATGCCGAAATTCTCCGCAAGGAGAATGTTGAGCTTCACAAGAACCTTGTGAAAGCACAAAAAGACTTGGAAGCCAGTAATCTGGCCCTTGGAGTTTCTAATTCCAAGGCTTTCGAGCAGGCGGAGAAGGACAAATCCACCATTCAGGATTTGACAAACGCTCTAAACCTTCGCCTGGAGGAAGTTTCCGAGATCGACAAGCTCATCGGTAAATTTCTGACTCATTTGTCATCTTTCCATGTTTTACTTTTCTCTGTTTTTCCGTCTAACCCTTTTGGGTTTGTTATTGGAAAAACCAGGAGATACCCCAGATGGCACTCGGGTTGCAGGCATCCGAGCTTTCGGGGAGACATGGACTTTGATGAAGGCTGCTGCAACGCAGCTGGTAGACAAGTTTCTTCCCGAAAAATCTGGGGAGTGCTCGGAGGTTGAAAAACTTCCGGGTGCCTTCATGGAGGTGGCGGAGTCTAAGGAATCTCTCCTTCGCTCCGCTGCACGGGGTGGTGCGCGCATGGCTCTTGGCCTCATGCGCATGCACTACCCTAGTGCTAAATCCTGGCGCGTGGCGTCCGGTGTCCCTCAAGGATACACGGATATGCAGCGAAACACCATCTTTGGTGAAGTCAAGGGCCACGCCACCCAGATTGACTCCATGGTAAATATCTCCGTCAACTATCCAGAAGCGGAGATCCCTCCAATCCCCGAAGACGAAAGCAGCGAGGAGGAGTCAGATGCTTGAAGGGTTACCTGGAACCTGGATAGAAAAAATAGACAATAGGAGCATTACTGTTCTTTTAATGTAATCCAAAATGTAATGCTTCTTTTGTATGAATGAAACTTCCGTCTGTTGCAGTTTAAATTATGAAATTCTTTGCAAGTTTTTTGGGTTTTATCATTCCTTTATCTTCTAAGTTCTCTGGTGTGTATGTTTTAACTGTCCTTAGTGTTTGAAATGGCTCAAATAGCAATATGAATCTTCATGCCGAGTAACTGGGGACGAACCAAGCAGTTTTTGAAACTCGAAAACATGGACCATGCTAAAGGCATTTTTACTAACTAGTTCCAGTAACCCAACACGCACACAATCAGATAAGACTTAGAGAAATCAAGGAAAGTTTTAAGTGAAACTTGGGCACACAGGCAATTCAAGTTTCCCTTAGCCATTTACAGGCTGAAAAATCATTCAGTTTTGTAACACCGAGTACGCAAGCACAATTCGGGTTAACGTTGAGAAATTTGTAAGATCATTGGGAAATAGATGAGGCGGAAATACTTTGAACTTATAAAGGATATGGATGACAGCATTCCGACAACTTTATTTCATGATCTCAAAAGATGTTTACATAGAATTGAACTAAGTACGGAAAGGTACATAACTTTCTAGACGTTCCCAGGCTTCCGCAATCCACTTGACTTTGTCAAAAAATTTCAGCAGCTTGTAGAGTGGTAAGGTTTTAGCCCCCAGCCGACTGATAAATCTGCTGACGGCTGCAGCGGAACCCCTCAATCTTTGGACATCTTTACACATGTAGGTTTTGAGATGTTCAAGATTGCCTTGATCTTTTCCGGGTTAACTTCTATTCCTCTATGGGAAACAATGAAACCCAGAAGTTTTCCTGAGGGAACCCCGAATACGCACTTAGATGGATTCAACTTCATCTTGTAAGTGCGCAAGTTTTCGAAAGTTTCTCGCAAATCCTCAAGGAGTGTATCTTTTTCTTTGGTTACGACAGCGATATCGTCCACGTAAACATGAATGTTTCTGCCAATTTGACTATGCAAACAGCGCTGCATGCAACGCTGGTAGGTTGCACCTGCGTTCTTCAGCCCAAAAGGCATGGTTATGTAATAGTACGTCCCATACGGGGTTATAAAAGAAGTATTGATTTGATCTTCCTTTTTCATGCGTATTTGGTGGTACCCGGAGTATGCATCCAAAAAGCATAAAAGCTCGGAGCCTGCAGTGGCATCTATTATTTGATCGATTCACGGTAACGCGAACCTATCTTTCGGACACAACTTGTTCAATCCTGTGTAATCTATACACATTCTAAGAGCAGTGGTGTCTTTCTTCGGTACTAGGACCGGATTTGCGGACCAATCAGTATGGATTACTTCCTTGATGAAATCCGCTGCTAAAAGCCGGATAATTTCCTTGCCAATAGCCTTCCGTCTTCTTCCGTCAAAACGACGGAGACCTTGTTTGACGGGTTTTGATCCGGGAATAACCTTGAGTTGGTGCTCAGCAAGTTCCCTGGGTACGCCTGGCATGTCAGCTGGACACCAGGCAAAAATATCCCAGTTCTCACGGAGGAACTTGATGAGCTCGCCTTCCTATTTGTCGGTCATCCCAGTCCCTACGACGACAAATTTGGTCGGATCTTTGGGATCTAGGATTACCTGTCTTGTGTTCTCGGAGGCCTTGAAACTATCTGTTGGCTTCCGAGTTTCTTTTCCTGCCGGCATTTCTTTCGGCGATACCTCCTTGGCTAATTCCTTCAGTTCCTCCTTTGCTATAACTCTCTGAGCGCAAAGGGCGTTTTCTTTCTCCAACTCATTTGCCAGCTTGAAATCACCGGCTATGGTGATTACTCCTCCTTTGGGTCCTGGCATTTTCAGCTTGTTGTAGATATAACAGGATCTTGCCATGAATTTGGCGAAAGCCGGACGTCCGAGTATTGCGTGATACACGCTTTCGAACGGTACTACTTCGAAGGATACTTTTTCCTGCCGGAAGTGATCTTTATCTCCGAAGGTGACATCTAGGGAAATTTCTCCTAGGTATCGTGCTTGCCTGCCAGGAACAATGCCATGGAAGCGTATATTGTTGTAGTTGAGCTGGGACTCGGAGATCTTCAAATGCTTCAGTGTATCCAGGTACATTATGTTAATGCTGGATCCTCAATCCATCAGCACTCTTCTTAGCCTAGTATTTTGAACAATAGGGCTTACAACAAGAGCTTGTGTGCCGGGTTCAGGGATATTTCCGGGATGATCAGACTGATCCCAGATTATCGGTGTGTTGGAGTACTTCAAGAATTTCGGAGTTGCCGGAACAACCGCGTTTATTTCTCGAAGTGTTCTTTTTGCCACCTTTGCTGACGGGGTTGCTAAGAAAGTTAGCATTGCTTCTCCATCAACTCTCGGAAATTTGGGTTCGCCCTTTCGCTGTTGTTCCTGGATTTTGTCACCAGTGTCCGATTCACTGTCTTCTTTTTCAGCTTCTGGCTTTTGTTTGGCAGGTTTCCTTTTGGAACCCTTCCCTTTATTTCCGGATCCTGCATTGCCTTTCATATGCTTGTTTAGCCGGCATTGCGCGTTTGTGTGGGTTGGTTTCCCAAATTGCGAGTGGTGGACGCAGAGTTCCGACTTAATTCTCTCCCATTCTTCGGGAGTGTAATTGATCGGATCTGGGCTGCGACCTTTCCACTTATTTCCCTTATCTCCTCCAAAGGCTATGTTGACCTCCTTGGGCTTTGTCGCTGACTCTGGAGTTCCTTTTTTGTCAGAACGAGGGGTTTTCTTGGCGAGTATTAGTGACTCAATATTGCCACCTCTTGCTCTGATATCATCTTCGGCTGCAGCGTGCTCATTAGCGGTTGTAAGCATAGATCCGAGATCTTTGTGCTGTTTAGAACCAACCATGAACGGTACGAGTCCGGGTTTTAGGCCATTGACGAAAGCATGCATTGCTTGTACGTCAGTTACTCCAGAACAACTATTCTTCATTGCAGTCCATCTGGAGATGAAATCCACGTATGGTTCGTCCTCAAATTGGGTGCAACGGTTCAGCTGATTGATGCTATTTGGGCGTTTGTATGTTCCCCGAAAATGCTGAGTGAATACTCTAGCCATATCATCCCAGCTGTCGACAGTTCTTGATGGTAAACCATTGATCCAATCTCTGGCTCCGTCTAGCAACATTAGGGGAAGAAACTTGACAGCTTCCAGGTCTGTCCCATTGTTGATTTGGACGGCTGTATAATAATCTGAGAGCCAGGTATCCGGGTTTGTACTGCCGGTATATTTTTGGTAGGTTGGACCAACTTTGGCGAAGCCAGAATGCAGGGTTATCCTTCGGATCCTGTCAGTAAAACACTTAGGACCAAAGTATAGATCATCCTTTTCTGCTCTATCAATGTGTGCAGAATATCTCCCGGCTGAATGGACAGAAGGGGATCTGCTCCTTTCTTTTCCATTGTTGCGCGGACGCGCTTTTCCGAGGTTATCTCTATCTCTTCCGTGTTCACGTCCTTTAGGCGGAGTTCTTCTTCTATGCCTTTCCTTATCCTTAGGAGGTGTCCGGGATCTTTCACGTCTGTGAGGTATATCATATCTTCCAGCTTTTTCAGCTGGGTTTCTCGGAGGTGGCATTATTTTGCCGTCATTCCGGTGTTTGTCTTCCCGATCGTGTCGTTTATATCCATCTTTCGGGAGATGAGGTCCGATTCTAGACGTTGCGTCCCGGTTGTCTGGGTTTTTCCTGTCTTTTCTCGGATCCTCTTTTTTATCCGAATCTCCGGGTTCTTCCGGTCCAGGTGCTCCAGCAGCGCAAGTAGCTGTTTTGCAGAGGGCGGAATTATCATGCAGCCTCCCTGATCGTTCTTGGCCTCGCTGTTGCTGCTGTAATGCTTTTCCTAGGAAAGCATACACCCCTTGGAGTTTTTCCCCGTTGGAGTACAGATCGTTGTTTAGGATGGCGAATGCTGCTTCCGCGTTTTCCGCTGCGGTTTTGTATATTGGTTCGCCCTTGGCATCTTTGCCGTTTAACTGCTTTTGCCAAGATGGGTTATAGAACCTTTCTTTTGGCGGCAGTTCTTCCGGTTTTGCGATTCCGGGTAACCTAGTAGGTTTTAACGCGGATCTATGCTTTCTCTCGTACTCCTCTATTTCTTCCTTCATGACTTTGATGTCATTATGGGTTTGTTGGAGATGTTGCCGAGATCTAAGCAGATGTTGCTGTTGCCGTTGGAAAGCTTGTCTCCTGGCTTCCAGCATCTCAGGGGGTTCATCTGGTCCCACTGGTGTTTGTAATAGCTCTTGCTCTTCCTGTTCCGTCATTGGCGGAGCAGTGATTTCCTTAGATTTCTTTTCCGCTGGCTTTGTGCCGCTAACATCTCCAACTTCCAGGTTTTCATCAGCGAGATCGGCTGATTTTTTCTTCCGGAGTTTGTATTGGAGTTTTTTAGAAGCACGGTGCTTTTTCTTGGAAGAGGGAGGTTTTTTGACAGGCTCATCTTCTGTCATCTCCTTAACATTGGGGAATATCGGAGAAGTTTCTCCGTCTTCTCTCTCTCTTCCACCGGCGGAGGGGTTTTAGGGCTTTCCTGGCTGTCGGCACCTGTTGTATCAGCTGGTTTTGCCATTAGCACTTCATGGAATCCCTCTTGAAAGGACTTAACCTTTCTTACGAAGGCATCCTCGTCTTCGTCTTCGGAGTCGAAGTTATCCGATCCGGTTTCCGACTCCAACCTCGCCTCAATGGCGGCAAGCACGGACTCTGCTTCCGAGTTCATCGTCTGGTTGACGGATGTCGGATCTTCCGCCTCTGTGACGGGTGTTTCTTCTTCCGTCTCTATGACGGGTAGGTTGTTATCTGCCTCTTGCACGGGATTTCCGTCATCCGTGTTTTCAGCGATTTCGGATTGCACCATGCCGATGAAGTGTGTGTCACTTTTTTGTCGGCGATCTGAGCAGAATCCGGCATCATAGTCGTCTTCGACTGGGTATAGGGCGGGTGGGATAAATTTGCTTCCACCGCAAAACCCCATTGCCTCTGCGGTTAGTCCGATAAAGATGTTAGCAGATCCGATCGGTAACACGCAGGCACTTACCAGGTGGTTTTGCGCCGGTATATAGGATCCGTTGTCGAGGAAGCGGCCGACGTCGTCGTCGAATTCCAAGCTTCCGACAGTGATCGATCTTCCAATTCCGCCGAGTATCCCAGATTGGAATTTCACGCCTGACGTCGTTTGCCCCACGGTGGGCGCCAACTGTCGAGACATCGTAGTAGTTTTCATAGACGGGGGTGCCATGAGACTACGGTAGAGACGTGGGGTAACGGGATAGCGTAGTAACACAGAACACGGGATTTTACCCAGGTTCGGTACGTCACGACAGTACGGCATACCTACTCCTGCACTTCTCACTAATTAGGACTAAAGCCCGTTTACCAGGGTTACAATGTGAGGGTGTAGATCTAGCTTCTCGACGAGGATGAGCTTCTCGGCGAGTTGCGTAGAGCTTGAACTTGTTGTCTAACTTGAACTTGTTTTATCTATCTCCCGTCCGGCTTTATATAATAGCCGGATTAGGGCTTACAGAATAGGAAACCTAGAAGACTACGTTTAACTTGTAACTTGGAAAGCAAGGAATCCGTCTTCTCCTCCAAGCCAGATCACGCGGGCCGTGATCCGGGTTCTTCTAGAATCCGGCTTCTGCGCGTCGGACTACTGGGCCGCCCAATGGACCTAAGCCCATTACCATGTAGGCCACCCTGGTAGTCCGGCTCTTTGTCTACCATCTTCTATACCCCTATTTAGTATATATCCGACAGGCACAAAAGGTGAGACTACTAAAATAATAATAACAATCAATAAAAGCAATATCCATGGCAGTGGGTATTAACAACACACAAGCAATCATCACCAAACAAGTTCATGACGAAACTAATGCATAGATAACAAGATACTACTAAGCACAACAAAAACACTAGCACAACAATCACATAAGTACAATACTCATGCTAAGGTAAACACTCAGACAAATTCCAAACAACAAGCAAACCCACCACAAATGAATAAGCTAGTTATAGACTATGCTTATGTCTACTCAAAGTTATGGAATCCATAAATCATGAAAATAACCAAAAAATCAGTAGCTCAACCAATGGCAACAAGTCACAATACATAATATAAACCACAATCATCACAAAATATAATGCTCCTAACAAATAACATAAAAACAGGAGTGCACAAATAGCATACTAGTATGGAATTCTACACAAGCATGCTATAAGAAATAATTGTATTCTACAACTAGTAGCAACACGAACTCAACAAGTCATGTCATAATAACAGAAGTAACCATATTCTAAACATGCTAGAATAAAGCATACACTCATAAAAAAAAGACAACAATACTAGAGCAAACTCATAATTTCTAGTGGCGACACTAGTTCATCACTAGAGAAGCAAACATCGCTATAAGGATGCATGACTCTAATTAAGAAAGGTATGAAGGTAAGAACCTACTAACATCACACAACACCTTACACATGATAGTAAGCATAAACACTAAAATGACATTATGAAAACATCTACTAAGCAAGCATCAATCCATTCTACTAATACATGATTTTCTAATTTAATTATTTATCAAGCAATCAAAGTACAAGACATACAACAGTAGCTATGCACTCAACACAAGATTATCTAAACACTTTGAAAAATCCAAACACTCAATGGAATCTATTCACAAATAATTTATCAATCACAAGGAAAACATTCTATTTTGCAAACAATATTCAATTTAAACCAAACAATAGTGAAACGCTTCTTAACATGATACTCCTAAGGGAATATTATGTTAACGAATGAAACACAACTAAACATACTAGGTGTCACAAAGTATTACTAATGCTTCATTTAAATAAGAAAAACAAACAACCATTTTCCTTGGTGGAAAATATTAAACACACATATAGTAATGCATGCTATTCACACACAAAGGTATGGTAGGGGATTTGCATCCCTAACCAAAATGCAATGCGAACAGTGGGTTATGGGCCCACTAATACCAAGGCATTTAGAGGTAACAAAGCCTCTGGTCCCACTTGACAAAATTAACTTATCAAAGCAATCCACACATGGCTATTCATACTAGTGAAAAACAATACTAGTGAAAACAAGCAACAAATGCTACACATGCTTTGCTACAAAATAAGGTGCAAGCTAACAGAGATAATAACCTCAAAATAACAGTACCAAAATGGTACTGGACTCAATTAAAGCACATAAATACTTAGGTAAAACAACTCTACAAAGATTGGTTCACACAATTCATCAAATAATAAAACTAGGAAAATAACAATTGCTACTTTTATCTTTATTTGACTTTCCAAACATGCACACACTTTATAAGTTAGGTGTAATGCAAGAAAACAACCTAATAAAAAGTGTCAACACATCTATACATGCTAGGAAACAAGTCTCAAGCAATCACACATTTTATTTCAAACAAATACATACATAACAACAAAAACAGAAAAGTTGTTGTATCTAAAAAGGCTCACCAAAAATAATCTAGAGCTCTAAAAATTCATCCAAGCTAGGATTAGATATATCTAGCCATAAACAAACTCATACAATTGGATTCACCTCAAAAATCATTTTTAAACTCCTTCTAAAAATCCTAGAAAAGCCTACTGGTCATTTACCAAAATGGATGACATTTCCATTTGGTAACTCACGTTGATGTGAGGCCAAGTTATATAGATAGATCTATTCACTAGCTACTCAACACAATTTGGTTTGACCAAAATGGATACAGATCCAAAAAGTTATGTCCAAAATGGTCCCACAGACAGTTTGTGGCAAAACCTTTACCATTGCAAAAATAAAGGTGCAAATCTGGATCTATCAACTGGACATGGTGAAGAAAACATATAGTTACTGCTGTGATTTTTTCTTGATTTTATTTCGCACGAGACCTATTTTTAACAAGGCAAAAGTAATCAATCATATTTTTGCATGGATCTAAAAAGAAAAGAAATAACAGAGGGGGTTGGGGTTTCCATGGGCACGACCCATCTAGGCGCCAGGCGCAGCCCAATCACACGACGCACGCACGGTCACGCGCCGGCGTGTTCAAGTAGAGCCGTTGATCCGAAGATCAACAGTTGCTGGCCATCTCCCTCCTCTCCTCTCCTTTCTCTCACCGGAGGCGATCGGTGTCGAATATGCATCTCAACAAGTCTCTCGGGTGAACCCATAGGGTTTCGATTAGGAGAACAGGGGGCACGATTTACCCAGGTTCGGGGCCCTCGTAGAGGTAAAAACCTTACTCCTGCTTCTGTCGATCTGTATTAACAAATAGATCGGTTACAGTGGGGGTGCTCAAGTCGAGAGTAGATCTCAATCTCAAGGCTTTGGTGGTGCGGTATTGCTTGGCCCCCCTCCTGGTGGTTCTCCTGGCCTTATATAGGTGGCCAGGTCTCAAACCGTACCCGGGGGGATACAAACCCTAACCTAAAGTCGGTTACAAGTGTCCTAACTTGACCCGCAAGGCCTTGCGGGTGGGCTTTAACTGGGCCTTCTAGAATAGTCCATGGCGTCTCCCCTTGTGCTTGGGTCCTGGGCCTTGGACCAGGTAGCCTCACGCCCTCACCCGATAGGTCCAGGATTCATCCCTTCGTCAGTAGCCCCCGAGCGTTTACTCGATTGAGATTTATGTCAGGTAAACGCTCAAAATTTCGTCTTGAATTCTTTCGACTGGTTGCTTCAACCGCTTGTCTTCTGGAGGGCGTATACCCTGTATGTGATGAGTTTTTGTACTCGAGCATCGAGCGATGAAAGTGCCTGTATTTTTTGGCTGTTTTCGCAGAAGGATATGGCTCAGTTGCTTGGCTCTCTCAAAAGCTCAGGTCCAATTAATTGCATCTAGGGAAAATACAGTTCTGGCCTACGCAAATTTGAGACCTCTGCGAATCCGATGAGGTGATTGTTGCGACTGGGCCGTGGAGGTCTTTACCGAGTCGAACTTAACCTATAGGGGTACCCGGCGCATCCGCTAGGATTTTTCTTTGTGTTGTTGACACGGGAATTCACCGGAGGACGCAGGTTGAGTGCGATTCCAGGCCCAAAAGAGAGATCTTTTGGGTCTTACCTTCGTATTTCGAGAGAATACGACATCCGGATGTGCCTAGTCGGCCGAACGATCCAGGGTAAAGATGTGTATACATCGTGTAACCGAGTGGCAGGAGCCGCGCACTCGCGAATTTTGTCTCGAGATAATTTGAGTAAAGAAGTCTTCCCTGTTCTTTACACACAAGGATTTTTCCATTTGTAGTTTTTTGTCCATACGAGAGAGTTTTCGTGTCTGGAAGCCTTGTTGTGCCCATATGAAAGAAATTTCATGTCTGGGGCTTTTATGCGAGAGAGTTTCGGCGTCTTGATATGCCCATACGAAGAAAATTTCATGTCAGGGATCCTACCCGAGGGAATTCTCGGGTTTGATGAGGTACGCAATGATGTGATTGCGCACTTTGTTCGTTCTGACTCCTCCCGATGGGACGTGACAAAGTGAAAACAGAGCACGCTGGCCCACCTTGTCACCTTTTTGACCGGAAACAAAAGGTCGCTTCCGTTTTTTCCGCGACCCATGCGTAGTAAATGCGCACGATCCGCTGTTAAGATCGTGGTAGAAAACAACTTTTCGCTGCCGCTTCATTTCCACTTCACGCATGGAAGCCGTGATGGGCGCCACGTTGCTTGATCTGCGGTCCAGATTGGCCTGGCTCGTGTATAAATATCCGCCCTTAGGCGGAAAGTAACCTTCCCGGTCATTTGCTTCTCTTTCTTCTTCCTCGCGCACACCTCCTCCTCTGCAAGCACTCACGAGCTCTCATGGCGGGAGGAAAGAAGCGTGGTGCTGCTGCTTCATCGTCGAAGGCGGCTGACGACGTCCCCGTGCCACCCGCCGGGAGGACGGGCGACTGGCGTTCCGCCAGCACCACCAACAAAAGCATCAAGGAGATGCAGAGGGAGGGGCTGCTGCCCCCCCGAGGGCGACAAGCGCGTTCGCTTGGGCAAGAAGGAAGAGGTAACAAATCCTCGCGCGAACGAGCGCGTGATCTTCGCGGATCACATCTCGCGTGGCCTCTCCCTTCCTCTTCATCCTTTCTTTCTTGGATTGATGTATGTCTATGGCATACAGCTCCATGACCTGCCTCCAAATGCGATTCAGCACATCTCGTGCTTTATCGTACTTTGCGAGTGCTTCTTAGGCATTCGCCCGCACTGGGGCCTTTGGAAAGCCCTATTCAAAGTGCGGGTCTTCTGTGAGAAGTCGCGAGTGGGCGACCAGCTTGGAGAGACGCTGCGCACCGGCGGCTTCAGAATCCAGTCTAAGACTGACAGCTCCTACCTGGAGATGCACTTTGTCGACTCCGCGCAAGGATGGCGGAGGAAGTGGTTTTATGTCGTTGATGACAGCGCGGGTGGAGCTCATGAATTCCACCTGTTTGTTGTTTTGAAGCGGAGGAAGTCCTGGGCGCACAAGCTCTCAGTCGAAGAGAGTCGGATCGTCTCGCCGCTACTCGCGAAGGTGGCAATTCTTCGCGACCAGACAACGGGGGTCGCGTTGAATGGTTTGCACCTGGCGAGCGTCTTCCTCCGGCATAGGATCCAGCCTCTTCAAGAGAGGTCCTCGACTATGTGGGAGTACCAAGGCGTTCAAGACCCCAGCCGCGTTTGCCAAAATATCCTCTTGAATGCCGAATTCGAGAAGAAGATTGCGGCTATCACCAAGCTGAAGGTAGGCGAGCCCTTCGCCACCTGCTCTCTTGAGCCATTCGAGGCTTCAAAGCCCCCTCCAGCCGAGGTAAGTTTTCTTCTCGCTTTTGTTTTATTATTTTTGCCATTCGAAGCTTTTTCGACTGAGGTTTATCTTCTTTCTTATTGTTCCTCTTTCGTAGAGTTTGAAGGTAGCAACATGCTACCCGTCAGTCTCGGCCGAAGATGCCTCGGACCTCTTAGCGAGCAACGTTGAGGCCCCTCTCGACACTAGTGTCGCTGAAGCCGACTCGAGCTCTGATCACGGCTCTTCGGACGACGCGGAAGAGTCGGGTAGCGATCAGCTCCATCACCGCAAACGCCGCAGGCAGAGGGATGATGAAGCCACTTCAACAGATAGCTCCTTGGGTGGCGGATCCGGCAAGGCGACTGAGCCTCTCCGGGTGACGCCTCTAAACGTGCTTCCTCCCTTGGGCTCCAAGCCGAACGTTTCCACCACCTGGAACGTGGATATGCTGGATGATGACGACGATGATGAGTAAGTTTTTCTTTCGCGTTATCCTTTAGTCGAAAGTCTTCTTCTTTTTTCCTTATGCCTTTGCTTGATTTATTTTCTTCCATAGCAGTATTCAAACCATTAGCCCCGGCCAGTATGCTTCTTCTGTTCCTTCTATGAAGAGAAAGGAAGCGGCTGCGGGTGAAACTCCAGTCGTCCAGGCCACCCAAAAGTCTCTGAATCCAGCAGCTGCGGCTCCAGATTACAGGTTGCCTAGTTTCGCGGGTGGAGCCTCGGCGAGCAAAGAAGTTTTGGGTAGCTCGGAGGATCCTCTGTTCACCATCTAAGGCCAGGTAAATCTTGTCGCCTCTTCTGTATCTTCTACTTTGTCTGATTATGATTTCTATCGGGTGCACGACAGTGCTCCCGATGGGAGTAGCCCCCGAGGCCGTGGTTAATCGCTTGCGATTGGCCACAGACTCAAGTTTAAGCTTTTTCTTTTCTTATTTTTCTTGATTTTATCGGGTGCACGGCAGTGCTCCCGATGGGAGTATCCCCCAAGGCTATACTCGACCGTGTACAGTCGTGAATAGGCTCAAGAGATTTTGCCCATAACTCGAATTTTTTGTCTCATGCTTTTGAAGTCTCTTCTCGACTCCCGTGCTGCCATCGGTCGCCGAGTGCTCTCGGCTGAGGCGGATTGCGCTTCCCTTCGGGTGGATCGTGACCTACTCGTTGAGGACGGCCAGGCTCTCTAAGGTAAGTTAATCCGCTCCATTTTTACTGTTTCCATTGATCATGAAAATTTGCTTAAACTGTACTCGTTGCCCTGTAGATCAAGTCAACCTCCTGAGGGCCGAGAAAGCTCAAGGTGTCGCTCGGGTGAAAACCCTTGAGGCCGAGTTGGAGTCCACCCGAAAGGAGCTAGAGTCCTCTCGCAAGCATTCGGCTGATTTTGAGGGGAAGCTTGCCGAGGCCCAAGAGGCGTTGAAGCAATTGGAAGAGGCTGGTGCCAAACATGATAAAGATCTTGTTAGCATCATCCGCCCTCTGGCCTAGCAATTTGCGGGTAAGCTACACTTGACTTGTTCTTCCGTTGCAATGCATTTTAATTGGGTATCTCGCGAATTTACAATGTCCTTTTGTAGATGTCCTTGGCGTTGCACTGCAGCTACCTGGGAGCCAGCGATTGGACGCCCTCATGGATTCCTGCGCCCAGCTCCAGAAGCATATGCGTGGGATTTGCTCCCTCGTTGGTGAAGCCATTCGAGTGTTGACGCAATTCCATGAGCGCCTGTTGGTGGATGTGGCGGTTCCGCCTACGCTGGGTGGCCTTCTGAAAGTTTTCCTGGATGACGAAAATCTTCTCCAGGCTTATTCAATCGCCCAGTCTGAGTGCGGAGCTAGGACGGCTATCCAATTCGCGCTGGCACACGAAGTCACGGACCCGGAGAAGGTATTCTCGAGACTTTCCTACGATGCCTTGGGCAGAAAGATAGCGCTTCGTCCCTTTGGCTCTCAGGCTGAAGCCCTTGCCCAGAAGCTTTCAGAAAGGGCTTGCCCGTGCTGGTCGCAAGGGGCAGCCTGCTGCTAGTGGCAATACTTCTGCGGCCCCTTAGGCTTAGTTTTAAATTTCTTCTTCGGCCTGTCGATGTAATGAACCTTGGGATGTATTCCCGCATTTGCTTAATCGAAGTGTTTTGTTGAAATCTTCAGCGTCCGATTGTTGTGTTTCACTGTTATGTGCTCCCGATGGGGGTAGCCCCCGAGCACCCGATGGATGGGTGGTGTGTTTTCTCGAGTGGGGTCTTGTTGTTTTCTTGAACTCGCGTCTGCTTCTTTTCTAGGTACTTGATCCCAGCGCAGGGTCTTCGAGTGGCTCTACTGCGCAGGTGAATTCCCTTGTTGCTGCCACCAGCACATTCGCCTCACTCCGTAACCGTGTTGCGGATGGAGAATGCAAACTAAAGGCTTTGCGGGGAGTGGCTGATGTGGCTAAATCAAAGCAAAAACTTGCGGCTGACCGTGAGCGGTTTGTGATGGAGGAGTTGACTGCCGTTGCAAAAGACATGCTTTGTAAGCTTGCGATCCCCCTAGCACTTTGTTGTTTGCTTCCTTTTCAACTTTGACCATTTGTGCTGATGTTGCAGTTGTTGAGCCTGACGGTCCTTGTGAAACTCATTGGGTGGATAATCATATTGCCCATGAAGCGGGTAGCTTGAAGCCATATGCGAACAATTTATGGTCTGACCGCAGTCGAGGCTTTATTTTGGCTACCTTGAAGTATCGGGTTGGCCAGGCAAAGATTCTTGTTGAAGCTTGTCGTGAAGCCCTGACTTCTGTGCACAAGACGTTCTATCCGCTGGGTACAGTTCCAGAAGGGTTGAGTAATCTGCTAAGGATCTTTGGTCGAGTAGGAGAAGTGCGCGAGTGTGTCCGCCAACAGCTTATCTGCGGATCTCAAGTAGCGCTCACTTTTGTTTGGGTGTGGGATCCCGAGATCAATTTTAACTCTGTGGCTAGGCTTCCTGATACTCGAGTCGATTTTTCTCCTCACTATGTAGTCGTTCATCCTGCAGCGGAGGAAATCATTCGACTGACTTCTGAAGAGGTTGATCGGATACTTGTCGAGACGACTGCTCGTCGCCACATGTAATTATAGGATGTAGAACTCTGTACATTTCACTCGATGTATTTTTAAGGTGTTTATAAGGCGTGTACCTTGTTGAACCTTGTGTTCTGAGATGATTATTTTTATGCTAATTAGGCGTAGCCCCCATGTGTTCGGGGTGTATACTTGTTGTTTATAGCATGTAAAAAATCGAAGATGCGAATAGCTATGGTTGAGAAACCATTTTTTTATTGATATGGATGAGAAGCCATCTGTTTGATCGAGCTACAGAGTGGCTAGTAGAGCCTTATTTTTGCGAGTAGAATAATCCTAAGGGTAGAATTTGCGGAGATGCGCCACGTTCCACGGGTTGGAGTAGATGCCACCAGTCTTCGGGTTCTTCAATCGGTATGCGCCACCAGGGATAACTTCGTGTATTATGAAGGGTCCTTCCCACGGTGGCTCGAGCTTGTGTCCTTCCTTCTGCTTGAGCCACAACACCAAATCTCCGACCACGAAAGCTCGGTGGCGTATACGGCGACTGTGATAGTTGCGCAGAGATTGTTGGTATACTGCGGATCTTGCAAGTGCGATACCGCGTATCTCATCCAGTGCGTCCACATCTTCAGCGAGTGTCTTGTTTGAAGTTTCTTCACTGTATGCGACGACTCGTGGAGCACTGAATTTAATATCTTCAGGAAGGACAGCTTCAGCTCCGTATACCATGAAAAATGGTGTGTAATTCGTTGATCGATTTGGAGTTGTGCGCATACTCCATACTACTGATGGTAATTCTTCGGCCCAGTGCCCTGCTGCGGGGCGCAGTCTGTTGAGTAGTCGTTTCTTTAGGCCAGCGCAAACTAACCCGTTGGATCGTTCGACTTGGCCGTTTGTTTGTGGGTGGGCGACCGAGGCGAAGCTGAGGGTAATCCCTTTTTCCTCGCAGAAGTCCTGCGTTTCCTTGGCCGTGAAGTTGCTCCCATTGTCTGTGATGATGTTGTGTGGTATGCCAAACCTGCACACAATGGAGTTGAGGAATCTCACGGCGCACTCGGCGTGTGCGGAGGTGACTGGCATGGCTTCTATCCACTTTGTAAATTTGTCGACTGCCACGAGCAAGTGGGTATATCCGCCAGGTGTTGCGCAAGGGTCCGACTATGTCTAGCCCCCATTGAGCGAAAGGCTAGGCGATAGGTATCATGTGGAGCTCGATGGCGGGTTCGTGTGGCTTGGGCGCGAATCTTTGGCAAACATTGCATTTGTCGACTAGGTCTTTTGCATCTCTGGCTGCTGTGAGCCAATAGAATCCTGCCCTGAAAGCTTTGCCCACAATTGCCTTCCAGCTGACGTGGTGTCCACAATCTCCTTGGTGTATGTCTCGCAGCAGTTCCTTGCCATCCTCGGGTGTTATGCATCCTTGCAATATTCCTGATATGCTCTGCTTGTATAGCTCCTCGTTGCGTACCCGAAAGGTTTTGCTGCGTCGTACTATTTGTCGAGCCTCGCGAACGTCTGCTGAGAGCTGTTTGTTGGACAAGCAGTCCAGGTATTTCTACGTCCAGACTGGCTCGACCAGAAAAACTTGTCTTGAAATATTGTGGCTGAGCTCTATGACAGCAATTTGCGGGCTGACGTCCATCTCCAATACTGAGGGTGCTCCCGCGGGCTTATTGACCTTGACTGAACGATTGATCATTCTCCCGAAATATATTCCTGGCGATATGGGTGTGTTTGTAGACCCCATGTTTGCCAGCTTATCTGCTTCCTCGTTGATGGACCGTGCGATGTGTTTCAGCTCACACCCTTTGAAACTTTCTTCGAGTAGATAAAACATGTCCCGATAAGCGACCATGTTATCAGCGATAGCGTCGTACTCCTTCATTGTCTGCTGTACAACGAGGTTTGAGTCTCAATAGATCATCAATCGGTTGGCTCCGCAAGCGATCGCCATTTTCATGCCGTGAAGGAGGGTCTCGTACTCTGCGTCCTTGTTGGATGCCGGGTCATCGGGTGGGAATTCCAATCTCAGGACGTACTACAACTTGTCTCCCCCGGGGGATATGAGGACGACCCCGGCTCTAGCTCCTTCGTTCCTCTTCGACCCGTCGAAGTAGATGATCCAGTTACTCGTGTATTCTGGAGGTCCTGGTGTTTGCAATTCTGTCCACTTGCTTAGGAATTCCACGAGTGCCTGTGATTTCACAGAGTTGCGCCCTGCATATATGATATCCTAGGCGCCTAGCTCGATGCTCCACTTTGCAATTCTTCTGGATGCCATGGGATTGTTCATGATAGTACCGAGTGATGCGTCGTTTAGCACCGTGACGGTATGCTCTTGGAAGTAGTGCTTGAGTTTTTGAGCCGTGAGTACCACGCCGTACGCGAGTTTCTGGTAATGAGGGTATCGCTGCTTGCATGACAAAAGCACCTCGCTGATGTAATATATTGGCCTTTGGACGCCGTATGCCTTCCCTTCTTCTGGCCGCTCGACTACGATGACCGTGCCGATGACTTGGTTAGTTGAGGCTAGATATAGGTATAAGCGCTCTTTCTCTTGTGGCGTTGCTAGGACTCGCTTCCTCTGCAGTAGTTGCTTCAAGTATATGAACGCCTTTTTTTTTTGCTTCGGTGTCTATTCGAACTTATCCGTCTTCTTCAATAGCTTGTAGAAAGGCAATGCTTGCTCGCCTAATCTTGCAATGAATCTGCTGAGGGTGGCTAATCGTCCTGCGAGCTACTGCACACCGCGAAGATTGGTTGGCTCCTTCATTGTCAAGATCACTTGTATTTTCTCTGGGTTGGCTTCAATTCCTCGAGCGAACACCAAGTACCCGAGAAGTTGTCCTGCAGGGACGCCGAAGACGCACTTGGTCGGGTTGAGCTTGATCATGTATGCGTTCAGAGCGTCGAATGTTTCTGTGATGTCCTCGAGGAGCGTGTCCTCAACTCGAAGATTGGTTGGCTCCTTCATTGTCAAGATCACTTGTATTTTCTCTGGGTTGGCTTCAATTTCTCGAGCGAACACCAAGTACCCGAGAAGTTGTCCTGCAGGGACGCCAAAGACGCACTTGGTCGGGTTGAGCTTGATCATGTATGCGTTCAGAGCGTCGAATGTTTCTGTGATGTCCTCGAGGAGCGTGTCCTCAACTCGAAGATTGGTTGGCTCCTTCATTGTCAAGATCACTTGTATTTTCTCTGGGTTGGCTTCAATTTCTCGAGCGAACACCAAGTACCCGAGAAGTTGTCCTGCAGGGACGCCGAAGACGCACTTGGTCGGGTTGAGCTTGATCATGTATGCGTTCAGAGCGTCGAATGTTTCTGTGATGTCCTCGAGGAGCGTGTCCTCAACTCGAGTCTTGATGACAATGTCGTCAACGTACATGATGGAGGGATACTAACCCGGTAGGCCAACTCCAAGGTATAACCCGGCCCGAAGGATGCTGCGCAGGATCCGGCTAAGGATAAAGAACTTTCGTAAGGCCCAAGTTTATAGGCCCAGTAACCCGGATTGTGGGTTACGGTAAAGGAAGGTTAGGGCTCGTATGCCGTGTCCGGATAGGATCCAGGGTGTGTCTTGGAGGACAAGCCGTGGGGTACGGGTGCTTTATAAACCGATCCCTAGGTCTAGTTGAGAGATCTAAGAACCCTAGCAATATCGCTTGATATCGAGCATCCCGTGTAACCCGAGAGTTGAGTTATTATATTAAGATCGGAGACTCGGCGACTTTGATTGCCGGCTACCAGATCGATTACCATCATGTTTTCCTCTGAGCTAAACCCTCTCCCAAACGCCTGTGTCGTCTTGCCCCAAGATCAGTTACCCCCGGTAACGTCTGCCGTGATTATCCCACGACAGTTGGCGCCCACCGTGGGGCCTGCGTCCAAAGGTGTTTACATCACGGGAGAAGCTCGGAAAAACATGGAGAATCTTGTCATCGGCGAGATCTACATCGACCACAAAGGAGAAAATATGGTGGACGATTCCGGCTGGGGGCCAGAGTCGGATCACCTCGAGTCCGGATCTACTGTGACGATCGGCCAGATCAACATCTTCATCGGTACGGTACGTACGCCTGATTTAAAGGGACAATATCATGTGCATACTACAGGAACTTCTAGCAGGGACAAAGAGACGTTAAAGCAAACGGTAAACTCGGTTTCCTCAGCCGTGCCGGGATACCTGAGATGGGCGGAACAAGAGGTAACGTGGAGCAGAAGAGATCACCCAGAAAGAATAGAGCGCCCAGGAGTCTTGGCATTGGTGGTTGCGCCACAGGTCAATGGTTACGAGCTGAAAAGGGTCCTGATGGACGGTGGAAGTAGCATTAACATCCTGTATTGGGAAACCTTCTTACGCATGAGCCTCAAAGAGTCCCAGCTACAGAAAAGTTCGACAGTCTTCCACGGGATCGTGCCGGGTCACGCGGCGAGCCCCGAGGGAAAGATCACCTTGGAGGTTGCTTTCGGAGAATCGACGGATAATTATCGAGTTGAGTGGCTCACGTTCGAGGTGGTCAAATTGCGCAGTCCTTATCACGCGCTGTTCGAAAGACCGGCTTATGCTAAATTCATGGCTAGGCCGTGTTATGTGTATTTGCAGCTAAAGATTCCGGGTCCTAAACGGACCATCACCGTACATGGGAACCGGGATATAGCGGCCGAGTGCGACGAAGGAGATTCAGTGATGACCGAGCAAGCGTGCAGAAAAGAAGAACTCGAGTATTACCGGTCTCAAGTAAATCCGGATGATAGAACAACTTTGAAAAGGCTGAATACTGAGGACGAGAGAGCAAAATTCAAGGCAGCACAAGAGACCAAGAAGATAGATTTTGTTGAAGGTGATTCCACTAAGCAATTTACTATAGGGTCTAATTTGGAAAGAGAGCAGGAGAAGGCACTTGTGGAGTTTATTCGTTCAAATGCGGACGTATTCGCCTGGACACCTAGCGACATGCCGGGTATCCCTACGGAATTGGCGGAGCACAGCTTGCACGTAGATCCCAGGTCCAGGCCTGTGAAGCAGGGCTTGAGGAAGATGAATGAGGAAAGAAGGAAAGCCATAGGTGAAGAAATTGCTCGGCTACTGACAGCCGGCTTTATCATGGAAGTATTTCACCCGGATTGGTTAGCAAATCCGGTTCTAGTGATGAAAAAGACTAACGAGTGGAGGATGTGCATCGATTTCACGAGTCTCAACAAGCATTGCCCAAAGGACCCGTTCGCGCTACCAAGGATAGACCAGATCGTAGACGCAGTAGCCGGGAGTGACCTGCTATGCTTTCTGGACGCATACTCCGGGTACCACCAAATTAAGCTTAAGAGGGAGGATTGGGAGAAAACATCATTTATAACCCCTTTTGGGGCCTTCTGTTATAAAACCATGACGTTTGGATTGAAGAACGCTGGCGCAACTTATCAACGGTGTATTCAAAAGTGCTTCGAGGACCAAATTGGACGCAACGTCCATGCCTACGTGGATGATGTGGTTATCAAAACCAGGAAGGCGGGGACGTTTATCAATGATCTGAAGGAGACGTTCAAAAACTTGAGGAGGTATCAGATGAAGCTTAACCCGACAAAGTGCGTGTTCGGAGTTCCAGCCGGGAAATTACTCGGCTTTATCGTGTCCGAGAGAGGAATTGAGGCAAACCCGGACAAGATCAAAGCTATCCAGAGTCTGAAAAAGCCGGAAAATTTGAAGCACGTTAAAAAACTCACGGGCTGCGTGGCAGCCTTGAGCCGATTCATATCAAGACTCGGAGAAAAGGCAATACCCCTGTACCGGCTCTTGAGAAAGTCAGACAAATTCGTATGGGATCAGGAGGCGGATGAGGCGTTCGAGGCACTAAAAAAGCAGTTATCTGAAGCACCAGTGCTAGCGGCTCCGGGTCCTAAAGAGCCTATGTTGTTGTATGTGGCAGCATGCCCCCGAGCCGTCAGTGCAGTAGTGGTCGTGGAGCGTAAAGAAGATGGGAAAGGTTATCCAGTTCAGAGGCCGGTTTATTATGTCAGTGAGGTATTGTCGGAAGCAAAGCAGCGCTATCCGCATTGGCAAAAGCTGGTTTTCGGGGTCTTTATGGCCAGCCGGAAATTGAAGCCGTATTTCCAGGAACACCCCATAACGGTGGTTAGCTCAATACCGATGTCGGATATCATCAGGAACTCGGATGCGACTGGAAGAATAGCCAAATGGGCGATAGAAATGGGGGATTATCACATCAGTTACGAGCCCAGGTCAGCAATCAAATCTCAGGCTTTAATTGATTTCGTTAACGATTGGACACATACAGGCATGACTACAACGGTTCCAAACTCCGAGTCATGGATCATGCACTTCGATGGATCTAAGCAATACGAGGGATCAGGAGCTGGAGTGGTGCTAACGTCACCCAAAGGAGATAAATTAAGTTACGTACTACAAATTCACTTTGACTGTTCCAACAACGTGGCCGAGTATGAAGCCCTATTGCATGGCTTAAAGGCAGCCAAGGAGATGAACATTAAGAGGATACGATGCTTTGGAGATTCGGACCTTGTGGTACAGCAGGTGTCAGGAACTTGGGATAGAAAGGATGCAACCATGGCGGCATACCGCAGGGAGGTTGATAGGGTTGCAGGATGCTTTTCCGGGTATGAGGTGGAGCATATAGACAGAAGAAAGAATGAAGCAGCAGACGCCCTTGCTAGACTCGGCTCGCGCAGAGAGCCGGTTCCACCTAACGTGTTCCTGGACGAGTTATGGCGACCATCGGTTAAAATCGAGTCTGAGGAGGAACTGGCAAGTAAAGATCCGGATACGGAGCTCGTGGCCACTATACGCGCTATTCCCGAGTGGACAGAGCCGTTTTTGGCCTACCTATCACGAGGCGAGTTACCACAACAGGAGGTGTTAGCAAGGCAAATTTTGCGGAGAGCAAAGGGATATTCTATCATTAATGGGGAGTTGTACAAGAGAAGTGCAGCAGGAGTCTTTTTACGCTGCGTAGCACCAGAAGAAGGCCGGCAGATTCTCAAGGAAATCCATGAAGGCGATTGCGGGCATCATGCATCCACAAGATCCCTTGTGGCCAAGGCTTATCGACACGGATTTTTCTGGCTGACGGCTCTAGCAGATGCAGAAAGATTAGTAGCAAGGTGTGACGGATGTCAAAGGTACGCTCGTCAAACCCATGTGCCGGCTATGTAATTACGGACCATCCCGTTAACTTGGCCGTTCGCTGTCTGGGGGATGGATATGGTTGGCCCCTTTCATATGTCACCTTGCAAGAAGACACATCTTTTAGTGGCCATTGATAAATTTACCAAGTGGGTCGAGGTTATGCCAGTTACTAATTGTGAAGCAGCTACAGCAGTCAAGTTCCTGAAAAGAATTATCTACCGGTTTGGGTATCCTCACAGCATAATTACCGACAATGGAACCAACATGTCCCTTGGTGAGATGGAAAAGTTCTGCGGCAACAATGGAATCCGGCTTGATGTAGCATCAGTGGCTCATCCACAGGCCAACGGACAAGTGGAGAGGGCAAACCAAGATTGCTCCGCGGGTTGAAACCACGATTGCGAGTCCCCTGTATCAGGGCTGCTGGCGCGTGGGTCGAAGAACTTCCTTCCGTGGTTTGGGGTATCAACACTACACCCAACAGATCCACTCACATGACACCCTTCTTCATGGTCTATGGGGCGGAAGCAGTGTTACCGAGTGACATTATTCACGACTCACCACGAATATCAGCTTACGTCGAAGTGGAGAATGAAAAAACCCGGCAGGACGCCGTAGATATGTTAGAAGAACAAAGGGAACAAGCCCTGGAAAGATCAGCCATATATCAGCAAGATCTACGGAGGTATCACAGCCGGCGCGTGAAAACCCGGGTCTTCCAGGAAGGAGACCTGGTTCTGCGCCTGGTACAGTCAAACGAAGGAAAACACAAGTTATCACCACCATGGGAAGGACCGTTTATCATAAGCCGGAATCTGCATAACGGATCATATTACTTGGTAGATGCAAGGGAAGAGTCGGCTACAGTTAATGACACCGCTCATACCACTTCATCTATGCAAGAAAGAGACAGACCATGGAACGTGGCGCAGCTACGTCCGTATTATACTTAGTAAAGATTATATTGGCAAGTGGAATTGCACGGTGTAACAGGCAACAGGTTTCAGACGTACTCTTTTCCTATCCAGGGTACCCTTGGGGACTGGATGAGTTTTTAATGAGGCGGCCTGCTGACCTAACTTTTTCATATCAAGTAAAGAGGTGGTTATTCTCATGTTCTTCACTCTCAGCATGTCGCATATATAGGTCTTGGGGGCTGATTGCTTGAATAGCACAGTTGAAAACTCAAAGACCCGGCCTCGATGCCTATGAGTTATAAGGGCCGGTCACTCGCAAACGAGTACGGCTGCAATCTTATAACCGGACAAAGGAGCCAAATTTTCTTGACTTATCTTACTTAAGCTCGATGTGACTCGCACTAAAATGGCATGATTTGCTCGCTTACGATTACAGTCAGCCATGAAGCCCAATGGGACTTGGTTGACCCTGTCTCGTACAGATGTAACAACATGATATCCATGCGAAAGCCGACTTATAGTACCAGATAGTCAAAAGGGTCATCTAAACCACAAGTTATGCAGAGTACAGGGCTGATAGCCGGAAACTCAACGATTATTAAGCATAACTTCAAAACCTATGTGAAACGGCTCTGGGCTTTTTTGACCTAGCAGCAAGCAAATGCGTTCTCCTTGAAAGATCACGTTTCCTAGACTCGGAATCCGGGTCTTGGGGACTCGGGATCTCGAAAACGAGAAAAATTGTTTGGTTGTTAAAGTTCAAAAATCCAAAAATCCGAGTCTTGGGGACTTAGCAGCAAGTCCGCTTGTCAACATCCATGAGACCCGGAAACCGAGTTTCACAAAAGGAACAATAAAGAAAACCGGATATCGAGAGCAGATGAGTTCAAAAATGGATAAATCTAAAAGGCCAGAAGAGGCATAGAGTATATCAAGACCTTAGCGTACATTACAAAATCCCGGTGGAAGATATCAAAGGTGCACAGGCGCACCACTCAAAATATAATTGTTTAAACAGCACATCGGCCGACTGACGCATAAGAAGAGGCATTAAATATCAGGTATCACTCGGCGTCCATCTTGGCCTTGCCCTTGCCATCATTGGTGGTAGCAGCAGCACCCGGATCAGCAGTACCAGCCCGCGCAGGAGGTGGAACGACTGGTGTTGAGGTAGCGGGTGCAGAACCAGCTTCAGCTTGCTTTTTGGCAGCCTCCGCCCTCAACTTAGCAGCTTCCTCCTTCCACCGAGCCAGCATATCATACGGCTCGGGAAGATCCGACTTAACCGCTTTACCAGCAGCATCATATGCAGGAACGAGGGAATCAACATCCAGGTCGTCAGCGATCACGCTCGCCGGGTAACGGACCTCATTCTGGACAGCCTGAAAATCCTTCACTGAGAACTTGGACCCATCAAGCTTGAACTCCGGAAAGCCGCCCATAAACTTCACTAGCTCGAGCTTAGGGAAATAAGCCTTAGCAAGCGCAAGCCCCCGGGTTACTCCAACCCGGCAAGACGAGCGTTTCCAGTGCCAAATCCACTCGGGGATAGTGGAGAAGGCATCCAGCATTCTTTTCAGATCGACATGCCCCTTACCCGGCCACCGTAGTTCCTGAAGAATCCATTTGGTTCCGGCGCATAGCTGCCGGATAACGCTCTTGATAGTTTTCAGCCTGGCAATGTCATCCTCATCCGGCATCACTTCGTCCGGGCCTTAAGAAATGGAAACATGAGTCGAGAAAACTCTGGCTATTTATCAAAAGGATAACCCGGAGGAAGAAACGTACCAAGCAAAGCACGATACGTGTCAGGAATTTGGACAGAAAGGCTTGTTAGATCATCTTCTGCTTTGTGAGCCCTTTTCCTATAATTCCCCATTATCATCCTATTCCTCCTGGCCTCAGCCTCGGCTGCTTCACGCAGAACCACCTCCTTTTCAATGAGCTTGGTGGCATCTGCCAGTTTCTCCTCAGATTGAGTCACGAAAGACTGCATGGACGCAACGAAGGATTAGCCGGGTAAAGGGGCAAGTTATCAGTCGCTTGTATCATAAAGTCCCAAGCAAATTATAAATCAATTCACTCGGAACTTGGGGACTGGATAAGGACGCAAGCAGCGTTAGTCGGATTTACCTCGTGTTTGGATATTAAAGCCCCCAAGATGTTTTCTTCATTAGCCCTCAAAGTGCGCAGGGTTTCGAGCATCTGGGCAAATGTCAGGTCCTCGGGCTGGGCACCGGAAGAGCCGGCAGCCTGATCGCCTGGTGGGGGAACTCTCCCCGCCCGTGGGGTCGAGACCCGGACGGTTTGAGTATCCGGGTTGGGAGAACCCATCCTCGTATCGAGAACCTCGATCTCCTCGTCCACTGGTTCCGACGAGGAAGGAGACCCGGTGGCTCGGTGAAGTGGATCGCCCAAGGGGCCTTGTTCCTGGTTATTCTCAGTGTCACCGCCAGTCGCGGCATCTACGTTCTCAGTCGGCTCCTCTGTCCGATGGTTATCCGTCTCTACATTCTCCGGGTCACTGACGGTGGCTTGAGTGCTAAAAGAAAGATGAGAGGAGGCAGTTAGCAGTGGTGATTGAAAATTGTCAGGCATCAAAAGAAGTCATATAGCAAAAGCTTACCCGGCATTCACGGTGTAGTCTGGTGGGAGCTCGCCGCTGGAAGCATACGAAGTCGCCACAGGGACCACTAGCGGAACCCGGAATTGCCCGGCACGTGGATGGTTAGGAGAAGGGTGGCATTGAGGAGAGTCGGAAGGACGAGACGGAGGAGCACTGACACGATGGACGGAGGAGGTAGAGATGCCCGGGTTAAGGGGATCTTCACCCGGGGAGCTCCGAGTTACTCTGCGCTTGGCGGGAAGAGAATCCTTCAAGTACGACGAGTTCGATAATTGATGGTTAAGTCGTCGCATGGCGTCAAAGGAGTAAGGTTCAGAGGATAACGAGGAGAAAGGAACCTTGGATACTGCCCCTCTGGTCTTCCTTTTGGCTCCAACTGTTGCCTCTTGATCAGATTCGGTAGCCTCCGGGTCATCCTCGTTGTTCTCACCTTCGTCCTCCAGCCCTGCGAACCAAGTGTGCGTCCGTGGGAAAAAGTTAAATGGGAGGAAAATGATGCAAGTGAAAATAATATAAGTTCCGGGCAAGTACCTTCACTATCATCGGCCGGCTCGTCCTCTTCTTCCGGGTTTCTGGAAGGGGGGGAGGGTTCAACTCTCCAGAAGGGATCATCAGCCTAAGACAAAAGGATGAAATTAAGGGTTATAAGCTGTATCAAGTCAAGGTGTGGAAATAAGTTATGAATATCGGATGTTACCGCTGGAGCCGGGTTTTCCCGAGTAAATGGGGGCAACCCGGCGATGTTCTTTATCACCTCTAGCTTCTCTGTCAAGAAGCCCTTGATGGTCTTGTTGGTGTCGCCGATCGCGAAGCTCTTGGTGGAATATCGGAGTGCATCCGTGGTATGCCCCGAGTACTCGCACATTAATTTGGTGCGGATGGAATTGGGTTGGATTCGAAAGTCAACCCATGTTTTCACTAAATTGAGCCCAAGGAGGCCTTGGGCTGAGAGGATGGCTATTTTGGCTAACAAGGGAAGGATCACCTCCCTGTCTGAGTCAGGGGCAAAGGCATTGAAAGACTCGGAAGGCTCGAGGAGGCCCTCCGAGTAACCCGGCAGTCTCTTCTCGCCGGGTGGAGAAGTGTCGTGGCAGTAGAAGAAGGATAATTACCAGTGCTTGACATGAGAGTTCAGATTGAGGGTTGGCATTGGGGAGTTTTTACGGCGTTGAATGGATACCCCGCCGCATGTGAGAAGTGCTCCGTCGCCGCTTTCGCGGCACGGCTTGCACTGGAACAGTTCAATGAAGAGAGTCAAACTTGGCGGAGTGCACAAGTATGACTCGGATAGGACAATGAAGTGGGTAATATTCAACATAGAGTTAGGCCCTATGTCGAACACCCAGAGGCCGTAGTGGCTCAGGACTTCGCGAAAGAAAGGGTGACCCGGAGGGCGGAATCCCCGGGTCACGTGCTCTACAAAGCAGATTACCTCGCCGTCGGTGGGAGTAGGCCGGGTCTCGTCACCCGGCGCCCTCCAGTGAATGTCCTTCTGAGGGGGAAGAACTCCTAACTCGGCCAATTCTTCCAGTTTGGCCTTGGTGACAGTAGATCGCCCCCAATTGGCGGATATGGATTGGGTTGTCTTCGCCTGGGCCGGCTGCTTCCCTTGCCTTTTGGGAGCCATGCGATCGGCCTGCAAAACACAAGAAAAAGAGGTACAAAAAATAAGACTCGGAAGTATTGGGGTATCAGGAAAGCGTGAAAACTAAGAACTATTCGGGTATCACGCCGTGAAGTGGAGATTGCAAGGTATCCGGGTATTAAATATAACTATGGAGATTATTGGTCACTTACGTATGGAAAGGTGTTTGGGGAGGACGGATGGTTGCCCATGTATCTACTGCAAGCAAAATAGCCGGAAAAGGAGGATTTTCCGGGTGTCAATGTTATGTGCGGAAAATTGAGGTGAAACGGATCTAGATTGGAAAACTCGTGAATGATTCTACGAAGAGATTGGTGATTAATAATGGTAGGAGGGCGATGTGTGGTTATCAAACAGGTTGTTGAAGAAGTTAGCAAGCATCTAAGCCGTCTAAATCCGGTGCGACGAAGAAACGGTCCACAGGTTGGCCTAGATCCAATCCGGGATGAATCGAGAAATTGCGAGGCCAAATTAAACAAGTACATGGAACTTACTGGGAGATCTTGGAGTTTAGTGCGACGACTGTGGACGGCGTGGTTCGAGCGCCCCTCTGCGATTCTTGGCGAGCGGGGCGAGCGCGCGGCAGTGAAGCGTGGCGGCGGCGCGGGATGGCTCGAAAGCGGATGCGGCCGGCGGTGGCTTTGCACCGGTGGCGAGCGCGAAATTCCTGCGGTGGTGTTACGAGGGCGCAAGGAGTGAAGAAGGAAAGGAGAGAATGGAGTGAGGCGTTGGGTTCTAGGTCATCCCCTGAACGCTATTTATAAGGCAAGGGTGAGCTTATCCCAACGGCCGGAAGCCGGAAATTATGGGGAATGGTTATCCGCGCGGATCCTACGAGAAATGCTGAAAAAGAGAAGGAGATCCACCCCGAGATATCAGGGTCAATTATCGAGTATAGAATCTTGACATTTTTATTAGGGTTTAGACCTGGAAAGTTAAGCCAGGTATTTTGGAGAAAAAGCCGGGTTACTATATGGCCACCACGGAGTAAGGCCTAGCTATCTATTAAAGCACCTTAACCTGGATTCCATATACTTGTGTGTTTGATGTTCTTACAGGGAATAGCGAGCGCTTCAAGGAAGGATCCGTGAAGCCCAAGCTATTCTGGGGACTACTGATGGAGGGATACTAACCCGGTAGGCCAACTCCAAGGTATAACCCGGGCCGAAGGATGCTGCGCAGGATCCGGCTAAGGATAAAGAACTTTCGTAAGGCCCAAGTTTATAGGCCCAGTAACCCGGATTGTGGGTTACGGTAAAGGAAGGTTAGGGCTCGTATGCCGTGTCCGGATAGGATCCAGGGTGTGTCTTGGAGGACAAGCCGGGGGGTACGGGTGCTTTATAAACCGATCCCTAGGTCTAGTTGAGAGATCTAAGAACCCTAGCAATATCGCTTGATATCGAGCATCCCGTGTAACCGGAGAGTTGAGTTATTATATTAAGATCGGAGACTCGGCGACTTTGATTGCCGGCTACCAGATCGATTACCATCATGTTTTCCTCTGAGCTAAACCCTCTCCCAAACGCCTGTGTCGTCTTGCCCCAAGATCAGTTACCCCCGGTAACGTCTGCCGTGAATATCCCACGACAGTACACATGTACGTTCTTGTCAATGAGCTTGGCGAGGCATTTTTGCATGCAGCGCTGATATGTTGCTCCTGCGTTTTTTAGCCCGAAGGGCATTGTCGTGTAGCAGTAGACACCGTGAGGTGTGATGAATGTTGTCTTTTCCTCGTCTTCCTTTTTCATCCTGATCTGATTATATCCCGAGTAGGCATCTAAGAAGGAGAGGCGCTGGCAGCCTGCAGTGGAGTCCACGATCTGGTCGATACGTGGGAGGGGAAAATTATCCTTGGGGCAGTGTTTGTTCAACGACATATAGTCGATGCACACACGAAGGATGTTAGTATTTTTCTTCGGGACCAACACTGGGTTTGCTAACCAAGTGGATATTTTTATCTCTTTGATGAATTTTGCTGCGAGTAATCTGTTTACTTCTTCTCCAAGTGGTTTTTTTGCTTTGGCTCTGAGAACCGTCGGGTAGTCTGCTCGATAGGTTTGGCGTCTTTGTAAATTTCGAGTGAGTGCTCGGCGAACTCCCTGGGTATCCCTGGCATATATGAAGGCTGCCAGGCGAAGATTTCCCAGTACTCACGGAGGAGTTAGACGAGCGCGCCTTCCTATGCCGGCGAGAGGGTGGTGGACACCATAGCCGTCTTCGCAGGCTCCGTCGGGTGCAATTGATTCTTTCGGGTATCACTGTTTGTGCTGAACTCGAGCTCTCGGGCGTTCTTCTTGGTGAGAGGCATCACGGAGTGGTTCGTGGTCTTTGCTATCTCTTCCAGTTCCTCCTGCATCCCGAAGGATTTGGCGATCTCATTGAACTCGATGTCGCACTTGTTGGATTTTTGAAAATCGCCGTCGATGGTGATGGTGACATGTTCCCCACGTAACTTGAGCTTCAGATAGGCATAGTGTGGTACCGCCATGAATCTGGCGAACGCTGTTCGGCCAAGAATAGCGTGGTACTGTGAGGGCCAGTCGACTACTTCAAAGTCGAGGAATTCTCGCCTGTAATTGCTTCGATTTGCCGAGCACCACCTCCAAATTGATTGTTCCGAGTGGGCGGACCGCCTTCCCTGGTACTATCCCGTGAAAGGATGTCTCTGATTCTGCGAGTCTGTCCAGGTTCCTGTTCATCCTACGGAGTGTGTCCGCGTAAATGATGTTGATTCCGCTGCCTCCGTCCATGAACAGTCGGGCTAGTTCGTAATTGCCAATCTGCGCCTGGATGACGAGCGCGGCGTGTCCTGGTCGATAGACTCAGGGGGATGGTCTTCCTTGGAGAAAATTATCGGTTGGTCAGCCATCTTCAAATACTCGGGCTTTGTCGGCGGAGCTTGGACAACAATGCATATCTGTCGTGTGTTTGTTTTCTAGGCCCTGCGGGACGGGCAGACTTTTTGTATCATCCCCAAGAGTCCTGCGGGGTTCGGGTACGCGTTGCCTCCCTGGTTTGCGGCGGGTGGCGCAGGTAGTGCGGCTAACACCACGTTTTGGTTTCCTGGTGGAGGCATGGGTTACGGTGGGTGGAATCCCTGGTTTCCTCCTCCCGGGAGCTGCGGGTAGCCCTAACTGACTACCGCTATGTTTTTCTTCGAGAAGGCCTCGTGTATGTCGAGGAACTTTCGGCAATCCTTGAGTAGGTGTGTTGCCTTGGTTTTGCCAGTGCGCTTATCTGTAAATAGATGTAGCGTGCAGTAACCATCGAGGTCCTCCTCGGGAGTTTTATCCTCTGGCTTTGGCTTCCATTCACGATTTCCATAATGCCCACTGTCGTGATTTCTCGTGAACTCCGCCGCTACCAGTTCTTGTCGATCGTCATGATCGTAATGCTTTCTATTTTTCTTCCGACCATGACGGTCGTCTTCGAGTGCTGGCAAAGATGCCTTTTCGTTGCGCACTGAGTCATCTCCATTGGCCCATCTATCAGCTATAGCCATGAGCTCTCCAATGGTTTTGGGCGCGGCTCGTCCTAGTTCTTCTCTGAAGGCAGTTCGCCGAGCTCCTTTGGCAAAAGATTCGACTGTGACCTCTTCTGATATGTTTCCCGATGTGTTCCTAAGTGTGATCCATCGCTGGATATATTCACGAGTAGACTCGCTACTCTTCTGCTTACAAGATTGCAGCTCCTCGATGGTTGCGGGCCTTTTATATGTCGCCTGGAAGTTCTTGCAGCAGTCAAAGTTTAGATCGTCCCATGATCCGTAGCATGCCTTCGGTCTTCCTTCCAGCCAGTTGTGCGCTGCTCCTACAAAATGTAAGTTAAGGTACTGCATAGCCGTGGTCTTGTTCCCACGTTGGCATTTTACTGCCGTGAGGTAATCCGACAGCTAGGATTGCGGCTCCACCGAACCGTCATATTTTGGTACTTCCGTAGTAAGCTTGAACCTCCTGGGCATTGGCGCCTCGCGGATGTTGCGAGTGAAGCATAGTGCGCCGCGGGCCTCTTTGTTAGAAGAGGTGGATGGGAAACGCGTGCGGTTCCTGGATGCTTGGGCCTTGTTGACCTTGTTTTGCACGATGTCAGATCGCGCGTTGTATCCAGGCTGGTCGCGATCGATCTCCTTCCGTGGCTCCTTGTTGCGGTGTCGCGAGCAGCTGCTGTGATGTCGCGAGCTGCGATCTCGATCCCTCGGGCCGCCATCGCTGCTACTCGGGCTATCACTGCGTCGCCGGGCTTCTTTTCCTCGGGCGCGACGAGGTGTCTTCTCCTTCCTAGGCGATGTACTCCTATGTGTGCGGGGTGCTTCTTTGTCTTTCTGTGCAGTCGCTTTCTTGCGGTCGTAGGCGGCGAGTCTTGCGGCTGCCATGCATAGCCCTTTCTGGAATTGTCTGTATTGCTCCGCATGGGGGTCGTTCTCCCCTGGCTGGTTCGTCTGCAGGTAAGTGGCTACGGCCAGTACTACGGCGGCAGGAGTCGTCGGGTGTACGTTGCCATCCTCGTCGACACACATAAGGGAGGCTTCGAGCGTCCTACTAATCCCGGTCAGGGATTCGCCATCCATGGTCGCGGTCCTTGAGACGTATCTCTTTCTCCCGTGATGGTTTCTGACATAATGTGTCTTGGAGAGTGCCGCACGGCACTGACTTGATTCATCCGCTAATTTTCTCCACTCGGCCAGATCTTTGCGAGCTTATTTGATCAAAGTCGCCGCTCTCACCAGGTGGTAGTGGTATGCGGTCAGATCTTCAGGAGGGGCTCCCGCTTCGATCGGCTTGCTTGAGCGGATGGCCGCTTTTGCCCTGTCCCAAGCTTCTCGCGATACGTTGATGGCTGCGCGTTCCCTTGCGCTATCTTCTGTTTCTTCGGGTGGGTCACTCGATCCTGCCATACAGACCTGAGCCAGATATGGCTCGTCAGTCCTAGGCGTAGTTTGGAGAGTTTTCCTAACCCGAGAAGGTTCCTCCGCTGAGAGGGTGTGGAAGTTGCGCGTGCTGAGGCGGATGGATTCACCACTTTTTGCTAAGTTGCGATCCGCGTAGTTGGGCAGCGAGTCGACAACTCCTGGGCTTGAAATCGACTCAGAGTCTGATCCTTCGAGATTGGTTTGCTCGGGGAAGTACAGGATTCCCTCTTTGTTAGCATAGAACTGGAAGCTCCCGAACGTCAAGGTGACGCTTTTCTCCAATCCGCCGAATACCGGGCGTGATTCCGGCGAGTGAGGCGCGACGATGACCGACCCGATTCGAATCGGATTGGTTGGAGTCAAAGTTCCAGGGCTCCATCTGAAGTTGGGTGTCGATGAGGCCGAAGATGCCGTAGATCCAGCGCCCGCCGTTCCCACAGACGGCGCCAATTGTCAAATATGCATCTCAACAAGTCCCTCGGGTGAACCCATAGGGTTTCGATTAGGAGAACGTGTAGGCGCTGGTGACAATCGTCGGCTAACAGGGGGGCACGATTTACCCAGGTTCGGGGCCCTCGTAGAGGTAAAACCCTTACTCCTGCTTTTATCGGTCTGTATTAACGAATAGATCGGTTACAGTGGGGGTGCTCAAGTCGAGAGTATATCTCAATCTCAAGGCTTTGGTGGTGCGGTATTTCTTGGTCCCCCTCCTGGTTGTTCTCCTGGCCTTATATAGGTGGCCATGTCTCAAACCGTACCCCGAGGGATACAAACCCTAACCTAAAGTCGGTTACAAGTTTCCTAACTTGACCCGCAAGGCCTTGCGGGTGGGCTTTAACTGGGCCTTCTAGAATAGTCCATGGCGTCTCCCCTTGGGCATGGGTCCTGGGCCTTGGACCGGGTAGCCTCACCCGATAGGTCCAGGATTCATCCCTTCGTCAATCGGGAAAACGTCTACGGCCGCGGTGCTCACCGTGGGGCTCGTGGAGCAAGGGCGCGGTGTCGGGTAGGGTGCAGGGGCCTGGGAGAGTCGAGGGAGGTCGAGTCCGGGCGCAGGCGCGGCGCCAGTCAATGGGGAACGGCGGTGCGGCCACGGCGGCGACTCGGACGGTGGCGGTCGTTCTGCAAGCATGAGGGACAGGGAGGGGGTCAGGGCGAGTGCACACGACACGAGAAGTCCAGCTAGGGTGGTGAGGAGGGATGGGAAGGCTCGGGTGCGGTGCACCACCTTGGTCGTGCTCTCGGTGGCCGGCGGTGGAGCTCGAGCTCGTGGAGCTCACAGGGGCCAAAGCTTGTCTCCTCCTTGCTTTGGGAGTGAGTGGAGGGTGTGGGTGGCTAGTGGTGAAAGGGACATGGGTGGGATGGCTTATAGCCATGGGGGTGAGTGAAAAGGAAAAAGTGCCCTTGGGTTCATGTCAATGGTTGGCATTGGGACACTCTAGGGCATGTCCAAGGTGGTCATTGTGACAAGGGGAAAGTCCTAGCAAGGGGGCAAGTCAATGGTGGCTCTTGGGGGTGGAGGAAGGGCAAGGTAAAGGCACAAGGGTCAAGGTATGTGTGCCCATACCTTGTGTAACACCCCGGCCACCGCGTAGCCAGCGGCTGTCACCCCTGGTAGCTCTCTAGGATCTCTAGACTGCCCCCACAGACCAACACTAGTCTTTCCTGCGCACTTTGTCCTCACTCATGCGCACCCGGGAAGGACTTCCTGGTCGGTCACCCATCCTCAAATTGCTCCAGGCTAAGCACGCTTAACACTGGAGTTCTTTCAAGATGAGATTCCGGAAAAGAAGTTGCAACTTGTTGATATGAGTATCCTATTAATCCTATTGAGCCCTGCGCCAGGATCTCACATCCTTCCCCTCTTAGAAGACCGACGCCCTCGTCGGTCAACCTACAGTCCAGGAACTTTCCCTCTTGGCACTCGTCTGTGCGCCCAGTGCCGGCACATGTCCCACATGTCCACCCACTGACCCGCACACGCCCGTGTAACCGCGAGGGTCGGCTCTGATACCAAATGTAACACCCCGGCCACCGCGTAGCCAGCGGCTGTCACCCCTGGTAGCTCTCTAGGATCTCTAGACTGGCCCCACAGACCAACACTAGTCTTTCCTGCGCACTTTGTCCTCACTCATGCGCACCCGGGAAGGACTTCCCGGTCGGTCACCCATCCTCAAATTGCTCCAGGCTAAGCACGCTTAACACTGGAGTTCTTTCAAGATGAGATTCCGGAAAAGAAGTTGCAACTTGTTGATATGAGTATCCTATTAATCCTATTGAGCCCTGCTCCAGGATCTCACACCTTGCCACATCACCTTGTCCCCTCTCTTTTCCACACTTGTAATCTTTCTCCACAAGGCTTCTAGATGCAAAGAAAATGGTCCTAGGTCGAGTACACAACTTGGTCAACACCATAGGCAAAGTCTCACTTCAAAACTTGCAAGAAAATGCAAATAAAAAATCTGTCCAAAATCGTATATGTCACTGTTCAAAAATTCAGAAAATTCAGTTTACACTTAAGGAATTTTTTTAAGTGTTGGAAAACAGTGAAATGAGCAAAAAGTTTGGATTGTTTTCAGAGACCAAATGGATTCCAATTTTCGTTTTTCCAAGTTGGAGTTTGTTAAACATGTTATAAAATTTCAGAAACATACTTTGAAAACAAATTTGAAATAGTTTAAGGCTATGAAAACAATGTGGGAAAATGTGTACTTTCTGTTTTTCTCTGTTTTCAAAAAATGCATTTTTGTGCCTTATTTTTCTTCCACAAAGACAACAAGCAAAAGATTGTTTTTCTTATTTCAAAAATCAAACCAAGCTTATGGATTTGTAGTCCATATATCAAGGAACAAATAAAAGTCAAGAAAACATAAAATAACATTTTATAGCCTAGTGAAAACAAAGGTAGAAAACCTGTACTTGGCTATATTTTTAGGGAATAGTTTCTATAGAAAACTTAAAAGAAAACTTCCATAAATCATTTTGAAATTTTGTTTTCTTGGATCCAACAAAGCTAAAAGTTCATTTAAAGATGAAGTCAAGAATGATACAAGTCTTGGAATAAAAGTCCACTCAAGAAACATCAGGGAAAACAACAGGGAAAAATTATAGAATTGTTTTTAGGAAAAAATGATATTGGTTTTATCAAGAAACAAAACTTGCATTGGAAATATTTAAAAAGATCATATACACATGTCAGTTGAAACAATCATGTTTGTTAGAATTTTTTTTTTTTGGCCCTCATTTTGTCTCCTTGAACCACAATACAAGGTTCCAAAAATTGGGGTGTGACAGTACTGACTGATGGAACACTCACATAAATCATTTACCATTTAGAACTTTCAGCAGTACCTTGCAGGGATTACAAATTTGGGCTGGAGAGAAGGTCAGAATAATGCATGTACTGCCGAACTCAGAGATCCGGTGGCATATACTATGTCTATTCTATTCCAATCAATACTTTAGGACAACATCTGGGAAGTCCGAAAAACATGTTCTAAAGACAGTAGCATGTAATAATTATATTAACTAGAGAGTGATATACTTAGTGCATAACGACATGCTTTGGCGAGTAGAGTCACAAGGGCTTGAGATTTCACAAGTGCTAACCTGATTTGGCGAGCATAGTTGGGAGTGGACCGCCGGCGCCAGTGCCCAAGAGGGTTTGAATTAGTTCTGTCATGCAAACGCGTTCCATCCCGTCGTGCTCTGTCCCATCGAGTGAAAATCCGCTCAATCATAAACCTTAGTGGAGAGAAACCTCATACATATTTTAGGTCCTAAGTATGATGAGACAACAGATATAACATAGATGAGAAAGGGAACTGTTCACTGACAGGGATTCAAATGAGAATAGGGGCACTACCTCCCAACTATGGTGGAAACAACGGGGTTGCAGGTGCACAACTTTAAGGGGAGATAGGTGATGTCTACGCACGCTTCCATTCTTGTAGACAGTGTTGGGCCTCGAAGTGCAGAGGTTTGTAGAACAGCAGCAAGTTTCCCTTAAGTGGATCACCCAAGGTTTATCGAACTCAGAGAGGTAGAGGTCAAAGATATCCCTATCAAGCAACCCTGCAATTAAGATACAAGAAGTCTCTTGTGTCCCCAACACACCCAATATACTTATCAGGTATATAGGTGCACTAGTTCGGCAGAGATAGTGAAATGCGAGTAATATGGATGGTTATAGGTAATAATAGCAATCTGAAATAAATATGGCAGCAAGCAAACATGTAGCAGAACAGGTGGAAACGGTGTTTCAATGCTTGGAAATAAGGCCTCGGGATCCTACTTTAACTAGTGGACACTCTCAACAATGATCGCACAATTGAATAACTAAATATCTTCTCTTCACTATGCTACTCTTAACCACTCTCCGGTCGAATGACAACACCAATCCATGCGTAGGGCTTTAACAGTACTCCTCAGAGTAAGCACTTTTCCCAACTAAGTAACCCCCATGTTATCACCATGGGACCCAGATGGTTCCACGCAAACACCACAATTTCATAGGGTTATCCAACACAAAATATAAATATAATGCTAAACCACACGGTGAACACACTGTCACCTTTACATCATGATCAAAGTATTTACGGAGATCTCATAACAAATAACGAACACTAATAATTGCGTAGGGCTACAAAAAGCATTCCTTAAAGTAAGCATTCCCATATCTAGTTAACCCCACGTTGTCACTATGAGCGCCCTAGAAGGTACTAGACAAACACCACAATTCATAGAGGAGACACACACGATGTGCACACTGTCACCTTCACACCGCGGGACAAAGTGACTCCAAAGTTCATATTAATAAAACACTTGAGTAGCACAATATGAAGAGTAACATCTACTTATTCAACTAGATTACAAATCTCACGATCACATGTAGATCACACCATGGGAGAGAGAGAGAGATGAACCACATAGCTACCGGTAGAACCCTCAGCCTCGGGGGAGAACTACTCCCTCCTCATCATAGGAGACAACAACGGCGATGAAGATGGCGGTGGAGTCGATGGAGATGGTTCCGGGGCACTTTCCCGTCCCGACAGGGTGCCAGAACAGAGATCTATCCCCCGAAACTTGTCGGCGGCGGCGGAACTACGAATGTATTTTGTGGAAAAGGTCGATTTTTTTAGGGTTTTCCCTCGGAGGAGTATAAATAGGCGAAAGAGCAAATGCGGTGGAGCCCTGGGGGACCCACACCACCCCCCGGCGCGGACAGGGGGGCGCCGCCCTATGGTGTGCCCCCCCTCCGGGTCTCTTCGGGACTCCATGGAACCTTCGGAAATTCTAAGACTTCCGGGTTTCGAATTTTCCAATTCCGAGAATATTTCGAGAACAACTTTTCTGAAACTAAAAATAGCAGAAACCAGGGAACTGACTCTGTGGCATCTTGTCAATAAGTTAGTTCGGAAAATCGATAAAAATAACATAAAGAAGGGAGAAAACATGTAGTAATTGGCATAATATCATCATGGAACATCAAAAATTATAGATACGTTGGCCAAATTCTAGCCGTTACTGCAATGGAGTTGAAGATGGAATCCAGCAATACCATGCGGGAGTGGAGTTGAAGAGGGAAGGTAGAGGAGACGAAGAGAAATATCTTAATGAAGGAGAGAAAAGGCGAGAGGCAGTTCGACCAGATGAGTGGTGGCCTGCGGAGAAGGCAGGGGAAAACGTGACATCCTCTCCCGACCTAGACACATAAAATGGCTTGAAAATTTGGTGGCAGGATGATGTGCATAGGTAGCTGCATGTGTATGACGTGGACCAATTAGACGATTGTTGATGTGTATAACCTACATGTTGAGTTGCTCCATTTATATATTATAGATTATAGATTTGTTGTATCAATGTTTTTAATATATAATCTTCCATATTGAACGATTCGTGCATCACTTCAAGTACCATGTGTATATGTGAGTGTGACTATAGCAATATAGTACGTGAAATACCCGTGGATATTATAATTGTAACTAAAGCAATGGAGTTTGTGTCATGCAACAACAAAGAAGTCTGTACACAACGCATGTAGCAGCTAGCATCTTCATGTTCCCGCACTAAGGGTGTGATGTTGGAGCAATAGAAGAGGAAGCAGCGTGCAACATACTTAACCCACGTGACATGAAAAAACAAGAAAACATCACGGGGAAACGACCTTCCAAAATGATTGTAGATGTGATGCAATGAATGACGAGTGAGACGCCGTGGGATTGGTCGGCCGATGGCTAGCGCGCACTTTTTTATTGCTCGCATTGTGAAATTGTGTCTCTTCATGCGTATTTTGTTTGCTAATCTTTATCCTTTTCCGGTTTAAATCCACTCCATTTCCATCTAGATCTATAGTCTGATATATTCATATAAGAATCGACGCCAAGTCATTAACTAATCCGCTTCGAATTGGACAAAATATCTGGCTAAGAACGTGGAGACAGAATTATCCATTGTCCAAAAAAAAAGAATTATCCATTGTCCGATTCATTTTATTCTGCTTGACCGTTTTTCCTTGGGTAGGTCGAAAATTAGCGGGCCTAACTTAGCCCATGGACTCTCGGCCTAGGCCCTTAACACCATGCGTATAAACAAAAGTGTATCCTCTTCCCCGACGCCTTGTGCCTTTCTCCCCCTCCAAGTAAACTCCGTTTCCACCGCTCAGACGCGCCGCCGATTCGCCAGCCATGGTGACCGGTGAGTTCCCCTTCGCCCTTTCCGATCCCTCGGTTCTTCTCACCGAAGCATCGATCCGACCGCCACGCCGCACCTCCGCGCACTTGCTTTCGATTCAGCGTTTGCTTTTCATCTTTGTCTGCCCTATTGCCCCGTTTGAGGCCTTGGGTTTGCTCGGATAGATCTGCCTCCTGGCTTAGGGTAATTGGGAAGTATGTGGCTGGCGCCGGAGAGCCGTGGGCTAGAAGGGTTTCAGTCCGGCTTAGTGGAGACGAGGGAAATATGAATTTAGTTACGTAGGATTTAGGTTTAGCCGCCTAGATTTGGGCTTGCTACTGAACGCACTAGGCTTCACCGCTCTGTTCTTGACCCCATCTGCGATACCTGCAGATGTGCGCGCTAGTGCCTTATGCAGAATACTGAGCCTCAGTTCGGTGTTCCTGTAAATATTGAATGTGGAATGTGTGCAGTGGTGGATCCTACGTTCGATAGAAAACTAAGGACAGCCGTGAGCCCCATTAATTCAGCACACACCCCAACGGCAAAAAAGAAAAGAAACCTCCAGCAGTTTGCCTAGGCTAAAACAGTAGGTCCGTCCATGATCACAGATTTGCAGTGTAAATAAAACAGTAGTTAGTAGCAGCTTCAGGTTGGCATAATTCATTTTCATCAAGAAAGCATCTACACCTGATTTTAGACTCAACATTTGTTTTTTCTCCCTATTAAGAAGCAAAAATGCACATGGCTAAAATGCAGTAGAATTGGCCGTATGGGGAGTACGCCAACATCTTTTAGAATGGGGGAGGCAGGAAGGGGGAGTAGCCGTGGGGAGGGAATTATGTGTCTATCTCCGTGTGTGCGCCATGCTTGACGGCACTTTGTAATATGAGCTCTATGGTGTGTAGAGGGTGAATATAGAATAGGCTTGTGTTAAGTACTTACCCAAACTTAGAATTCTTAGCTACTCTCTAAAAGCAGACAACTGAGGTCTCCATGCCTCGTTCTTGTTTAATGGCACACTTCATGGTCTTGGTAATTATAGTTCACAAATTTATTTTTACAATCATGTGCAGAGCACTGGCTGTGGGATCATATAGAGTTGTCGTAATCAGATCCTTTTGGTGTTTCCCTAGCAGAAGCACTGGCTGTGGGATCATATAGAGTTGTTGTACTTACATCCTTTTTTTTCTTGTTTTCTGCCATAAGGTTTCATACTGAATTAGACTTGTTTTCTTACCATAACTAATGCTCTTGTAATGCTTTCCAGTAAGTGTGAAATGGCAGAAGCAGGTCTTTTCAGGCATAGAGATTGACACCAGCCAGCCGCCCATTGTTTTCAAGACCCAGTTGTACACACTGACTGGTGTACCCCCGGAACGGCAAAAAATTATGGTGAAGGGCGGAATTTTGAAGGTAGAATATTTTGGTGACATGCTTCTATGATCTTTAGACCGAATCGATTTTCACCATGCATGAAATATTCGACGTCGCTGTGTATAACCACCCAATGTTCTCCATGCAATGCAGGATGATGCAGATTGGTCTACTTTGGCAGTGAAAGATGTGAGAAGTTCAACTTGTCTTTCATATGCAGTTTTTTTACTGAACCCAACCGGTCCATTAATTCCACTACACACTGTTGTTTTGATTTTCCTTAAATACCACTGAAGGATCCAAATACACTACACAGGGTCAAAAGTTGATGATGATAGGTACGGCTGATGAGATTGTGAGAGCTCCAGAGAAAGCTCCAGTGTTTGTTGAAGATCTACCAGAAGAAGAGCAAGCGGCTGCATTGGTCCGTATGGCCTTCTTGTTCTATGCATATATATGATGCAGATTGTTAGGCCTTGATCTCAAGCTACTAATACAACGATGATAATAGTTTCACAGAATAAAATTGAGCTTGGAAACATAATGCTACTATACAAATCATACAAAATGTACTCCCTCCGTCCCAAATTAATCGTCTTGGATTTGTCAAAATATGGATGTATCAATATATCTAGATACATCCATATTTTGACAAATCCACAACAATTAATCCGAGACGGAGGGAGTATTAGAAACATAACAAACTAAGTGCTCTAAATAATTGTAGGCTGGTACATTTCCTGCTAGCGATGGATGGAACATATGCTCCAAGCTCGCTGATCACATTAGATACTTTATTCTAAATATAAGTTTATTTTTCTCAGATAGCTTGTTTGCGCAACTAAAATGTTGATCATGAACCAGTATAACCAGTAAACAGAATGGGTAGTGTATGATGCCAAGGACAACTGTTATAATTTTGCACGGAATTCATTTATAGATATTATTTCTTGAAATGTAGCTGGCTATATGAAAAATATACCCTGAACCATTGACTTAGCATCAGTATGCTATTTTCGTTTTAGTACTCTCTATCGGTGCTGCAACTAAGGTTGTTCTTATGACTTCCAGGGGCACAGTGCTGGTCTCTATAACCTGGGGAATACATGTTACATGAATTCCACTTTGCAATGTCTGCATTCTGTTCCAGAGCTGAAGTCAGCATTACTGAGGTTCCATTTAACACCCCTGTCTCCCCTCCAGGCCTAGTATCATTGATTTCAAAGAAACTATTTTTTCTTCTAGTTGATCTCATTATCTTTTGCTAATGCAGTTATTCAGATAATGTGAGAGGTACTGGGGTGGATCAAACCTCCCATAGTTTAACAGTTGCAACTCGTAATACTTTTGGAGAGCTTGATCAAAGTGTTCGACCAGTTGCACCTCTACACTTCTTACAGGTCAGTACTCAGCTTTGCCATTCAGCTCTCAGTTCTCAAGCTAGTGAAATCCTAACTAGATCTGTGTTATATGCTACTGTTATGTTTATGGTATTCTATTAATTAGATTTGAAGTACTATTTATTTTGATATTTTTTCTGTTACCTACTATTTGTAGGTCAAAACATTTCAAACTTAAACCGAAGAATTATGTGTAAATGCATCACAATTTGTTACATAAATAATCTGCTTTACAATATTATGTCAGTCTCCTATCAAAAGACGACAAAAGGTGACCAACCTCTTACATTTTAAACAGAAGGCGTTTTGTGTTCAATATGTATTTAAACTATTATTGTCTGAAATGCTAAATCCACTATAGCAAAAATTTATGCGTTTCCTATAGAAAATTTGCTACTTTTGTCGTGTTTAAAAATATGCCAAGTACAATTTAAGTGTTCATGATCTGACTTGAACCGACTGCACTAGGTAATTGATTTGTAGGTGTGATTGTATTTGGGTGGATGGAGGATTTAAGGGGTCTTTGGTTGGGTTACAGGAACAGCCCGGAATTTCATTGAGGAACATATATATTGGAAGTTCGTAATTATTTGGACCTTAATGAAATTTGATGTCAGTCAATAACTGTCCATTCGCCCAGAGAGGTTTAATTGTGCAGCAGTAGAAAGACTAGTGTCTCAAGCAAAAAGGACTTGCAAACTTTTATGATTTCCCTAACTGATTGTTTAGTAGAAATGCCCAATAGGAGGTTATTGTTCGATGCGACTAAGTAGCCGCGTGCCCTGCGTAGAGCTAGTGTGCGGTATTAACTTGGCATGACTAGCTAAATGGGCTGGGTTTGCGTGGCACGCTAGCCGGATTAGTCACGTCGCTGTTCTAGTCAACTGGCCCAACTTTTCTCCGTACGTTTAACTTTTTTTTTGTGAAAGCCATAGAACTTTTCTCCATACGTGTAGCTTCATCTGCCACACACCATAGAACTACACAGCAAATATCCATCCTCTAAGACTTTTTCTGGCCACATGATTTTGCACTGTTTTGTACAGTAGCCTGTCATGCTTTCACACTGTTTGCTAGTGGTATTTTGCAGCTACTTATCATGTGTTTAGTATACATCTAAACCAAGATATTTAGAATAACTTCTGGATTTCACAAATGCTGTTAACATGTTTTCTATATAACTTTCTGGTTACTTAAACAAATACCTGGTTCATTACACATGCCAGGTTTTATGACACAACTACTACTTAGGTTGTAGAAACAACTACCAGATTTTCCTATACAACTACCAGGCTCTTTAGAAACAACTAACAGGTTTTTTCGATTGAGCTACCAAGCATTTCCAATACAACTACCGTGTTGTTTAGAAACAACTACCAGTTTTTTTATACAGTTACGAAGTATTCCAAAAACAAGTACCACGTTTAGGAACAGTTACGAGGTTCTTTGTTACAGTTACCAGGTTTCTTTATAGAATTATTGGGATGTTCAGAAACAACTACGGACTTTCAGGCACAACTACCACGTTGTTTAGTAACAACGACAAAATTTCCAACAAAGGTTTCCGGGTTGCTTAGAAACATCCACTAGGTTTTCTGAGGCTACGGAGAAACAGCTACGAGGTTTTTCAAAACAGTTACCATGTTTTCCGATGCATCTACCAGATTTTCCAGTGTACTGTCTCCAATAGTAACAAAGAAAGAGAGATTGCCTTAATGTATGCAGTAGTGTAGAGAAATCTTTAAATATTTAGAAGTATAATAAAAAAACATTGCATAAGATTGTCTAAAGACAATAACTACATGAAAAAAATTCTCATTTTGAGAGGTTATATGGAATAGGGAGGCTTTTGCCGGTAGCATAGAAAAACTGTAGCAGTTGCTTTCGCCGGTGTAAAAACAATTTGAACACAGTATGTGGCAATGCTGCTAAAAGACAAATTGCAGGTACTATATCGACCATATACGCTGTAGTGACGGATATTGCAGCATGTGCTGTCTCTCCCTGCAGCCCTGCGTCAAACGGCCCACATGACCAGCAGCTCTGATGCTCGGACCCTGGGCCGCACGCTAAGGCAATGATGTAGACATGTGCTGTCTAGATTCACCTATTTACAATTATATGCACCGGGGTAAGGCTACAATATGGATGGAACTGCTGCTGGTGATCACCTCATAGGAATAGAGTTCAGTGTTTTTAACAATTTTTAACGCAGATTCATGATATGTTGTTTAGTTCACTGACAATGCTTTAATTTCTCTTGCAACATCAGGATCTGAGGGTCTTAACTGTATTTGATTTAATTTTGTGCAGATGCTGCGGAAAAAATACCCCCAATTTGCCCAACAGCAAAATAATGTTTACATGCAACAGGTTCCTTCTCTTGGCCTAGGATTTTGTCATAGCTTATCTACTGTTGAATATATATGCTAATGGTAAACGTGACTTACTTGCAGGATGCAGAAGAATGCTGGACGCAGTTGGTGTACACACTTTCTCAAACTCTTACATCAGAAGCAAGGTAAGTTGCGAAGTTTTGACCAAATTCCTCTATTCACTTGTAATACTTGTCATGTTATCACATTTTTGCATAGTTTTGTGTATGATATTTTTGGTAGTCACTCACAATGCAGTTTGGAGCGGCATTCATTTTTCCTTTCTCCCTTGGGGTGAACCCCCTTTGGGCAACACCTTAGCATTGCTGATCATGTTAGCATCACTTGTGGTGTGTATGGGTGGCAATCCCGTTTAATACCATTTGGCTTCTTTGACAGTGAACCTACTGCCAGTCAGATGAAGGAACTTTTTGGGATTGACCTTGTGAGCAGGTTCTCTCTTCCTCCCTCTCAGAGCTGTCTTTTATGCTTCTATATGTTTGTTTTGTTGTACGATTGATACCGTATCTATTTCCACTGGTTTTTGTACCATGAGCGGATAGCTATTCGGCTACGACTTGCAAATTTCTTATGCAAGATACCTTTGCTGTTAACACTATTTTTTTCACCTATTAGAATAACTAGGATTTCTCCTGCATTTTCCTGAACAACAAACGATATAAGAGCACTAGAGTTTACTGCAGTCCCATGTAAAACTGACGATACAACATGTCCACAAGCAGAACTGAAGCTTATTTTGACCTTTCCTGTACTTGTAGACAAGGCAGCTAGATTACTCATCTAAATGTAGTGTAGTTATTCGTAATGAAGGTGAAAATGCTCTGTTGTACTGCTATTTGTTAGTGATGACTTCTATTTGCAGGGTACACTGTGCAGAAAGTGGCGAGGAGAGTTCCGAGGCAGAGTCAGTTTATTCTCTGAAGTGCCATATATCTCATGATGTAAACCACCTTCATGAAGGACTGAAGCATGTAAGTATCATTCAATTTATGATTTAAGTCTTTTGTTTTTTACATCAAGTTGTTTTTCACTTGTGCTGATATGAGACCTCTTTTTCTGCTGGTCACTTGGTTCACATTCACTTGTGCTGATATGGGACTCTTTTTCTGCTGGTCACTTGGTTCACATTCTTGTGTTCTATGGCCTCAGAGTTTATGCTAATTATTCTTCATGTACTTTTTCTACAGGGTTTGAAGACAGAACTTGAGAAGGTTTCGCCGTCACTGGGTCGGACTGCTATTTACACAAGAGAGTCAAGAATAAATGAGTTGCCTAGGCAAGAACATAACTCTCACTCATGATTTTGTTTTCATGTTAGTCACAAATATCATGTATGTAGATTCTTTCTTCAGGTACTTGACCGTGCAGTTTGTTCGTTTCTTTTGGAAAAGGGAGTCAAACCAAAAGGCGAAGATTTTACGTGTATGCTTACTTCCATTGCTCTCTTTTTCTTAACAAAACTAAAAGTACCTTTGTGGAACATTATGAGCGGAGTTTGTAAGGAACCTGTCATTTTTGAAAACTTAATCTGGGATGAAAATATGTTTGTAACGTGCTTTTCTTTTCCTACCAGAAAGTGGATTACCCTCTGGAACTTGATGTATATGACTTCTGCTCAGATGAACTGAAACAAAAGCTCCAGGCTCCTCGACAGGTAGCTCTATTTTCAATGTTGAAATTTTAATACGTTAGCTCTACTTTAGTGTTGATTGGGATATTCGATTTGCATTTGAAGGTGATGAGAGATGCAGAAAATGTCAAGTTTGGTTTGAAATTGGAGGGGAAAACAAACAGCTCAAAAGATAACGAGGTAATGGTCTTTCTGCTAACCATTTACAACTCTTAGAAATGATTATATAACTAATATTTTGTGGCAACTGGCGAATGCTAGTTAGGCACTTCATTTATTCTTAGTCTCCAGCCTTATAACTACTGATGGACTAGTTCATTCATTTCAGGGCTCTTCAACTAGTGCTGGGGAATCATCTAGCATGGACATTGACAAAGGCAAGTGATTGGTTTATGTTCTTATTTAACAAAGCTGATCACATGTGCTTATATTCTTCGTGTGTAGCAAATAGCAATAGTGGTGTTTTTTCTCTAATTATCTAACTTAAGTCGGCTGGTTTTCTAGCGTTCATATTCGAGTGCACGTAACAACAGTTAACTACTCTGTATAGTCACCTCTTACAAAATAGACCAAACTTACCGCCACTGTTGACTGATTAGGCTCTGCAACTGAGATGTTTGCTTGTTCAGATGCAGCTGGTTCTTCAGTACCAAAGAAACAAGTAACCGGGGTCTATGATTTAATTGCTGTCTTGACGCACAAAGGAAGAAGTGCAGATTCTGGCCACTATGTTGGCTGGGTTAAGCAAGATGATGGTCAGATCAACTGTTCTTATATTTCATTTTATTATATAAATATAGAATCAAATGCTTCCTGGCACTATAAAGATACTGATAATTCCATGTTGCCATTCAGGAAAATGGATTGAGTTTGATGATGACAACCCAAGCATACGCAAGGAGGAAGAGATTTTGAAACTATCGGGTGGAGGTGAGCAGCTATTTAGTCAAAGAACATCGGCTTTAATATTGTTGTGAATTTTTCTCGAGAGATCGTAATGTTTCTTCTCTTGACAGGCGACTGGCACATGGCTTACATCTGCCTGTACAAAGCCCGTGTGATCTGAACCTGGGAGTTTAGAAGTTGCTCTACATTTCTCAAGCCGCGCATACATTTGCTTGTTTTTGTGCACATGAGCTCATGTTTTGATGAATTGTCCAGTTTGGTTCAAACGGAAGACTCATCAGTGTTCATTGGGATGTGTACTTATTCAGAAGTCATCTAGAGTATTTACCAGCAGTCAACAAATATAGAGCAAAACTGTTTAAAAGTTTGTTGTTTTTGATGGTTAATATAAGATTGATTTCCCTTTCCCAGCTATAACTTTGTGTTTTGCTTACTCTGTTAAACTAGTACGCATAACTTGGAACAACTGCCAATTTCAGCACTTCACCAATTTACTTTATGTGAAACGGGTATTCAGGAAGCAAACAAAAGTTAATTTTATGGCCAATAGTTTTGAAACGGCGTTCCGGTATGGCACCTCTAAAAAAAACCACGCATGTAGCTAATCTTCCATGCATTGTTTGCCACATTTGGACATTCGAAATAGTTTATCTTTTGAACCCTTAATGTGATTAGTTATTTGTCTAAAAAACATTGTGTTTTTTTGGATAAGGTTTTCAAAACGTAGTCCTTATTTTATGGACAGTGCTGGGTGTCCCCCGGGATCAAAATTTTCCATGCGCCGTTGGAGCTCGATGCGTGTGGCCTCTTGGGTGGGTGCGGCGGCCAAGCTCTCCGGCAAGACGGAGCGGTATGAGAGCGAGGGGAAGGAGGAGAAAAAGGATGCGCGGCCGCTGGCTTGTAGTCGAGGCTTTCGGCCATGGTTGACTCGTGTGTATGGAGGAGAATGAAGCAGGATGGGATAAGCCTCGTGGTGGGCCTCTCAACCACCGACGTCTCGCACGTCCAGGCGCACGTGGCCAGCAGCGGATGCGGAGGATAGAGTGCGACGATCCCCCGACTGATTGACAACCTTTTCCTAATTTTATACTCACTTTGCGTAAGAGTGCTCCTAATTCTCCAAATAGTTCATTCAATATTTCTCAACTTTCATCATCCCTCGTTCTGATAGAGAACGCGTTCTCCTAATCCAACGCGTTCTCCTAATCCTGCTCTTTCTCAAGACGGAACATGTCCCAACTCTCAGGCGCGATCCCATCTTGGTGGGCCTAGCCAAATATCTTCATCCTTATTAGGGCAGCCTATAGACAAAAGTTTTTGTCATTTGGGACCAGTTTCCTACATTGTGGATGTGATTCCAAAACTGGGAACCAGAGTAAGTAGGTGCTTTGATGACAAATTGCTCAACCTTGATAAAATGTTGTATTTGAAGGGAGAATGCATGCAAGATTATTCACCTGAGAAGAAAAAAATGTGGGTCTAGTATTGCAAAAATTGAGAACCACCTACGCAGTTTGCTAGCTAATTTTGCACCAAAGGCAAAAGGTACACGCCGCGGCTGCCCTTATCTCAAGACTCTAAGAGCATCTCCAACCGTTGAAGACCCTAGGACACGCGTGAACAAAAAAAGTTGGTGTCTTTGGGGGAGGGGTGTAACACCTGGGGTGTTACCCTAAGTTAGATAGTTGGTTGCTTTCCTTTTTCTTTTTGCATCACATGCATCATATGCATTGCATCCTGTTTTTCCAAAAACAACTCAAAAATCCAAGCCAAATTAAACTTTCAAACATTGTCCCAATTTTCCAATTTAAAAATTGCAAACTAAATACCTCAAATTGTTTTTCAATAGTTTGAAGTTGTTTTGATCAAATTGCTTGTTAATAAAATTTTCCCTTTTGTTAAAACCCTAATGGTAAATTCAAATAACACATTCAAATTAAGTCAAATCCTACTTGGCAATATTTCAAATGGGAGTTTAAAAATTAAAATCTTGCAAACAAATTAAATTTAATAATGTTTGCATAATTGCTTGAACTTATTAAATAAAATTTGTTTATTTTCCAAAATTCCAAACCAAACCCTATTTGAAAGTCACCTAACAATTTAATATCAAATTAATAATTTCAAATTGTTGAAAATAATTTAAACCACCTTGTTGTTGCCGTTTGCAAATAAGATAAAAATAGTTATAAAAAATAAAATAAACCCCCCCCCCCCCCAAATTATATTCCTATTCCCTCTTTCATCCTTTACAAAAAAAAATATATTCATAAGGAAAAAAAAATAGAAAAAGAGAGGGGTGAGCTGAGAGAACAGGGCAGCCCACACCCCACAGCCCACCCCAGCCTGCCTCCTTTTGGCCCGATACCCTTTCGGTACTTGTCGTCTTCCTCCTCGACATGTCGTCAGCAGTACGACTGCACCTCCACCGTAAGATCACCTCCTCCTCCATCCGATTGCCGGCCGTACGAGCTCGAGCTCCCCTTAAAACCCACCTCCACCTCCTACTCGCTAGCCCTAAGCCCCTCCCTCTCCCAGCTAGCGCCGCCATCCCTCTTTTCCTTTCCCCCCCGTTTCCTTCTGTAGGTGAACTCTGAACCCGCGAGAGAGATACAGGGAGCACTGCCTCCCGTCGCCCCCACTGCCACGATCACCTCGAGGCTGCGCCGTCGTTGGGAATGGAACCAGGGGGAGGTCCTCGTCGAGTTTGGTGCAGGCGTGGAGACGGGAGGGTGCCCGAGTCAGCGACGCCGTCCATGTTCCTCCGCCGCCGAGCCCTGTCGCCACCCTCGACCATCTCCATCGCCAACTGACAGCGCCTCCTCGACACCAACCTGGTGAGCGTCTCACCCGCCACCTCGCCCTCTCTCTGCACCACGGTCCCTACTGCAAGCACACGCACACACCTGCGAGCACCGCACACCCCGTGCAAGGAAGCTCACCGCCGGCCGCCTTGCTCTGCTGCTAACTGCTAACATGCGTCTGAACTTTGTTCAGTTTCTGTATCTGTCGCGACTGAAACCCCAAAAGCATCGCAACTGTATCTGAACCAAACAGCGAGCAACACCTTAGTGGTAGCGAACCACGCGCGCGAGCGGCAGGTCCTGGGTTCGATCCCCAGGGCGCACCCCTTTTTCCTATTTTTCCCACCGCGCTGCGCTGCAGGCCCACTGGTCATTGATCCCTCTGCCACATCACCTTCCACCCACGCCCGTGGCGCCTGCGTGGCCCCCTGGCCCATCTGTCAGCCAGCGTGGGGGTTAGTCCCCACGGTGCAGAAAGACCCAGCCCTATTTTTCTTTTCCAAAAAAATGCCTTAAACTCAAAAAACTTGTAAAAAATCATATCTTCCTCATTTTGAATCAGTTTGTAACAAAAAAATATGTATCCCAATCAAAATTTCATGAACTTTTCAAATATGTATTTTGTTTGCTGTTTTGAACATTCCAAATATTTTCAAACTCCAAATTCAAATAACCCTTATGAATTTGATTAATTCCATAACAAATTTAAATATCTTTCAAATGGCCCATATAAAATATGTTTTCCAACCAAAATTTCATGGTCTTTCCAAATATAACATTTGTTTTCTGTTTTGAATAATTTAAATTGCTGAAAACAACTATTTATTAATTAATGCATTTAAAATTGCTAATTTGATAACTTGCTCATTTTAATTCCAAATCCAACAAATAAAATATGTTTTCCATGCCATTTTGAACCACCTTTTTAAATATAAATTTTGTTTCATGTTTTGGATAATTAAAATTGCTTGAATAATTTAAACTTTGTTTAAATCATTTAAATTTGCTAAATTCATAACTTGCTCAAATTAAATTATTTTTGAACTTATAAAATATGTTTTCAAACCAGAAAAACATAGCCTTTTCAAATATGAATTTGAATTTATGTTTTGAACAAATAAAATTCAAATAATATTCAAACTTGAATTAAATTCAATTAAAACTTGTTTAATCTTGTTTAATTCAAAATTAAATCATTGTAATTCCTTTTTCAATAATTGAAACATGTAATCCACCTAAAGTTTTGTGATCTTCTCAAATATGAACTTTGTTATCTGTTTTGAACAATTTAACTTGATGAAAATAACAAATGCTTGTGTGACACCTTTAAGTAACCAAAATTCCCAAAACTTAATAAGTTAATTTCAGAATGGGTAAACCTTATTTCCAATTGGTTCTATTGTTGTTGTTTTGTTGTTTTCCTCGTCCATGCATCATGCTAATCCACTTTCACCTATTGGTTAGTTGTAAAACAATTGTTCCAACCTTAATTCATGGGCTTTTCATATGCAACTCAAATTGCATATGGGTCCATTTAAACCTGTTTATCATGTCAACTAGTTTATTTCTATGCATCCTTAAACTTTTCATGCATCCATACCTTGATCATGCTGGATCTTTTGCCGTAGTAGTAATTGTTGCATCCGGTGTTTGTTCGAGCTTCGCTGCTTCTTCCCGGATAGGACGTTGAGATGATGTGAGCAACGACAAGTGCTGTGGATGTACCTCTACTTGCTGGATTCCAGGCAAGTATACTCACTTGCTGCCAAATGGCTGCCTCTCATCACTTGTTACCGATTCTTTTCGTTGTTCTTATTCTAGCCTGTTGATACGATGCTTGTGTCTCGATCCTATCATATTGTTTACCTTGCAGCCATGATATAGCCTTTTCCTTCCACTTCCTATTAACTGTTGTTTGTTTACCTTGTTGGCCCTCGTGTCGTAGTTGCATGCTTAGTGTTGTTTGCGCTCAAGTCTTGTTGTTCCTTTCGTATCACGTGTTTAGTTGCTAGCTGGGTTTCAATTCAATCAACAACATGTTAATGTTTTGGGTAATAATAATTTGATGATAAGGCACCGGCAGGAGGCCCGGCGTGGTTTTGAAGCCTGCTAGTGTCGACCCTAATTAGGAAAAGGGTCTTGTCTACTGATCCATGATGAGCGCACTAACCGCATGTGGGAAGCGAGTATGGGCGCCCCCTCAACTTGATTCGATTCGCATCTCGTCCAAATCGCCACACTTAGTTCGGGCTTTCCATTTGATGCACGCATATGCAGGTACGAACCCTTGGCGCTAGGGTGGAACTTTTGTAGTCGGCATTTAGGGCGGCGTGGTCTTCCAGTGCTATGAGGGTCCCCTTTTCTTCGTGGGGCTTGATTAGCCGTGCGCTCACTGCACGGGGTTCTTTGGGCTTGATGCGAAGAAGAGTTGGGTTGTGTTGAGTACCTCGCTTGGTGGGTTGATCCCCCGTCTGGCGGGTTATTCTTACGTGTACGGCCAAATTGGTGCATCCTTGCAGGGTTAAATCTTCTCGAGAAGCCGTGTTTTCCGCGGTTATGGTTGACTTGGTGAAAGTACTGGCTAACAAGTACTCAGAACAACTTACACCTAACTAATGATAACTTGACTAGTAATAGTCTTATTGACACAATAACCTGATCCATCCTTAATCCAACAGTGTGAGTTATCCTTGGGTTGCTTCCTTAGTAGGGGGTGACATTGGATGGGTTTGTTTGGGTGGTTAATACTAGTTGGTTACGATACGCTATCTTATCCCCCTCTTTTAGCCGGAAGTTGTTTCGAGTTTCTGTAGTTGGTTAGTGCAGCCCGCTGCCGTTTATTTGCAATAATCCCTTCCTTTCCGTTGATCCCAAAGTATTTGTATCTTGTGATGACTGGCTATGCCGGTATCTTGTGAGTATGGTTTATCCACTTGCCAGTACTTAACCGTACTGACCACGAATCCTTTTTCGTGGCTGCATATTCAACATTGCAGTCAACAGGTTTGAAGTCTGACGACGTTAGATTGGGAATCCCTCCGGCTTGGCCTGGGCAGGGATTGGACGCTCTCGGTTATCTTCAGGACTCTTAGTCCAATTTGTATCTTGTCCGTAGACGGACGATATGTTGTTTCTTCCGCTGTTATTTGGATCTTTGTATTGTATCAGTTGTATCCTTGGCTCGTTTGAGTCCTCTTGTATATATCTTTTCTGTTGTTGTTGCGGATTATTCGTGAACTGTTGTAATGTTATCACAAGTGGCAACCTGGAATCGGTTATTATGTGGATTTTGGCGGGAATGCTGAAATCTGCATACTGCCCGATCTCGGGGCGTCACAAATGGTATCAGAGCCTTGGTTCCGATTCCCGAGATTGTTTCGATACGAATGGTTATCGAAGCAACGGGTCCGCAAAGCCTGTAGGATAACCTCGCTAACGGTCGTTGTTTCTAGAATGTCAAAACTATTTCTGCTAAAACTATTTTTGGAAACATCTCAATAGGATTCTTGTTTTCTCCTTATCCCTATTCTATTTCCCCTCCCATCTTATTTGTTTTGGAGTCTCCCCTCTTGTCTATCTTTCAAAGTGTTAGGATCCTACGTGGGTGGACGTTTTCTGAGCCTTTAACCTAATAGGTTCGATCATCGGAAGATTCCTGGTGGAAGAACATCGTCATCAGCCCGAGCAAGAAACCCTTGTTAGTGGTGTCGAGGAGATCAGCTGGAAGTATGAAGAAATCGATAGTCGAACTTCTTTCCCCTCCCGGGTTAGCAGGTGGATTGCGAGGGCGCAATCCCTTGTTAGTGGTGTCGTCTGTAACACCTGGGGTGTTACCCTAAGTTAGATAGTTGGTTGCTTTTCTTTTTCTTTTTGCATCACATGCATCATATGCATTGCATCCTGTTTTTCCAAAAACAACTCAAAAATCCAAGCCAAATTAAACTTTCAAACATTGTCCCAATTTTCCAATTTAAAAATTGCAAACTGAATACCTCAAATTGTTTTTCAATAGTTTGAAGTTGTTTTGATCAAATTGCTTGTTAATAAAATTTTCCCTTTTGTTAAAACCCTAATGGTAAATTCAAATAACACATTCAAATTAAGTCAAATCCTACTTGGCAATATTTCAAATGGGAGTTTAAAAATTAAAATCTTGCAAACAAATTAAATTTAATAATGTTTGCATAATTGCTTGAACTTATTAAATAAAATTTGTTTATTTTCCAAAATTCCAAACCAAACCCTATTTGAAAGTCACCTAACAATTTAATATCAAATTAATAATTTCAAATTGTTGAAAATAATTTAAACCACCTTGTTGTTGCTGTTTGCAAATCAGATAAAAATAGTTATAAAAAAATAAAATAACCCCCCCCCCCCCAAATTCTATTCCTATTCCCTCTTTCATCCTTTACAAAAAAAAATATATTCATAAGGAAAAAAAATAGAAAAAGAGAGGGGTGAGCTGAGAGAACAGGGCAGCCCACACCCCACAGCCCACCCCAGCCTGCCTCCTTTTGGCCCAATACCCTTTCGGTACTTGTCGTCTTCCTCCTCGACATGTCGTCAGCAGTACGACTGCACCTCCACCGTAAGATCACCTCCTCCTCCATCCGATTGCCGGCCGTACGAGCTCGAGCTCCCCTTAAAACCCACCTCCACCTCCTACTCGCTAGCCCTAAGCCCCTCCCTCTCTCAGCTAGCGCCGCCATCCCTCTTTTCCTTTCCCCCCGTTTCCTTCTGTAGCTGAACTCTGAACCCGCGAGAGAGATACAGGGAGCACTGCCTCCCGTCGCCCCCACTGCCACGATCACCTCGAGGCTGCGCCGTCGTTGGGAATGGAACCAGGGGGAGGTCCTCGTCGAGTTTGGTGCAGGCGTGGAGACGGGAGGGTGCCCGAGTCGGCGACGCCGTCCATGTTCCTCCGCCGCCGAGCCCTGTCGCCACCCTCGACCATCTCCATCGCCAACTGACAGCGCCTCCTCGACACCAACCTGGTGAGCGTCTCACCCGCCACCTCGCCCTCTCTCTGCACCACGGTCCCTACTGCAAGCACACGCACACACCTGCGAGCACCGCACACCCCGTGCAAGGAAGCTCACCGCCGGCCGCCTTGCTCTACTGCTAACTGCTAACCTGCGTCTGAACTTTGTTCAGTTTCTGTATCTGTCGCGACTGAAACCCCAAAAGCATCGCAGCTGTATCTGAACCAAACAGCGAGCAACACCTCAGTGGTAGCGAACCACGCGCGCGAGCGGCAGGTCCTGGGTTCGATCCCCAGGGCGCATCCCTTTTTCCTATTTTTCCCACCGCGCTGCGCTGCAGGCCCACTGGTCATTGATCCCTCTGCCACATCACCTTCCACCCGCGCCCGTGGCGCCTGCGTGGCCCCCTGGCCCATCTGTCAGCCAGCGTGGGGGTTAGTCCCCACGGTGCAGAAAGACCCAGCCCTATTTTTCTTTTCCAAAAAAATGCCTTAAACTCAAAAAACTTGTAAAAAATCATATCTTCCTCATTTTGAATCAGTTTGTAACAAACAAAATATGTATCCCAATCAAAATTTCATGAACTTTTCAAATATGTATTTTGTTTGCTGTTTTGAACATTCCAAATATTTTCAAACTCCAAATTCAAATAACCCTTATGAATTTGATTAATTCCATAACAAATTTAAATATCTTTCAAATGGCCCATATAAAATATGTTTTCCAACCAAAATTTCATGCTCTTTCCAAATATAACATTTGTTTTCTGTTTTGAATAATTTAAATTGCTGAAAACAACTATTTATTAATTAATGCATTTAAAATTGCTAATTTGATAACTTGCTCATTTTAATTCCAAATCCAACAAATAAAATATGTTTTCCATGCCATTTTGAACCACCTTTTCAAATATAAATTTTGTTTCATGTTTTGGATAATTAAAATTGCTTGAATAATTTAAACCTTGTTTAAATCATTTAAATTTGCTAAATTCATAACTTGCTCAAATTAAATTATTTTTGAACTTATAAAATATGTTTTCAAACCAGAAAAACATAGCCTTTTCAAATATGAATTTGAATTTATGTTTTGAACAAATAAAATTCAAATAATATTCAAACTTGAATTAAATTCAATTAAAACTTGTTTAATCTTGTTTAATTCATAATTAAATCATTGTAATTCCTTTTTCAATAATTGAAACATGTAATCCACCTAAAATTTTGTGTTCTAATCAAATATGAACTTTGTTATCTGTTTTGAACAATTTAACTTGATGAAAATAACAAATGCTTGTGTGACACCTTTAAGTAACCAAAATTCCCAAAACTTAATAAGTGAATTTCAGAATGGGTAAACCTTATTTCCAATTGGTTCTATTGTTGTTGTTTTGTTGTTTTCCTCGTCCATGCATCATGCTAATCCACTTTCACCTATTGGTTAGTTGTAAAACAATTGTTCCAACCTTAATTCATGGGCTTTTCATATGCAACTCAAATTGCATATGGGTCCATTTAAACCTGTTTATCATGTCAACTAGTTTATTTCTATGCATCCTTAAACTTTTCATGCATCCATACCTTGATCATGCTGGATCTTTTGCCGTAGTAGTAATTGTTGCATCCGGTGTTTGTTCGAGCTTCGCTGCTTCTTCCCGGATAGGACGTTGAGATGATGTGAGCAACGACAAGTGCTGTGGATGTACCTCTACTTGCTGGATTCCAGGCAAGTATACTCACTTGCTGCCAAATGGCTGCCTCTCATCACTTGTTACCGATTCTTTTCGTTGTTCTTATTCTAGCCTGTTGATACGATGCTTGTGTCTCGATCCTATCATATTGTTTACCTTGCAGCCATGATATAGCCTTTTCCTTCCACTTCCTATTAACTGTTGTTTGTTTACCTTGTTGGCCCTCGTGTCGTAGTTGCATGCTTAGTGTTGTTTGCGCTCAAGTCTTGTTGTTCCTTTCGTATCACGTGTTTAGTTGCTAGCTGGGTTTCAATTCAATCAACAACATGTTAATGTTTTGGGTAATAATAATTTGATGATAAGGCACCGGCAGGAGGCCCGGCGTGGTTTTGAAGCCTGCTAGTGTCGACCCTAATTAGGAAAAGGGTCTTGTCTACTGATCCATGATGAGCGCACTAACCGCATGTGGGAAGCGAGTATGGGCGCCCCCTCAACTTGATTCGATTCGCATCTCGTCCAAATCACCACACTTAGTTCGGGCTTTCCATTTGATGCACGCATATGCAGGTACGAACCCTTGGCGCTAGGGTGGAACTTTTGTAGTCGGCATTTAGGGCGGCGTGGTCTTCCAGTGCTATGAGGGTCCCCTTTTGTTCGTGGGGCTCGATTAGCCGCGCACGCACAGCACGTGGTGCTTTGGGCTTGATGCGAAGCAGAGTTGGGTTGTGTTGAGTACCTCGCTTGGTGGGTTGATCCCCCGTCTGGCGGGTTATTCTTACGTGTACGGCCAAATTGGTGCACCCCTGCAGGGTTAAATCTTCTCGAGAAGCCGTGTTTTCCGCGGTTATGGTTAACTTGGTGAAAGTACTGGCTAACAAGTACTCAGAACAACTTACACCTAACTAATCATACTTGACTAGTAATAGTCTTATTGACACAATAACTTGATCCATCCTTAATCCAACAGTGTGAGTTATCCTTGGGTTGCTTCCTTAGTAGGGGGTGACATTGGATGGGTTTGTTTGGGTGGTTAATACTAGTTGGTTACGATACGCTATCTTATCCCCCTCTTTTAGCCGGAAGTTGTTTCGAGTTTCTGTAGTTGGTTAGTGCAGCCCGCTGCCGCTTATTTGCAATAATCCCTTCCTTTCCGTTGATCCCAAAGTATTTGTATCTTGTGATGACTGGCTATGCCGGTATCTTGTGAGTATGGTTTATCCACTTGCCATTACTTAACCGTACTGACCCACGAATCCTTTTTCGTGGCTGCATATTCAACATTGCAGTCAACAGGTTTGAAGTCTGACGACGTTAGCTTGGGAATCCCTCCGGCTTGGTCTGGGCAGGGATTGGACGCTCTCGGTTATCTTCAGGACTCTTAGTCCAATTTGTATCTTGTCCGTAGACGGACGATATGTTGTTTCTTCCGCTGTTATTTGGATCTTTGTATTGTATCAGTTGTATCCTTGGCTCGTTTGAGTCCTCTTGTATATATCTTTTCTGTTGTTGTTGCGGATTATTCGTGAACTGTTGTAATGTTATCACAAGTGGCAACCTGGAATCGGTTATTATGTGGATTTTGGCGGGAATGCTGAAATCTGCATAGTGCCCGATCTCGGGGCGTCACGGGGGGGGGGGGGGGGGGGCAAATGTTTTCATCCGGCTAAAATATGTAGGCATGGGGAGAGCAACTTCCTAGCCACACCCCACCCCAACCAAAAGTTTGTGAGAGAAATAATTGAGTGGGCCAAGGAAAAAACACTTAAGGAGACGTGATTCGCTGAAACTTTTATCGGCAGCTCAACGCACTGGGTTTCACATGCGTTCGTCGGTGCTAGTTTGACGTGTGTGTATGTGTGTGTGTGTGGGGGGGGGGGGAGGGGGCGTGACTGGGCCATTTTTCGTCATCTAAGTCTAAAAACGAGCCTAAAAAGTGTCCTGGGGTGTGTCTTGGGGTGACGGGTGGATATGCTCGAAGATGCCATACACCGTGGGGTGGGGAGCTAGCTCTTAATTGAGCTACACCATAATGCTTGCCATGGAAGGAGGTTTGACCCATTCGTAGAACCTCGAAAAGAATCCCCCGAGATAGAGTTGAAGGCACGTGCGATGTACAACTTAAGAGAATCACCCGAGATAGAGTTGAAGGCACGTGTGCGATGTCCAACTTAAGAGAATCCCGCAATATAGAGTTGAAGCACGTGCGATGTCCAACTTAAACATGTGTCAGGCTCCTTGAGTGTGTGTAATAGTCGGGTCGTCTACGAAATCAACATAAATCTTCGTGGATGCAACGCTTCCGCATTAATTGCTATCCTCCAGCGACTCAAGCCTAGGGGATAGCCTCGATGCCATGGTCTTTGACACCAACTTGGCAAAGCTACGGATCAGGTCGATGGGACGATAATCACCCAAAGTGGTTGCATCAGGGCTCTTAGGCATCATGATCAATAGTGTCAAGTTTAGGCTCCGAAATCCACGCATGCACGGTGCCTAAGTGTTTAAAGGAAGCCTACACTATGGACGCATGGTCCGAGACTACCACGCAATCAACCTGGAGAATGTGGATCACGTTCTATTGTCCGAAGTAGGATGTGTGTTGGTGGAAAATGAAGGGTTCGTTGCATAGAAAACAAATTTTTTCCTACGCGAGAGACACCCAAAGGGCCAAGATCTAATCTAGGAGATGTAAGCAACGGGCATAGAGAAATTCTTAAGGAGAACATACCCTCAAACACACAAAGTGTTACGAGATCGAATCTCGTTGGTGATGTAGTCGAACTCACATCGATCTCAAGATCGCGAAGAAGAGCGCTGCAATCCGACAGCGCTTCCGCACTCGGTCACACGTACAACTTGATGACGACCTCCGTTCCCTCGATCCAGCGGGGCAGCGGAAGTAGAGGATCCACCGGAAACGCCAACAACACGACGTCGTGGTGTGGTGGAGAAATTAGACGTCCATGACTTCGCCAAGCGGGTGACCAAGAGGTGGTGCAGCGGGAGGAGGGAGAGAGATATGACACCAGGTTGTGTGGGGAGAGAGAGGTTCATCCCCTCTTTATATAGGAGGGGAAGGCAGCCACGAAATTTGGGTGCCTCCACCTCTCCCCTCATCATGTGGGTGGAGTCTCCACTCAACCCACGCATTCTCTCATCAATTCCCACTCAAAAACTCAAGGGTTTTCTTTAATAAATAAAAAACAATTTCATTTCTTTATTTTAATATTTGTTAATCCTATTAAAAAACATTAACACTTACCCCTTAAACTATTTGTTAATCAAACATTAACATATACCACCTTGAACTATTTAAATATTTCCTAAAACAATTTCGGTGACTATTTTAATATCCCAGAAACAATTATGGTGTTGTCCAAACTTTTCTCCGATATTCCGTATCCACTCAATCACGTCATCAAACCTTAAGTGTTTCACCTTACGGTTCGTGAATAATGTAGACATGATCGAGACACCTCTCCGATCAATAGTCAACAACAGGACCTGGAAATCCGTAACAACCCCTACACATTCAATGACGAATCTTGTGATCGTGTGAACCATAAACGTCGTAACCAATTCCCTTTGTCTCGCGATATTTTACTTGTCTGAGACCCGATCATTGGTATTAACCATACCTAGTTCAATCTCGTTACCGACAAGTACTCTTTTACTCGTTCCGTGATATGACATCCTTGTGACCAAGTCACGTGCTTGCAAGCGACGTCGATGTGATATCACCGAGAGGACCCAGAGTATATCTCTCCGTCATTTGGATGGAAAAATCCCGCTCTTGATCCATGAGCCTCAATTAATACTTTCCAAATACCCAACAACACCTTTATAGTCACCCTGTTATGGTGTGACGTTTGATGACATCAAAGCACTCTTTCGGTGTTAGTGATTGGCATGACCTCATGGTCTAAGGATTAGAGTTACTTAGTATGTTTGATATAACAATGTAAACTTAATGACTTGATCGCATTACTATATTCACTTTGGGTCTATGTTCATCACATCATTCTACCAATGACATGACCCCGTTATTAACAACGTCCAATGTTCATGATCAGGAAACCTTGATCATCAGTTAATCAACGAGCTAGTTAAACGAGAGACGTTACTAGGAACTCTTGTTTGTTTATCAGACACACATGTATCAACGTTTCCGGTTAATACAATTTTAGCATGAGAAATAAACATTTATTATAAACAAGTAATAAGATAATAACCACTTTATTATTGCCTCTCGGGCATATTCGCTTCAGTGTCCCACTTGCACTAGAGTCAATAATCTAGTTTGTAAGCACTTAACACATATGGCGTTCCAGTGTTACTACCATGCTTCGCACGTGGTAAACTTCATCAAAAGATCTAACATGGCAGGTCCTTTTGTATTTGCATATTTTTGCGTCTACACGCATCACTCATTCTCCAATGAGACAACTTTGTATATATCTTTAGTCAACCGGTGAGAGCTTAATTCCTCAGGTTAAACTAATGTTACTAACATTGTAAAAATATAGCTTCATAGTGTCAGCATTCTTGGAAATTCACCAAATTCAATAAAGAACTCCTTGATACAAAATACTCAACACAACGACATACTTAGCCTTTGTTGTAGTATCCGTCACAATACTTTAATTTTTAAACTCATTCAAAACCAGCTTGGAACTTTCTTCCAGCCTATTGTGCCACCCTTCATCACACATTTTCATTGAGATAAAATTATTTAAATAGATGACAAAACTATTAGTGTAACATATATTACAATGAGTATTTTGTCATTAATACATAAGAAAACATATCCTTAGCATTTCTTAAAAAATGGCATAAGGATCTCTCCCACTGTTGTCTAATCATTATATGAATTATCTTTCTATTATATTCTGTAGCACATGACTCATCTGGTTGTGTACATATCATGGAACACATGAATTAGAAATCTCAATTCAATTATGCTAATCATGTGCCAAAACACTTGAATATTGCTCAATTCTTTTGCATGTGGCAATAAACCCTTCTTGTCATTTCGATATTGACTTACTTCAATACTTCATCTATGTAATTTGACTCAACCATATCAGGCGCTTCAATCCATCTCTTATAGGTATCGATGCCCAATATCTTCTAAGCCTTTTGATACGTCATAAACGTATCCTTAATTTCCGATGTTCCATGTTGTTTTCATGTTGTTTCCTACATGTTTGCTATACACTTTATGTCATTTTTATCGATTTTCCGGACTAACCTATTGACAAGATGCCACAGGGCCAGTTCCCTGTTTTCTGCTGTTTTTAGTTTCAGAAAAGTTGTTCTGGAAATATTCTCGGAATTGGAAAATTCGAAGCCTAGGAGGGTTCTGGAGCTCTCCCCGGCACCCTGCCGGGAGGGCAATTCATCACCGGAGGGATCTACACCACCATGCCCTCCTCTGAAGTGATGCGTGAGTAGTTCATCCCTGGACTACGGGTCCATAGCAGTAGCTAGATGGTTGTCTTCTCCACTTTATGCCTCATGTTTAGATCTCGTGAGATTCCCTACATGATCGAGATCATATTTATGTAATGCTACATGTTGTGTTTGCTGGGTTCCGATGAATGTTGAATGCTATGTCTTTTGATTATCAATCTATCATGTTATCTTCATGCATATGTTATTTATGATCTTGCATGCTCTCCGTTATTAGTAGATGCTCTGGTCAAGTAGATGCTAGTAACTCCAAGAGGGAGTATTTATGCTCGATAGTGGGTTCATGCCTCCTTTGCATCTGTGCTCGAGTGACAGAATCGTGACAAATGGAGGATGTGATGTTGCCATTACGGAGAAAATAACGGTGTTTATCTAGTTTACATTATTTACATTATACACTTTGCTTACTACGATAATCTGTTGCTTGCAACTTAATACCCAACGTTTGTTCGGATGATATTCAGAGGGTGGATTATTAGTCATGGACGCAGTTGGATGATGGTCTATGTATTTTGTTGGAATGCCCGCATGAATCATATAGTAATCTTTATGTCTTGCATATGCACTACGATACAACCTTCATTTATGTCAATTGCCCAGCTGTAATTTGTTCACCACACATATTATTTATCTTTCACGGAGAGACATCACTAGTGAACTGTGGACCCCGGTCCATTTTCTTATTCTGATAATACACACACCGTTTCCACTGCTTTCACACTGCTTCCACTATTTTCACACTCCTGCTACTGTTTTCACACTGTTCTCATACTGTTTTCCACACCATACGTTTAACCTCTTTGTGTTCAGTAAAACCGGTGAGATTGACAACCTCACTGCTTTGTTGGGGAAAAGTGATTTGATTGTGTTGTGTAGGTACCACGTTGCTGCTGAACCGGTAGTGCACCCTGCCACCTCAGCTGCATCAACCTTCAGAGATTGCTTGTCCCCCTACTGGTCGATTCAACCTGGTTTCTTTTCTGAGGGAAAACTTGTTGCTGCACTCTTCACACCTTGCGCTTGGGGTCTCCCAACGAGCATGTGTCCACACTCCATCACCTTTCATCAATATCAAAATCTTAACCGTGTTAATTTAAAATACATATTTTCCAATCAACCATATGTCATCTACATAAAGCATTAGAAAATATGTCTTAGTGCTCCCACTTAATTTCTTGTAACTCTACAATCATCTTTTACCGTTCATGATGGAATCAAACTGTTTTGATAACTTTATTAAAGTAAAGATTCTAACTTTGTTATGCTCACTTCAACCATTGAAGTTTGCATACCTGTCCGGCAACCTTTTGAATTTTGAAAAACTCTCAGACTGTGTCAAGTACACATCCTCGATCAAACTTCCTAGAAAGGAGACGTGGTTTTGTTATTCAACTGTCATATCATAATATGTAACTTTTGCTAGAACTATCCGCAAAGACTAAAGCATCACTACGAAAGATCAAAATCTTGTAGTAGTCAACTATTTGAACTTCATCGAAAACATCTTTTCGACAAGGAAAATTTTCAAAGGATGTAAATATCCATGTCTTTGTTGCTATATAGACCCGTTTCTATTGTTAGGCATCATACCTACCGAAAGGACTACCAAGTCACATACTTGATATTCATAAAGGGATACTATCGCAGATATAATGACTCATAGCCAATTATACGAAGTCAAGGCCCATCATTTGCTTCCTTTATAAGTTCCAGGTCCTTTGTTGTCAAAATAACACTTCACTCTCAAACCACAAGTTGGTCTAAGTACAAAGTTTTAGGACTTTTGTGGTTCAGTTCGCAAACTCATTTGAATTATCTACAACACATGTAGTGTCTTCTACTTAGTCAAAATAGGAAACCACGGAACAAGTTCCAGTGCTGGGCTACTCTTGACATGATAACAAAAATTCTCTAATCTTGTCGAGTTTCTAATGTCCTCCCACTCACTTGTTTTGCAAGAACCACTTTCTCAAGAAATCAACTCTTTATGACAAACAACATTTGTCTCTGGTTTGATGATAGGAGAAATACCCAATAGTTTCTTTGGGATAACCTTGTAAACATATATTTATCCTATTTTTTTGTAAATATTTTACACATGCTATGCATACCAAAACTTAAGAAAAAGACAATTCGAGTCACTACCCAAGCCATAACTTATATGGTGTCAATTTCAACGGATCATGATGCCGCTCTTTTCAGTGCAAAAAGCGGTAGTCTCTAATGTATAAACTACAAAAATATAATGACATTTCATTTATCTTACCATGTCCAACAAGGTTTGATTATGTCTCTCGAACACTCCATACTTATGTGGGGTATTCGAGAAGGATAAATTGTAGAACAATTCTGCAACTTCTCAGATGTTTTGCTAAACTTGTAACTCAAACTTTATCCTTTATGATCCAATCATAAATACTTTATTATCTTATTACGATGATTTTTATTTCATACTAACAATAGTTTGGACCAATTCAAAAATATCAAAGTCCGTTCTCTTTAAATAGATATACTCATATATCTACTCAAATCATCGACGTGAAGGAAAAATTAATCCACCACACACGACTACAGATAGTGGACTATATACATCAATATGTATAATCTCCACTAAATTAGTTGTCCATTCTACTTTGTCCTATGAATGGAATTTTAGTCATCTTTTGGAAGAGGTCTCACAAGCGTCAATTTATTCAAAAAAAAAAGACTCCAGAAGTCCATTAACATGAAGTTAATTCATGTTTTTCTTTTCGATATGAACTAAAATGGTGGCGTCACAATTTAAGTGAAATTCTTTTACGTCTTGCAGCGTTTACATTCAGTCTTATAGATGTTTACTTTACCAACACGATTTATATTAACTCATCCATAAATTATGAAATATGGTCATAGTTTCAACAATCTCATTTGTTCTTACAAAAGAACAAAACAAAATAACAACTTATTAAGTTCTTAAAATAAATCTTGAATGCTTAGTTCGATACAATGATGAACAAAATAACATTTTATTTCTGTTCTTGTCATAATCTATTCCACATCTACTACTAGCTCCTTTTAGGCCCTTGTATTTCTTCCATTGCGTTGCTTTGTATGACAACCAACCAATATGGTATCAAAATAACCAAAAATACTTTGTTAACTAGTAATACATCTATAACTTGTATATCAAGCATATACTCCTGAGCTGGACTTTTCCAGTTATCTTCTTTTCTACCATATACCTTTTTGTAATTCTATTTTCAGTACTCCGTTTTCTTTACAGAAGAATCATTCAACATCAAACAACGATAGTCATACTAGCACATTTTCCTTGGCGTGTTAGTCATATACTATCACTCATTGAGTCATACTTTGAGTTTGATTGTTATACTAATATCACCATATTAATAGAATTCTTCCGGATTCCACTCTTAGCAATCTCCAAGCAAGGTAAACGATTTTACCCATACTTTTAATCCATACTGATGAGGACATCAAAACTATGGATACAACCGCAAACACTATGCCAACGCACATGCAAGAAACTATGACTAGAGCTCGTGCATGTCAACTTAATAATCAGGTACTTTCGTTATACGAGTTGTTCCTAATATACATGAGAATATGATACTGCCTAAATCAAATGTGTTTGTCTCTCTTAGGAATGATGGACCTAGCATGGATGAGAGGGATAAGCTTTGGAGCATGTACGTTGATAGAGATGACAGCATGAGTGAAAGAGATGGAGATGATGACTCCACGGATGGAGATGACAGCAACATGGAGTCACCGTAATGAAGAATGAAGTCTTGGACGAAACATTCAAGATACATCTATAAGAAATTCGTCCATAGACTTATATGGTGTTGCGTCACCTCTATTTTCAGGCCAGGCCCATGTATTTTCGTCATACCCTTTCATGGGTAGTCTGTATTAATAAGGGAAAGAGAGATAGACTAGGATTCATGGACCCACCCATGGGATCACAAATTTCCTCTCTTTTCCCCCATAAATACCACCATTAGGGATTCGTTTTGACTCGGATTTTGTTTAGTTAAAAACAACTCAGCTTTGCTAGTTTTCGCCATAGGCACGAGTGTCGGCTAGGCCTCCTGTTACACACTTGCAGAATCCCACAATCAACAAAGCTCATCTTTCATCCGCAATTATGATTGCAATATTTGTTCTTACTTGTTCTTTTATTACAGGTAGAACTAGACCGCTTGGTTAGGCTGGTCGTGCTTCTGCGGGATCGGCAACTCCCGAAGATTGGTTTAGCGATTGCATTGGCACTGCGTACGTGTGCGTAGTAGTCGGATTGCCAAGGTCGAACTCCACCATAAACGACGTATCGCATCTCATCGAAAGATCGGACTACCTTTGCCCTATCAAGTGGTATCAGATTTCAGGTTGATCGGTGAGATTTTACTGTTTTCCTAAATTAGATTGCATCTTCATAGCTACAGTCCACGAAAAAGCCAAAAATATTTAGGGTTAGATCATCCCGTCCTACAACCAGTCCGGGCCTGTCGCATTTTATTTTCAGTATTGCATCATTGAGTTTATCTCTGCATCGTCGTGTTAAGTTGCTGGTCTTAGCGTCTAGTTCCTGTAGAGTTTCGAGTTCTGATCACATATTGTCATCGCCGTCGCTGCATCGACTCGCACGCTTGCATACACCATCCGCCAACCACAAAACTTCCGCCGCGATTCACCGCATACACCACTACCTTCATACCCCTAACGCGCATAGCTTCGTGTCGGATACATATTAGGGTTAGGGTTTTGTGTTCAAGTCACTTTCCGTTTCGAGTTTAATTCCGAGTCTCCCCAGTAATTCGAGTTCGTATCTGTTCGGGTTTCCTAGGAGTCGCCACAAAAAAAGTCTGGAAACCCGTCCGGAAAATTTTCGAGCCAATACTATTTTTAGATTCCCGGGAGCGTTTTTGGACACTCGCCATTATAGTGATATTTTTTTCGCCCTGAGCGCGCTTTCCAGAGCACTGTCCGGAATTTCCAAAACGAATTTTGACATGTGTTTTCTGTTCATATCTCTGTAATCTTCACTTATACCCAGCTTTTGAGAGCTAGTTCAACATTGCTTGTTGTTGCAGCGCCTAACTCTGTTGGTGTTTTAAGACCGTGTCTCTAATACGGTTTAGCCTAGGACCAGCACAAGTACCGTCTTTTAGTGTTTATTCAGCGCACATTCCTGAATTGATTATTGCTAATCTTTGCTACTAGATTTCAGCCTCCTAAAGCTCCACATATTTCTACTCCGTGCATTGTGCCTCACCTAGTAATTTCTTTGTCCAATCTTTGGGTGCTGATCTTTGTGGTTGCCGTGACGCTCTCCTGTTTGGTAAGGAACTTGTAAGAGGTTTCCATATTGCTTGACGGTTTGAGTGATTTGCCGCCACATCCTAGTAGTACATATGACCATATTGTTTCTTGTGTTCTACTAATCGTGGCAGGTGAGGACTTCAACCGGATGACGAACAAAGAGCTGCATGAGCACTTCGAGAAGATGGTGTCCACCCATGCTGAGGACGTCGAGAAGAAGGTGGGAGGTTCCATGGAAAAATCAATGAATTGGAGGGCGTCTTCAACACCAAATTCGACACCATCAGCACCACCTTGGCAGATTTCACTAGCAAGTTTGATCGCTTGCTGGAGGCTGAAAAACACATTCGTATACCTGGTCCTGTTTTGCAGGGTTCCGCGCATCCACAGGCACGTAGTGTACCTCTACCTTGTGAAGAAACACATGAATCGACGGGGGCTGCTGCTGTTCATGTTGCCGCGGATGACGCGGAGGACGAGGATGACGGTTATGCGGAGGATGGAGAGTTTCCTGCGCAACCCCTAGGTCGTCCCCGTGCACATCCTCACAACTACCGGCCACAACCTCAGGTTCGCGATGATGAACATGTAGATAAACTGAAATTAACTATTCCACCGTTTGAGGGTAGATATAATCCTGATGCATATCTTAGATAGGAGTTAGAAGTAAAACAACGTTATGCATGTTTAAATTATCCGGAGGATAGACGTGTTTGTGCCCCCATATGTGAATTTACTGGTTTTGCTTCAGTTTGGTGGTCTGAATATTGTAGACTTAATAATGATGCTATACCTGACACTTGGGATGCTTTGAAACGTGCTATGCGTTCTCGTTTTGTACCTCCTTATCATCAGCGAGAAATGCTACAAAAACTCACTCATTTACAACAAGGAAAAAAATTCTGTAGAAGAATATTATTAAGAATTGCAAACTCGTATGATTCGTTGTGGTATTGTTGAGGAAAATAAAGCTATGTTTGCACGATTTTTGGGTGGGTTGAATAAGGAGATTCAAACTGTATTAGAATATAAGGAGTATAATACTATCACTCGTTTATTTCATCTTGCTTGCAAAGCTGAACGTGAAGTGCAGGATCGCCAACTACGGACAAGACCTAACTTTTCTGCAGGACGTATTTCATCATGGACACCGTGGTCAACTGATTCTGCCACTCGTGGAGCTGCACCTTCCAGGAGCAAGTTCAGCGCACCACCTTCCCGAGTGCCATCTACTACACCGCCACCATCTCCCACAGGGTCTTCACGGAGCACATCTTCGGGGGCGTCCACGGGTAAAAGCATGGACGTCCAATATCGTCGATGTTGGGGTTATGGACACTTTGAGCGTGAGTGCACTACCATGCGTGTGATGATCGTGCGTGAAGATGGAGAGTATGATTCTGCGAGTGATTATGATGAAGATACATTGGCACTTCTGTCCGCACAAAAAGATGATGATGCAGATTCTGACTTAGAAGTGATGGGCGCCGATGCTGCTAACGCATATCCGAGCCTCGTTGCACAGCGTGCCTTGAGTGTGCAGCCGAGTAAAGCCGAATAAGATCAGCGCCATAATTTATTTCAGACCCGAGGTGTTGTCAAGGAGCGTGCTATTCTGATCATCATTGATGGTGGAAATTGTAATAACTTGGCTAGCATTGAGATGGTGGAGAAGTTTTCTTTACCTACACGGCAGCACCCCTATCCATACCATATTCAATGGTTCGACAACATAGGTAGACTTAAGATAACATGAACTACACGTGTGCATTTTACTATTGGGACATGTTCTGATTTTGTTGATTGTGATGTTGTTCCTATGCAACCTTGTTCGTTTTTACTAGGTGGACCATGGCAATTTGATAAAGAATATGTTCATAATGGTAAAACTAATCAATATACACTTGTGCATAACGGAAAGAAAATTGGTCTTACACCCATGTCTCCTGAAAATATTTTAAAAGATGATCTTGCTAGAGCTAGTAGAGCAAAAACTCAGGAGAAACAAAAGAGTGAGAATCAGATTTTTGCTAGTGAGGTTATGCCACCTAAGAGTTCTACTAAATCTGCTCCTAAAGTTGCAAATGAAATTCGTTTGAAACATCTTAGTTTACTTGCTACCAAATCTGATATTTCTGAATTGGATGTGAATACTTTTGTTTGTTATGCAATAGTTTGCAAAGAGGTACTGTTTTCTTTTGAGGATATGCCTCCCTTTTTGCCGCCTGTTGTTGCTAACGTTTTGCAGGAGTATGTGGACGTTTTCCCACAAGACATGCCACCGAGGATGCCACCCGTTAGAGGAATAGAGCATCACATTGATTTGATTCCCGGAGCTTCACTCCCAAATCGTGCAACCTATCGTACCAATCCCGAGGAGACTAAAGAGATAGAACGACAAATTCAGGAACTAATCAACAAAGGTTATATTCGTGAGTCTCTTAGTCCATGTGTTGTTCCTATATTATTGGTACCTAAGAAAGATGGTTCATCACGCATGTGTACTGATTGTAGGGCTATTAATAACATTACAATTCGTTATAGACATCCTATACCATGTTTGGATGACATGCTTGATGAATTGAGTGGTTCTACCATGTTTTCTAAAGTTAATTTGCGTAGTGGTTACCACCAGATTCGTACGAAATTAGGAGATGAATGGGAAACTGCATTTAAAACTAAATTCGGTCTATATGAGTGGTTAGTAATGCCTTTCGGTTTAACTAATGCTTCTAGTACTTTCATGCGATTAATGAATGAAGTTTTACGTGCTTTCATTGGACGATTTGTGGTGGTCTATTTTGATGATATATTGATATACAACAAATCTTTAGAGGAACATGTGACTCATTTGCGTGCTGTTTTTGATGCTTTGCGTGATGCACGTTTATTTGGTAACCTTGATAAGTGCACCTTCTGCACCGATCAAGTTGTGTTTCTTGGCTATGTTGTGACTGCGTAGGGCATTGAAGTGGATCCAGCCAAGATTGAGGCAATTTCGAGTTGGCCGCCTCCTAAAACGGTCACCCAAGCGAGGAGTTTTCTTGGCCTTGTTGGGTTTTATAGGCGTTTTGTCAAAGACTTTAGTCCTATTGCAGCGCCGCTGAATGAGCTTACAAAGAAGGATGCGCCCTTTGTTTGGGCTGACGCACAACAGGAAGCTTTCACAATATTAAAAGATAAGTTAACACATGCTCCTTTGCTCCAACTTCCCGATTTTACTAAAACATTTGAACTTGAATGTGATGCTAGTGGAATTGGATTAGGAGGTGTGTTATTACAAGATGGTAAACCTGTTGCATATTTTAGGAAAAATTGAGTGGGCCTAGTGTAAACTATTCTACTTATGATAAGGAATTATATGCTCTTTTTTGAACTTTGGAAACTTGGCAAATTATTTATGGCCTAAAGAATTTGTTATTCATTTTGATCATGAATCTTTGAAGCATATTCATAGTCAAGTAAAACTGAACCGTCGTCATGCTAGGTGGGTTGAGTTTATAGAGTCTTTTCCTTATGTCATTAAACACAAAAATGGCAAAGATAATATAATTGCTGATGCATTATCACGACGTTATACCATGCTATCTCAACTTGACTTCAAGATTTTTGGATTGGAAACGATTAAAGAACAATATGTGCATGATGCTGAATTTAGAGATGTATTGCTGAATTGTAAAGAGGGTAGAACATGGAATAAATTCGTCCTCAATGATGGATTTGTGTTCCGTGTAGCATCTCCAGTGGCTCCTCTAAACGGACGTCTACATCCAAATAGAGGAACCTGCGCCAAAAAAACGTTTCCAGTGGCTCTTCTAAAGGAGCGTCCAAAATTTAGAGGACCTCTCCGTCCAGTACGCGTCCTCCAGGGCTGGAGGACGGATGGATGATCCTCTATCCCAACTGATTGCGCTTGGCGGCATGTTGAGGTAGTCGGGCGAGTGGCTGAAGCCGCCATGGCCATCCGCCCCGTGGTAGTTGAGGTTCTGTCTCTTTTTTTTAGCTGAGCCCCGATCTGATCGATTGGTCTGGTACCTTGTAGCTAGCTTTTTACGTGTATTGAGACTGTCGTGCGGTGAATAGCTAGGAAATCCAACAAATAGCTCGATTGGTCTTTGCTACTTTGTAACTAGCTTTTTTACTTGTATTCCATTTTTAGATCCAACAAAATATTTTTCATATCAAAAATTTTGTTGAACGGTAGTTATAAGATATTATTAAAAAAATATGAGAGAGTATAGACGTCATGAATATAGACATTCCACTGGAAAACTAGCAACCTCTAAAAAAGAATATTTTTAGATGATCCTCTATATGAAGATATAGAGGACCAAATTTAGAGGAGCCATTGGAGATGCTCTATGTATCCCAGATAGCTATGTTCGTCTCTTGCTGTTACAGGAAGCACATGGAGGAGGATTGATGGGTCACTTTGGAGTGAAGAAGTCGGATGACATACTTGCTACACACTTTTTCTAGCGACGCATGCGACGTGATGTTCAGAGATTTGTTGGCTGCTGCATTGCATGTCAAAAAGCTAAGTCTCTCTTGAATCCACATGATTTACATATGCCTCTTCCTGTTCCTAGTGTGTCATGGGAGGATATTTCTATGGACTTTGTTTTGGGATTGCCTTGTACACAGAAGGGGAGGGATAATGTTTTTGTTGTTGTGGATTCTAAGATGGAATATTGTATTCCTTGTCACAAGAGTGATGATGCTACACATGTTGTTGATTTGTTCTTTTGTGAAATTTTTCGTTTGCATGGTGTGCCAAATACTATAGTTTCACATCGTGATACTAAATTTCTTAGCCACTTTTGGAGAGGTTTATGGGCTAAATTGGGGACTAAATTGCTGTTTAGTACTACATGTCATCCCCAAACTGATGGACAAACTGAAGTAGTTAATCAAACTTTGTCTACTATCCTAAGGGATGTGTTAAAACAGAATTTAAAAAAGTGGGAAGAATGCTTGCCTCATATAAAATTTGCTTATAATCGTTCGCTGCATTCTACTACTAAATTGTGCCCTTTTGAGATTGTGTATGGTTTTATTCCGCGTGCACCTATTGATTTATTACCTCTTCCATCTTCGGTGCACAATACTTTAGATGCTACACATCGTGATGATTTGATCTTACAGTTGCATGCCACGGTTAAAAAAAATATTGAACGCATGAATGATAAATATAAAATGTATGGTGATAAGGGAAGGAAGGAGCTTATATTTGAACCTGGAGATCTGGTTTGGTTACATTTGCGCAAAGACCGTTTTCCTGAATTACGCAAGTCCAAGTTAATTCCATGTGCTGATGGTCCTTTTAAGGTGTTAGAGAGGATCAATGCATATAAACTTGAGTTACCTGCAGATTTTGGGGTTAGTCCCACATTTAACATTGCAGATTTGAAACCATACTTGGAAGACAATGATGATATGGCGTCGAGCACGACTACAATTCAAGAAGGGGAGGATGATGATGACATCCCTACTATGGACAAACACTATGCCACCACACATGCAAGGAACTATGACTATAGCTCGTGCACGTCAACTTAATAATCAGATACTTTCGTTTCTACGAGTTGTTCCTAATATACATGAGAATATGTTACTGCCTAAATCAAATGTGTTTGTCTCTCTTAGGAATGATGGACCTAGCATGGATGAGATGGATAAGCTTTAGAGCATGTACGTTGATGGAGATGGCAGCATGAGTAAAAGAGATGGAGATGATGACTCCACGGATGGAGATGACAGCAACATAGAGTCATCGTAATGAAGAATGAAGTCTTGGACAAAATATTCAAGATACATCTATAAGAAATTCGTCCATAGACTTATATGGTGCCGCGTCACCTCTATTTTCGGGCCTAGCCCATGTATTTTCGTCATACCCTTTCATGGGCTGTTTTTAGAGTCCGTATTAATAAGGGAAAGAGAGATAGACTAGGATTCATGGCTCCACCTATGGGATCACGAATTTCCTCTCTTTTACCTCATAAATACCACCATTAGGGTTTCATTTCGACTTGGATTTTGTTTAGTTAAAAAGAACTCAACTTTCCTAGTTTTCGCCATAGGCACGAGTGTCGGCTAGGCCTCCTATACTACACACTTGCAGAATCCCACCATTCAATAAAGCTCATCTTTCGTCCACAATTGTGATTGAAATATTTGTTCTTACTTGTTCCTCGATTGCTGGTAGAACTAGACTGCTTGGTCAGGCTGATCGTGCTTCTGCAGGATCGGTAACTCCCGGAGATTGGTTTAGCGATTGCATTGGCGCTGCGTACGTGTGCGTACTAGTCGGATCGCCAAGGTCAAACTCCACCATAATCGACGTATCGCATCTCATCGAAAGATCGTACTACCTTTGCCCTATCAAGTGGTATCAGAATTCAGGTTGATCGGTGAGATTTTACTGCTTTCCTAGATTGGATTGCATCTTCATACCTACAGTCCATGAAAAAATCAAAAATATTTAGGGTTAGATCATCCCGTCTTACAACCAGTCCGGGCCTGTCGTATTTTCTTTTCAGTATTGCATCGTTGAGTTTACGTCTGCATCGTCATGTCAAATTGCTGGTCTTAGCGTCTAGTTCCTGTAGAGTTTCGAGTTCTGATCACATATTGTCATCGCCGCCACCGCATCGACTCACACGCTTGCATACACCATCCGCCAACCACCAAACTTCCGCCGCCATCTACCGATTCACCGCATACACCACTGCCTTTATACCCTGATGCGCACAGCTTCGTGTCGGATACATATTAGGGTTAGGGTTTTGTGTTCGAGTCCCTTTCCATTTCGAGTTTAATTCTGAGTCTCCCCAGTAATTCGAGTTTGTATCTGTTCGGATTTCCTAGGAGTCGCCAAAAAAAAAAGTCTGAAAACTTGTCCGGAAATTTTTTGAGCCTATACTATTTTTAGGTTCCCGGGAGTGTGTTTGGGCACTCGCCATTATAGTGATATTTTTTCGCCCCGAGCGCGCTTTCCGGAGCACTTTCAGGAATTTCCAAAAGGAATTTTGACACGTGTTTTCTGTTCATATCTCTGTAATCTTCACTTATACTCAGCTTTTGAGAGCTAGTTCAGCACTGCTTGTTGTTGCAGCGTCGTGGCTTCGTTGGTGTTTTAGTCTCGCGTCTCTAATACGGTCTGGCCTAGGACCAGCACAAGTACCGTCTTTGAGCGTTTATTCAACGTGCATTCCTGAATTGATTATTGCTAATCTTTTCTACTAGATTTCATCCTCCTAAAGCTTCACAAATTTCTACTCAATGCATTGTGCCTCACCTAGTAATTGCTTTGTCCAATCTTTGGGTGCTGATCTTTGCGGTTTCCGTGACGCCCTCCTGCTTGGTAAGGAACTTGTAAGAGGTTTCCATATTGCTTGACGGTTTGCGTGATTTGCCACCACATCCTAGTAGTACATAGGACCGTATTGTTTCTTGTGTTCTACTAATCATGGCAGGTGAGGACTTTGACCAGATGACGAACAAAGAGCTGTATGAGCACTCCGAGAAGATGGTGTCCACCCATGCTGAGGACTTCTTAAGAAGGTGGGAGGTGCCATGGAAAAAATAGATGAATTGGAGGGTGTCTTCAACACCAAATTCGACACCATCAACACCACCTTGGCAGATTTCACTAGCAAGTTTGATCGCTTGCTGGAGGCTGCGAAACCCGTTCGTATACGTGGTCCTGTTTTGCAGGGCGCCGCACATCCAGGGGCACGTCGTGTACCTCTACCTCATGAAGAAGCACAGGGATCGACGGCGGCCGCCGCTGTTCACGTTGCCGTGGATGACACGGAGGACGAGGATGACGGTTATGCGGAGGATGGAGAGTTTTCTGTGCAACCCCCAGGTCGTCCCCGTGCACATTCTCACAACTACCGGCCACAACCTCAGGTTCGCGATGATGAACATGTAGCTAAACTGAAATTAACTATTCCACCGTTTAAGGGTAGATATAATCCTGATGCATATCTTACATGGGAGTTAGAAGTAGAACAATGTTTTGCATGTTTAAATTATCCCAAGGATAGACGTGTTTGTGCCGCCACATGTGAATTTACCGGTTTTGCTTCAGTTTGGTGGTCTTAATATTGTAGACTTAATAATGCTGCTATACCTGACACTTGGGATGCTTTGAAACGTGCTATGCGTTCTCGTTTTGTACCTCCTTATTATCAGCGAGAAATGCTACAAAAACTCACTCGTTTACAACAAGATAAAAAATCTGTAGAAGAATATTATCAATAATTGCAAACTGGTATGATTCGTTCTCGTATTGTTGAGGAGAATGAAGCTATGCTTGCACGATTTTTTGGTGGGTTGAATAAGGAGATTCAAACTGTATTAGAATATAAGGAGCATAATACTATCACTCGTTTATTTCATCTTGCTTGCAAAGCTGAACGTGAAGTGCAGAATCGTCAACCACGGACAAGACCTAACTTTTCTGCAGGACGTATTTCATCATGGACACCTCGGTCAACCGATTCTGCCACTCGTGGAGCTGCACCTTCCACGAGCAAGTTCATCGCACCACCTTCCCAAGTGCCATATACTATGCCGCCACCATCTCCCACAGGGTCTTCACGGAGCACATCTTCGGGGGCGTCCACAGGTAAAACCAAGGACGTCCAATGTCGTCGCTGTTGGGGTTATGTGCACTTTGAGCGTGAGTGCACTACCAAGCGTGTGATGATCGTGCGTGAAGATGGAGAGTATGATTCTGCGAGTGATTATGATGAAGATACATTGGCACTTCTGTGCGCACAAAAAGATGATGATGCAGATTCTGACATAGAGGTGATGGGCGCCGATGCTGCTAACGCATATCCGAGCCTCGTTGCACAACGTGGCTTGAGTGTGCAGCTGACTAAAGCCTAACAAGATCATCGCCATAATTTATTTCAGACCCGAGGTGTTGTCAAGGAGTGTGCTATTCGGATCATCATTGATGGTGGGAGCTGTAATAACTTGGCTAGCATTGAGATGGTGGAGAATCTTTCTTTACCTACACGGCAGCACCCCCATCCTTACCATATTCAATGGTTCGACAGCACAGATAGACTTAAGGTAACACGAACTACACGTGTGCATTTTACTATTTGGACATATTCTGATTTTGTTGATTGTGATGTTGTTCCTATGCAAGCTTGTTCGTTGTTACTTGGTAGACCATGGCAATTTGATAAGAATCTGTTCATAATGGTAAAACTAATAAATATACACTTGTGCATAATAAAAAGAAAATTGGTCTTACACCCATGTCTCCTGAAAATATTTTAAAAGATGATCTTGCTAGAGCTTGTAGAGCAAAAACTCAGGAGAAACAAAAGAGTGAGAATTAGATTGTTGCTAGTGAGGTTATTCCACCTAAGAGTTCTACTAAATCTGCTCCTAAAGTTGCAAATGAAATTCGTTTGAAACATCCTAGTTTACTTGCTACCAAATCTGATATTTCTGAATTGTATGTGAATACTCTGTTTGTTATGCAATAGTTTGCAAAGAAGTACTGATTTCTTTTGAGGATATGCCTCCCTCTTTGCCACCTTTTGTTGCTAACATTTTGCAGGAGTATGTGGACGTTTTCCCACAAGACATGCCACCAGGGCTGCCACCCGTTAGAGGAATAGAGCATATAATTGATTTGATTCCTGGAGCTTTACTCCCAAATCGTGCAGCCTATCGTACCAATCCTGAGGAGACTAAAAAGATAGAACGACATGTACGAATCTAGTCATTTTAGTCACTCAAAAACAACATCCCTCTAGTCATTTTAGTGATTACACAAACCAAATTCACTACACCAAAACCGATCATCACGTGAGAAGATGTAGTTGCAAAGGCGAACATCGACATGTTCATCATATCATCCATATGACTCATGCTTTACCTTTCGGTTACGTGTTCTGAGGCCATGTATGTACATGCTAGGCTCGCCAAGTAGAACCGTAGTATTGCATGTGTTCCGAGGCCATGTCTGCACATGCTAGGCTCGTCAGCACCCGTTGTATGCGAACGTTGAGTCTGTCACATCCGATCATCACGTAGTGTCTCGAAATAACGAACTTTATTAACGGTGCATACTAAGGAAGAACACATTATTATCTTGATATTAAGTGAGAGGGATCATCTTATAATGCTACTGTCGCGATCTAAGCAAAATAAGATGCATAAAAAAGATTAACATCACATGCATGGATAATGTGATATGATATGGTCCTTCTTGCACTTGATCTCCATCTTGTGCATCATGGTATGATCTCCATCATTCCACCGGCATGGCACCAAGGTCCATGGCACCTCCATCTTGATTGTCCATCAAAATTACAACATATCACATGGATATGATATACATCACGCAAACCATAAATAATAAGACAACCATATGGCTCCTGCCGATATATCAATAATTTACAAAAGAGATCATATCATACATCAAATTTGTAACATTGACCATATCACATCACATGTCCTGCAAAAACAAGTTAGACGTCTCTAATTTATTTTTTGCATATTTTACGTGGCTTAGGCCTTTCGAAGATAGAACCATTCATACCTATGAACATGAACCACAACGTTCATAAACATATTTTTAACAACCCTTTGTAGATTACATCTTAACTATAGTAGGAGAAACATAACACCCCTCAGCCACAAGTGAGACAGGTCTCGTGTACAAAGTACACATAATATTTATTTATGGCAGCTTCATCCTACTATGCCACTAAGATTATAAAATACTCAAGGAGGCAATAACATGATCATCAACGTCCACATACACCTATGTGTTCTACCCGTACAAATCATCTATGCATAAATCCGACTCTGATACCACTGAAGAGTTCGTTGCATAGAAAACCAAAAATTTCCTACGCGAGAGACACCCAAAGGGCCAAGATCTAATCTAGGAGATGTAAGCAACGGGCATAGAGAAAGTCTTAAGGAGAACATACCCTCGAAGACACAAAGCGTTACGAGATCTAATCTCGTTGGTGATGTAGTCGAACTCACATCGATCTCAAGATCGCGAAGAAGAGCGACGCAATCCGACATCGCTTCCGCACTCGGTCACACTATAGCTTGATGACGACCTCCGTTCCCTCGATCCAGAGGGGCAGCGGAAGTAGAGGATCCACCGAAAATTCCAACAACACGACGGCGTGGTGTGGTTGAGAAACTATATGGTCATGGCTTCGCCAAGCGGATGACCAAGAGGTGGAGCAGCGGGAGGAGGGAGAGAAATATGACACCAAGTTGTGTGGGGATAGGGAGGTTCAACCCCTCTTTATATAGGAGAGGGAGGCAGCCACGAAATTTTTGTGCCTCCACCTCTCCCCTCATCATGTGGGTGGAGTCTCCACTCAACCCACTCATTCTCTCATCAATTTCCACTCAAAATTCCAAGTTTTTTTTAATAAATAAATAAAACAATTTCATTATTTATTTTAATATTTGTTAATCCTATTAACAAATATTAACACTTACCCCCTTAAACTATTTTTTAATCAAACATTAACATATACCACCTTGAACTATTTCAATATTCCCCGAAACAATTCTGGTGACTATTTCAATATTCCCCGAAACAATTTCTGTGTTGTCCAAACTTTTCTCCGATATTTCGTATCCACTCGATCGCGTCATCAAACTTTAAGTGTGTCATCCTACGGTTCATAAATAATGTAGACATGATCGAGACACCTCTCCGATCAATAGTCAACAACGGGACCCGGAGATCCGTAATGACTCCTACACATTTAACGATGAATCTAGTGATCGTGTAAACCATAAACGCAATTCTCTTTGTCTCGCGATATTTTACTTGTCCGAGATCCGATCATTGCTATCAACCATACCTAGTTCAATCTCGTTACCGACAAGTACTCTTTTACTCATTCCGTGATATGACATCCTTGTGACCAAGTCACGTGCTTGCAAGCGATATCGATGTGATATCACTGAGAGGGACCAGAGTATATCTCTCCGTCATTTGGATGGACAAATTCCACTCTTGATCCATGAGTCTCAACTAATACTTTCCTAATACCCAACATCACCTTTATAGTCACCCTGTTACGGTGTGACAATTGATGACATCAAAGCACTCTTCCGGTGTTAGTGTTTGACATGATCTCATGGTCTAAGGATTAGAGTTACTTCGTATGTTTGATATAACAATGTAAACTTAATGACTTAATCATATTGCTATATTCACTTTGGGTCTATGTTCATCATATCATTCTACCAATGACATGACCCCGTTATTAACAACATCCAATGTTCATGATCAGAAAACCTTGATCATCTGGTAATCAACGAGCTAGTTAAACGAGAGACGTTACTAGGAACTCTTGTTTGTTTATCATACACACATGTATCAACGTTTCCGGTTAATACAATTCTAGCATGAGAAATAAACATTTATTATAAACAAGGAATAAAATAATAACCACTTTATTATTGCCTCTCGGGCATATTCCCTTCAGAAAAAACCTGTGTTAGCACCCTCGCTCAGCCAAGCAACACATGTCGTCGGTGTCCATGGTGCGCTTTAGTGATGCCAACCCAAAATATTTTTTATTGAATACTTTAGGCGTGCTTGAGCCGAGCGCACAACCCTCGCTCATCGGTAGAAAACTGCCTTGACCCTATTGCTAGGTTAAATCTTATATCACCTCCTCGCTATCATTAGCTGCAGTTTCCCACATCCTGCCTTCTTATCACTCCAACTCATGAGTTGGCATAATGCGCTTCAACTTAGAGAAGAGGTGAAAGAAAATGGTGCCGATCCTCATCAACCACACCCCAAGAGGTATCAAAGCCATCCATATTTAATTAGAAGCACTCAAAGTGGGTCTCTTTCAACCCGCCCACTATGGCCTATAGGCGAGGATAGAGGATAGTGGTAAGTGATGACCACTGTGAGGTAAGGGCCGATATGCGAATCATCGCGATCCACCAGGACAAATACATGTCACGATTGCTTGTTCGACCAAGTATAGAGCCTAACATGGAGGTAAACTTCCTTGAATTGGCACTCATTTAGAAAATGCCTAAATCTACCCATGACGCGCCGACGAAGGTTATCTTTGTTCTTATCCTCGTCCTAGTATATCATGATGAAATACCCACAAAAGACCCAAGGTTTAGGGTGGACATAATGTAGATCATGCAAGTACGCAAGGAAGGCAATCTTATTGAATCCTCCTGCGGACCGTAGACACAAGGTAACCACCACCACGGCTCTCCAGAGAGGGGGTCATCCTAGGCTTCACACTATTGACATTAATGTGGGCATTATTAAATTGCACCACCCTACTAAGCCAAGCCAAAATGATAACTTTGCACTTAAGGTTTCTATTACGATAGAGTTAGATTCAACTTAGGGATTGATCATCTGCAACATATAATAGACACGTCTGTCGTCGTGACTAGGCTCCGAACACGTGTACAACTCACTCTTAAGTCTGCGCACATTACACACCATAAACTTAGATTTGTAAGACATCAAAACATCTTTACACCTGGGTTCGAGGGAGGGATCAAGCGCCACGAGATGACCATCCCATAAGAGGTGGTGAGCATCCTCTAATCTTCGAACATGACCACCCCTAAAGCTCCCAGGTCGCCTCGATCATGTCGTTGCTCAGGGGCAACTTGAACATCATGTGGTAGAAAAGGCTGCCTCGGAGGGCGCCTCGTGAGGTTTTAGCGTGCTCTCATCTACGCATTAAGGCTGGTCTGTTGACCTGCGATCCCGGCGATGTGAGTGTGGAAAAACATGTCGTGCATGAGGAAGAGGACTTGGACGAAGCTTGGTGATGGCATAGATCACGGTTTGTTCAGCATCTACCATATGTCCAGAGTAAGCTTAGAACGACCACAGTGACACTTTCACCAACGTCGACGTCGATGAGGGACCTGGCGAGGAGGGTCCGCAGACGACCTCAACGTCGTCGTGGATGAATCAGCTGCGCAAGAAACGTCAACTCTAGTGTCGTGGGTGACGCTTTCGACGCTGCCATGAGCAGCTCCCCGTCCAACGCATCACTAATCGATTTACCCGTGGTCGACGGCGTATGTGCCAGGTCCGAGTCGAGGCCCAAAATAGGAGGTGTGCGTGTGGACATCGCCTCAAATATGACTGTCAAGTCTAGAGAAGAGTACGATAATCGCTAGAAAAAAGGAACTTTTCAAAAGTGAAACTGCATGCACTGTCATCGCGACACTTGTCGCGTTTTCCCTTCTCGTACGTTCTCTACGCGCCAAGTGTCGGCTTCTCTGTCTGCGCGACCCCCTCCTCCCTAAGGTGTCTACATGCGTGATAAGGGGCACGAGAGAGTTTTGGGGGAGAAACTTATGATACATGGTTGAATCATAATACAACTGCTTGGTTTGAAATAATTGTGTTTTGAGTGCCATTTCAGAAGGCTTCTCTTTTTTCTAGTGACACCGGAAGAGTACTTATAGCAAGTTTGATGATGCAACCGGAGCCAACCAAAATTTTGCTCAGACTTCACCTATTGTATCACAAACTAGTAGGTTTTGGATAACAAGTTAGAGCATCTCCAGTCGTGCCCAGGAAGACCCCAGGACCATTTCCTGACGCCGACGCTGTAAAACTGCCCCAGCTGTGCCCCCAACTTCTCGTTTTGAGCCGGATTCGGCAAAAAATACGTCCGACACACCCAGGCCACCGGGGGCAACCGGGGGATGTGGCCCTATTTTTTTTGGCCTGTTTGGCCCACCGTCAGCCACCCAGACCCTCTCTCTCCTCACTTTTCCCGGGTCCAACCCATGTGCTGCCTCTCCCTCCACCAGTTCTCTCTCCTCGCATGTCCACGCCTGCATAGCTCGAGTAGTCTAGTTGAGTCTTCGCGGTATGGCGCCATACCATCGCGGCGAGGAGGCTCGCCGTCTGGCTGCTGCACTAGTCCGAGGCCCTCCGCGGCCACACTCGGCGCCGACGAGCTCGCGGCCAAGCTCGGCACCGTGACCCTGGACGGCCATGCTGTTGTTGCTCCTCGTCTGCGGCGTCGCGCGCCTCCTCGCTCGGCGGTCGGCCGTCTCCTCGCCGTGCGCCTCCTCGACGTCGTCGCGCTCCTCCTGGCCACGCATCTCCTAGACGCTATGCGGGAGAACCCATGCCGAGGACCCCGGCGTCGGCTGCCTCCTCGCCGCGCGCCCCGCCTCGCCCGGCGCTGGCCGCCTCCTTCTCGCCGAGCGCCCCTGCTCGCCAGATGTCGGCCGCCCCCTCGCAGAGGCGAGGCAGAAGACAGCCTTCTTGTGGCCGCGAAGCACGCCTCCATGGAGCAATAGAGCATCGGCGCCCTCCCAGCAGTAGAGCACCGGCGTGACGGCGCTTCAGCACCCTCCTCCTCGTGCGTTGCTCGGCCATCTTGCCATCCCGTCCACAACCTACGCGCTCCACGACATCATGGACTCCGGCACGACGGTCACCGCCTCCAAACCGTCGCCTACTCCGCACTCCGCGACGAGGACAAGCTCGGCAGTGGCAAAAGGCCAGGCTCGAGTGCGCCGTCTGCCTCGGCAGGGCTAGAGCTAGGTGGAGCCAGGTGCTGCCACGCGTTCTCTGATGCATCTCGACTTGGGGGCACGACTGGAAAATTTTGCCCCCTAGGCCAAAAAATCCGCTGGCACCATCTCAACCAGCTGACAAAGTGCCCTGGGGCTGAAACGGCTGGAGATGCTCTTACAACAGTGCTGCAACACGTAGGAGCATCAACGCCGATGCTTTGTGACGAGGACATCCCTAGTTCTTTACCACACAAGGAGGTTGTTATCCAAGAGAAGCATGATGAAATAAGACTTGGACCAATAACAAGATCAAGGGCCAAGTTATTACAACAACAGGTGAATTCACTCCTTATTGAATATGATGTTTGTGATGGTGAGAATTTTATACTGCCTAAGTGTATGCATTTATGTATGATCAGGGTTATTGATAACACAAACATGGAGGTGAAAAACAACAAGGAGGAGCTGGAAAACAAGACGGAGATGCTGGAAAACAACATTACAAGTGGTGAAAACAATTATACAAGTGGAGAAAACAAATGTGCAAGTGTGGAAAACAACTCCAGGAATGTTATTCCACACTAGGCAACAAAGGAAACAAGAGGAGGGCGCCCCATTGAAGATCAATGCGCAATATAGAAGTCCTATTCCTAATAGGCATGGCTTGTATGCCATAATTGGCCGAACCCCCTAAAGTTGGGTCAGTTTGTATCTCCCCTAGTCCTAGTTGAGTTCTAGTAGGAGTAGTGCTTGCGCAAGGAGCCCTTGTTGTCACACCCCTCCTCCTTTATATACGTACCACCTGCGTGTGGATTAGATTAGAACAAGTTTAAACCAAAAACCCTAGCCTCTAGATTGTATTGCTGCCAAGCATTCATCTTGAAGTAACCATTGCAAAGTTGCGTGATATCGTGTTGTTCCACTGGGAATAAGGGGATACATGACCACTCGTGATTTTTGATTGCGTGTGCAAGAGTGTGTAGTTGAGAATATCCAAAGGGGTTGATTATTGTTGCACTGGCAACATGGATTATCCAAGGAGAGTTCTTAGTGTAGCACTAGTTGTCAAATTAGCCACAAAACATCCACCAAATTCGAGAGAGCTCATTGAGAAGATCGGGCCACCCAATATCACTTTGGACTGCCAAACTAGGCATCCAAAGTGTAAGCGATAAATACAGTGAGGGAATCAATCTTGTTAAGTGACAAGTGAATATGGAAAAAAAAAAAGTTGGAAACACGATTATTTCAAACCAAGCAGCTGTATTATGATTTAAGCAGGCATCATAAGTTTCACTATGCCTAACAATTACTAATCTAAACTTGACCAGTCGTCATGCTACCATTGGATTATAAGTTTAAATACAACATATTTTAAATAAACAACAACCATTTTTTTTCAGAACGAAAATAGAACCGCAATATGCAGCAAGCATGTTCCGTCATTCCTTTCATATGCAGTCGATCTTCCTTGCCATGTCTCTTGAAAAATATGCACGCGTGAGGAAACACGCGACTAGAAAGAAATCTTCAAGAAAACCTAATCATGAGGCGACCTTGGTTCAGTCTATAAAAAGATCAAAAGAAAAAGTCCATACCTCAACAATGATGCAGAATAGAGGCTACTTGCCACTGTACATACAGCATTAAGGACATGATCTCCACTTTCGACCAAATAAAAACTGTCTAGTAAAATGTGACCATTCTTGACAGAGATCTGAGAATACCTGCATCCAAATCTGCAAAGGAAACAAACAAGAAAGATCAGGGTCTGGGGATGCAACTGAAGGCAAACAGATTCTGCCTGGCTTCAGTAATTACACGGGAGTTTGCTTACAGCAGTTTCTGCAATGTGTACGTGAATCTGATGCTTTCCACTGCAAAACTAGGTGTCAAAAGGGTGCGAGATACAAACACGGAGTCAATCTGGGAAAACATTCTGAAAACAAGATTATTTCAACCAAAACAGCACCATTTGCTCTGATTCCAGCAGGCATTTCACCAGCTTCATTGCCCAAGAATTACCAATCTAGACTTGAGCAGCTACTACACTACTCTTGATCTTGGATTATAAGTTTACAGACAACACTGTTTATCTAAACAACATTCTTGATCTTGGATCATTTCAGCATGCAACAAGCATGCACGGTCACTCCAGTTCATACACGATTTTAATCCTTCCTTGCAAATGTTTCATGAAAAATATGCACATGGGAGGAATATGACGGCTAGAAATGAAATAGTAAAGAAACCTCAATTATGCAACTTTGGTTCAGCATAAAAAATACACACAAGAGAGAAAGCCCATGCCTCAACAGTGATGCAAAGAGGAGACCACTGAACGGTACAGTAAGAAACATCTTCAAACTGCTGACTCTTCATTGATCATTTCTCAATTGCTTCAACCTTGCTGCAACCTGCTTCATTGATGGCCGAACGGCTAGTGACTCTGAAGTGCATGATGTAGCAATCTTTAGCATCTCAGTCAACCTGTCCCTTGGTGATGTATCCCACAGTCCCGGGGAGAAGAATTCGCTGGTGCGGTCCTCCTGCATTAGCATCCTCCCCCATGCTACGATCGTAAAACCGTCGCCGAACTGCGAGAATGAGGGATCCAAAGACCTCTTGCCTGACATCAACTCTAGAAGAACGACTCCAAAACTGTATACGTCAGACTTGTCAGAGACCCTGCAGGTAGTCGCGTATTCAGGCGCGACATAGCCAAAGGTCCCAGCGACATCAGTCGTGGCATGTGTTTGCGTAACTTCTATCAGCCTCGCCAGACCAAAATCGGACAGGTATGCGTTCAGGTCTTCATCAAGTAGGATATTGCTCGGTTTGATGTCTCGATGGATGATCCGAGGTGTGCAGGCGCAGTGAAGGAAAGCCAGCGCGTGCGCGACATCCGTGGCTATGGTATAGACCTCAGCACAGGACACCCGTCTGCTACCCATCTCATTTATAAAGTTCTCAAGGTTCCCGCCGGAGAGATAGTTGTAGATCAGGAAAGTGTCTGATTCTCCGATGTGGTACCCAATAAGTGTGACAAGATTCCTATGCCGAATTCTTCCGAGTGTTGCAATTTCCGCATCAAACTGCTGGAGGCCTTGGAAACGCCCCATGGCTAGCCTCTTCACTGCTACAAGATAACCAGGACCTAGCTCAGCCTTGTAGGTGGCACCAAAACCACCTGTTCCAATCAAGTTCTGGATGCTGAAGTTACTAGTTGCTCGGATAAGGTTGTCGTAATTGAGCTCAGGAGGAGCATCGGCGAATGTCACAACAGCTTTCCTCCTAAAATTCACGAGCTTTGAACGTTTCCTTCTCTCACACACAAAGAAGAGAAGGACTGCGAGAATAAAAGACACAACAGCAGTTGCAGCAGCAGCTACAATCACCGTCAGAATCTTGGATCTGGTCATTTGGCCACCCAATCTTCGAGTCCATTTCTGGGGATTATTTGACGCTGATGGTGGTACAGATGCATTTGGAGCCAAACACGGGGACAGTAGGGGATTGCCAAGAAAGAAAGTGCAGTCAGCAGAGTGCCTTAGGTAAGGTATGGCACCTGATAAGTTGTTGAAAGAGACATCAAACATAGCGAGTTGAGCCAGTTCACTGAAACTTTGAGGGATGCTTCCTGAGAGCCTGTTATGGTCAAGCATCAGTACTTCCAGAGCAGCCAAATCACCAAACTGCCCCGGGATCTCGCCTGTCAAATTGTTTCCACTCAAGATCAAACTACGCAGCAAATGCAGGTCACCAATGCTAGGAGATATTGGACCACTAAACTTGTTGTAACCAGTCTCGAAACTTTGAAGAGCTGTACAACTTGACAGCATATCAAGACTGCCTGACAACTGATTACTACTCAAATTGACAGCAACCCCACTTGCACCCTTGCAGAATCCAAAAAAATCACCAGAAAGCGTGCCGTTGAACATATTGCTGTTGAGTAACAAGGAGTAAGAGTAATTGCCACCCAGATGCAAGTCAACCGAAGGCAGGGCCCCAGCAAAGCCGTTGTTGCTGAAATCATGGAGAGCGGCATTGGCGACAGCCCCCAGCACCGAACTAAAAGGGTTAGCAGTAAATGCATTCCCAACTAATCCCTGATAATAGGGATGAACTACAAAATCGTCATTGATCATGATCAAACGGCTCGAGCACTTGCTCTCCACAGATGAGAGGAAGGGACCTGACAGCGAATTCCGGCTGACATTGAGGTATTTCATACATCCAATTCTCAGTTCAGCAGGCATGGAGCCCTCAAGGCTGTTGGAGCTGAGATCAAGAAATGTCAAGTCAACACACTCCCCAAGCCACGGTGGCACCGGACCGGCGATGTAGTTCTGCCCAAGGTTGACCGCTCGGAGGCTGCATGAACCATTCATGTACCTGGGCAGCCGGCCGTCGAGGTTGGCCCTGGGTGCCCAGAGAACCTGCAGCGCCGGGATGGTGACCACCTCGGGAGGCAGCCCACCGAGGAAGGCGTTGAACTCTGGCTGCTCCCCCAGCGACGCGGACGCGGCGGGGTCGGTGAGCACGAGCACGGCGAGGTCCCGGCAGCCGGCGAGCTCCCGGGGGATCCTGTCGGTGAGGCTGTTGCGGGAGAGGTCGAGGACCCGGAGGGCGGCGAGGCGGCCGAGCGCGCGCGGGACGGCGCCCTCGAGGACGTTGCGGGAGAGGTCGAGGACGCGGAGGGCGCGGCATTGGGCCACCGCGGAGGGGATTTCGCCGACCAGAAAGTTGGCGGCGAGGCGGAGGTGGGCGAGGGCGGGGCAGGGCGGCGAGGAGGAGTTGGAGTTGGAGGGCGGGAAGGTTAGGGGACCCGACAGGCGGTTGGAGGAGAGGTTGAGGGCGCGGAGTGTCGGGGACGCGAGGAAGTCGGCGGGGACGGGGCCGGAGAAGTTGTTGCCGGAGAGGTCGAGGCGGAGGAGGCGCGGGGGGAGGACCGCGGGGAGGACGCCAGAGAGGGAGGCGTCCGGGAGGTCGACTGCGGCGACGGCGGAGGAGGAGGGGTGGCAGGTGACCCCGCGCCAATGGCAGTGGTCGGAGGAGGAGGACCAATCGGAGAGGACGGCGGCGGGGTCGCTGGTGACGGCTTCCTTCAGCGCGATCAGGGCATCGAGGTCGGTGGGGACGGCGGAGACCAGCGGGACGAGAACGAAGAGGAGGAGACGGTACGGAGCCGCCATGAGTGACGGCGGCGGCGAGGTGGGGAGCGAAGCCAGAGGGGTGGTACTGTGGTAGTGTGGATTTTGAATTCTGGTTTGTTTTTGGGCCGCCCGAAATTTGGGTTGATACCCAATAACAGAGCAGCACATGACGGTGTGATTTTGGAAATAATTGGATCATCCTCCTGCAAAATTCGGCTTACTTAAGACTAGCCACAGTAAAGAGTATCATAGAGTAGTAACATGTATATTACTACTTAATACTTAAGACTAGTCACAATGGGTAGTATCATAAGTGTGGCAACATAGATGGTTCAATTTATTGTTTTATGGGATCTATACCAAGACTTCAACTTGGTGATCTATTTGTGGCATCTAGCAATATGAAATTTGTTTGCTGATACGACCAAGAATAAATACAGGATAAAAAATTAAATAGATCCATAATAAATAATCAAGTGCCAATCTTTACCTAATAATAAAAGCGATAAGGCTTCCCTGGTTAGTTGGTTGGTCGGTCGGTACGTCGCGATTGGTATTCACGTGAGGTTAGCTAGGTTCAATTCGTATCTGTTCAGGTTCCCGTTTTTTCTCTTTCCACGTATGGCAGTTCCTGGTTAAATCTGAATCCAACACGTATAATCTACAAATCCTTAGGTACGTCTAGCCAACTCTTTTTATAAACTAAGGATCAAGGAGTCGAGGAGACGCGCAGGAGACATCACGCTCACGCAAGCGAAAGCTCCAAGGAAACGATCTCCCCGTGACGTTGTGGCCGACGAACTTACTGAGACCCACGCGGCATCTCGGAGGAGACATCTTGCCGAGAACCTGTGGCCGGACGCAATGCGCGCCTGACTCAGTCGCTCACGCAGATGAGAGATCGGAGAAGATAGTTAGGCAATCGTTTCATCTACATGAATGCATCGGCGAAACTAGCAAGAGATGGTTGTGATCTTTTCTATTATTGCTAATGCCGGCGGAGGAGCTGCCGATGCTTGGCCAACGCAGCGCTTGTGAACAAAGTCAGCCACCCCATTGGCAAAGAGGACACTCTCGCGGCGTAGCTCACAACAGTTGATGTCGTGGCCAACCTGTCGGGTCGCTGCCCTCGCCTACCATCGGCATAGCTCACAAGTCACAAGCGAGATGCAGCGGAGCTTCGACACGCAGATGACTCCATGGTCCAACTCATGAGGTCCTCATGCTGTCATGCACGTGGTTTGTCCGGTAAGCTAGCTGACTGACTTGGAGTCTAATTGCATGTGCACAGTACAACAGTGATTCCTGCACGACATGCACATATGCCTGTGCTTCCCATGGCGAGATCCCACGCCAATCAGATCTCGCCCCCAGCACTGCTTTCTCGAGGAGGATGTAAGGCTAACAACCTCGATGACTTCCCAGCGATGTTCTTGACGGCTCGGCACGAGCGTTGGCATAGTCGGTGGCCCGGTGCTCCATGGCTAGGACGGCGAGCGCAGCCCTGGCCCGGCCCTCCCCGTGCAATCAGGCCCTGCGTGTAGAGGTTGTTGTCTCCCCGTGATCCCAGCGGAAGATGCGTTGGTGGCATGCACTCCACAGCAAGGATCACGACGCCGCCCAGGCCTCAATGGCAAGGACGTACTACACATCGACGATGTAAGCGTGGTCCGGGCCGCAACGCCAAAGATGTACGGCAACTCCAAGTGGATGACTCCAACATCAGAGGTTCTTCCAAACTCCTTCTGTCAAGTTCTTGATATATAGCCAAACAGGAAGGATTTATGGACTTCTTGGGAAAATATGTGAGTAGAGAAGCAATTATGTACGAATATGGAAAAAATCGGTAGGAAGGAGCGATTCTCAATTATCAAGGCAACACATATTTTCAATGCTAATGGTGTTACTGGCAGACCCAATGGGGATTGGTGCGACTCTCACATGCCGGATACCGTATGTACCTAGGTTATAGCAGACGTGTTTAGGGAACATGGGTTAGTGGTGATGGACGCAACTAGATTCATATTTGAATATGATGCAATTATCCTGAAGGGTCAAGCATCACCTTCAGTGGAAAAGATAAAACAAACTTTACTGGTTCATTCTGATCTACTGAAAGAGCAAACAATGGTAACTCATTGGTCGTTGCTACAGTAGCTCTAGCGGATAAGGAGGCGAAAGGGGAGTGCTCGCTCTCGGGGCCGGCCCGATCCCAGACCTTCGCCGCCGGCGTCGCCGGATGGGGATGGGATGGGGGAGGTGCTTGGTATCCCGTTGTGCATAGTAGGTGTAGGATCTAGTTTTCAGTTGAAGTTCTTAAGCTGTGTTGTTGTTTCTTGGTTTGGCGCTATGCCATGGAGGGCATGGTGGCCGGCTGCTTCAGGCGGCGCTGGCTCGCCGGCGGTGAAGTCCTCGCTCTCCGTAGCGCTCTGGTGGTCGGAGCCGAAGCCGGGGGGTGCGCGACGAGTCCACTCCTCCTCCTCTGAATAAGCTCGCGGTGGGGGTTCATTCCCTCGATCCCCTTGGTGGTTCTCTTCCTTCAGTACTGAAGCGTTTGATGCAATCCTGGCTGGGTCATCGTGGGGATGACGCCAGGTTGTGCGGAAGAACTGGTTTGGTTGCTCAAGGAAGGGGGCTGGGTGCGGTTCGTGCGAGGTTGTGGGGGTCTGTGCTGCTGACTGTGACGATGGTGTCGCTGCTGGTCGTGGGTGCGAGGAGGCTCTGCTATCGCATCCTGCTTGATCGACGACGTCTTCGTCTTGCTGCTGGCTTTGTGGGCCTTCACAAATCCTTTCATCTTCTGATTCCCATCGGTGCCGATGATTATTTTCTCGTGGGATTGATGGAAGATGATTTTTCAGATGGAGATGTTTAACTTAGGGGTCGGTGCTCTGGTTGATTTCTGCCTGTTGAAGGAGGCGATCTCCTTTGCAAGAGGTAATATTGGTTGCACTATGATCATCTCTGTCGGTTCTTCCTGGATACAGATCCTCCCTCAAGATTTTTGTTGTGGGCATCCAAATTCATCCTGTGAGCTACAACTCAATAAGTTTACATGCCATGCATCTACTTTATTGTCAACTATTGGGAGTGTCAATTATGCCTCTTTGCTATTCGGGACATGCCGGAGGCGGATGAGATCGTCTCTGCTGCGGTTTCTCAGATTTAATGGCAAAGATCCTCCTCAACTGGGCTCGGTATTGCACCCTACAAATCTACAGCTCAGTTTTCTACCTCATGATTCCTGGACAACGCGATTGTTGGTTGAGCCGCCAGCACTACGGTTGGACAGGGTGTTCGAAGCCCTTGGAGAGTACATTTGCAGGTTCTGTGAGTCCGAGTTCTCGCCGGACCCCCTGATAGGCTCCTTTTGTGCTCTCAGACATAGTTGTTACATTGCTCATGTAGTTCATCTTCGATGTATCTTCTTTGGTTTTCTTTATCAGGATAACTTTTGTAATCACAAAGTTGTAACGTGTGCTTATCAATGGAAGTGATTGCAGCCTCTTTGGGGGCACCTTTGTTCAAAAAAAAAAAGGGTAACTCGCTGTGCAATGGTGTTACTTTATTATTGATTTTGTGGCTAGATACTGAAGTCCATATATTTTTATTTGTAGTAAATGAGTTATATTTGGCGTGCAACTGCACAGTTAATTATTAGGTACGTTTCAGTAAATGACTAATCTGTAGTTCTGCATCTTTATAATTTGTACACATCGACATTTGAGTCTAGATTTATTACCTCAATTAGTTCTGTTACCTAGAAATATTTGCCATGAAGGAAGGTATCCACATGTGCATCATTTTGATGGCAACGCCTAATAGTGTACCCTTGGAAAGGCGTATAGAATAAATTCTTCATGATAGTGGGGTAGTAGAAGAAGACTATACCAGCAAGTTCCAAAATCAAATGAGTAGTGGAAATTTGTGAACTACATCAATACCCAGTCTTGCAAAAGAAAAGAGCTGTCAGAGAGTTCTTATGTTTATATGATAAATGTATTTGACATTTGATTCCATGATTAGGTGGTTTGACCTAATTGATCTACTGCACTCAATCTAGAAATTTTGGTTGACAGCTTTCAGCGTGCTTTTTCATTAAGAGTATTTCGTGTTACACGCGGGTATTTATTGCCATCAAAGTATTTTTCAGATTTATTTTACTACATGAAATTACTTTGACTCCACTGTGATGTGATCCATGAAAATAACAATTAGTTTGGCAGCACCAAAACCGACTCATCATGAGGAATGTCAGGGGGCGTGTCTGTGAGGAAGACTGTGCTGATGTTCTGAATGTTTAGTTCAGACTTTCGGATTAGAAAAGAAATTCCTAACACTTAAAAGACCAACATGCCTGATGCGTTGCTTGTGCAGCTTCCACCTGGAGGAATACTCTTCTATCTTCACCTATGCCTAGCCTATTTTCTTTTTTTTTGTTCAGGGACAGGCCAGTGCCATAGATTTGCGCAATCGTACAAGTAGAAGAATGACGGTTGGTTTTAGCAGTGGAGCCAGCAGTCTAAATTGTTGCAATATCGATGTCAGAGGATTAATCTGACAATCATACATTAGATGAAATTCAGTTTCCTCGAATAATTTCAGAGACATAAATTTTTTACGCACACAACCTCGACCCAAAGTCGAAGAGCATGTTTACGGGCCTTTTCATCCTTGGAAAAAATCTTTTCCAACCTATTTTTGATAGAAATACATAGAACTTTGTCACCAACTGATACACTCTAAGTCACACAATGCATGTTCATACGTGTATCATACTTTATCAAGATCAACGACAGTGTAATATCTGAACAACAAAAGCAACGTTCGAAGCTCTATTTCTTGCTTGAGATCATTATGAAACAACCATCTAGGGCTTCTCCATCTCCGGGTAGACTTCGGGGAAAAAACTGATTGTCCGATGTTTTTGAACCAATAGTTTATTTTTGTCATTCCCGGTGCAACGCACGGGCATATTTACTAGTATAATATTATTGCAATATCTGAAAAATATTTAGCAATACATAGATCAAGACTTCAGTATAACCTAGTGATGCCCAAACTTTTCCAAATATGCTCAATCAAATCGTTTTTGAGAGACTTGTGTTTGGGTCGATCACGAATTCTTGCATCTCTTTCAAGTACCTCAGCAAATTCCGGAATATCACCATGAGTAAATACCGATGGAAAGACAATCGATGAGCCTGCTTCCTCGTTCAAATTCAAGTCAAGAATATTCCCCGCTTCTTCTTTTTCATCATCTACTATCATATTGTGCAGAATGATGCATGCTATCATAATATTATTGAGAACGCCTCGGTCATATAGACGTGCCGGACGCCGTAAAATAGACCATCGCGCCTGGAGGACGCCAAATGCACGTTCCACGTCTTTCCTTGCTCCTTCTTGATATTGAGCAAACAACTTGTGCTTTTCTGTTTGAGCCATCGGTATTGACTTCACGAATGCTGCCCACTCAGGGTATATTCTATCTACCTGGTAATAACCAAGTTTATATTCCTTCTCGTTGACACTATAATTCACTTGAGTAGCTTGCCCTTTTAGTTGCTCAATGAACAACGTCGATTGATTAAGCACGTTGATATCGTTGTTGGATCCAGGAACACCAAAAAAGGCATGCCATATCCAAAGATCATGAGAAGCAACCGCCTCTCGAATAAGAGTAGGGACACCTTTATACCCGCTGGTGAATTGTCCCCTCCACTCAATGTGTCGGGGGAATGATCCCCGGGTGCCTTGACCAAGCGGAAAGAATAAGCCTGATGCCTGCGTTCCTTACCTTCACAAGGCCAAGTGCACGAGCTTGGCGTTGGGCCCCCATCCACCGGCTGAACGGGGGTCGATGCTCACCCGCCGGTTTCTCAGCCGGCCAACAATGAGCGACCGACAGCCCAGTTGGGCGCTAGTACAGCCCGGCTACTCCACAAGTCAACCGGTACGGAGAAGTATGGCGAACACGCCAACTCTTAGGCTTACGAAAGCCACAGTGCCACCCTACGCAGCGCGGTACACCTACTCTCCGGCTGCTCGGGGTACTCCGGCATGGGCTGAGCCGTACCCACGTACGGTCAGCGATATATCTACTCAAGCTAGCCGACACCTACCTACTCCCCCCGGTACCCGACTCATGGGCTCGGGGTACCCGGGGTACGGCTAGGGTACGGAGGTATGGGCAGCCGGGCAGCCGGGAGTGGCTGTCGGGTACGTCAAGATGGGCAAGGCGCTGCCAACGTACGGTACACGGTACGGCACGAACCGGACTCGAAGGACGAAGGGCGTTTGTCCTAGAATCTCCCCGGCTGGTCTGGAACCAGCCGGGCCCCACTTGTAAGCTGGCCAGTCCGGCAGTATATAAGGACTGGCCAGGCCTCAGTAGCAAAGGGACATTCCATTCGGACAGACACACCGAGACACTTTGTAAGGGCTCAGAGAACAATCTTGTAACCTGTGCATCGATAGAAAAGAGAGAGAAGCAGGAGTAGGGGTTTTACCTCAACACGAGGGCCCTGAAACTGGATACATCGTGTGTCTACACGCTTACTATCCAATCCAACGCCAACGCCACCGTTCGCTAGCATGTCCCCTCTTTAAACACCTTTAGGTCTCCCCTCTAGGTGCTGCCATGATTAACGCCACGACAGTTGGCGCCCACCGTGGGGAAGATAGCAGCAGTTGGGTCTGAGTTCTGTGTGGGATCACCTTCATTCGTAAGCGGGGGACGCATCGTCACCGGCCTGGTCGTGATCTTCGGCACCGTCGATTGCGTGATAAAACAACGTTGGGGCCATCGAGGGCCCGACTCTCCCGGACAACGGCTCCGTCGTTCAGTTCGGCGAGCATCGCGACTTCGTCGTCGTCGTCCCCGAGTTTCCCGCCAGGGTGCATGCCTGCACTGACCGCCTCTGCAAGGAGGTGATCGACGAAGAAGACGGCGAGTCACGGGATCATGCAGAGTGCATGGTCACTCATCGCCCGGACGACGCTCCAAAATACTAGCCGGAACGCCACTCCGCCCGGCTCCGTCCAAGACGTCCTCGAGAACCTCCTGTGTGCTCGTTACTTCGGACGTGGACCCCGAGGAAGTGGCCGCAGCACTCGAGCTGATGCACCAACGCCTCCTCGATAGCGCAAAAAACGTGGCCTCCACCCAGCGTCGGGTGGAGTCCCAGGTGCGCGAGTTCAATGCAATGCACAACTTCACTCCCATCCCGGCTGAGCCCAGTCGGATGGGAGCGATACGGCAGCGCGGGGGCAACCTCGTGCACGAGCTAGGGATCATGGCCGATCCGACTGTTCCACCCGGTTTCCGCCAGCCGATGTATAGCACCCCGGCCAAGAACATGAGAGCCGCGGATGCCGCCGTAGCTGAACTACCCGGTCTCCAGGGCGACGACCTGCTGCGTCAGCAGCGCTGCCTGCAGGACCTCCTCATCGCCGCCAACCAACAGCAGGCGACGCAGAGTCGCCAAGCCGCGTCCAAAACGCCTAGCCAGGCGCCAGCGACCAAGCCAGGAGATGCCGCTCAGCCTGACGCACAAGACCCCGAACATCATGCAGCGGAAGCCACCCACGCCGGCCGGCAGATGTCTTCGCCAAACCCAGGCCACGTGCCGTCACGCGGCGACGGCAGCGTAAACTCCGGGAACCAATCAAGGCGCTACACTGAACCAGCTGCAGGAGGCAGCCGGCACAGCCGCAACGACGACCGTCAGCCAGGCTACTACGCCTCGCAACCGGCTGCCCCGGCAGGTCGCTACTGCCAACCGCCTCCCCCAGGAGGCTATCAACCGGCTACTCGAGGCGGGCACTTGCCCGACATCGGTGAGTATCAGCCGGCGCACGTCGGCTACCGGCAGGCGGAGCCGGGGGGTCGGGTCCCCCTCACCAACTTCCGCGACCGCTTGGGCGCCTTCGGCCCAGCAACGCATCAACACCCTGGAAGCCTCCAAGATCCTCGAGGAGGAAGACATGGCCGGCCACCAGTGCCTGGGGCCGCGAATCACGACGGAGCCCTTCCACCGGGGATTCCAGCTCCTGAGGGACACGCCCAAGTACGACAGAACGACCAAACCGGAGGACTGGCTGGTCGACTACGTCACCCGAGTCAGCATTGCTGGCGGCAACCGGAGAGTGGCGGCGCGCTACGCACCGCTCATGATGAAGGACGCGGCGCGCACGTGGGTTAACAGCCTGCCCGCCACAAGCATCCACTGTTGGCTGGACTTCGAGAAGGTCTTCCTCACCAACTTCGCCAGCACGTACGAGCGGCTCGGCCGGCCGCGGCACTTGGCCAGCTGCGTCCAGCACAAGGGCGAGAAGGACCCGCGATTACTTGACCAGATGGTCTAACCTGCACAACACATGTGAGGGGGTGCAGGAGCACCAGGCCATCACTTACTTCATCAACGGGTGCCTCGATGGCACCATGTTGAAGCACAAGCTCTTCCGGGCAGAGCCCAAATCGATGGAGTACGTCATGCTCGTAGCGGACAAGTACGTCACGACGGACTTGTTCATAAAGATCCCGATCCGGCTAGACGCAAACGGTGCGCTGATCTCTGACGAGTCGGAAAGGGCAGACGGAGCCGGCCCAAGCCACCCATCCGGCAGGCCGAATGGTCGCGACGGACGCGACCGCCCCTACCACGACAACTGTTACACCAGGAAGCGGAGCGGAGCCATGGACGAGGAGCGGTATGGCGCGGCGCAAGCCGTGAACGTCGCAGAGGCAGATCGACCTCCGGCTGGAGAAGGGCGATACCCTCGCCCCCGACAAGACGACGACCAGTGGGGGGACCGGCCAAAGTACACACTGGAGGCCATGCTGGGCCAGCCGTGTAAATACCATTCCGCCCCCTGCAAGCCGGCCACGCACACAACGACCGAGTGCAGCTGGACCATCCGGCTGGCAAAAGGCGAAGGACTACCGCCTAGAGGAGCCCCTCCACCACCCTCGCCACCAGCCCGCGCGCCGATCAAGGCCGCTGCCAACAACAACAACAACCGCCCCGAGCGACCACACCCGCCTCCGGCTGATGCAGCCGGAGGGCCGCGCGACAACTTACCGCGTAATCACGCGACGTACTGTCATCAACGTCATCGAGCACTTCGACAAGAACAGCGAGCGTCACCGATACGCCGAGGTGAACGCGACCGCGCCGCCGATTCGCCAGCCGATGGATTGGTCCATGGCCCGCGTAACTTTCGGCCCAGCTGATCAGCCGGACGTACTACCGTCCCTGGGCTCGTACGCCCTCCTCCTCGACACCATTATCGTCACCGACAAGACAACCTGCACCTTCTCCTGGGTACTAATCGACGGGGGAAGCAGCATCAACATCATGTACAAGGATACGGCTGACAAGCTGAACATCACCGAGCATTTGCTCGAACCGAGCCGGACGACCTTCCACGGCATCATCCCTGGCCTAAGCTGCGTTCCTCTCGGAACCGTCCGGCTAGACACCGTATTCGGCGATGTCACCGATTACCGCCGAGAGACCATCACCTTCTAGGTGGTGGACCACAGCAGCTCGTACCACGCCATTCTAGGGCGTCCGGCCCTCACCAAATTCATGGCGGTGCCACATTACGGCTACCTCAAGATGAAGATGTCGGGACCGTTCGGCACCATCACGGCCGTAGGCGACTACCGGCTGTCCATCGACTGGGCCGCAGTCGGCTCGTGCATGGCGCAAGCCTTCATGGTGGCACAAGAGCTGAAAGAGATCAAGTGACAGATAGCGGCCGAGCAGCCGGAAATCCCGGATGGGAAGAGACCCATGGGCGAAGCACAATTCCAGGCCGCCCAGGAAACCAAGAAAATCCCGCTGAACCCCGGCCAGCTGGACGACAAATTCCTAACCCTAAGGGAAGCCCTCAGCCGAAAATAGGAAGACGAGCTCACCGGCTTCCTCCGTGAGAATCGGGACATCTTCGCATGGGAACCAAGAGACATGCCGGGTGTACCGAGCGAGCTGGCTGAGCACTCTCTCCACCTCAAGACGGATGCGAAGCCAGTTAGGCAACCTCTCCGAAGATTCGGAGAAAAAAAGGAGAAGTCGGCTTCATCACCGAGGTCTACCACCCGGACTGGCTGGCAAACCCAGTCCTGGTCCTAAAAAAAGAATGGCACATGGCGAATGTGCATCGACTACACCGGGCTTAACAAGGCGTGCCTGAAGGACCCGTTCGCACTGCCCCGGATCGATCAAGTCATTGACACCGCCGGCTGCGATCTGCTATCCTTCCTGGACGCGTACTCCGGGTACAGCCAGATCCCGCTGAACCCGGATGACCAAATCCGGATAGCGTTCATCACCCCATACGGGGCGTACTGCTACATCACCATGCCCTTCGGGCTCAAGAACGCCGGCGCCACCTGCCAAATGTGCATGCAGAAGTGCCTGCATGAGCAAATCGGTCGCAACGTACACGCATACATAGACAACATCGTCGTCAAAACAAAGGAGAAATCTACCCTCCTCGACGACCTCAGGGAAACCTTCGCAAACCTGAGGCGGTACAAGATGAAGCTCAACCCCACCAAGTGCGTCTTTGGCGTACCATCCGGACAGCTCCTCGGTTTTCTCGCATCAGAACAAGGAATCGAGGCGAACCCGGAAAAGATCCCCGCCATCGAGAGGATGGAGCGGCCAACCGCCCTACGAGACGTGCAAAAATTCGCCGGCTGCCTGGCGTCTCTCAGTCGGTTTATCAGTCGGCTCGACGAAAGTCCCTATCACTATACGACCTCCTGAAGAAGGCGGACATGTTCAAGTGGACCCACGAGGCGGATGCCGCGTTCCACGACCTCAAGAGGATGCTCAACCAGGCTCCCGTCCTGGCTTCGCCTACGCCGAACGAGCCCATGCTGCTCTACAACGCCGCCACCAACCGCGTCGTCAGCGCCGTCTTGGTCGTAGAGCGTCCGAAAGAAGGAAAGGACCATCCGGTCCAGCGACCGGTATATTACCTAAGCGAGGTATTATCGCAGTCCAAGCAAAACTACCCACATTACCAGAAGCTAGAGTACGGCGTGTACTTTGCCGCCAAGAAACTGCGCCACTACTTACAAGAGCACCCCATCACTGTGGTGTGCACGGCGCCGCTTGGCGAGATCATCGGCAACAAGGACGCCACCGGCCGCGTCGCCAAATGGGTCGTCAACCTCGCCGCGCACAAGGTGCTCTACCAACCCCGCACAGCCGTCAAGTCGCAGGCATTGGCGGACTTCATTGTCGACTGGGCGGAAACTCAATACCTCCCCCCGGTTCCCGACTCCGCCTACTTGCGGATGCACTTCGACGGCTCCAAGATGCGCGGGGGCTTGGGAGCCGGGATCGTGATCACCTCGCCCAAGGGCGACCGCCTGGAGTATGCCCTCAAGATACACTTCAAGGCCTCGAATAATCTCGCCGAATACGAAGCACTCGTCCACAGTCACCGGTTGGCAAAAGAAATGAACATTCGATGCATCCTCTATTTCCGTGACTCCGACCTCGTCGTACAACGAACCTCCGGCAACTGGGACGCCAAGGAAGACAACATGGCCGCCTACCGCTTCTTCGTGGAGCAGTTCTGCGCCTGGTTCGACGGATGCAAGTTCCACCACGTGCCACGGGCACTCAACGAGACAGCCGACATGCTCGCCAAGCTCACCTACACCAGGCAAACGATACCGCCTGGCGTCTCCCTCGAGCATCTCCACAAGCCGTCAATCACCCCTTTGCCGGGCTCCGACTCCATCGTCTTGTCAGCTGACCCAGCCGGCCTAGAGGACCCAGAAGAAGCCGGCTCCACAACACAGCCATCCGGCCCCAAGACGGCTCCGGCCCAGGTCTTGGCAACCATTGACCAGCCGGACCCGGGGGCTCGCCTGCCCAGCCCGGGTGCTCTTCAGCTGGACCCGGTGGCTCGCCTGCCCAGCGCGGGTGCTCTTCAGCCGGACCCGGGGGCTCGCCTGCCCACGAGGGTACTTGTCGTGGTGTTGTCACAGCAAGTGTCCTCATGTGAGAACTAGATTCCGAGGCCATTGCTACTGAGCGGAACTTCGAAAGGGTTAAGGCGGAAACGATAGACGTGAGTTTACCCAGGTTCGGTCCCTCGATTGAGGGTAAAACCTACTCCTGCCTTCTTACTATCAGAAAATAAGGTCTCAATTACAAAGGGAGATTTCAGCCCTCGATGTCTCGAGCTACCCTGCTGTTGGCTTAGAACTTGTCTTTCTACGTTCCAAGGTCTCGCCTTATATAGTGGACGAGACCTCCAGGTTACATAGGTATCCGGGTTATTCCCGTGGTCAGAGTCCTAGCCACGTCTGGTTCCTGGTCGTCCCGTTCCGGTTCTCCCCATGATCCGATCATGGCCGTCTGGTCTTGGGCTGCTTTCTAGGCCTTGGGCCCCCGAGTCTCCTGGCTTGGGCCATGGGCCGGTTCCCACATCCTTTTCGGGTCACACACATGGTAACCCAGACCTTCTCATGCATAGTGACCGTCGTCATAGTCCGGATTTCCTTGTTATAAACCGGACCAATGGTCTTGAGCCCCAATAAGTGGGTCCCGGTTTATATCAGGGGTAGGTGAGGTTACCCCTCACCTATTCCCCCAACATTAGCCCCCAGGTTAACATGAACACTTCAGTTGAGACTTACGATGTTCACGTTAAAATTCTTGGAGCGCAAGCCAGGCAAAAAATCATTTGCCTTTATAAGATAACCTTCAAAGAAATATCCAATCCAGATTTCATGGGCTAAGCTATTTATCTCCAAGATCATATATTTTTGTTTCTTGAAAAGATAACTCCTACGTCTTCATCTCCCAGATCTCCAGAACCAGAAAAAAATCTTAATTTAACCCGGATTTTTTCCATGCAATTACTGCATTTACTCAGAGAAAATATCCTCCTGTAGATCCGATTTGCCCATGTGTTTCTCATTAAAAGGTTAATCTTGAGGGTCCTCTATGCAAAATTACCACCTACCCTAGGGTTTAGGCCTCTGCCTATAAATAGTCCATCGTACGGTCCCCAGGGTTCATTCGTCCCCTCGAGCATCCACTTCATCTTCCTCCTCCAATCAAGAGCTCGAGAGCTCCACTCGCGCCACCGCAGCCGGAGCATCGCCGGCGTTCGCCGCGAACATGGTGAAGGAGAAGAGCCATGCGTCCAAACCCGGAGGAGCCGGGAAAAAGAGGAAGTCCGGAGGCGCCTCCTGTTCTGCCGCGGCTAAGCCTGGCCGGTCCGTAATGCAAGTTAACTGGTGCAAGTCAGAAATGACTCAAGGCCGGTTGACTGAGATGGAGGACTCCGGCTTACTCCCGAAGAACTTGAAATGGAGAGCTCTAGGGAACGAGACCCGGCCTGAACCAGGGTCGGGCGAGGTAATTGTCTTTGAAGCCCAGATTCTCCATGGGTTTCGCCCACCCGACTCTCACTTTTTCCGCTGGCTTCTCAATTACTATGGTCTCCACCTTCAAGATCTTCCACCAAACTCTATCCTCAATGTTAGTAACTTCATAGTTCTCTGGCGAAGATTACCTCCAAGTAGAACCTAACTTAGATCTCTTCCTCGAGTATTTTTATTGCAATAAACACCCGGAAGTTGCCGGGGGTGAGCTTATACACTGTGGTGGTGTATCCTTTCAGAGGCGAAAAAACATCGCCTACCCAGGCTATGTGGGTAACCAAATCTTAAAATCAGCTTTTTTAAGAACTTGACTGCTGTAACCGCATCGCATTTACTGATTGGGTCTGCTTCTACCCACTTTGTAAACTTGTCAACTGTCACCAGTAAATGAGTCCTTTTATCTGCTGACCTTTTGAAAGGTCATACCATGTCAAGTCCCCAAACTGCAAAAGGCCAAGTTATGGGAATCATGCGTAAATCCTGAGCTGACACGTTATCCTGCCTTGCATATCTTTGACGCCCTTCGCACATTCTTACTATATGTTCTGCATCAGCATTTGTAGTTAACCAGAAAATCCATGTTTGAAAGTTTTATTGACCAAAGATCTGGAATTTGCATGGTGGCCGCAATCTCCTGAGCGGATTTCTTTTAAAATTTGACACCCTTCTTCTAGAGAGACACATCTCAGAAAAATTCCAGCCGCACTTCGCTTGTGTAACTCACCATTAATAATTGTATAGGACTTGGACCTTCTTGTAACCTGAGGAGCCATAACCTCGTTCTGCGGGAGCTCGCCTCTCATAAGGTATGCTAGATATGGTTCAGTCCACTCTGGGATTGTATGCAGGGCGGCTACCAATTCTGACTCTGGGTCTGGATTTTCTAGGTCTTCCTCTGTTGGGATTTTAACTGATGGGCTATGAATTTCATCCAGAAAAACATTTGGTGGAACTTGCTTTTTCTGGGAATCTAGACGAGCCTGTGCGTCAGCTGCTTCATTGAGATGTTGGTCAATATGATCAACTTGGTATCTTTGGAAATGTCCAGCCAGTTGGGTAACCACCCGTCTATATGCTGCCATAACTGGGTCCTTAGAATCACAGATTCCTGTAACTTGTTGAGAAACAAAATCAGAATCACCTAGACATCGAATCCGGGTTATGCTCATCTCCTTCGCAATTCGAAGCCCATGGAAAGCTTCATACTCGGCTGCATTATTAGTGCATTTGAATGAAATTTGTAAGACATAGCTAAACTTATCTCCTCTTGCGGATGTTAACACCACACCAGCTCCTGAACCTTCCAGTTGTCGAGACCCATCTAAATGCATAGTCCAGTATTTAGTATCTGGTTTATCCGGTGGAACCTATAATTGTGTCCAGTCATTTATGAACTCGATCAAGTCTTGGGACTTTATTGCAGTCCTTGGCTCATATTTGATATGATACAGCCCCATCTCAATAGCCCATTTTGCAACTCTCCATGTCGCTTCTCTATTCTGAATAATATCGGACAAAGGTGCTGAACTAACCACAGTAATAGGATGTTCCTGGAAATAGTGTTTCAGTTTACGACTAGCCATAAACACTCCAAAGACCAACTTATGCCAATGCGAGTAACATTGTTTAGACTCTATCAGGACCTCGCTCACATAATAAACCGTCCGCTGGACAAGGCCTTCTTTTCCTTCCAGCTTACGTTCCACAACTACCACCGCACTGACCGCCCTGTTATTTGCCGCTATGTATAGTAACATGGGCTCTTTCTTCTCAGGCGCAACCAATATAGGTGCGTTGGAAAGTTGTTTTTTCAGGGCCTCTAATGCATCATCAGCCTCTTGATTCCACACAAAGGTGTCAGTTTTCTTTAACAGTCGGTATAAGGGTATAACTTTTTCGCCTAGTCTGCTTATAAACCGGCTCAAGGCAGCCATGCAACCTGTCAGCTTCTGAACGTCCTTCAGGCAAACCGGCTTTCTCAGGTTATGTATGGCCTGAATTTTTTCCAGGTTTGCTTCAACACCTCTCTCTGAAATAATGAAACCCAGTAACTTTCCAGCTGGTACTCCAAAGACACATTTTGTTGGATTGAGCTTCATCTGGTACTTGCGTAAGCTGGCAAACATCTCTTCTAGGTCTAAAATCAAAGTGTCACATTTTTGGGATTTGACTACTATATCATCCACATAACAATGCACGTTTCGCCCAATCTGACTTTCCAAACAATTCTGGATACACCTTTGATAAATTGCCCCTCTATTTTTCAAACCAAAAGGCATTGACGTTTAACAAAATACTCCAAAAGGAGTAATGAATGAGGTCTTCTCTTGATCCTCTTCCTTCATTTTGATTTGATGATAACTTGAGTAAGCATGTAGGAAACATAGCAATTTGCAACCAGCCGTAGTGTCGAGACATCGTAGTAGAATTCATAGACGGGGGTGCCATGAGACTACTGATAGAGATGTGGGGGACGTGATTGTGCAAAGGACAATGACACAGGGTTTTTACCCAGGTTCGGTACGACGCAGTAATGCGACGTTCCTACTCCTGCAATCTCACTATTCAGGACTAAAGCCTGTAAATACAGAGTACAACGTGAGGTTCTATTAGCTTCTCGTCAAGGATCAACCTCTCGGTGAGTTAGCCTTTAGCTTCTTGTCTATCTTTCATATCTCCCGTCCGGCTTTATATAATAGTCGGATTAGGGTATACATAATAGGAAACCTAGAAGACTATGGTAACTATTAACTTGGAAAGTAAGGAATCTGCCTTCTACTCCAAGCCAGATCACGTGGGCCGCGATCCGGGTTCTTCTAGAATCCGGCTTCTGTGCATCAGCTTACTGGGCCGCCTAATGGACCATAACCCATTACCATTTAGGTCACCCTGGTAATCCGGCACTTTAGACTACCATCTGATATACCCCCAGTTGGTATATATCCAACAGTAGCCCCCAAGAAGGATTAAGACTCGGATTCGCCGTCTTTCGCCAAATGCATATTTTCCAAGAAATATCGGCCTGCAGTCTTGATTCTTCTTTTTCTCCTCATAGGATGTTATAACGCAAAACTCGGAATCCAGAAAATCCGGCTTTTCTTACACGATCCTTCGTGAAGAAGGAACTTCCTACGTCAGCGCTTTAATCCTGCTGACGTAAGGGACGTTTGGGTTTCAGGCGGGAAACCCAGAAACATATCTCTAACAGATTCTCGCGGGAAACGAAGCGATAGCAATAATCACCCGTCGTTTCATTTCCCGGAATTTCCGGCGAGTGACACGTGTTAATCATCCAACGGTTCAAAGAGCCGTTAGCACGCATCGTGACGGGATTCCGGCTATAAATAGCCGCCTCCGTCCTCCGAGGAAACCTTCCGCTCTCACTTCGCAGCACCATTCCCAGCGCCCAAGTTCTCACAGAGCAACTCCCGATCGCACGAACGCCACCCGAGACCTCACCGGAGCAACCGCGCGCCGCCCATCGATGGCATCCGCAAGCTCCTCACCGGCCCGTTCAATTGCAAAGGACATCGATGAAATCATCGATACGATGGATCCACAACTGGATTCACCGGTGCACGCCTCCAGCGACGAGCCGGCGAAGGCCACTGGCGGTGCGGCGGGCGAGGAAATCCATCCCACCGCCGCAGATCTTGCGGGGTCTTCTTTCGCGCCTTCCCCGCCGTTCGCGCCCGAGACGGCGGAAGAGAAAATCGCACTCGTCGGAGACGAGCTCGCGGCCGCGGAGGCCGCAGCGTCCGCCGCCGCCGAAGCAGAAGACGAGGTGGAAACTGCCGGCAACTAGAGTGCCAGCAGTATTCCGCCATCCCTCCTTCCGACAATGGAGAAGGAGGGGCTCGTGTTGAAGGGGAAATGGCGGATCCCGGAGGACGAGACCGAGCCCGCGCCAAAGGACGAGGAACGTGTCCTCCTCACCTACCATATACTGAGAGGTATGGGTCTTCCACCATCCGCCTTTTTTCTCCAAATCTTAGCCCACTACAACATCCAGCCCCACAATCTTCCACCTAACTCCATCCTCTACCTAGCCGGATTTCAGGCCCTTTTCGAGGGATATCTAGGTATAGCACCTAGGTTAGATTTCTGGCTTTATTGCTTTGGGGTTAAGCGGAACTCTTCGGAGGGCGCACTCCTAACTTGTGGGACCATATCCTTCACCCTGCGTAGATTCAAGGAGGACTGGTTCCCCAAGATCAAGACATCGGAATCCGTCAAATTCTGGACGGGTTCCTTCTTTTATCATCCCGACGTTCCCTTCCCTGGGAAAACCACCGGGGTTCCACCTTTCTCGAACACCGCCGCTGTTCCCCAAGAAAACTGGGGAACTGAAGCAGTTCAGACCCTGCCGTCGGATCTTCTCAGGATCAAGCGGCGCATCGCAAATCTCGTCGCTTCCGATCCGCCTCTAACTGGCATGGACAGTCCTTTGCTGGTTAGAAAGGCGGATTCAGCCTTTGGCTAATCACGGCGCTCGCCTTCTCTGCGAGTATTCGGGAGATGGCGATGCTATGCGGACAACCAGCAAGGTTTGGTCGGCAAAAGATTTGCGGAAACGCGCAAATCAATTGGTCGCATCCCGCGACCAATATGTAGAAACCGGCCAATGTACACGGCCGCGAATCCGGCTCCCAAGGTACAATTAGTTGCCTTTTGGGTTTAAATCCTTTTCGTTTTCTTGGTTTTCGTGTTTTTATCTCAGCTTTTGCCTTCTTAACAGATTGCCGAACTTCCTGAGTCGGAACTTGCTTCCGATGCCGAGTTGGAGGCATTACATGCCACCTTTGCGGGTGGACGTAAGCGCAAGAAGATTTCCGCTTCCCAGGAAATCATTGATCTTGACGGGGTCCCCGTCGTCACCTCCAGGTTCAAACATCTGGGTTGTTTTACTTTGTCGGAATTTCTCCCTTTTTCTCGGAGTTTTAACTTTTCGAGTTTTCTCTTTTTTAGCCTGCCTCCCTCTACTCTGAAGTCGAAAAAGCTAAAGAGGCACAAAGCTGTGGCCAGCAGAGGCCCACATCCTTCTCCTGCTACTGCTCCGGATACACCGGTAGTTGCAACAGAAGAGCACGTTGTTGCCTCCAACGTCGAAACCCAGCAGACTAGCCAGCCCATTGTGCGGGAAACGGACACGAGGGAAAGGGTGGTCCCTGAGGTGGAAGGTCCTTCTCGGATAACTGAGGAGGAAATTCCCACCTTCGATAAAGAATTCAAGAATATCAACGAGGGCCTTAGCGCGGCTGGGACTCTTTTTGCTGAGTACGCAAAGGAGTTCACTGAAAACTTGGCAGGTTTACAGCGAATGAGCCAGGTATTATCTCTAGCCCCCAAGCAATAAGTTAAAATGCATGATTTGAACTTAATGCTTTCATCTTCATCATGCTTGTTTCTAACTTAAGCGTTCTGGTTCATTTCCGTGTTTCAGCAAACCGCCAAAACCATAAACATGGAAGTTTTCAACAAGCTAACTGTCAAGAATAAGGAGGTTAGAAGCCTTCTCTCTATTCTTGAAGTTAAGGAAACAGAGTTGGCATCGTCTCAGCTACAGCTGGAGGAAACAACAGGTATACTTTTAATTCTCTGACGTTCCTTGTCCATAATTTTTTCTAAGTAATTTTTCCGAGTTTTCTTAACCCAGAATTTTTCCCTTGCTTTCCAGCTGCTTTGGCGAAATCCAAGCAAGTTGCTGAAGATGCCGGCAATGCCGAGAATCTCCGCCGGGAGAACTTGGACCTTCATAAGGAACTTATGAAGGTTCAGAAGGATCTGGAGGCCAGCAATCTGGCTCTTGGAATTGCTCAATACAAGGCCTCCCAACAAGCTGACAAGGACAAGGCCACTATCCAAGATTTGGAGAACGCCTTGACCCTGCGCCTGGAGGAAGGATCCAAAATGGACAAGATCCTCGGTAAGTTATCAACTTTTACCGGATTTCCCATGTCTTAACTTCTTTCTCTGCATTTTCACTAACCCTTTGGTTGTTTGTCGGAAAAAACAGGAGATAACCCAGATCTTAATCGGATTGAAAAGATCCGAGCTTTTGGGAAGGTATTCACCGCGATAAAGGCTGCGGGAATGTTGCTCATCAACAGATACCTTCCCGCAAAGTCTGGGGAACTCTCGTAAGTTGAAAAACTTCCGGGAGCCATCATAGAGATTGCGGATGCCAAGGAGTCCACCTTGCGCTCCGCGGCCCGGGGTGGTGCACGCATGGCTTTAGGGCTTATGCATATGCATTGCCCCAGTGCCAAATCTTGGCGCGTGGCGTCCGGTATCCCTCTTGGATATTCGGAGACCTAGCGGACCACCATCTTTGATGAAATCAAGGGTCACGCCACCAAGATCGCCTCTATGGTGAATATCTCCATCACCTATCCGGAAGAAGAGATTCCAGAAGCCCCCGAGGATGACAGCAGTGAAGAAGACTCGGATTCTTGAAGAATTCTCCCTGCCCTGGATAGGAGAAATAGGAAATATGAGCATTACTGCACTTTACAGTGTAATCTTTATTGTAATCCTTCTATTCTTTTGTATGAACAAGTGCTCCGCCTTTTGCAGTTAATTTTTATGAAATCCTTTGCAAGTTTTCCGGGTTTTATATTCCTTTATCTTCTAAGTTCTCTGGTTTACGTGCTTTAACTGTCCTTGGTGTTTGAAATGGCTCAGTAGTACTTTAATCTTCATGCTGAGTTACTGGGTAAAACCAATCAGTTTAAACTCGGAAACATGGATCATACTAAAGGCATTTTTACTTACTAGCTCCAGTGACCCAACACATAGACAGTCAGATAATACTTAGAGAATAGTAAGGAACTTTTTGAATGAAGCTCGGGCACGCAGGCACAATCCGAGTTTCCTTTAACCTTTAGTAGGCTGAAAATCATTCCGTTTTTAAACGCCAAGCACGCAGGCACAATTCGGGTTAACATTGAGTATTTTGCAAGATCATTGAGAAATAGATAAGACGGAATCATGATTTGTACTATAATAAACTTGTAAAAACATGGATATGAGAATTCCAACAACTTTATTTCATGATCTCAAAGATGTTTACATAGAAATTGAACTAAGTATAGATGGGACATAACTGCTGGATACTCCAGGGCCTCTTTGTCTCTCCTAGTTCATCATCTATCTTTCTCTTTCTTTTGCGATTCGGCTTCTCGGGATCATCTTCCGTATCTCGAATGTCTACAAGATAATATGATCCATTCTTCATGGCTTTACTGATGACGAATGGTCCTTCCCATACGGGGGCCAGTTTGTGCTTTCTTTGCTGCACCAATCTTAGCACTAGGTCACCTTCTTTAAAAGAATGATGCCTGGTTTTCCGACTATGATAACGTCGTAAACCTTGCTGATAGATGGCGGATCTTTGAAGCACAAGTTCTCGTTCTTATTCTAAGAGATCTACGGCATCCTGTCGTGCGCTTTCGGCATCTGATTCATCGAAATCTTGCACTCTCGGGCTGTCATGGATCATGTCCGTTGGGAGAATTGCTTCCGCACCATAAACTAGGAAAAACGGGGTTTGCCCAGTTGACCTGTTTGGTGTTGTTCGAATACTCCAAAGCACGAAAGGTAGCTTTTCTACCCATGCTCCAACTGCTCTATGAAGAGGAGATTCGAGTCTTGGGCTTATTCCTTGTAAGATTGAGCTATTCATTCTTTCAAAATGTCCATTGGATTGCGGGTGTGCCACAGATGCGAGATCTAGGCGAATTCCCGTCTGTCGGCAATATTTTGCCAACTCTCCAATGGAGAAATTTGTCCCGTTGTCGGTTATTATGCTGTGTAGAACGCCGTATCTCATGACTATGTCAATGATGAAATTTCAGGCAGTTACACCATCAAGTTTTTTGATGGGTTTGGCCTCCACCCACTTGGTATATTTATCCACTGCAACGAGTAGATGTGTAAATCCGCCTCTTGCAGTCTTGAATGGTCCCATCATATCTAGCCCCCAGACCGCAAACGGCCATGTAATAGGGATAGTTTTGAGTGCTTGCGCTGGCATATTTGTCTCCTTGGCGTAATATTGACACTCTGCACATGTGTTTACTATGTGCTCAGCGTCTGTCTTGGCTGTTAGCCAGAAAAACCCTGCACGGAATGCTTTTTGATTGAGCATGATGTCCGCAATCTCCGGCATGGATTTCTTGCAGGATTTCTCGTCCTTCTTCTGGTGAAATACATCGCAGAAAAATTTCGGTAGTACTGCGTTTATACAGGCAATTGTTAATTACCGTGTATCCTTTGCATCGACGCTGAATCTGTCTTTGCAAGACTTCGTCTGCTCCATCCGGGTACTTTTGATCAACTAAGAAGTTTAAATATGGGATTGTCCAATCCGGGTTAACAAGCATGACTTCAATTGACTCGGAAGCCAGAGGATAATCAACATCTCCACCTTTTATCGATGGTTCGTACAAATGTTGGACGAATACACCTGGTGGTAGGATTTTTACCCTTTCTGATCCCATGCAGGCTAATGCATCCGCGTTCTAATTTTCCTCCCTTTTAACACGAAGTACTTCGAATCCGAAGAAACAGATGGCAAATTCGTCAACCGTTCTCCGGTATTCGGCCATTATAGGGCTTTTGGCATCCCAAGTTTGGTTGAGCTGGTGTTGTACCAAATCTAAGTCGCCGTAGCATAAAATGCGTTTGACACCTATTTCCTTTGCGATATGCAAGCCGTGAAGCAAAGCTTCGTATTCTGCCACATTATTACTGGCGTTGAAGTGTATTTGTAATACATACTCCATTGTATCTCCTTTAGGGGATTTTAGGACTACACCAGCTCCAGCACATTCCTTCATCTTAGATCCGTCAAAGTGCATGATCCAGTACTCGGATTCCGGCATCGGTATTTTTTCCATTGCTTCCGTCCAGTCGGCGACAAAATCTGCCAGAACCTGTGATTTTATTGTCGTCCTGGGTTGGTACTTAATGTCGAATGCTGCTAGCTCGATGCCCCATTTGGCTACTCGGCCAGTTGCCTCCACATTGTTTATTATATCCCCTAGCGGCGCTTTGCATACCACTGTTATGGAATGTCCTTGGAAGTAATGGCGAAGTTTTCTAGATGCGAAAAATGCGCCATATGCCAGTTTTTGATAGTGTGGATACCTTTGTTTGGACTCGGAGAAGACTTCACTTACGTAATATACCGGATGCTGGTCTGGTATGCTTTGTTCGTATTTCTTCCTTTCCACCACTATTACCGCACTAGTAACCCGGTTTGTAGCTGTTAGGTACAATAGCATAGGTTCTTCGTCTTTTGGGGATGCCAAAATCGAAGCTTTCATCAAAGTTTCCTTCAACTGGGTTAGCGCTGCATCTGCCTCCTCTGTCCACTCAAATTTGTCGGATTTTTTCAATAACTTATACAGTGGCAAGGCTTTATCCCCCAACCGGCTAATAAACCTGCTGACGGCTGCAGCGGAACCCGTCAATCTTTGCACGTCTTTTACGCACGTAGGCTTCGAGATGTTTAAGATTGCTTTAATCTTTTCCGGGTTTACTTCTATTCCTCTATGAGAAACGATGAAACCCATAAGTTTTCCTGAGGGAACCCCGAATACGCACTTTAATGGATTTAACTTCATTTTATAAGCGCGCAAATTTTCGAAGGTTTCTCGCAAATCCTCAAGGAGTGTTTCTTTTTCCTTGGTAACGACAGCAATGTCGTCCACGTAAACGTGGACATTTTTGCCAATCTGACTATGCAAACACCGTTGCATGCAATGCTGGTAGGTTGCACCTACGTTCTTCGGGCCAAATGGCATGGTTATGTAATAGTACGTCCCATAGGGGGTTATGAACGAAGTTTTGATTTGATCTTCCTTTTTCATGCGTATTTGATGATACCCGGAATATGCATCCAAAAAGCATAAAAGCTTAGAGCCTGCAGTGGCGTCTATTATTTGATCGATTCGCGGTAACGCAAACCTATCTTTTTGGACACAGTTTGTTCAAGCCGGTGTAATCTATACACATCCTAAGGGTAGTAATATCTTTCTTTGGGACTAATACCGGATTTGTTGACCATTCAGTATGTATAACTTCCCGGATAAAATCTGCTGCCAAAAGCCGGATAATCTCCTTGCCAATAGCCTTCCGTCTTCTTCCGTCAAATCGACGGAGACCTTGCTTGACGGGTTTAGATCCTGGAATCACCTTAAGTTGATGCTCAGCAAGTTCCCTGGGTACGCCTGGCATGTCCGCTGGACACCAAGCAAAAATATCCCAGTTCTCACGGAGTAACTTGATGAGCTCGCTTTCCTATTTGTCAGTCATCCCAGTTCCCACTACGACAAATTTTGCCGGATCTTTGGGATCTAAGATTACCTGTCTTGTGTTCTCGGAAGCCTTGAAGCTATCTGCCGGCTTCCGGCTTTCTTTTGCCTGCTGGCATTTCTGTCGGCGATACCTCTTTGGCCAGCTCTTTCAACTCTTCCTTTGCTATGACTTTCTCAGCGCAAAGGGCGTTTTCTTTTTCCAGCTCGTTTGCCAACTTGAAGTCTCCAGATATGGTAATTACTCCCCCTTTGGGTCCTGGCATCTTCAGCTTGTTATAAATATAACATGATATTGCCATGAATTTGGCAAAAGCTGGACGTCCGAGTATCGCGTGATACACGCTTTCGAACGGCACTACCTCGAAGGATACTTTTTCCTGTCGGAAGTGCTCTTTGTCTCCAAAGGTTACGTCCAGGGAAATTTCTCCTAGGGAACGTGCTTCTCTGCCAGGAACGATGCCGTGAAAACGTATGTTGCTGTGGTTGAGCCGGGTCTCGGAAATTTTCAGATGCTTCAGTGTATCCAGGTACATTATGTTGATACTGGATCCTCCATCCATCAGCACTCTTTTTAGCCTAATGTTTTGAACAATAGGGCTTACGATTAGAGTTTGCGTGCCGGGTTCAGGGATATTCCCGGGATGATCGGACTGATCTCAGGTAATTGGTGTATTTAAGTACTTCAAGAATTTCGGGGTTGCAGGGACAACCGCGTTTATTTCTCGAAGCGTTCTTTTTGCCACCTTTGCTGAGGGAGTTGCCAGGAAAGTTAGGTTGCATTCTCCATCAACTCTCGGAAACTTAGGCTCGCCTTTTCGCTGTTTTTCTTGGATTTTTTCGTCAGTGTCCGATCCACCGTCTTCTTTCTCAGCTTCTGGCTTTTGCTTGGAAAACTTTCTCTTGGAATTCTTCCCTTTGTTTCCGGATCCTGCACTGCCTTTCATATGCTTGTTCAAGCGGCATTGCGCGTTAGTATGGGTGGGCTTCCCAAATTGCGAGTGGTGGACACAGTTTTCCGACTTTATTTTTTCCCACTCTTCTTTGGTGTAGTTTATCGGTTCCGTACTGCGTCTTTTCCACCTATTCCCATTTTCCCTTCCAAAGGCTATGTTGACCTCTTTAGGCTTTGTGTTGCATCTGGAGTTCCTTTTTTCTCAGGGCGAGGGTTCTTTTTGGCCTGTATCAGTGTATCGATATTGCCTCCTCTTGCCCTGATGTCGTCCTCGGCTGCGGCGTGTTCATTGGCAGTTGTAAGCATAGATCTGAGATCTTTGTGCTTTTTGGAACCAATCATGAACGGTACAAGTCCGGGTTTTAGGCCATTGACGAAAGCATGCATTGCTTGAACGTCAGTTACTCCAGAGCAACTATTCTTCATTGCCGTCCATCTTGAGATGAAATCCACGTATGGTTCGTCCTCAAATTGGGTGCAACGATTTAGCTGGTTGATGCTATTCAGTCGTTTGTAGGTTCCCCGGAAATGCTGAGTAAATACTCGAGCCATATCATCCCAGTTGTCGACAGTTCTGGAGGGTAATCCATTGATCCAATCTCTGGCTCCATCCAGTAACATTAGGGGAAGAAACTTTACAGCTTCCAAGTCTGTCCCATTGTTGATCTGGACGGTTGTATAGTAGTCTGAGAGCCAGGTATACGGGTTTGTACTACCGGTATATTTTTGGTATGTTAGACCAACTTTGGCAAAGTCAGAATGCAGGGTTATCCTTCGGATCCTATCTGTGAAGCACTTAGGTCCAAAGTATAAATCGTCTCTTTCCGCCCTATCAATGTGTGCGGAGTACCTGCCGGCTGAATGGACAGAAGGGGATCTACTCCTTTCTTTTCCATTGTGGCGCGAACGCGCTTTTCTGGGATTCTCTCTGTTTCTTCCGAGATCTTGCCCCTTTGGATAAGGTGGAGTTCTACTCCTGTTTCTTTCCTTATTTCTGGGGGGGGTGTCCGGGATCTCTCACGCCTGTGAGGTATATCCTGTCTTCCAGCTTTTTCAGCTGGGCGTCTCGGAGGCGGCATTGCTTTTCCGTCATTCCGGTGCTTTTCTTCCCGATCGCGAGGATTAGGTCCATCTTTCGGGAGATGGGATCCGGTTCTAGATGCTTCATCCTTGTTGTCGGGATTTTTCTTGTCTTTTCTCGGATCCGCTTTCCTCTCTTTTGAATTGCTTGAATCTCCAGGTTCTTCCGGTCCAGGTGCTCCAGCGGCGCATGTAGCTGTTTTACATAGGGCTGAGTCGTCGTGCAACTTCCCTGATCGCTGCTGCCCCCGCTGTTGTTGTTGCAATGCTTTTCCTAAGAAAGCATACACCCCTTGAAGTTTTTCACCATTGGAGTACATATCATTGTTGAGGATGGCGAAAGCTGCTTCCGAATTTTCTGCTGCGGTTTTGTATATAGGTTCGCCTCTGGCATCTTTGCCGTTTACTTGCTTTTGCCAAGATGGGTTGTGAAACCTTTCTTTTGGCGGCAGTACTTCCGGTCTTACAATTCCGGGTAACCTTGTAGGTTTAATTCCATATCTATTCTTTCTCTCGTATTCCTCGACTTCTTCCTTCATGAGCTTGATGTCATCCTGGATTTTTTGGAGGTGTTCACGAGTTCTGAATAGATGTTGTTGCTGCCTTTGGAGAGCCTGTCTCCTGGCTTCTAGCACTTCAGGGGGTTCGTGCAATCCCACTGGTGTTTGCAGTAACTCCTGTTCTTCTTGTTCTGTCATTGGCGGAACAAGGATTTCTTTTGTTTTCTTCTCCGAAGGTTTCACTCCGCTTGTGTCTCCTACTTCCGGGCTTTCATGGGCTGGATCAGCCAATTTCTTCTTCCGGAGTTTATACTGGAGCTTTTTAGCAGCTTTGTGTTTCTTCTTGGAAGAGGGAGGTTTCCTAAAGGGTTCTTCCTCTGTCAATTCTTTGACATCGGGGAATTTTGGAGAGGTTTCTCCTTCTTCTCTCTCTTCCTCTGGCGGAGGCGTTCTAGGCCTTTCCTGACTGTCGGCATCCGTGTTTTCAGCCGGTTTGCCATCAATACTTCATGGAATCCCTCTTGGAAGGATTTGACCTTTCTTTCGAAAGCGTCTTTGTCTTCATCTTCGGTATCGAAGTGATCCGATCCGGGTTCCGACTCTAATCTCGCCTCAATGGTGGCTAGTACAGAGTCAGCTTCCGAGTGCGTCGTGATGTTGACGGATGTCGGATCTTCCACCTCTGTTGTGGGAGTGTTGTTTTCTTCTTCTTGCACGGGATTACCTTCATCCGTGTTTTCGGCGATCTCGTATTGCACCATACCGACAAAGTGTGATTCACTTGTATGTCGGCGATCCGAGCAAAATCCGGCGTCATAATCATCTTCGACTTGGTATAGGGCGGGTGGGATAAATCTACTTCCACCGCAAAACCCCATGGCCTCTGCAGTTAATCCGATAAAGATATTTGCAGATCCAATCGGTAACACGCAGGCACTTACTAGATGATTTTGCGTCGGTATGTAAGATCCATTATCAAGGAAGTGTCCAACGTCGTTGTCGAATTCCAAGCTTCCGACAGTTATGGAACTGTCAATTCCGCCGAGTATCCCATATCGAAACTTAACGCCTGACGTAACTGGCCCCACGGTGGGTGCCAACTGTCGAGACATCGTAGTAGAATTCATAGACGGGGGTGCCATGAGACTACTGATAGAGATGTGGGGGACGTGATTGTGCGAAGGACAATGACACAGGGTTTTTACCCAGGTTTGGTACGGCGCAATAATGCGACGTTCCTACTCCTGCAATCTCACTATTCAGGACTAAAGCCTGTAAATACAGAGTACAACGTGAGGTCCTATTAGCTTCTCGTCAAGGATCAACCTCTCGGCAAGTTAGCCTTTAGCTTCTTGTCTATCTTTCATATCTCCCGTCCGGCTTTATATAATAGCCGGATTAGGGCATCTCTGTCCTGTAATTTTTAAATACTCCAAAAGCAACTTCAAGGAATATTTTTACGATAGGTTGTGCAGACTTACCAGGTACAATCCCATGAAACACAGTTGTTGATGGCTGAAGTTGTTTCTCTTGCAGGTTCATCTTTTTGAACGTGTCGTAGTAAAGTATGTTTATATTGCTTCCTCCATCCATCAATACTTTGTCTAACTTATATCCTCCAACTTGTGGAGCCACAAACAGAGCCACTCCTCCTGGATTATCAACTCGTGGAGGATGATTAGACCGACTCCAGGTTATGGGTTGTTCTGACCAGTTAAGCCACCTAGTAACAGCATGAGTCACTGTATTGACAACACGTTTCTGCACCTTGCGTTCTCTCCTCCATGAACTGGTAGTGAATACATGATATTGGCCCAAGCTTAACTTCTTCGTATTTGTTTGAAAACCAGAATTTCCTCCATGGTGACTACCACCCGGGTTTGTTCCCTGGTTACCCTGGCCATGATGACCCCGATTATGATTTCCAGGTCCAGAACTGCCGGCTCCCGGGTGTCCACCTCCCATATTTCCTGGGTTGTCTCCTCCACTATTTCCTGGTCCATAGTTGTTACTTCCGCTAGGTCTAAAACCCTGCATGATGAAACGGTTTTCCCAAGAATGATTTGCTAACTTTCCGTTTTTGATGTGTCGAGGACATGGGCCCTTCAGAGCCTGTTGAGCCTGTGCAAAGCTGTTTGGTCAAAAAATTTGATTTCCTCTGAAATTGTTGCCCTGACGTTGGTTTGTATAACCTGTATTCGTGTTTGCGACCAAATCCGAAGTCCCATCTCCGTTTTTACGCTTGTTATTATTCTGGTTCTGAGCGTTGCTGTTGCTCTTATTCGGGTTCTGGCTACCCTTGGTCCCAGTTTTCTTTCCCTTCGCAGACTTCTCATCATCCGAGTCCGCGTCCTTTGTTTTGTCAGATTCCGCATACTTGGTCATGGCATCCATCAATTCGCTCATATCACTTACATATCGCTTGATGCGCCCCAGCTTATGCTTCAGAGGGTCAAACCTGCAATTTCTTTCCAATGCTATGACTGCTTGCTGAGCGGTGAGTCCGACAGATGAATGTATAATTTCTGCAACACGCCGATACCAATGCTGGGCAGACTCCCCCTCCTTCTGAACACAATTTTCCAGATCTGTAATAGTCGTCGGTCGCTTACATGTTCCCTGAATTGTTTTGATGAACTGGTCCTTCGGCTCCTGCCAGCTATTAATTGAATTTGCGGGCAAGTTCTTTAACCAGGATTTCGCAGGACCTTCCAACATCACGCTTAAGTACCGCGCACATACTGCGTCGCTTACTTCCAATATCTCCATGACCATCTCATAACCTTCTATCCAATCCGCGGGCTCCATGTCTGGCTTATACTTTACAACTCTGCGAGGTCCTTTAAAAATCAGCCGGTATTCTCTCGTTCCTGATTGCCGGACCAAGACACTGGATACCAATCCTACGAGACCCAGCCGGGGCGAGGTTAGAGATTGCGTTCTGAGCTTGGGGTTGGACATGACCCGGATTCCTGTTTTCTGGTTCCATAACTCTATGTCCTGTATTTATAACTCCAGGCGCATAAGATACGGTCTGCCTGGGTGGATTTTTTTGCTGCCGGTTTGCGTTACTAGAGCCGTCCGGAACTGGTGAATTTCCATGGTGACATCTTGGCAAGGAATTCCTGCTATTGTAAGGAGTTGAGTGTATCCTGTCCTGGTTACTGTAATTCATCTGCTGAACCACTACTTCTTGCAACATCTCAATTGCCCTCCGAGCTTCAATTCCAATAGGATCATTGGGGTTGACAGGAATCCATGCTAGACTATTTGTTGCTGCCCAAATGTTATCCATTGGATTGCTAAAATGACCTGGTGGCGTATGAAACCTTTCCCCATAGAGGTTGTTCCGGGACCGGAACAGGATTCAGATTACCATGCAGCTGGATAGGTGGCTGGAAACGTGCCGGATGACTCGAAACTGGAGCAACTGGTGGGTTCATAGCGTGAACCGGCTGGGCAAAGTTAGGTGCCCCGGGCGTCCCAACCTGGGACGCGAACAAGTTCTGAAGGTTGGTAGGTCCCAATCCCGCGCCGAACTCGTTGTTCAAACGGGTGTGATAACGCCTGTTCTGTATGGAAGCTAACTCCCTCTTTCTGAAGTTTAGATAGATCCCTTCTCTCTCCAGACGTGTTGCTTCCTCCAAAACTTCTGACCGAGCTTTGTTTATACATGTTACCTCTTTCTCGATCTCCCGACGGGTGCGAGTTATTTCCTGTCGAAGCCTTTCGATCTCTGCGTTACGCTGCACCAAGTTCTCCGGGGTAATCGGAGTAGCCAAGATTTCATTTAGTGGGTCCATCGCAGCCATCAACTCGGTCCTTGGGTTATATGACGGGGGCGCTGTTAAGTCAATCAGTGCCTCAGCCGGCCCAGAGCTAGTTAGTCCGGGTCCTGTTGAGCGCGGTTCTGTTGGTCCGACCGGGGCTACCGTTGGGCCCGTTGACGCTGTTCCTGCGCCTCCTGGTCCTCCTGGAACTGGATTCGAAGTTGAAACAATGTCTGTAATTAAATTGCCACTAGCATCATACCTGGGTTCCGTAGGTCGTGTTGGTCCAGCCATGTAAACAATTGCATGATGAGTTGTTTCTATTAGACTCTCCAGATCTGGCTCAAGGTCTCCTCCCAACCTGTCTTCAAAGAGCTGGTGGATGGAACCCGTTTCATCACGATCATCGTTGTTTCCAACTGAAGATTCACCATCAAAGTATATCATTGTAGCCTCCTCCGAGACCGAGTCTGACTGCTGGTCTGGGTCCGTTGCTCCTACGAAGCCAACGAAAACGTGGATACCACAGAAGGGGAATCGAAACCCTGACTCCACCGATGCAAACTCTGGACCCCACGTGTCATGGTTGTAGTAGTTTCCACACTGGCTCCTCCTGAGCCGGCCTATCGCGAGCTTCTCGATCCCTAGTAAGGCTCCTTCCAAAAAGACGACGCTTCCGCGAGCAGGCCCCACGGTGGGCGCCAGCTGTCTTGGTGTTGTCACGGCAAGTGTCCTCATGTGAGAACTAAATTGCGAGGCCATTTCTACTGAGCGAAACTTCGAAAGGGTTAAGGCGGAAACGAGAGATGCGAGTTTACCCAGGTTCGGCCCCTCGATTGAGGGTAAAACCTACTCCTGCCTTCTTACTATCAGAAACAAGGTCTCGATTACAAAGGCCGATTCTGGCTCTCGATGTCTCGAGCTACCTTGTTGTTGGCTTAGAACTTGTCTTTCTACGTCCCAGGGTCTCTCCTTATATAGTGGACGAGACCTCCGGGTTATAGAGGTATCCGGGTTATTCCCGTGGTCGGAGTCCTAGCCACGTCTGGTTCCTGGTCGTCCCGTTCCTGTTCTCCCCATGATCCGATCACGGCCGTCCGGTCTTGGGCTGCTTTCTAGGCCTTGGGCCCCCGAGTCTCCTGGCTTGGGCCACGGGCCGGTTCCCATATCCTTTCCGGGTCACGCACATGGTAACCCGGACCTTCTCCTGCATAGTGGCCGTCGTCATAGTCCGGATTTCCTTGTTATAAACTGGACCAATGGTCTTGAGCCCCATTAAGTGGGTTCCGGTTTATATGAGGGGTAGGTGTGGCTCCCCCTCACCTATTCCCCCAACGGTACTCTTCAGCCGGACCCGGGGGCTCGCCTGCCCAGCCCGGGAGCTCTTCAGCCGGACCCGGGGGCTCGCCTGCCCAGCCCGGGTGCTCTCCAGCTGGACCCGGGGGGCTCGCCGGCCCAGCCCGGGTGATACTCAACTAGCACCCGGGTCAACCATGACAAAGGAAGCACGACTCGAGGTGCTGCGACATGACGCCTTCAACAAGTACCCAACACCAGGGTGGGCGCAGCCCTACCTCGACTTCCTCACGCAGGACACGCTCCCCCCGGACGAGGTGCTCGCTCGGCAGATCCAACGCCGCGCAAAGGCGTTCACCATCATTAAAAACCGCCTGCACAAGAGGAGCGCAGACGACATCTACCTACGCTGCGTCGAGCCGGAGACGGGCATCCGCCTCCTATAAGAAATACACAAGGGCGAGTGCGGCCACCACGCGTCAACCCGAGCAATATGCTCAAAGGCCATCCTCTACGGGTTCTACTGGCCGCCATAGCATCCGACGCCGAGAAAATGATCAAGACCTGCAACGACTGCCAGCGTTTCAGAACGCAAAAGCACACGCCAATCACGGCGCTCAGAACCATCCCCATCACCTGGCCGTTCGCCGTATGGGGAATAGACATGGTAGGACCATTCAAGACAGCCCGAAGCAGCATGACCCACCTGCTAGTCGCCATAGACAAGTTCACAAAGTGGATCGAGGCGAAGCCGATCAAGAAGCTGGATGGCCAAACCGTCGTCACCTTCTTCAAGGACATCATCTACCGCTACGGCTACCCGCACAACATCATCACCTACAATGACACGAACTTTGCCAAGGGGGCCTTTGCGCAATTCTGTAAGGACAAAGGGATCCGGATGGACCTGGCATCCGTCGCGCACCCCCAGTCAAACGGCCAGGTGGAAAGGGCAAACGGCCTGATCCTAGCCGGCATCAAGCCCCGGCTAGTTGACCCGCTCGAGCGAGAACCCGGCTGTTGGATTGAAAAACTCCCCTCCGTCCTATGGAGCCCGAGGACAAGGACTAACCGGTCCGCCGGTTACACGCCTTTCTTCCTCGTGTACGGCGCGGAAGCCGTCCTCCCGGCTGATATACATTTCGACTCCCCCCGAGCCATCATGTATACCGAGGAAGACGCAAGGCGGGCAAACCAAGACGGGGTGGACCTGCTTGAGGAAGCACGCGATCTGGCCCTGTCCAGATCGGCCGTCTACCAACAAGATCTCCGTCGGTATCACAGTCGGAGGATCCGGCCGCTCGCCTTCACATAAGGCGACCTCGTACTTCGGTTGATCCAGGACACGAAGGGCCTCCACAAGCTGTCCTCCCCCTCGGAGGGCTCCTTCGTCATCAGCCGGACGTTAAGCAACAACGCCTACTACCTCATCGACGTGCGCGAGCCGCGCAAGGACAAGGCAAACACCTCCTACGACGAGACAGAGCGCCCGTGGAACGCAGAGTTGCTATGCCTGTTCCACGCCTAAGTGTAACACCCTGTACCCCCGGTTATCAATAAAATCAGCCGACACCCTCGAGTTGAACGCTTGGGAGACCCGCCCTTTGCACCATATTTGCTACACTCACATCACTAACCGGAAAAAGCAACCGGCTCGCGCCTTAGAAATTAGTCGAACAAGTAGCGTACCCGGCGCCGAAAGCTAACTCTGCGGATACGGCTACAAACCGCAACCCGCAGTTCAGCCGGCCAGAGCATAAGCCAAACAGCCGGAACGCGAAAAACGACTAAGGACCAAGACAAAGCCAGTCGCCCAGCAACACAAGGAAAACTTCGCCCGAGCTCGACCACGCGGACGTTCGCAACTGTGCCCCCGGTTGGACGCCCCCTCCCCTCCTCTTCGTTTCCAGCTGCAGGACACAACCCGGCTGACACATTAGCAAGAGCGGGGACCAGACGGCAAGGGGCACACACGCTAAACCTCGCCTGCTGAACTAGCGCGAATTTTCCCTAAGAAAAAATGGCCAAAAGTAAAAAAATACCCATCAACTTTCCGTTTTGATGCACTAACGATTTAACAACCTAAATTTGTTGACATAGCAGCAACTACCCGGCCACAAGGCGCAGCCGGCCAACTTTTTCCTAACCATATTTTGAGATTGGGCCCGCCTAGCCAGGGGAGCCGGCCCCAATCTCGGGGGCTATACCAGGTGGGCAGGCTAGAACGCCAGCACCGGGTAAGGAAAAAGATGGCAAAACAACAAGTAACAAGCAGCAAGAAGAACGAACCACTCATCATTTATGAAGCAAAAATATTCAAAGTACTACAATTCCACCCGGCATCCCGGGGACAAATGTCATAAGTCAAAGACAGTAAAATAGTTACGCCCGGCATCCCGGGGACTTAGTCGGCTCTCAAAGCTTCTTCACTAGCAGCCGACGCCGTCGCAGAAAGAAGTGAGTCACCACCGTGGCCGAGTTCTCGACTCTAGCCCCAGCCGCGCCACCGGCTGCACGGCCGCATCTTCCTCCGGCTCTTTAGGAAAGAAGGCGTCCAAGTCCACGTAGCCGCCCAGCCGGCTGGCGGCTTGACGAACACCCGGAAGCACGCGGAGCGCCTCGAAGCTCGTCCCTTGGCGGAAGGCGCGGTACATGCGCCTGAGGCCCGCCTCGTCGAAGCCGCGGGTAAACCATGACATGATCATGGTTAGCGCCATCTCGGCACCAAACCGCGCTGCCGACTCCCCAAGGCGGTCGACGACCTCGGGCACCTCCTTCAGGCGCGCCGCAAGATCCGCCATGCTATCCAGCATCACCTCATCGTCCCAGCCCACTGAGAAGACGACCTTCCCGGCTTCCCACAACACCTTTACCTCCTCGCCGAGGGCGGCCACCCGGTCCTCTGCGGTGGGCTCCCAGCTGGTCACCGCTTCAGAGTCCGCGGCCATGTTGAGGTCAAGCGTGTGGCCACGATGAAGGACGTCGTCCACCTCCGGATAGTAACCTACATACGAAAGCGACGCTCAGGCGAGAAGGCCCACACCGCCTCACAACTGACGGGAAAGGAGCAACATACCGGTGGCAGCGTTGCTGATGAGGTCGACCTGGTCTTGGAGGGGCTGCACCGCGTCCTCTTTGTCCTTCTTCGCCTTCTCCAGCTCCGCCTCGAGCAGCCGGAAGGCCTCCCGCTGGCTGGTCATGGAAGCAGTGTGCTCCGACTAGGCAGTCTCGAGGGCGGTGGCCAGGCGCGCCGCTTCTGCTCGGTGGGCGTCCGACTGCTCGGCGCGACGGCGAAGGTACATGGTGGCCTCAGAGTGCTTCTTGTCGCACTCATCCAACATCCGGGCCGCCTGGGCAGCCGGGATGGAGTTCTTCGCCGCCTCCTTCGCGGAGCAAAGGGAAGCAAGCACGTCAGCACCACCCGGAGAAAACAAGTTAACCGGCTGGGGGGAGACTTACTCATGACCTGCTGGCCGGCAGACCGGACGTGGCCCTCCTGGCGGCTGGCGGCCTGAGAAACGAAAAGATAAGCACGCCGTGCAGGCACCCGCTAAATTCAAGACGAAGGAAAGAAGTTGTACCAGCATCAGCCCATTGGTGACCTCGCTGGCCTCCACCGCCAGCGCCAGATCCTTGGCCAAGGCCGCCGCCGTCTTTGCCTCCGCCTCCAAGTCCTTCTTCAGGGACTGCCCGACGTCGAGCGGTTTGATGGGCGCCCGGATGGTCCCGACAGCCGGCGGTCAAATCATCGGCGTCTCCGAGCCGGACACGAGGGCAAGGGGAAGGACCTAGTCGATGCCATGAAGGAGGGCGGCATACCCAGCCCCTGGAATGCGCCGGAAGAGGTCGTCGCCACCGCTAGCGTGGTGCAGGACGACGTCGGAGGAGGAGTGACGCCTGGAGCAGCCGGGAGCGCGCTGGCAAGCGGCACCGCGGCCACGGTGGGCGCCGGCGCGCTGACCTGGGGCTCGATCACCGCCTCCGGCTGTGGGGCGGCTTCCGACTGCGGTTGGATTCCCGGGGTTGCCGCTGCGACCCCCACCTGCCCCCCGGTCGCATCCGAAGCATCCACGGCCGAAGGAGCGACCTCCCGAACCGGCAAAGGGCTGGAGGGAACTGCGTCCCTACAGTGAGAAGGAGAAAGGCTACTAAGTAAAAGAACGCGCCATGCGGAAAAAAGAAAACCGAGAAGATGGAGAAACTTACCCCGACACGACGGGAGGCGGGCCCCTCCTCAGTCGCCGGCCGCTCCCAGCCAGAGGCGACGCGCCACGCCCGTGTTTGGCCCTCGGCTCCTCCTCCGCCGCTTGCCGGCTTCTCGAGCCAAAGCCTCGGTGCCGCTTGATCGGAGCTGGTGAAGAAGCCGGTGAATCGACATCAGAATCTTCGTGGAGATCAATGACCTCATCATCCGGTCCGGGGTGCTTACCGTCACGGGCCGGTGTCGGGTGCTCCTCCGCCCATCCTGCGGTATTCAAGGCCGGCTGCACTAGAGGCTGTAGAGGCGGCGGGTCGGGAAGGAACTGCGGGCCGTCGGCCCCTCTTCCGCTAGCTGGATTGCAAAGAGCTGAGATCCGTCGCGAAAAATCAGGAACCAGCCAAAGGGAAGGGAAAAAAAATAGCCGGGCGAAGGAGTTTCTTACCTGAGGAGGGCGGCGCTAGCGGTTGTAGGGCGGCACGCCGTACTCCCAGTGCTCGGCCACCACCTCCTTGGGCGCCAGGACGCGCATCTGGTTCTACAGCGACGCCTAGTCGGCGTCTGCCCGACCCAGCCGTTTGGGGTCGTCTGCCCCGGAAGTGAAGCACATCTTGTGTGAGCGATGGAGGAGTAGCATCAGCCGGGGAGCCATCCACGCGAGCATCCGGTCCCGGCTGGTCAGGCCGCTGCTGACGAGCCCCCGGATCCGGGCGACCATCTCCTCGCACTCCCGCGTGTTCCCCCGGGTCATGTCCGTCCAATTGGCCTGGGAGCTGGGCAGCCGGTCGACGAAGGGATCGAGGCTGATATGGTTGCCACCCTACAGGTCTTCGACGTAGAAATACGTCTGCTGCCACATCCGCGCCGACTCGACCAGGGTCAGCCGGGGCAGATGGGTACCCTGCCGGGCCACGATAATGGCGCACCCGCACTTCACCAGCGGCCCCTGCGCCACCTCGGTTCCCCCCTTGAGGAAGAACAGGCGGACGGACAGATCGAGATTGGGCCAGATGCCCAAGTAGTTTTCGCACAGGCTTACAAAGTAAGCCAGGTACGTCATCGCATTACGCCCCAGATGGTGGATTTGGAGCCCGCCCAGGAGCCTTCTTCGGCGCCTCGTTGGCGACGGCCATCGCCCTCCTCGAGCCGGCCATGATCCTCGCGGGGAAGTGTGGGGGCGGTCGAAGACGAGCACGCAGCGGTGGCGCAGGGAGTAGCGAAGAGGGCGCAAGAGGAAGAGGAAGAGAGGCACTCAAGAATGGAGAAGTGGCGGAGAAGACCACGAACGGGCCCTCCGCTCCTCCTTATAGCGGTCCGGGGCCGACGAATGTGCGGCACGTGGCGGAAACTGCTACCCACGATCCCTCCACGTGGCGCGAGAAACGAGGGGTCGCGGGTAGTGCACCGCAAAGGATCCATAACGGCTTTCTAGGCCACAGAAGATCCCAGCGCGAGAAATGAAGCGACGACATCAACTTGACTGCGGCCGCAGGCCCACGCGACCCTTCGCGTCATCAGCAATGCCACCCGGGCGAATCATGACGTCACCACCAGCCGGCCCTACGGAGACGCCTAGGCGTCGCGCGCCCTACCGGCTGGAGGAGCCGGCAAGAGCCAAGAGAACAGACGGGAGCTTCGGACCCGGCTCACCGGCTCCTTAACTCCCACCTTTTCGGGGGCTAGTGTCGGGGGGATGATCCCCGGGTGACTTGACCAAGCGGAAAGAATAAGCTTGATGCCTGCGTTCCGTACCTTCACAAGACCAAGAGCACGAGCTTGGCGTTGGGCCCCCGTCCACCGGCTGAACGGGGGTCGATGCTCACCCGCCGGTTTCTCAACCGGCCAACAATGAGCGACCGACTGCCTAGTCGGGCGCTAGTATAGCCCGGCTACTCCACAAGTCAACCGGTACGGAGAAGTATGGCGAACACGCCAACTCTTAGGCTTACCAAAGCCACAGTGCCACCCTACGCAGCGCGGTACACCTACTCTCCGGCTGCTCGGGGTACTCCGACATGGGCTCAGTCGTACCCGCGTACGGTCAGCGATATATCTACTAAAGCTAGCCGGTACCTACCTACTCCCCCCGGTACCCGACTCATGTGCTCGGGGTACCCGGCGTACAACTAGGGTACGGAGGCATGGGCAGCCGGGCAGCCGGGAGTGGCTGCCGGGTGCGTCAAGATGGGCAAGGTGCTGCCAACGTACGATGCGCGGTACGACACCAACGGGACTCGAAGGCCGAAGGACGAAGGGCGTTTGTCCTAGAATCTCCCCGGCTGGTCCGGAACCAGCCGGGCCCCACTTGTAAGCTGGCCAGTCCGGCAGTATATAAGGACTAGCCAGGCCTCAGTAGCAAAGGGATATTCCATTTGGACAGACACACCGAGACACTTTGTAAGGGCTCAGAGAACAATCTTGTAATCTGTGCATCGATAGAAAAGAGAGAGAAGCAGGAGTAGGGGTTTTACCTCAACGCGAGGGCCCTGAACCGGGATACATCGTGTGTCTAAACGCTTGCTATCCAATCCCATGCCAACGCCACCGTTCGCTAGCCTCTCCCCTCTTTAAACACCTTTTGGAATTCCCTCTAGGTGCTGCCGTGATTAACACCACGACACAATGGGACATTTCTCCCAACGCCAGTGCATACAGTCAAGACTTCCTAACATGCCCGGAAATCCACGACTCTCTCCAATTTCAAGTAAGCGTTGCAAGTCGTCAACATTCGGTCTTCGCATATACTCATCACCAAATATATGAATCACGCCTTCGACAAAAGTTTTAAGCACTTAACTGAAGTAGACTCGACAATCTTAAGGTACTCATCGAGAGCGTCGGTCGGAGTACCGTACGCCAATTGGCGAATAGCCGAGGTGCATTTCTACAATCGGGAGAGTCCATCGCGGTCAAGAGCATCTTTCCTTTGCGTGAACTCCGGAAACCACTCTCCTAGTGCATGTACGATGCGCTCGAATAGGGGTCTTCTCATCCGGAATCTTCTACGAAATACTTTGTCGCCATAGCTAGGATTATCACAGAAATAGGCATGTACCAACTGCTCGGCGGTTGCTTCACGTGGCCTGTTCACAAAAGTCCTCGGACCACTTCTTCTTGATCCTTGATCTTCAAAGATTTCCTTCACTTCTAATGCAATCTCCTTGGAGAAGGAGTCTAACATGTCTTTCTCGACAAGGTATTCATCTAGCGTGTAGAGGGAGGAAGGATTGATGATGCTTGCCTCAGCTTCACCATCCATGCTTGCTTCGGCTTCACCATCCGGACCATCAGCTTCTTGACTGCTGAAAGTCGTAGAGGGAACTTCCCCTCTCCCTCTGCTACAGTGCCCCCGTTGAGAGTCCACCGTCGTTGCAGCTTAGTTCCGGCCATCCCCGCCGCTAGCACTCGTGCTGGCTGGTGTGGAGATGTTTTAGGGTGCCCCCCCTGCATAGTTGTAGATTAGGTTGTATTTGTTTTCGAGATTCTCTAGATGAGCTGGTTTGGAGTAGGTCATCGGATCCCATCGGCCGGATTCGTCGCTCCCTCGCTCTGATCTTCATAGCAGGGTAGCTCTGGTGGCAGGGGTTGCTACATGCGGCGGAGTTGGGGTGTGGCATCTCGTCAAATAAGGTCGTCCTCTCTCTCTTTTTGAGTTTTCTTCTCCGTGCGTCATGGCGCGATGGCTTGAGATGGCGGCGAGGTGATTCTTGCAGGCTTCCAAGGAGGAAGATGACCAAGGTCCATCTTGATGCAGGCTCTTCAAATAAGCGCGGGTTCGTTCTGCATCTCCAATATGTCGACGTTCAAATAAGCGTCATCGCGCGATGCCATGATGCTTATGTATGCATGATGTTATTTTGAATTTTGAAAACCTGGAATGTTACGGATAACTACAACAGAGACAGGAATACTCAATCAGAAAAATTGGGTCCTTTATTGGAACAAATAATTACATAGTGCTTTACAGAACGGTACAACCAAATTACACCTACAATTGCGGAGTCCAGCCACCCTCCAGCTGAATATCAGTCTCTTCCTCAGCCAGACGCATGAGTGCGACCGCTGCAGGAGTCGCTTCCTCATAGCGCGCAGTCATATTTACACGTTGACGACCACGAGGTGCATGAGGACCCCTACCAATCTTCAGCAGATTCATGTGCGGGTAGTGGGTTTTGGCAACAGTCAAGGAAACTTTTGCTCCACCGACTAACTGGCGATGAACCAATGCTTTAGCATGATCAAAACTACTAAACTTGCGCATCAAATTGAATAATCCTTCGGGTAGCCTGTTGAGTGGAAAAGAGATCCCCATAAATATTACAGAATGCTGCATGACAGGACCCAATCACTCCACCAACTTGTTGAGCTCGAGTTCTCAACATTAGAAGTACTCGAGATTTTTAAGGATCGGCCCAGAAAGATGATGAACTATATGCAGACAGCTTTAATCATTCTTCTTCAATGTATCGAGTCTCTTCAACAGTATTTTTTTGGACACCTACAGGCAGAGACATTATCACTAGCTCAGTAACAGCTAAATATTACTCGATATAAAGCAGAATACGGATTCACGATCTACAGCAGTTTGTTCTTTTTCTTGTGCAGCATCGAGCCGAGTCCTCAAAGCTTTTACTTCCTCCTCTTTGCTTGCACTCTGTAATTGCACTAAGTTAGAAGATGAAGAAGTTGAAGGGGTAGAAGATTTTACTTCCTTCTCTTTGCCTCCTTATGGTGCAGGTCTTGCACTCATTGTGAAACCCCAAGAGGAAGGTATGAAGAGCACATCAGCAAATTTCCCTCAGAAATAAACTAAGGTTGAATCGGCTAGTAGGACAAAGATATCACTTCTGATGGTTGATGCAACTGATATGGCAGGGCACACTACCGGTTCAGCGGGAACGTGGAACCTACACAACACAATCAAATCACTTTGCCCCAACGAAGCAGTGAGGTTATCAATCTCACCGGTTTTGCTGAAAACAAAGAGGTTAAATATATGGTGTGGAAAACAGTAGGTAAATAGTAGGGAACAGGTAGCAACAGTATGAAAACAGTGATTGAAGTGGTTGTATTATCAGTATGCGGAAAATGGACCGGGGTCCACAGTTCACTAGTGGTGTCTCTCCAAAATAGATAGATAACATGTTGGGTAAACAAATTACAGCTGGGCAATTGACAGATATAAAGACTGCAGCGAAGTGCATATGCCTGACATGATGATTACTATGTGATTCATGCGGGCATTATAATAAGATACATAGACCGCTATCCAACTGCATCTATGACTAATGATCCACCCTGAGAATGTCATCTGAGCAAACCTTGGGTATTAAGTTGCAAGCAACAGATAATCGTAGTAAGCAAAGTGTGTAATGTAAACATCGTTGTTTTCTCCCTAGTCGCAACAACACATCCCCCGCTTGTTTACGTTTCTGTCACTTGAGCGTGACTGAAAGGGAGGCATGAACCCACTATCGAGCATAAATACTCCCTCTTAGAGTTACTAGCATCTACTAACAATGGAGAGCATGCAAGATCATAAAGAACATATACAGAAAAGAACATGATATATTGATAATCATTGGACATATCATTCAATATTCATTGGATCCCGGCAAACACAACATGTTGCATTACAATAAGATGATCTTGATCATGTAGGGTAGCTCACAAGATCTAAACATGAGGCATAAAGAGGAGAGAACAACCATCTAGCTACTGCTATGAACCCGTAGTCCAAGGATGAACTACTCACGCATCACTCCGGAGGCAGTCATGGTGATGAAGAGCCCTCCGGTGATGATTCCCCCTCCCGGCAGGGTGCCAGAGAGAGCTCCATAACCCTCCCGAACTAGGGTTGACGATGACGGCGGCTAAGGATGTTTTTGGTGGAAAAGTCTCGGGTATTTAGGGTTAACCTCCCGAGAGGTATAAATAGGCAAGAGGGCAACGTCGGTGGGCGGCCAGGGGCCCACACCGCCCCTGGGCGCGGCCAAGGGGGCGCCGCCCTATGGTGTGGGGCCCCTAAGGGACCCCTCTGGGTCTCTTCCAGAATCCATGTGCGTGACGACTTTCTAAGACTTCTGGGTTTTGAATCGTCCAATTCCGAGAATATTTCTAGAACAACTTTTCTGAAACTAAAAACAGCAGAAAAGAAGAACTGGCTCTGTGGCATCTTGTCAATAGGGTAGTCCCAAAAAATCGATAAAAAGGCATAAAGTGTAAGGGAAACATGTAGCATATGGCACGAAAACAACATGGAACATCAGAAATTATGGATACGTTTATGACATATCAACATCCCCAAGCTTAGTTCCTACTCGTCCTCGAGTAGGTAAACGATAAAAACAAATAATTTCTAAGGTGACATGCTACCAACATAAACTTGACCATCATAGTAATGTAAAGCATGTAAACTAGGATCAAATGAATAAGGGTTGTGGTTTAGAGTTGATATCGAATAGAATAATGTATAAACCATTAGGAAGAACAAAGTAAAACTTTTCAATGAATCAATACTAAAAGACAATCAACCATGCAAGGTTTATTAAAGATGATTTAAGCTTCAAGAACAAAGTTATAATCGTCCAAGGCATCCAACTCTCACAACAACTCCTGTTACGATCAAGTCAAGTGACAACAATATGCACGTAGGAAAATCATTAAGATATTTGTGCACTCAAAACAAACAAGTGTTCAGTATTGGTCCTTGGCACCAGGATGTTATGGCTAAAAGAACATTATGGGGGTTTGGATGGTCAATGGAAGAAAATCTCACACAACTGAAAGTGATCATTAGACAAATGGAAATCTTATAATCGAAGTTATGCAAGGAGAAGTGATTGCCACACAACGGATGCACATAGAGCTATAAGTGTATGAAAGCTCTCCAATGGAACTAGTGGGGGTGCATCCAACTTGCTTGCTCATGAAGACCTAGAGCACTTTTGAGGAGGCTCATCATTGGAATATACAAGCCAAGTTCTATAATGTAAAGTTCCCCACATAGTTATGCAAGTCATAATATGAACACTCTCTCCAAACTGAAGTATTGGTGCTAACAAAGCACAAGTATGGAATAAATGATAGTAATGATGCCCCCTCTCTCTTTATTATCTCTCTTTTGCCATTTTTTTTGGGCTTTTTCTCCTTTATTTTTATTTTTTTGATATATAACCTCACCGGTAGGGGCAACACTCTATTTTACAATGAATCATCACACTTTTAGTACTCATAAATCAAACTGAAATATCTCTGATGTATATAAAACTAAATTCTCCTGCCAGTGTAGCAGTATGCAAAATAACAATGAAGCATGACATCAAGTAACATAATGAGGATGGATGTTGTATGGCAATACATCTCGGAATGGCTATGGAAATGCCATGGTAGGTAGGTATGGTGGTTGTTTTGATGAAGATAATTTTTGGCTTATGTGTAGAAGAACAAAGTTCTCCCACGGGATTTGGATGCACCGGTGAAGTTTGCACCAACTCTCAATATGAGAATGGGCAATGCACAGTACCAAAGAGGCTAGCAAATATGGATGGTGGAAGTGCCAGAAAACCACAACATAGAACTCACAAGTTAAAAGATTACAACTAAAATCATGATCTTACAAGGCATAATGAAAATCACTCCAAGAGGGTCCGTGGCACTGACAAGTCACTGTTAGCTACCCCGACCGTAGCACGTAACAAAAAGCCATCACGATTGCTATCAGCAAAGGAAGTCATATACCATTATCCCATCAACTGGTTATTTGAGTGTGGCACAGTTTCAAGCTTTTAGACCAACCATTAATTGTTTTTACTCTACTAAATCAGAAAGTTTACCATTAATCATATCAATATCTCCAAACAACAACAAATAATAAAGTGAAACAGTTTAGTAATCTACAAGAGTATGTAAGTTTTTCCATTATACCATCTACCACATGTAGCATTTTCTATTTCCATCAAGCACCATTCAATATATATTTTAACACAAACTTCTCCAAGAGATAGAAATGAAACAAGAGAGTACTAATACTACTCTACTAGAACTAACAGCTCCTGATAAGATATGCATGAAAAACAGGAGCTAAAAGGATTTGTGGCAGCTAGAAGAAAAACTAAGAATACGATCATGGAAGAAAACGAGTATTCATAAGAAAAAGCGGAGCGTGTCTCTCTCCCGCACAAAGAATGCTGGGTTCCAACAATATTATTTGCAGCAAGGAGAACAAACAGACGCTCCAAGTAAAATTTATATGATGTGACCGAATAAAAATTATAGTTTCACTAGAAAAGACCTGATAAATTGTTGATGAAGAAGAGGATGCCTTGGGTATCCCAAAGCTTAGACGCTTGAGTCTTCTTAGACTTTGCTGGGATGAACCACGGGCGCATCCCCGAGCTTTGGCTTTTCACTCTTCTTGATCACATTATCTCACCCTCTTCTCTTGACCCTTGAAAACTTCTTTCACACCACACTCAATGTAATTCACATTAGATGGTTAGTGCAAAATCAAAAATTCATATGTTCTGCATGGACACAAGCATTATTAATACTTTTAAAAATTATTTATAGCCACTGATGTTTCGTGGAGCAAAGAAATCCACTCGATGTAGTAAAAGAGAGAATGCAAGTAAAAAAGGTAGAATTTGTCAAAATCAGAACAGTTTGTAACGACGAATTTTTTCGAGGCACTTATGCTGCTCAAATAGAAAAACGTAAAGAACAAAAAAAAAATTGGAATTATGTGAGGAATAAGCACAAATATTTGCAGGTCATTTTGATCTTTCTGTGAATTATGCGATTTTATACGGTAGATAGCAGAAATCTTTTTCCTGCACAGAAATCTAAAACTAACACCAACTTTCGCTAGAAACTTTACTTGGCACAACTAATACATGAAAATAAAGATATAAATGAGTTGCTACAGAATTATACAACAACTTGAGTCAAAGAAAACAGAGAAAAACAAAGCAAAAAATAAAACCATGGGCTACCTCCCAAAAAGTGCCTTTCTTTAACGCCTTTTAGCTAGGCACCGAAAGAAAGAAGATGCTCACATAAGAAATATGAATTAAGCAAAAGAGAGCATCAAGAAGCGATTATAAAAAAATTAAGTCTCACCCACTTTGTATGCATAGTAATCTTGTAAAGAAATAAATTAAAGAACCTCAAACTAGAAATCATGGGGAGGTAGAACAAGAGCAATTTCAAAACTTTCAACAAAAAGAGAGGTGTTTTAGTAACATGAAAATTCCTACAGCCATATTTTCCTCTCTCATAATAATTCCCAGTAGCATCATGAGCAAACTCAACAACCTAATTATCACATAAAGCATGTTTGTCATGGTCTAAAATCACACAATTCATATCAAGCTCAAAAATAGTGGGATCAAAATTAAGAATAAAGACCTCTTCTTCACCACTTTTAGCAATAGCAAAACAAGATGATTGGTCACGCTTAAAAGGTATGGGACACAATATAGCAATCCTATTTTTAGTATCATTATAATGTATAACATCAAGTAACATAGGAGCATCATCTAGAGCATTATCATATAAATTTTCTAAACAAACTTCCGCATTATCAAGTTGTTCTGGAAATATTATTGGAATTGGACGAAACGAAATCCCAGGGGGGCTATTTTTCTGTCACGTACACGGAGTCCGGAGGAGACCCGGAGGGGGGCCACCAGGTGTCCATACCATAGGGCGGCGCTCCCTCCCCCCTTGGACGCGCCGCCACGTGGTGTGGGCCCCTCGGGATCCCACCGACATCGCCCTTTCGCCTATTTATACTTCTTCTCGGGAAAACCCTAAACACCCGAGCCTCCATCCACGAAAAGTTCCATAGCCTCCGTCATCGTCAACCCTAGTTCGGGAGGGTTCTGAAGCTCTCCCGGCACCCTGTCGGGAGGGGAAATCATCACTGGAGGGCTCTACATCACCATGTCTTCCTCCGGAGTGATGCGTGAGTAGTTCATCCTTGGAATACGGGTCCATAGCAGTAGCTAGATGGTTGGCTTCTCCTCTTTATGCCACCATGTTTAGATCTTATGAGCTCCCTAACATGATCAACATCATCTATCTGTATTGCTAAATATTGTGTTTGCTAGGATCCGATGAATATTGAATGTTATGTCAATTTGATTATATCTCTATCATGTTTATGTTATTTATGATCTTGCATACTCTCCGTTACTAGTATATTCTCTGGCCAAGTTGATACTTGTAACTCCAAGAGCGAGTATTTATGCTCAATAGTGGGTTCATGTCTCCCTTTCATCTGTGCTCGAGTGACAGAAACGTGACGGATGAGAGATGTACTGTTGCTATTAGGGAGAAAACAACAATGCTTTGTCTAAGCATATTTTTATTGTGTACATTACGCACTTTACTTAATGCAATAATATGTTGCTTGCAACTTAATACCCAAAGTCTGCTTGGATTACGTTCTTAGGGTGGATTATTAGTCATAGATGCAGTTGGATTATGGTCTATGTACTATATTGTAATGTCCACTTGAATCTCATAGTAATCATCATGTCTTGCATATGCACTACGGTGTAGCCTTTATTTCTGTCAATTGGGCAGCTATAATTTGTTTACCCAACATGTTATCTATCTTTTATGGAGAGACACCACTACTGAACTGCGGACACCGTTCCATTCTTTTACACTGATAATACAACCTACTATAAGCATTGTTCTTTTTACTACAATCATTGTTCTCTTTTCGTTTATTGCAAACAAGCACAGTTTTCCACACTATATGTCTAATCCTTTGTTTTCAGCAAAACTGGTGAGATTGACAACCTCACTGTTTCGTTGGGGCAAATTATGTTGGTTGTGGTGTGTGCAGATTCCACGTTGTTGCTGAGCCTGGTAGTGCGCCCTAACAACATCAGTTGTCAACAACCTTCAGAAGTGATTTCTTTCTCCTACTGGTCGATTCAAGCTTGGTTTCTTTATGAGAGAAACTTGTTGTTGCACTCTTCATACCTTCCTCTTGGGGTCTCCCAATGAACGTGTATCCACACGCATCAATGTGTTGTTGCCACTAGGGAGAAAACAACGGTGCTCTTGTCTACGGACGAGGACCACTGCTTACATTACGTATTGTTCTTAATGCATTTGTTTGTTGCACACAGAGAAATCATTTCATTGCTGCAACTTAATATCAAGCGATTTGCTGGATAGCTTTCTTGAGGCGGACTTTTAGATATGGATGTATGCTGGATAGAGGTCCATATGCTTTGACGTAATACCTACAATGTTAGAACTCGTGAACTTTATCTCGTCATAATAGTATTATTATGCGTTCATGATTTGTCAATTGCTCATCTGTAATTTGTTCACCCAGCATGTTTGTTTTCTTTGGAGAGACACCACTAGTGAATCTATGGCCTCCGATCCTATTTTCCTCACATTTCAACCTTCTTTTAAGCACTCTCATCATTGTTTCCTCGCTGTTCCATTTTTACTTTTATTGTTTTTCAAGACTTTATACGTTTAATTCTTCTGTTTTCAGCAAGAGCGGAAGATTGACAACCTTCCGGAAAGTTGGGGCAAGAGAGAGTTTGTGCTTGTGTGCAGGTTCCACGCTTGGTCAACATCGATAAACGGATCCGTTGATACAAGTAACCTTGTTCAAGACTACGAAGTCCTACTGGTTCGACAATTCTGGTTCCACAACTGGGGGGAAATTTCACTAGACTACATCATACCTTCCGCTTGGGGTCTTCCAATGAGCGTGTGATCACGTCAGCATCAAGCGTCAGCTCCCACCATGTCAGCCGCGCAAGTGATCGTCGTCGAGTCTAGCGATGAAAAATAGGTTTTAGAAGCCCTGGTTAGTTTAATTAAGTTTTTATTGTGTCATATTTGGACTATGTGTGTAAAATTATGTTTAAGTTTAAATATATGTGTATGTGTGATATTTATTTTATGTTTAGTAGCAAATTTGGTTGACTGTCTGCGTGAACATATTTCCTGCAGTCGGGGAAAAAGTAAGAACCAATATTGTAATCAAGAATTGCGGATAAAATATGAGCTTTGTTGAAAGATGAGATTCTGTAAGCGGTCTGGATGAGGTTGTTGAGCACTAATCGAGTACACGAAGTTGCAGCAATTGGCTACATAAACTTTTAACTAAACAAAATCCAAATCAAAACGCTACCGGATGTATCTACTTACACAGGAGGAAGGGGTGGCGGCCAAGGATGTGGAAGCACGCCCCAAGACACAAAAAACTCAACTCTAATTCGTAAAGGCCTTTAGGCCCAATTATAGGTGGCACAACATCTTTTCCTGTAATTTGGCCCAGTTTCAGCAACATGGCCAGAATCTTTTAGCCATATAATTTCTCTCCGAACCGATTTCGAGGTGAGGTCAAGTTTGTTGGGAAGTGTACAAAATAAATTCTCTAACAAAGTAAGATTCACCAAACTCAGAGTCCGTATGCAGAATTTATATTTGTTCGAAATCATACATATCTCTGCAGTCCGAATCTGTGTCTAGAACGTGAAGAACTTGGTCACTAACTTCTCTTGGACTCAGAGTGATGTGGGAGAACTTCTTGAACAACATCTAATCATTTCTTGATCAAGTGTGGAGGAAGTGGTGAAATTTTTGGTCGTATCCAGCCTTGTCATGTCCTCATCAGTACATGTGTCGCTGTCGCCTATAGGCGAGCTACCATGTTGTTGGAGGATCGGGCCCTTCTCGAGGAGAGAACTCACCCATTTGGGATGAGCGCCCTAGGGCACGAGTATCGGCTCAACTTCTTCGCGTACGAGCTTCGAAGGAGTGGTTCGAGGATGACACCCCCCCCCCCCCCCCCCCCTCGCCCAAGACCTAGTCGACTGTTACGACTACGATGTCGCGCATAACTATGGCGAGATATATGTGTGGCAGTTGGACAGCAAGGACGGTCTGCTCCTAGAAAAGGCCGTTGAGTGGACCAAAAAAAGACGCAAATAAATACTCCACCACCAGCCTGCCTACTAGCATGTATTAAGCGAATAGCTTGTATGGTAGTTGTTAAAGATGTATGTAGTCCCGGAAGAGAAGCAATTGGCGAACGACCTGTAAGCGTAACTTTTGACTTCCTTGCCGTTTGTGAATTAAGTCAGCCAAGTTACGTTGAAAAATGAATGCTCCGGCTTCGAGCGGCCCTCTAAGCAACAGCATAGGTGGTGGCACCACCACTGCCACCTCCAACGTCGGCTCCCACCATGTCGATGAAAACTAGGTTGGCCGACATCCCCCAAAGAGACATCCGGGTACAAACACACAGTTGGCAGTTGTTGTTAGAGTTGCCCTGAGTCATCGCATCACAGAGACAAGGAACGGGCCGAAGGCAGTGGACATAGGTGGACAAGCATAGAGAAGCGGCAAAGAAAGTCAGGAGAAAGAGATGTTCGCGAGCTTCAGGAAAATCTTTGGAACAGGTCGGGGACGCAAGAGTGTCTCAGCGGACTGCGATGACATATGAAAAATATTTACCCATCAGGTGCAAGCACAGCACAAGCCAAGACATGCGTAGATAAGAATTCCAAATTATCTAAGAGCTAACTAGGTGGAGCTTAACATTCCAGTAGATAAAATTCACACAGATGCTTGATAACGTGACTAATATCGAGCTTAAAGCATTCGCAGCCATTTTCTGGTGCATCCAGATGCCAAGCAAAATTTGACCACACAGTTCAAAAGAAAACGCTAATAGCGTCCTCCAAAACCTAACAAAATTAAAGTGGCACTAGATAACTAGGACAACAATACCCTCGCAAGCATGCCCTTAGTTACAAATAAGTGGAGTACTGTAGAAAACATTCAGCGCACTTAAAAGTGCTGATTTAAGTACAACTGGAGCATCCTTACAAGGTAAACCGACTGAAATTTCAGGTGCTGTATCAGATAAGCAAACCCTCCTAGTTGCCAGTTTCAGGTGCTGTATCAGATAAGCAAACCCTCCTAGTTGCCAGTTCAAGACGGCACTAGAAATTGAAGTGCATAACACAAAATTAGTTCTTGGAACAAAATCAAGAAACAACAGTGTGCGATCAAAGTATGCCAGTGCACCACTTGGATCTAAGATAGAAAGAATGGTAATACTTACTGTATGTTGAAGTGTCAATCTGCTCAGGCAGCTCCTTTATGTCAACCTCAAACCTTGCTTGCACCTTCAAATAATATACAAGCGAAAATTCCAGTTAGAACATCAGATTAGTAAAATAAAAAGTAAATATATCAGTTATACAAACCTGATTGAGAACATCAGAGTCAGAGGCAGAAGAAACAAATGTTATTGCAAGCCCCTTGGTACCAAAACGTCCAGCCCTTCCGACCTGTGGAGGTGAAGATGTTAGCTAGATACAATAACACCCACCACAAAGAGTAGGGCAAAGTTACAATTACCCTGTGCAAGTATGTATCAGCAGAATCAGGCATGTCGTAGTTTATGACAATGTTGACACGCTCAATATCAATTCCTCTGCCAACTAAATCTGTAGCCACAAGGATCCTCTTGTGTCCTTCCTTGAAGTTCTTATACTGGGTCAGCCTATTCAAGCACCAATATTACGTAAAAGATAGGAACATTGGCTGAAAACTGAAGAATAAAGCAAATTGCAAGTGTACATAATACTACCAATGTTTAGCAAGTCATAAAGACGAGCCAAGTTGCCATGGGTACCAGCTCAAAGACTAGTCTATAATTAAGGTGGCTACTAGTCGGATCCATATTTGCTGGGTATCTAGTCACATGATTAACCATGCTGTTGCGCGACCCATGACCATTCAAGTAGATGGCAACAAAAAATCCTTACATCAATTCCACTCAAGATCAACTACTACTAATGATTAGATAACTTTGGAATATCACAAGCACCATCAATGCTCATATTACTGTGAAGGATCTTGGTATGTTGGCTTTCAACCAGATTCTGAGTATAGTATTCTTGTGGGAGACATGGGTACCATAATTTTATTCTATACCTAATTCTCAATATTAGGTACAATATGATTCCATGAACAGAAATCAACATCATCCATCACATGGATAATTGTTCATTACTGAAGAAGCTATTTCTGCCACCGGTATCAGAATATTGTATAAACTAAACAAAAACAAATGTACACTAACGGCATGATGTAAAATATCCAATAATCTAAATCATGTGTACGTACAATCAGGGGAAAATATCATTAAAGTAGAGGTCGACAATGATCTATGTTCAAGCCATTGTTTTGCAAGCAAAGAGGGCAGTCTTAAAACCAGCCCACAGTAATCAGAAGACAATATAATAACAATCAAAAGAAATCAGGAGCGCATACCTCTCCTCCTGTGTCATTCCAGAATGTATACAGATAGCAGGAAAATTGCATTCACAGAGAAGCCTGTTAAGTTCTGAAGCTCTACTGACACTTTTAACAAATATCACGATTTGGTTGAAGTCGAGTGCATCTAAGAGATCATTCAACTTCCGATTCTTCTCTGCCTCACTTAGTTTTATGTAGTGCTGGAGTCAGGGAAAAAAAAATTACACGGTTGAAATAATGTTGACTCGGGATGAATAGAAGAAGCACAAATGACTAATTGATAGTTTGTGATACCTGAACTAGCCCATGAAGGGTCAGTTTAGCCTCGTCATCAACATAAATTTCCATGGGCTGTAAGGTAACAAATGACAGAAAGATATTAGAATTCTGGCAGCAAAGGTAACTGTAGCCACTCCAAAAGAATGGCATATCAGATCTTCTCATGTCTGAATATTCAGCATCCTCCAGGAGCTCCAATTATGCACTGCAATTTTCCAAACTGCAGCCAACAAACTTTGCAACAGTGCTTGCTATAAGAATTCCGGTCAGGAGAAAGCTGCTGTGTCTGCCCTGACCATGAAAAGGGTAGGAGAACCAGAAGCAGTTTACTCTGATGCAGCGGAATCCAAAAGTGTGCAGACTGCAGACAATTGGAGAAAATCCCCACTGGCCTTATAATTCTACAAAATCGGTGCCCTACCAACCCCAATTCCCAATTTCTTCAGTCTGTTCACAATTCACATTGAGAACAGAAGACTTCACTTCATCACAGACCCTCCGAAAGTGCACAGATACCAATTGACACGACTAAGGCCAAGATAAGTAGCCAAATAACCCAATCCACCAAAAATGATCAATATGATCACCAAGCAACCAGAAATCCTACTGATAACAAACTGCCACCTCCCCTATCTACGTACGAGCATAACCACCAGAAGGAGGGACTTAAATAGGAAGAAAGCGCTACTGAAATGAGATAAGCCACATGACATTACATCTTGCATGAATTTCTTGCAAACCGGGCGACTCTCCTTGCTGAGCGTTGCTGAAAACATCATCACTTGCTTCTCGTGGGGTGTCATTTTGAAGATCTCCTGGACATCTCTACGCATGTCTGAAGAATATATAATAAAAGTTAATATGAGATTTATGGACTACAAAAAACAATGCAAATCAAATAACAGGCGCTGAAGGGAACCATTATAAAGATAGAAAAATGGACAGAAAACAGCAGCCTACCTAGCGAATCAAGCATCTTGTCACATTCATCAAGAATGAAATGCCTCACATTCTTCAAGGGAAGGTCCTTGTCTCTAGCCAGAGCTAGGATCCTTCCAGGTGTGCCAACCACAATGTGAGGGCAGTCATTCTTCAATAAATCCTTGTGGTTTTTTATGTGAACGCCACCATAGAAGACAGCAACTTTTGTTTCTGACAGGTACTTGCTAAACCTCTCGAATTCATGGCAAATCTACAATGTGAAAAGACAATTAGCATCAGCAGACATATTTGATATTGACAGAATAAAAAGGAAAAAACATGTATGCAAACCTGGTAAGCCAATTCCCTTGTATGGCACAAAACAAGTGCGGCGACTTGACCAGCAACCGGATCAATCTGCTGGAGAGTTGAGAGGACAAAAACAGCAGTCTTTCCCATCCCAGATTTTGCTTGGCAGATGACATCCATTCCGAGAATGGCTTGAGGGATGCATTCGTGTTGCACTGGTGTGGAGCCAAACAAAATTGGAGTAGCACCCCAGTGAGAAATATTTAACCTTCTGACCCGTTAATGGAAAGTTTTACCATATCCTCTCCCCCAACAGAAAATGTCAGAAGAAATTATACCTGCACACATCAAAAAAAGAGGAAACTCATGGTCATACTGGGCCCTCCTAACAGATAACATATCCAAAGATAGATGATTGAATTTGATTATATAGTACAACAACTGGATCATCGAGTAAAATTTCTTGTTATAGCACAGTCCATTTATTTGCATTTATCCTTCTTCATACTAGCACTTTTTGTTCTTGTTGTGTCAACTATCATTGCGAGAAAATCAAATACTCCCTCCGATCCATATTAATAGGTGCTGAAGTGGATGTATTTAGACATGTTTTATTGCTAGATACATCCACTTCAGGACCTATTAATATGGATCGGAGGGAGTATAACAACCAAGTGCATAAGTGCTGTGATGCAAGGACATAAATCAAATATACGGCATACAGGCATCTCAGCTAACAGAATTAACAGAGAAACAGAACCTCAAAGGGATTCATATTACGTCTTTTGTTTGCTGTGGAATGTGACGATGATTTTACAGGTCCAAACAGTGATACTTCAGGCCAAAGATTAAAGTAGCAAAGCTAAGATGTGCCAGTGATAGGGGGTTACAGCAAACAAAATTGACTAGCACGAGCAAGAAAATTATATGACACAATTGTATGTTTATAGGTTCTCTTACTCTCCCTCTACAATTTGATTGCCATCGGTACTGTAATTTCTACTCTAGGTATGAACAATATGTCTATATGTGTTAAACGACCAGATAACTGAAATCCAAGGTCCACGGAACCCTATGAATTACGTGGATTCAATTCTGAGGCCTCTATCATCTATCAAAAAAAAAAATCTAATACGAATATCAAGAACAAGAGCTTGCCTTCGGAAGGATGCTCAAACCCGCAGTCCTGGATGGCGCGGAGCAGCTCTGGCTTGAGCAGGAAGTCCCTGAACCCTGAGCTGTGGATTCCGACGTACCCCCTGTCCAAACACCACGAACCGTACCAGGTCAGATCAGACCGCTCAACCACGAACCCTAGGAAGAAAAGCAGCTGCTAGAAGCGTCGATGGCACGCACTTCTTGACGACGTCGACTGAGGCGTTGGCAGCTGCGCCGTCGACGACGTTCTCCACCTCCTCGTCGTAGTCGACGAGATCCTCCTCGTACACCTCGTTGTCCTTGGCTTCTCCCATATTGGCTGCGATTGGAGATAATGGTGAGCTCGCGAACTAAGGCACCACACGGCACGAATCCAACCAAGCTAAGCAGCAACCACAAAACACTCACCTCGAGATCTCTGACACGGAGGGTGGAAGAACCGGGGTGATTTCGAGCGGAGGCGGCTGCAAAGAGAGAAGTCAGATGGCAGAGTTTACGGGTCAAACGCGACGCGAGCGGTATTGGATTGGGGATCTAGGGTTCTTGCCTCTTGCGGCGTAGGGCCTGGGTATTTGGGACGGACGCGAGCGCGAGTCGACGTGGAAGCGGATTTGTGGCTCTCGGCTCAGGATGCAGGCGGCGGCGGATGTCCGCTGGGCCGCTTCGTCCGCGCCGCTCTAAACGCCGAAACGGCTTGATGGACGGCCCGCATAGCTTAAACGGGCTTCACGGAAACGTTTGCCCAGCCCGCCAGTCCATCCGTCCCTAACCTGGAATACCTTGTTCTATCAACGCACCTCGATAAATCTCAAAAAAAAAAAAAAAAATCAACGCACCTCGATGGCTGGAGGTTTTGCGGAGGCTGTTTTCGTCCACGAACGACGTATTTCCAATACTGAACCGCATGATGTTGCACAGCAGGCTTTAGGATTATCAGGAGGTCGTCATGTGTGGTTTGGTACCCCGCCTACGGGTATTTGTATCCTTAGATCGTTGAGATAATAAATACCGGATTGTTGCTCAAAAAAAAAAAAAATCAACGCACCAAAGTCTCGCCTGGCCGAAATTCAGAAAAAAAAGTCTCGCCTGCCCGTCGCGTGATTAACGCAACACGGAAAAGATCAGCAGCTGGTAGTATTTGGCGGACGTGGACTCTCCGCTTAGGACATCTCCTGCGGGGCTGCTCATTTGCCCAGGACCGGTCCGTTTTGAGCAGCGTGGGCCGAAACCAGGCCCCTGCGGCGCTGCTCATACGGACCGCGGTCCCTTTTTTTTTTGTCCCCGGATGCTCAAATTCAGACCAAATTTGGTCCAGATTTGAGCAGCCCCGCGGACAACAAAGTGTCCAGAGGACTCACTCCCCCTGGCCCACACGAACGACTTCCCCTCCCACCTCGTGCCGCCGCCGCTGGCTCGCCGCCGCTGGCTCGCCGATTTGGCGAACCCCGCCGCCGTTCGAGCCCCACCGGCCACGGAGATTATGTGGTCGGAGATGACTGGTTGTGTGATCATGCACAACATGATCATAGAGGATGAGCGCGATGACAGCGTCTACGACGAGAACTGGTTGTTTCAGGGTGAGAACATGGAGCCCCAGCCAGGAGTGGCAACATTTGAGGATTTCATTGACTTCCAGTACGAGTTGCGTGATCAAGACACTCACTGCACACTTCGGGATGATTTGGTGCAACACATCTGGAACTTCGTAGGAAACCAGTAGACTTTTTATTCGGTTGTGCTTATTTAAACTTTATAATTTTTATTAAGACTTATTTGTGTCTTTATTGAACGGTCAAATTTGTAATAAATAACACGTATTTTATTTAGTATTGTGTTTGTTTTTAGGCTCAAAATATCCATTGGAAAAAAACTTAGGAAAAAATATGGCCAGGGCCACTAAATGAGCAGCCTCGCACGGTGCGGGGACCAAATCAGCGCGGACAGTGGTCCGGACGACTTCTCAAATGGACAAAATCCGGACCAATTGGGAGCCCCGCAGGAGATGCCCTTATGCCTCCGGCCCTCGCAGAAGAAAAAATAGCGGGCGCGGACGGACGCTGTTCCCTTGCAATTAATTGTTACGGGCCAGGTGGACGGCCACGGATGCGCCGCGGACATGGCTGCCTGCATGCTGACTCTGGGGCTCTGGCCCGTTGGGTGAGTGCTAGGGTTTCGCGACTGGAAATGTGGACCCCGAACGAAAGGTGGCCAACCCGGTTTATTCGGTCGCAGGGCGCGCCGCAGGATGCTCGCCGGAAACGCGATTACACGATATTGTGAGCTCTTTTGGAGATCCAAAACCCTACGCGGTTGGGAGGGATCTTGTCTGCACGCGCGGCGGCTATGTGCTGTCCTAGGTCGCTTCGCTCGCCCCCAAGGATTTCGTGGATCGAAACTCTCCGGTGCACGAAGAACGCCGACGAACGAACAAGAAGAACAATTAGGGTTTAAGAGATAAAGGTAGTAGATGGGGTTTTTGTGATTGTGTGTTGTTGTTCAATCGGTCGTCATCCCAAAGGTATATAAGGGGCGGATAGACTTCCCGTGCAGGTTTAGGGCGAAAAATCTCATTCGAATTTAGATCCGGACACAGAAAAACAGAAAAGCTCCTGGTATCAATCGGAAAATTCGAACTGGAAATTTTGACAGGCCCGGAATACGGGTCTCCGTGGATTTTTGCTAAGAAAAAAATGCGTGAGTCCCTAGTATCGGCCGGATGTTTCGGACCGGAAATTTGGTCACAGGACCGGAAATTTTGGCCTTGAACTCACGCGTAGATATTGTCAGCAATGTTTAGACCATAGATTTTGCATATTTCGTCGGATTGAGATGGCCCAAAAATTAAAGTTGTTCGTTTCGACGAGACACACAACTTTTGTTCACATTATTTTTCCATTTGAGATCATATTGATGCCATCTTCTTGTAAGCCAAAATTAAATGTCAACGCATGGCCCTGATTTTTGGCAAAACTAGCGTGCCAACAAATAATTGGCACTACTTTAGTTCTAAGGACGATGTCAACACTCCATCGTCCATATAAATTCTTAGGGTGATAACAACGTATTGGCCATATATCCTAAGGGTGATATGTATGTCTATCGGCCATATCTTCTTAGGACGATAATAGTTTATCGGCCATATGTGCTAAGGGTGTTATGTAAGTCTATCGGCCATACATGTGTTTTAGTCTTCTTGCCACACACTCGAGTAGAACCTCCTTAAGTATCCTCCACTCAGAGATTGAAGTAGTGAATGTCCCAATTCATCCATGTCATACAAAAATATCTCAGAACTGCTAAGTAAGCCTTTAGAAGGGAATAACAAAAATTCAATAGAACACAAATGATACAAACGAGTCTTAACTTAAACCCCACAAGTGGGAAATGACACAACTATTATTATTAACATATTTATAGAATATGTACATATCTCATAAACAAGAAAGAAAGCATTTAAAAGATGAAACAAACCTTCTTAGACTAGTACTAAATTCTGATCATTATATGTGATCTTCCTAAACATTTATGTCTGCATTCTGCATGACAAAGACTACAAAAGAAGAATATAAAGTAACAACTTGATACTTTGAGAAACCAACTAACAATTATGATTTAAATCATTAAACCCCAATAAACTTCATATTCTCATTGTCTCATTCATCTTATACCAGTGAGCATATGAGATCTCAACACATCAATGAACCATTTGATCAACTTACTATCTTAAGTCATCATTCCATAAGAATTCTGTAGAGGCCCCAGACTAGCAAGTCCAAGACCCCTCATATGCATACATTCACGATCCCAGAACATTCAGCCGTGAACAACATATGAAGTTGGTACACAGATAACATCATCCATTACACGAATAATAAAGTCTTACATGAGTGGTCCATGACCAAGTCTTAACAACTGCCACGTAGGACCGACAAATAACACACACTCACAGCGGAAGATAGTAGAACACAACGTGGTAGCACTCAAGTCACGCCTTAACCTACAGGCTGCTGACCCGAAGACGGTCCTAGTTCGCGTGGTCGTCGACGTAGTACTCCTCCTCGTAATACTCCTCCTGAGGATGCTCCTCGTATTCTGGTCAAGTAAATTGCCAAGGACGTAACCAATACGAGTACATTTGAATGTAGTCTGCAAGACATCCTTTATGAAGCTTAAAAGAATGCAAGTATGCTTAGGTGGTGGAGTGGGTTGATACGTCATAAACGTATCCCTAATTTCTGATGTTCCATGTTGTTTTCATGTTATTTTCCACATGTTTTCTATACACTTTATGTCATTTTTATCGATTTTCCGGACTAACCTATTGACAAGATGCCACAGTGCCAGTTCCCTGTTTTCTGCTGTTTTTAGTTTCAGAAAAGTTGTTCTGGAAATATTCTCGGAATAGAAAAATTTGAAGCCCGCAAGTCTTAGAGTTCCCGAAGAGACCCGGAGGGGGGCCACACCATAGGGCGGGCCCTCCCCCCTTGGCCGCATCAAGGGATGGTGTGGGGCCCCAGGCCTCCACCGCCTCTGCCCTTTCGCCTATTTATTCCCCCTGAGGCATAAACACTAGATATATTTCACTTCTCCCCGAAAAACACCCGTGGCTGCCGTCATCGTCATCCCGAGATCGGGAGGGTTCTAGAGCTCTCCCCGACACCCTGCCAGGAGGGAAATTCATCACCGGAGGGGTCTACACCACCATGCCCTCCTCTAAAGTGATGCGTGAGTAGTTCATCCCTGGACTACGGGTCCATAGCATTAGCTAGATGGTTGTTCTCTCCACTTTCGGTCTCATGTTTAGATCTTGTGAGCTGCCTAACATGATCAAGATCATCTTTATGTAATGCTACATGTTGTGTTTGCTTGGATCTGATGAATGTTGAATGATATGTCGTCTCATTATCAATCTATCATGTTATCTTCATGTTTATGTTATTTATGATCTTGCATTCTCTCCGTTATTAGTAAATGATGTCGATTAGTCATCTCAACAAGTCCCTCGGATGAGCCGGTAGGGTTTCGATTAGGAGAACGAATACGGTGCTGGTGACAATCGTCGTCTAACAGGGTGGCAAGATTTACCCAGGTTCAGGGCCCTCGTAGAGGTAAACCCCTTACTCATGTTTTTTGGATCTGTATTACGAGTAGATAGATTACAAAGGTGGGTGCACAAGCCGAGAGATTGATCTCGAGCTTATGGCTATGGTGGTGAAAAGTAGATTGGATCCCCTGCCCTCTGGTTCTCCCAATGTTTAAATAGATAGCCGGGTCTCGAACCGCACCGGGGGGGGGGTTATAAACCCTAGCTCTAGGTCGGTAGTAGTTTCCCTTCTTGACCTGCAAGTCTTGCGGGTGGGCTTCCACTAGGCCTTCTAGAACTGCGAGGTGTCTCCTTGCTTTGGGCCTTGGTCTTGGGCCTTAGAACGGGTAGGCTCACCCGATAGGTCCAGGAGTCATCCCCACGTCAGATGCTCTAGCCAACTAGATGCTAGTAACTCCAAGAGGGAGTATTTATGCTCTATAGTGGGTTCATGCCTCCTTTGCATCTGTGCTCGAGTGACAAAAAACGTGACGGATGGAGGATGTGTTGTTGCCATTAGGGAGAAAACAACAATGCTTTGTCTAAGGATGATGTTATTGTTTACATTACACACTTTGCTTACTGCAATTATCTGTTGCTTGCAACTTAATACCCAATGTTTGTTCAGATGATATTCGGAGGGTGGAGTATTAGTCATAGACGCAGTTGGATAACGATCTATGTATTTTGTTGTAATGCACGCATGAATCACATAGTAATCTTTATGTATTGCATATGCACTACAGTGCAACCTTCAATTCTGTCAATTGCCCAGCTGTAATTTGTTCACCACACATGTTATTCGTCTTTCACGGAGAGACACCACTAGTGAACTGTGGATCCCGATCCTTTTTCCTCATACTGATAAATCACCTCATGCTTTCATACTGTTCCTACTGTTTTCCACACCATACGTTTAAACTCTTTGTGTTCAGCCAAAATCGGTGAGATTGACAACCTCGCTACTTCGTTGGGGCAAAGTGATTTGATTGTGTTGTGTAGGTTCCACGTTGTTTCTGAACCGGTAGTGCGTCCTGCCATCTCAGCTGCTTCAACCTTGTGAAGTTACTCCTTCCTCCTACTGGTTGATTGAACCTTGGTTTCTTTCTTAGGGAAAACTGTTGTTGTGCTCATCATACTTTCCTCTTGGGGTTTCCCAACGAGTGCAAGACCCACACCATCAAACTATTTTCTGGCGCCGTTGCAGGGAGAATTGCTGCAAGGGGAGTCTCTCACTTCCAATCTCTTTACTTTGTTTTTGTTTTGCTTATTTTATTTTGTCTTGTTTGCTTCTCTTTATCAAAAACACTCAAAAATTAGTTCTTGTTCTAGCTGTAGTTTTATTCCTGTTTTTAATCTTGCTAAAATGACTACTCCTGAGAACACTAAGTTGTGTGACTTTACTAGCACCAACAATAATGATTTCATTAGCACACCTGTTTCTCCACCTACTCCTACTGTTGATTTTTATGAGATTAAGCATGCCTTGTTAAACCTTGTTATGAGAGAGCAATTTTCTGGTGTTAGTACTGATGATGATGTTGCCCATCTTAATAATTTTGTTGAACTATGTGAGATGCAAAAATATAAAGATGTAGATGGAGATATTATTAAACTGAAATTATTTCATTTCTCTTTGAGAGGAAGAGCTAAAGAATTGTTGTTATCTTTTGTCTAGAAATAGTATTGATTCTTGGACCAAGTGTAAAGATGCTTTCATTGGAAAATAGTATCCTCCTGCTAAGATTATTTCTTGAAGAAGTAGCTTTATGAATTTTAAGCAAATTGATAATGAGCATGTTGCTAAAGCTTGGGAAAGAATGAAATCTTTAGTGAAGAATAGTCCCACTCATGGACTAACTACTTTGATGATCATCCAAACCTTTTATGCAGGACTGAATTTTTCTTCGAGAAACCTTCTAGATTCGGCTGTTGGAGGAACCTTTATGTCCATGACCTTGGGGTAAGCAACAAAGCTTCTTGATAATATGATGGTAAATTATTTTGAATGGCATACTGAGAGAGCTACAACTTGTAAGAAGGTAAATTTTGTTGAAGAAACCTCCTCCTTGAGTGATAGACTTGATGTTATTATGGCTATGCTTGTGAATGTTCATGCTCCTATTGATCCAAATAATATTCCTTTAGCCTTTTTGGTTGCTCAAGAAGAGCATGTTGATGTGAACTTCATTAAAAAAAATCAACAACAATGCTTATAGGAATAATTTTGGTAGCAACAATTATAGGCCATATCCTCATAACAATAGCAATTCTTATGGTAACTCATATAAGAAACAAAAGTGTACCCTCTTATATTGAGAACATGCTTAAGAATTTTATTAGTACACAAACTGCTTTCAATAAGTCTGTTGAGGAAAAAATTGGCAAAATTGATGTTCTTGCTTCTAAAGTTGATAGCCTTGCACTTGATGTTGATTTTCCGAAACTAAAATTTGTGCCTTGTGATGTTAAATAGAGTAAAACTTTAAATGCCATCAAAATTCGAATTGATGATAATGTTTGAATGTTAGCTGAATTGCATGCTAGATGGGAAAAAGAAGATGAAATAGCTAGAAAGAATAATATTGCTAATGTTTGCACCATTACCACCACTAGTAAAACTGAAGCTTCTCATGCTAGAAAACCCTCTACTATCAATGGTAAAGTAATTGGTGTTGGAAACACTCCCACTTCTACTATTAAAAATGCAAAATTTCCTGAAACTGCTAAAAATGTTCCTTATGAAAGTGCTGAAATTTTTAGAAACATGGGAGATAATAGTCCAATTACCTTTGCTAAAAATGATCTTAAATTTGATGATTGTAACATAACTAAAGTGATTAAGTTCTTACAAAAGCTTTCTACTTGTCCTAATGCTAGTGCTACGAATATGGCTTTCACAAAACATATTACAAATGTTCTCATGAAAATTAGAGAGGATGAATTAAGGTGTGAAGCCTCTATCCCTAGGAAGCTAGATGATGGTTGGGAACCTATTATTAAAATGAAAGTGAATGATTTTTATTGCAATTCTCTATGTGATCTTTGTGCTAGTATCTCTGTTATGCCCAAGAAACTTTATGATATTCTTGATTTACCACCATTGGAACCTTGTTATTTGGATATTCGTCTTATTGATAATGTTAGAAAGAAACCTTTGGTGAGAGTTGATGATGTTCTTATCATGGTTAATAATAATCTTGTACCCGTTTATTTTATTGTCTTGAATATGAAATGCAATTCTTCTTGTCTAATTGTTTTGGGAAGACCTTTTCTTAGAACTGTTGGTGCTATTATTTATATCAAAGAGGGGAATATTAAATTTCAGTTCCCACCCAAGAAAGGTATAGAACACTTTCCTAGAAAGAGAATGAAGTTTCCTTTTGATTCATTTATTCTAAAAAGTTACAATTTGGATGCTTCTTCACTTGAAAATACTTGATTCCATTTTTCTGGGCCTAGCTAAAAGGCGTTAAAAAGCACTTCTTGGGAGATAACCCATGGTTTTATTTTTGCTTTATTTTTCTCTCTTTTCTTTTAGTCAAGGGTTTTATACTTCTGTAGTAAATCCTTTGTATATTTCTTTTCATGTTTTAGTAGTGCCAAGTAAAGTTTCTGACGAGAGTTGGAGTTGGTTTTCGGATTTTTGCGCAGAAAACAGAATTCGGCTGTCCACCATAAAAAATCGTGAAAAACCCAGGAAGATCAGAATGACCTGAAATGTTTTGTGCCTATTCCTCTACTAATTCCGCAAATTTTTCGTTCTTTAGGTTTTTCGATTTAAGCAACGTAAGTGCCTCGAAAAAATTCGTCTTTACAGGTTGTTCTGGTTTTGACAGATTCTGCCATTTTTCTTGCATTGGCTCTTCTGCGATATCGAGTGGATTTCTTTGCTTCACGAAACATCAATGGTTGTAGATAATATTTAAAAGTATCAATAGCACTTGTGCCATACATAACCCATGGATTTTTATTTGTTGCACTAACCCTCTAATGCAAATTACTGTTTGAGTATGGTGTGAAGGAAGTTTTCAAGTGTCAAGAGAAGGGGTGATATATATGATCAAGAAGTGTGCAAGGTTAAAGCTTGGGGATGCCCCCGAGGTTCATCCAATCATATTTTTTAGAAGACTCAAGCATCTAAGCTTGGGATGCCCAAGGCATCCCCTTCTTCATCAACAATCTATCAGGTCACTTCTCGTGAAACTATATTTTTATTCGGTCACATCATATGAAGTTTACTTAGAGCGTATGTTTATTTTTCTTTTGTTTTCTTTTGTTTTACTTGCTTAAATAATATAATTGGACCTAGCATCCTTATTTGGGAGAGATACACACTCCGCTTTTTTGTTTGAATACTTGCTATCCTAGTATTCTTAGTTTTTCGTCTAGTTACAGCAAAAATTCTTGTTTAGCTCTTGTTTTCATTACATCGCTTATTCAGAGCTGTTATTTTTAGTAGTGTTATGTGAGTTCTCTCATGTTTGCTTGCTGTAGCATGTAGAGAATTTTTGTTAAAGCATGTTTTGTATGGTGCTTGTTGGAAAAAAAACTGATGCTTGAAGTAGAATTTTTAACGGTGCAAGTAGAAGCTTGTATAGACTGTGGCTAGAACTTTTTCATATCATGCTAGATGTTATTTTAGTTTTAAAGACTTGTGGTTATTGATTAACATGATTAGCCTCAAATAGCTGAGAGTGTTTAATGTGCCATTGAAAGAATCATGAGTTGTTCTTGTCATATTAAAGCATAAATTTGCGGTATTCTCCTTTGAATGTTTTATTTGGTTGACTTGGCGCATGCTCACACCATGCTTTTGACTATGAACCAGTCACTAATAGCCTTTATGATCATTTAGTTTTAGAATTTTTGGTACCACTTATGCTTTGATTAGTGATGTTTATGTCGCTATGCATTATTATGGCTCTTATGCTCTCTTGATTTGTCGCTCCCAGTCTTTTGCTAGCCTCCACATGTACTGAGTATGACCTCTACTCATGCATCCAACTCCCAAAATCCAAAGTTTTCCCACTGTCCCCACCATACCTACCTACATGTGGTAATTAACCGTCACTCCAAAGTAAATTGCTCATGTGTTACCTTTAAAACCTTCAAAATTATTCGTGCTTTGCGTTCCTGTTTTTGCTCATGAGTACGTAAATAGAGAATCTTTACCTCACTTGTTGATTGGATTTCACACCCTGGACTAGTGGCTTCATCCGCTTATCCAACTGATAGAAGATCTGGCGGCGGGGTGCACAGTCCCAAATTAATACACACAAAATCTCTTCACTATTTTTGCCCCTGATTTATCAGTCAAAACATAAGTGTATAAACAAAAGAGAAAGAGGGATGACCTTATACACCAGTTGCGTCCTTCATATGGGAGCCGCTCTTGTGAAATCTATTTGGCTTGTGACGTACTGTATTTTCTGTTTAGCATTCGTTGACTTTAGCATACACCTCCCAAAATATAGATACTCCTCCATGGTATGTAATTGTTGGCAGGAAACCGAGGATTCGGTTATCCATGGTTTGTGTAAGATGGATGGGAGGAGTGTCAAACTTTTAATATCTCTATTAATAAAATAAAAGTTCTAGCACATGAGTGATTCATGCTTCCCTCTGCGAAGGGCCTTTCTTTTACTTTTATGTTGAGTCTCCATCTTCTAACTTTATGCACGGTTGAGAGAGCATATTTGCCATTCTGAGTTTTATGTGCATTTGTCCCAGAAACATTATTAATTGATTCATGATGTGCTATTGCTTGTTCTCTAACTATTTTTCTAGTCTTCCTCATGAAACTTTGAAGGTGTCCTGGCATTTCTGTTTTGCCCCACTCTTAAGGACTTGCGAAATATCACTTTGTCATGCTTTCTCTATACTTGAAACAAACGTATATCTTTCTTTGCATTGTTATTCATGATCTTTTATTTGAGTTACTTATCATGATGCAAGGTGATTACTATGCTTTATTATTAAAGTTCTATTTAGCATGTTTGTGTTTAAGTTCTATGATCTCAGTTTACATATGCTTTGACATTATCATGATCAAGTTTATGTTGGTAGCATGTCACCTCAGAAATTATGTGCTTTTATCGTTTACCTATTCGAGGACGAGTAGGAACTAAGATTGGGCATGTTTATACGTCATAAACGTATCCCTAATTTCTGATATTCCATGTTGTTTTCAAGTTATTTCCTACATGTTTGATATACACTTTATCGCTTTTACGACTAACCTATTGACAAGATGCCACAGAGCCAGTTCCATGTTTTCTGCTGTTTTTAGTTTCAGAAAAGTTGTTCTTGAAATATTCTCGGAATTTGAAAATTAAAAGCCCGGAAGTCGTAGAATCCCCGAAGGTTCCACGGAGTCCCGAAGAGACCCGAAGGGGGACCTCAGGGGGGCCACACCATAGGGCGGCGCTCCCCCTTGGCCGTGCCGGGGGTGGTGTGGGGCCCCCAAAGCCTCTATCGTCTCTGCCCTTTCACCTATTTATTCCCCCCCGAGGTATAAACCATATATATATTCCACTTCTCCCCGAAAACTCACGAGGACGCCGTCATCGTCATCCCGAGATCGAGAGGGTTCTCGAGCTCTCCCGGGACCCTATCGCGAGGGAAATTCATCATGAGAGGGGTCTACACCACCATGCCCTCCTCTGAAGTGATGCGTGAGTAGTTCATCCCTGGACTACGGGTCCATAGCAGTAGATAGATAGTTGTTCTCTCCACTTTGTGCCTCATGTTTAGATCCTGTGAGCTGCCTAACATGATCAAGATCATCTTTATGTAATGCTACATGTTGTGTTTGCTGGGATCTGATGAATGTTGTATTCTATGTCTTCTGATTATCAATCTATTATGTTATCTTCATGTTTATGTTATTTATGATCTTGCACTCTCTCCGTTATTAGTATATGCTCTCGCCAAGTATATGCTAGTAACTCCAAGAGGGAGTATTTATGCTCTATAGTGGGTTCATGCCTCCTTTACATCTGTGCTCGAGTGACAGAAACGTGACGGATGGAGGATGTGTTGTTGCCATTAGGGAGAAAACAACAATGCTTTGTCTAAGGATGATGTTATTGTTTACATTACACACTTTGCTTGCTGAAATTATCTGTTTCTTGCAACTTAATACCCAACATTTGTTCGAATGATATTCGGAGGATGGATTATTAGTCATAAATGCAGTTGGATAACGATCTATGTATTTTGTTGTAATGCTCGCATGAAACACATAGTAATCTTTATGTCTTGCATATGCACTACGGTGCAACCTTCATTTCTGTCAATTGCCCAGCTGTAATTTATTCACCACACATGTTATTTATCTTTCACGGAGAGACACCACTAGTGAAGTGTGGACCCCGGTCCTTTTTCCTCATACTGATAAATCACCTACTGCTCTCATAATGTTCCTACTGTTTTCCACAACATACGTTTAACCTCTTTGTGTTCAGCAAAACCAGTGAGATTGACAACCTCACCGCTTCGTTGGGGCAAAGTTATTTGATTGTGTTGTGTAGGTTCCACGTTGTTTCTCAACCGGTAGTGCGCTCTGCCATCTCAGATGCTTCAACCTTCTGAAGTTACTCCTTCCTCCTATTGGTTGATTAAACCTTGTGTCGAGACATCATAGTAGAATTCATAGACGGGGGTGCCATGAGACTACCGATAGAGAAGTGGGGGGACGTGATCATATGATGAACAATGACACAGGGTTTTACCCAGGTTCGGTGCGTCGCAACTAGGCGGCCTTCCTACTCCTGCAATCTCACTATTCAGGACTAAAGCCTGAGGTATGCAGAGTACAATGTGAGGTTATGTTTAGCTACTCGACAAGGATCAACCTCTTGGCGAGTTAGTCTCTAGCTTCTTGTCTATCTTTCTTATCTCCCTTCCGGCTTTATATAATAGCCGGGTTAGGGCTTACAGAAAAGGAAACCTAGAAGATTACGGTATGTGCTAACATGGAAAGTAAGGAATCCGCCTTCTACTCCAAGCCTTACCACGTGGGCCGTGGTCCGAGTTCTTCTAGAATCCGGCTTCTGCGCGTCTGCTTACTGGGCCGCCCAATGGACCAAAATCCATTACCATTTAGGCCACCCTGGTAATCCGGCACTTTAGAGTACCATCTGATATACCCCTAATTGGTATATATCCGACAGTAGCCCCCAAGAAGGATTAAGACTTCGATTCGCCGTCTTTCGTCAAATTTGCGTTCTTTCCGAGAAATACTGGCTTTCTGTGTTGATTCTTCTTTTTTCCTTAAACCATGCTATAACGCAAAACTTGGATTTCGGAAAATCCGGCTTTTCTTCCACGAGCCTTCGTGGAGAAGGAACTTCTTACGTCAGCGCTTTAATCATGCTGACGCCAGGGACGTTTGGGTTTCGAGTGTGAAACCCTGAAACGTATCTCTGATAGATTCTCATGAGAAACGAGGAGATAGCAATAATCACCCGTCGATTCGTTTCCCGGAATTTCCGGCGAGTGACACGCGTTGATCATCCAACAGTCAAAATAGTCGTTAGCACGTATCGCGATGGATTTCCGGCTATAAATAGCGAGCTTCATCCCCTCCGGCAAACCTTCCACTCCCCTGTCTCCACCCCAAGCGCTAAGCACCGGGGCCACAGTGAGCAGAGCAAACGCCCGAGCACGCGCACGTCACTGCGCCGTTCCCAGACCTCGTCGGAGAGCACAAAATCCTCATCGCGCCGCCCGGAAATGGAGTCCCCACGCGCTTCCCCGGACCGCTCCGTCGCCGCGGAAATTGACGAGATAATCAACACCATGGATCCCATGGTGGATTCGCCTCTCCGCGCCACCGACGACGAGCCGGAGAAAACTTCCGGCAGCCCGGCCCGCGAGGATACACCTCTCGCGGCTACAAATCTGGCCGCGTCCTCTTTCGCGCCATCTCCGTCTCTCGCTCCTGAGACAGCGGAGGAGAAAATTCTTCTCGTCGGAGAAGAACTTGCTGCTGCGTCCGCCGCCGCCGGAGCTGGGGATGAAGGCGAGAGTGCCGGCAATTGGAGCCAGAGCAGTATTCCCCCTTCTCTTCTTCCGACAATGGAGAAGGAGGGGCTGATTGTGGAAGGCAAATGGCGTCACGGAGAAGAAGATTTTGAGACTTTGCCCAAAGCCGGGGAACGAGTTCTCCTAACCTCTCACATTACTAGAGGTATGGGAATCCCGCCTTCCGCCTTCTTTCTCGAAGTTCTTGACCATTACGGTATCCAGCCCCACAACCTACCACCAAACTCTATTCTATATCTAGCCGGCTTCCAAACCCTTTTCGAGGGGTACTTAGGAATAGCACCTAGATTAGACTTCTGGCAATACTGCTTTGGAGTGAAGCGAAACCCTATAGAGGGCGCTCTTCCAACCTGCGGAACCATATCTTTCACCCTGCGGAGATTCAGGGAAGATTGGTTCCCGAAAATAAAAACATCACAATCCATCAAGTTTTGGACAGGTTCTTTCTTTTACCACCAAGACATCCCATTTCCGGAAAAGAAAACGGGGTTCCTCCATTCGTCAATGCTGCTGCTATCCCTCAAGACAGCTGGGCCGTCGAAGCAGTGCAAACTTTGCCGGATGATTTGCTGAAAATCAAACGACGCATCGTCAAACTCACCTCTTCAAAACCTCCTCTTACCGAAACAGACACAATTTTGTGCTGGTTCGAACGTCGTATCCAACCTCTTGCCCACCGAACCCGGCTTCTTTGCGAATACGAAGGTCCGGAAGACGAAATGAGAGGAACGGAGAAGGCCTTTTCAAAGAGGGACTTCAAGAAGCGGGCCAACCAATTGGTTGCTACACGCGACCAGTACAAGGAAAGCCTGGGAATGTATCACGAGGAAAACCTAGTTCCCAAGGTACTTCATTCTTCTCCTTTGGGCAATTTCTCGGGTTTTTTATTTTTCCCGGATTTTCCTGACTTAATCGGATCTTTTGCCATTTCCATAGTTTGATGATCTTACGAAAAAGATCTCGCGACCGACGCCGAGCTCGAAGAATTACATGCCAATTTTTATGGCGGTCGGAAGCGCAAGAGGCAAGTAACCACAGAGGAAGTGGTAAATCTTGACGGAATTCCTGTCGCCACATCCAGGCAACTCTCTGGGAATTTCATGTCTTTGCCTGCTTTTCTGTTGCACAAGTCGTTTTGGTTTCTCGGGATATTTACTTCTCGGATTTTTTCTTCCTCCTTTCCCTTTCAGCCTTGCTCCAGCTTCTTTGAAATCAAAGAAACTGAAGAAGCATAAGGCTACTATTAGCAAGGGAGCGCCATCTCCAACTGCAGCTCCTCCCACTCCACTTACTCTTGGGAGAGAGGATCAATCCGCGAAGCCGTAGGAATATCCCCTGCCGACCAGCCAGCCTATTGCATCCGAGGCGGATGCGAGGGAAAGGGCGGAGCCCGACATGGGCGGTCCTTCTCGGAGACCTGAGGAGGAGCCCATTCCTACTTTCGACAAGGACTTCAAGGTAAAGTAGGAACCCTTTGACGATCTCGGATACATTCGTCCGGAAGCTAAGAAGTTCTTCGCTCCTGCTCCCCTGATCTGTCCTTGGCCACAAGGCGGACTAATTGTCCGAAATAACTTCGTATTTTCACCTCGGCAGGTCATCCAGGACGGCCTTCACCACGTTGGAATTCTTTTTGCGGAATATGCGAAAGAATTCAACGATAACTTGTCAGGTTTACAGCGGATGAGCCAGGTAATATCTCCAGCCCCCAAGCAATAAGTTAAATGCATGCTTATCACTTAATGCTTTAATCCTTTTTTATGCTTGTTACTAACTTAAGCCTTTTGTCTCTTTTCCGTGTTTCAGCAAACCGCTGAAAGCATAAACCTGGAAGTTTTCAACAAGCTTACCACCAAGAATAAGGAGGTTAGAAACCTTCTCTCTATTCTTGATGTTAAGGAGGCAGAGCTGGCATCCTCTCATCATCAGCTGGAAGAAACAACAGGTATGTAATTTCTCTGCTTTTCAGTTTTGTGATTTTTTCTAGGTAATTTTCCGAGTTTTCTAACTCATCATTTTTACTTGCTTTTCAGCTGCTTTGGCGAAAGCCAAGCAAATTGATGAAGATGTCGGCAATGCCGATAACCTCCGTCGGGAGAATCTGGACCTTCATAAGGAAACTATGAGGTTACAGAAAGAACTGGAGGCCAGCCAGCTGGCTGTTGGCATTGCGGAATCCAATGCCTCTAACCAAGCTGCGAAGGACAAGGCGACTATCCGAGACTTGGAGAACGCCTTGACCCTGCGCCTGGAGGAAGGCTCCAAGATGGATAAGATTCTCAGTAAGTATTTTAACTTTACCGGATTTTTCATGTTTTATAATCTTTCTCTGTTTTTTCCTCTAACACTTTGGTTATTTTTCTAAAAACAGGAGATGACCCAGCTCTTACTCGGATTGAGAAAATCCGAGCCTTTAGGAAGGTGTTCACCGCAATCAAGGCTGCGGGAATGTTGCTTGTCAACAAATGCCTTCCCGCAAGGACTGGGGAGTTCTCGGAAGTTGAGAAACTTTCGGAAGCTATCGTGTAGGTGGCGGAGTTCAGGGAATCCACCTTGCGCTCCGCGACACGTGGTGGTGCGCGCATGGCTCTAGGGCTCATGCGTATGCACTACCCCTCTGCCAAGTCTTGGCACGTGGCGTCCGGCATCCCCCAAGGATACACGGGAGCCCAACGGACCAGCATCTTTGACGAGATCAAAGGTCACGCCACCAAGATCGCCTCCATGGTGAACGTCTCCATCTTCTACCCGGAGGAAGCAATTTCGGAAGTTCCGGAGGAATCCAGTAGCGAAGATGACTCGGATGCCTGAAGGAATTTTCCTGGTCCGTGGTAGAGAGATAGGATATAGGAGCATTATTGAACTTACAATGTAAACACTATTGTAATGCTTCTATTCTTTTGTATGAACAAGTACTCCGCCTTTTGCAGCAATATAAATTAAGTCTTTTGCAAGTTTTCCGGGTTTTTATTCCTTTATCTTCTAAGTTCTCTGATTTATATGCTTTAACTGTCCTTAGTGTTTGAAATGGATCGATAGCATTTTAATCTTCATGCCAAGTGACTGGTTATGACCAATCAGTCTGAACTCGGAAACATGGATCATACTAAAGGCATTTTTACTTACTAGCTCCAGCGACCCAGCATAAAAACAATCAGATAATACTTAGAGAGCAGTAAGGAATTTTTCATATGAAACTCAGGCACGCAGGCACAATCTGGGTTTCCTTAGACCATTTTTAGGCTGAGAATTATTCAGATTTTTTAACACCGAGCACGCAGGCACAATTTGGGTTAACCATTGAGTATTTTGAAAGATCGTTGGGAAATAGATAAGGCGGAATTATGCTTTGTACTATAACAAACATGTAGAAACATAGAAGTGTGAATTCCGACAACTTTATTTCATGATCTCAAAGATGTTTACATAGAAATTGAACTAAGTATGGAAGGGACGTAACTGCTGGATACTCCAGGGCCTCTTTGTCTCTCCTAGTTCATCATCTATCTTTCTCTTTCTTTTGCGATTCGACTTCTCGGGATGGTCTTCCGTGTCCCGAATGTCTACAAGATAGTATGATCCATTTTTCATAGCCTTGCTAATGACGAATGGTCCTTTCCAGACTGGGGCCAATTTGTGCTTCCTTTGCTTCACCAATCTTAGCACTAAGTCACCTTCTTTAAAAGAACAATGCCTGATTTTCCGACTATGGTAACGTCGTAAACCTTGCTGATAGATGGCGGATCTTTGAAGCACAAGCTCTCGTTCTTCTTCTAAGAGATCGACGACATCCTGTCGTGCACTTTCGGCATCTGAGTCATCGAAAGACTGCACTCTTGGGCTATCATGGATCATGTCCGTTGGAAGAATCGCTTCTGCACCATAAACTAGGAAAAACGGGGTTTGCCCTGTTGACCTGTTTGGCGTTGTTCGAATGCTCCAAAGCACAGAGGGTAATTCTTCCACCCATGCTCCAGCTGCTCTATGGAGAGGAGATTCGAGTCTTGGGCGTATTCCTTGCAGGATTGAACTGTTCATTCGTTCAACCTGTCCATTGGATTGCGGGTGTGCCACAGATGCAAGATCTAGGCGAATTCCCGTTTGTCGGCAATATTTTGCCAACTCTCCGATGGAGAAATTTGTCCCGTTGTCGGTTATTATGCTATGTGGAACGCCATATCTCACGACTACGTCAATGATGAAATTTCTGGCAGTTACACCGTCAAGTTTTTTGATGGGTTTTACCTCCACCCACTTGGTATAGTTATCCACTGCAACGAGTAGATGTGTAAGTCCACCTCTTGCAGTTTTGAATGGTCCCATCATATCTAGCCCCCAGACCGCAAACGGCCATGTAATAGGGACAGTTTTGAGTGCTTGAGCTGGCATATTCGTCTGCTTGGTATAATACTGACATCCGGCACATGTATTTACTATGTGTTCGGCATCTGTCTTGGCTGTTAGCCAGAAAAACCCCGCACGGAATGCTTTTTTGACTATGCTTTTTGATTGAGCATGATGTCCGCAATCTCCAGCATGGATTTCTTGCAGGATTTCTCGTCCTTCTTCTGGCGAAATACATCGCAGAAAAATTCCGGTAGTACTGCGTTTATACAGGCAATCATTGATTACCGTGTATCCTTTGCATCGATGTTGTATTTGTCTTTGCAAGACCTCGTCTGCTCCATCCGATTACTTCTGATCTACTAAGAAGTTTAGATATGGAATTGTCCACTCCGGATTAACAAGCAGAACTTCGATTGACTCGGAAACGAGAGGATAGTCGACGTCTCCACCTTTTATGGATGGTTCGTGCAAATGCTGGACAAACACACCTGGTGGTAGGATTTTCACTCTTGCCGATCCCATGCGGGCTAATGCATCCGCGTTCCAATTTTCTTCCCTTTTGACGTGAAGTACTTCAAATCCCAGGAAGCAAATTGCAAACTCGTCCACCGTTCTCCGATATTCGTCCATGATGGGGCTTTTGGCGTCCCAAGTTTGGTTGAGCTGATGTTGTACCAAATCTGAGTCACCATAGCATAAGATGCGCTTGACACCTATTTCTTTTGCGATATGCAAGCCATGAAGCAAAGCCTCGTATTCTGCCACGTTATTACTGACGTTGAAGTGTATTTGTAATATATACCCCATTGTGTCTCCCATGGGGGATTTTAAAACTACACCAGCTCCAGCGCCTTCTTTCATCTTAGATCCGTCAAAGTGCATGACCCAGTATTCCGACTCCGGCATTGGTGTGTTTTTCACTGCTTCTGTCCTATCAGCGACAAAATCTGCCAACACCTGGAATTTTATTGCCGTCCGGGGTTGGTACTTAATGTCGAACGCAGCCAACTCGATGCCCCATTTGGCTACTCGGCTGGTTGCGTCCGCATTGTTGATTATATCCCCTAGTGGTGCTTTGCGTACCAATGTTATGGAATGTACTTGGAAATAATGACGAAGTTTTCGAGATGCGAAAAATACGCCATATGCCAGTTTTTGATAGTGTGGGTACCTTTGTTTGGACTCGGAAAAAACTTCACTTACATAATACACCGGATGTTGATCTGGTATGCTTTGGCCGTCTTTCCGCCTTTTCACAACTATTACTGCGCTGATAACCCGGTTTGTAGCTGTGAGGTACAATAACATAGGTTCTTCGTCTTTTGGGGATGCCAAAATCGGAGCTTTCATCAAGGTTTCTTTTAACTGGGTTAATGTTGCATCTGCTTCTTCTGTCCACACAAACTTGTCGGATTTCTTCAACAATTTGTATAATGGTAGAGCTTTGTCTCCTAGCCGGCTAATAAACCTGCTGACGGCAGCTGCAGAACCCGTCAATCTTTGTACATCTTTTACGCACGTAGGATTTGAGATGTTTAAGATTGTCTTGATCTTTTCCGGGGTTACTTCTATTCCTCTGTGAGAAACGATGAAACCCAGAAGTTTTCCTGAGGGAACCCCAAATACGCACTTTAATGGATTCAACTTCATCTTATAAGTGCGCAAATTTTCGAAGGTTTCTCGCAAATCTTCAAGGAGCGTGTCGTTTTCCTTGGAAACGACGACAATGTCGTCCACGTAAATGCGAACATTTTTGCCAATCTGACTATGCAAACATCGTTGCATGCAACGCTGGTAAGTTACGCCTGCGTTTTTCAGGCCAAAAGGCATGGTTATGTAGTAGTACGTTCCATACGGGGTTATGAAGGAAGTTTTGATTTGATCTTCTTCCTTCATGCGTATTTGATGATACTCGGAATAAGCATCCAAAAAGCATAAAAGCTCAGCCAGCAATGGCATCTATTATTTGATTGATTCCCGGTAACGCAAATCTATCTTTTGGACACAATTTGTTTAGGCCGGTGTAATCTATACACATCCTAAGGACAGTACTATCTTTCTTCAGGACTAATGCTGGGTTTGCAGACCATTCAATATGTATAACTTCCCGGATAAAATCTGCTGCCTATAGCCGGATAATCTCCTTGCCAATAGCCTTCCGTCTTCTTCCGTCGAATCGACGGAGACCTTGTTTGACGGGTTTGGATCCTGGAATCACCTTAAATTGGTGCTCAGCAAGTTCCCTGGGTACGCCTGGCATGTCCGCTGGACACCATGCGAAAATGTCCCAGTTCTCACGGAGAAACTTGATGAGCTCTCTTTCCTATTTGTCGGTCATCCTAGTTCCTACTACGACAAATTTTGTCAGATCTTTAGGATCTAGGATAACCTGTCTCGTATTCTCGGAAGCTTTGAAGCTGTCTGCCGGGTTCCGGCTTTCTTTTCCCGCCGGCATCTCTGTCGGCGATACTTCTTTGGCCAGCTCCTTCAGTTCTTCCTTTGCTATCACTTTTTTTGCGCAAAGGGCGTTTTCTTTTTCCAGCTCGTTCGCCAATTTGAAGTCTCCCTTTATGGTTATTACTCCTCCTTTTGGCCCTGTCATCTTCAGCTTGTTATAAATATAACATGATCTTGCCATGAATTTGGCGAAAGCTAGACCTCCGAGTATTGCGTGATACACACTTTTGAACGGCACAACCTCGAAGGATACTTTTTCCTGACGGAAATGATCTTTCTCTCCGAAGGTTACATCTAGGGAAATTTCTCCTAGGGAGCGTGCTTGTCTGCCAGGGACAATGCCGTGAAAACGTATATTGCTGTGATTGAGCTGGGTCTCGGAGATTCGCAGATGCTTCAGTGTATCCAGGTACATTATGTTGATGCTGGATCCTCCATCCATCAACACTCTTTTTAGCCTAGTGTTTTGAACAATAGTACTTACAACTAGAGCTTGCGTGCCGGGTTCTGGGATGTTTCCGGGATGATCATACTGATCCCAGGTAATTGGTGTATTTGAGTACTTCAAGAATTTCAGGGTTGCAGGAACAACCGCGTTTATTTCTCGAAGTGTTCTCTTTGCCACCTTTGCTGAGGGAGTTGCCAGGAAAGTTAAGTTGCATTCTCCGTCAACTCTCGGAAACTTAGGCTCGCCTTTTCGCTGTTGTTCTTGGATTTTTTCGTCAGTGTCCGATTCACTGTCTTCTATTTCAGCTTCTGGCTTTTGCTTGGAGAATTTCCTCTTGGAACTCTTCCCTTTGCTTCCGGATCCTGCACTGCCTTTCATATGCTTGTTCAGTCGGCATTGTGCGTTAGTATGGGTGGGTTTCCCAAATTGCGAGTGGTGGACATAGTTTTCCGACTTTATTCTTTCCCATTCTTCTTTGGTGTAATTAATCGGTTCAGTGCTTCGTCCTTTCCACTTGCTCCCATTTTCTCTTCCAAATGCTATGTTAACTTCCTTGGGTTTTTGCTGTGCTTATGGGGTTGCTTTTTTCTCAGGGCGAGGGGTCTTTTTGGCCTGAATCAAAGTGTCGATATTGCCACCTCTTGCTCTGACATCGTCTTCGCCCGCTGCATGCTCATTGGCGGTTGTAAGCATAGATCCGAGATCTTTGTGCTTTTTGGAACCGATCATGAACGGTACGAGTCCGGGTTTTAAGCCATTGACGAAAGCATGCATTGCTTGTACGTCAGTTACTCCAGAGCAACTATTCTTCATTGCAGTCCATCTTGAGATAAAGTCCACGTATGGCTCATCTTCAAATTGGGTGCAGCGGTTTAGCTGGTTGATGTTGTTCGGGTGCTTGTAGGTTCCCCGAAAATGCTGAGTAAAAACTCTAGCCATATCATCCCAGCTGTCTACAGTTCTTGACGGTAGCCCATTGATCCAATCTCTGGCTCCATCCAGTAACATAAGGGGGAGGAATTTTACTTCCTCTAGGTCTGTCCATTGTTAATCTGGACGGTTGCGCAATAGTCTGAGAGCCAGGTGGTATGGGGTGGCCCAATCTTCTCAATGAGCTTCTCTCTCTTTTTGTAATTTTCTGATATGTGGATAACTAGTGCTACACTGAGACCTCTCACTTAGCAGACCCCTGTTGCCAGATGCAACAACAATCAAGCTCTTTGGATATTCTCAACTACACACTCTTGCACAAGTAATCAAAGATCACAAGTGGTCATGTATCCCCCTATTCCCAGATGGAATAACAAGATATCACGCAACTTTGCAATTGGTAAACTTTAAGATGAATGCTTAGCGGCAATACAATCTAGAGGCTAGGGTTGTTGGTTTTTGGTTTAAACTGGTTCTCCTAAACCACACGCAGGTGGTGGACATATATAGGTGGAGGGTGCGGCCACAAGGGGCTCCTTGCGCAAGTCCCCTCCTCCTACTAGGACTAGGACTCCTACTAGGACTAGGAGTCCAACTATGACTCAAAGAGAGATACAAACCGATCCACCATTAAGGGATTCGGCCATAATATGGTATACAAACCATACCTATATGAAATAGGATTTTATGTGGCGCATTTGACTTGTTGGAGGCACCTATCCCCCTGTCTTGATGAATAACAATTGTTTCTATTGAATAACAATTGTTATTAATTGTTTTCACCATCTTGAACACTTGTTTTCACCATGGCATTATTGTTTTCACCATCTTGAACACTTGTTTTCACCATGGCTCCCTTCTTGTCACCACTTGTATAATCATCTTCTAGCTCCTCTTGATTGTTCTCCTCCATCATGTTTGGGTTATCAATAAACCTAATCATACATAAATGCATAGAATTAGGTAGTATAAAATTCTCATAATCATAAATAGCATAATCAATGAGGATTGAATTCACCTGTTGTTCTAGTAGCTTGGTCCTTGATCTTGTCATTGGTCCAAGTCTCACTTCATCTTGTTTAAGTGGCAATGTACTAGGGATGTCCTCATCACCAGGTATCCGGGTTTGTGCTACCGGTGTATTTTTGATATGTTGGACCAACTTTGGCGAAGCCAGAATGCAGAGTTATCCTTCGGATCCTGTCAGTGAAACACTTAGGCCCGAAGTATAAGTCATCTCTTTCCGCTCTATCAATGTGTGCGGAGTATCTACCGGCTGAATGGACAGAAGGGGATCTTCTCCTTTCTTTTCCATTGTGACGCGAACGCACTTTTCCGGGATTGTGTCTATTTCCTCCGTTATCGTGCCCTTTGGGATAAGGTGGAGTTCTACTCCTGTGTCTTTCCTTATTCCTGGGGGGGGGGGCGTACGGGATCTCTAACGCCTGTGAGGTATATCGTGTCTTCCGGCTTTTTCACCGGGGTGTCTCGGAGGCGGCATTGCGTTTCCGTCCTTCCGGTTTTGCTCTTCCCGATCTCGGGGATTAATTCCATCTTTCGGCAGATGGGATCCGGTTCTCGACGCTGCATCCTTGTTGTCGGGATTTTTCTTGCCCTTTCTCGGATCTGATTTCTTCTCTTTCGAATTATTTGAATCTCCAGGTTCTTCAGGTCTAGGTGCTCCAGCGGCGCATGTAGCTGTTTTGCATAGGGCTGAGTCATCGTGCAACTTCCCTGATCGTGCTTGCCCTTGATGTTGCTGTTGCAATGCCTTTCCTAGGAAAGCATACACCCCTTGAAGTTTTTCGCCATTGGAGTACATATCGTTGTTAAGGATGGCGAACGCGGCTTCCGCATTTTCTGCCGCGGTTTTGTATATTGGTTCGCCCCTGGCATCTTTGTCGTTTACTTGCTTTTGCCAAGATGGGTTTTGAAACCGTTCCTTTGTCGGCAGTACTTCCCGTCTTGCGATTCCGGGTAACCGTGTAGGTTTAATGCCAAATCTATTCCTTCTCTCGTATTCCTCGATTTCTTCCTGCTTTAACTTAATATCAACTTGGGTTTTTTGGAGGTGTTCTCGAGTTCGGAATAGATGTTGTTGTTGCCTTTGGAGAGATTGTCTCCTAGCTTCCAGCACTTCAGGGGGTTCGTGTGGTCCCACTGGTGTTTGAAGTAAATCTTGTTCGTATTGCTCTGACATTGGCGGAACAGAGATTTCCTTCTTTTTCTTCTCCGCGGGCTTAACTCCACTTCCTCCTCCTACTTCCAGGTTGTCACTGGGTGGATCAGCCAATTTTTTCTTCCGGAGCTTGTACTGTAGTTTCTTGGAAGCTTTGTGCTTTTTCTTGGAAGAGATTTTTTTTACCAGGTTCATCCTCTGTCAATTCTTTGACATCCGGATATGTTGGAGTGGTTTCTCCTTCTTCTCTCTCTTCCTCTGGCGGAGGCGTTCTAGGGCTTTCCTGACTGTCGGCATCCGTGTTTTCAGCCGGTTTTGCCATTAGTACTTCATGGAATCCCTCTTGAAGAGATTTGGCTTTTCTTTAGAAAGCGTCCTCATCTTCATCTTCGGAGTCAAAATCATCTGATCCGGGTTCTGATTCCAATCTCGCCTCAATGGCGGCTAATACAGAATCAACTTCCGAGTTCATCGTCATATTGACGGATGTCGGATCTTCCACCCCTAATGTGGGATTGTTGATTTCTGCCTCTTGCACGAGATTGCTTTCATCCTGTTTTCGGCGATCTCGGATTGCACCATACTGATAAAGTGTGATTCAGCATTATATCGGCGATCTGAGCAAAATCCGGCGTCATAGTCTTCTTCGACTGGGTATAGGGCGGGTGGGATAAATTTGCTTCCACCACAGAATCCCATTGCTTCTGCAGTTGATCCGATAAAGTTGTTTGCAGATCCAATCGGTAAAACGCAGATACTTACCAGATGATTCCGCGCTGGCATGTACGATCCGTTGTCGAGGAAGCGCCCGACGTCGTTGTCGAATTCCAAGCTTCCGACAGTTATGGTACTGCCGATTCTGCCGAGTATCCCCGATCGAAACATAACGCCAGACGTCACTGGCCCCACGGTGGGCGCCAACTGTCGAGACATCGTAGTAGAATTCATAGACGAGGGTGCCATGAGACTACCGATAGAGAAGTAGGGGGACGTGATCGTATGATGAACAATGACACAGGGTTTTACCCAGGTTCGGTGCGTCGCAACTAGGCAGCGTTCCTACTCCTGCAATCTCACTATTCACGAACGGACATAACTCGCTTAATATCTCCTTCTGGTCATCTTTCCGTAAGACCGAGTAGCAGTCGACCGGGTAGCAAGTACCGGGTAGGCGGCTACTCGACCAAACTTCTCTTCTGACTGTTGCCTTTACCACTTGTCTTTACCCTACTCGGGGGTAACCCCCCGACAGTAGTCCCCGAAGCTGGTAGAGTCTTGCGAACTCGTTCACTAGGCTCTGCCAGCTTAAAACCAATCTTTGCAACACCGCCCTTGAGCCTCAAGATGCCGAGTGAAACCTCCGAGTAGCACTCTGGAAAGTACCTTGGGTCTCTTTTCTTCCGAATAAGGCTAGTCTCCTTCTCTGTGTCTGAGTTAAAGAACTTAGAGAATTTCTCAAGCAGAATCTCTGCAGCGCAGAGCACAATCCAGCCTTCCGTGCTGCAACTGGACACGTGTCAAGCATCCGCGACCCCGACGTCTCGCTGCCCAGGACACGACGTGCCACGCGCCCAGTTTTCACGGAGTGGGCCCACCGGCTCGTCATGTCCCATCACGCGCAGTAATAGCCCACGATCTGGTCGTGGGATCAATTGTGGCTGTTACGCGCGCGTTCCGCGCTTGTGTGCGTTTCTAACCGGCCACAGGCCCCACCACACGAGAGTTATGGCCACGATCGATCCCACTACCCCGATGGTAACGGTAATCTGAGGAGAGGGTATAAATACCCCCATCGGTAACTTCCTCTTCTCCTTCCTCCGTACTTTCTTCTTTCGCCTCTCTGTTTCTTCTCCGCCGCCGCGCAATTCTTTGCGCCGCCGCGGATTCATTCTCTCCATCAGTTTCTTCCAAACCTTCCACCGCTTTCTCACTCGCTGCCATGGCTGCTCGCGCCGGCTGGGCTGGTTCTGATGTCACCGTCGACGACTGCTCCTGGCTCGTGAACACCCGGAGGGTTCCTCCTGGTGTTCAGTGCCGGCCGTCCGACGGCGAAATCGTTCTGGCCCCGCGGGAGGGCGAGCATGTCGTCTTCCTCGCGCACTTCGCGCGAGGATTCGGCCTGCCGGCTTCCGATTTCCTCCGCTCCTTTCTGGACCACTTCGGTGTCCAGATGCACCATCTCCCCCCAAATGCAGTCGTCTTCCTCGCCTATGACACCGTGGTGTGCGAGGCCTTTCTTGGCGTCCGCCCCACGGTGCAGACATGGCTGAAGTACTTCCACCTCCGCCAGCAGAGCAAAGGGAAGAAGGACGGCGCGGCCTCTGGCAGCCGGGTAACCGACACCGGCAGCGCCATGATGGTGCAGCGGACGGGAACCAATCACCCTCGCATCAAGGGCTTGGATTCCGTCCGTATGTGGCAAAAATCCTTCCTCTACGTGAAGAATATCCCCGCCACGAAGGGGGGAAAGGTAACGGACCGGATCAACCTGCCTGCTTGGAGCAACCGAGCTCCATCCGGGCAGAATTGGAAGACGAAGCCCTCCAACGACCGCAACGCAGTGCAGATGGAGGAGCGGCTCGCTGAACTAATCGGAGAGGGCCTCAAGAGCGATGATCCCGTGGCCTGCTGGATCCCGAACCGGGTGCTGCCTCTGCAGCAGCGCTCACACCCAATGTGCTACTTGGGAGGCCCCCGCGACTGCACTCGGACGACCACGTTCGAGCTCAGCAACGCGGAAGTCGCCGCGCACGCAAGGTCCATCCTGACCACAAGCCTCCGAGATAACTGGCAGTATGGGTTCATCCCCTTCAGCCGCACGAAGCCGATTCCACGGGTATGTTCTCCTTCCTCTGCTTCCAGTTTACATGTAATCCGAGTAGACATCCTTCTTTCCTTGCTGCGACTAGCAACTGCATTCTGCGCCGAGTAGGGCACTTATCAGAACTGCTTAGTCTTAGTGTGCTTTGTGTTTGCACGCCTTGTCGGGTAGCACACTTAGGAGAAATACTTAGGCTTAATGTGCTTGTTGTTTGCACGCCTCGCCGAGTAGAATCCTTAGCAACTTTCCCTAGGCCTAGTGTGCTTTATGTTTGCACGTCCATCCGGGTAGAATGCCTTCATGCTACTCGGCTAATTTGCGATGTTTCTCTGTTCTTTCAGGTCCTTGACCGCCAGCTTGCTGAGAGCTGTGAGTGCTTCGAGGGCAACTGGTCATCTGACCGAGAAGAAGATGACCAGGCCTCCTTCGAGACCGCGGACAAGCTCGATCCTTCTGACACCGCCCAGGCGGCTGATCATCCCGCGGAATCGTCTCTTCGTGACTGGTCCGAGGATGAAGTTGAAGGTAATGGAACTTATCCTCTCTGACCGCGAGCAGCGCAAATCCATCGCTTTCTGCTTCTGAAGTGCTTTTCTTCCTTTCTATTTCTCAGATGTTGCTGATGCCGATATCGAAGACGAGGATGAGGATGAGGACGAGGCAGCCCAGGTCGTCAAGCCTCTTGCAGTTGCCGCTCCTGCCACCCGCAAACGGACAGGCAGTGGCGCCCAAGAACCTCCCGCCAAGAAGAAGAAGACGACCGAGAAGACGACCAAGAAGGTCGTGAAGAGAAAGAGGCCAGCGATTCCTTCCCGCCAAGGGTAAGTTCTTTCCCAGTTATACGCTTTGGTTCACCTCGTTCTTCTCGGTTGATTCCCAATCCTTTTGCCTCGCTGTTTTCTCTTGATTTCCTCTGCCCTCTTCTTATTTCTGAACCCAATTTTCTCTTCAGAGCCCCCTTGGACGCGGACGCCGCTCTTGCGTCCACTGAGACCCAGAAGAAAGCCGCCATCGACATCGACAAGGTTATCGATCTCGAGGGCGACGAGAACAACGCCGCCAACGCATCATCAGAGGGCACCGATGCCCAGAAAGCCGAGCTGGAGCAGCAGTCTCGCGCAGATCAAGAAGCGCAGGATGCTGCTCACCAAGATAGACCTCCTTCCCCTCCGGCCAACACCGCCGAGGAGAACCAGGATCCAGAGACCGAGATACACCACGACGCCGCCCTTGAGCGGCAGGAAGAAGGAGAAGAGCAGCCAGCAACAGTGGCTGCTGGACAAGAAGACCCCGCGGCCCAGCCGCGGGTAGAAGAAATGGATGTCTCACAACCGGATCTCGCTGCCGAGCAGCGGGTAGAAGAAGTCACTGTGACGGAGGAGTACCCATTGAGCGACGCGCAACCTGATGCCGCGCAGGGTAGCGCTCAGCCAGACGCCGCACCGGATTGCGCGCCCCTGGCGCCACCAACAGATCAAGGTAGCGCACAGCCAGATTCCTCCTTGGTGCAGACAACCGAGGTTGCAGCCAGCCGTCCGGCCAGGCCGCAAGGAAGAGTGCCCAAGATGCTGCAGAGAGGGAGGCAGCCGAGAAGAAAGCCGCCGAGAAGGAGAAGGCTGAGAAGAAGAAGACCGAGAAGCAGAAAACCGAGAAGCCAGTCGCCGCGAAGCCAGCTGCCCAGAAGGAGAAGACGAAGAAGCGGGCTGCCGACATGCCACCGCCAACATCAACTGGCCAGTCCAGTCAGCTGGTTATTCGCGACCCTAGCGCGGTTGCTGCCGCCGCCGCTGCAGCTGATCAGCCCTGCTACCCTGACTACATGGTGAAGGTTAGTCATCAGCACCAGGTCGGCTTTTCCCCCAAGGACCGGAATCTTGCTCTTCAGAAAGGGAGGAAAGCCGTGGCAGTGGACTCCAGGCCCCCGTCCCCAAATCAAGACAAGTCCATCTCCATTGCTTCTCGTGGAGTTCAAGACCAGGCGATAACGTCCCAGAGCCTCGAGCAAGTACTCGACTTGATTGGCTTCATCGACGCCAAGTGGGACAGCAAAGTTCTCGGCAACACCAATTGGAACGGCACCGATCTGGGCGACATCGACCATATGCGTCTGGATTGGAACAAGGTGGACTTGGGTTACAAACCCATGACTGTCTCGACCACCTCTGCTACACTTGCTGCCAAGATGTTTGTCCACCGCAAGAACGCCGAAGACCTCGAGCAATCCTACGCGGTAAGTTCCTATTCATCCTCTCCGAGTTGCATTTTCACTTCTTTTCTACTCTTCTTCTTTTCCTTATCCATCACCCAGTCCCCGAGATTCTGGCCGAGTAGGCGGACACTCTCCCGAGTAGCCACCTTCTCGGGTTGAATCTCAAGTACTTTGCCTGATTCTTGTTTCTTTTGCTTCTCAGAACAGCGTACTGAAACGGACCAACTTGCATCGTCGGCTACTCTGGAATCACGCCATTGCCAAGAGGCGCATTGCCGCCTTGGAAAAAGAGAAGATGATCGCCGAGGAAGCCAACAAGGAAGTGATGAACAGCACTCTGAGGCTGTCTGAAGTTGAAGGTACGCTTCTAGCTGCGCGGTTCTTGCGTTTGGTGTTTACGCCCGCTTTTGCTTTTTGCACTAACTAATTTTACTCTGCAGGGAAGCTGAAGGCCCTATCTGACGAGCACGAGAACTGCCGTGCCTTCGTCGAGAGTGGCCAGGCCACCATCAAGAGATTGGAAGGTACGTTGCCGTCTACTCGGCTTTTCCTGTGTTTCTTTCTGTCGCTTCTCTGCTAACCGCGCTTCGCCTTCCGCAGAAGATCATAAGAAATTCGCTGAGGAGCATCAAGACTGCCTCAAACCGACTGAGGTGCAGCAGCAGTTGTCCAGCCAGGCTGTCGAGCTGATGAAAGAGCACACTACTGAGATGGAGAAGCTCCAAGTCCAGCTGCAGACTGCGCTCCGGGATGCTATCAACCTTGGTGCCGAAAGGGATAGAGTAATCGCCGAGAAGGCAAAGAGCGAAGCAGCAGCCAAGGCCAGGGAGAGAACCCTCAAACAGGAATGTGAGGTGCTGAAGAAGAGCAACGCTGGGCTCTTCACTCAGCTAGAGGAGCTCCGCTTGATCCAAGAGAAGCATATATCCAACGAGGAAACATGGAAGACCCAGCTGTTAGGGCTGCGCCATGATTTGAACAGTAAGTGCTCCCTTTCCTCCGCTTCTCCGCTACTCGGCTGCGCCTTTCTTCTCTGCTTCTCGTTTCACGCTTCCACTCTGTTACTGTTTCTGATCTTCTCGATAGCTCTTGCAGGAATCTTTCCCAACCTTGAATCTTCTAGCGTGCCCGCTCTGGAAAAGATCCGAGCAGCTCGTGCTGAGAAGGGCGAGCCCTTGGACACCAGAGCAGAAATCGAGGAAAGTATCCTGATTATGCAGAGCCAGTGTCCGCGGCTAGCGGGCGTGGGCACCGAGCTGGTGCGCGTCGCCTTCCAGATCCACAACGTCTTCTGGCCTGATGACTCCGCGCCGACAACAATCTCCGGACTTGCCTTGAAGCTGCAGCGCGTGAAAGCCGAACTGAAGAAATGGCGCGCCTCGGGAGCCCGGGCAGGTGCGGACATGATGTTGCTCTTCGTCACCACCTGGTACGAAAACCTGAATATGCAGATTATCCGCGAGATGCGCCGAGACTCCAGGTGGGAGAAGGACCCCGACTGCGTGGCTATTCGCCAGGTGATTGCTCACGAGGTCGCTCAGTATGCCGACACAGCGACCTTCATCGACGGCCTCACCGAGCCCGACACCGAGGTGGATGAGGGCGAGGAGGAGGATGAAGACGAGGAGACGGACACCGATGAGCCGGACCTGAGTTACTTCGACTCTCCAGCTGTCAAGGACGGGAAGGGGAAGGCCGCGGTCATCGCGGGTAGCGATGAGGAGGACGAGAACGTGGAGATGTCGATCGACACCTCCGCGCTCGAGTTCGGCACCTCGTCAGGAGCTGCCCTCGACGACACCGTCAACCTTCGCGCCCAAGCCAGCGGCTCCACCCCCGCGACAACGCCCGTCTCGGTGGCCACGGCCACTTCATACCAGGTAGCCACCGAGCCCAACGCCGAGGACGAAGCAGCGAAGTCTGTTGACGCCAGCCCGGAAACGGACATGACCAAGGCCACTGCTGAAGATGAGGCCGCTAAGGCTAGCACCGAGAACGCCGCCTCGACCTGAGTCTATCCTGCAGCTTTATTTCTCAAACACTTATCAGATCCCCGGGATGCCGGGTGCAAATGTATCAGACTATTTATGCCGTTGCTACTCATTTTTATTCCCACTTGTTATTTTCAACTTAATCAATTTGTCCAGCCTGGGCTCGATGTCGGGTTGCGTTATCATGCGAGTCCCCGAGTTGCATTTCTTATTCACTCTCTCTTTTCGTCTCAGCTCTACCCGCAACTTGTTGCTTTTTTGGTATTCGAGTCACAAGAGTTAAAGAGCAGAGCTGCAAATACTTAGCCGCTTAGAAACAATCATAGTAACGCAGACCACCACTTAGCCGAAAAGATAAGACAAAGAACGGTAATAAAAGCACCCTACTCGGTTCCTGCACTCTTCCTTTCTTTAGTAATTTTTCTCGTGCTCATGGACCCTTTGCTTGTTCTCTTGCTTGCCATGAAGCCGGGTTTCGGACAACAGCAAAGTCGAAGAGTTGGCATGTGGGTTTAAACACAGTACTCGATGTACCTTTGAATCTTGAAGTAGAGCAACCGAATAGGCAAAAGGTAAAGCCGAGTAGAAACACTTAGAGCAATTTTGGGCGAGGGCAGTCCCCGAGTTCAATTTCAGATTGCAGAATAGAATTTCAACTCGGATAAGAGGGTACATACACATCTTTGCTCATGAATGAAAACGACGAAGTGGAGCTACATTCCAAGGGCGCTTGGTTTCCTCTCCAGCTTTATCTGCCCTGTTCGCCTGTGGTGGGCGCGCATCTATAAGATAGTATGCATCGTTGTGTAGCGCTTTGCTCACAATGAAAGGCCCTTCCCATGGAGGAGATAACTTGTGCATCCCGGCTGTGCGCTGCACAAGCCTAAGGACCATGTCTCCTTCTCGGAAAACCCTTGGGTTCACCTTTCGGCTATGATAACGCTGCAGGTTTTGCTGGTAGATAGCCGAACGTGACAGAGTCAGCTCTCTTGCTTCTTCAAGCAGGCCAACGTCGTCTTCTCGAGCTTCTCTCGCCTCCACCTCAGTGTAGAGGGTTACTCGGGGGGAGTCATGCTCTAGGTATGTTGGCAACACGGCCTCATCCCCGTATACCAAGAAGAATGGCGTGTAGCCGGTTGACCGGTTAGGGGTAGTCCTTAGACTCCACAACACTGCTGGCAACTCGTCTAGCCAACACCCAGGTGTTTTCAACAGTGGCTCCATCAGCCTTGGCTTTATGCCTGCCAGTACCATGCCGTTTGCTCTTTCCACTTGTCCATTGGAGGCTGGATGCGCAACAGACGCAACGTCTAGTCGGATGTGCTTATCTCTGCAGAACCGCACCATTGCTCCCTCAGCAAAATTTGTGCCGTTATCCGTGATGATGCTGTGCGGGTAGCCGTATCTCAGGATCACATCCTTCACGAATTTCACAGCTGTGGCCCCATCGCACTTCCGAATAGGCTTCACCTCGATCCACTTGGTGAACTTGTCCACCATGACCAGGATGGGTGTCATGTTTCCTCTAGCCGGCTGGAAGGGTCCGACCATGTCCAAACACCAAACAGCAAATGGCTAAGTGATAGGAATGGTTTTCAGCTCGGAAGCAGGCATGTGAATCTTACTCGCGAACATCTAGCAGCCATTGCACTTCCTCACGATGTCTTCAGCTTGCTGCAGGGCTGTGAGCCAGTAGAAGCCATGCCGAAAAGCTTTCTTGACCAATGCCCGAGAAGAGGCATGATGCCCGCATTCTCCTTGGTGTATCTCTACCAGGATTTCTTCTCCTTCTGCTGGGTCCACACAACGTTGCAGCACGCCGGTGGCACTTCTCTTGTGCAGCACGTCTCGGACTATAGTGTAGCCCTTGGATCTTCTCTGAATCTGCCTTGCAGTCACTTCATCTTCTGGCAGAGTGCCGTCCCTTAGAAAGGATAATATGGGCATGGCCCAACTCGGTGTCTCCCGTGTGGGAAACACTGGTTCGTCCACTTCCATTGGGACATGCACCTATGGTTGCTCTTTAGGGTTGGGAGCACTTCTCTGGAGCCCTGATCGATTAGCAAGGACTTCCTCAATGAATGCGACAGTCCCCGGGTTAAGGACAGCAGTCCCCGAGTAAGGAGTGGCAGTCCCCGAGTAAGGAGTGGCAGTCCCCGAGTAGGGAGTTGCAGTCCCCGAGTAGGGGATGGCAGTCCCCGAGTAGAGGACGGCAGTCCCCGAGTCAGGAGCAGCAGTCCCCGGGTTTCCTGTAGCATTCTCCCAGTCAATCTCCATGGGATCAGATTCCTCACTTGGCAGAGAAGGAACAAATATGGACTCCGAGTTGGGAGAGGGCTTGATGGATGGCTTCCTTAAGTGCTCCAAGGCAACTCCCGCCGGGATGGATTGCCGAGAAGATCCCAACTTGGATAGCTCATCTGCCGCTTCGTTCTCTGCTCGGTGAATGTGCTGGAACTCGCAGCCCTCGAAGAATCCAGTCATAGATTGTACCAAGAAGCGATATGATGCCATGTTGGCATCTAGAGCATCCCAGGTGCCAGAGACTTGCTGCACCACCAGATCGGAATCGCCATAGCATATAATGCGCTGCACGCCAACCTCCTTGGCTACTCGCAAACCATGCACCACTGCCTCGTACTCTGCTACGTTGTTGGACGCCTTGAAATGAATCTGCAGCACATACTTGAGTTGATCTCGCTTGGGTGACGTAAGCACCACGCCAGCACCAAGGCCTTCCTTCACCTTCGAGCCATCAAAGTGCATCTTCCAGTAATTAGAAACTGGCGCAGGAGGTTCATACTGCACCTCGGCCCAATCCACCAGGAATTCTGCCAGAATCTGAGACTTGATGGCTTCTCTTCTCGCATACGCGGGTGCATACGCGGCCAGCTCGATTGCCCACTTCGCTACTCTGCCACTCGCCTCCTTGTTGCCCATGATATCCGAGATGGGAGCAGAGCTCACAACCGTGATAGGATGCTCTTGGAAATAATGCTTTAGCTTCTTGGCGCCCAGGTACACGCCGTAGGTCATCTTCTGGTAGTGCGGGTAGTTTTGCTTGGAGCTGGACAACACTTCACTAAGATAGTACACTGGGCGCTGCACACTCTTGCCTTCTTCTTCTCGTTCCACCACAATCACCACACTGACTACTCGGTTAGTCGCAACAATGTACAACAGCATTGTCTCCTTGGGTAGCGGACTAGCCAAGATGGGAGCGCTAGCCAGCATTGCTTTCAGCTCGTTGAATGCCACATCCGCTTGCGGAGTCCAGACAAACTTGTCACTTTTCTTCATCAATTGGTACAGAGGCAAGGCCTTCTCGCCCATTCGGCCCAGAAAACGGCTCAGAGATGCTCTCAATAGCTTTTATCTTTGAAGGATTGGCTTCAATGCCCCGACTAGACACCAGGAAGCCGAGTAGCTTACCAGCTGGGACACCAAAGGTGCATTTACTCGGATTCAGCTTCATTTTGTACTTGCGTAGGTTAGCAAAGGTTTCCTCCAGGTCGGCAAGCAGAGTATGTGTTTTATTCGTTTTGATGACAATGTCATCTACGTACACCTGCACATTCTTGCCGAGCTGGTCGTGCAAGCATTTCTGCATGCATCTTTGATAGGTTGCACCCGCATTCCTCAAGCCAAAACACATGACACGATAGCAATAAGCCCCATACGGGGTAATGAAAGCAGTCTTTATTTGATCAGCAGGATTGAGTGCAATCTGGTGGAAACCAGAGTAGGCATCTATGAAAGACAACTGATGGGGGGATAATAACCCGGTAGACCAACCCCAAGGCATAACCCGGCCCAAGGAACACGGTGTGCAATCTGGTTAAGGATAATGAAGCTTCTGGAAGGCCCAAAGTTTGTAGGCCTCGTAACCCGGATTGTGGGTTACGGTAAGGAAAGTTAGGGTTTATAAGCGGTGTCCGGATAGGATTCAAGCTGCGCCTGGGAGAATAGGGCCGAGGGGGTACGGGCGCTTTATAAACCAACCCCTAGGTCTAGTTTAGACAGAGATCTAAGAACCCTAGCAATATCGCCTGATATCGAGCATCTAGTGTAATCCCAGAGTTGAGTTATTATATCAAGATCGGAGACTCGGCGACTTTGATTGCCTGCTACCAGATCGAGTTGCATCATGCTTTCCTCTGAGATAAACCCTCTCCCAAACGCTTGCGTCGTCTTGCCCCAAGATCAGTTACCCTCGGTAACGTCTGCCGTGATTATCCCACGACAGTTGGCGCCCACCGTGGGGCCTGCGTCCAGAGGTGTTTACATCACGGGAGAAGCTCGGAAGAACATGGAGAATCTTGTCGTAGGCGAGATCTACATCGACCACAAAGGAGAAAGGATGGTGGACGATTCCGGCTGGGGTCCAGAGTCGGATCACCTCGAGTCCGGATCTACGGTGACGATCGGCCGGATTAACATCTTCATCGGTATGGTACGTACGCCTGATTTAAAGGGACAATATCATGTGCATACTACAGGAACTTCTAGCAGGAACAAAGAGACATTAAAGCAAACAGTAAACTCGATCTCTTCGGCTACGCCGGGATACCTTAGATGGGCGGAGCAAGAGGTAACTTGGAGCAGAAGAGATCACCCAGAAAGAGTAGAGCGTCTAGGAGTCTTGGCATTGGTGGTTGCTCCACAGGTTAATGGTTATGAACTGAAAAGGGTCCTGATGGACGGTGGAAGTAGCATCAACATCCTTTATTGGGAAACCTTCTTACGCATGAGTCTCAAAGAGTCCCAGTTACAGAAAAGTTCGACAATCTTTCATGGGATCGTGTCAGGTCACTCGGCGAGCCCCGAGGGAAAGATCACCTTGGAGGTTGCTTTCGGAGAATCGACGGATAATTATCGAGTTGAGTGGCTCACGTTCGAGGTGGTCAAATTGCGCAGTCCTTATCACGCGCTGTTTGGAAGACCGGCTTATGCCAAATTCATGGCTAGGCCGTGCTATGTGTATTTGCAGCTAAAGATCCCGGGTCCTAAACGGACCATCACCATACATGGGAACCGGGATATAGCGGCTGAGTGTGATGAAGGGGATTCATTTATGGCCGAGCAAGCATGCAGAAAGGAAGAACTCGAATATTACCGGTCTCAAGTAAATCCGGATGATAGAACAGCCTTGAAAAAGCCGATACTGAGGATGAGAGAGCAAAATTCAAGGCAGCACAAGACACCAAGAAGATAGATTTTGTCGAAGGTGATTCCACTAAGCAATTTACCATAGGGTCTAATTTGGGAAAAGAGCAGGAGAAGGCACTTGTGGAGTTTATTCGTTCAAACGCAGACGTGTTCGCCTGGACACCTAGCGACATGCCGGGTATCCCTACAGAGCTAGCCGAGCACAGTTTACATGTGGATCCCAAGTCCAGGCCCGTGAAGCAGGGTTTGAGGAAAATGAATGAGGAAAGAAGGAAGGCTATAGGCTAAGAGATCGCTCGGCTATTTGCAGCCGGCTTTTATCATGGAAGTATTTCACCCGGATTGGTTGGCAAACCCGGTTCTAGTGATGAAAAAGACCAATGAGTGGAGGATGTGCATTGATTTTACGAGTCTCAACAAACATTGCCCAAAGGATCCGTTTGCGCTACCAAGGATAGATCAGATTATAGACGCAGTAGCTGGAAGCGATCTATTATGCTTCCTGGACGCATATTCCGGGTATCATCAGATTAAGCTCAAGAGGGAGGATTGGGAGAAAACATCATTCATAACCCCTTTTGGGGCCTTCTGTTATAAAACTATGACGTTTGGATTGAAGAACACCGGTGCAACTTACCAACGGTGTATTCAAAAGTGTTTCGAGAACCAAATTGGACGCAACGTCCATGCCTATGTGGATGATGTGGTCATCAAGACCAGAAAGGCGGAGACATTTATCGATGATCTAAAGGAGACGTTCAAAAATTTGAGGAGATATCAGATGAAGCTTAACCCGACAAAGTGCGTGTTCGGAGTTCCAGCCGGGAAATTACTCGGCTTTATCGTTTCCGAGAGAGGGATCGAGGCAAACCCGGACAAAATCAAGGCCATCCAGAGTCTGAAAAAGCCGGAAAATTTGAAGCATGTTCAAAAGCTCACGGGCTGCGTAGTAGCCTTAAGCCGATTCATATCCAGGCTCGGAGAAAAAGCAATACCCTTGTACCGGCTCTTGAGGAAATCAGATAAATTCGTATGGGATCAAGAGGCGGATGAGGCGTTTGAAGCGCTAAAGAAGCAGTTATCTGAAGCACCAGTACTAGCGGCTCCGGGTCCTAAAGAACCTATGTTGCTATACGTGGCAGCTGGCCCCCGAGCCGTCAGCGCAGTAGTTGTTGTGGAGCGCAAAGAGGATGGGAAGGGTTACCCGGTTCAGAGACCGTTTTATTACGTCAGCGAGGTATTATCAGAAGCAAAGCAGCGCTATCCGCATTGGCAAAAGTTGGTGTTCGGGGTCTTTATGGCTAGCCGGAAATTGAAGCCGTATTTCCAAGAACACCCCATAACAGTGGTTAGTTCAATACCAATGTCGGATATCATCAGAAACTCGGACGCGACGGGAAGAATAGCCAAGTGGGCGATAGAGATGGGGGATTATCACATCAACTACGAACCCAGGTCAGAATCAAATCTCAAGGTTTAATTGATTTCGTTAACGACTGAACACATACAGGCATGACTACGACGGTTCCAAATTCCGAATCATGGATCATGCACTTCGATGGATCTAAGCAATACGAGGGATCAGGAGCTGGGGTGGTGCTAACGTCACCCAAAGGAGATAAATTGAGTTACGTACTACAAATTCACTTTGACTGTTCCAACAACGTGGCCGAGTATGAGGCCCTATTGCACGGCTTAAGGGCAGCCAAGGAGATGAACGTCAAGAGGATACGGTGTTTCGGAGATTCGGACCTTGTGGTACAGCAGGTGTCAGGAACTTGGGATAGAAAGGACGCAACTATGGCAGCATACCGCATGGAAGTTGATAGGGTTGCAGGATGTTTTTCCGGGTATGAGGTGGAGCATATAGACAGAAGAAAGAATGAGGCAGCCGACGCACTCGCTAGACTCGGCTCGCGCAGAGAGCCGGTTCCACCTAACGTTTTCCTGGATGAATTATGGCGACCATCAGTTAAAACCGAGTCAGAGGAGGAATTGGCAAATCAAGACCCGGATTCAGGACTTGTGGCCACTGTACGTACTATTCCCGAATGGACAGAACCGTTTTTGGCCTACCTATCGCGAGGCGAGTTACCACAGCAGGAGGTATTAGCAAGACAAATTTTGAGGCGAGCAAAGGGATATTCTATCATCAATGGGGAATTATATAAGAGAAGCGCAGCAGGGGTCTTTTTGCGCTGCGTAGCGCCAGAAGAAGGCCGACAGATTCTCAAGGAAATCCACAAAGGCGACTGTGGACATCATGCGTCCACAAGATCTCTCGTGGCTAAAGCTTATCGACACGGGTTTTTCTGGCTCACGGCTCTAGCAGACGCGGAACGATTGGTAGCAAGGTGTGACGGATGTCAAAGGTACGCTCGCCAAACCCATGTGCCGGCTATGGAGTTACGGACCATCCCGTTAACTTGGCCGTTCGCTGTCTGGGGTATGGACATGGTTGGCCCATTTCATATGTCACCATGCAAGAAGACACATCTTTTGGTGGCTATTGATAAGTTTACCAAATGGGTTGAGGTTATGCCAGTTACTAATTGCGAATCAGCCACAACAGTCAAGTTCCTGAAAAGGATTATCTACCGGTTCGGGTATCCCCACAGCATAATTACCGACAATGGAACCAACATGTCCCTTGGTGAGATGGAGAGGTTCTGTGGCAACAATGGAATCCGGCTTGATGTCGCATCAGTGGCTCATCCGCAGGCCAATGGACAAGTGGAGAGGGCAAACCAAGAATTGCTTCGCGGATTAAAACCACGATTACGAGTCCCCTGTATCAGGGCAGCTGGCGCATGGGTCGAAGAACTTCCTTCTGTGGTTTGGGGTATCAATACCACGCCTAATAGATCTACTCAGATGACACCCTTCTTCATGGTCTATGGCGCGGAGGCAGTACTACCGAGTGATATTATTCATGATTCACCACGAGTATCAGCATACGTCGAAGTGGAGAATGAAAAAACCCGACAAGATGCTGTGGATATGTTAGAAGAGCAAAGGGAACAAGCCCTGGAAAGATCAGCCATATATCAGCAGGATTTACGAAGGTATCATAGCCGGCACGTGAAAACCCGGGTCTTCCATGAAGGAGACCTGGTTCTGCGCCTGGTACAGTCGAACGAAGGAAAGCACAAGTTATCACCACCCTGGGAAGGACCGTTTATCATAAACCGGAATTTGCATAATGGGTCATATTACTTGATAGATGCAAGGGAAGAGTCGACCACAGTTAATGACACCGCTCACACCACTTCATCTATGCAAGAAAGAGACAGACCGTGGAACGTGGCTCAGCTACGTCCATATTATACTTAGCAAAAATTGTGTTGGCATATGGAATTGAACGGTGTAACAGGCAGCAGGTTTCAGACGTACTCTTTTCCTATCCAGGGTACCCTTGGGGACTGGACGGGTTTTTAATGAGGCGGCTTGCTGGCCTAGATTTTTCATATCAAGTAAAAAGGTGATTATCAAGAAAAGAGATGGTTATTATCAGGTTCTGTACTCTCAGTATGATGCGTATATCTAGGTCTTGGGGGCTGGTCGCTTGAATAGCACAGTTACGAACTCAAAGACCCGGCCATGATGCCTATGAGTTATAAGGGCCGACTACTTGCAAACGAGTACGGCTACAATCTTATAACCGGACAAAGAAGTCCAAATTTCTTGGCTATTCTTACTTAAGCTCGATGTGACTCGCACTAAAGTGGCATGATTTGTTCGCTTACGATTACAGTCAGCCATGAAACCCGACAGGGCTTGACTGGCCACGTTTTCGTATAGATGTAACAACATGGTATCCACGCGAAAGCCGGCTTACAGTACAAGATAGTCAAAAGGGTCATCTAAACCACAAGTTATGCAGAGTACAAGGCTAAACAGCTGGAAACTCAACGATTATTAAGCATAACTTCAAATCCTATGTGAAACGACTCAGTGATCTTTGTGAATTTAGCAGTAGGCAATTCGTTCTCCTTTCAAGATCAAGTGTCCTAGACTTGGAGATCCGGGTCCGGGTGACTTGAAATCTTGAAAAGAGAAAAAATTGCTTACTTGTAGAATTCCAAAAGCCCAAATATCCGAGTCTTGGGGACTTGAGGACTCAGAAGCAAATCCGCTTGTCAACACCCATGAGACCCGGAAATCGAGTTTCACAAAAGGAACAATAAAGAAAGCCGGATATCGAGAACAGACGAGCTCAATAATGGATAAATTTAAAAAGGCCAGAAGAGGCATAGAGTATATCAAGACCTTAGCGTGCATTACAAAATCCCGGTGAAAAGGTATCAAAGGTGCACAGGCGCACCACCCAAAATATAACTGTTTAAATAGCACGTTGGCCGACCGGTGCATAAGAAGAGGCATTAGAGATCAGATGTCACTCGGTGTTCATCTTGGCCTTGCCCTTGCCATCATTGGTGGTAGCAGCAGCACCCGGATCAGTGGTACCAGCCCGTGCAGGAGGTGGAACGACTGGTGTTGAGGTAGCGGGGGCAGAGCCGGCTTCAGCTTGCTTCTTGGCAGCCTCCGCCCTCAACGCAGCAGCTTCCTCCTTCCACCGAGCCAGCATATCATACGGCTCGGGAAGATCTGACTTAATCGCTTCACCAGCAGCATCATATGCTGGAACAAGGATATTAACATCCAGGTCGTCAGCGATCACGCTGGCCGGGTAACAGACCTCCTTTTGGACGGCCTGAAAATCCTTCGCCGAGAACTTGGACCCATTAAGCTTGAACTCTGGGAAGCCACCCATAAGCTTCACTAGCTCGAGCTTGGGGAAATAAGCCTTGGCAAGTGCAAGCCCCCGGGTCACTCCAACCCGGCAAGACGAGCGTTTCCAGTGCCAAATCCACTCAGGAATAGTGGAGAAGGCATCCAGCATCCTCTTCAGATCAACATGTCCTTTACCCGGCCACCGTAATTCCTGAAGGATCCATTTGGTTCCGGCACATAGCTGCCGGATAACGCTCTTCATAGTTTTCAGCTTGGCAATGTCATCCTCATCCGGCATGGCTTCGTCCGGGCCTGAAAAAATGGAAACATAAGTCGGGAAAACTCTTGCTATCTATCAAAAGGATAAACCCGGAGGAGGAAACGTACCAAGTAAAGCACGATATGTGTCAGATATTTGGACAGAAAGGCTTGTTAGATCATCTTCTGCTTTGTGAGCCCTTTTCCTATATTTCCTCATTATCAGCCTATTCCTCCTGGCCTCAGCCTCGGCTGCTTCACGCAAAGCTACCTCCTTTTCAATGAGCTTGGTGGCGTATGCCAGTTTCTCCTCAGATTGAGTCACGAAAGACTGCATGGATGCAAACAAGGATTAGTCGGGTAGAGGGGCAAGTTATCGGTCGCTTGTATAATAAAGTCCCAAGCAAATTATGAATCAATTCACTCGGAACTTGGGGACTGGATAAGGGCACAAGCAACATCAGTCGGATTTACCTCGTGTTTGGCTATTAAAGCCCCCAAGATGTTTTATTCATTAGCCCTTAAAGTGCGCAGGGTTTCCAGCATCTGGGCAAACGTCAGGTCCTCGGGTCGAGTACCAAAAGAGCCGGCAGCCTGGTCGCCTGGTGGGGGAGCTCTCCCCGCCCTTGGGGTCGAGACCCGGACAGTTTGAGTACCCGGGTTGGGAGAACCCATCCTTGTATCCAGAACCTCGATCTCCTCGTCCACTGGTTCCGATGAGGAAGGAGATCCGGCGGCTCGGGGAAGCGGATCGTTCAGGGGGCCTTGTTCCTGGTTATTCGCCGTATCACCGCCAGTCGCGGCGTCTACGTTCTCAGTCGGCTTCTCTGCCCGATGGCTATCCGTCTCTACATTTTCCGGGTCACTGACGGTGACTTGAGTGCTGAAAGAAAGATGAGAAAAGGCAGTTATTAGTGGTGACGGTGGCTTGAGTGGAAACTTGTCAGACGTCAAAGGAAATCATGTAGCAAAAACTTACCCGGCATTCACGGTGTAGTCCGGCGGGAGCTCGCCGCTGGAAGCAGATGAGGTCGTCACAGGGACCACTAACGGAACCCGGAATTGCCCGGCACGTGGATGGTTAGGAGAAGGGTGGCGTTGAGGAGAGTCGGAAGGACGGGACGAAGGAGCACTGGCACGATGGACCGAGGGGGTAGAGATGCCCGGGTTAAGGGGATCTTCACCCGGGGAGCTCCGAGTTACTCTGCGCTTGGCTGGGAGAGAATCCTTCAAGCACGACGAATTTGATAATTGATGGTTAAGTCGGCGCATGGCGTCAAAGGAGTAAGGTTCAGAGGATAACGAGGAAAAAGGAACCTTGGACACTGCCCCTCTGGCCTTCCTCTTGGCTCCAACTGTTGTTTCTTGATCAGACTCGGTTGCCTCCGGGTCATCCTCGTTGGTCTCACCTTCGTCCTCCAGCCCTGCGAACCGGGTGTGTGTTCGTGGGAAAAAAGGTAAACGGGAGGAAAATGATACGAGTAAAGATTATACAAGTTCTGTGCAAATACCTTCACTATCATCAGCCGGCTCGTCCTCTTCTTCCGGGTCTCTGGAAGGGGGGGGGAGGGTTCAACTCTCCAGAAAGGGTCATCAGCCTAAGACAAAAGAATGAGACTAAGGGTTAGAAGCTGTATCAAGTCAAAATGTGGAAATAAGTTATGAATATCGGATATTACCGCTGGAGCCGGGTTTTCCCGAGTAAATGGGGGTAACCCGGTGATGCCCTTTATCACCTCTAGCTTCTCTGTCAAGAAGCCCTTGATGGTCTTGTTGGTATCGCCGGTCGAAAAGCTCTTGGTGGAGTATCGGAGTGCATCTGTGGTGTGCCCCGAATACTCGCACATCAATTTGGTGCGGATGGAGTTGGGTTGGATTCGAAAATCAACCCATGTTTTTACTAAATTTAGCCCGAGGAGGCCTTGGGCTGATAGGATGGCTATCTTGGCTAATGAGGGAAGGATCGCCTCCCTGTCTGAGTCTGGTGCAAAGGCATTGAAAGACTCGGAAGGTTCGAGGAGGCTTTCCGAGTAACCCGGCAGTTTCTTTTCGCCGTCTGGGGAGGTATCGTGGCAATAAAAGAAAGACAGCTGCCAATTTTTGACGTGGGAGTTTAAATTGAGGGTTGGCATCGGTGAATTCTTGCGGCGTTGGATGGATACCCCGCCGCAAGTAAGAAGTGCTCCGTCACCACTTTCGCGTCACGGCTTACACTGGAATAATTCGATGAAGAGAGTCAAACTTGGCGGTATGCACAAGTACGACTCGGATAGAACGATGAAGTGGGTAATATTCAACATAGAGTTAGGCCCTATGTCGAATACCCGGAGGCCATAATGGCTTAAGACCTCCCTGAAGAAAGGGTGACCCGGAGGACGGAATCCCCGGGTCACGTGCTCTACGAAGCAGATTACCTCGTTATCGGCGGGTGTGGGCCGGTTCTCGTTGCCCGGCGCCCTCCAGTGAATGTCCTTCTGAGAAGGGAGAATTCCTAATTCGGCTAGCTCGTCCAACTTGGCCTTCGTAGCTGTGGAACGCCCCCAGTTGGCGGATATGGTTTGGGTAGTCCTTGCCTAAGTCGGCTGTTTTCCTTGCCGTTTGGGAGCCATGGGATCAACCTGCAAAGCACAAGAAAAAGAGGCATAGGAAATAAGACCCGGAAGTGTTGGATTATCCGAGTATAAGGTATCAAGAAAGTATGAAGCTGAGAATTATCCGGGTATCACGCTATGAGGTGGAGATTACAAGGTATCCGGGTGTTAAGTACAATTGTGGAAATTATTGGTCACTTACGTATGGAAAAGCATTTGGGGAAGATGGATGGTTGCCCATGTGTCTACTGCAAGCAAAATAGCTGGAAAAGGAGTATTTTCCGGGTGTTAATGCAATGAGCGGAAAATCGAGGAGGAATGGATCTAGATGGGAAAGTTTGCGAGCGATTTTACGGGAGATTTGGTGATTAGTAATGGTAGGAGGATGAGCTGTAACTATCTAGCAGGTGGTTAAAGGAGTTGGCGAGCATCGAATCGATCTAATTTGATGCAATCGGAAGAACGACTCACGGGTTGACCTAGATCCAATCATGGATGGATTGAAAAATTGCGGGGCTAAATTAAACGAGTGCAAGGGGCTTACTGGAGGTATTGGAGTCTAGCGCGACGGCGGCGAACGGCGTGGCTCGAATGCCCCTTTGCGACTCTTGGCGAGTGGAACGAAGGCGCGGCGGTGAAGCTTGGCGACGGCGCGAGATGGCTCGAGGACGAATACGGCCGACGGCGGCTTTGCTTCGATGACGAGCACGAACTTCTTGCGGTGGTGCTGCAAGGGCGTAAGGAGCAAGGAAGGAAAGGGGGAATTGAAGTGGAGCGATGGGTTTTAGGTTACCCTCGGAGCACTATTTATAAGGTGGGGGTGAGTCTATCCCAACGGCCGGAAGCCGGAAATTGTGGGGTAATGGTTATCTGCGCGGATTCTGCGAGATATGCGCCTAGAACTGAGCAAAGTACCTCGACAAAAAGAGAAGGAGATCTACCCCATGATATCAGGGTCCGTTATCGAGTATGGAATCTTGACATTTTTATTAGGGTTTAGACCTGGAAAGTCAAACCAAAGTATTTGGGGGAAGAGCCGGGTTACTATATGGCCACCATGGAGTAAGGCCTAGCTGTCTATCAAAGCAACTTAACCCGGCCTCCATATGCCTGTGTGATTGATATCTTTGCAGGGAATAGCAAGCGCTTCAAGGAGGATCCGTGAAGCCCAAGCTATTCTGGGGACTACTGATGGGGGGATAATAACCCGGTAGGCCAACCCCAAGGCATAACCCGGCCCAAGGAACACGGTGCGCAATCTGGTTAAGGATAATGAAGCTTCTGGAAGGCCCAAAGTTTGTAGGCCTCGTAACCCGGATTGTGGGTTACGGTAAGGAAAGTTAGGGTTTATAAGCGGTGTCCGGATAGGATTCAAGCTGCGCCTGGGAGAATAGGGCCGAGGGGGTACGGGCGCTTTATAAACCGACCCCTAGGTCTAGTTTAGACAGAGATCTAAGAACCCTAGCAATATCGCCTGATATCGAGCATCTAGTGTAATCCCAGAGTTGAGTTATTATATCAAGATCGGAGACTCGGCGACTTTGATTGCCGGCTACCAGATCGAGTTGCATCATGCTTTCCTCTGAGCTAAACCCTCTCCCAAACGCCTGCGTCGTCTTGCCCCAAGATCAGTTACCCTCGGTAACGTCTGCCGTGATTATCCCACGACAACAACAGTTCACAACCAGCAGTGGAATCGATCACCTGATCGATGCGAGGTAACGGGAAGGGATCCTTGGGCATGCCTTGTTCAAGTCGGTGTAGTCGACACACATGCGCCATGCAGTGGCAGCCTTGGGATCCTCCTTCTTCTTCTCGACCATGACCGGGTTGGCTAGCCAATCCGGATGCAGCACCTCCATGATGAAATTGCTTATCAGCAGCTTGGTGATCTCGTCCCCAATGGCCTTCCTTCTCTCATCTCCGAAGCGGCGCATAGCCTGCTTCACTGGCTTGGCGTCAGGACGCACATGTAATGAGTGCTCAACCAACTCCCTCGGGACTCCTGGTAGATCTTCATTGGACCAGGCGAATACATCCCGATTCTCACGGAGGAAGTGGATGAGCTCGCTTTCCTATTTCTCCGCCAACCCGGAGCCAATGATGGCTACGCGGTCGGGGAACTCGGGGTCGACCTGGACCTTCTTGGTCTCCTGAGATGCCTGGAATGCGGTCCCGTGTTGGGTACTCGGCACGCCTTGCGCGCCAGCTTGCGCGGATTGCGCCATAGCCACCACCTCATACATCTTCTTCTTCTCGGCAGCAATCACCATCGACTCCGCCAACTGGGAACCAGCAGAGGCACACTCCATGGACTTCTTGTAATCACCAGAGATAGTAATTATGCCATTGGGACCAGGGATCTTCATCTTCAGATATGCAACATGAGTAGAGGCCATGAACTTGCTCAGAGCAGGCCTGCCGAGTAGAGCATGGTAAGGGCTCTGATGATCAACCACTTCGAACTGCAGGCGCTCTGTGCGGCAGTTTTCCCTGGTGCCGAATAGCACATCTATCCACACTCGGCCAATCGGGTTGCACGAGATCCCGGGCACAATGCCATGGAAAGTGGTCTTGCTGGGCAGCATCATGTTCTCGGCCAGGCCAAGCTTCTCAAGTGTGTCTTTGTACACGATGTTGATGCTGCTGCCGTTGTCGATTAGCACCTTGCTGAACCTCACATTCTTCTCGGGACCCAGGAAGGTAGGATCCAGCACCAAGGCATAGCTACCCGGGTTTGGCATCACCTTGGGATGATCTACTCGGGACCACCTGATCTCCTGGTCACACCAATACATGTAGTGAGGGACAGCAGGAATCACTGCATTGACCTCCATGGCACGCATGTGCTGTGATTGCTTGTCGACTGGCTCAGAGGTGAAGATCATGTAGCTCTCGTGGTGCTCTTGATACTGGTTGGAGCCTCCGCCCCCATTGTTGCCGTTGTTGTTGTTGCCCTGGTAGTTGTTGTTGCCTCTGTTGTTGTTGTTGCGGTTGTAGTTGTTGTTGTTGCGGTAGCTCTCATTGTTGAAGTGTCGGTTGGCTCCCAAAGCCACTTGGTTCACATTTTCTCTTCTCGGGAACACTGGCGGCCGAGCTGCGGGTGCACGAGTAGGTTGCACATTGGCATTGGCCGCTGGCAGAGGAGGAGGAGGAGGCAAGCCATCATTCTTGATCACATCCCACCACTCGCACTGCCGAGTAGTGTGGTTAGCAGGCCTTGAGGGGTGGTGAGTGTGAAAACTGCATGGGCCATCCTTCATGTCGTCAAAGACGAACTTCCTCGGCTGCTCGGAGTTGCCGCTACCCGACTGAGGAGTACGGAATGGTTTCTTGTTGCCTTGGCCCTGGTTCTGGTTCTGCCCGTAGGCTCCAGCAGGTTTCTGCCTTTGGCTACCCCCAGCTCCAACAGTCACTGCATTCACCTCTTCAGGGTCATACCGAGTATCTATCCGGTCACCCCTGCGCTTGTTGCGGAACTCGTTGCGCTTGCCGTTGCTGAAGTTCCTTCTCGGCTCAGAGGAGTCCATCAGGGGCTGAGTAGGGTCACCGAGTGCGTACTGATCCGCAATCTTGATGGTCTCCGCCAGAGTGTTTGGCATCTCTCTCTGCAATCTCTGCCACAGCATGCTGTCGTGCCTGCATCCCTGCGCAAACCAAGTGATGGCCTGGGCCTCGTTCACACCTTCACAGGTGTTCCTCAATGTGCTCCACCGAGTAAGGTACTCGCGGTCTGTCTCGTCTTCTCGCTGCTTGCAAGCGGACAGCTGCTGTGGCCTATTCGGCCTCTTGTAGGTGCTGGTGAAGTTGCTGATGAAGGCGTCCGAGAAGTCTAGCCAGCAATTGATGCTGTTCTTGGGCAAGTTGTTGAGCCAAGTGCGAGCTGGACCCTCTAGCATCTGCGGGACATAGCGCACCGCCCATCTTCTGTTGCCGTTCGCGATATGGACCGCGGTGACATAGTCATTGAGCCAATCTTCCGGCTTGGTGCTGCCATTGTAGCTCTTGGTGCCCCTTGCGAGCTAAAAGTTCTTCACGGACGGCTCGTTCATGATGCGCGGGCCAAAGCACTCGGGGCCAGGGGGACCCGTGTTCTCCAACCGAGCTGACAAGTTGATCCGGTCCAGCTGATGCCTCGCATCTCCAGGCGCCAACGCGCGCTCGCCAACACGGTCCAGAATGTCATAGCGAGCCATCTCCATGGCCGAGTAGCCGTCATCATATATGTCCACCTGCACAGCTGCAGGCTGCTCCACCGGGTTGGCGACTGGCGCCACTGCGCGCGGCTGCTGCCTCTGCCGAGTAGGCGGAGCAGCGGGACGCTGAGAAGGACCTGGGCGTGCTCCACCTCGGGCCTGGCTTTGAGCTTGATGGGCTTGAGAGCCTGCTCTTGCAGCGTTGTGTTCCTGCCCGGGCTGCTGCGGCACAGCAAGCTGTCTCGCGGCAGCAGCCGGGTCATACACCTGCATTTGCCTATCTCTGGCGGAGCGTCCGCTGCGGCTCTTCTCGCGGCTGGGGTGCGGAGACGAGGCCTGATCGTTAGATCTAGCCGCGTGCGAGTGCACCACTTGCGAAGCTCCAGCACCCGGGTTGGCCTTCCGGAACTCCTCATTCTGCCTAGCAGCCTCCAACACCAACTCGTTGAGCCTCTCTTGCTGCCTAACGCGCGCGTCGCCGTCGAGACGAGGCAACTCGGCAGCCACGGCCTCTGCAGCTCTAAGTGTCTTGGCGTGTGTGCTATATCTGGGCCTAGTGGAGGTGTTTGCGGTGGCGGACTGAGCAGGAACCTCTACAACTGTCGCCATCTCGGCACCAAGGTTACGCCGTGTGGCACCTACTCTATTAGCTCTCCTAGTGACTGGGGTGAAGCCGTGAGCCTTGTTGTACTCAAGCTGGTCTAAGCTAAGTTCTAGCCTGACCTTGTCCAACTCCGCCTGCTCGGCGAGCAGCTCCTGGCGTTGCCGCTCGAGCTGCTCCTTCATGCTCAGGAGCTCGAGGTCGGTGGGAGGCGGCATGCCATTCCGCCCAGCCGATGCGGGAATAGTCGGAGTGGTGGAGGGAGGAAGGTTGCAGTCCTTCTCGTAAGGCCTGTGAGTCCTGCCACCAGCGCTCGAGGCAGCGAGATCCTCGACGACGGCCGCGGCGCCAGTTGCAGCTGCGCCGGCGTTTGCCGCCAAGCCGGTCACCATCACCTCAACATGGTCCCAGGAGGATCCTACGCGTCATGCACCAGCTCGGGGTAGACACGGTCGGTGACGGTGGCGACGTAGACGAGGTGCACGCCGAAGGAGATCACCGTGCCGCCCTCTGGCATGGCCTTGCCACCGAAGTCGCCTGCGTTGTCAGTGACGAAGTCGAAGGAGCCGAATCTATGGACGAGGCCACAGACCACGCGCTCCGCTGAAGAAGATCCCGTCCGAACAGAAACTCCAGCCAGCGCCGCTGGTTGCCCCACGGTGGGCGCCAACTGTCGTGGTGGTGTCACGGCAGATGCCATAGGATGACTAAAGATGTGGGAACGATGGACGCTGGAGGTGCTCGGGGAGGGATCATGCGACGAGTAGCCGCGTGAGGTAAGAACTAAGCACTGCAAACAACACGATCTACCCAGGTTCAGGGCCCTCGTGAGGAGGTAAAACCCCTACTCCTGCCTTTCTCTTTGTATTCTGGTGTCTCACCGAGTAGCCACAGTACAATGTTCTTGCTACCGAGTAGCCGCTCTTCTCTCTCTGTGATGAACTAGGTCAAGAATCTAGGGTTTCCAGTGTCCCAGCATGCGATCCTCACGCAGGAGGCGGCGGGGCACCTTATATACACGGTGCCCAGCCGGATACGTCCAAACACGGACAAGTGTCGACATAGTGTGCACATCGTCCTTCTTCCGAGTTCCCGCCGACAGCTTTGGTTCCTAATCTTGGCTGCATCCGGAAAGTCGTTGGGCAAAACCAAGGGGACAGTCTGGTATCACTGTGCCAAACACAGAGTAGGGCCCCCTTATCCTGCGACCGCCTGCTTCCACTCTATCGCTGTCAGGCAGGCCGGTCCCAGATGAACAGTAGTTTGAATAGTGCCAAGTACGGACCCAGGATACGCGGGATCCTGTGTCAGAACGGCTCCTTTGACTTCTGGCCCGAGTAGATTCCCGCCAATCTTACTCGGACCAGCTCCTCTACTCGAACGGACATAACTCGCTTAATATCTCCTTCTGGTCATCTTTCCGTAAGACCGAGTAGCAGTCGACCGGGTAGCAAGTACCGGGTAGGCGGCTACTCGACCAAACTTCTCTTCTGACTGTTGCCTTTACCACTTGTCTTTACCCTACTCGGGGGTAACCCCCCGACAAGGTCTCACTTCCCAAATTGCACAAAAACAAAATGAAACAATCAATCAAAGTTCTGTACAAAAACAGATTCAGAAAGTTCAGAAAATGGCTTAGCCAATTTTTCTCTAAGTGTTGGAAACAGATCAAACATCAAAAAGTTCACTCATGATTAAGTTAGCAAATGGATTCCAATTTTGAATTATAAGTTGAACAATGTTAACCATGATTTGAACTTTCAGAAACATCCTTTAAAAACATTTTTGGAATTGTGGAAGATTTTGAAAACAAGGTGGAAAAAGGTCAAGTTTCAGTTTTTCTCTGTTTTCCAAATTATATGTTTTTCTGTCTTATTTTCTCTCCACAAAAACAAGCATGCAATTGTTTGTTTTCAAACTCCAAAAATCAAACCAAGCTTATATATTTGTAGTCCACATATCAGAGAGAAATTATATGCCAAGAAATAAAATTTGATACTCTAATATATAGAAAACAAGTGCTAGAAAATGATACTTCGCTAGTTTTTCAGGGATAAACTCTAATAGAAAAACTAAAAGAAAACAATCATATTTTAAATTTCCATTTTGTATTATTGATTTAAACAAAGCCAAATAATATTTCTAAGTTGGAAACAACCATGATCCAACACTTGGGACAAAAATTACTCAAATCATCATATGGAAACATCACAGAAACAATAGTAATCATAAGGAAAAATTGATATTTGATTTGAAAGAAAAGGTTGCTTGTATTGCATAGATACTTATGGTCACATACATATGTTGTCCACACAAAAATAATACAAAAGTTTTTGTTGGATCTCAAATTTGCCTTCCTTAGCTATATTACAAGTGTTCCAAAATCTTGGGTGTGACAAATTCTACACTTCTATTCAAATCAACATTCAACAACTAAAGTATCTATGGATACCACTAATGAATAACAAAAATTTATAACCTCTAATAGAGGAATTGAATTGAAAGCTAAGAAAAACTAATTATATATGAAACAAGTGCATATCTTATGGGAAATAAAATAAGAAGTATATGGAAGGAGAATAAAAGTTGACCTAACTCTTTAACCTAGATCTTGTTATTTTTTCTAGACCATTCTATCTTGTTTCCCAATCTTTTTGAAGTCATTCGGCAAGAAAAGCAACCCACAAGAAAGGAGGAACTACTACAAGAAGATATGTAGAAGGATTCTTCAGATTGTTATAAAAGTGCTATTCCAATCCATCATAAGAGTATTTGGAAACTCTTATATCTTGATCTGGTCGTATTAATTCCTCTTGAAATAGTGTGATATTTTAATGTTAGTGTTATATAGAAGTAGTTTGGTAACAAGTTTCTAGACCTTGTTAACGGATCACTTTTGTATACTCAAACAATCGAGTGTCATACACAAACAAGCATAAGGGTAGATAAACTAGTACATCTCAGCCATTTGTATATGAATAGTAATTTGGAGGCAAGCCTAGCTAACTTGCCAACAAATTCTTCTTATATGCATAGGGAAAATTGATGTCATCAAATACACCTACGTTTCTTTATAATCATCTAAGAGAAATATTTGCTTGGAGTAATGGGTTGTCTTCACCACAAGGGTGAGACGGTTGAAGATGGAATCCAAGAGACGATCTTACTTGCAAGTGACAAAGACAATATCTGAAGACCAATGGAAACTAGAGACAAGGAATTGAAGGCAATAGAAGACCACAAGAAGCAACACTACCTCAATAAGGGAGCATAAGAGATTATCCAGTGCATCATTAGGTAACATCAGATAACCTAGAACCTCTAATCCTTGTCAAGCCCATCAGAGATGAGGAACACATAATAATATCTTTAATGGATATAATTATAAAAGAATAATAATAATAAGCTACTGCATGCAAATGTGATACGGATCAACGTGATCCGAGAGGGTTTTGGCCCAATCTTTCACGGCGATCGAAGAACAACAAAAGATAACTTCGGTCGGTGAACATATTTGATCTACTCCACGACACACACACAGATCCTCGCGAATCAGCAAGCAAAACAAATGTTATGTGTGTCCCCCGACATGAGACCTTTTCTGTATTCTCAATCTAAAATAATTTCAACTCACCTATTACATGGCCGCACCTGGCTTTATATAGTAGCCAACTTAACTTGACTTACAAGCAAACCAACTAGAAAAATAAAATAACTTGATACAGACCCACTATTTCTAAACATAAAATAAAATGACACACATAAATAAAAATGACTCTTTTGTACGTGTGCCATATTGCCTCGCGTGCAGGTGGACCCCATCCGGACACCTTCAAACACGGCACGCTCCACCAAAATATTTCAAACATATCCACAACTTCTTTGATCTTTTTCTTGCGCGGCAGAAACAAGAACAATAGTCGTCGGCGGACAATATCAATAGCAGGGAAAAGAATATACGTAGCACATATAGGAGGTGCCGTATCATCCTCCCCTCCTTCAGGCGAAACCGTCCACGGTTTCGAGTCATCTCCTGCAGAAACATCGTAATTTACAGGCCGAACGTCGACCAGAAGGACGTCAATAACAGAAGCTGCAAAATAAACAGAAATTGCAGCAATATCGGCCACAATTGTAGGCCGAACAAGCTCCAAAACAGGTGTAGCAATGTCGGCCACCATAGGAATTGCAGCAGGTTCATCTTCTCTCGTCTTTTCCTCTTCTAGCTCTCTAAACTTTGCATCGACCTCCTTCTTATTCTGCAATCGTTCATCTCTCCAAGCTGTGTACATGTTGATATCCGTGGATTTTAGATCATACTCCGTTTTACCACGAGTCATAGTGTACCGAGGAGAATTATTATTCAGAAAGTAAACTGCACCGTGCTCCTTGTTCCACGGTATCCCCAGCACCAAATGACATGAAACCATATGAATTGGAATCACATCGCAACACACATCATAGGACAATGGACCCAGCTGAAAGTGAACTGATGCTTGATGTGTGATAATAAGATCAATGCTACCTAAATATAGGCAATATGGATGCTGAAGTGGCACGGTAAACAACTCAACCTTCTCTACCATCTCAAGACTCACAACATTGATGAAACTACTACGGTCAATTGTCAACGCACATGCCGTGTCGTGTACTTTCACACGAGAATGAAATAACTTTTCAGCACACCCTTCTTCTTCTCGCTGAAACCAGTAAGATAACACGTCTTTTTTCTCCATTAATAGAGAGCCAGAGGAAAATTTAGCAGACGGAAGCAGCACATGCTCACGCATAAGAGCACGGAAAAACGCAGGCAACAACAGACTCCAAGCAGGTCACGACTTGGATTAGAAGTCTAGGCTGCGCACGAGTAGCTTGTCAATCCGACCCACACTTTCCTTTTTGTTTTTATTTTCTTCACGTATTCCTTTGTCATGTAACCTTTATGTCAGACTAAACTCTCTCCAAAAGCAAGCAGAATTTGTCACGTAAAGAGCAGCCCACCGCACCAATAATAGTCTAACGTTCAATCTTCTTTTTAATAACTACTAGTGCAGGACGTACATATCTGATCGGAACCAAATAACTGGACTCGAAACAAAATATTTAGCGATCCAATTCCCACTTTTTCCCCTTAAGCGCTGATTGCTTTCCTTGTCTTTCCAATAACATAATCGCACTAGAATCACTGGTACGTGACAGATCCTATCCCTTCTAATCGTGACTCTCTAATGATGGTGGTTGTCAAGACCAACTCGGATGGATGAGCAGCGACGTAAACTCCTGAACCAGTCCTTCCCCAGAAAAAGAACAAAACCGTTGTCGCCTCTGGCAGAACAATATCCCCAGAAGAACTCAGCGCAGGTGTATCGACAAAGCGTCTCCGACAGCAACTTCGTTAACGCTGGTGTCTTGACCTAAAGGTGTAACATCCCTGATTTTTGAAAGGTGCAAAAATCACAAAAATTTGAAATTTTTTGTTTTCATGTTATGCAAGTCACCAAAAACCAAATGAGATGCAAGAAACAAAAGAAAACAATACATGTTCCAATGTTTTGGAAATGAAAATCCAATATACCTCTATTCCATAAACCCTAAAGTCATTTCAAAATAAATATTTCTACATAAAGAAAATATTTCTTCTTAAGAAAACCCTGACACCAAACATGTTTTCAACCCAATTATCATCTTGAAAATATTTTTGATATATAAAAACCAGAGAGTTGCTATCTCTAATATTCTCTTGTCTCCAAAAAGGGTTTCACTATTATTGATAACCCCCAAATAGATATCAGTTGGATCCTTATTTTCCAAGTGTTATGTCAATCAACAAAATAATATAGTGCTATAGAAATAAATTGTTTATGAAAACAAGTAATATACTTTGAGAAAACAATGTTTTCATTTGGGAAAAACTTTTTGCTTTTACTAAACCTTATTTCCAAATTTATTAAATAATTCTCTATGTTTGAAATATAACAAAAGGAAACTAATTGTGGTTTCACTAATATGTTGAAAATATACAATATGAAAGTTCCTAAAAGGGTCTTAGGAAACAATAGTTGAACCATAGAAAATATTTCTAAAAATTGTTTTAATCATATAAAAATTAATGTTTTCTATTAAAGTGACTAACATTGTTTCTTCATATTTTAAAATCATAAAATATGAAAACCATTAAATATGATTTTTTAAAATGTTATTTTATCACATTGATGTCTCTGATATTTTATTCAACCAATAATTTTCATTTATATAATTGATATTTTTAAAATGGCATTAATAGGCTATTAGTGAAATCATTTTTTATTTCAAAATATAAAATAGCAAAACAAGTGTAAATGATTTTCAAAAATGATATTTGACTTATATAATGTCTCTTTATTTTTATAAAACCCTTTCTCAAAATTAAATTTGATTTTCTATTAAAAATGCTATTAAGTCACTTTTAATGAATTATTCAAATTTCATAATTCAAAAATGTAATATGTTCAAAAGTTTGTGAAAATGGTTTTTCTGGAAAGGCAATTAAATTTTAAGAATTTGGAAATTGGTTTCATGCCAATTGGAGTTTTTATACAGAAGTTATCTATACTTCTTATAAAGCAAAACCCCACTAACATGCATTAATTATTTTTCTATCTCAACATGCAAGCTATCCACATCATCCATCCTCTTAGCCAATCAATTGTCCATGTCATCTCCACTAATATTTGTTAATTATTACATGCAAGCTCATATCATATATTTTTTAAAACCATCCACTTTTTAGTTTAATGATTTATCCAAGCTACATATCATACATTCCTTAAACCATCCATTTTGCAAACTGATGGTTTATAATACGCATCGCATGTCTATAAAATTTAGTATCTCGAGTATGATCAACCAAAATTTTCATATTTCTTTAGACTATATAATGTATCATGCTGTTTATTTTTCCAAAAAGGAGGTTGAGACCCTTGGCCTCTGCATAAAAAAACACACATGCCATTTACTTTAAGGGATCCCCGCCGCAACGCGCGGAGTATCTTTCTAGTTAAAGAAATGATTAAACAGAAAAAAAAAAGATTTGATGACGTCATCATGACGTCACCCGTCATCAACCTCTGGAAACGGCAGGAGACCGTTTCTCCCGAAATTTTTGCCCCGTGATTGCTCGTCTTAAACGCGATTAAAATCTTTCCCGAGACCATCTCCTTATATCCATGGCCTCCCTCTTCTTTTCCCCTCTCACATTACCTCGAATCGTGCCCCCAGCCCGCGTAGATCTCTCGCCGGAGTTGCAGCTTTCCGCCGCCGTGCACACTCGTTTCCGGCAGCCCCCGTGAGTCCTCGCCACCCATCTGTTGCTTTTCTACCTCGCCGTGACCCAGCGCTTCCCCCTAACCCCTTAGCTCGACTTTTTCGTGCACAGGAGCAGGCGCGCCGTGGACTTCTACGTCTCACCGGATCCTCGCCGTCCTCCATCCACTTCGCGCCAGCGTCTGAGATGGAGTGTGCCCGCGCCATCACCGCCATCGTGCTCTCCCTCTCGTGATGAAGCCCGTCCTTGCCTCCGTTGAGACTCAGAGCAACCGGAGCGCCGCCACCGTCAACTTCCCGAGCGCAGCGTTGCCGCCGTCGACATTTCCGGCGAACCCAACCCTAACCGCCGGTGAGTCCTCCCCTCCTCTAATCCTGCCCCTTAGATTTAGATCGTGCGGCCAGATTTAAACCCGAAGGGGTACGCATCTCAGACCGTCAGATCTAGATCTGATGATCCATATGGATCCACCTATCCACCTCAGCGCCCAGTCAGCATGCCACGCAGACAGCATAGTCAGCACAACCAGCCAATCGGATCCAGCCACGTGGCCAGCCTTTTTAATTCGAATATTTCTCCCGGTAGAATTTTTGGCAGATTTGCAGAAAAGCCCCCGCAACTTCAAATCATCATATCTTTTCAACCACTTAGCCAAATTTAGCAACCTTGGACTTTTTAAAAAGCCCCTGACATCTAGAAACTTTTGGCACTGGCCAAATTCAAATTTGACAAACTTAAATTTGTTTAAATTCAAATATGCTTGTTTGATGAAATTTGGCATAATTCAAATTCTACAAATCCAAAAATTGTAAATAAAATATTTTTGGAAACCTTAGGTTGGCTACTTTCACACCCTCTGTCCCAAAATATTTTTTGATCAAGTTAAATTTGATTTTAGAATTAATTTGTATATTTGAGTATTTTTTTACATAGATTTAATTCTATAAATAATTAGATTATGGTTCCTTAACCAAAATTGCTCCATTTGGTGACCTTGAACCAGAGGCATAATTAACTAAACATTTTAGACACCCTTGTACCATGACCATGTGTTTTTGACCAAAAACCCAACATAGTGATCCACCCATATTATCATGCCTTAGAAGTTATTTCCATTTTATTTCCTTTGTTGCTATGGATATTTGGAGCCAAGACCAAGTCCCTAAAATGACCAAGTAGTGAACCTCAAACACTAGTACCCTAGTCTTCTATCTACTTCTCCACTCCCCTATTCTTGCTTCAAGAATTCATCAAGTTAGCAAGTGGAAAACAAGACTCAATCAATAGAAGGCACTTCATTTTCAACTTGGTGGCAACATGAAGAGCTACAAGGAAGATCAATGAAGAAGTTTTGAAGAGAACAATTGGGCTTCACAACAACTAGAAGAAACTCAAGGAAGTACAAGTGAGAAGAAATTCAGAAGAAAACATCTCCCTCGCTCTTTCTATCTTTCTTATTATTTTTACTTAGTGGTACTTGTGCCCATCCCATACCTAAACCAAGTAGTGAAGTGAAGATCATGAAGATTTATCAAGAACAAGAGAAGCTTCACAACAAGGAGGAAACTACAATAGAAGCATGAAGATGAACTTCAAGAAGACAAGCATGTGAGGACTTGGAGCCATCCACACAAGTTGAAGAATAACAAGTTATTTTTGTCCAACCATTGACCCAAATGGAAAATCCAAGACTTAGTAATATTTTCCCTTTGATGATGAAGTTAGTAGACCTACCCTAACCACAATGGAAAATACTAACATAGTCACTCAAATATTTTTGAAGGTGAATATGACCAAGTGTTTGCAAGTATTACTTTAGTTGAAGAAGTAATATGTTTATTCTTAGTGAAATCTTGGAACTTCCTCGACAAGTATGGTTATAATAAAGTTAGATCACATCAAAACTCAACCTAGTCCATCCCAAGTAAACCCTTGGAATTTCCTTAACAAGTATGAGACCATTAGAGAATGAATATTTCAAACTCAAACCTAGACCTTGTCCTAGCCCACTAGGTTAAACCCCTTTGGCTATGTTATTGCTTTGTATGATCCCTTCACTTGTATGTTTGCTTGATAGCATGTTTGTTTATTTTGTTATTGTGTTTTCAATGAGTAGATTGTACGGAGAGCAACGATCCTTTGTGAAGAGAGTGTGATATCTTCACCAACTTCAACAAGGCAAGTAACACATCATCAACTACCCATTATTTTCTATATGCATTAGTTGATTTTTGAGTAGTATGCATTGATAGGAAATTTTACTAAGTTATATTATTCTATGCTATCATCCTAGTAGTGTGTAGCCATCTCTTTTATCCTTGTTATTTATAGCCTTAGAACTTGATAGATGCTATGCAATGTGACAAATGATTTTTACTTGATGTTGTGGAAAAATTCTAAGTAACAACTTCAATGAACCACCTGGGTGGATTTGGTTGTTTGGCTGATGAGAGTTGAGTGTCTCCCCGAGGGGTTGTTCACTTGAGGAATGCCACCCAGGAACAAAGTGATTATGATGTTCCCCAAGTTTAGATTGCTTCCAGTGCAGCCTTTAGTCATATGGGCTCTGTCTTGATCAACTAAGTTGTGAGGGTTCAGCCCGGGCTTGACAAGCAGATGTAGCATAATTATAGGTGGAACGGGTCTTGCCATTGGGTTGGATTCTTGCTTCTGAAAGATCTCGTCTCGACTCTTCTCCTTTCCTTAATGCACTCAGGGTGTATAGGATGTTTGGGTTGAGTTGGGTCTGAAGGTGAAAGTGCACAAGCTCTGCAGAGTCAACAAACTAAGATCTTAGTCGTGTCCCCGGTTATGGACAATTATGAGCAGCTGGACAAGGATGGACAGAAGAATCACATCACCATTTTCAATAATTAAAATTTTGACCAAGTGAACAGTATTTGTGGTGCTTGGATCTTAATCCAATGTTACCACCCTTTAAAAAGAAAAGTTGTTTTACAAAGATGATAGGAGAAAACTGGCTTTATGCAAACTTAGCCAAAACTCCACTCAGCCAAATAAGCATGTAGTATTAGTCTTGCCATTTATATCCACCATAGTGTTACTTGCCAATACATTAAATTGTATTGACTCCCTTGTGGCTGCATATTCCATATTGCAGATGTTTTTGAAGACGGGTGAGGATTTCGTTTAGGATCTCGAGACTATCGCCAACATGTTTTGCCTGTGGCACATGAAGAAGATGGGCTCAATGTTGTACTATGTTTTCCGCTGTAATTCTTTGTTTTCTGCTAGTCTTCTAAGACTATGCAAGTTGTAATCCTATTTTGTAAAGACTGGATCATGCGATGTAATAGAATTTGATGCATTTGCATGATATTTCATTTTGTACTATGGTGCTAGCAATTGATCTAGGGACTAGCACAATAACACAGGTGTCCTTACATTATCTAAATGTGGGAACACTACAAAAGGCCTCCGGTAGCAGAACTCCACGCTGGAAAACGCCTCCAGCAGACACTAGTAGATGAACACGAACTTCTCCGGCTGCTCTCCCGTTGCCAAACGCAACAGATCTACAACCCAACGGACAAATCGCAACTCTCCAGCAGATACGATCTCAGCAAGATGAACGCCGTGAGAAACCCGACGAATCTGATACCAAGATGATACGGATCAACGTGATCCGAGAGGATTTTGGCCCAATCTTTCACGGCGATCAAAGAACAACAAAAGATAACTTCGGTCGGTGAACAGATTTGATCTACTCCACGACACGCACAACAGATCCTTGCGAACCAGCAAGCAAAACAAACAATATGTGTGTCCCCCGACATGGGATCTTTTCTGTATTCTCAATCTCAAATAATTTCAACTCACCTATTACATGGCCGCACCTGGCTTTATATAGTAGCCAACTTAACTTGACTTACAAGCAAACCAACTAGAAAAATAAAATAACTTGATACAGACCCGCTATTTCTAAACATAAAATAAAATGACACGCACAAATAAAAATGACTCTTTTGTAGGTGCGCCATATTGCCTCGCGTGCAGGTGGACCCCATCCGGACTCCTTCAAACACAACACGCTCCACCAAAATCTTTGAAACATATCCACACCTTCTTTGATCTTTTCCTTGCGCGGCAGAAACAAGAACAATAGTCGTCGCCGGACAATATCAATAGCAGGGAAAAGAATATACGTAGCACATATAGGAGGTGCCGTATCAAAATGTCTTGTGGTATGTAGAGGTAGATGGTAACAAGCTTAACTACCTTGTTTTCCAAATCCTTCTCATACATAAGACAAATAGATAATAACAAAAATTCATCTATACATAACCATGCAAATGATTACATGCTCTAAAAACAACATTGGATAATATCCATACTTGGAACCTCGGTGGAACACTAACAAATAAGATTCAAAGGTCACTCATGTTTTCCATTTGATCAAGTAGTTAAAATAACAAACATGGCTTATACACAAACCTAATTAAAATGACAGCTAGAATCACTAAGAATTTCAAGTATGAAAATGAATTACCCACATAAAATAAAACATGTCCATTCACTAATCAAAATTATTTGGCATGTCAAAGAATAAAATTACCTAGTTGGTAATTTTTCTATGATACATAAAAATACTACTAAAGAAAGTTTTACAAATTATTTCCTAACTGAGTTGTATATAAATTTTCCAACTAAAACACACACTTTGGTACCCATATGTTTATTGTGTGTTCTCATGATAATCATGCCTAGAATAATTTTAAAGCCATTTGATAAATTAAATGGATAGAAAATAACAAAAACCACTTGAATTGAACATCCCAAGTAAAAATCAAATCTTGATCAATTTCACCAAAACTAAACATGGTGAGGTTACAAATTTAATGAGGATTACAAATCTTAATTTTAATAATTTTCTGTTGACAAAAAGGCCCTGAAAACATTATTTTACCCTCAGTTTTTAAAGACAGAAGGACCAAACTGTTAATTCTAAAAATGGTAGGGGTTTATACAAAAATCTCGATTTCTTTTTCTTCAACCTTTGGCAAGAAAGCAGAGGAGACGTGGCCATGCCACTGCCGCCGAGCGCCACCTCCTGCCTGCGTCCCTTCTCGCGAGGATAAGGCCGGGAGAGGCTGTGTCCCTCATCTCTACCTCCTCTCTATCTCTCTCTCTCTCTCTCTCTCTCTCGCACATTTCCTCTCTCTGCTCCTCGAGTGTAAGGAAACCCGAAACCCTAACTCGGGACGCCGTCGTTTCCCCTCGTCTCCGGTCTCCTTCCGTCCAATTGAGACAACCACCAGGTCCGCGGTCCTTCTGTGCACCTCCTCTACAACAGAAGGCAGAACGCCCAGGAATGGAGGAATCGAGCCATTTTCATCTTTGTCGACCGTCGGGGAGAAGAGCTTCTCGCCGCCGATTACTACCTCCTCTTGCTTCCCCCGATACTCCCACGGGCTCCACGGTGAGCCTCTGCATGTCTGGGTGCTTTCTCTTTCGAGTTTCCTCAATGGAATTAGCCTGCCGCCGTTACCATGCTCCGTCGACACAAGACATGCTCACTGCAGTAACTCCGGTGACCATTTAGGAGCAGCGCCGCCACCCGACGGATCGTTGTGGTCTCCTATACGTAGATAAATCACTTAATCGTGCCAATTTGCACTCAACCGCCCGAATCGAATTCATCAGAGAGATTTGCTCTATCGCTGATGCGACCATGACATCATAGTGACGTCAATTTAAAATAGGTAGAAAAAACATTAATCTTATAAATTCAATAAATTTAATTTACTTATCAGAAAAATATAAATAAAATATGGAATTGTTTAGAAAAATATAATCTAAATGTTTATGAACTTTTAAAAAAAAACTTTGACAAAGTTCAAAATTAATATTTTTAATTTAAATTAATCATTACAAATTGAGAAAAATAATAAATAATTCAAAAAATCAGAAAAATACAAGTTATATACCAAAATTCTTAGAAAGTCAAATGCAATCAATGTATAATATTTTCAAAGTCATTTTAACAAGTTTTCATGTGTGCAATATTTTGCCTAGTCATTTAATTCGTTTAAAATTTGGAAAATTAATAACTTATTCAAATCTCTTTTAGAAAACCTCAAATGATAACCAAATGAAAGAGAAAAACATTTTCAATTAAATATATTAGAAAAAAATCTTTTGTTCAAACTTATGAATTCCTAATGTTTTCATACCTACTAAACCTATCATCACAAGTCATTAGAAAATTATGTGATGATAGAGTTAGTTATATTAGTTGCTCATTTTCAATTAAACTCGTTATCATTAGCTCTACATTTGTTAACATGAAACAAAAGGTGTTGTTATCTTTTCAATAGTTGTTTTCTATGTGGTATTGTGTGATTGCCTAACCAAGTAATAAGTACTTCTACTTAAGCATGATAATAATTGTTTGTTAAATAAAAGTGAAACACATGTAAGTTTAAAAGAAGTGAACAACATCATCACCACAGGTAACCAAACAAGTCTAAGACACCTAAAAGAAATGTGATCTTAGTATCGCATCGATGTTAGCTTACACTTGTAAACTAGGGTATTTTCAGGGTATTTTGCGATGCATCTCATTACTATGCATGTATCATCTTGCCAGTGTTTTCTGTAGTCCTTGCCAGGACTACTTTGCTATCTTTCAGCTCTGGATTTCCACGCAGCCCTCGAACCCTAAATACATGGATTATTATTATCTCAGGTAAGTTCATCATTTGCTCATATCTTTTGCAGTACTTCCTAAAGAACTATTTGCAAAAAAAACTATCGTATTACCACATATTCTCAAAAGAATGTATGATTCTATTTTTTATAATAATATGACTAATTGAATGACTACCCGAGTGGTAGTGCTCTGTTTGGTGGGCAGATAAGACCATGGTAAGATGAATAGGTCAAAGGAAGGTTCCATCTGCATGGAAAACTATTACATAGGACTTAACAACAAATTCCGTAAAGATTCTTGCGCCGTAAATATCGCGTTAACCATGAGTGTTGTATGGGGCGAGTAAGCCAGCTGTGCTCTTTTTCCGTTCACATGTCAATGGACTGCCAGAGCCGTACGCTGTAGGTCTTGCGAGACTACATACACATGGGTGAGATCCCTTAATTCCCACAGACTCTGGGGTCTATGATGGTCTAACCGGGGCGCCTAGATATCTATCGTGAGGGGTAGAATCATGTGTTAAACCTGCGTGGCAGAAATGGGTGGGCATGTGTTGTGCGGAGAAGCATGGTTTAGTTTGGATCAACAACCGGGCCCCACACCTGAGTGGGAGTAGACATGAATGTACACCTGGTTATGCAACATGGTCTTGATCGCCTATGGGTAAAGTAGCGCACATCTGTAGAGTGTAAAAGGATGTGACATGTTACCCCCTGTTCCGGGAAGGAACTGCAAACGCTACAGAAAGGCTAATCCATGAAATTCTAGCTCCTGTGATGATTTAGCGGGCATAGTTTTCAATATTAAAAGCAACATCTTAAAGAAAGATTTGAAAAAACCTTGCATTAGCTTATGACTCTTTCGAGTCTAAAGCTGTAGTTAGTGCATCCAACTACTCATTGTATATCATGAACTTGTTGAGTAACGCTCGTTACTCATTCGTTCCCGTTTGACCCCCTTCTTACAGTTGAATCCTTAAGGGAGATCTTCATCGAGAAGCCATCGTTAGCTACTGAAGCTAGGAGAAGTCATATATTACTTAGCCGATGGAGCATCATCATCAACAACGTATGTGGAGGAGAAACTATCAAGGTGTAGGTGAAGTCCGTTCCTGGACTTAGATTCTCACAAGCCATAGATTAGGGCTTACATTAGCCGTAGTGGATTATGTTCTGAGCTAGAGTTATTCTCTAGCTTGGAGCTTCGAATTGATTCTTCTGATGTTTAATTCGCATGAGATCTTCTTTGAATTAAAGGAGAGATTCTCAAGATTTTTGTAATAAAAGTTTGTATCCTATAGCTTTGCTTGGACCTGCTATGTTTCTGTTGTACCACTCTAAGGGATGTATTATTCACGGATAAGTACTTCTGTGAGTATTATGTGAACGACTTGCGTACTACACATGAAGTGGTGTACTAGGTCACCGCAACTAGACATAGTCAACTCTGTATTGATATGTAGCAACATTATTAATAAAGTTTGAGGGTTTTCATCTATATTGTGTTACCATTTCGATCTATTGACCCACACCTCCAGCTGAAAAAAATACACATACTCTCGTTCCTCAGGACTAAGATTGTCGTGCAATCGTACAACTGATTAATATTGTTTCTGATCCTCCAACCCATGTTTTTCTAAGCAAACATCTGAATTGTATTAACTAACGAGCATATGACAAAGGACACGTATAGATATAAAGGTAATAGGAGCACTAAAAAACTTAGTAATATATTTAAGACACCTCACCGCTGCTCCTCAGTTTGCAACAAAACAAAAAAAATAGGCCTTTTCTGTTACGAGTCGATTGGAGTTGTGGAGTACCAATGAACCGACTCCATCAATCTAGCAGCTTAATAGTTTTTCTGCGAACCGGTAGTTATTTCTGTTTATTTTTTTAATTTGTTTCAACACACTTGTATTGTTTTGAAGAATAATATTTCCTACTTAAGAAGGTGAAGACAAGTATCTTTCATATCACGTGCATGATAAAAGTTTATCGGTTGGTTCATAATTGTGTTTTAATGCATAATGGCGGTATCGTAGCTGGCAGCAAGCGGTGAATGTAAGCACTTGGTTTCTATGGGTCATGGCATATAATTTATAGTGGTACGCTGGGGTGAGGACTCGGCGTGACTTTGACTCGTTTCAGTACTTATAATTGTCGTTAGGTGGTCCAAAGTTGCATATATATATATATATATATATTTTATTACTTTTAGGATTTTTTACGGTTACTGATGATGAATAGACCGGTTTACTTTGTCGGCGAAAAAGCATGCAGAACTTTGATAGTTTGCACGCCGAAGATTCAACGCTTTGTATCTTGCAACTTCGGCATTGATGATTGATGTCCCTGATTACAGCAGCAACATGAAGTGAATGACCCTAAGTTTTGTTTGTTCCGTTAGGGCTCATTTTGTTCATAGAATAGGAAAATTGTAGGAATAGGAATCTTATAGGATTGGGATGACATGTCTACTTGAATCATATGGTAAGAGGGATTCCCTTTGATTATGGTGAAGGAATTTTTACATGAGTTTGGATCTCATGTTATTTTCTCATAGTATTTACACTACAAGATTCCTATAGAATACAATCTTATGAATCAAACAAACTGTATAGAAAAATTTCCTATAGGAATCAATCCTATAAAAATCCGATACCATTCCTTTAAATCAAATATGCCCTAAAAAGGAAACGGTAAGCTGTGTTGATTTGTACTAGGATATACTTGTTGCTTCTTCAAAGAAATTGACCACTATAAATACCAACCTAATCTTAGGCGGTGCCACCAGAACATCGGCGAAACGGGGAGGACGGCTGGTGCCTAGTTTACTTTCTGCATGAAGAGTTTGTCCGCTCTGCGGGTAAACATTAGGACATGTATAGTCGTTTCGACGCTGGTTGTCGGTAAAATTTATCCAGGTCACATATACCATACGGTAACAACGGCCTATACAACAATGAGGCTATAGTTGAGTGTTAGTAACCATCAAATCGTAGGTGGTTTCCGGGAAAAGCAAGATCCAACAACGGGAAACAACCTATCTGCAAGGAGCGATTTTCACGCTAACAACCGTCGATAATTCTAGTGACGGACTTGGCCGTTTTCGTTTTCTCTGCCCTACACGTAATCTTACAAACGGTTGTACATGCTTATTGTACATGCATGCCTAAAGATAAAGAAGGTTGTCTGAACTGCTAACGGACGCGTTCGTTATCAATCTTTACCTAATAATAAAAGCGTTAAGTATTCCTTGGTTGGTTCCTTGGTCGGTCGGTCTGTCATCGAAATTGCCCTTAAAGTTGCAAAAAATTACCCACCGTGTCACCCTGCCACATACCACATCGCGTCTCATGTACGTTTCCCGGTCCGTTCACCCGATGGATCCTAGAAATCCTGGTTTTGTGCGTTGCATATGTGCTTTGAGCAGACTCCAATCAGAACTAAAACAGCTAGGCATGCATTATATTTCTCTCTATATATGTCGGTCCCTTGTTCTGCTTCTCGCATCGTATATAGAGTTGGTTAATTGGGTCTCTAGCCAGAGATAACTCTCAGCACCACAACATGAGACATCTTTAGAGGCGAGGATGGCTAGGGTTTTGTCCCGCAATTGGCCACATGAGACGGTTTTATTTAGAGGCAAGGATGGATGGGGTTTCGATTTTTTTTCTCCCCTCCTCCTAGTCATCCACCCTCCCATCCAATACGATCTCCAATACGCCCTCCATATTCGTGGGCATAGGCAAAACTGCTCGATCTAGGCATGCAGTTCCGGCTCGACGGCATGGAGGGCACCACGGACCGCGGTGGAGCGCGCGCAACTGGAGGTGGAACATGATATCGACGTCCATGGCGAGGGCTCGGTGTTGATCCGGGCCAAGAAGTTGATGCCGGTCACGCCGGAGGAGATGTCGGTCATGCACGGCGATGTATTGGTCGGCGTCGTCATCCCAGACGACCACAACGAGGACTAGTCGACGTCCATGGTCTGACTGTGATTAAGAAGCAGGGCATGCAGCTGCTGCCATTTGGGTAGGAGGAAGAGCCGCCGCACGAAACATGACGTAGGATTTGGTCCCAAGCACGGTGGCCGCGATGCTCAGAACAACCGCCCTCCTGAAGATGATGTCCTTGGCGTAGTAGCAACCTTCGCCGATCCTGCGTCTCCGTAGAGTTCCACGCCGCGCCATGCATGAAGAAGAGCTCCGACACTGCGGAGGCTATCCTGAACACACACATACATCATATACGCATCGCCAATTTATATCCATCACATCCATCAAGAGTTGTTGAAGACATAGATCGATTTGCGGGAGACTGGCTACAATACAGATCTACTCACCATGAGAGGACAGAGATGATGACGCCGATGGTCCGCTTGGACCCGTAGAAGCCGCCGCCCCGAGGCTTACAACAGCCGGTGACGGCCGAGACGATGATCTGAGACACGAGGAGGAGGAGTGCCGCAATTAACCCCAACCCGAAAGCCAGGTTAGCAGGGTACACGCACTTGGCCGTGGACACCACGATCATCTCGCTGTCACAACGTATCCCGGCCGATCGACGAGCGTGCGGGTCAGGGTTCAGAGCGCAAAGGAGAGTGTCAAGAGATGTTGTGGTTCTGAATAGATACTTACTGTTAGCTTCGTGTCCTCGGCGATGGAGCCGAGCACCGCACTTCCCAGCCCAAAGAATCCTACCACGACGGCCAGGACAATCACGCTCAAATTCACCTATTTTAACCTTGGAGAAGAATTGGTTGTTGTTTGCGGATATCCGATTATCCATTATCAGCGTCGGATCCGGCCAGCACCATGCCGGAGCACACGTCCGCTCGGAGGAAGCTCGCGGTAGATACCATCTAGGCGTGAAGCAGAGCACATGCCGGCTCTCTCGAGTCGCGATCCCATACGAAATCCTCGCCGGGATTGACGACTTGAGTTCACTTGCTCGAGAAGAAGATCGTTTGGTTGATTCGGCAAGAAGACGTGCATTTTTTATGCGCAGGCTGATGCGAAACGTGCGGGATGCCAGATGCCAGCCCATCGTGAATCACAATCTAGGCCACGATCAACCGCTCATGGCAAACCAGACATGTCAAACTGTACACCACGTTCGTTAGCAAGAGAAAAGAACAACTATAGCCAATTGTGCTTGATTGGTCTTATGTGGAAGCCCTAAAAAAAGAATTTTTGCACGGAGGAAAAAAAAACAGGTTGGGCAAAAGGCATGAATGGTCAGAAGAACAACCGATGGCCTAGGCCTAGTTTTTTTTGGGTTATTTATCAGGCTGCCCTCAGTTGGTACCACGACCTCAGTTTTGCCCCTACCGCCGAATGGTGCTCAGTTTTACCCCTAGTCTGTGCGCGAGGATTCGTTCCCTGATACTTGCAGCCTCCGTTAGTATGCTGACTTGTGGGACCCATAATAGAACTGTTGGCGCGGCTTGTGGGACCCAGCTGTTGACCGTTGGCGCGGCTTGTGGGACCCAACTGTTGACCGGTCGTTTGCGGCCGACCGTTTAAATGCGGCGGAGCGCGTCCCCGGAGCTCGCGGCGGTGAGCAGGAAAATCAGCCGAGCAACGGAGAGGGCGGCCACATGCAGAGGCGGGCGGCGACCCTTGTTCATAGGAAGGAGCCGGGCGCGGGCGACGGAGAGCGCGGCGTCCACGGGTAGCGCCGCCATCTGGTACATCTACAGGGGCGACATCCCCGTCTTCTCCGGCGGCATGTCGTCGATCTCCGCTTCCGTATCCCACTCTAAATGGCCGCGCTTCGGGACAGTTTTGCTGGGAAGGTGCCCTGACTGCCCGCGGACGGCGTCCCTGCAGCGGCGGGTCACCACGAGCGACAAGAAAGGCAACCGCGGGCACGAGTATGTGAAATGCGAGAGCAAAGAATATCTTGGGGAGGTAAGATATGTGTCCCCCCTTGTCAATTTCGTTTTATGTTTCCTCAATTTTCGGTTTTCAGCCGATTTGGGTTTTCATCCGATTTGGGTTTTCGTATTTGCAGGATATGCTTCCATGTGACCATTTCGAGTGGCTTGAGGATTACATCAAGAGGATTCAAAAGGAGAAAAAAAAAGGTGCCCAATTTTCTACCGGCGGTGGAGCAATTGAGATCTACTACTGGGGTTGTTGCTACGGTGCATAATGGGGTGCAGAAGGACGAGTTAAAGAAGATGGCCAAACAGCTAGAGAAGCTTGTCGATCTAAAGAAGCAGAGCAATCTGCTGGCTGCAATTTTTTATTTATGTGCAATTGTTCTTGGAGTTGTATATTTGATGATCATTAGTCAAAAATAATATAGTTAGTGTTGTAGTTAGCTTGACATGGTCAATTTGTGTATGACTAAGACATGAAATAAATGCGTCAGGAATCTAGCACCGATTTGGTTTGTTTCAGTTCGTATGTTCAGTTCAGTGTTTAGTTCAGGTTCAGGTTCAGTGTTCAGTTCAGGTTCAGTTCACTAGAAGAATTTCTTTTTGAAAACGGCTAGGATAAAAGGGCAGACCCATGTAAAACCTAGACAGGCCCAATGTTAAAAGAGGCGCAATGTATATTAGCACAGACGAACATGGGGCATATAGATTAGCACAAAGATCGGACAAAAATAATTTAAACATACCCTTATATATATTATAAAGTATAAACATTGACCCCACTTTACATATAGATAGTAGGGCCCGACGCACATTACATATATTAAACTTAAAAAAATAGGACCCTAACCCTAAACTCCCTCGGTCTGCATGCGGGCGCCCTAACCGCCCTCCGTCTGCGAGCGCCCTTCCGTCCTCCGGCCAACCTCGGGTTGGCCTACTTCCACTCCGCCGTCCTGGTCGCCATGTGCTGGTTGTCCAATTCCCGGCTATTCTCCTCCCGCTTCTTGTCCTCCGAGCTTTCACGGGCCCTCTTGATGCGGCGCCGGAGAGCCTCCGCCTTCTCCTCCCTCCTCGCCTCCGCCTCCATCTCCCTCTTTGCCGCCCTCATTTGCTTCTTGAGGAGGCGGTTCTTCTTCGCGACGAAGAGGTTGGCGGCTCGGTCGACGCGGACGGGGTCGGGATGGTGGACCAAGGGGGTGACTCCGAGCGCTTCCGCTTGGGAGATTCGACGGGAATGATGCCCGTCTCCTGTGGCGTCCACTCCGTCTCATACCAGGGCCGAGCCTTGGGGTGGTTGTCCTCGTCGCTGACGGACTCGAGGCTGGAAGGGAGAGAGTAGGTCGACATGGTAGAGGGAGGAGGAGGCAAAGGGGTTGGAGAGGGATGAGAAGACGGAGGAGGAGGCAAAGGGGTTATTTAAAGACCAGATGAGACGTGAATTAATTGGGGTAGATGAAGCAAGTGTGTGAAAACATTGAAGATGCAGTGTAGAACAGGAGATGCATGGTCAAAGCGGTGCGTGCATTAGGCGTAGGATAGCTAGTAGTACGTGCGTGCATTAGGCAGTCAAAGTGATGCGACGTAGCCTGCATGCGTGTATTAAATAGGTGAAAGAGATGAAATCCAAAGTCTCACGCCAAAGTACGCGTCGCTGCGTGCATTGATACGTGCATTTTCTGAAAACGAGGCGTGGAGGGCTGCGTCGCTGCAAATAGCGCTGGTGCAACACGACTCGTGTTTCTGAAACAAGGTGTGCAGCGCTGCGTCGCTGCAAATAGCGCTGGTGCGACGCAGCGTTGTTTACTCTGAAAAAACGAGGCGTGCAGGGCTACGTTGACGCCTGCATGCATCGGTCTGGTGAACGGGGCCCCACTAGACAATGTCCATTGTTGCATGCAATTACATTGAGACAAAACACTCAGTCCATGCACCGCGTCATTTTCAATCGTTTGATCGAAAGGAACGGTGCAGATCGAGTCGATGCATGCAAACTACAGCGGCAACGGCCTGCAGACGCTGAAATGAGCGCTTCTCTGTGCGGGAACGGGATCCTCTGACTTTAGGTCACTAACAAATGGAGCCGATCACACACCGGACCCACGTGTCATGGGGAGAAAGTTAGAGAACGTAAGGTGGACAAAGTAAGAGGATCTGGTTTCCTCTGTTTTTAGGGCATGTACAATAGTGTAGACGGGTGTTGTCTGCACTACTCGACCATGTCATTTCTAGACATCTTTAGAGATAGTTGATACAGTGTGGTGTCCCCCTAGCTTGTGTTAGGATCTAGACGCTCCGTAGCCCCCTCTACGGTGAAACCCTAGACCCGCTGGAGAAATACCGGAGTTATACGGATACACGCGGTAACGACGTCGAAAGGGGGTATCAATGTGGACTAGTTTCTTGGTTGTGTTAGGGTAGGCCATAGCAACCCAAAACACATTGGTAGAAAACAACTCTTCGGAAGATTCCCGATGTTTCGCCTGATACGGGAGTTTCACCCTATAAGCGCGTGTAAACTCCATAGAGAGAAGTGGATGCCGGTGAAGTGGCATACACCCCGGAGTGCAATTTTTGACATCCAAAGCACACAACACACCTATAATAACATGGTATGGCACCTCCTATCTTGTGTTGGGATCCATACGCTCCGTATCCCCCCTCCGGTGAAACCCTAAACCCGCTGGATAAATACCAGACTTATACGGAAACACGCGGTAACGGCGTCGAAAGGGGGCAGCAATGTGGAACTAGTTTATTGGTTGTGTTAGGGTAGCTCATAGAAACCCAAAACACATTGGTAGAACAACTCTTCGGAAGATTACCCATGTTTCGTCTGATACAGGAGTTTCACCCTATAAGCGCATGTAAACTCACGAGAGAGAAGTGGATGTCGGTGAAGCGGGTCACACCCTGGAGTGCAATCTTTGACATCCAAAGCACACAACACACCTATACTAACATGGTATGGCACCCCCTATCTTGTGTTGGGATCCAGACGCTTCGTAGCCCCCCTCCCGGTGAAACCCTAGACCCGCTAGAGAAATATCGGACTTATACGGAAACACGCGGTAACAACGTCAAAAGGGGGTAGCAATGTGGAAATATTTGATTGGTTGTGTTAGGATAGCCCATATTAACACAAAACAAAAAGGTAGAACCCACCTCTTTGGATGATTCCCCAAGTTTCGTCTGATACGGGAGTTTCACCCTATAAGCGCATGTAAACTCACGAAAGAGAAGTGGATGCCGGTGAAGCGGGTCACACCCTGGAGTGCAATCTTTGACATACAAAGCACACAATACACCTATAATAACATGGTATGGTACCCCTAGCTTGTGTTGGGATCCATACGCTCCGTAGTCCCCCTCCCGGTGAAACCCTAGACCCGCTGGAGAAATACCGGACTTATACGGAAACACGCGGTAACAACGTCGAAAGGGGATAGCAATGTCGAACTATTTGCTTGGTTGTGTTAGGATATCCCATAGGAACACAAAACAAAAAAGGTAGAACCCACCTCTTAGGAAGATTCCCCATGTTTCGTCCGATAAGGGAGTTTCACCCTATAAGCACATGTAAACTCACGAGAGAGAAGTGGATGTCGGTGAAGCGGGTCACACCCCGGAGTGAAATATTTGACATACAAAGCACACAATACACCTATAATAACATGGTATGGCACCCCTAGCTTGTGTTGGGATCCAGACGCTCCGTAGCCCCCCTCCCGGTGAAACCCTAGACCCGCTGGAGAAATACCGGATTTATACGGAAACACGCGGTAACAACGTCGAAAGGGGGTCGCAATGTGGAACTATTTGCTTGGTTGTGTTAGGATATCCCATAGGAACACAAAAAAAGGTAGAACCCACCTCTTCGGAAGATTCCCCATGTTTCGTCCGATAAGGGAGTTTCACCCTATAAGCGCATGTAAACTCACGAGAGAGAAGTGGATGCCGGTGAAGCGGGTCACACCCCGGAGTGCAATCTTTGACATACAAAGCACACAACACACCTATACTAACATGGTATGGCACCACTAGCTTGTGTTGGGACCCATACGCTCCGCAGCCCCCCTCCCGGTGAAACCCTAGACCCGCTGGAGATATACCAGACTTATACGGAAACACGCGGTAACGGTGTCGAAAGGGGGTAGCAATGTGGAATTATTTTCTTGATTGTGTTAGGATATCCCATAAGAACACAAAACAAAAATGTAGAGCCCACCTCTTCATAAGATTCATAATGTTTCGTCCGATACGGAGTTTCAGCCTATAAGCGCATGTAAACTCACCAAGACTATAAGCGCATGTAAACTCATAAAAATGAAAAAAATAACTTTGGATCTTTCTTAGTCACTACAAAATGAAGCTTTTGTGAGGTTTTGACACTTTAAATTTTCAAAATTATAGAACCCACCTCATATTCTTTGAAATCTCTACTACTCCATTCGAAGTCATATTTTTGTGAAGGCTTTCGTTCTAATGTTTATAAATCCTATTTATATTTTTCCTAGACTTGTATTCGACCTATATAATATAATTCCGAAGCCTCACTGTTTATTGGATAAATATTCATATTATTTATTTTCTTTTGAATAATAATGGTTTAATCGAAAATCGTAAATAAAACAAGTTTAAAACATCAAAATTAAAAAATAACTTTTGGATCTTTATTAGTCACTCCAAAATGAAGCTTTGGTGAGTTTTTGACTTTTTTTCATTTTCAAAATTTTAAAACCCACCTCATCTCCCTTGAAATCTCTACTACTCTGTTCGAGGTATCACATATCAGTGAAAGATTTTTCGTTCCATTCTTTATAAGACATGTTTATATTTTTTTCCCGTTACTATATGACATAACAATACTATGTGCGTCGGTTATATTTTTCTTTGAATTTTTTGAATTATGTATGCTCATTTCAAACTTGGTCAACCTTCACAAAACCATGTTGACCCAACCGAAAAGCTTCTAGAAGGAAACCCAGAGATTCGACCTGGGCTGTTGGATCGACGCCTTCTAGAAGGAATCTTGCATCAGACGGATGCGCTCGGCTCAGCCACAACGATCCGCGAGACGCTCGTTCTGCGCTCGGATTGGTTGGTCCGTTGGCCACATCGATGGTTTTTATCTATTTTACATATGATTTCTTTTCTATTAAGTATTAAACCATGTTATTTAAATAAAAAAATAAAAAAATAGAAGAATTATTCAAACATAACGAAACTTTAGATTCACTTGAGCGATGATTTTTATCTGTTTTACATATGATTTTTCTATTAAACCATGTTATTTAAATAAAAAATAGAAGAATTATTCAAAACATAATGAAACTTTAGATTTACACTATATATGTAGAATAGATGTCTAGAAAATTAATTTGGCTGATTTAGACAAGATGCAAAAAAATGTTGAAGCACAAATGGGGGTACTTACCCTAGCTCCGGACCTCATTTGAAGCACATTTCTCATGAGAATAGAGCGATGGTTTCAAATGAGCATAAATATTTCAAAAAAATCAAAGTGACATGAATCCAACGCACAATGTTGTTATATGTGATATAGTTTCTCCTCAAATTTATTTGGATAATTTAGACAAGGTCGGTTTTTTCATGAAATTACAAACGAGGCTGTTTACCCTAACTTCAGACCTCATTTGAAGCATATTTTTCTAATTTTTTTGCATGACTTGGTTCAACATCATCCAACATTATTCAAACATCATCCAAACTATGTTCTAACATAGATACATCACCAGTCAACATAAATACAACATTATTCAACAGAAATACAACACCAACTTAGTCTAAATAGCGTCGGGGCTTCTTTGTGACCCTTGGCTGTTTTGGTGGCCCTTTGCTCCTTGTGCTCATCTTGCTCACAGCTTCTTGTCTTCTCCTCTTGGTAGTCGGTACCTTAACCTTCTTATTTGAAACTACACCAGATCTGTACAAAATATAAAGGATCATGAAAAATGAAAAATGAAAACTAGTGAGATCATGGAAGGATTTACATACCCATCTGAAAATGAAACTGGTGAGATCATGGCAGGATCATCGAATGGAGCATCAAGTGGATCATCGACTAGAGCATCCATCGGATCATCGACTGGAGCATCATGGACTTGATCATCATTTGAATAATCATTTGGATCATGGACTGGATCATCATTTTCAAATGCTGCATCATCTGAATCACTTGACTCCTGACCATCATTTTCAAATGCTGCATCCGGCTGCTGACCATCATTTTCGTCAGGAATTGATAAGGGGTGGCCCAATCTTCTCAGTGAACTCACAGACAACTCCAGTATGATAACTAGTGCGCCACTAAGAACTCTCCCGGCTGATCCCTGATGCCAATGCAAAAGATAGCAACCCCAAGGATATTCTCAACTCCACACTCTTGCACAAGTAATCCACCGACTACAAGTGGTCCTGTACCGTCTTATTCCCAGTGGAACAGCAGGTAACACGTAAAGTTTGCAGATGAACTTCCAGATGAAAGGCTTGCAAGCAGTTTCAATCTAGAGGTCTAGGGTTTTTGGGTTTAACGTAGTCTACCCTCTCCTATGCGCCCCAAGGGGTATATATGAGAGGGGGTGCGGCCACAAGGGGATCCCTTGCGCAAGCACTACTCCTAATTGGACTAGGACTCCTATATCTACCACAATTGGATACAAACCGACCCCCACACAAGGGGTGCGGCCAAATTGGTATACAAACCAATCCTAATTGAACTAGGTCTTGTATATGGCGCATTGATACTCCTTGTGGGCGCCCTCCTCTTGCCTTGTTCATGTATGAGTGTGGAATAACATAATTGACATTGTTTTCCACACTTAGTGCATTTGACCTTGTGGAGGCACCATCCCCTTGTCATGATAACATTTGTTATTTGTTGTTTTCACCATGCTAACACTTGTTTTCCAACTCCTCTTGAAGTCCATGCTCATCCGTGTGTAGCTCCTCTCCATGATCTCCATTCATGTTTGTGTTATCAACAAACCTAAGAATACACAAATGCAAAGATTTAGGTAGTATAAAGCTCTCACAATTATAAACATTATATTCAAGTAGGAGTGAATTCACCTGTTGTTGTAATAGCTTGGTTCTTGATCTTATCATTGGACCAATCCTCACTTCATTAGCTTTTATAGGACCATCCTCATGTGTAACAATAGGTGAAGAGCTAGGGATGTCCTCATCATCCTCCCCCTCTTGAAAAGGCATCGACCTCGATGCTAAATCATCTCCATGGTAAGGTGTCAAATCAGCCACATTAAATGAATTGCTCACACCAAACTCATCAATTGGGAGGTCAATTTTGTAGGCATTATCATTGATCTGAGATAGAACTTTATAAGGACCATCACCTCTAGGCATCAACTTGGACTTTATCAATGTGGGAAATCTATCTTTTCTAAAGTGCACCCACACCATATCTCCTGGCCGAAATATAATCTCCTTCCTCTTCTTGTTTACTCTTTCAGCCACATGTTTTCCTTTCTTCTCAATAGCCTCTTTTGTTTTCTCATGAATCTTCTTCACAAAATCATCCCTCTTTGATGCCTCCATATTAACTCTCTCATGCAAAGGAAGTGGTAATAAATCAAGAGGAGTAATAGGCTTGAAACTATACACCACCTCAAAAGGACATAATTGAGTAGTTGAATGCACAACTCTATTGTATGCAAATTCCACATGGGGCAAACACTCCTCCCACTCCTTCAAATTCTTCTTGATCATACCTCTTAGCAATGTGGACAATGTTCTATTAACCACCTCGGTTTGTCCATCAGTTTGGGGGTGGCAAGTAGTAGAAAATAATAGCTTAGTGCCAAGCTTACCCCAAAGTGTCTTCCAAAAGTAACTCAGGAACTTGACATCTCTATCCGAAACTATAGTCCTTGGAACTCCATGCAATCTCACAATTTCTCTAAAGAACAAATTGGCAATGTGAGAAGCATCATCACTCTTGTGGCATGGAATAAAATGATCCATCTTTGAAAATCTATCCACAACCACAAAGATGAAGTCATGTCCTCTTTTTGTCCTTGGCAATCCCAACACAAAATCCATGCTAATATCCTCCCATGGTGTACTTGGTGATGGCAATGGTGTGTACAATCCGTGGGGCTTGAATTTTGATTTGGATTTGTTGCAAGTAATACATCTTTGCACCAATCTATACACATCTCTTCTCATATGTGCCCAATAGAAATTTTCAGCCAACATCAATAAAGTCTTCTCTCTTCCAAAGTGTCCCATCAATCCTCCACTATGAGATTCCTGTATAAAAAATAAACGCAAGGAACACTCGGGAATACACAATTTGTTAGCTCTAAACAAGTACCCATCATGTATATGAAGTTTTTCCCATGCTTTAGTATTAACACATTTATTAAATGGCATAGAAAATTCTTTATCTTCATCATATAAATCTCTAATACCCTCCAAACCCGAAACCTTAATTTCTAAATTTGAGAGTAACATATTCTTTCTTGATAAAGCATCAGCAACTACATTATCCAATCCCTTTTTATGTTTTATGATGTATGGAAAAGATTCAATAAACTCAACCCACTTAGCATGTCTCTTATTCAAATTATTTTGGCACTTTAAAAATTTCAATGCTTCATGATCACTATGTATAATAAATTCTTTAGGCCACAAATAATGTTTCCACACTTCTAAAGCTCTCGCAAGTGCATATAATTCCTTATCATAAACAGAATAATTCAATTGTGCACCATTTAATTTTTTCAGAAAAATAGGCAATAGGTTTCTTTTCTTGCATGAGCACACCTCCAATACCTATGCCACTAGCATCACACTCAATCTCAAATTGTTTATCAAAATTTGGAAGCATAAGCAATGGGGCCGAAATCAACTTCTCTTTTAATGTATCAAAAGCAATATCTTGAGTAACACCCCATTCAAAATTAACACCCTTTTTAGTTAGATCATTTAAAGGGGCAGCAATTGTACTAAAATTAGGCACAAATCTTCTATAGAAACTAGCAAGCCCATTAAAACTTCTAACTTGACTCACATTAGTTGGAATTGGCCAATTTCGAATAGCTTCAATTTTAGATTGATCAACCTCAATTCCATGCTTAGAAACAACATAACCAAGAAATATAACCTTATCTTTGCAAAAAGTGCACTTCTCAAGATTACCATACAATTTATTATTTCTTAGCACTTGCAAAACTTGTCTAATATGATCCATGTGTTCATGTTCATTGTGGCTATATATTAGAATATCATCAAAATAAACTACCACAAATCTACCAATAAAGTCTCTCAAAATATGGTTCATTAATCTCATGAAAGTACTAGGTGCATTAGTTAAACCAAAGGGCATTACTAACCACTCATATAAACCAAATTTTGTCTTAAAAGCAGTTTTCCATTCATCTCCCTCTTTCATTCTTATTTGATGGTATCCACTATGCAAATCAATTTTAGAGAAAAGAGTAGCACCACTTAATTCATCTAACATGTCATCTAAACGTGGTATAGGATGACGATAACGAATAGTGATGTTATTAATTGCTCTACAATCTACACACATGCGCCAAGTACCATCTTTCTTAGGAACCAAAATAACGGGAACGGCACAAGGAGAAAGACTAACCCGAATATAACCTTTGTCTAGTAGTTCTTGTACTTGCCTTTGTATCTCCTTTGTTTCTTGTGGATTGGTTCTATAAGGAGCTCGGTTTGGGAGAGATGCTCCGGGGATCAAATCAATTTGATGTTCAATGCCTCTCAATGGTGGAAATCCCGAGGGCACATCTTGTGGAAAAACATCCTCAAAATCCTGCAAAACATTAGAAACACCAAGAGGAATAGGGGTCATGTCATTAGAAACCAAAATCTCTCCCTTGTGAATAAGCACAATAGGGACTAATGAAGGATCATCCCTAAATTCCCTCAAATCCTCTTTGGTGGCTAACATGCATAATAGGTTCTCTCTCTTTTTACCACTCGAATTGGTTGTACTATCACTCCCCATGGCTTGTATTTTTGGTGTTCCCTCATCCCTCTCTCTCTCTTTTTCCACTTTCATAGCAATTTTGGATTGGGACTCATTTACAATTTGTTGTGGAGTCATAGGCCTCAAAATAATAGTCCTCCCATAATGATGCAACTCATAAGTATTAGCTCTTCCTTCATGCTTCACACTTCTATCAAATTGCCAAGGTCTTCCCAATAATAGGTGGAAAACTGTCATGTGCACCACATCAAACTCAATAGTATCCTTGTAAGGTCCAATTTGAAACTCCACTCTCACCATATGAGATACCTTCATTTGTCCCGTGCTACTCAACCATTGGATATGATAAGGGCTCGGATGTGGTAAGTATTTTAGGTTCAACTTGGCACATAAGTCCTTGTTGCCAAGTTTCTACAACTCCTTCCATCAATAATGACTTTGCAAGCCATGTTGGGACCAATAACAGCCTTTGTTTGAAACAGATTGCACCTTTGATTTTCAGGACTAGGCACCACACTCAATGAATTTTGTGTGCAAATAATAGATGGCATAGTAGTAGCATAAGCATCCAAAGGAGAATCACTCAAATATCCATCATCATCATCAAGATCATTGGGATCAACATCATCACCTGTCTCATACTCATTGTTCTCATTGATAATCATCACTTTTGAATTTGGACAATCCTTCTTGAAGTGACCCTTGCCTCCACATGTGTGACATGTAATATCTCTATTTCTTGTAGTAGAAGCACTAGAACCCGAGGCACTTGTTGCTGGTTGTGATGTTTTCCTTGCATTAGACACACTAGGCTCGGTTTTGGATGATGGAGGACCTCGAAAACTTGATGATGGAGGTGGTGGTGGTGGTATACTAGGAGTAGTAGATGGTCTCAATGGGAATCTACTCCTTGTTCTAGCTGAATTTTGTGCTTCCTCAAGTAGATGTGATTCGGCCTCCCTAGCATGATGGAGTAAATCATGCATATTAGTATATTGATAATTCCTCACAATGCCCTTGATTTTATAATGTAAACCTGAAAGGAATCTTTGCATTGTTTGATCTCCTTGCTCTCTCACACGAGCCCTTTGCATGATTAATTCCATCTCTTGATAATAAGCATCAACTGTCTTGGTACCTTGCCTCAATTTTTGTAATTTGTCAAATTGTTTCCTTATGTAATTGGGTGGTACAAATCTTTCTCTCATAAGCCTCTTCATGGTGTGCCAAGTGACAATGGGCAACTCACCATCATCATGTCTCTTTCTCACTAGATTATCCCACCATCTAAGAGCATATCCATCAAACTCAGAAGATGCCAATTTGATCTTTCTATCCTCATTGTAGTCATGTAATCTCCACAATTTTTCTATCTTCAACTCCCATAGCAAATATTCTTCCACATCCATATTATCAAAGCTGAAAGCTGGAATAGAAAATTTGGGCTTACCCAATGCATCCTCTCTATTTTCATGGGCAATTGGTATGGGCACACGCCTAGCTCGGCCTAGAACACCTCCTCGGCCTCTTTCTCCTCTAGCTCCACGGCCAACATTAGGCTCCTCCTCATTATTTGCATCACTATGGACACTAGCATTGTCATCATCAAGAGGTGGCAACCGAGCTTGAATCAATCTTTGAAGATCAGTCATAGTATGATTGAAAGCATCAATAGAATCTTGCATTGTCTTCAATTGAGCACTATTGGTCTCGGCCAATGTGTTGGTTTCTTCCACCTTGTTCTCCATGTTATGAACAGTTTCATATAGAGGATCACATGCACTATCAACATATTTGTTGAAGTGTGTCTCATTTTCAGTCAATTGATTTTTCAACACATCCCTTAATGCCTCATACTCCCTCCAATTCACTCCCTCGGTTTGGTCCTTCTTTTGCTGCACAAGATCATCACTAGAAGGATCCATTAGAAGGTTAGTGAAAATAAAACAAGTATAGGTTGTGGTGCCTCTCACAACTCACTCACAAATCTAGCAAGACAATAGGATATCTTACCACTCCAAAGTGAATAGAGATACTTACCACAAGTAGAGGCAATTAAAGTGCTTTGGTGTGAAAGAGAGAATACCCAGGTTTTTAACTCTCACAAAGGCAAACAAGGTTATTTAGTGGGGCTTGGTATGGATACCTAACAATCACCAAAGTAACAATCCTATTTGCTGTCTTAGTGAAGATATAAAAATACCCAAGGAAACTCACACAATAATGGAGACAAATGTGGCAAAGCAAATATATGGATGAATTTTTGCAATGCACTAGAAAGTCACTAGCTAGGCTCTTAATTGACAGGCACAAGATTGCTCAATGAAAAACCAAGTGTCACAATGGCAAGCTCAACTAGTAAACAATAGTAATGATATGGTCTCTTTGCACTTTCTCTTTTCTCTTTTTTTATACTTTGTGCTTTTTCTATTTTTTTGTATTTTTCCAATGGCCTTACACTAAGCTAGGAGCAACAATTAACCAAACACAAGTGAACACAATGGTGGTGATGAAAATGACCAACCTGTCAGAGCACAAAATAGCTATACTTGTGGGCAAGTTCCTATTAACATGCTGTAGAAAGGCTGTGGCTATGGTTCACAAAGTATGGAGATATTGGTCCTAGTGATGAAAACAGGAAAACAAAAAGAAAACAGAAAAATTCTATGTGAAATTGGGGCTCCAAACACTCACGGCAGGAAAAACAGCACACGGCAGCAAAACAGACTGCTTTTGATCCACGGCAGGACTCACGGCAGCGAAAACGATTAAAAATCGTACCGCGGCAGAGATAACAGCAGATCACAGGCGCGCGGCAGCAAAACGAGCGAAAACGGTGCCGCGGCAGCGCGCGCGCGTTACATCGTTTGGTAAGTGCGTTACGATGGTTTTCCTAGCGCGCGTGGGCAGCGACTGGCGGCAGCGACGGCAGAGTTTCTCTGCCGTGGGGGGAAGCGCGCGGATGGATTTGGTAAGAGCGCTACGGGGTGGATCGGGGGTTTTGTAAGCGTGCGATGGAGCGAATCCGAGTGCAACTAGGAGGGTGGCAGCGGTGGTTGGTTTGCGGCTGGTGGGGTGGAATCCGAGTGTGACAAGGAAGTGGTGCGGCAGGATTTTGGTAAGTTTTTGTGCCGTGGCAGGAATACTATGTGGACTCGGATTGGGGTGGAATAAGGTAATACAGAGCGATTTTTTTTGGTGTTTTTGATATGTTTTCGGCTAGATGAACAAAGAACCCTAAACCTAGCCGAAAGAAAGTAATCTAAAAAGATAAAAAGCAACATAAAGACAACACTAGTAATTGAAAACTAAGATGATATCTAGGCTATGGAAAAAACTAAACTATTTTTGTGAGGCAATTTTCTGGATAGGTATGAAAAACACTCAAATCTAAAGGGAAATTGATAGCTCACCGAGGCAACCTGTAAATCTGATACCAAGATGATAAGGGGTGGCCCAATCTTCTCAGTGAACTCACAGACAACTCCAGTATGATAACTAGTGCGCCACTAAGAACTCTCCCGGCTGATCCCTGATGCCAATGCAAAAGATAGCAACCCCAAGGATATTCTCAACTCCACACTCTTGCACAATTAATCCACCGACTACAAGTGGTCCTGTACCGTCTTATTCCCAGTGGAACAACAGGTAACACGTAAAGTTTGCAGATGAACTTCCAGATGAAAGGCTTACAAGCAGTTTCAATCTAGAGGTCTAAGGTTTTTGGGTTTAACGTAGTCTACCCTCTCCTATGCGCCCCAAGGGGTATATATGAGAGGGGGTGCGGCCACAAGGGGATCCCTTGCGCAAGCACTACTCCTAATTGGACTAGGACTCCTATATCTACCACAATTGGATACAAACCGACCCCCACACAAGGGGTGCGGCCAAATTGGTATACAAACCAATCCTAATTGAACTAGGTCTTGTATATGGCGCATTGATACTCCTTGTGGGCGCCCTCCTCTTGCCTTGTTCATGTATGAGTGTGGAATAACATAATTGACATTGTTTTCCACACTTAGTGCATTTGACCTTGTGGAGGCACCATCCCCTTGTCATGATAACATTTGTTATTTGTTGTTTTCACCATGCTAACACTTGTTTTCCAACTCCTCTTGAAGTCCATGCTCATCCTTGTGTAGCTCCTCTCCATGATCTCCATTCATGTTTGTGTTATCAACAAACCTAAGAATACACAAATGCAAAGATTTAGGTAGTATAAAGCTCTCACAATTATAAACATTATATTCAAGTAGGAGTGAATTCACCTGTTGTTGTAATAGCTTGGTTCTTGATCTTGTCATTGGACCAATCCTCACTTCATTAGCTTTTATAGGAACATCCTCATGTGTAACAATAGGTGAAGAGCTAGGGATGTCCTCATCAGGAATACTCTCTCCAAACCATGGATCTACTATGTTATCACAATATTTGCCGAAATGACCAGTCCCACCACACCTTGTGCACTTACGCACCCTCTCTCCAAGTCCACCTCCTTCACTGTGACGTCGGTGTCGACTCTTCCTCGGTCTACCTGCAGCCCTCTTTAGAACTGGAGCACAAAGTTTGAATCCATGGTCACTCTATCCCATTGCTGTTTTCCCTCCAAAGCAAGCAAGGCATGTGCATATGTGGCTCTGAACATTGCAACAGAGTAGTAATCATGCACATACTGTTTATATTCCCTGCTGGACCTGAGATAGAAGTGATGAAAAACAAGGCATGAATGCATGGCAACCCAGTTATCTGCCATCGCCTACAACTGCAAGTTTTATCTTCTAAATCCACTGGATATCTCCATTCTTTGTTAGCTTTATCAAAGACTGATACCTCTGATTTGGTATCCGACATAAATCTCATGTTCATTATCAAGCCTTCTGTTTTTTGCTTCAACACCTTCATCACAGTCGGGATAATAACGTGGCCCATGAATTTTGCATTAGCTATTCCAAGACGCAAATGAAATTTCTCGGCGTATTCTATCCTTATACTGTCAAGCAAATCCGCCAAAAAAATTCCTTTAGTTTTTGGATCGTTGAGTTGAAAGATTCTGCAAGATTATTGTGCACATAGTCAACTTTGCTCAGTTCACTAAATTGGCTTCTGGCCCATAACTTCGAGTGGTGTGTTTCCAAGTATTCCTTCACTTTCTCATTTTTATATAACTGCCTCATGTGGTAGTTGTGCTTCCTCACACTGCAAGTCAAAGATGCTCGCCATAAATTGTCGATAAAAAACTTTCCTTTGAATTTCTTCACAAAATTTACAGCAAGGTGACGCATGCATTCCCTATGCTCTACTCCTGGGAACACATTATCCACAGACACTTCTAAACCCTTGAATGCATCTGTGTGAATTACCAACCCATTGGGATGTGAAATAGCCCGGCGCAGATTCTGCAAAACCATGTGCAACTCTCTTCAGACTCTGTCTCCAGCACACCGTAGGCAACTGGAAAACAAAATTGTGTGCATCAACTGCACAAACTGCTACTAACTGTCCTTTAAACATCCCTGTGAGAAAAGTAGCATCAATAGCCAAATAAGGCCTGCAACCTACCAAAAAACCCATTCGACAAGCTTCAAAGCACTGCTACTAATTGTCCTTTAAACCTCCTTGTCACTCCCTTCAATGTGTACTCCACGGAGTGGTGATCAATTTCAACAATACTACCTGGGCTTGTCCTCTCCACTTCATCTTTGAATGAATATAATAATTCAAAACTTTCATTCCAGTTACCATGGGTAGATTACAATGCTTTATGTTTACCATTGAACACCCTCATGTATGGTAAATCTATCTTGAACTTGTCTTTGATGTTTTTCTGCAATTCCTTTGTACCCACTTGATGATTTTCTGCCATCCATCTTTTTTTACTTCATCCGCCACCCATCTTGACTTGGCTCTACCAATTGTTACCTTCCTAAGGGTTGATTCTTGGCATGTGTGGGGAAAAGGGTTCAGTTTTACCTAAATATTGGTGCTACCACGCATTTTAGATGCGTGCATCCTCCATTGACAATCCTCAAACATACAGTGCACGGTGTAGCGCCTTTTATCGCTCTTGTCAAATGTAAACGCACGTTCTGCCTTAATGCAGTACGTCACAAGTGCATTTCTACACTCAGCCATGGAAGCAAAAATGCAACCTTATGCCATAAGAGGGTTCTCAGGGTCCGATTCAACAGGTGGCCGGTCTTCCTCCTCTTCAAGGTCACTGTCAGACTCATATTGGATTTCAGCCCGAGATGTCCGTCTTAAATTCTGAATAACATCAGAATATAGTCTCTCTTCATCATCCGCAGAAATATAGGCATCAGACTCCACTTTAAGAGGAACCCTTCTCCCAGTGTCCACACTTGTCGAGCCACCACGTCGAGTTGGTTTTGAACTGTTCTGGCTAGAGTTGGCAGTATGACGTGATGGTCCTGCTACAGAAGGTGAACCCGCCACCGTCTGTCCAACTGCCGGCACAACCATATCATTTTGCAGCTTCACATGAAAATTCTCTGCCTCTATGCTTCGAAAACATGGTAGCGAGCTCTTCATCATTACTAATTTTGACCCAATCTTTCCCCTCATCAAAGTATCTAAATTCCACTTCATCATGCAAACCCCAAGGATATGGGCTGCAAATTATCTCCCCAAATTGTCTGAAACTCCAATTACAATCCATTGGGACCGAATAACTGAAACCTCTTTGGAATTTCTTCTTATTGTCTGCATCGACGATGTAGCGGTTCCTTCTAGTGTTCACCAAGAAAGCAAACCGCAACTCCATCCTAACCCACGAAAACAGGGACGCAATCAGCTGCAAATCAATGACATCCCATGTCGAATCGTCAATTCAAAGCTCAATACTTATCCAATGGGAACCCAATCGTGGACGTGGTGTGTCTCTGCACCCAAGTCGCCGCCGCTCTCCATTGCATTTCTACCATTTCGTCGAGCAGGTGGCGGGCAGAGTGGTGGAACGAGCGCCCCACCAGCGGCGTCGCAGGACGGTGGCGGTGAAGCAGGTGGCACGCGGAACGGCCGCGGCGGTGAAGCAGGTGGTGCTGGCGGCGCAAATGGGTGCTGCTGGCTGCGACACAGGTGGTGGTGGGAGGTGGTGCTGGCGGAGGATCAGGTGGCGGTGGAGCAGGTGGTGGTGGTGCCGTAGGTGCTCGTGGCACAGCAGGGGATGGTGCGGCGGTGGCGGCGGCGATAGCGGCAACGCACGACGGCGGGTCAACTAACTGGGCGGCTGCGCACGATAGCGGCAGCGCACAACGGTGGTGGCGGGAAGCTCGGGTGGGGACTATTCAGCGAAGTCAACTAACTGGGCGATCCCACCTGTAAGCTCCGGACGACTTCAACTCACTTGGCGGTCCCACCTGGAAGCTCCGGACCCATTTCGCTAACGCTACCAGACGGAATCGACTCCAAACTAACCGTTCCGACCTCTCCATAGTAGCTACGCACGAGGTAAGGGCAAAACTGCGCTAGGGGTAAAACTGAGTAGTAGTAGTCAGCTGTGGGCAATTGGATAAATGACCCTTTTTTTTGACAATAGGCCCTAGGGGTTCATGAAAGTTTGATAAAAGGATCTACATGGATCTCTCTTGGCTGCGGAGCATGCAAGTCCACCAGTTTTGGTCGACAAAGCGACTAGGTCGTGGCATCCCTGCCCTTATTTGTTCCTTTTTTCTTCTTCTTCACGACAGGTCGCAATCAGGAGACAACCTCCCAAATGAGCAACCCGATCACACCCCGGTAAAAACCTATATGCACCGAATGTTTTTTTTTTCTCTTTCTCTTTTTATCGACAGATATCAGGATCAGACAATACGATGCTACTCTTCTATTACGGATGAGGCCGATCCTCAGCGTGCACATAAAATGTTGTAAGAGCATATGCACTCGTGAGTGGATGCGAAAAAACGCATCCCTATCGATGGAGAGACCACGAGTTGACAATCAGAAAATAGTTAGGGGTATGGATGCTAGCTGCCCGAAGAGTAGCTAGGTGGAGTACAAGCTCGGTACCACAGCTACACATGTTATTTGTGGTTTAATTGTGACCGAAAAATAAGGTATATATACACAATACTTATTCTATATCCATCTTGTATCTTTTGAATTGCACATGATTTTTATGTCACGTAATTTTTTTCGTATTCCTTATGTCAAGTAGAACGTAAAAAAATATATACATGATATAAACCTTTTATTTATGTGAGGCCCCAGAAAAATAAAAAAAATACGCATTTTTACGTTGTTTTTATGACTTTTATGTTGTTATGACTCATATTTTTCCATTTTTACGCCGAGTATTCTCTTATGGATCAAACATGAACGTAAATAATTACACACAGAACATAATTTTTATGACTTGGGAACGTAAAAAATTTGTTGGTGCAAAATAAGTTTTCTATACCACTGAAACCCAGTAATAACTAATAACTTATAGGATTCCACTGCTTTTCTAAAGGAGCAAGGATGCTGAATAGGGTGTCTATATATATGTGTGCGCGCCCGCGCGTGTGTCTTTTTAATGCAATGCAGCATAAATGTTTCACTCCGTTTGGTTTCGACTTATCTCGCTTCACCCGTTGCAACGCACGGGAATTTAAAAAATAAAAATAGATTTCATTGATGTTTGAGAGGGAGAGCACACACGTATAGAGATTGAGAACTGATGCTACTTTTGCTTTGGGTGCTGCCTCCTGTTTAAAGGAATCTGCAGAACATTTTCACCTCAGTAAGAATAGGTACAAGCCTACAATTGTTGGCGAGGGCACCTTGCTAAAAAATGAGTGTACTCCACAGTTAGCTGAGCGCATGCTAGCTTGCCGCATATTTGATAATCCTACCACCAAACGATCGGCTCACCTCAGTGCAGGGTAGAGGAGAGCAGTTTCATGCGCAACCTACTCGAGCTTCATTGCGGGCTAGAGCACACTCAGACCTTCCGCCCGAGGCTGCCTCGTCACCATCTTGCTGCTGCCGGACCGCTGAAGTCGGCCATGGCCAGAGGCGGGCGGCTTACTCTCTTATGTTGGTCCATAGCGTATGTTTGGTTGCTGCCATATCAATAACATGCTGTGCCAATCTTTGCTAAACACAATTGGCCAGAGATTCCTTGTCCCTGTGCTGCCAATGTTGGCATGAACAATGAATTGAGTGTGTACGTGGGTGGTTGGGTACGCCCGTTTTTGGGAACAGTTTTCTGTTTCTACGGCAAACAATGATAGTTCACTCTGAAGCTATTTGATGCGTGCTACTATTTGATGGAGTGGCATGGTTCCCCTATCTAGAAACTTATCGCCTTAGATGACTTATAAGATGAATGCAATGCCTCATTTTGTAGAATGAATTGACAGCTCCTTAATCTGTATTAACTTTCTCAGGAAATGTTTGTCGAGGGTATCGAAGAAAAGTAGTCATGCACATGCTTTGTCCATTTTTTTTTGAAAAGGGAAAACCCAGCCTCTGCATCAGGTCGATGCACACGGCTTTTATTAAAAACATAATCATCCAAACTTCAACTTACAACCAGCACCACTGACACAAGAGTCTCAACAGCTCCTATACAGAAAACTACTGGTGTACGGAAAGTGACAGAGGAAAACCCACAAAAACAAGCACCCATCTCCATCAGGTTGCGGCTATGGAAGAGATACGTTTATTATGCAACCAGCCACCCTTACTGTAGATAGCCTGAACGACCGCCACCAGTCGAGTGCATCCACCATCCAAACGCGCACGTTGGTCCTCCGGTAGAAGGTGAGACCAGAGGTGCATCCAATAGTTGTCCTGATGAACAACCTGCAAAAAAATCCCAGCTTTCTCATTGTTAAAAACGACTCCATTCCTGTGATTCCAAACAGCCCAAAGAAAAGCACATACTCCTATGCGTATAAGTGCTTTCGTAGAATTATCTACCCCATATAACCAATTACCAAACAAATTGGTAATGGACACAGGAGGTGAAATGCTAAATGTAAAGTGCAGCAGCCTCCAAATCTTTTTAACAAAATCACAAGAGATAAACAGATGCTCCACGGTCTCTGGATCCCCACAAAACACACATTTTTGACACACAACACAATTCCTCTTAGTCAAATTATCTTTTGTAAGCAATTCTTTCCTAGAAAGAAACCACATAAAGATATTAATCTTGAGAGGCACCTTTAATTTCCATAAGTACTTCTTTAAAAAACTAGCTTCCTCATTCATCAAATCAGCGTAATAAGATCTAACAGAAAAAGTACCCGAGGTGGTTAGAGTCCAGCGACAAGTATCCTGATTATCTACTAAAGACACATCCATAAGTCTTTCTATGAGATGCAACCATCTCTCCCATCTATCCCCAGTAATGGAACGTCTAAATTGAATATTAAGTGGTGAATGACCGAGAACATCTGAAACTAAAACATTCTTATGACTCACAATTGAGTATAGTGATGGATACTGAGCCGCCAGAGGCAATTTCCCTAGCCAACAATCCTCCCAAAACCTGATTTTCTCACCATTACCAATCGAGAACTTAACTCGTTTGAAAAAATTCTCCCTTCACCCGCATGATTCCCTTCCAAAAAGGCGAATCTGTTGGTTTGGCCTCAATTTCGGCCAAAGTTTTACCACCTAGATATTTGTTAGTAAAAAGATCATGCCACGTCCCCTCTTCAGTAAACAACTTAAACAACCATTTACTTAAGAGACAACGGTTCTTAACGTCTAACACCTCAATACCTAATCCCCCTTGGTCCTTAGGACGACAAACAATATTCCATTTCGTCAGACGATATTTTTTTCTTGACATTATCACTCTGCCAGAAAAAACGGAACCTAAAGAAATCAATTCTTTTTCGTACCCCAATGGGAACCTCAAAGAAAGAAAAGAGGAACATAGGTAGACTAGTTAATACAGAATTGACTAAGACAAGTCGGTCACCGTAAGACAACAATTTGCCTATCCAAGAACCCAACTTCTGCTCAAACCTGTCCTCCACAACTTTCCATTCTTTATTAAGTAAGCGCCTATAATGAACCGGAATACCCAGATAATTAAAAGGTAGATTACCTACTTCGCAACCAAATATGCGTCTGTAATCATCCATATGATCACTAGCATTGCCAAATCCAAAGATCTGACTCTTATGAAAATTAATTTTTAGGCCAGACAGCTGCTCAAACATAGATAAAATCAATTTCATGTTCACAGCCTTATCTAGATCATGTTCTAAGAAAAGAACTGTATCCCCCTTCCACTAAATGTGGTACCAAACCACCAATCTGATTATCCTCCTTAGCCCTAGCTATAATAACTGCCAACATGTCGGCCACCAGATTGAAAAGAATAGGAGATAACGGGTCACCCTGACGTAACCCTTTTAGCGTTTGAAAGAAATGACCAATGTCATCATTTACTTTAATGTCGACACTACCACCTTGCACAAAACGAGCAACCCAGTCACACCAAATTGGACCGAATCCATTATTATTGTAGGTGGAGAAGGTAAATTTTGTGATCTTATAATCGTCTGCTCCATTTGATATACTTCTGGAATTATTATTGTGTTGCCATGGTTGAACATTTGGCCGTCTAGGAGACTAGGAGTAGCTGTGACGGTGACAAGTTCATTTATCAAGAAAATACCTTATCTGATGAAATGTTTCAAAAATTGATGTCATGAGAAAATTATACAGGTGCCTCAAAGTTCCGAAACTGGTTAAATCCTTTCATAATTATATGTTGATAGATGAACATCATGCGGTGCATTTTCTTCGAGTTATTTCTTTCGATCCACTGGTTTTATTTTGCTGTCATAGTAGGGTACATTCTGATGAACCTTGGAGTTATGTTGAGCTCGATTAGATGTAGCAGAATGTGTTTTCCGTCGCCACAATTCATCGTTAACAACAACCATGTGTAGCTGCAATTCCTCTTCTTCTCTCCCGTTGCAACACACGGAGTGCTGTCAAGAACAACGTCGCTTTCTCATTTCTGGTCAATAACCTGGTATAAATACGAGTTGTTTTCGCGGCAGGTACACGAGTTAACGCGGCTACAAGGCTGCTTCTTTTGGTCAATAACCCGGTATAAATACGAGTTGTTCCTGCGGCAGGTACACGAGTTAACGCGGCTACAAGGCTGCTTCTTATTTTGCGGCTGCAAGGCTGCTAGCTAGATATTTCCAATCGGTGGTCCGGCCGGCATACCCCTCTCCTTAGCTGCTAGCTAGATATTTCCAATCGCAGGGTACGTGTAGTGTTAACGACCACAAAGCACTGATCATCTTATCTATATCTATATAGATCATGTGTCTGTCATCCCTCCCTGCAACTCACATCCTGGTAGCTCAGAGCCCGAGAAAACTAGCTAGTCCGATGGCGGCCGGAGAAGAACGTGACGACCTCAAGCTGCTCGGCTTTTGGGCGAGCCCCTTCGTGCACCGGGTGCAGGTAGCTCTGCACCTCAAGGGGATCACGAGCTACGAGTACATGGAGGAGGACCTCACAACCAAGAGCGACCTGCTCATCGCATCCAACCCTGTGCACAAGAAGGTTCCCGTGCTCCTCCACGCCGGCAAGCCCATCTGCGAGTCCATGCTCATCGTGCAGTACCTCGACGACGCCTTCCCCGGCGTCGGCCCGGTCCTGCTCCCCGCCGATCCCTGCGACCGCGCCGTCGCCCGCTTCTGGGCAGCCTATGCCGACGACCATGTACGTACGCAGTGCAATCCATCACTAGCTGCAGATGAACTCTAGCTAACAAATTTCAGCTACACCCTTCGGCGTGCGTGGCAGTTCTTTGCTTCATGGATGAAGGCATTCGTGGGCACGACTGAAGCGGAGAGGGCGGCGGCGGCGGAAGCCGCGACGGCGGCGCTGGAGAAGATGGAGGGCGCGTTCGCCGTGTGCTCCAAGGGCAAGGCCTTCTTCGGCGGCGACAGCCCGGGGTATGTGGACGTCGCGCTCGGTGGGTTCGTGGCGTGGATACGCGCGTACCAGGCGGTGGCCGGCGTGAACCTTCTGGACGCCGTCCGAACCCCGCTTCTGGCCGCATGGGCGGACAGCTTCGCCGCCCTCGACGCCGCAAAGGCGGTCATCCCGGATGTCGACCGGATCGCCGAGTTCGCCGGCCGCGATTTGCTGCCGCTGCTCCAGCTATTGCACCCCAAAAAATGATCAAGTGAAAAATGTGGTGCTGCTCGAAATAAGGATGCACAATTTAGGTACCAGATCATTTGCGGTCCCCGCCAATGGTCTGTTTTGATTATATAGTAGTTTTCTGCAATAAGTTTTTCTTTTTGTTTTGTTGTGCTATTACTCATTCGTCTGCCGATTTATTTCTTGAAATTTGAATTCAAAAATCACTAGTCATAGAAGGAAAATTTTCCCGGTAGAAGGTTCTAGTAATGAGATCTTTAAAATGTAATTTCTCTTGCAGCAAGGCTCTAATCCTAGTATTAGATCATGGCGTCATCCGCTCAAACAGGATCTGCTTATCTTGAGTTACCGTATTAAGACCAAGCATGTTGCAGGATAGATAGATTTTCTATTTTATAATTTATAATGTTAGAGAAAACTGGTATTGGCTAATCTTGTATAGCTTCATCTTGTAACTTTATGAGTATTAATGGAAAACCGTAGAACAAAGTGTTCTACGGTAAAATGCTTCCAAAAAAAAAAAAAAAATCTCTCGCAGCACTTGCGCCCCATAGTAAGAAATAAAGATCACGAAGTGATGGACGAGCCCCTGGCGGCTACTTAAACTCGTCACAGCGGTGACTCCTTAGCTTTTAGTTTTGCCAGTTCAACTCTAGCCCTTAGGGCAACTCCAGTCGTTGCAACCCCCCCAGCACAAGAAAATCAACAGAAATAGCACAAACAGAGCAAAATCAAAACCTGGGGCAAGATCATTTACCAGCCGTAGCCCACCCAACCAGCCAAAATGGGGGCTTTTGCATGCAAAGTGGGGCAAAAGTAGGAGAGAGAGGCATCTTTGCATGCAAAGTGGGGCAAAAGTAGGAGAAAGATTCCTTTTTGCATGTAAAGCGGCGCATTTTGCCCCCCAGGCCAAACCCAAGGGGCTGGGTTTGGCTTGGGTGCGCCGGCGCAAAAACGGCGCTTTTTCAGCTCCTGTGGGGCTGACTGGTGGAATTCGGCGCTAAAACGGCGCTTTTTGACCCAAAAACGCCGCTGGGGGGGGGGGGGGGGGCTCGGGGGGGGGGGGGGGGGGGGGAACGGCTGGAGATGCCCTTATATTTGGCCAATCTGAGCATGTATTCCCTATTGTAAAAATGGTATCCCTGCTTTGCTACTATGTGCCTAGCAGAGCTTTATTAATTTAAAAATAGGCTTAAAAACTTGTTATCTTAAAAAGCAGTGGCCTCGGGCCTGCTCTATTACATCAACCACTTTCAAGCTCTCTATATGCAAAGGGGATGGAATGGCGATAGAACTATTGGAAATTACCAAACGACGAGTGAGTCTGAGATCGCCTACAGAAACTATTCGTATGATTTCCATTAATCTCAGTATATGAGATCGAACCTCATTTCATTTCTTCTTTAAGAAGTCCAGTGCACTTGCACTCTATCTCTCTACTCTGTCTCCTTCCCCAATCATGTGAAATTCATGTATTTTACTTTTTGAGATCTCTTCAAGATCGCCACCCGATTTCGAGGACACTGGACACCCACCGCCCAATTCATAAGTCAGAGTGGATTCCACCCTCGGGTCTCACTTATTATTATCTCTCTACTTTGTCGCCCTCCTCAATCATGTGAAATTCATATATTTGCTTCTTGTATCTCACTTATTATTATCTCTCTACTTTGTTCCCCTCCTCAATCATGTGAAATCCATGTATTTGCTTCTTGTAATCATCAACGGCAGCTATATGGTATAAAATAATGATAGCACACATAGAGATATGACCAAGATACTACCTCGAACCTATGGAGGGTGTGGACTATTCCCTCTTCATAATGGCTATCGATGAGGAGATCATGGCAGAGAAGGAGATGTGTCTGGATGTGATTCCGGTAGCTGATCCCCTCCAATTCTCCTCCGACGACTTTCGGTACCTTTGTTTTCTTTTTGTCTCTCTTAGGCTCCATCCCTCGCGAACCAAATTTCCCCAAAGTATATATAGAAAGCGAAGGTATTGTCATGTAAATTGATGAAACCATACGATCGAGGCGAGCAGGGTCCACCTCGTTGCACCTATAGAGGATGCCGTGAGGCTTTGCTCTCCCCTCTTTCGGCCTTTCAAGAACATGTTGTATTGTTGTACTTCCTTTTTGCGTGTTTTGAATGTCGAATGTTCCCTCGAATTTACCAGAGTTAGTGAAAAATGAGAAATAGATAAAGAGGGTTTTCGCGCCTTCTAAAGTTAAGTACTAAAATAATAGGATTTCATGGAAAATCATGTAAATCATTAAAATATTGAAGTAAAAATAATAATCATTGCAAATAATAGGGTATTCATATAATTAATACTAAAAGGTATAGTTATGTCACTAGCTTATAAACTTTGATAGCGCTCAGATCATGTGGATGTTGGAGCATCATTTGGTTGGTGTGGCTGGCTAGTTGTGTCGCTGGCTAACGCTTACTTCAATGGTCTCCATGACGGTGAGATGTCGGTGTTACGCGAGAACGCCATGGTTTGATCTCGTGGAAGCATGTTGGCGTGATCAAACGCTTGGTGGGTGTTGCACCCTTGCTCCTTCGTAGGTGGTACACACGGCGTGTCACTCTTTGTTTTCTATGGTTCTTGTGTGGCTAGGATACGTCAAGGTTAGGGACTCCAGGTGGTCACTCATTTTTATTTGGCCTAGACTATGCACGATAGAGGAAAGTTCCATTGGTGTCATTGGTGGCTATCGCTAGAGGATACCATGGATGGTATTCAATGAGTCAATTAGTAGAAGATCTACAATCAAAACGGTTACTAGAACATCATTCCATATTTAGGGTGAAAACTTGTGATCGGAACTTTATTGATTTGACCTGGCTATGACAAACTTGTGGTGTTACCTTGTAAAAGGCAGTGTCTTTGTGGGGACGCTCTTCCATTAATTGGTTGAATCCAAAACTTAGGATGAAATCTTTGTGATGGTGTTTTGGGTTGGACCCGATGTATGCACAAGTGTTTACATTCTTGAATGCATTTGTTATGGAGGATATCAACTTTTCCATAGGTGTTTCTTTGTCACACCTTGTGTCGAGTCCACATTTATTGCTAACTTAGTGCACTCTGATCATAAGGCGTTTTAGCATTGTTGTACTACCCTTCTTCAATACTACGGGAAGATGGTTATGTGTACCCTAGGATGCAATTCCCTATTTCCTGTCTGGAAATCTATATCCAAGTTCTGTGACAATTTTTATGTCTATAACACGAAAAATAAAAGTGCAACTCTATTTTAGTAAAATATGTAACTTGCGCCTTTCGCATAGTTGGAAGTTCCACATTTTACAAAATGTAGTTGAATTTCCCTGAATCGACTTACACATGTAAAAAAAAACTTTGGTAGCAAAGCCTATAATTTGCTCCACCTTAGGCGTGTACAATGAGGTAATGTCAGTCTTCTCTTAGCGTTATCACGTCGGATTTTTGTTTAGTTGGAGGTGAGAGAATTAAGAGAAAGAAGGTTGTCTTCTCTTAGCTAAGGGATGATCATTTAGAAAATAAGATAAGACTATTCTCTCCATTGTACGATATGTTTTCTCTTAGATACACAATTTTCTACCAAAAAATAATTAATTCCCATTAATTGTAGGGATGACAATAAGAGATAATGCATTGTACTCCCTCCGTTCGAAATTAAATGTCACAAAGTTTGACAAAAGTGGATGTATCTAGACATAATTTAGTGCTAGATACATCCATTTTTGTCAAACTTTGTGACACTTAATTTCGAACGGAGGAAGTATAAATTATATGTTTTGTCTTCTCTAGATGACATGGATAGTTAAGAGTCGTGCCTTCTCAATCATTTCTCTAGCATTGTACATGCCATTAAAAACGCAATTTCATAACCGGGTCTGCCTCACCTGCCAACCATATCAAGATAAGGTCGGTCACACACAGGCTGGCCATTCGTACCGCTTTCATTTCACCTCTAAAGCCGATTGATGTATGCTGATCTCTTGGCGTGGTCCAAGCCATTCTGCGATTCACATGAACGCCAGCGTCCACATCTGAGTCATAATCATCCTTGTTATATACCGTGCCATAGGCAGTCAAAGCGCAAGACAAAAACCAGAGAACACTTGTACCCCCCCTGCAGAAAGCAAGCAATAGAGAACTAATCCAATGGCGGCCGGAGCCGGAGAGGGCGAGGAACTGAAGCTGCTGGGCGCGTGGCCGAGCCCGTTCGTGCACAGGGTGCGCCTCGCGCTGCACCTCAAGGGGATTACCAACTACGAGTATGTCGAGGAAGACCTCACCAACAAGAGCGACCTGCTCCTGGCCTCCAACCCCGTGCACAAGAAGATCCCCGTGCTCCTCCACGGCGGCAGGCCCGTCTGCGAGTCTCTCGTCATCCTGCAGTACCTCGAGGACGCCTTCCCCGAAGCCGGTCACCCCCTCCTCCCAGCCGACCCCTACGACCGCGCCGTCGCCCGCTTCTGGGTCGCTTATGCCGACGACATTGTACGTCTACTGTGTGCTCCGATCTGCACATGAACACCCATAACCTTTCAGTTTTACTCCATTTCTAATCTATTTGGAGTATTTATTACCGCGACATGTGCGCGCGCGTGTGTTGGTATATGTGCGCGCAGTTCTTTGCCGCTTGGATCAAGGCTCTCAAGGGGACGACGGAGGATGAGAGGGCGGCGGGGACGGCGGGCGCGCTTGCGGCGCTGCAGACGCTGGAGGGCGCGTTCGCGGAGTGCTCCAAGGGGAAGCCGTTCTTCGCCGGCGACGCTCCTGGGTACGTGGACGTGGCGCTTGGGGGTTACCTCGGTTGGATGCGCGCCTACGAGGCGGTGGCAGGCGTGAACCTCCTGGACGCCGGCCGGACTCCCCTCCTGGTGGCGTGGGCGGAGCACTTCGCTGCGCTGGACGCCGCCAAGGGGGTCATCCCGGAGGTCGACCAGATCGTCCAGTTCGCCAAGGTGCTGCAGGCGCGGACTTCGACTAACTGACATGTGATGGTTAACGCTAAGCCGGCGCGATTTCGGTACTGCGCTGTTGGCTGCTCGAAATAAGCATGGGAACATATTGATTTTAATTTTCTGCTTAATCGCTGCCGTTTTTCTCTGCTCTGTAATAAAACTAGTTGAATGCCGTGCGTTGTTACGGCGTTACATTATACACCGTGACATTAAGTACTGTCTCTCAAAAAATTATAAACATGCAATAATAGATGATGTTTTCTCCTTTGAAAAAATAGTCACTCTGTATTAAAAATGCCGTGCGTTGTTACGGCGTTACGGAGTACTCCCTCCGTTCCAATGAATAAGGCGCGCACGCATTTCGAGATTTGTCTTTGACCAAGAATTTATCCATATATATAATAGTATTTGGTATAAAATCAATATCATTAGAAAGTGTTTTTCACTACGAATCTAACAATGTCAAAGTTGCACTATATAGTCAAGATATTGTTACTCAAATATTTCGGTCAAAGTTTGTCTTGAAATGCGTGTGCGCCTTATTCATCGGAACGGAGGTAGTATAAGATTTTTTTTAGACAAAATATATCTAGACTACACGTTTTAGTGTGTAGACTCGTGTGCATTTCATATTAAAACATGTCTAGATATGTGTTGTCTAGAAAATGTAAAAAAATGTTACATTTCGATACGGACGGGAGTATACATTATTTCTTGACTATACCCGATGTTCAAATTACGGTTTAGCTTTTAGTTTAATATAAAGTGAAAATTTTATCAAATAAAACAATACACTCTATGTTACAAGTACTCTTTCTAAGCTGGTCGGGACACGTACTCCATCTTGCTTTATTTAATGAAATTACGGTGTTTTTGTTATTTCGTGAGAACGCATGGCCATTTGATGTTACGTCGTACTCCCCGCATACACCAACCACCTCATGTCCTTGTTTTTTCCTCAAGACACGTGTAAATATGATGCACACATAGATAAAGAAAGTCTAAGAGCAAGTACAATAGAGTCCAGTCAGCAGGCTGTAAGCATTTAAGTAATATATTTGTGCTTAGTTGGAGGAGAGAGAGTAGAAGAGAGAAAGAAAGCGGGCTCTCATGCAAGAGCCAGCTACAACACGTGCTCCTAGGCACTATGTGAGAGTGGCAGGTGGGCCATGCATTGATAAAGTAGCACATTCTTATAGCTAACTATTGTACATGTTGGCTATAAGTAGGCTATAGATGACATGACATTTTCTTATAGCCAACAGCCGGCTATACTATTGTCCTTGCTCTAATACTCAGATACTATTTGAAACAATAAGATTCGGCACTTAGTTAAAGGAAGGCCGGTCTTCGAGGTTCCAAGTTTGGCGGAATCTTGTGCGTTTTGCTTAGGGTTGTAAGATACAACTCGTATGATAGCAGGCCAACTCATCAACCAACAATGTATCAAACAACTAACTTAATGGTTTGTTGGTAGAGTTGTTGGTAAAGTAGTAGAATCTATCTAATCATATAGCCAATTTAGTGGGACCAAAGAAAAAAGTATCTTGGCATACGTGCTACCTTGTTGGTTGCATATCATACAACTCATATTCTCTCACCTCATTATTACAATGCCATGTAGGATTTTAGCTGAGTTGACATACTATTTTACGATGACATCAATGTTTTTCAGTAAGTTAGTGAGGACATAGAATGCATGATCAACGTTTTTGAGTGAGTTTCTCATACCGAAGACATAAACTAGACATAAACTGCAAGTTGGTTTCAAGAAATATCTCATCACTACAGGAAAGATTAAAGATGCCGACGGCCGAAGCCCCTCGGCGTATCCACCATTGCCGTTGGCGTAGGCTTTCGCCGACGGCCACCGTCGGCGTCTCGCCCTCGGCGTAGACGTCCGTCGGCGAAGGTCGTCTGACCGTCGGCGTATCATCCCCCCTTGGTTTTCCATTGTGTGGGCCCCACACACCTGTCAGAACAGGTCCGTTCCACGGAAACTAGACGTCGACGGCCCCCCTCGGCGTACTGGCTAGCTACGCCGACGGCATACCGTCGGCCTATGCCATTTTTTTTCAAAAAGATTTCAATTTTTTTTTTCATTTTTGTATTTTAATATTTTAACTAGTTAATCGCACTATAGACACATTTATCTCTAAGCATTCTTAATTACAATCTAAATTACTCTCTTCTAATGATACTTCCCGACATGTCACCCATCCCGAGACTACTTCACCCCCAGCGCGCTTAACTTCTTCGTTCCTTACCTATGAGCTATCTAGAAATAACACATGTTTTACTGACAATAGTATCGTATCAATCCTATTAACCTATGAACTACGATGGCACGTAACTTTATTTTATGAATCCAAATAATTATTTACATAAATAGAAATGAATCATTAATAATAATATTGATTAAAAATATTCTTGAATTCAAATAATAATTAATTATTTTCCTTATTCCATTTAATATTAAATAATTCATATCTATAAATCGGTAAATCGAAATTTGACATCCATATTATCCATAACCTAACTCTTGACAAAGGTATAAACCAACTCTTGACAAGATTCCCTCCGATTTGTCTGATCTGGGACTTTTAAGCTATAAGTCATGAAACTCTCGAGAGAAGTGGATGCCGGTGAAGCAGGTCACACCCCGGAGTGCAATATTTGTCATCCAAAACCCATAACACACTTATACACACATGGTATGGAACCCCCTAGCTTGTGGTTGGATCCCGACGCTCCGGAGCCCCTCTCTGGTGAAAACCTAGCCCCGCTGGAGAAAAAGTAGGCTTATACGACTAAAGTCGGTACGAACGTCAAAATGGGGTAGAAAAGTGTAACTAGTTCCTTTTTGTGTTAGTCTAGGCCCTAGGAAGTCACAATACAAAGGTATAACCCAACTCTTAACAGGATTTCCCCGGTTTGTCCAATCTGGGACTTTCAGGCTATAAGTCATGAAACTCTCTAGAGAGAGGTAGATGTCGGTGAAGCAGGTCACACCCCGGAGTGCAATATTTGTCATCCAAAACCCATAACACACTTGTAGATACATGGTATGGAACCCCCTAGCTTGTGGTTGGATCCCGACGCTCCAGAGCACCTCTCGGGTGAAAACCTAGCCCCGCTGGACAAAAACTAGGCTTATACGACTAAAGTCGGTACCAACGTCAACAGGGGGTAGAAAAGTGCAAATAGTTTCTTGGTTGTGTTAGGATAGGCCCTAGGAAGTCACAATACAAAGGTATAACCCAACTCTTAACAGGATTCCCTCCGGTTTGTCCGATCCGGGACTTTCAGGCTATAAGTCATGAAACTCTCTGGAGAGAGGTAGATGTCGGTGAAGCAGGTCACACCCCGGAGTGCAATAGTTTCCATACAAAACCCATAACGCACTTGTACACACATGGTATGAACCCCCTAGCTTGTGGTTGGATCCCGACGCTCCGGAGCCCCTCTCGGATGAAAAAGCTAGTCCTGCTGGAGAAAAACTAGGCTTATACGACTAAAGTCGGTACCAACGTCAAAAGGGGGTATAAAAGTGTAAATAGTTGCTTGGTTGTGTTAGTCTAGGACCTAGTAAGTCACAATACAAAGGTATAACCCAACTCTTAACAGGATTTCCTCCGGTTTGTCCGATCTGGGACTTTCAGGCTATAATTCATGAAACTCTCTAGATAGAGGTAGATGTCGGTGAAGCAGGTCACACCCCGGAGTGAAATATTTGCCATCCAAAAACCATAACAAACTTTTACACAGATGGTATGGCACCCCCTAGCTTGTAGTTGGATCCCGACGCTCCGGAGCTCCTCTCCGGTAAAAACCTAGCCCCACTGGAGAAAAACTAGGCTTATACGAATAAAGTCGGTACCAACGTCAAAATAGGGTATAAAAGTGTAACTAGTTGCTTTATTATGTTAGGCTAGGACCTAGTAAGTCACAATACGAAGGTATAATCCAACTCTTAACAGGATTCCTACCGGTTTGTCCGATCTGGGACTTTCAGGCTATAAGTCATGAAACTCTCTAGAGAAAGGTAGATGTCAGTGAAACAGGTCACACCCCGGAGTGCAATATTTGCCATCCAAAACCCGTAACACACTTTTACACACATGGTATGGAACCCCCTAGCTTGTGGTTGGATCCCGACGCTCCGGAGCCCTCTCCGGTGAAAAACGTAGTCCCGCTAGAGAAAAACTAGGCTTATATGACTAAATTCGGTACCAACGTCAAAAGGGGGTAGAAAAGTGTAAATAGTTGCTTGGTTGTGTTATTCTAGGACCTAGGAAGTCACAATACAAAGTTATAACCCCAATCTTAACCGGATTCCCTCCGGTTTTTCCGATCCGGGACTTTCAGGCTATAAGTCATGAAACTCTCTAGAGAGAGGTAGATGTCGGTGAAGCAGGTCACACCCCGGAGTGCAATAGTTTCCATACAAAACCCATAACACACTTGTACACACATGGTATGGAACCCCCTATCTTGTGGTTGGATCCGGACGCTCCGGAGCCCCTCTCCGGTGAAAAACCTAGTCCCGCTAGAGAAAAACTAGGCTTATACGACTAAAGTCGGTACCAACGTCAAAAGGGGGTACAAAAGTGTAACTAGTTGCTTGTTTGTGTTAGTATAGGACCTAGGAAGCCACAATACAGAGTTATAACCCAACTCTTAATAGGATTCCCTCCGGTTTTTCCGATCCGGGACTTCCAGACTATAAGTCATGAAACTCTCTAGAGAGAGGTAGATGTTGGTGAAGCAGGTCACACCCCGGAGTGCAATAGTTGCCATCCAAAACCCATAACACACTTGTACACACATGGTATGGAACCCCATAGCTTGTGGTTGGTCCCGACGCTCTGGAGCCCCTCTTCGGTGAAAAACCTAGCCCCGCTGGAGAAAAACTAGCGTTATACGACTAAAGTCGGTACCAACATCAAAAGGGGGTAGAAAAGTGTAACTAGTTGCTTGGTTGTGTTAGGCTAGGGCCTATAAAGTCAAAATACAAAGGTATAACCCAACTCTTAACAGGATTCCCTCTGGTTTGTCCGATCCGGGAGTTTGAGGCTATAAGTCATGAAACTCTCTAGAGAGAGGTAGATGTCGGTGAAGCAGGTCACACCCCGGAGTGCAATAGTTTCCATCCAAAACCCATAACACACTTGTACACACATGGTATGGAACCCCCTAGCTTGTGGTTGGATCCTGACGCTCCGGAGCCCCTCTCCGGTGAAAACCTAGTCCCGCTGGAGAAAAACTAGGCTTATTCGACTAAAGCCGGTACCAACGTCAAAAGGGGGTAGAAAAGTGTAAATAGTTGCTTTGTTGTGTTAGGATAGGACCTATAAAGTCACAATACAAAGGTATAACCCAACTCTTAACAAGATTCCCTCCGGTTTGTCCGATCCGGGACTTTCAGGCTATAAGTCATGAAACTCTCTAGAGAGAGGTAGATGTCGGTGAAGCAGGCCACACTCCGGAGTGCAATAGTTGCCATCCAAAACCCATAACACACTTATACACACATGGTATGGAACCCTCTAGCTTGTGGTTGGATCCCGACGCTCCGAAGCCCCTCTCCAGTGAAAAACCTAGTCCCGCTGGAGAAAAACTAGGCTTATACGACTAAATTCGGTACCAACGTGAAAAGGGGGTAGAAAAGTGTAACTAGTTGCTTGGTTGTGTTAGGGTAGGACTTAGGAAGTCACAATACAAAGGTATAACCCAACTCTTAACAGGATTCCCTCCGGTTTGTCCGATCCGGGACTATCAGGCTATAAGTCATGAAACTCTCTAGAGAGAGGTAGATATCGGTGAAGCAGGTCACACCACGGAATGCAATAGTTGCCATCCAAAACCCATAACACACTTTTACACACATGTTATGGAACCCCATATCTTGTGGTTGGATCCCGGCGCTTTGGAGCCCCTCTTCGGTGAAAAACCTAGTCCCGCCGGAGAAAAACTAGGCTTATACGACTAAAGTTGGTACCAACGTCAAAAGGGGTAGAAAAGTGTAACTAGTTGTTTGGTTGTGTTAGTCTAGGACCTAGGAAGTCACAATACAATTTATAACCCAACTCTTAACAGTATTCCCTCCGGTTTGTCCGATCTGGGACTTTCAATCTATAAGTCATGAAACTCTCTAGAGAGACGTAGATGTCGGTGAAGCAGGTCACACCCGGAGTGCAATATTTTCCATCCAAAACCCATAACACACTTTTACACACATGGTATGGAGCCTCCTAGCTTGTGGTTGGATTCCGACGCTCCGGAGCCCCTCTCCGGTGAAAAACCTAATCCCGTTGGAGAAAACGCCTTCATGATTTATTGTTGGTTCCGTCTTTACTCATAATTTTTTTGAAAAAATATCTTGAATAATCTGTATGATGATGTATATTTTCTTCTCATCTTCGAAACGAGGTAAAAAATATCAAAATCCGAGTTCGATTGCAAAAGTTATGATCAAAATGGTGATTAAGTTAAAAATATATATATAGCTAGGCCGAGAGTGGTCATCGGCGTACCTCAAGCTAGGCCGAGGGGGAGCCGTCGGCGTAGCTAAAATCGAGCTAGGCCGAGGGTGGTCTTCGGCGTAGCTACAATTTTTTTTTTCTGTTGGATGCCAGGTCGGGGTCTACGCCCACGGCCCCAACGTTTGGCCGTTGGCGTATGTTACGGCCATCGGCGTGTGTAGCGTTTTCCGTAGTGCATGAAATTAATCAAATAAAAGAGAACTGTTTGCTCTAGCTTTTCTACAAGAGCTTAATCCGCTCATTTGATGTACTCAATTTTTTATGTGCAAAACGAGTACAAATATTAGCAAATAAAATTTTTGTTTGCCAAAAAACATTAAACCTTGATTCTTTTTCACTCCCAAATATCACAAAAGATGGACGTTATTAGACGATCTTCATACTAAATATGGTTGAATATCTCAAGTAGTTAAAGTGAAAAATGTAACATGCAGGAATGGTATTGCTATCAAAAGAGGAACAAACACTAACACACTTTGTGAGATCCGTGCATGCGAAAGCCATCTTCCCTGACCCTGAGGCCGACCTCCCTCCATTTACTGCCACATGGATGTTTTTCAGATCCGGCTACGAATAGGATGCTCTATCAGTCACTACTGTCAAATCATCTCAAGGGGGAGCCGTTGTTGCTTTAAGAAGATTTGATAATGGTGGATGTTGGCCGCTCGATGCAGTGGTTGAAGGCTAGGGTAGTAGAGATGCTTTGTCAGTATCATCGATTGTGTCCTCACCATTTGTTCTGTGTCACCATCAGTTTGAATTTTCTTCAGCTTGAGAGCCAGAATTACACCTTTTGGATATCTATGACCAAATAATTATGATTCACCGAGTTAAGCCAAACTCTAAATAAAAACAACATATCTCATACTGGAAGTAAAGAGAGTTTACCCTTCGTCATGACCGGAAGTAAATAAAGACGTGTCCATTCTGGTCTACTGTAAAGCATGCAATAACTGCACTAGGTGATTTTTCTAGTTTATATTGTAGATTTGATCTAAAAATAAGAAAGTTTCAAGATTTAAATCATCTGTACTTTAAACTGCAAAATCCACCCGTCGGTCAGTACATAAAACTGAGATCATTCTGGTCCAGATGGTTGTCCGGCGGAGTTCTATCAACATTTTTAGGAGATCATTAAACATGATCTCATCGAGATGTTTGGTTGCTTACAAAGTGGACATCTGGAGTTGTATCGCCTTAATTTTGGGGAAATCGTTTTGTTACCTAAGGTTTTGAACGCAGAAAGGATACAACAGTACAGACCAATATGCCTTCTTAACGTTAGTTTCAAAATCTTTACAAAGGTTGCAACTATTAGGCTGAATTCAGTGACAGACCATGTGGTAAAACCTACACAGACTACTTTTATGCAGGGTAGGAATATCCTAGATGGGGTCGTGAGTTTACACGAAACCGTACATGAGCTGCACATGAAAAAGCTTAATGGGGTAATTCTTAAAATAGACTTTGAAAAGGCCTATGATAAAGTGAATTGGGAGTTTCTACAATAGACTCTGAGAATGAAAGGATTCAGAGGAGTGGTGCTCCCTAGTTCGCAGTTTTGTAGTTGGAGGTAGCATGTCTATCAAACTCAATGATAATGTTGGCCGATACTTCCAAACTAAGAAAGGCTTGAGACAAGGTGATCCGCTATCGCCCGTATTGTTTAATATTGTGGCTGATATGTTAGCGATCATGATCGATAGAGCCAAGGAAAGTGGCCTAATTGAGGGAGTAATTTCACATCTCGTCGATGGGGGATTGTCTATCCTTCAATATGCAGATGACACAATCCTCTTTATGGAACACGATTTGGAGAAAGCAGCGAATCTGAAATTAATTATTTCAGCGTTCGAGCAACTATCCGGATTAAAAATCAATTTCCATAAAAGTGAATTGTTTTGCTTTGGCGAGGCCCAAGATGCAGTTGCATAGTACACCGAGCTATTCGGTGGCGAGCAAGGCTAGTTTCCTATTAAGTATTTGGGAATACCAATACATTACAGGAGATTGACTAATGCAGAATGGGGTCAAGTTGAAGAGCGTCTGCAGAAAAGGCTTGCTAGCTGGAAAGGAAAATTGTTGTCACTTGGTGGACGACTGGTACTCATTAATTCAGTCCTAACTAATATGGTACTGTATATGATATCATTCTTCCAGTTACCTAAAGGAGTCTTAAAAAAATTGGATTATTTCCGATCTAAATTCTTTTGGCAGGGTGACAACGAGAAAAAAAATATCGATTGGCCAGATGGGATGTAGTTTGTCGTCCACGAGATCAGGGGGCTCGGTATTCATGACCTCCAAGTCAAGAATTCAGCCCTACTTGGTAAATGAATTTTTGGAATACTAACCGAAGATGGCGTATGGCAGACCCTCCTGAAATGTAAATACATAGGCTCGAAAGCAGTATCACAGGTTATGTGGAAACCAGGTGATTCACACTTTTGGGCTGGACTTATGGCGAACAAAAATAATTATTTTCGCTATGAGGTATTTAAGATTAAGGATGGATCGCAGATACGGTTCTGGGAGGACAAGTGGCTAGGTAATACCACACTAAGAGAACAGTATCCGGCCTTGTACACGATAGCGCGACATAAGGATGCTACGCTGGCTACGGTCGTGCAAACATCACCTCCTAATGTTACGTTCAGACGAGATTTAATCGGGCCTCTACTTATGTCTTGGCAAAACCTGGTTGAGAGATTAACTATGGTTACTCTTACACCAGGCACCGATGAGTTTCGTTGGAAGATCACCAAGAATGGACTGTTCTCGGTGGACTCATTGTATATGGCTCTGATCCAATCGGACATGCCAGTCGATATCTTCAAAAATGTATGGCGTATGAAAGTACCACTGAAGATTAAGATCTTCGCGTGGTACCTTCGTAAGGGGGTCATACTTACAAAGGATAATCTTGTCAAACGTAATTGGCATGGGAGCTCTAAGTGTGTTTCTTGTTCTCACAATGAGACAATTAAACACTTATTCTTCGATTGCACATTTGCGCGTTCTATATGGTCCGCTATAAAAATGGCTTCGAATCTTTATCAACCTACTTCCGTTTCGAACATATTCGGCAACTGGTTAAATGAGGTTGATAAACATTTTAAGACTATTATTAGGGTAGGAGCGCTTGCCGTTATTTGGTCGCTCTGGCTATGTAGAAATGACAAGATTTTCAATGATAATTTTTTTACTCATATGCAGGTTCTATTCAGGAGCACAGATATTCTCCGTTCGTGGTCCACATTACAGCGAGGGGAGTTACGAGGCCTTTTTACGGATGCATGTGCATGACTGGAGCAGGTGGCGAGGGATATTTTTATCCCACATGGATGGCCGCTTGATCTACGGATAGCGGCTCCATAGCATAGACAGTCTACAGCAGATGTTTTGTAGTATTGTCGCCATGTTTATTTTCAGTTTTGGATTTCGGCTGTGTGCATTTCACGATGCAGAGGCCGGGTGTAATGCTTGAATTTTTTAGTAATAAAGCCCTTTATAAAAAAACATAAAACTGAGTAATGGACTATTTTCCTTCGCACAGAACTTAAGCTTATTAGCCACGAAACATGATACAATGTGAGAGAACTGGCAGGCCAACATGAAAACCACTTGCTTACCGTCCTCGGAGATGCCGAGGCCAAGATTGCTTGTTGTATGTCGCTTCAATAAGCGTGGACCTGCACATAAATTCTCTCTTACTCCCAACTTCCAGTAAGGTTGTTAATCTTTCTGTCTTGCTGTTAACAAGAGAATTAAACATATCGAGTGTATTGAGATTAAAACTAGAACGTAACATCGAGCAAGTGATGATAAAAAAGTAAGTGAACGAGGTTCTAATAAATGTAAAAGAATGGACCGGGGGCCATAGTTTCACTACATGTGTCTCTCATAAAACAGTAAACATGTTGGGTAAAAAATTACAGCTTGACAATTGACAAATCATAAGAGCATAACAATGCTATTATGACAAGATATAGTTCACAGGTTCTAATCATATAGTCATTATGTCAAGGAATATGAACCGATGTCCAGCGTGCGTCCATATCTAATAGTCCACCTCAAGAAAGTCAGCAAATCCTTTTGTATTAAGTCGCACACAACAAATGATTGCCTTAGAGCAACAGGAGCAATAATTCTCATCACGCAAACAAGACCACCGTTGTTTTATCCCTAGTGACAACAACACATCCTTCCCCTTACACATTTCTGTCATTCGAGCGCACGCAACAAGGATGCATGAACCCACTATCTACCATAAAACTCCCTCTTGGAGATGCATACAACAACTTGGCCAGAATAGCCATACACATCAGAGAGTGTGCAAGAACACATTAAAACCCTAACAAATATATAAGTCGAGCTCAATATAAAGACATTGACCAACCGATCATAATTTCACGATTCATTGGATCCAAGCAAACACAACATGTATCAATTACGTAATAACTTTCTTGATCATGTTAGGCAACTCACAAGACCGTGACATGATAACACAAATATGAGAGAAATCACCATCTAGTTACTACTATGAACACGTAGTCCAAGGATGAACTACTCACGCTTCTGTCCGGAGGCAATCATGGTGATGTAGAGACCCCTGGTGACGATTCCCCCTTCCCGCAGGATGCCGGAATAGGAATAAAAAAGCCCTAGATTGGACTTTCAAGGTGACGACGCCTCCATATGTGTTCCGTGAAAAAATTCTCCGTCCTTAGGGTTTTCGGGACAGAAGCCAATTTATGGGCGAAGAGGCGGTGCCGGGAGGTGTCTGGACCCACCAGACGATAGCTAGGCACTGGTGGGCCCTAGTCCATGCCTAGGCATCGTCGGGTGGGGTCTCACCCTTCCAGGCACTGTCCTTCGGGCTTCGTCTTTGTTCTGGGTAAAAACTGGCTCCGTGATTTTTTAGAAATTTTTGTGAATATTTCCTTTAGAACTTTTCTAAAACAAAAGGACAACATAAAACATGAATTGGCTCTGGGTACTGGTTTTATAGGTTAGTCCAAGAAAATGTCCAGGAAACATTGGAAAACATATATAAAACATAATACAATTTGTAGAAAACAACCATGGAGTAATAAAAAATTATAGATGCGTTTAGGACGTATCACATGGACACATGTGGAAAACACACACAAAATGATGGAAGCAGCCTTCGATGGTGCACCGATATTTTGTTAGATCCGCCTGACGCGTCGACGTAGATTGTGAAGATCCCATGTGTTGGCGCCGGTGGTCTGCAACAATAACGAGCATGCATGTCCCCCGATGGTCGCGTGTGGACTTGATCGATACGAGCCGCGGCATGATCGATTTGCTTGCATCTGTGGTGATATAATGAGCATGGCTGTTCACCGGCGGTCGCGTGTGGACGTGATCGATAAGGCTGCCCGGTGGTTGGCGTCTACGGCTGTACATGTTTGATGTGCTCGTTTCTGTGGTGACCTCGCGTCAGTGGCGATGACTTGTAGCTTAGGTGTGCTACAAAATCTTTCGTGAAAGAACGATAGGAAGACGCATGGCGGTGTTGGTTCGGTAAAGCTCGGGGCGATGGTTGTTGATCGGCGGGGGTAGCATTCGCTGGTGCCTCGATGTCTTGCTAGATCTGCTCGCTACGTCGACGGAGATTGTGGAAATACCTGTGTTGGTGTTGGTTGTTCGTAGCGTTACCGAGCATGCATGTCCGTCAGTGATCGCGTCTGGACCCGATCAATAAGATCAGGATTGCAACCCCCCTTATTGACACTGGAAATATCAGGGCTGATATTCATTTTATTTGGCTGTGAACTTTGTATTGTGAAGATCCCATGTGTTGGCGCCGGTGGTCTGCAACAATAACGAGCATGCATGTCCCCCGATGGTCGCGTGTGGACTTGATCGATACGAGCCGCGGCATGATCGATTTGCTTGCATCTGTGGTGATATAATGAGCATGGCTGTTCACCGGCGGTCGCGTGTGGACGTGATCGATAAGGCTGCCCGGTGGTTGGCGTCTACGGCTGTACATGTTTGATGTGCTCGTTTCTGTGGTGACCTCGCGTCAGCGGCGATGACCCGTAGCTTAGGTGTGCTACAAAATCTTTCGTGAAAGAACGATAGGAAGACGCATGGCGGTGTTGGTTCGGTAAAGCTCGGGGCGATGGTTGTTGATCGGCGGGGGTAGCATTCGCTGGTGCCTCAATGTCTTGCTAGATCTGCTCGCTACGTCGACGGAGATTGTGGAAATACCTGTGTTGGTGTTGGTTGTTCGTAGCGTTACCGAGCATGCATGTCCGTCAGTGATCGCGTCTGGACCCGATCGATAAGATCGGGATTGCAACCCCCCTTATTGACACTGGAAATATCAGGGCTGATATTCATTTTATTTGGCTGTGGACTTTGTATAATTTTTGCACAAGGTTTCTGAACCCAACTTTCTCACATTCTCTTAATTTTGCAGAATGTTTGGTGGATTCATTCATCAGGTAAACAACAACCACTGATATAATTATTTATCTAACGCGAAGTCAGAACACCGACAAGCAACTGAGAAATCAGAGTTAAACAACAGACCAACAAATCTTCTAAGTACTACAAACATTCAACTACGGCAAGTCGAGAACACAAACGACTCACACAAATTAACCAGCCAAAAAAGAGTTGGAGACTGCATGCTAAACCTTTACATAAGTCTGTACAGAGGAATACACCCAAAATCAAACAAGAACCTAAATAGCACATATCTGGGGCTACGAGGGCAGGATTGATCGATTAGAAAGCTAGAAGGCACGTGATTACATAAGCCTGTACAGAGCAATACACCCAAAAGCAAACAGGAACCTAAATAGCACATATCTGGGGCTACGAGGGCAGGATAGATCGATCAGAAAGCTAGAAGGCATGCGATTATTTCGTTGAGCTCGTACCCTTGATGATGTGAACGACGGAGGCTGAAAGCTTCTCCAGCTCTGTGGCAGGGAATACTGGGCCGGTGTAACGCACAGCTGCATCGTCGAACTCGTCGACGGATGGGATAGGTGGCGATACCTCAACAGAAAGAATGGACTGGTGCGTCACACAGAGCGAGACCAGATCACACTTAATCTTGGACAGCATCGTCTGATCTTCTTGAAGAGACTTCCGAGACGACTCGCAGGATGCCTGAAACACGTCGCTCCAGAAGCGAGCTGTCATCAGCTCCCTGCGCGTGCGTACGAGCTCGGCGTAGTTGTCGTCTTCAATCACGAGTCCCTCGTGGTCTTTGAAGTGCTTGATAGCCGCACCATATGCTGAATCGACTGCGTCGTGGCACGTGCTCAGCCAGTCGCCATGGAAGCACTGCTTCTCCGGCGGCGGACCGTTAGACGAAGAGGCAGACGACACGACAGTGATTGTTGCGCTGTATTCCCCTGGCGCCATCTCTCTAACTTCAGTCCCTCGCCACAGGAACCCGAGTGTAGCTATCATCTGATCAAAGAGGAGCTTCTTTGGCACAACAAGGCTCCGTTCATGCTTAAGCAGAAGAGGAAAAAGTTAGATTAAGAGAGAAGAGTGGTGGCGGCATGGTATTGCCGGCTATCACCCCTGTCGGTGGCAGAGGTAACCCGGCTGGCGCGTTTACCGGATGTGCTCCCGTTGAAAGTCGCGGTATGGTCCCTTGGTTCGTCGGTGGAATCGGCTGATCTTGAGGCGTAAACACCAGGGCGGTCGGGTTAATAACCCCTCCTGTTGCCGGCAGCATAGTTCGGTGTCTTTGGTGCATCCTTGTCGTTTCCTCCCGGAGCCGGGTCTCTCGGTCATCCAATTCGCGCTGCCGTGCGACCATCCCCTGCCTTTCTGCTTCCACTTGCCTTCTTTGCTGCTCCAATGCACGACGAGCCACGTCCAGGTCTCTTACACGCTCCGCAGCGTTTTCCGGGGTAATAACTGTGGCCAAGACCGTGGGGTCCAAAATCAAATTATTATCAAACAGAGCCGGGTGACGCGGGTTTGAGGGGCCCGCCCCCGGTGTCCGGTTTGCTTGGAACCCGAACATATTTGCGTGTCGCTCCTCGTCTGCTGGGCGACTGGTGACAGACGCCGACTCTCCATCGACCTGGGCCAAGACCGGGTCAACTGCTCCTTGCTGCTGGGCTGCTGCCTGAACCGCCCCGGCTGGCGCCGCGGCCGCGTTTTCTTGATTGAGATTGGTCGCGGGAGCCGCATAAACTGCAACCCGGCGCATGATGCCCGGTGTAGATTCGTATTGTTCTTCCTCGCTGTTTTCCTTTTCGTATCGATCCTCCAATAGATCCCGTATGGACTCGGTATCATCCTCCCTCTCTATCTGACCCGTCGTTCCAATCGACTCTTCTTTTTCCGATCGGACATACGTGTCTTTCCCTGACACAGAGTCAGATCCAATATTATCACAATTCGAACTGGAAGTACATACCATACCGATGAAGACGTTGATGCTGCCGACCGTCACGATGGATCCGGTTTCGAGATGATCCGACTCTGGCCCCCAGCCAGAATCGTCCACCATCTTTTCTCCTTTGCTGTTGACGTAGATTTCTCCGACGATGAGGTTCTTCATGCTCTTCCGAGCTTCTCCCGTGATGTAAACACCTTTGGACGCAGGCCCCACGGTGGGCGCCAACTGTCGTGGGATAATCACGGCAGATGTTACCTGGGGTAACTGATCTTGGGGCAAGTCGACACAGGTATTCGGGAGAGGGTTTAGCTCGAAGGAAAACATGGCGAAGAGCAATCTAAGAACCGGAAAGCAACTCGCCGGCTCTCGATATTATTATACTGGATACTCGATAACAGGTGTTACAACTATGACTTGAATCTCTGGCAAAACTAAACCTAGGGGCCGGTTTATAAAGCACCCGTACACCCCTAACTTGCCCTTCAAGGCACATCTTTGAGTCCTACTCGAACTCCGCATATAAAGCCTAACTTTCCTTATCGCAACCCACAAGCCGGGTTACGCATCTCACAAGCCTTTGGGCCTTCTAGTAACCTCTTTACCCCTATCCGGGTATTGCTCAGTTCACCTCGGGCCGGATTATACCTTGAAGTGGGCCTACCGGATTACTATCCCCCCATCACAACTGCCCTGAGTAATCGTAAAATACGCTGAAAGAAATGGTAACCAATACCGCTAGAAAAAGCCTAGGTCATTTTATGGACAAGATAGAAACTCTGAACATAACCTATCGCTTAGATGGTCGTGTAAGAACGATGATACAAGAACTTAAAATACATGCACAGAAGACGGTATAGAACGATCTACAAGATCAAAGAGCAACTAATTTTAAATACGGAGCAGGGAAAAGACTGTAATCAATATCAATGGAACCACAGAAGTAGGCATCTACGAAGCATAGGTAAGTAACGAATACCAAACGGACATACAAAGCAGACCTGAGCGGCAGGGTCTGAAATTCCACCGTCAGCACCAGTGTTCCTACAAACGAGAAAAGACAAGCGTCGAAAGGTAAGCAGGTGCATCGAGCTGTAGACTGATCCATGGAACGACGTAGGTCGCAGGCAAGCTACTTACAGCCCGGCTGTTTGTTCCAGAGGAGCGGCAGAAGGGGCAGCTGCAGCAGTGCTAGCGGCCTGGACATTGACAGTGCTAGAGCTCGCGTCTACCGAGACATTCTTTGCGCTGAGGAAGAAAACACAAGTCAGCAGGTTGCAAGCCCCAAAAGAGTAAGAAACATTAGAAACACATCGAAAGGTCCCAGGAAATAACCTGGAGCTTTTTCCAGCTTCCTTTCTCTTAGGCTGATCAAGCGGCTGCCATAGAGGTACGGCGGAGGTTAGCACGGAGGATACATGGTAGCAATAAGTAAGGCAACAAAATAATGCTGTACTGGAAGATCGTACCTTGTGAACGAGCGCCCTCTTCCTCGGTATTTCATCAGCTTCTATCGGAAGCTCTGGAACCTCGGTACCAACATCGGCAAGCAGGTTATCAAGTTCAGAGCCATTGGTTATAGACATGGGCAGCGTAGGCTGAGCACGGGTGTCATGTGGCACGGAGTTCTGCCTACCAAAAAAGGTCTCAATTGCATTAACCTGGAATGAAATGTTTCTCTGAGACAGGCTTTTTTGAGTGACAGACACGGCCAGGGTATATTTCTGAGAAACCACAGCAGCTATCTCACGTGGCAAGCCCGACGATCTTAAAAGCGACATGACAGTCTTTCCAACCAGCTGCTGAGCAACACGGTTGAAGAACACAAATTCTGCACTGGCAGTGCCATCAGTGGCAATAAGGCAGAGTCGGTACCTATATCAGAAAACTAAATGGTTAGCTGCCAGAGCAAGAAGCTACAAGCAATGGCGCACAAGGAATACATGTACGGAGCACGTTCGGAAAAGCGGCATACTTTGGATAAGCTTTCGTGGAAACGCAGCCTCCTGAGCATTTGTATTCTGAACCGTAGGACGTTGCAGACCTGTGACATTTGGAGCACGATTGGAACCACCATGGCTGTTCAGGCACGACACTCGCCACCGTCACAGTGCAGAGGAAATCTGTAGTCTGCACGCGAGTTAACCAGGATGGTTAGACAACACACAAACCATGCGCAACATACTCTGATTGTATTAGTGATAAGCCCTCTATATCCATTTAATAGTGTTTGATTTAGTATGCATAAGAAAACATCAATGGAGCAGGTACTACACACATTCTGCTTGCTCACTAACACACAGATCAGTACTCTGACCAAATAGAACTAAGAATAAACCGAGCATCACACTTTAGGTTCAGCCCTGAGGTGATTTAACAAAAGTATTTTAACAACCACTAAATATTGCAGCCCCATTACCATATAATTCATTTCCAAGCTAGTGAGTCATCCTACAACTTTAATAAACAATTGAAATCGGCGAGACCTTACAGTCACGTGATGTTTTACTCCCTTCGTCTCTAAATAAATGCCATTGAAATGGATGATCCAAAACTCTGCACTATGACTGGAAAGCACATACGAAAAAATTACCAAGATAGAGGCGTTCTGTCTATATATTCACCTACCAAGCTGATGGAAAAAATGCACTGTTATCATTGTCACTGATAAAATTCTAGTGTGTTCGCTAATGTGTAGAAACAAACATCTGAGATGTATTGCAGTCAGTAAGCTTTGCCAAGTACAAAGAAGATCATGAGACACAATCTTATCAAACAGGTAAAGAAATGCAACAAAGTGTTTTATGGAATCACCACTAATGGTGGATACAATAAATGTACCTCAGTCTCCCATGGGTCGAGCTCTCTAAGCTCAGCCACTGTCTTGTGTGGAAGGTCACCCCTGTTCCGTGGAGCAGCAAACTTTTCAGTACCAGTAGTTATCCATTGAACCTTATTAAAGTCGTCGCCTAGCCTGGATACAGCATAAATCAAGCCTGTAAGCCTAAGTCGTGGAACAGACAGATTCAGCTCTATAAACTGGCAACAGACCTTTCAAAGTAGCTGTCGATTTCAGGTATTTCTTCATTTAAGTACCATCTACAAGCCGATCCTCCGCTCAGAGTCTCGTCATCTACAACAAATAGGAAAGAATGAAGCAAACACACAACCAAGAACCAGCCTCTAAACTAATGGCAGAGCAACCTACTGTTGTAAGATTTCATAAGAACACCAACAAAGACACCAACAATTGCATTGGTTTGCCCATTGTCGAAAACAAGATCCGCATCAAATTCAATAGCTCTTTGTCCCCACAGGACAAGCTTCACCTCTGTGTTCCTGGAATTTAAATTGAAGATTGTATTAGCATAGCCATGACTGCAAAAGAAGCGTGGATAACAGGCCAACGCATGATGCTAACCTGTGGTCCCTAAGAGAAACCACCCTCTTTGCAGTGTCAGAAGTGTTAGTCGACATGCGCACATGGCCCAGCTTGGAGACACCCACAATCTATCCCAACACATCTGCAGAATGAACGATATGGGTCACACTGCAGGAAAGGTATGAAGGCACAGGGGAACAGACAGCGCGAGGGTAAAGAATATACCAGTGAAACAATCCTTTGCGCCAACACGGGATGGCAGATCGTAGAACTAGGTGAGGTTGTAAACATACAGTGGAAATGATTCAGGTACATCTTCGACCTCGGTAACAGTTGTCCAGGGCGTGAACTTGATCATATATTTTGCAGGAAAAGGCTTGTATGAAGACTTGCTCTGAGTCACCAGGAACTTCTTGAGAGAATACACTCCATGTTCGGTAAGGGCCTTTTTAAACTTGTCAGCTTCATTGCCAGGTATCTCTGCATACATGGCATTACCCTGCAAGGCACAATTCATTTAGCAAGAGCACCAGTCGCATTGAAAAGGAAACATAGAATGAAATATGGGCAATCCTGCTTTACACGAGCAGAAGGCTGACTGAAAAACTGTACCTCCTCGTCAACCAGCACGAGATCAACGTGGATTGGTGGCTGCCCATCGCGGGTTCCGCAGTAGTCCCATAGTCGAGCATCACGGACGCGGACATGCCAGTGCCTACTCGCCGGAGAAACATCTGACAGGGAGTCGAAACCCATCTGGAATAAAAGAAGCAACTGTAAGGCAGCATGAAAGTGAAACCGCTGGATCTCTAGGGCTTATGTAAAACAAGAACATATCGGAAATAACGTGTAAAGACAGCATAGCAACGTACAGGAGAAACACAGGAGAAGGCCAGGACCAAGACAATTGGCTGCAGCACACCACTATAGTTTAAAAAGCCTTAAACACAGCATTACACATCTAGATACACATATATACACACATATACAACGAGGAAAGGTCGGCGATCAGGTTAATGCGACAAAGACCTCACGGTACACTATATTTCTAGTCCACCGCGAGTAATTCTGAGATTCATCCTCGATCAACACCTTCAGACCTCCCTTTGAGGTCACACGCGGGAGTGCGACATAAAGCTGACCATGAGAGAAAACTGGATTTCTAAGATAGAGACCAACAACCGAAAGAGTCTGGCCTTGACTCTTATTGATGGTCATCGCATACGATACACGAATAGGAAACTGCCGCCTCTCTAATGTATATGGCCACTTCTTGCGCTTGTGTGATAGCATGATCTTAGGGATATAGACAGTGTTGCCAACATGTGATCCAGTTATAATACAGGCCTCAATCAACCTATCACCTAGGTCAGTGATTATCATTCGCGTGCCATTGCATAAACCTGCAGTTTGATTTAGATTACGCAACAACATAATTGGCATACCAATCTTAAGAACCAACCTATGATCAGGGAAATTGTTAATCGTTATAGTATTAAGCAACTCGACCTGGTAGATTGCATCCATGTCATTGAATTTCTCAGATACCTTTGACACGCAGTCATAACTAAAGTACTCCCTTTCCTCTCCAGGAACCATGGATACCATCACATCGTTAATTTCATTACACACCTCATTGGTGGGTGACAGTATAGCTCGATCACATAGGTAAGAAGCATTTTTATACATGGATGCAAAGTCAGTGTACACGGCCTCTATAATAGCGTGGATTTTATTGTCACCAGACATGATCAGGACATCGAGTGGCAGCTCTATCCAGCAGGGGTCAGCCTCACCAAACCGACGCGAAACAGGAGCGGTACCATTTCCGACGGCTAAAATCCAATCACTAAATTCAGCAAGTTCACACTGCGACCTAGCATCGAGGAAGGGGTCTTTAAGTCGCATATTTTCTTTTAGCTCAAGGACTTTTGCAAAGGACCACAGAAAAGAGCTTGTTATAGCAGCGTTCACGGTCTGAGATCTCACGCCTCCTTCCACAACAGGCAAGATCTGGTTTAGATCACCACCGAGCACAACCACTTTACCACCAAAAGGAACAGAAGCAATCGACTCATCCTCTTCAGAAAGGATGTCTCGAAACGAACGATCTAGAGCCTCAAAACAACGACGATGAGTCATAAGAGCCTCATCCCAAATGATTAGAACAACCGCCCTAACCAAGCCAGCAAGCATAGTGCCACGCTTCATATCACATATGCTAGTTTCAGTCATGTCGATAGGGATCTTAAAACGCGAATGGGTAGTCCTACCACCGGGGAGAAGCAAGGAAGCAACACCGGAGGACGCAACAGTAAGCACTATCATACGTCGAGACCTTAAATGAGTAACAATGGATGTCCACAAGAAAGTTTTTCCAGTCCCACCAAAACCCGACACAAAGTAAAAAGCAGGAACACCAGAAGTAACACAGGTAACTATGGATATAAAAGCATGTCTTTGATCACAGTTCAGTTTGGCAAACAGAACGGGAGACTGGGCAAGGAGTTCAGTAACATCGTAAGATAGCTCATCATCAATGAGTCTATTAGAAAACCCAGTCGAGCTGCTGCGCACAAGGGGAGGTAAGTTATAGCTACCAGGGGAAGAACCGTTTCTAGCAAATAGATGGTGTAGCTCTTCAAGAACCATATCTCTAAGTGTATCATCAGGAAGAGCATATGAGTCATCATTTAAGTTTTTACGCAGGTTATACAGTATGTCATCAGACATTGGCCTCCAGTACTTATCAAAAAAACCAAGCTCGTCACCTATCCCACAGTACATAAACATCATGACAAACAGTGCGCGCAGCTGACCACCCATACCCCAATTAACAGCCTCATCAAATGCCTTAAACCACTCCTGGTCATCACCCACCAAGCCTCTCGCAGCGCACGCTTCTTTAAAGGTGGCATACACAACACCCTCAAACGTCCTCACATCCTCGTATGATTCTGCTCCCTTTACATACATAAGCAGCATCCGCAAGAAATAACACTCACCACCACCGGGAGAAATATAGTACATTCGACCTATCATCTTGCCAAACCTACGCTTTGTCCACTGTCTATTCTCGCTTGACCAGCAGAAGCTAGAAGGGTACTCACAGTACGTAAGGCATCTACCGGAAGGGAACTTTTTGTTAGCTTCAAACCAACAAGTAAGGCTTGTTTTCTGCAACCTTGGTGTCGAGACCAGCGAGGGGAGATGGGTGGTGGGCTTGAATATCACATTGTTCATGTTAGGCATATGACAGGCAAGACGTTCTACAGACGGGTTGTGTGTATGAATGTCATAGCCATATAAACGCCAGATGCACTCCTTGTCACAGAGATAACGGCAGTTCAGGAAATCTTGAATTTCATCCTTCTCAAAATCACCAGCTAACGATCAGCCTATGGGTATACATCAGTTTCGGCAGAACCACTATGGGATCTCTTTTTGTACTTTGAAAAAAACCACCTTTGCACGGTCAGTGCCTTTGGTCACGTATTTGAATAAATACTTTAGCATCTCACTCTTGTTGCACCACTCTACATTGATGTGCGCCTGATATTTTTTTAGCAACACCATGTTATAAGGAACAACATGGCGGCTGTCAAGAAGCGTTCCATTTTTATTGACAGTAACACTTAAGTCGCGCCGCATGTACATAACAAAGCCCTTGTCGTCAACAGTGGTTTCACCCTGGAAATCCTTAGGGTATTTTTTAGAACATACATTATTTTTCATGCAAGGACAGTTCTTGTTTGCAGCACCACATGGACCATGGAGCATGAACTCCTCTACCAGTGAATACCCTAGTGGATCATACATCGGATCAGGTATCTCAGCAGAGATGAACCTATCAGCCAGCTGGGTGATGCCTTCAGTCGACGGGTTATCGAGCCACACAAGGATGTGGGCGTGCAGCAGACCTCGCTTCTGGAACTCCACACTGACCAACACTGGGGAGGTAAAAAATACAAGTCACCATGCGCTGAAAAGTGCTGTTTAGGAGGGACAAAAGAAAGCAGGGACATGAACCTACTTCCACAGACGGTGCCAAAAATACGGCCGCCAGCGATGTCGGCAACAAGCTCGTCAAGTTTCATCTTGTACACCCTACAGACAAGGTCCGATCTGTCGGTGTATCTCTGTCCAGGCTCCAAAAGAAGGGCTTCTTTTATCTCAGGCCACCTTGGACAGCACGTAAACGTTATAAACAGGTGTGGGGAACCAAATACCCTACAGATGGCAACAACATCCTGGAAGTTCTGCTGCTGGTATCGGTCGCCACCGGTGAAACTTGAAGGCACAACTCTTTTCTTGACTATGGTGCTACCATCTAAATTACCCTTTCCGATGGCGTCAGCCACTCCCTGGAAATGCTCACACCTGAAATCATCCTGGTGGGCAGCTATGTAAGTTAACCTACCTTCCTCGACACATGCATAGCAATCAACCTGGGACTGCGCAGAGAGCCTACCGCAGCACAGGAATGGGTTATTGACGCCTGGTCTGTAATGGCAGCAGAAATAGTAATATTCCTGCATGCTAACAGTGGTCCTTCCCTCGGTACAGCCTGGCTGCAAGTCTCTATGGGGGATGCCTAGTTGGAAGCCTCTGTCAGCATGAGGAAACAACAATGGGTACTGCAGGGCCATAAATGCATGATGCAGCCTGGGAACATGGTGCAGGCCTTTGAGCTTGCTATCGACTATAATGTCGCGACGATAATTCTCAAGCGAAAAATCACCCACTATTAAACGAGCAAGCTCACTAACTGTTGGAAGGTTAAACTGGACAGGATCACCTCTTTCAGCGCCCACAATTCTAATAGCAATGCGCTCATCACACTCGCCAGCAAGCCGATCTCTAGCATCTCTAAACTTTTGAACAAGAGGGTTACAGCTATTTAGCATAGATGACAACCTAGCCACTATATCAGCATCGGTGTCTACATCATCACGATCAGCCTCGGGCATCACAGCATTAATTCGGTTTGCAACCTCATTTTGAGTATCATATATGTACAGCTCAACAAACTTCGGGGAAGCACCTTCATTTGGTAAAAGGGAGCCTATCCGGTGATATGCCTGGCCGGTCATTTTGAAAACATAAGGGCCACCCCTATCGTTAATGTGCCTATCAATATCAGCTCCCATCGAAGTAAACGCAAACATGGAATTGTACTGTCTTATTTTCTGTAAAAAGCGTGTGCTGCGGGAATCACCGTCAAATCTAAGCAGGTTGGCAAGGAAAGGCGGAGGAGGCTTGAAGGGCGGGATATACACCTTCCCACCCTTGCAGCATAAGCTGTAGAGCACACGGCGCTGCGTGACAGCGGTCTCTTCAGTGCAGCATTCAGCAAACCAAAACACGGCACCACAAAACTGACAACGGTAATCAGGCGCGCCGTGGTACGAGACGCCTGCATACGTAGCTGTAGGCGGCAGCCATCAGGCAACAGAAATAAATACAAAAGCAAGACCGCCAACGACAAAGACCGATGAATGAAACGTACATCTACCTTTTAGGAAATCCATGTACTGGTTGTTGAAGAGGCTCCTGGAAGCAGACGCGGTTGGAAAGGGATAATGGCCTTTCGAACGCACGCAAAGAGACATAAGAAGGTGCAGGTTCGACACACGGAAAACGACTGATAGCAAAGGCGGACCTGATTTAGCCCATCTAAAGGTTCTTAGCCTGTAAAGTCGCTGGCGACGACGGATCCGTCCATACTCACGCGTGACAACAGGGAAAAATCCAGGGCCTGGATTGAGGACACGATATAGCTTTAGAACCCACATACCACGCATAAAAGAGAATGAATCTCAGCACAGACCCGCATAGCGACTCACCCCTAAGACGCGAGGTATCGACCTGGACCGACGACGTCCGCTTATAACGCGGATCAAAGGCCGCTACAACAGAAGGAATCATAAGCGCAGGAGATTCAGGGACGATGAGCTAGCCGAAAAGTGCAGACATCCTACAAAACCGAAATAAATAACACGCACCACGAAACAACTCGATACGAGCCGAAACTCGAGCACGGTGCCGCGCCTCGAATCGGCACCGCGAGGATCCAGAGGTAGACGCCTCCATTACAAGCACAAGCATACAGAAGAGAACGACATACGCGCACGCATCAAAAACATAACAACGAACAGGCAGAGCGCGAACGCTTACCTCTCCCAGGAACGACGAAATCAGAGGAAAAGGCCGACGAAGGAACCAATCACCGAACCAGCGAGGTCGAAGAAGGAGCCAATCACCGAACAGTGACCAGCAGTTCAACAGTAGCGATGAACACCGAGCTGCGGACAAATCCCAAAATGATTAGACGAACAACAGAGCAAATTATTCCACGAAGAACAGAGGAAAGAAGAAAGACCTCAGCCAAGACCATCCACGGTGCGAGGCCTGCACACGCGAGCAAAGCAGGCGGAACCGGCTAGGAGATGGGGGAACGCGGCGCAGGGGCAGGCGGAGAGCTCAAACGGCGGGGGGACTCGATTACCGGGCGGCGCCTCTGTCCTGGGAGAGACAAAACGAGATCTTTTATCTCTGCGCCCAAAAGCACAAATGCACGCACGCAGCTTGGCCCAGCCCGTAACCAACGACGCTGACACGAGGGACCAAAGAAACAAGACCCCACACGCAGACTATGCCAGGCACAGCGACGCGGTAGGCGCGCAGGCAGGCCAACACCGCTCGAACCGCCGCGCGCCTCGAGCCTCGAGCACGCATATGGGCGCCCCAAAACGTCACGCACACAGCACGACCCAACTCTCCTGTGACGGCCGGGACCAACAGAGAAGGAGGCCCGCCTGCAGCCAGACGGGCGCAGACGCGACGAAAAAAACGAAAAAGAAGAGGCGACCCTGCGGCTCTGCGGCAAGGAAAGTTGCTGCTCTGCCACAACAGTGTACGGGCTGCCTAGGCACACACGAACGGGCTATACCACAGTTTGCACACACCCAATAATAGACGGGACCACGCAGCCATGGACCCAACCGCAGCCACAGCAGGCAGAGCAGAGAAGTGGAAATAAAAACAGAAATAGAAAGGGGCAGCTCTCAGCGACCACGAAAGGCCAAGCACCGGTCAGGCCGACCATGCATTCTTCTCGCACCCGCGTTGCACATGCGCCTCGTCCACCACGCACACAGACAAGGGGACCCCGCAGCCCATATGGCCCGCAACGCAGAGATGCAGACTGGCTGAGCGGAACGAAAAGAAAAACACGAAACGCAGCGACCAACTCTCTCTCACGCGCACGAAAGTCCACGGGCCGGTCAGGGCTGGTCCCACCACGGGCCTCTCGTACAGACAAAACGAGAGCTGCGCGTGAGACAGAACGAAAACACGTAGAACGGCGGCGGAAACAAAACGAGAGCTGCGCGTGAGACAAAACGAAAGCACGTAGAACGACGGCGGAACGGAAATCAAGTGCGGTACGTTTTGCCCAAAATGTACGCGTGGATCGCGCGAGGAGGCGCCCAGCCCCTCCGCGATTACTTGTCTTTGATTCGCTTATCAAAGTATACACTTTCTTGTTTCTTTGCAAATAAAATAATTGGCCATATTAATTTTTTAATTAAATTTTTTAGGAAATTTAAGTTGCATTCGAAGCAAATTGTATCATCGACGGAATCAAATGTTCCACAATGGCCGCAATCTTATGCTAGATCAAAGTAAAATTAACATGCAATGGATTTTTATGTACTATTGGAAAAAATAATCTTTCAGTAGCAACGAGAAATGTAGCAACCAGAAGCTCCTTGATCTGGTTTTTTTTAACTTGTCGTCATCGATAGTTCTGGTGCTAGGAGAATAGCGAACACGAGATCCATCTATGGACTGATTCTCACCAATGTTAGGTTTCTATTTAGTGTTAGTTATAGTTCCACGCTAGAGATAAGAGTAAAATTCCAATGGCTTAATTCTTGTCATGGTGTGAACATTATGGGAACGTTTGGTTGCAATGCCTAGGTAGGCAATAGCTAGCTAGGCCAGCTCCTCTTAGCTAAGCCTTGCGTGGCTGTACGTTTGGTTCGGATGCTTTGCTTTTGCTGGCTAATTAGCACGAGCTAGTCATTTGGTTGGATTGCCGTGGTTGCTTTTGAAGGCAAGCTAGCACCTAAACCAAGCGGAAGAAGCGGACGTGGGACTTCTTTTTCGCGCGGAGAAGTTTGCCGTCCGGAAGCTAGCAGAATCGACTCTCCCAGCGTGGCAAGGTTTTTCTGCCCCTTTGAGGCTAGCTTGTGCAATGTCCCAGCGTTTAGGAACTCACGGGGGGTAGAATATAAATTTGTGCATCTGCATGCATGTGTTTGCAAAACCTGAATAAATTTTTCGCAAAGTTAAAACCCCGGAGTGAATAAGGTTCTACCCAGTAACTGATGCTTTGATAGAAGTTGTTATTGTTAGTTGGTGGAATTTCGACATGACCTCCGGGTATTATTTGAATTTGAGATACTAGTGTTTGAATTATTTGAATTTAGGACTATTTGAATTTGAGTTTGAATTGTAATTAAATTTGAAATCAAATTGAAAAGACAAGGTTATATCTTAAGCTTAAATAATCAAAGCACAATTGAAATAGTAAATATGGAAATATTCCTTAATAATAACAAGTACAATTATAGAAACAACAATTACACTTTATTGATAATAATACAAACTCTACATTGTTCTTACAATGGGATCAAAGGAAAGATAAATTACAATAGTTTTGCAGTTAAGCTAATACAAGGAGCTAAACCTAGAACCAAGCCTAACTACCTCATTGCATCCAAATTCTTCAAACCTGCAAAACAAAAACACTAAACCAAAACAGAAATGGTTAGGAAGGGGTTAGTACCCTCAGGTTGTCAGTGAGATGCACTGATTAATCATCACATGGTTTTAAACAAATAGGTAGTATCTGTTATGTTACAAATAGCCTCAGACCAGCATCATAGGCATAGGCATGGAAAAACAACTGGCATCACAAAAATATTACCAGGCAAGGATAAGACCAACCGAGTGCCTGTGAAAATATCTATTCACTAGTCAGACAGGCACATAACTTACTCACGAAGCAGCAAGCAGCTCAGTCATACACAAGCACACAACACACTCAGGCACCACCTTTTGTGCTGTCAAAACTGAATCTGGAGTATAAAATCCCCAACAGTCGTATGGGGAAAACACACACCTCATATTCCCCTGCTCAAGCACAAAAGAACAGGAAAGAACACCACCCAATCAATCACTCCATTGGATACTGGAGCAAGTGATTGCAAACTTTCAATCAAGCAATCAAGGCCAAGGTAGCAGGGAGCACAAGGAGAAAAACAAGCAATCCACAAGCACCAAAATCCACCAACCAATTTGATCAACACACAAGGTGAATATCCTGAGTACCCTCTAAGCCATTTTCTGGCTAAGTTGCACACAAGATGGGTTGGGGATGCTAGTACCCTCAGATAGGCATAGAGATGCTATGCTAAACTCATCATTGGGATTTATTTATCGAGTCCAGTATCTGTTCTTATTTAGAAAAAGGCCTCAGACTATGCATCATTGGCTTGGGGCTAAGAGAACTAGTTCAAGTATCTGTTCTTAAATTATAAGTCTCAAAGAAGGAAAATATATCAGGTGTAGTGTTCTGTTCTTATCATGTGATACAAAGAAATATCATACCCACTAGATACAAAGGTTTTTAGCAAAGGGGACTTGAGTCAAATTACCAGCCAAAGTCACTGGATTATGCCACAACCACATACAGGGTGCTGGGCACCAGATCCAAGGATCTGATACCACAGAACCACTGAATTAGGACATAAAAACAGTAAAATTGTAAACTTGGATTGATGGCATATTCTCTGAATAATTATTCAGAGTAACACCTATCAAACAGCTTAGCGCACCCATAGAACATTGGATAGCATATGTTTGCTACCAGGAGTTTACCAGATAGCCAATCAACAAGAGTTTGACACAAGGAACAACCCAAAGGGTGTGATCCCATAGTAATAACATTGGAAATAAATCCCAGATAAATTTCCACTAGCAGCACAAGGCCAAAACCTAGCAACACCTCACAGTACCTAGCAACAGAGATAACTTAGGTGCACCATAAAAATTCCCTGTTCATCACAGAACATGACATGATTTCCATATCTTCCTTATCAAATAAATCATGTGGTAATTCCATAGCTAATCCAATCAATCGCTAGATCACAGAGAGCATCACAGGGAGGCACGGTATGAGCTAGCTCGATGGCTAGGCTCCAGAGCAAGGGGGAAGGTAGGAGTCCGAGAGAGAGAGAGAGAGAGAGGTGAGAGGGCAGAGAGAGAGGAGAGAGGCACTTACAGGTGGTCACCATCGTGGTGACCACATCCGGATGGTGAGAGGAGCACGGCGGCGAGCCGCGGTTGCCCCAGAAGGCCGTCCGGCGGCGTCTCCGGAAACCTAGTCACCCAAGCAGCAGCAGCAGCACCTCAACCTCCTGGAGCATCCACGAATCACATCGAGGAGTCAAGGTCACCGGAGGGGTGGTGGAGCCCCGGGGTACCGAAACCTAGGGTTAGGGTTTGGGGTTGCCACGGGAGCCACACAGGGAGAAAGTTAGATCGAAGAAGGAGGCGTAGTAGAGGGCAGGGAGGAGAAGCGGTGGCGCTAGGTCACGGGGAAGGAGATGGACGGAGAGGGGCGGATAAATCGCCGGAGGAGAGGGGCGATGGGAGCGCCTCTGCGTCGCCTCGCGCAGAGGGAGGAGGAGGAGAATATGGGGGGGGGGGGGCTCGGGTCGTGTGTGTGCGCCTGGTCTGATCCGGCCCGACCAGACCAGTGGGTTAGGTCCAACCCTAACCCCAGGGACCACCTGTCAGCCCTAGGGGCAGATAGGTAATTACCCTAAAATTTTAATAAAAGAGTTATAAAATAATACCTACACTTATGCAAATTTCAATTAATTTGAATTTAAATACTTATCAAATCAGTACAAGTTTTTGTATATAAACTATTAAGCATAATAACACCATAATATTTATAGTCTTAAAAATTGATTATTTTGAAATAGTAATTTATAATAAAAACTTGTTTAGAATAAGTAAATCAGCTAAGATTATATCCTTTCAAATTTCTATAGTTAGTCATTTCAAAACATTTCATAATTCACGTCTCTGAGAAAACAATAAATATCCAATCAATTAATTAAATTAATAAAAATATAATAAAATAATAATAACAACATCAGTAACCATTAATCATGAAGAGTAGTGTGATCAAACAAAACAAGTTTTATCAAAGATTTATTATACCAAATGATCCTTCAAAAATTGCATACATCCCATCATTATGCATAATAGCATCATTTGCTTCTTTAAACATTGTCTTTATCGGACAATGATGCTATTTTGTAGAACAAGGAAGTCAGGATCCACCTCAAGCTTCAGACTTCAATACCTGTCCGTATCCAGGCAAGTTCATCACTTGCTCATGTCCTTTGAACTATTTCATAATAACTATTTTCAAAACCCTATTGTAATACCATCCCCACTCAAAAGAATGCATGATCCTATTTTTATAATAACTTGACTAATTGAATGACTACCAGAGTGGTAGTGTTCTGTTTGGTGGGTGGATGGAACCATGGTAAGATGAATAGGTCTAAGGAAGGTTCCATCTGCACGGGAAAGTATTACCTAGGAGTTAACAACCAATGCCGTCAGAACTCGGTGCGCCGTAGATATCGCGTTGACCATGGGTCTTCTATGGGGGGAGTAAGTCAGCCGTGATACTTTTCTCGTTCGCATGTCAACGGACTGCCAGAGACGTACACTGTAGGTTCTGCGGGACTGCATGCACATGGGTGGGAGCCCTTACGTCCCACGGACTCTGGGGTCTATGAGTGTCTGCAGGGGCGCGTAGATCTCCATCGTGAGGGGTGGAATCAGGCGTTCAACCTGCTGGTGGAAATGGGTGGGCATGCGTTGTGCGGAGAAGCACGGTTTGGCTTGGACCAACAACCGGGCCCCACACCTGAGTGGGAGTGGCCAGGATCGCGCGCCTGGTTGTGCAACATGGTCTTGGTCGCCCATGGGTAAAGCAACGCACCTCTGCAGAGTGTAAAATGATGTGGCATGTTACCCCTTGTTCCGGGATGGAACTGCGAACGCTACAGGAAAGGCAACTCCATGAAGTTCTAGTCCTGTGATGGTCTGGCGGGCATAGTTTTCAGTACTAAAAGAAATCTCTTGAAGAAATTTTTGACAAACTTGCATCTGTCTAGACTCCTTAGAGTCGAGGACCGTAGTTAGTGCATCCATTAACTCTGTACTTACAAGAACTTGCTGAGTAACGCTCATTACTCGTTCAATCCCGTTTGACCCCTGCTTAGGTTATGAGAACTTAGAAGAAGCATCCTTCAACATCCTTGGAGGCCAGGAAGATATCTTCTACGAAGAACCGGACCTCTCCGGTGGAGTGGAAGGAGTTGACTATCTCATCCAGTATGGAGTAGACCCCAATGGGGATGAGTCTGACTAGGTTTAGCCTAGTCTAAACAAATACTTATCACGGTTGAATCGAGCAGCCATGGTCTCTTGTTGGCTGTTGAGTTCCCGTGTTAGCATCTGTTTACTTTTCAGTTGGCGTTCTAACTTCAATAATGGATGACCTCGATGTGAGCTCATCCTTTTGTCAGTACACTTTGTTTTGTAATATATTTGTTGTATGACAATTTGGCCCGCAATGTTTCTGTTGTACCACCCTGAGGGATGTAATATTTGCGGAACGGTGTTCTGTGAGTGCTATATCAACGACTGGCGTACTACAACATGCAGTGGTATGTCGGGTCACCACAGCTGGTATCAGAGCAATTGCTTTGACCTTAGGTTGGAAACCTAGTAAAGGGATATACCCTGTAGGGTTTTAGAACGTACCAATAAAGAGTTCACTGGAAGTATGATAGGTATTCACTTGGGAATATTCTGGTCATATTTCCGGAATGTTGAATCTTTATGATGTTATATTATATAACATTTATGTTACTTGTGAACAGTGATCATGAACGGCGGGAGTTCCGGGAGAACTGAGTGGGTTAAACATGAGAGGTTGGACCACTACAAGGGAGAGTTGACCGAGCAACTGCGAGCTTTGCTCTGAGCTTTCGAGTTCGACACCAACCTTAAAGTTAATACTTACACGTATAAGGATGGGGAGATGGTTCTGAAGTATCGGGTATTAATTTTAATACCTAGGGAGTTAACCTCACACATAACCACACCTAGTGGTGAAGGGAGGAGCCAAATGGCAGCATACCAACAGGCTTTAGTCCAAGCTTTAGCCACTATCAGGGAGTATAAAGCTAGTCAGTTGTCTGGTACTAGCTTCACAGCTATACCGCACGACCGCCTTAGTACAGAGTTGGCACTTGACCATTCTGTGCTGATCAAAACCAAGCCTAAACTAGCCACTAGCCTTTTAGATCGCTACAGGAAATTGGTGGGATCTTTCTACAAGACACATCAGGTCATCGTGGATGACAAGGATGGAATGTTGAAGGATTTAACCAAACCACCTAGTCCTGAGCAAAAGGGGAAGCAGAAGGCTCAGGAAAGTGATGAACCTTATTATTCCGCAGGACTCGAGGCAGCTGGGAAATCACACCATGATCGGCAGTCCAGGTATTCTACCACACCAGAACCCATTCACTACCCTGTCATACCACATAGTGAGCCAGAACCCTATGATCCGTTTGACATATTGGATACACCCGGAGACATAAAACCAAATACTTTTGGTGGGGTCCCAGAATCAGATTCCTTCATGGAGAACTCTGATGGCTGGAGGTATGTCTGGTATACTGGTACTAGTCAGCATCCAATTCCATCTGACTATATGTCAGAAGATGAGGACCAAGATAGTGTGGAAATAGTGGCAGCCGAGGAAGCAGATATGGTCGTTATAAATATCTCATCTGGGGAGGAGGAGCCGGATGAAGCCCAGCCGATGCAGGAGGAACCGTTTGATCACAGCCACTGCACGAGTACCACCTGTTTTGCAGAAGGTGAAGCCTCGCAGAGCACTAGTACTGATGAGTTTGTGTCTTACTCTGATGATTATCTGGACATGGATTGGCTCTCTTTGAGTGATACCCAGTCTATGGACACTTCTGACACAGACTATGTGCCATCTAGGAGGCCGTTTTATCTTGAGACGGTGCGCAGGACTCCACGTTACACAGGGTGGACTCCTGGTATGTACTCGGAGTAGTACCACGACATCCAAGAAGTGCAAGTGAGGGCTCGAGTTAAGTAGTAGTCTGGAGTTTCGAGCCATGTAACTAAATAAGGGTCAGAGTGTCTGCGTGACCCAGTTGTGTTTTCTACTGTTGCACTTTCGTTAATCACTGCGGTGAAGGCTTGTAACAAACTTATAAGTATATGTATAATATGTGAAATATGTTGCTTGTATCTGGATTTGGTTTTGTTTCTCTTGTGTGATTAGTGCTGCATGTGAAGTGAGGCTCAGAAAGCATGAGCATGATGTAATTATGAGTTTGTTCGCTTCACATTGCAGGACTAAGGGGTTATGGAGAGTGGCGAAGCTAGTGAAGCAGACGCTCAGCGTCTCGAACGGGAGAACAAGGCCAAGGCTGATGAAGACACTGCCAGAGTAGAGTTGCCACCACCACCACCACTCAGGCCATTGGCGGAGCAGAACTTCCTGGAATACATGCGATTTGTACAGGAGAACCAAAACAAGTTCATGCAAGAAATGCTTAATCGGGTGGGACCTGGAAGAGCAGCGGAACCTAGGACACTAACACTGTCTGATTTCCTCAAGACTAAACCAGCACCGTTTGCCACGGCCAAGGATCCCATGGAAGCGGAAGACTGGTTAGTCGATACAGAAAGGAATCTTAAGGCTATCAAGGCAAGTGATGAGGAGAAGGTGCGCTTTGCTACACAACTTCTAAATGGTTCCACAACAGCATGGTGGGATAATCAGATTATTATGAAGCCACCAGAAAGGGAATACACGTGGAATGAGTTCAAGGAGAAATTCAGGGAATATCATGTCCCTGACATCGTTATGGAGATTATGAGGTGGCAATTTGAGGATCTTCAACAGGGGACACACCATATGATATGGTATGTCAATGAGTTCAGCAGGCTCTCTAGATATGCTGCTGATGAAGTTGATACCGACAAGAAGAAAATTAAGAGGTTCTTGAGAGGGATGGATCCCTATGCAGCCATGCAATTAAGAACATCCAAACCAGCTAACTTTTAGGAGTTGATGAACTCCGCAGTTACCTGGGAGAACGATTGCAAGTTGGTTCAGCTAAACCGACAAAACAAGGCCAAGTTCGAGCCTACGAAGTTCCAACCCAGTAGACCTACTACGAACTTGAGCTTCAAGCCAAGAATAAAGTCGGGAGGAGCCCCGATTAATCGTGGACCATTCAATCCAAGAAATCAGATAATTTGTCATGGTTGTGGGCTTCCGGGGCATATCAAGAGTGAGTGCAAGAAGCCCAGGGTTGTTTTTTTTTGGTTGTGGAAAAGAGGGACACTTTAAGACAGATTGCCCTAACAAGACAACTGGAGGAGGGTTCAACAAGGGTGGAGCAAGGCCCGGAGGAGCCAGCAGATTCTCTGCCGGAAGTGGCAGCAGTGGGAAGAACAGTAACGGCAAACGCGCAAGGCCCTTCGGGAAATTGAATTGCACATCTCTGGAGGAGGCTGACAATTCGGACACCACCGTACTAGGTACGCTCAGTCTTCTTACCCAATATGGCAAGGTTTTATTTGATACCGGTGCTACCACCTCATTCATCTCTAGTTATTTTGTGGATAAGTATGGGGTAAGGTGTTCACGCTTAGAATGTCCTCTTACCGTTATGACGGCGGGAGGTACGCTCTTAGTTACTCGTGCAAGGCCAGATCAAGTCATTATGATCTGAGGTTGCACATACTACGCGGACCTATTCGTTATTCCTTTGAAGAATATTGATGCTGTCCTTGGAATGGACTGGATGACGGAGAATGGAGCTTTGATTGATTGTGAGGAGAAGACAGTTTCTCTTAGGAGACCTGGAGGAGGGAGAGTTACTTACCAAGCAGATAAGCATACTCATGTGGAGGCAGAACTCCAACTCAACTCACTCAATGAAGCTAAGTTAGAAGATATACCAGTAGTCAATGAGTTTCCGGATGTTTTTCCAGCTGAATTACCCGGAATGCCACCAGATAGGGAGATCGAGTTTACCATTGACCTGATACCAGGTACATCACCTATTGCTCAGGCACCATACAAGATGGGTCCTAAGGAGTTAAAGGAACTTAAAGAACAGCTGGATGAACTAGAAAGCAAATGATTCATCAGGGAAAGTGTGTCACCATGGGGATCACCAGTGATATTTGTGGATAAGCGCAATGGAGGAAGAAGAATGTGTGGTGATTTCAGAAATCTGAACAATGTCACCATCAAGAACAAGTATCCATTACCAAGAATACAAGATTTGTTTGACCAAGTTTATGGAGCCGGAGTGTTCTCCAAGATTGATCTCAGATCAGGGTACCATCAGATCAAGATCAAACCAGAAGATGTACCCAAAACAGCTTTTGTTTCAAGGTATGGACATCATGAATATTTGGTTGTTCCTTTTGGACTAACCAATGCACCTGCCATTTTCATGAATTTGATGAACAAGATCTTCATGCCATACCTGGATAAGTTTGTGATTGTGTTCATCAATGATATTCTGATATATTCGAAGAACAAAGAAGATCGTGCTAAGCACTTAAGGATTGCACTACAAGTTCTAAGGGAACATCAGCTATATGCCATATTCAGTAAGTGTGAATTTTGGTTAGACCAAGTAGAATTTCTTGGACATGTTATCAGCAAGGAAGGTATTGCAGTAAACCCTGACAAAGTACAGTAAGTTTTGGATTGGAAGGCACCAACCAATGTCAAGGAAGTTCGAGGATTCCTTGGAATGGCCGGGTATTATAGGAGATTCATTGAGGGATTCTCAAAAATAGCCGGACCAGTGACCAATTTGCTAAGGAAAAATACTCCTTTCGTATGGTCAGATAAGTGCGAAGCTAGTTTCCAAGAGTTGAAGAAACGTTTAACAACAGCTCCAATCTTAGCAGTACCTGAACCAGGGAAGGATTACACCGTATATTGTGATGCATCCAAGAGTGGATTAGGTTGTGTACTCATGCAAGATCGTAAGGTGATAGCTTATGGTTCAAGACAACTCAAACCACATGAAGTTAACTACCTAACTCATGATTTAGAATTGGCAGCCGTAGTGTTTGCTTTGAAGAAGTGGAGGTCATTTCTTTATGGATCGAAGTGTGAGCTTTACACAGATCATAAGAGTCTCAAATATTTCTTCACTCAGAAAGAATTAAATATGAGGCAGAGGAGATGGTTAGAATTGATCAAGGATTACGATCTTACTATCAATTATACACCGGGGAAAGCTAATGTGGTAGCTGATGCTTTAAGCCGGAAGAGTACTGAAAGTCAACCAATTCAATATGAATTGCCAAAAGAACTGCAGAGAGAAATAGAACAAGCAGTGATTGAGATACTGGAGGTACAATCTTTGGGGGGCTTGTATACCATGCAAGTCATGGAGGAAAGAACAAGTGATCTTAAGAATGAGATAATTCGGCGGCAAGACGAAGATCCATTCATAAAAGAAGAAATCCAAAGAATTGGGGAAGGAAGACCTTCCGAATTTCACTTAGAGAACATAGTTCATTATGGTTCAACAAGAGGCTTTGTGTACCGGATATTCCGGAGATCAAGAAGTTGATACTTCGGGAGGCACATGAGACACCGTACTCTATTCACCCTGGAAGTACCAAAATGTACATGGATCTCAGAGACATATTTTGGTGGAACAATATGAAGAGAGAGATTGCCAAGTATGTCTCAGAATGTCACACATGCCAAAGAGTAAAGGCTGAACATCAAAGTCCAGCAGGACCATTACAACCCTTAGAGATTCCGGAATGGAAGTGGGAAGAAATTGGAATGGATTTCATTACAGGATTACCAATGACTAAAACCCAAAAGGATATGATCTGGGTCATTGTGGATAGGTTGACCAAAAGTGCACATTTTCTAGCAGTAAACCAGAAGGATAACGCTGAGAAGCTGGTAAATGTTTATCTCAAAGAGATAGTCAGTAAACATGGTGTTCCGAAGAGAATAGTTTTAGATCGAGGATCTGTGTTTACTTCAGAATTTTGGAAGAAGATACATAAAGCTTTGGGATCTCAATTAGATTTCAGTACTGCTTATCATCCTTAGACCGGAGAGCAAACTGAAAGAACTAATCGGATTCTAGAAGACATGCTTCGGGCATGTGTCCTTGATTTCGGAGGATCATGGGATGAACATTTACCATTAGCAGAATTCTCCTACAACAATAGTTATCAAAGTATTCTTAAAGCAGCACCCTTTGAAGTTCTATATGGACGGAAGTGTAGATCACCTATTTGTTGGTTCGAGACCGGAGGCAAGTCTGAATTTGAACCAGATTACATCAAGGATCAACAACGTATTGTTGACATCGTCAGAGATCGCTTGAAGATAGCTCAAAGTCGTCAAAAAAGTTATGCAGATCAGAAGAGAAGAACATGGGAACCCGAAATCGGGGATATGGTCTATCTCCGAGTTAGTCAAATGAAAGGGCTCATGAGGTTCGGAGTTAAGGGAAAATTAAGTCCTCGGTATATAGGACCTTACAAGATTCTGGCTCAGAACAGGAATGTAGCTTATACTCTACAGCTACCCGAAAGATTAAAACAAGTTCATAATGTTTTCCACGTATCTCAACTCCGGAAGTGTTTGAAGGAGCCGGAGGATTCTGTTAATCAAGAGGAGTTAGAATTGGATTCAGACCTCACATATGTGGAGGAACCAGAAAAGATTCTAGCCGAAGACTGGAAGAGACTCCGAAACCGAGCAATAAAGTACTGTAAGGTACAGTGGAAACATCATCCTGAACGTGAAGCTACCTGGGAGAAGGAAGAGGAATTACGACAGAACTACCCCAAGCTATTCAGGTATTATTGTTACAACTTCGGGACGAAGTTCTCGTTAAGGAGGGAAGACTGTAATGTCCCAGCGTTTAGGAACTCACGGGGGGGGGGGGGGTAGAATATAAATTTGTGCATCTGCATGCATGTGTTTGCAAAACCTGAATAAATTTTTCGCAAAGTTAAAACCCCGGAGTGAATAAGGTTCTACTCAGTAACTGATGCTTTGATAGAAGTTGTTACTGTTAGTTGGTGGAATTTCGACATGACCTCCGGGTATTATTTGAATTTGAGATACTAGTGTTTGAATTATTTGAATTTAGGACTATTTGAATTTGAGTTTGAATTGTAATTAAATTTGAAATCAAATTGAAAAGACAAGGTTATATCTTAAGCTTAAATAATCAAAGCACAATTGAAATAGTAAATATGGAAATATTCCTTAATAATAACAAGTACAATTCTAGAAACAACAATTACACTTTATTGATAATAATACAAACTCTACATTGTTCTTACAATGGGATCAAAGGAGCCGCGGCATGATCGATTTGCTTGCATCTGTGGTGATATAATGAGCATGGCTGTTCACCGGCGGTCGCGTGTGGACGTGATCGATAAGGCTGCCCGGTGGTTGGCGTCTACGGCTGTACATGTTTGATGTGCTCGTTTCTGTGGTGACCTCGCGTCAGCGGCGATAACCCGTAGCTTAGGTGTGCTACAAAATCTTTCGTGAAAGAACGATAGGAAGACGCATGGCGGTGTTGGTTCGGTAAAGCTCGGGGCGATGGTTGTTGATCGGCGGGGGTAGCATTCGCTGGTGCCTCGATGTCTTGCTAGATCTGCTCGCTACGTCGACGGAGATTGTGGAAATACCTGTGTTGGTGTTGGTTGTTCGTAGCGTTACCGAGCATGCATGTCCGTCAGTGATCGCGTCTGGACCCGATCAATAAGATCGGGATTGCAACCCCCCTTATTGACACTGGAAATATCAGGGCTGATATTCATTTTATTTGGCTGTGGACTTTGTATTGTGAAGATCCCATGTGTTGGCGCCGGTGGTCTGCAACAATAACGAGCATGCATGTCCCCCGATGGTCGCGTGTGGACTTGATCGATACGAGCCGCGGCATGATCGATTTGCTTGCATCTGTGGTGATATAATGAGCATGGCTGTTCACCGGCGGTCGCGTGTGGACGTGATCGATAAGGCTGCCCGATGGTTGGCGTCTACGGCTGTACATGTTTGATGTGCTCGTTTCTGTGGTGACCTCGCGTCAGCGGCGATGACCCGTAGCTTAGGTGTGCTACAAAATCTTTCGTGAAAGAACGATAGGAAGACGCATGGCGGTGTTGGTTCGGTAAAGCTCGGGGCGATGGTTGTTGATCGGCAGGGGTAGCATTCGCTGGTGCCTCGATGTCTTGCTAGATCTGCTCGCTACGTCGACGGAGATTGTGGAAATACCTGTGTTGGTGTTGGTTGTTCGTAGCGTTACCGAGCATGCGTGTCCGTCAGTGATCGCGTCTGGACCCGATCGATAAGATCGGGATTGCAAGCCCCCTTATTGACACTGGAAATATCAGGGCTGATATTCATTTTATTTGGCTGTGGACTTTGTATAATTTTTGCACAAGGTTTCTGAACCCAACTTTCTCACATTCTCTTAATTTTGCAGAATGTTTGGTGGATTCATTCATCAGGTAAACAACAGCCACTGATATAATTATTTATCTAACGCAAAGTCACAACACCGACAAGCAACTGAGAAATCAGAGTTAAACAACAGACCAACAAATCTTCTAAGTACTACAAACATTCAACTACGGCAAGTCGAGAACACAAACGACTCACACAAATTAACCAGCCAAAAAATAGCTGGAGACTGCATGCTAAACCTTTACATAAGTCTGTACAGAGGAATACACCCAAAAGCAAACAAGAACCTAAATAGCACATATCTGGGGCTACGAGGGCAGGATTGATCGATCAGAAAGCTAGAAGGCACGTGATTACATAAGCCTGTACACAGCAATACACCCAAAAGCAAACATGAACCTAAATAGCACATATCTGGGGCTACGAGGGCAGGATAGATCGATCAGAAAGCTAGAAGGCACGCGATTATTTCGTTGAGCTCATACCCTTGATGATGTGAACGACGGAGGCTGAAAGCTTCTCCAGCTCTGTGGCAGGTAATACTGGGCCGGTGTAACGCACAGCTGCATCGTCGAACTCGTCGATGGATGGGATAGGTGGCGATACCTCAACAGAAAGAATGGACTGGTGCGTCACACAGAGCGAGACCAGATCGCACTTAATCTTGGACAGCATCGTCTGATCTTCTTGAAGAGACTTCCGAGACGACTCGCAGGATGCCTGAAACACGTCGCTCCAGAAGCGAGCTGTCATCAGCTCCCTGCGCGTGCGTACGAGCTCGGCGTAGTTGTCGTCTTCAATCACGAGTCCCTCGTGGTCTTTGAAGTGCTTGATAGCCGCACCATATGCTGAATCGACTGCGTCGTGGCACGTGCTCAGCCAGTCGCCATGGAAGCACTGCTTCTCCGGCGGCGGACCGTTAGACGAGGAGGCAGACGGCACGACAGTGATTGTTGCGCTGTATTCCCCTGGCGCCATCTCTCTAACTTCAGTCCTCGCCACAGGAACCCGAGTGTAGCTATCATCTGATCAAAGAGGAGCTTCTTTGGCACAACAAGGCTCCGTTCATGCTTAAGCAGAAGAGGAAAAAGTTAGATTAAGAGAGAAGAAACGGTAAACGCGAAAAGCAAGGCATGATATAGCACCCACCTTTGGGAAAAAGGACCTGTGAATGATGAGCGCTTCCTTATCACCGTCAGCTGGCGAATCCATCGATGAAACGAAGCTCTATCCTGCTCTTCTACTTACAGAGGAAGGAAAGGAAGACAAGACAGCGAGGGAGACGAAACGTGAGAGGGTTTCTGAGATTGCAGCTGCACAGGCTCCTAAATGTGAAGTCTCAGGTCAGGACAAGGGAGCTAGCGCGTCTCCTCGATACAAACGCCAGCACGATAATTATGCAGGCAGCACCATGCCACGCTCGGTGTGTGAGGTCTAGGTGCTGTAACGGACACATACGCATTTTATGTACTCCTCTCCTTCTCACCCGTAGGAGTGGGCGATGAGCGTACTCTTACATCCCTTCTATCTGAAACAAAAGCTGCCTTTTAGGAGATAATTATATACTGGATTAAATTAACGATACCATGTACGACTAACTTTGAACAAGGCACATTGAAGGGCACGAAGATATAGGCAATCACAAACCCTGCCAACGCCACCAAGATTTTCTGCAGAGCTTTCAAAGAAAATCAAGAAGAGGAGGCCAGGCCTCTCTCGAGAAAGAACGGATCTGAGATACAGCTTGAGCAAATAGAAACTGAGCAAATTCAAACATAGGGTACCATAGATTTGTCTTTATACTAATACAATACCATACAAACGCCTCTGTTCTGGTCAAAGGGAACCATACTACCCTAGGAATTCTAATTACATAGCAGGTTTCAGAACTACTAAACATACTAAAGGTCTTCTGCAAAGCATATATTACATATCACCGCTCGCTCTACTGGCAGATACATATACATATTTCATAAGGGCAGGAAACATAGCGAGCTTCAGAAACCTTCTAGGCACTAAGAAGTGCAGGGAAACATGGCGAGCTTCAGAAACCTTCTAGGCACTAAGAAGTGCAGGGAAACATGGCGAGCTTCAGAAACCTTCTAGGCACTAATAAGTGCAGGGAAACATGGCGAGCTTCAGAAACCTTCTAGGTACTAAGGGCGGTGTTCACAGCATATATTACATATCACCGTTTACTTCATTGGCAGATATATATTACAAACCCAGGGAAAGTAAGGATGTCACCCAAGAGCAAGCACTGAGATCACATCGAACACAAAATAAGCATGATACCTATGCAAAAAAAGATCAGATAACGGTATCAGGTGAAGAAGTAAAATGCGTGAAGGAAAACTAACAGTGTATACAAAACCAAGAGACTACCTTGCACAGGGGATCGAAAGGCAGATTTAACATGGAACTATTTCTTCTTCGCACCGGTCGCTCCCTTCCTTCCGGGGGCTATCTTACTGCCAATAAAAGAAGTAGGAACGCGATTACATCGGCAGCACACATATATAAGGCATGGGAAAATCATTTCATAAGGAGTATACATACGGTTTTTTTAGGATCCGGTGCATCCACGTCATCAAGCTGGCTGATCGTACTCTGTAAAAAGATAGAATGCATCATGCAACTGCCCTGAGTAATCGTAAAATACGCTGAAAGAAATGGTAACCAATACCGCTAGAAAAAGCCTAGGTCATTTTATGGACAAGATAGAAACTCTGAACATAACCTATCGCTTAGATGGTCGTGTAAGAACGATGATACAAGAACTTAAAATACATGCACATAAGACAGTATAGAACGATCTACAAGATCAAAGAGCAACTAATTTTAAATACGGAGCAGGGAAAAGACTGTAATCAATATCAATGGAACCACAGAAGTAGGCATCTACGAAGCATAGGTAAGTAACGAATACCAAACGGACATACAAAGCAGACCTGAGCGGCAGGGTCTGAAATTCCACCGTCAGCACCAGTGTTCCTACAAACGAGAAAAGACAAGCGTCGAAAGGTAAGCAGGTGCATCGAGCTGTAGACTGATCCATGGAACGAAGTAGGTCGCAGGCAAGCTACTTACAGCCCGTCTGTTTGTTCCAGAGGAGCGGCAGAAGGGGCAGCTGCAGCAGTGCTAGCGGCCTGGACATTGACAGTGCTAGAGCTCGCGTCTACCGAGACATTCTTTGCGCTGAGGAAGAAAACACAGGTCAGCAGGTTGCAAGCCCCAAAAGAGTAAGAAACATTAGAAAACATCGAAAGGTCCCAGGAAATAACCTGGAGCTTTTTCCAGCTTCCTTTCTCTTAGGCTGATCAAGCGGCTGCCATAGAGGTACGGCGGAGGTTAGCACGGAGGATACATGGTAGCAATAAGTAAGGCAACAAAATAATGCTGTACTGGAAGATCGTACCTTGCGAACGAGCGCCCTCTTCCTCGGTATTTCATCAGCTTCTATCGGAAGCTCTGGAACCTCGGTACCAACATCGGCAAGCAGGTTATCAAGTTCAGAGCCATTGGTTATAGACATGGGCAGCGTAGGCTGAGCACGGGTGTCATGTGGCACGAAGTTCTGCCTACCAAAAAAGGTCTCAATTGCATTAACCTGGAATGAAATGTTTCTCTGAGACAGGCTTTTTTGAGTGACAGACACGGCCAGGGTATATTTCTGAGAAACCACAGCAGCTATCTCACGTGGCAAGCCCGACGATCTTAAAAGCGACATGACAGTCTTTCCAACCAGCTGCCGAGCAACACGGTTGAAGAACACAAATTCTGCACTGGCAGTGCCATCAGTGGCAATAAGGCAGAGTCGGTACCTATATCAGAAAACTAAATGGTTAGCTGCCGGAGCAAGAAGCTACAAGCAATGGCGCACAAGGAATACATGTACGGAGCACGTTCGGAAAAGCGGCATACTTTGGATAAGCTTTCGTGGAAACGCAGCCTCCTGAGCATTTGTATTCTGAACCGTAGGACGTTGCAGACCTGTGACATTTGGAGCACGATTGGAACCACCATGGCTGTTCAGGCACGACACTCGCCACCGTCACAGTGCAGAGGAAATCTGTAGTATGCACGCGAGTTAACCAGGATGGTTAGACAAACACACAAACCATGCGCAACATACTCTGATTGTATTAGTGATAAGCCCTCTATATCCATTTAATAGTGTTTGATTTAGTATGCATAAGAAAACATCAATGGAGCAGGTACTACACACATTCTGCTTGCTCACTAACACACAGATCAGTACTCTGACCAAATAGAACTAAGAATAAACCGAGCATCACACTTTAGGTTCAGCCCTGAGGTGATTTAACAAAAGTATTTTAACAACCACTAAATATTGCAGCCCCATTACCATATAATTCATTTCCAAACTAGTGAGTCATCCTACAACTTTAATAAACAATTGAAATCGGCGAGACCTTACAGTCACGTGATGTTTTACTCCCTTCGTCTCTAAATAAATGTCATTGAAATGGATGATCCAAAACTCTGCACTATGACTGGAAAGCATATACGAAAAAAATTACCAAGATAGAGGCGTTCTGTCTATATATTCACCTACCAAGTTGATGGAAAAAATGCACTGTTATCATTGTCACTGATAAAATTCTAGTGTGTTCGCTAATGTGTAGAAACAAACATCTGAGATGTATTGCAGTCAGTAAGCTTTGCCAAGTACAAAGAAGATCATGAGACACAATCTTATCAAACAGGTAAAGAAATGCAACAAAGTGTTTTATGGAACCACCACTAATGGTGGATACAATAAATGTACCTCAGTCTCCCATGGGTCGATCTCTCTAAGCTCAGCCACTGTCTTGTGTGGAAGGTCACCCCTGTTCCGTGGAGCAGCAAACTTTTCAGTACCAGTAGTTATCCATTGAACCTTATTAAAGTCGTCGCCTAGCCTGGATACATCATAAATCAAGCATAAATCAAGACTGTAAGCCTAAGTCGTGGAACAGACAGATTCATCTCTATAAACTGGCAACAGACCTTTCAAAGTAGCTGTCGATTTCAGGTATTTCTTCATTTAAGTACCATCTACAAGCCGATCCTCCACTCAGAGTCTCGTCATCTACAACAAATAGGAAAGAATGAAGCAAACACACAACCAAGAACCAGCCTCTAAACTAATGGCAGAGCAACCTACTGTTGTAAGATTTCGTAAGAACACCAACAAAGACACCAACAATTGCATTGGTTTGCCCATTGTCGAAAACAAGATCCGCATCAAATTCAATAGCTCTTTGTCCCCACAGGACAAGCTTCACCTCTGTGTTCCTGGAATTTAAATTGAAGATTGTATTAGCATAGCCATGACTGCAAAAGAAGCGTGGATAACAGGCCAACGCATGATGCTAACCTGTGGTCCCTAAGAGAAACCACCCTCTTTGCAGTGTCAGAAGTGTTAGTCGACATGCGCACATGGCCCAGCTTGGAGACACCCACAATCTGTCCCAACACATCTGCAGAATGAACGATATGGGTCACACTGCAGGAAAGGTATGAAGGCACAGGGGAACAGACAGCACCAGGGTAAAGAATATACCAGTGAAACAATCCTGTGCGCCAACACGGGATGGCAGATCGTAGAACTGGGTGAGGTTGTAAACATACAGTGGAAATGATTCAGGTACATCTTCGACCTCGGTAACAGTTGTCCAGGGCGTGAACTTGATCATATATTTTGCAGGAAAAGGCTTGTATGAAGACTTGCTCTGAGTCACCAGGAACTTCTTGAGAGAATACACTCCATGTTCGGTAAGGGCCTTTTTAAACTTGTCAGCTTCATTGCCAGGTATCTCTGCATACATGGCATTACCCTGCAAGGCACAATTCGTTTAGCAAGAGCACCAGTCGCATTGAAAAGGAAACATAGAATGAAATATGGGCAATCCTGCTTTACACGAGCAGAAGGCTGACTGAAAAACTGTACCTCCTCGTCAACCAGCACGAGATCAACGTGGATTGGTGGCTGCCCATCGCGGGTTCCGCAGTAGTCCCATAGTCGAGCATCACGGACGCGGACATGCCAGTGCCTACTCGCCGGAGAAACATCTGACAGGGAGTCGAAACCCATCTGGAATAAAAGAAGCAACTGTAAGGCAGCATGAAAGTGAAACCGCTGGATCTCTAGGGCTTATGTAAAACAAGAACATATCGGAAATAACGTGTAAAGACAGCATAGCAACGTACAGGAGAAACACAGGAGAAGGCCAGAACCAAGACAATTGGCTGCAGCACACCACTATAGTTTAAAAAGCCTTAAACAAAGCAGTACACATCTAGATACACATATATACACACATATACAACGAGGAAAGGTCGGCGATCAGGTTAATGCGGCAAAGACCTCACGGTACACTATATTTCTAGTCCACCGCGAGTAATTCTGAGATTCATCCTCGATCAGCACCTTCAGACCTCCCTTCGAGGTCACACGCGGGAGTGCGACATAAAGCTGACCATGAGAGAAAACTGGATTTCTAAGATAGAGACCAACAACCGAAAGAGTCTGGCCTTGACTCTTATTGATGGTCATCGCATACGATACACGAATAGGAAACTGCCGCCTCTCTAATGTATATGGCCACTTCTTGCGCTTGTGTGATAGCATGATCTTAGGGATATAGACAGTGTCGCCAACATGTGATCCAGTTATAATACAGGCCTCAATCAACCTATCACCTAGGTCAGTGATTATCATTCGCGTGCCATTGCATAAACCTGCAGTTTGATTTAGATTACGCAACAACATAATTGGCATACCAACCTTAAGAACCAACCTATGATCAGGGAAATTGTTAATCGTTATAGTATTAAGCAACTCGACCTGGTAGATTGCATCCATGTCATTGAATTTCTCAGATACCTTTGACACGCAGTCATAACTAAAGTACTCCCTTTCCTCTCCAGGAACCATGGATACCATCACATCGTTAATTTCATTACACACCTCATTGGTGGGTGACAGTATAGCTCGATCACATAGGTAAGAAGCATTTTTATACATGGATGCAAAGTCAGTGTACACGGACTCTATAATAGCGTGGATTTTACTGTCACTAGACATGATCAGGACATCGAGTGGCAGCTCTATCCAGCAGGGGTCAGCCTCACCAAACCGACGCGAAACAGGAGCGGTACCATTTCCGACGGCTAAAATCCAATCACTAAATTCAGCAAGTTCACACTGCGACCTAGCATCGAGGGAGGGGTCTTTAAGTCGCATATTTTCTTTTAGCTCAAGGACTTTTGCAAAGGACCACAGAAAAGAGCTTGTTATAGCAGCGTTCACGGTCTGAGATCTCACGCCTCCTTCCACAACAGGCAAGATCTGGTTTAGATCACCACCGAGCACAACCACTTTACCACCAAAAGGAACAGAAGCAAGCGACTCATCCTCTTCAGAAAGGATGTCTCGAAACAAACGATCTAGAGCCTCAAAACAACGACGATGAGTCATAAGAGCCTCATCCCAAATGATTAGAACAACCGCCCTAACCAAGCCAGCAAGCATAGTGCCACACTTCATATCACATATGCTAGTTTCAGTCACGTCGACAGGGATCTTAAAACGCGAATGGGCAGTCCTACCACCGGGGAGAAGCAAGGAAGCAACACCGGAGGACGCAACAGTAAGCACTATCATACGTCGAGACCTTAAATGAGTAACAATGGATGTCCACAAGAAAGTTTTTCCAGTCCCACCAAAACCCGACACAAAGTAAAAAGCAGGAACACCAGAAGTAACACTGGTAACTATGGATCTAAAAGCATGTCTTTGATCACAGTTCAGTTTGGCAAACAGAACGGGAGACTGGGCAAGGAGTTCAGTTACATCGTAAGATAGCTCATCATCAATGAGTCTATTAGAAAACCCAGTCGAGCTGCTGCGCACAAGGGGAGGTAAGTTATAGCTACCAGGCGAAGAACCGTTTCTAGCAAATAGATGGTGTAGCTCTTCAAGAACCATATCTCTAAGTGTATCATCAGGAAGAGCATATGAGTCATCATTTAAGTTTTTACGCAGGTTATACAGTATGTCATCAGACATTGGCCTCCAGTACTTTTCAAAAAAACCAAGCTCGTCGCCTATCCCACAGTACATAAACATCATGACAAACAGTGCGCGCAGCTGACCACCCATACCCCAATTAACAGCCTCATCAAATGCCTTAAACCACTCCTGGTCATCACCCACCAAGCCTCTTGCAGCGCACGCTTCTTTAAAGGTGGCATACACAACACCCTCAAACGTCCTCACATCCTCGTATGATTCTGCTCCCTTTACATACATAAGCAGCATCCGCAAGAAATAACACTCACCACCACCGGGAGAAATATAGTACATTCTACCTATCATCTTGCCAAACCTACGCTTCGTCCACTGTCTATTCTCGCTTGACCAGCAGAAGCTAGAAGGGTACTCACAGTACGTAAGGCATCTACCGGAAGGGAACTTTTTGTTAGCTTCAAACCAACAAGTAAGGCTTGTTTTCTGCAACCTTGGTGTCGAGACCAGCGAGGGGAGATGGGTGGTGGGCTTGAATATCACATTGTTCATGTTAGGCATATGACAGGCAAGACGTTCTACAGACGGGTTGTGTGTATGAATGTCATAGCCATATAAACGCCAGATGCACTCCTTGTCACAGAGATAACGGCAGTTCAGGAAATCTTGAATTTCATCCTTCTCAAAATCACCAGCTAACGATCAGCCTATGGGTATACATCAGTTTCGGCAGAACCACTATGGGATCTCTTTTTGTACTTTGAAAAAAACCACCTTTGCACGGTCAGTGCCTTTGGTCACGTATTTGAATAAATACTTTAGCATCTCACTCTTGTTGCACCACTCTACATTGATGTGCGCCTGATATTTTTTTAGCAACACCATGTTATAAGGAACAACATGGAGGCTGTCAAGAAGCGTTCCATTTTTATTGACAGTAACACCTAAGTCGCGCCGCATGTACATAACAAAGCCCTTGTCGTCAACAGTGGTTTCACCCTGGAAATCCTTACGGTATTTTTTAGAACATACATTATTTTTCATGCAAGGACAGTTCTTGTTTGCAGCACCACATGGACCATGGAGCATGAACTCCTCTACCAGTGAATACCCTAGTGGATCATACATCGGATCAGGTATCTCAGCAGAGATGAACCTATCAGCCAGCTGGGTGATGCCTTCAGTCGACGGGTTATCGAGCCACACAAGGATGTGGGCGTGCGGCAGACCTCGCTTCTGGAACTCCACACTGACCAACACTGGGGAGGTAAAAAATACAAGTCACCATGGGCTGAAAAGTGCTGTTTAGGAGGGACAAAAGAAAGCAGGTACATGAACCTACTTCCACAGACGGTGCCAAAAATACGGCCGCCAGCGATGTCGGCAACAAGCTCGTCAAGTTTCATCTTGTACACCCTACAGACAAGGTCCGATCTGTCGGTGTATCTCTGTCCAGGCTCCAAAAGAAGGGCTTCTTTTATCTCAGGCCACCTTGGACAGCACGTAAACGTTATAAACAGGTGTGGGGAACCAAATACCCTACAGATGGCAACAGCATCCTGGAAGTTCTGCTGCTGGTATCGGTCGCCACCGGTGAAACTTGAAGGCACAACTCGTTTCTTGACTATGGTGCTACCATCTAAATTACCCTTTCCGATGGCGTCAGCCACTCCCTGGAAATGCTCACACCTGAAATCATCCTGGTGGGCAGCTATGTAAGTTAACCTACCTTCCTCGACACATGCATAGCAATCAACCTGGGACTGCGCAGAGAGCCTACCGCAGCACAGGAATGGGTTATTGACGCCTGGTCTGTAATGGCAGCAGAAACAGTAATATTCCTGCATGCTAACAGTGGTCCTTCCCTCGGTACAGCCTGGCTGCAAGTCTCTATGGGGGATGCCTAGTTGGAAGCCTCTATCAGCATGAGGAAAAAACAATGGGTACTGCAGGGCCATAAATGCATGATGCAGACTGGGAACATGGTGCAGGCCTTTGAGCTTGCTATCGACTATAATGTCGCGACGATAATTCTCAAGCGAAAAATCACCCACTATTAAACCAGCAAGCTCACTAACTGTTGGAAGGTTAAACTGGACAGGATCACCTCTTTCAGCGCCCACAATTCTAATAGCAATGCGCTCATCACACTCGCCAGCAAGCCGATCTCTAGCATCTCTAAACTTTTGAACAAGAGGGTTACAACTATTTAGCATAGATGACAACCCAGCCACTATATCAGCATCGGCGTCTACATCATCACGATCAGCCTCGGGCATCACAACATTAATTCGGTTTGCAACCTCATTTTGAGTATCATATATGTACAGCTCAACAAACTTCGGGGAAGCACCTTCATTTGGTAAAAGGGAGCCTATCCGGTGATATGCCTGGCCGGTCATTTTGAAAACATAAGGGCCACCCCTATCGTTAATGTGCCTATCAATATCAGCTCCCATCGAAGTAAACGCAAACATGGAATTGTACTGTCTTATTTTCTGTAAAAAGCGCGTGCTGCGGGAATCACCGTCAAATCTAAGCAGGTTGGCAAGGAAAGGCGGAGGAGGCTTGAAGGGCGGGATATACACCTTCCCACCCTTGCAGCATAAGCTGTAGAGCACACGGCGCTGCGTGACAGCGGTCTCTTTAGTGCAGCATTCAGCAAACCAGAACACGGCACCACAAAACTGACAACGGTAATCAGGCGCGCCGTGGTACGAGACGCCTGCATACGTAGCTGTAGGCGGCCGCCATCAGGCAACAGAAATAAATACAAAAGCAAGACCACCAACGACAAAGACCGATGAATGAAACGTACATCTACCTTTTAGGAAATCCATGTACTGGTTGTTGAAGAGGCTCCTGGAAGCAGACGCGGTTGGAAAGGGATAATGGCCTTTCGAACGCATGCAAAGAGACATAAGAAGGTGCATGTTCGACACACGAAAAAAGACTGATAGCAAAGGCGGACCTGATTTAGCCCATCTAAAGGTTCTTAGCCTGTAAAGTCGCTGGCGACGACGGATCCGTCCATACTCACGCGTGACAACAGGGAAAAATCCAGGGCCTGGATTGAGGACACGATATAGCTTTAGAACCCACAGACCACGCATAAAAGAGAATGAATCTCAGCACAGACCCGCATAGCGACTCACCCCTAAGACGCGAGGTATCGACCTGGACCGACGACGTCCGGTTATAACGTGGATCAAAGGCCGCTACAACAGAAGGAATCATAAGCGCAGGAGATTCAGGGACGATGAGCTAGCCGAAAAGTGCAGACATCCTACAAAACCGAAATAAATAACACGCACCACGAAACAACTCGATACGAGCCGAAACTCGAGCACGGTGCCGCGCCTCGGATCGGCACCGCGAGGATCCAGAGGTAGACGCCTCCATTACATGCACAAGCATACAGAAGAGAACGACATACGCGCACGCATCAAAAACATAACAACGAACAGGCAGAGCGCGAACGCTTACCTCTCCCAGGAACGACGAAATCAGAGGAAAAGGCCGACGAAGGAACCAATCACCGAACCAGCGAGGTCGAAGAAGGAGCCAATCACCGAACATTGACCAGCAGTTCAACAGTAGCGATGAACACCGAGCTGCGGACAAATCCCAAAATGATTAGACGAACAACAGAGCAAATTATTCCACGAAGAACAGAGGAAAGAAGAAAGACCTCAGCCAAGACCATCCACGGCGCGAGGCCTGCACACGCGAGCAAAGCAGGCGGAACCGGCTAGGAGATGGGGGAACGCGGCGCAGGGGCAGGCGGAGAGCTCAAACGGCGGGGGGACTCGATTACCGGGCGGCGCCTCTGTCCTGGGAGAGACAAAACGAGATCTTTTATCTCTGCGTCCAAAAGCACAAATGCACGCACGCAGCTTGGCCCAGCCCGTAACCAACGACGCTGACACGAGGGACCAAAGAAATAAGACCCCACACGCAGACTATGCCAGGCACAACGACGCGGTAGGCGCGCAGGCAGGCCAACACCGCTCGAACCGCCGCGCGCCTCGAGCCTCGAGCACGCATATGGGCGCCCCAAAACGTCACGCACACAGCACGACCCAACTCTCCTGTGACGGCCGGGACCAACAGAGAAGGAGGCCCGCCTGCAGCCAGACGGGCGCAGACGCGACGAAAAAAACGAAAAAGAAGAGGCGACCCTGCGGCTCTGCGGCAAGGAAAGTTGCTGCTCTGCCACAACAGTGTATGGGCTGCCTAGGCACACACGAACGGGCTATACCACAGTTTGCACACACCCAATAATAGACGGGACCACGCAGCCATGGACCCAACCGCATCCACAGCAGGCAGAGCAGAGAAGTGGAAATAAAAACAGAAATAGAAAGGGGCAGCTCTCAGCGACCACGAAAGGCCAAGCACCGGTCAGGCCCACCATGCGTTCTTCTCACACCCGCGTTGCACATGCGCCTCGTCCACCACGCACACAGACAAGGGGACCCCGCAGCCCATATGGCCCGCAACGCAGAGATGCAGACTGGCTGAGCGGAACGAAAAGAAAAACACGAAACGCAGCGACCAACTCTCTCTCACGCGCACGAAAGTCCACGGGCCGGTCAGGGCTGGTCCCACCACGGGCCTCTCGTACAGACAAAACGAGAGCTGCGCGTGAGACAGAACGAAAACACGTAGAACGGCGGTGGAAACAAAACGAGAACTGCGCGTGAGACAAAACGAAAGCACGTAGAACGGCGGCGGAACGGAAATCAAGTGCGGTACGTTTTGCCCAAAATGTACGCGTGGATCGCGCGAGGAGGCGCCCAGCCCCTCCGCGATTACTTGTCTTTGATTCGCTTATCAAAGTATACACTTTCTTGTTTCTTTGCAAATAAAATAATTGGCCATATTGATTTTTTATTAAATTTTTTAGGAAATTTAAGTTGCATTCGAAGCAAATTGTATCATCGATGGAATCAAATGTTCCACAATGGCCGCAATCTTATGCTAGATCAAAGTAAAATTAACATGCAATGGATTTTTATGTACTATTGGAAAAAATAATCTTTCAGTAGCAACGAGAAATGTAGCAACCAGAAGCTCCTTGATCTGTTATTTTTTAACTTGTCGTCATCGATAGTTCTGGTGCTAGGAGAATAGCGAACACGAGATCCATGTATGGACTGATTCTCACCAATGTTAGGTTTCTATTTAGTGTTAGTTATAGTTCCACGCTAGAGATAAGAGTAAAATTCCAATGGCTTAATTCTTGTCATGGTGTGAACATTATGGGAACGTTTGGTTGCAATGCCTAGGTAGGCAATAGCTAGCTAGGCCAGCTCCTCTTAGCTAAGCCTTGCGTGGCTGTACGTTTGGTTCGGATGCTTTGCTTTTGCTGGCTAATTAGCACGAGCTAGTCATTTGGTTGGATTGCCGTGGTTGCTTTTGAAGGCAAGCTAGCACCTAAACCAAGCGGAAGAAGTGGACGTGGGACTTCTTTTTCGTGCGGAGAAGTTTGCCGTCCGGAAGCTAGCAGAATCGACTCTCCCAGCGTGGCAAGGTTTTTCTGCCCCTTTGAGGCTAGCTTGTGTAATGTCCCAGCGTTTAGGAACTCACGGGGGGTAGAATATAAATTTGTGCATCTGCATGCATGTGTTTGCAAAACCTGAATAAATTTTTCGCAAAGTTAAAACCCCGGAGTGAATAAGGTTCTACCCAGTAACTGATGCTTTGATAGAAGTTGTTACTGTTAGTTGGTGGAATTTCGACATGACCTCCGGGTATTATTTGAATTTGAGATACTAGTGTTTGAATTATTTGAATTTAGGACTATTTGAATTTGAGTTTGAATTGTAATTAAATTTGAAATCAAATTGAAAAGACAAGGTTATATCTTAAGCTTAAATAATCAAAGCACAATTGAAATAGTAAATATGGAAATATTCCTTAATAATAACAAGTACAATTATAGAAACAACAATTACACTTTATTGATAATAATACAAACTCTACATTGTTCTTACAATGGGATCAAAGGAAAGATAAATTACAATAGTTTTGCAGTTAAGCTAATACAAGGAGCTAAACCTAGAACCAAGCCTAACTACCTCATTGCATCCAAATTCTTCAAACCTGCAAAACAAAAACACTAAACCAAAACAGAAATGGTTAGGAAGGGGTTAGTACCCTCAGGTTGTCAGTGAGATGCACTGATTAATCATCACAGGGTTTTAAACAAATAGGTAGTATCTGTTCTGTTACAAATAGCCTCAGACCAGCATCATAGGCATAAGCATGGAAATACAACTGGCATCACAAAAATATTACCAGGCAAGGATAAGACCAACCGAGTGCCTGTGAAAATATCTATTCACTAGTCAGACATGCACATAACTTACTCACGAAGCAGCAAGCAGCTCAGTCATACACAAGCACACAACACACTCAGGCACCACCTTTTGTGCTGTCAAAACTGAATCTGGAGTATAAAATCCCCAACAGTCATATGGGGAAAACACACACCTCATATTCCCCTGCTCAAGCACAAAAGAACAGGAAATAACACCACCCAATCAATCACTCCATTGGATACTGGAGCAAGTGATTGCAAACTTTCAATCAAGCAATCAAGGCCAAGGTACCAGGGAGCACAAGGAGAAAAACAAGCAATCCACAAGCACCAAAATCCACCAACCAATTTGATCAACACACAAGGTGAATATCCTGAGTACCCTCTAAGCCATTTTCTGGCTAAGTTGCACACAAGATGGGTTGGGGATGCTAGTACCCTCAGATAGGCATAGAGATGCTATGCTAAACTCATCATTGGGATTTATTTATCGAGTCCAGTATCTGTTCTTATTTAGAAAAAGGCCTCAGACTATGCATCATTGTCTTGGGGCTAAGAGAACTAGTGCAAGTATCTGTTCTTAAATTATAAGTCTCAAAGAAGGAAAATATATCAGGTGTAGTGCTCTGTTCTTATCATGTGATACAAAGAAATATCATACCCACTAGATACAAAGGTTTTTAGCAAAGGGGACTTGAGTCAAATTACCAGCCAAAGTCACTGGATTATGCCACAACCACATACAGGGTGCTGGGCACCAGATCAGGATCTGATACCACAGAACCACTGAATTAGGACATAAAAACAGTAAAATTGGAAACTTGGATTGATGGCATATTCTCTGAATAATTATTCAGAGTAACACCTATCAAACAGCTTAGCGCACCCATAGAACATTGGATAGCATATGTTTGCTACCAGGAATTTACCAGATAGCCAATAAACAAGAGTTTGACACAAGGAACAACCCAAAGGGTGTGATCCCATAGTAATAACATTGGAAATAAATCCCAGATAAATTTCCACTAGCAGCACAAGGCCAAAACCCAGCAACACCTCACAGTACCTAGCAACAGAGATAACTTAGGTGCACCATAAAAATTCCCTGTTCATCATAGAACATGACATGATTTCCATATCTTCCTTATCAAATAAATCATGTGGTAATTCCATAGCTAATCCAATCAATCGCTAGATCACATAGAGCATCACAGGGAGGCACGGTATGAGCTAGCTCGATGGCTAGGCTCCAGAGCAAGGGGGAAGGTAGGAGTCCGAGAGAGAGAGAGAGAGAGGTGAGAGGGCAGAGAGAGAGGAGAGAGGCACTTACAGGTGGTCACCATCGTGGTGACCACATCCGGATGGTGAGAGGAGCACGGCGGCGAGCCGCGGTTGCCCCAGAAGGCCGTCCCGGCGGCGGCGTCTCCGGAAACCTAGTCACCCAAGCAGCAGCAGCAGCACCTCAACCTCCTGGAGCATCCACGAATCACATCGAGGAGTCAAGGTCACCGGAGGGGTGGTGGAGCCCCGGGGTACCGAAACCTAGGGTTAGGGTTTGGGGTTGCCACGGGAGCCACACAGGGAGAAAGTTAGATCGAAGAAGGAGGCGTAGTAGAGGGCAGGGAGGAGAAGCGGTGGCGCTAGGTCACGGGGAAGGAGATGGACGGAGAGGGGCGGATAAATCGCCGGAGGAGAGGGGCGATGGGAGCGCCTCTGCGTCGCCTCGCGCAGAGGGAGGAGGAGGAGAATATGGGGGGATCGGGTCGTGTGTGTGCGCCTGGTCTGATCCGGCCCGACCAGACCAGTGGGTTAGGTCCAACCCTAACCCCAGGGACCACCTGTCAGCCCTAGGGGCAGATGGGTAATTACCCTAAAATTTTAATAAAAGAGTTATAAAATAATACCTACACTTATGCAAATTTCAATTAATTTGAATTTAAATACTTATCAAATCAGTACAAGTTTTTGTATATAAACTATTAAGCATAATAACACCATAATATTTATAGTCTTAAAAATTGATTATTTTGAAATAGTAATTTATAATAAAAACTTGTTTAGAATAAGTAAATCAACTAAGATTATATCCTTTCAAATTTCTATAGTTAGTTATTTCAAAACATTTCATAATTCATGTCTCTGAGAAAACAATAAATATCCAATCAATTAATTAAATTAATAAAAATATAATAAAATAATAATAACAACATCAGTAACCATTAATCATGAAGAGTAGTGTGATCAAACAAAACAAGTTTTATCAAAGATTTATTATACCAAATGATCCTTCAAAAATTGCATACATCCCATCATTATGCATAATAGCATCATTTGCTTCTTTAAACATTGTCTTTACCGGACAATGATGCTATTTTGTAGAACAAGGAAGTCAGGATCCACCTCAAGCTTCAGACTTCAATACCTGTCCGTATCCAGGCAAGTTCATCACTTGCTCATGTCCTTTGAACTATTTCATAATAACTATTTTCAAAACCCTATTGTAATACCATCCCCACTCAAAAGAATGCATGATCCTATTTTTATAATAACTTGACTAATTGAATGACTACCAGAGTGGTAGTGTTCTGTTTGGTGGGTGGATGGAACCATGGTAAGATGAATAGGTCTAAGGAAGGTTCCATCTGCACGGGAAAGTATTACCTAGGAGTTAACAACCAATGCCGTCAGAACTCGGTGCGCCGTAGATATCGCGTTGACCATGGGTCTTCTATGGGGGGAGTAAGTCAGCCGTGATACTTTTCTCGTTCGCATGTCAACGGACTGCTAGAGACGTACGCTGTAGGTTCTGCGGGACTACATGCACATGGGTGGGAGCCCTTAGGTCCCACGGACTCTGGGGTCTATGAGTGTCTGCAGGGGCACGTAGATCTCCATCGTGAGGGGTGGAATCAGGCGTTCAACCTGCTGGTGGAAATGGGTGGGCATGCGTTGTGCGGAGAAGCACGGTTTGGCTTGGACCAACAACCGGGCCCCACACCTGAGTGGGAGTGGCCAGGATCGCGCGCCTGGTTGTGCAACATGGTCTTGGTCGCCCATGGGTAAAGTAATGCACCTCTGCAGAGTGTAAAATGATGTGGCATGTTACCCCTTGTTCCGGGATGGAACTGCGAACGCTACAGGAAAGGCAACTCCATGAAGTTCTAGTCCTGTGATGGTCTGGCGGGCATAGTTTTCAGTACTAAAAGAAATCTCTTGAAGAAATTTTTGACAAACTTGCATCTGTCTAGACTCCTTAGAGTCGAGGACCGTAGTTAGTGCATCCATTAACTCTGTACTTACAAGAACTTGCTGAGTAACGCTCGTTACTCGTTCAATCCCGTTTGACCCCTGCTTAGGTTATGAGAACTTAGAAGAAGCATCCTTCAACATCCTTGGAGGCCAGGAAGATATCTTCTACGAAGAACCGGACCTCTCCGGTGGAGTGGAAGGAGTTGACTATCTCATCCAGTATGGAGTAGACCCCAATGGGGATGAGTCTGACTAGGTTTAGCCTAGTCTAAACGAATACTTATCACGGTTGAATCGAGCAGCCATGGTCTCTTGTTGGCTGTTGAGTTCCCGTGTTAGCATCTGTTTATTTTTCAGTTGGCGTTCTAACTTCAATAATGGATGACCTCGATGTGAGCTCATCCTTTTGTCAGTACACTTTGTTTTGTAATATATTTGTTGTATGACAATTTGGCCCGCAATGTTTCTGTTGTACCACCCTGAGGGATGTAATATTTGCGGAACGGTGTTCTGTGAGTGCTATATCAACGACTGGCGTACGACAACATGCAGTGGTATGTCGGGTCACCACAGCTGGTATCAGAGCAATTGCTTTGACCTTAGGTTGGAAACCTAGTAAAGGGATATACCCTGTAGGGTTTTAGAACGTACCAATAAAGAGTTCACTGGAAGTATGATAGGTATTCACTTGGGAATATTCTGGTCATATTTCCGGAATGTTGAATCTTTATGATGTTATATTATATAACATTTATGTTACTTGTGAACAACGATCATGAACGGCGGGAGTTCCGGGAGAACTGAGTGGGTTAAACATGAGAGGTTGTACCACTACAAGGGAGAGTTGACCGAGCAACTGCGAGCTTTGCTCTGAGCTTTCGAGTTCGACACCAACCTTAAAGTTAATACTTACACGTATAAGGATGGGGAGATGGTTCTGAAGTATCGGGTATTAATTTTAATACCTAGGGAGTTAACCTCACACATAACCACACCTAGTGGTGAAGGGAGGAGCCAAATGGCAGCATACCAACAGGCTTTAGTCCAAGCTTTAGCCACTATCAGGGAGTATAAAGCTAGTCAGTTGTCTGGTACTAGCTTCACAGCTATACCGCACGACCGCCTTAGTACAGAGTTGGCACTTGACCATTCTGTGCTGATCAAAACAAGCCTAAACTAGCCACTAGCCTTTTAGATCGCTACAGGAAATTGGTGGGATCTTTCTACAAGACACATCAGGTCATCGTGGATGACAAGGATGGAATGTTGAAGGATTTAACCAAACCACCTAGTCCTGAGCAAAAGGGGAAGCAGAAGGCTCAGGAAAGTGATGAACCTTATTATTCCGCAGGACTCGAGGCAGCTGGGAAATCACACCATGATCGGCAGTCCAGGTATTCTACCACACCAGAACCCATTCACTACCCTTTCATACCACATAGTGAGCCGAGAACCCTATGATCCGTTTGACATATCGGATACACCCGGAGACATAAAACCAAATACTTTTGGTGGGGTCCCAGAATCAGATTCCTTCATGGAGAACTCTGATGGCTGGAGGTATGACTGGTATCCTGGTACTAGTCAGCATCCAATTCCATCTGACTATATGTCAGAAGATGAGGATCAGGATAGTGTGGAAATAGTGGCAGCCGAGGAAGCAGATATGGTCGTTATAAATATCTCATCTGGGGAGGAGGAGCCGGATGAAGCCCAGCCGATGCAGGAGGAACCGTTTGATCACAGCCACTGCACGAGTACCACCTATTTTGCAGAAGGTGAAGCCTCACAGAGCACTAGTACTGATGAGTTTGTGTCTTACTCTGATGATTATCTGGACATGGATTGGCTCTCTTTGAGTGATACCCAGTCTATGGACACTTCTGACACAGACTATGTGCCATCTAGGAGGCCGTTTTATCCTGAGACGGTGCGCAGGACTCCACGTTACACAGGGTGGACTCCTGGTATGTACTCGGAGTAGTACCACGACATCCAAGAAGTGCAAGTGAGGGCTCGAGTTAAGTAGTAGTCTGGAGTTTCGAGCCATGTAACTAAATAAGGGTCAGAGTGTCTGCGTGACCCAGTTGTGTTTTCTACTGTTGCACTTTCGTTAATCACTGCGGTGAAGGCTTGTAACAAACTTATAAGTATATGTATAATATGTGAAATATGTTGCTTGTATCTGGATTTGGTTTTGTTTCTCTTGTGTGATTAGTGCTGCATGTGAAGTGAGGCTCAGAAAGCATGAGCATGATGTAATTATGAGTTTGTTCGCTTCACATTGCAGGACTAAGGGGTTATGGAGAGTGGCGAAGCTAGTGAAGCAGACGCTCAGCGTCTCGAACGGGAGAACAAGGCCAAGGCTGATGAAGACACTGCCAGAGTAGAGTTGCCACCACCACCACCACTTAGGCCATTGGCGGAGCAGAACTTCCTGGAATACATGCGATTTGTACAGGAGAACCAAAACAAGTTCATGCAAGAAATGCTTAACCGGGTGGGACCTGGAAGAGCAGCGGAACCTAGGACACTAACATTGTCTGATTTCCTCAAGACTAAACCAGCACCGTTTGCCACGGCCAAGGATCCCATGGAAGCGGAAGACTGGTTAGTCGATACAGAAAGGAATCTTAAGGCTATCAAGGCAAGTGATGAGGAGAAGGTGCGCTTTGCTACACACCTTCTAAATGGTTCCGCAGCAGCATGGTGGGATAATCAGATTATTATGAAGCCACCAGAAAGGGAATACACGTGGAATGAGTTCAAGGAGAAATTCAGGGAATATCATGTCCCTGACAGCGTTATGGAGATTATGAGGTGGCAATTTGAGGATCTTCAACAGGGGACACACCATATGATATGGTATGTCAATGAGTTCAGCAGGCTCTCTAGATATGCTGCTGATGAAGTTGATACCGACAAGAAGAAAATTAAGAGGTTCTTGAGAGGGATGGATCCCTATGCAGCCATGCAATTAAGAACATCCAAACCAGCTAACTTTCAGGAGTTGATGAACTCCGCAGTTACCTGGGAGAACGATTACAAGTTGGTTCAGCTAAACCGACAAAACAAGGCCAAGTTCGAGCCTAAGAAGTTCCAACCCAGTAGACCTACTACGAACTTGAGCTTCAAGCAAAGAATAAAGTCGGGAGGAGCCCCGATTAATCGTGGACCATTCAATCCAAGAAATCAGATAATTTGTCATGGTTGTGGGCTTCCGGGGCATATCAAGAGTGAGTGCAAGAAGCCCAGGGTTGTTTTTTTTTGGTTGTGGAAAAGAGGGACACTTTAAGACAGATTGCCCTAATAAGACAACTGGAGGAGGGTTCAACAAGGGTGGAGCAAGGCCCGGAGGAGCCAGCGGATTCTCTGCCGGAAGTGGCAGCAGTGGGAAGAACAGTAACGGCAAACGCGCAAGGCCCTTCGGGAAATTGAATTGCACATCTCTGGAGGAGGCTGACAATTCGGACACCACCGTACTAGGTACGCTCAGTCTTCTTACCCAATATGGCAAGGTTTTATTTGATACCGGTGCTACCACCTCATTCATCTCTAGTTATTTTGTGGATAAGTATGGGGTAAGGTGTTCACGCTTAGAATGTCCTCTTACCGTTATGACGGCGGGAGGTACGCTCTTAGTTACTCGTGCAAGTCCAGATCAAGTCATTATGATCTGAGGTTGCACATACTACGCGGACCTATTCGTTATTCCTTTGAAGAACATTGATGCTGTCCTTGGAATGGACTGGATGACGGAGAATGGAGCTTTGATTGATTGTGAGGAGAAGACAGTTTCTCTTAGGAGACCTGGAGGAGGGAGAGTTACTTACCAAGCAGATAAGCATACTCATGTGGAGGCAGAACTCCAACTCAACTCACTCAATGAAGCTAAGTTAGAAGATATACCAGTAGTCAATGAGTTTCCGGATGTTTTTCCAGCTGAATTACCCGGAATGCCACCAGATAGGGAGATCGAGTTTACCATTGACCTGATACCAGGTACATCACCTATTGCTCAGGCACCATACAAGATGGGTCCTAAGGAGTTAAAGGAACTTAAAGAACAGCTGGATGAACTAGAAAGCAAAGGATTCATCAGGGAAAGTGTGTCACCATGGGGATCACCAGTGATATTTGTGGATAAGCGCGATGGAGGAAGAAGAATGTGTGGTGATTTCAGAAATCTGAACAATGTCACCATCAAGAACAAGTATCCATTACCAAGAATACAAGATTTGTTTGACCAAGTTTATGGAGCCGGAGTGTTCTCCAAGATTGATCTCAGATCAGGGTACCATCAGATCAAGATCAAACCAGAAGATGTACCCAAAACAGCTTTTGTTTCAAGGTATGGACATCATGGATATTTGGTTGTTCCTTTTGGACTAACCAATGCACCTACCATTTTCATGAATTTGATGAACAAGATCTTCATGCCATACCTGGATAAGTTTGTGATTGTGTTCATCAATGATATTCTGATATATTCAAAGAACAAAGAAGATCATGCTAAGCACTTAAGGATTGCACTACAAGTTCTAAGGGAACATCAGCTGTATGCCAAATTCAGTAAGTGTGAATTTTGGTTAGACCAAGTAGAATTTCTTGGACATGTTATCAGCAAGGAAGGTATTGCAGTAAACCCTGACAAAGTACAGTCAGTTTTGGATTGGAAGGCACCAACCAATGTCAAGGAAGTTCGAGGATTCCTTGGAATGGCCGGGTATTATAGGAGATTCATTGAGGGATTCTCAAAAATAGCCGGACCAGTGACCAATTTGCTAAGGAAAAATACTCCTTTCGTATGGTCAGATAAGTGCGAAGCTAGTTTCCAAGAGTTGAAGAAACGTTTAACAACAGCTCCAATCTTAGCAGTACCTGAACCAGGGAAGGATTACACCGTATATTGTGATGCATCCAAGAGTGGATTAGGTTGTGTACTCATGCAAGATCGTAAGGTGATAGCTTATGGTTCAAGACAACTCAAACCACATGAAGTTAACTACCTAACTCATGATTTAGAATTGGCAGCCGTAGTGTTTGCTTTGAAGAAGTGGAGGTCATTTCTTTATGGATCGAAGTGTGAGCTTTACACAGATCATAAGAGTCTCAAATATTTCTTCACTCAGAAAGAATTAAATATGAGGCAGAGGAGATGGTTAGAATTGATCAAGGATTACGATCTTACTATCAATTATACACCGGGGAAAGCTAATGTGGTAGCTGATGCTTTAAGCCGGAAGAGTACTGAAAGTCAACCAATTCAACATGAATTGCCAAAAGAACTGCAGAGAGAAATAGAACAAGCAGAGATTGAGATACTGGAGGTACAATCTTTGGGGGGCTTGTATACCATGCAAGTCATGGTGGAAAGAACAAGTGATCTTAAGAATGAGATAATTCGGCGGCAAGGGATAATAATACAAACTCTACATTGTTCTTACAATGGGATCAAAGGAGCCGCGGCATGATCGATTTGCTTGCATCTGTGGTGATATAATGAGCATGGCTGTTCACCGGCGGTCGCGTGTGGACGTGATCGATAAGGCTGCCCGGTGGTTGGCGTCTACGGCTGTACATGTTTGATGTGCTCGTTTCCGTGGTGACCTCGCGTCAGTGGCGATGACTCGTAGCTTAGGTGTGCTACAAAATCTTTCGTGAAAGAACGATAGGAAGACGCATGGCGGTGTTGGTTCGGTAAAGCTCGGGGCGATGGTTGTTGATCGGCGGGGGTAGCATTCGCTGGTGCCTCGATGTCTTGCTAGATCTGCTCGCTACGTCGACGGAGATTGTGGAAATACCTGTGTTGGTGTTGGTTGTTCGTAGCGTTACCGAGCATGCATGTCCGTCAGTGATCGCGTCTGGACCCGATCAATAAGATTGGGATTGCAACCCCCCTTATTGACACTGGAAATATCAGGGCTGATATTCATTTTATTTGGCTGTGGACTTTGTATTGTGAAGATCCCATGTGTTGGCGCCGGTGGTCTGCAACAATAACGAGCATGCATGTCCCCCGATGGTCGCGTGTGGACTTGATCGATACGAGCCGCGGCATGATCGATTTGCTTGCATCTATGGTGATATAATGAGCATGGCTGTTCACCGGCGGTCGCGTGTGGACGTGATCGATAAGGCTGCCCGGTGGTTGGCGTCTACGGCTGTACATGTTTGATGTGCTCGTTTCTGTGGTGACCTCGCGTCAGTGGCGATGACCCGTAGCTTAGGTGTGCTACAAAATCTTTCGTGAAAGAACGATAGGAAGACGCATGGCGGTGTTGGTTCGGTAAAGCTCGGGGCGATGGTTGTTGATCGGCGGGGGTAGCATTCGCTGGTGCCTCGATGTCTTGCTAGATCTGCTCGCTACGTCGACGGAGATTGTGGAAATACCTGTGTTGGTGTTGGTTGTTCGTAGCGTTACCGAGCATGCATGTCCGTCAGTGATCGCGTCTGGACCCGATCAATAAGATCGGGATTGCAACCCCCCTTATTGACACTGGAAATATCAGGGCTGATATTCATTTTATTTGGCTGTGGACTTTGTATTGTGAAGATCCCATGTGTTGGCGCCGGTGGTCTGCAACAATAACGAGCATGCATGTCCCCCGATGGTCGCGTGTGGACTTGATCGATACGAGCCGCGGCATGATCGATTTGCTTGCATCTGTGGTGATATAATGAGCATGGCTGTTCACCGGCGGTCGCGTGTGGACGTGATCGATAAGGCTGCCCGGTGGTTGGCGTCTACGGCTGTACATGTTTGATGTGCTCGTTTCTGTGGTGACCTCGCGTCAGCGGCGATGACCCGTAGCTTAGGTGTGCTACAAAATCTTTCGTGAAAGAACGATAGGAAGACGCATGGCGGTGTTGGTTCGGTAAAGCTCGGGGCGATGGTTGTTGATCGGCGGGGGTAGCATTCGCTGGTGCCTCGATGTCTTGCTAGATCTGCTCGCTACGTCGACGGAGATTGTGGAAATACCCGTGTTGGTGTTGGTTGTTCGTAGCGTTACCGAGCATGCATGTCCGTCAGTGATCGCGTCTGGACCCGATCGATAAGATCGGGATTGCAACCCCCCTTATTGACACTGGAAATATCAGGGCTGATATTCATTTTATTTGGCTGTGGACTTTGTATAATTTTTGCACAAGGTTTCTGAACCCAACTTTCTCACATTCTCTTAATTTTGCAGAATGTTTGGTGGATTCATTCATCAGGTAAACAACAGCCACTGATATAATTATTTATCTAACGCAAAGTCAGAACACCGACAAGCAACTGAGAAATCAGAGTTAAACAACAGACCAACAAATCTTCTAAGTACTACAAACATTCAACTACGGCAAGTCGAGAACACAAACGACTCACACAAATTAACCAGCCAAAAAAGAGCTGGAGACTGCATGCTAAACATTTACATAAGTCTGTACAGAGGAATACACCCAAAAGCAAACAAGAACCTAAATAGCACATATCTGGGGCTACGAGGGCAGGATTGATCGATCAGAAAGCTAGAAGGCACGTGATTACATAAGCCTGTACAGAGCAATACACCCAAAAGCAAACATGAACCTAAATAGCACATATCTGGGGCTACGAGGGCAGGATAGATCGATCAGAAAGCTAGAAGGCACGCGATTATTTCGTTGAGCTCATACCCTTGATGATGTGAACGACGGAGGCTGAAAGCTTCTCCAGCTCTGTGGCAGGTAATACTGGGCCGGTGTAACGCACGGCTGCATCGTCGAACTCGTCGATGGATGGGATAGGTGGCGATACCTCAACAGAAAGAATGGACTAGTGCGTCACACAGAGCGAGACCAGATCACACTTAATCTTGGACAGCATCGTCTGATCTTCTTGAAGAGACTTCCGAGACGACTCGCAGGATGCCTGAAACACGTCGCTCCAGAAGCGAGCTGTCATCAGCTCCCTGCGCGTGCGTACGAGCTCGGCGTAGTTGTCTTCTTCAATCACGAGTCCCTCGTGGTCTTTGAAGTGCTTGATAGCCGCACCATATGCTGAATCGACTGCGTCGTGGCACGTGCTCAGCCAGTCGCCATGGAAGCACTGCTTCTCCGGCGGCGGACCGTTAGACGAGGAGGCAGACGGCACGACAGTGATTGTTGCGCTGTATTCCCCTGGCGCCATCTCTCTAACTTCAGTCCCTCGCCACAGGAACCCGAGTGTAGCTATCATCTGATCAAAGAGGAGCTTCTTTGGCACAACAAGGCTCCGTTCATGCTTAAGCAGAAGAGGAAAAAGATAGATTAAGAGAGAAGAAACGGTAAACGCGAAAAGCAAGGCATGATATAGCACGCACCTTTGGGAAAAAGGACCTGTGAATGATGAGTGCTTCCTTATCACCGTCAGCTGGCGAATCCATCGATGAAACAAAGCTCTATCCTGCTCTTCTACTTACAGAGGAAGGAAAGGAAGACAAGACAGCGAGGGAGACGAAACGTGAGAGGGTTTCTGAGATTGCAGCTGCACAGGCTCCTAAATGTGAAGTCTCAGGTCAGGACAAGGGAGCTAGCGCGTCTCCTCGATACAAACGCCAGCACGATAATTATGCAGGCAGCACCATGCCACGCTCGGTGTGTGAAGTCTAGGTGCTGTAACGGACACATACGCATTTTATGTACTCCTCTCCTTCTCACCCGTAGAGTGGGCGATGAGCGTACTCTTACATCCCTTCTATCTGAAACAAAAGCTGCCTTTTAGGAGATAATTATATACTGGATTAAATTAACGATACCATGTACGGCTAACTTTGAACAAGGCACATTGAAGGGCACGAAGATATAGGCAATCACAAAACCTGCCAACGCCACCAAGATTTTCTGCAGAGCTTTCAAAGAAAATCAAGAAGAGGAGGCCAGGCCTCTCTCGAGAAAGAACGGATCTGAGATACAGCTTGAGCAAATAGAAACTGAGCAAATTCAAACATAGGGTACCATAGATTTGTCTTTATACTAATACAATACCATACAAACGCCTCTGTTCTGGTCAAAGGGAACCATACTACCCTAGGAATTCTAATTACATAGCAGGTTTCAGAACTACTGAACATACTAAAGGTCTTCTGCAAAGCATATATTACATATCACCGCTCGCTCTACTGGCAGATACATATACATATTTCATAAGGGCAGGAAACATAGCGAGCTTCAGAAACCTTCTAGGCACTAAGAAGTGCAGGGAAACATGGCGAGCTTCAGAAACCTTCTAGGCACTAAGAAGTGCAGGGAAACATGGCGAGCTTCAGAAACCTTCTAGGCACTAATAAGTGCAGGGAAACATGGCGAGCTTCAGAAACCTTCTAGGTACTAAGGGCGGTGTTCACAGCATATATTACATATCACCGTTTACTTCATTGGCAGATATATATTACAAACCCAGGGAAAGTAAGGATGTCACCCAAGAGCAAGCACTGAGATCACATCGAACACAAAATAAGCATGATACCTATGCAAAAAAAGATCAGATAACGGTATCAGGTGAAGAAGTAAAATGCGTGAAGGAAAACTAACAGTGTATACAAAACCAAGAGACTACCTTGCACAGGGGATCGAAAGGCAGATTTAACATGGAACTATTTCTTCTTCGCACCGGTCGCTCCCTTCCTTCCGGGGGCTATCTTACTGCCAATAAAAGAAGTAGGCACGCGATTACATCGGCAGCACACATATATAAGGCATGGGAAAATCATTTCATAAGGAGTATACATACGGTTTTTTTAGGATCCGGTGCATCCACGTCATCAAGCTGGCTGATCGTACTCTGTAAAAAGATAGAATGCATCATGCAACTGCCCTGAGTAATCGTAAAATACGCTGAAAGAAATGGTAACCAATACCGCTAGAAAAAGCCTAGGTCATTTTATGGACAAGATAGAAACTCTGAACATAACCTATCGCTTAGATGGTCGTGTAAGAACGATGATACAAGAACTTAAAATACATGCACAGAAGACAGTATAGAACGATCTACAAGATCAAAGAGCAACTAATTTTAAATACGGAGCAGGGAAAAGACTGTAATCAATATCAATGGAACCACAGAAGTAGGCATCTACGAAGCATAGGTAAGTAACGAATACCAAACGGACATACAAAGCAGACCTGAGCGGCAGGGTCTGAAATTCCACCGTCAGCACCAGTGTTCCTACAAACGAGAAAAGACAAGCGTCGAAAGGTAAGAAGGTGCATCGAGCTGTAGACTGATCCATGGAACGACGTAGGTCGCAGGCAAGCTACTTACAGCCCGTCTGTTTGTTCCAGAGGAGCGGCAGAAGGGGCAGCTGCAGCAGTGCTAGCGGCCTGGACATTGACAGTGCTAGAGCTCGCGTCTACCGAGACATTCTTTGCGCTGAGGAAGAAAACACAGGTCAGCAGGTTGCAAGCCCCAAAAGAGTAAGAAACATTAGAAACACATCGAAAGGTCCCAGGAAATAACCTGGAGCTTTTTCCAGCTTCCTTTCTCTTAGGCTGATCAAGCGGCTGCCATAGAGGTACGGCGGAGGTTAGCACGGAGGATACATGGTAGCAATAAGTAAGGCAACAAAATAATGTTGTACTGGAAGATCGTACCTTGCGAACGAGCGCCCTCTTCCTCGGTATTTCATCAGATTCTATCGGAAGCTCTGGAACCTCGGTACCAACATCGGCAAGCAGGTTATCAAGTTCGGAGCCATTGGTTATAGACATGGGCAGCGTAGGCTGAGCACGGGTGTCATGTGGCACGGAGTTCTGCCTACCAAAAAAGGTCTCAATTGCATTAACCTGGAATGAAATGTTTCTCTGAGACAGGCTTTTTTGAGTGACAGACACGGCCAGGGTATATTTCTGAGAAACCACAGCAGCTATCTCACGTGGCAAGCCCGACGATCTTAAAAGCGACACGACAGTCTTTCCAACCAGCTGCTGAGCAACACGGTTGAAGAACACAAATTCTGCACTGGCAGTGCCATCAGTGGCAATAAGGCAGAGTCGGTACCTATATCAGAAAACTAAATGGTTAGCTGCCGGAGCAAGAAGCTACAAGCAATGGCGCACAAGGAATACATGTACGGAGCACGTTCGGAAAAGCGGCATACTTTGGATAAGCTTTCGTGGAAACGCAGCCTCCTGAGCATTTGTATTCTAAACCGTAGGACGTTGCAGACCTGTGACATTTGGAGCACGATTGGAACCACCATGGCTGTTCAGGCACGACACTCGCCACCGTCACAGTGCAGAGGAAATCTGTAGTATGCACGCGAGTTAACCAGGATGGTTAGACAAACACACAAACCATGCGCAACATACTCTGATTGTATTAGTGATAAGCCCTCTATATCCATTTAATAGTGTTTGATTTAGTATGCATAAGAAAACATCAATGGAGCAGGTACTACACACATTCTGCTTGCTCACTAACACACAGATCAGTACTCTGACCAAATAGAACTAAGAATAAACCGAGCATCACACTTTAGGTTCAGCCCTGAGGTGATTTAACAAAAGTATTTTAACAACCACTAAATATTGCAGCCCCATTACCATATAATTCATTTCCAAGCTAGTGAGTCATCCTACAACTTTAATAAACAATTGCAATCGGCGAGACCTTACAGTCACGTGATGTTTTACTCCCTTCGTCTCTAAATAAATGTCATTGAAATGGATGATCCAAAACTGTGCACTATGACTGGAAAGCACATACGAAAAAAATTACCAAGATAGAGGCGTTCTGTCTATATATTCACCTACCAAGCTGATGGAAAAAATGCACTGTTATCATTGTCACTGATAAAATTCTAGTGTGTTCGCTAATGTGTAGAAACAAACATCTGAGATGTATTGCAGTCAGTAAGCTTTGCCAAGTACAAAGAAGATCATGAGACACAATCTTATCAAACAGGTAAAGAAATGCAACAAAGTGTGTCGTGGGATAATCACGGCAGATGTTACCGGGGGTAACTGATCTAGGGGCAAGTCGACACAGGTATTTGGGAGAGGGTTTAGCTCGAAGGAAGACATGGCGAAAAGCGATCTAAGAGCCGGAAAACAACTCGCCGGATCTCGATATGATTATACTGGATACTCGATAATAGGTGTTACAGTTATGACTTGAATCTCTCTCAGGCGAAGCCTAGGGATTGGTTTATATAGTACTCATACCCCCCTTGGCTTGCCATACAAAGCGCTCCTTGAGTCCTACTCGAATTCTACATACGTATCCTAGCTTTCCTTATCGTAACCCACAATCCGGGTTACGATCCTTACAAGCCCTGGGCCTTCCAGAAGCTTCTGCGTCCTTAGCCGGATTTAGTCCATACGCCGTTTGGGCCGGATTACACCTGGGGTTGGCATACCGGGTTACTATCCCCTCATCAGTAGTCCCCAGAATAGCTTGGGCTTCCAAGATTTACTCTTCGAAGCGCTGGCTATTCCCTACAGAAATATTAGATGCAAACACATGAGGATTAAGACGCAGCGCGTCTATGAATAGCCGCAACTGGCGCCAAGGAAGCCAGGTGAAAACCCGGCTCTTCTTTTTAGGTTCTTCCTTAATCTCTCAAACTTAAATCTCAATAGGAACTCCATGACTCCACATCCTTCTTGATAACTACCGCTGATACAGGGAAGGCAATTTCCCCTTCCTTTTTCTCTGGATCATATTGGCCTGCGCATAAAATGTGCCTTTCAAATTTCGAAATCACCAATTACTCCGCATTCCCCGGGTCTCGACCGTTAGGCTAAGCCTTTCCACCCGGACGGTTATAAATAAAGACCAATGAGCAAATCCAACTCTTAACGGCTCATTTCCCCCATTCCACTTCTTCCCAAGCTCGAGCTCGCAGAGTGCCACCACGGGAGCCCCACGCATCTCGCCGGAGCCCATCCGACTTCGTTTGCGCTCCGCCACCGCACGAACCGCTCCAGCTCCCGAATCCGCCGTCAAGCTTCCGATTCGCCGGCCAACGGTCACGAAAGGGCACGAATCTTGCGCTATCTGTCTCCGCAAGGCCTTACTCCAATCCTCTTCGGTAAGTTCCTTACATCCTCCAGCTTATTCTCGCAATTTCTTAGTTCTTCCCCAGATTGAATCTGAATCGAGCGGTCCGCGATTTCTCGGGCTGCGCCAGATTAACTCACCGATTTCCACTATAACCGCTCCCATAGATAAGATTTATAGCTTGTGTTGCTCCCCTAACTCCAGTAATCACTAATTTGGTCACAAATTTAGAAATAAGATCCCCAGTTTAGGCTCGGGCCATCTAGAGTTTCCGCCTTTGTTCTCCCTCCTCAGAAAATCTTACTTCTCCGGCTCATTCGCAGATAGTATGCGCATAAGTATCCCCCTAGCTTCTTCAAACATTTGCTTTTGCGGAAAGCTCTTTGGGTTTTGTAGAGTCACTTGACACCCGGACAAACCATACTTGACCCGGCGAGGCAATTGCCGGATTATGTTTAAATTGCCGATAGCTGCTTACCTGCTAACTTCCAAGTTTTTGTTTCTTACGTCCTTTTCTTCAATGTTTTACCAGGTCAATCCCATGGCGCCCAAGAGGCAGGGGAAACAGCCGGCTAAGGCTAAATCCACAAACGCCATTTCAGCCAACTGGGGGAAGTCCTCCGTCACCAAGACCAAACTGGAGGAATTGGTAGAGCTTGGAATCCTACCTCCACAGGAATCCATCCGCTGGAGAGCACCTGGCAACGAAACCCGGCCTTCTCCAGCCACGGATGAGGTAATATGCTTCGTTGAACACGTGACCCGGGGCTTCAGGCCTCCGGGTCACCCCTTCTTCCGTGACGTCTTAGACCACTACAAACTCCGTATCTTTGATATAGGCCCGAACTCCATTTTAAACATCTCCCATTTTATCGTTCTTTCCGAGTCTTACTTGTGCACTCCGCCAAGTCTGGCTCTTTTTGTCGAACTTTTCCAGTGCAAGCCGTGCCGTGAAAGCGGCGACGGCGCACTTCTTACTTGCGGCGGGGTTTCTATCCAGCGCCGCAAGAACTCCCTCATGCCCCCCATTTCTCTCAATTCTCATGTAAAGCACTGGCAGCTTTCTTACTTCTACTGCCAAGATACCTCTCCACCCGGCGAAAAGAAGTTGCCGGGTTACTCGGAGGGTCAACTTGACATCTCCGAGTCTTTCAACGCCTTCGCCTGTGACTCGGACAGGGAGGCGATTTTGCCTTCGTTAGCTAGGATCTCCATCTTGTCCGCCCGAGGCCTCGTCGGGCTAAACCTGGTGAAGGCCTGGGTTAGCTTCCGCATTCAGCCGAACTCCATTCGTGAGAAGCTGATGCGTGAATACTCGGGTCAAACCACGGACCCCATCCGATACTCCCCTAACACCCTTGCTCCTAGCGATATGAACAAGATGATCAAAGGTTTTTTAACGGAGAAGCTCGAGGTGATCCGGGGCATAGCCGGATTAGAACCTTTCACCCTCGAGAATCCAGCCCCCGCAGTGAGTCTTTCTATCTTTCGATTTTGACTTCCAGCAGCTTACTTTTATTTGCTTCTCTTGGCTCGATATTAATCACTATCCTGGCGTCTTCTCCTCAGGCCGATGATGACTTTTGGAAAGTCGACACCTCTCCTAGTTCCGAAGATGTGGAGGAGGAAGATGATGCCGCCAACTCGGATGAAGGTGCATATTCAATCCCTTACACGTATTAAATCCCACCTTTTCTTCTTCCTTATGCCATAACTCGGATATTTTTCAGAACGAGAAGGCCAAAACGAAGAAGAAGAAGACAGCAGGGACAAGTCCGCCAGCGAGGAGGAAGAGCCGGAACCGACCCCCAAAGCCGGAACAAAGAGGAAATCTCAAAGGATAGCCCTCCAGGTTTTTATTTCATCTCCCTACTCCTTGTTTTTTTTTTTTGTTCCCATAACCTTACTCCGGGGCTAACCCCGTTTTCTCCCCCTTTGATCATAACTGAAGGAGCCACCCACGACTAGGCGCCGCATAACCCGGAACCATCCGGGTAGCGAGACCCTTAACCCGGTCGCTTCGCCGCCCCCGGTTCAACACCCTGGTATTCATCGTAAACACAATTTCTTTCCGGGTTAACCTTTGCAACGTAACCCCGAACCTTTCCTGCCTTTTTTCAGTCTCTTCCGGGTCTAGCGGCGGCTCCCCCTCGGACTTCCCGGTGAACACCGGGTAAACTTCTTTCCTTGTCATTATGCCAAACTTTTACCACTTTTTTCACAACCAAAGACTAACTGCATCCTTGCACCTTCTGCAGAGCCACAGTTGTCATTAGCGACGATGAGGGCACGGAAACTGAGGTCCGAGTCGAGAATAGGCCGGCTAACGACGCTGGTGACGAGCAAACGTCGCCGCCGGAGCTGGCTAAGCATGATGCCGGGTATCCCATTGCTTCGCACGCAGGCGAGGAAGGAACGGGAGCAGCTTCGAGCGCGGGAGGGGGGACCAAACTCCGATATTCGGATAACCCGGGTGCCACCTCCTGTTACAAGAAATGCTCCTTTTTCCACTTTTCAGGTACCCGAGCCATCTAACTCGGATAACGCTGACTTTAACCAGCTGATGAGCGCTCTTCTCTCCTTGAAAGCTTCAGAAGGGACTGTTTTAGAACGTATAGCTGCAGCACATCAGGTAACTTTCACTTGATACTCCTTATTATACAACTAGTCCCCAAGTTCCGAGTATAATTTTTTGCAATTATTCTCGGTACTTCGCATAATATTTTTTCGGTAATCATTTTCTCGGAGGAAATGCTCTCGTGATATCCGGCTTACAGCTTTGCCCGGTCTTTGCAGGCAGAGATTACCCAGTCAGATGAAGCATTACTTAAGGCTGAGCAGCTCTTACAGGCTGAAGTAGAGCGTAGGGAGACCCTTGAAGCAGAGGTAAAGACTCTGAAAAAAGATGTCTCCACTTACAAGAAGAAGTACAACGCTGCCCAATCTTCGCTGAATAACTTGTCGGCTCAGATCACGGACACTTACCGCATCTTACTGAGTAAGTTTTTATTTGCCGTTAACTTGCGTATCTCTACCATGCCGTTGTAATAATCAAGATTACTGATATGCCTTTGTGTTTTTCGATTTTAGGTGCCAACCTTGCTACTCCGGAGGAGAATGCCATTACTCAGGCTAAGACTTTGAAGACTGTGCTTCGGACATTTTTTGCCGGCACTAAACTTTTACTGGATGCTATCAAGTGGCCTTCTGAGGTATACCCGGGAGAAGATAATCTTATGCAGGCCTTCTCAACGGTGCCTGGGTGGATTGAGATAATGAAGCGCTCAGCTTGCCGGATTGGAATGACCCGGGCCCTTACACTGGCGAAGGCTTATTTTCCTAAGCTTGACCCGGCCAAGGTAACATCCGGGTTTCCAGAATTCAAAGCTGACGGGTCCAAGTTTGAGCCCAAGGACTTCAAAGATATTCAACGTGCTGTACGCTCCTCAGCCACTACCTTGGCCGACAAAATGGAACTGGACAAGATCATGAGTTCTTATGACGCTGAGGGCAAAGTTATTTTGGTGGATGCACCTCCTCCTTTTGATATGGTGGAAAGATGGTCGACTGACCTGGCCAGGAGGAAAGAAGAAACCGCAAAGAGAGAAGCAGAGCTAGGCGCAAAGCCGTCCACCTCTACACCGGCCGTGCCTCCGCCTGTCCGTCCAGATGTGAAGAGCCCGAGCAAGACTGCTGGCAAGGCCACGGAGCAAGTCCAAGATCTAGACCCGGAAGATCGCTCTCAGGATGCCAAGTAGGATGCTACTAGTGCTTTTCGTTTTCTTAAGACTGATATGATTTTTGTGGTGCTCCTGTGCGCCACTGATGCTGATACTACGCCTGTACGCTTGTTAATTCATGATAACTCTTTGCCTTCCCTGGCTTTTGATAATCTCGATACTTGTGTTACGTATAAGCTTATTCTCGATACTTTGAACTCTTGCTTTCAATTTCCTTTTGAGACTCGGTTAACCGAGTATCGTAGGTTTTGATAGATGGACTTTTCTTTAAGTCCCCAATACTCGGCAACTAAGGTTTACAGACCTTGGTAGTTAAATAGTTTGTTTCTGTTTCGAAGTCCCCAGTCCCCATGACCCAAAGTACGAGCTATGGGGGCGTGGGCTTTCTCAGATGACATACTGCTGTTTACCAAGCTGAAGACCAATAGCTGTTCTCATAAATACTGAAGTCATGCTTAATATTTGTTGAGTTTCCGGCTATGTTAGCCTTATACTCTGCATGGACTTGTGGTTTAGATGACCCTTTTGATTACCTTGTACTGTAAGCCGGCTTTCGCGTGGATACCATGTCGTTGCATCTATACGAAAAACAAAATCAAGCACGCTCCATTGGGCTGCATAGTCTGATTGTAATCGTAAGTGAACAGATCATGCCACTTTGGTGCGAGTCACATCGAGCTTAAGTAAGAATAATCAAGAAATTTGGCTCCTTTGTCCAGTTATAGGATTGCAGCTGTACCCGTTTTTTCGAGTAATCAGCCCCCATAACTCATAGGCATCATGGCCGGGTCTCCGGGTCTTGTGATTACTTATTGAAGCAGATCACCCCCCGGAGACCTATATTCATGTAATGTATTTCGATGATACTGATGTATTGATAGTAACAATGTTACTTACTTGTAACTGAAGCAAAGACCATGATAAGACTCGAAACCATCTTCTTTTATTGATAAAAATTTCTTTTTTGATTCAGCAGGCCGCCTCATTAAAAACCTTCCAGTCCCCTTAGGTACCCTGGATAGGAAAAGAGTGCGTATGAAACCTGCCGCCCATTACACTGCTTTAGTTATTCTCGAGAATCGGCCTCGCGTTGATACGGCCGATGCACATTCTCCACTTGCTATGCCCTTTCGTAATGAGTACCGGATTTGCTAGCCAGTCCGGGTATATCTTCCTTGGAACGTGATCGGCTGCGGACGGTGGTACGCCTTCTTCTTCCCTGCTGAGAATTTTGAAAGTATTGCTCCTGATGAAGCCTACCATCTTAGGGTTTTGTTCTGCCCTAACTTTTGCTTTGTCCCCCTCAGGGGTTGGCTTTTTTGACGTTGTCCTCTCTTCTAGGTCTACCTGAGAACGGTAATGTTTGAGCTCTTCCTTCCTGCAGGCTTGCTCGGCCATTGCCGCGTCTCCCTCATCGCACTCAGCTGCTATATCCCGGTTTCCGTGTATTGTAATGGTCTTCTTGGGACCCGGGATTTTCAGTTGTAGGTACACATAACACGGTCTTGCCATGAACTTGGCATAAGCCGGCCTTCCAAACAATGCATGATAAGGACTGCGCAACTTTACTACCTCAAAGGTAAGCCACTCGACTCGATAATTATCCTTTGACTCTCCAAAAGCTACTTCCAGTGCCACCTTTCCTTCAGGGCATGCTGAGTGACCCGGCACTATCCCGTGAAAAACTGTTGTACTCTTTTGCAGCTGTGATTCCTTTAAGCCCATTCGCAGAAAAGTTTCCCAGTACAGGATATTGATACTACTTCCTCCATCCATCAGGACTTTCTTCAGCTCGTAACCATTGACCTGTGGCGCCACTACCAAAGCCAAGACTCCCGGGTGATCAATCCTATCCGGGTGATCTCTTCTGCTCCATGTTACCTCTTGCTCTGACCACCTCAAATATCTTGGAACAGCGGAGGAGACTGAATTAACTGCTTGTTTCAGTATCTTCTTGTCCTTGCTAGAACCTCCAGTAGTGTGCACATGATACTGACCCAGCTGTTTGGGGTTAGCTTGAAATCCTCCCGCTCCCCCTTGATTGTTACCTTGATTTCCAACTGGCGGATTGCCGGCTGGGGGCGGCCCGTTGCCCGAATTTCCACCTGGACCCGGACCTCCTCCTCGGCCCGCACCTCGCATGGCCCTGTTCACTTCCTCGTTCTTCCACCTTTGTAAGTCGGCACACTGCTCCAATGAATGATTGGCCGGCTTGCCATTCCTGCTATGCTTCGGGCACGCCATCCTAAATATGTCCCAACTGTTGCTTGGTCTTGGGGGTACTTGGTAGTGTCCCCCATTGTGATTTCCGGTATTGAAATTCCCTTCGGATCTAGGTCTCGAAGACCCGGCCTCTGTATTGGCCACAAACTCGGAACTCCCCTCAAACGGGCGCTTGTTCTGGCTATTTCCATTGTTGTTTGGTGCCGATCCATTGCCGGTCTTCCCGCTGCTGCTTGCGTTTGCTTTTGCTTTCTTGTCGTCAACTTCCTCCTCTGTGGTATCCGTTGCAGCGTGTTTGTTGCACGCATCCATTAACTCTCCCATTGTAACCTCCGCTGCATTCCTACTAGATTTCATGCGAGTTTAGCTTTTGTACCAAAGGAACGTACTTACATGTTTTTGCCATAGCTTGTAGCGCGTCCTTAGGCTGGATATCCGTAGACGAGTGGAGTATCTCCATAACCCGGCGTACCCAGCTGCGTGCCGATTCTCCTTTCTTCTGAACGCATCTTTCTAAATCATCAATAGTAAATAACTTTCTGCATGTCCCATGAAAGTGCTTGATGAATGCGGTCTTTAGCTCCTCCCACGATTTGATCGATTTTTCCGGTAGGTTGGTGAACCATAACTTTGCTGCTCCCTCTGACATCATTAAGTACATGAATTTGGCTTGGAGATTCTCGGATGCGTTGCGAATTGACATTGCCATCTCATAGCTGCTCAGCCACGTTTCTGGATCCATTGTTGGCTCATAATTTACTACTTTCCCCGGTTCTTTGAACTTCTCCGGGTAAGGTTCTGCTCTGATATCGTCCGAGAGACACTTGGGTCCCGCAAGGGTGGTTGGGGCTGGTCTCGCCCGGGAAATGCGTGACCCGGCCGGGGGTGCCACGGGGTGAGGAGCCACCGGTGGATCGTGTGCTGCAGACCCGGCCCCGGCTCTTCTGGCCCTGGAGCTGTCCACTACTGCCTGTGCTGCTGATACTGCCGGTACTGTCTGGACGCGCGGTGGGGGTGGCATCTGCTGTTGCTCTTCCCTTCGTCGTGCCGCGCTTGTTTGGACGTTGCCCTGTTGTTGACTCACGTATGGCGTCCCATGCATCCCACTTCTGTGATCTGGATAATTGACTTGCTGTGCTACCGCGGTGTGCAGCAGATCTATCGCTCGCCGGGTTTCTTCTGCGTGCGGCGAGTCTCTTACAGGAATCTGGTTTAATGCGAGTGTTGCTGCATACACGTTGTCCATGGGGTTGTTGTAGTGACCTGCTGGGGTACGGAATCGCGATGGTGGAGGCGGCATGATGTTGCAGGCTGTCGCCCCCGTCCGAGGCAAGGGTAACCCGGCTGGCGCGTTTACCGGCTGCACTCCCGTTGCTGGTTGCGGTATGGTCCCTTGGTTCGCCGGTGGGATTGGCTGATCTTGAGGCGTGAACACCAGGGCAGTCGGGTTGATAACCCCTCCTGTTGCCGGTAACATAGTTCGGTGCCTTTGGTGAATCCTCGTCGTTTCCTCCCGAAGCCGGGTCTCTAGGTCATCCAGTTCCCGCTGCCGCGCTGCCATCCCCTGCTTTTCTGCTTCTACCTGCCTTCTTTGCTGCTCCAATGCACGACGAGCCACGTCCAGATCTCTTACACGCTCTGCTGCGTTTTCTGGGGTGATAACTGTAGCTAGGACTGTGGGATCCAAGATCAAATTATTATCAAACAGAGCTGGGTGACGAGGATTCGAGGGGCCCGCCCCCGGTGTCCGGTTTGCTTGGAACCCAAACATATTTGCGTGTCGCTCCTCCTCCGCTGGGCGACTGGTGACTGATGCCGATTCTCCATCGACCTGGGCCAAAATCGGGCCAGCCGTACCTTGTTGCTGAGCCAGCACCTGCGCCGCCCCGACTGGCGCCGCGGCTGCGTTTCCTTGATTGGTATTGATTGCGGGGGCCGCATAAACTGCAACCCGGCGCATAATGCTTGGCGTAGATTCGTACCGTTCTTCCTCTTCGCTATTTTCCTTCTCGTATCGGTCCTCCGATAAATCCCGTATAGACTCGGCACCTTCCTCCCTCTCTGTCGGACCCGTTGTTCCGATCGATTCTTCTTTTTCCGATTGAACACGCGTGTCCTCCCCTGACACAGAATCAGATTCAAGATTATCACGGCTCGAATTGGAAGCACATACCATACCGATGAAGACGTTGATGCGGCCGACTGTCACGACGGATCCGGTTTCGAGGTGATCCGACTCTGGCCCCCAGCCAGAATCGTCTACCATCTTCTCTCCTTGGTTGTTGACGTAGATTTCTCCGACGACGAGGTTCCTCATGTTCTTCCGAGCTTCTCCCGTGATGTAAACACCTTTGGACGCAGGCCCCACGGTGGGCGCCAACTGTCGTGGGATAATCACGGCAGATGTTACCGGGGGTAACTGATCTAGGGGCAAGTCGACACAGGTATTTGGGAGAGGGTTTAGCTCGAAGGAAGACATGGCGAAAAGCGATCTAAGAGCCGGAAAACAACTCGCCGGATCTCGATATGATTATACTGGATACTCGATAATAGGTGTTACAGTTATGACTTGAATCTCTCTCAGGCGAAGCCTAGGGATTGGTTTATATAGTACTCATACCCCCCTTGGCTTGCCATACAAAGCGCTCCTTGAGTCCTACTCGAATTCTACATACGTATCCTAGCTTTCCTTATCGTAACCCACAATCCGGGTTACGATCCTTACAAGCCCTGGGCCTTCCAGAAGCTTCTGCGTCCTTAGCCGGATTTAGTCCATACGCCGTTTGGGCCGGATTACACCTGGGGTTGGCATACCGGGTTACTATCCCCTCATCAAAGTGTTTTATGGAACCACCACTAATGGTGGATACAATAAATGTACCTCAGTCTCCCATGGGTCGAGCTCTCTAAGCTCAGCCACTGTCTTGTGTGGAAGGTCACCCCTGTTCCGTGGAGCAGCAAACTTTTCAGTACCAGTAGTTATCCATTGAACCTTATTAAAGTCGTCGCCTAGCCTGGATACATCATAAATCAAGCATAAATCAAGCCTGTAAGCCTAAGTCGTGGAACAGACAGATTCAGCTCTATAAACTGGCAACAGACCTTTCAAAGTAGCTGTCGATTTCAGGTATTTCTTCATTTAAGTACCATCTACAAGCCGATCCTCCACTCAGAGTCTCGTCATCTACAACAAATAGGAAAGAATGAAGCAAACACACAACCAAGAACCAGCCTCTAAACTAATGGCAGAGCAACCTACTGTTGTAAGATTTCATAAGAACACCAACAAAGACACCAACAATTGCATTGGTTTGCCCATTGTCGAAAACAAGATCCGCATCAAATTCAATAGCTCTTTGTCCCCACAGGACAAGCTTCACCTCTGTGTTCCTGGAATTTAAATTGAAGATTGTATTAGCATAGCCATGACTGCAAAAGAAGCGTGGATAACAGGCCAACGCATGATGCTAACCTGTGGTCCCTAAGAGAAACCACCCTCTTTGCAGTGTCAGAAGTGTTAGTCGACATGCGCACATGGCCCAGCTTGGAGACACCCACAATCTGTCCCAACACATCTGCAGAATGAACGATATGGGTCACACTGCAGGAAAGGTATGAAGGCACAGGGGAACAGACAGCGCCAGGGTAAAGAATATACCAGTGAAACAATCCTGTGCGCCAACACGGGATGGCAGATCGTAGAACTGGGTGAGGTTGTAAACATACAGTGGAAATGATTCAGGTACATCTTCGACCTCGGTAACAGTTGTCCAGGGCGTGAACTTGATCATATATTTTGCAGGAAAAGGCTTGTATGAAGACTTGCTCTGAGTCACCAGGAACTTCTTGAGAGAATACACTCCATGTTCGGTAAGGGCCTTTTTAAACTTGTCAGCTTCATTGCCAGGTATCTCTGCATACATGGCATTACCCTGCAAGGCACAATTCGTTTAGCAAGAGCACCAGTCGCATTGAAAAGGAAACATAGAATGAAATATGGGCAATCCTGCTTTACACGAGCAGAAGGATGACTGAAAAACTGTACCTCCTCGTCAACCAGCACGAGATCAACGTGGATTGGTGGCTGCCCATCGCGGGTTCCGCAGTAGTCCCATAGTCGAGCATCACGGACGCGGACATGCCAGTGCCTACTCGCCGGAGAAACATCTGACAGGGAGTCGAAACCCATCTGGAATAAAAGAAGCAACTGTAAGGCAGCATGAAAGTGAAACCGCTGGATCTCTAGGGCTTATGTAAAACAAGAACATATCGGAAATAACGTGTAAAGACAGCATAGCAACGTACAGGAGAAACACAGGAGAAGGCCAGAACCAAGACAATTGGCTGCAGCACACCACTATAGTTTAAAAAGCCTTAAACAAAGTAGTACACATATAGATACACATATATACACACATATACAACGAGGAAAGGTCGGCGATCAGGTTAATGCGGCAAAGACCTCACGGTACACTATATTTCTAGTCCACCGCGAGTAATTCTGAGATTCATCCTCGATCAGCACCTTCAGACCTCCCTTCGAGGTCACACGCGGGAGTGCGACATAAAGCTGACCATGAGAGAAAACTGGATTTCTAAGATAGAGACCAACAACCGAAAGAGTCTGGCCTTGACTCTTATTGATGGTCATCGCATACGATACACGAATAGGAAACTGCCGCCTCTCTAATGTATATGGCCACTTCTTGCGCTTGTGTGATAGCATGATCTTAGGGATATAGACAGTGTCGCCAACATGTGATCCAGTTATAATACAGGTCTCAATCAACCTATCACCTAGGTCAGTGATTATCATTCGCGTGCCATTGCATAAACCTGCAGTTTGATTTAGATTACGCAACAACATAATTGGCATACCAACCTTAAGAACCAACCTATGATCAGGGAAATTGTTAATCGTTATAGTATTAAGCAACTCGACCTGGTAGATTGCATCCATGTCATTGAATTTCTCAGATACCTTTGACACGCAGTCATAACTAAAGTACTCCCTTTCCTCTCCAGGAACCATGGATACCATCACATCGTTAATTTCATTACACACCTCAATGGTGGGTGACAGTATAGCTCGACCACATAGGTAAGAAGCATTTTTATACATGGATGCAAAGTCAGTGTACACGGACTCTATAATAGCGTGGATTTTATTGTCACCAGACATGATCAGGACATCGAGTGGCAGCTCTATCCAGCAGGGGTCAGCCTCACCAAACCGACGCGAAACAGGAGCGGTACCATTTCCGACGGCTAAAATCCAATCACTAAATTCAGCAAGTTCACACTGCGACCTAGCATCGAGGGAGGGGTCTTTAAGTCGCATATTTTCTTTTAGCTCAAGGACTTTTGCAAAGGACCACAGAAAAGAGCTTGTTATAGCAGCGTTCACGGTCTGAGATCTCACGCCTCCTTCCACAACAGGCAAGATCTGGTTTAGATCACCACCGAGCACAACCACTTTACCACCAAAAGGAACAGAAGCAAGCGACTCATCCTCTTCAGAAAGGATGTCTCGAAACGAATGATCTAGAGCCTCAAAACAACGACGATGAGTCATAAGAGCCTCATCCCAAATGATTAGAACAACCGCCCTAACCAAGCCAGCAAGCATAGTGCCACGCTTCATATCACATATGCTAGTTTCAGTCACGTCGATAGGGATCTTAAAACGCGAATGGGCAGTCCTACCACCGGGGAGAAGCAAGGAAGCAACACCGGAGGACGCAACAGTAAGCACTATCATACGTCGAGACCTTAAATGAGTAACAATGGATGTCCACAAGAAAGTTTTTCTAGTCCCACCAAAACCCGACACAAAGTAAAAAGCAGGAACACCAGAAGTAACACCGGTAACTATGGATCTAAAAGCATGTCTTTGATCACAGTTCAGTTTGGCAAACAGAACGGGAGACTGGGCAAGGAGTTCAGTAACATCGTAAGATAGCTCATCATCAATGAGTCTATTAGAAAACCCAGTCGAGCTGCTGCGCACAAGGGGAGGTAAGTTATAGCTACCAGGGGAAGAACCGTTTCTAGCAAATAGATGGTGTAGCTCTTCAAGAACCATATCTCTAAGTGTATCATCAGGAAGAGCATATGAGTCATCATTTAAGTTTTTACGCAGGTTATACAGTATGTCATCAGACATTGGCCTCCAGTACTTTTCAAAAAAACCAAGCTCGTCACCTATCCCACAGTACATAAACATCATGACAAACAGTGCGCGCAGCTGACCACCCATACCCCAATTAACAGCCTCATCAAATGCCTTAAACCACTCCTGGTCATCACCCACCAAGCCTCTCGCAGCGCACGCTTCTTTAAAGGTGGCATACACAACACCCTCAAACGTCCTCACATCCTCGTATGATTCTGCTCCCTTTACATACATAAGCAGCATCCGCAAGAAATAACACTCACCACCACCGGGAGAAATATAGTACATTCGACCTATCATCTTGCCAAACCTACGCTTCGTCCACTGTCTATTCTCGCTTGACCAGCAGAAGCTAGAAGGGTACTCACAGTACGTAAGGCATCTACCGGAAGGGAACTTTTTGTTAGCTTCAAACCAACAAGTAAGGCTTGTTTTCTGCAACCTTGGTGTCGAGACCAGCGAGGGGAGATGGGTGGTGGGCTTGAATATCACATTGTTCATGTTAGGCATATGACAGGCAAGACGTTCTACAGACGGGTTGTGTGTATGAATGTCATAGCCATATAAACGCCAGATGCACTCCTTGTCACAGAGATAACGGCAGTTCAGGAAATCTTGAATTTCATCCTTCTCAAAATCACCAGCTAACGATCAGCCTATGGGTATACATCAGTTTCGGCAGAACCACTATGGGATCTCTTTTTGTACTTTGAAAAAAACCACCTTTGCACGGTCAGTGCCTTTGGTCACGTATTTGAATAAATACTTTAGCATCTCACTCTTGTTGCACCACTCTACATTGATGTGCGCCTGATATTTTTTTAGCAACACCATGTTATAAGGAACAACATGGCGGCTGTCAAGAAGCGTTCCATTTTTATTGACAGTAACACCTAAGTCGCGCCGCATGTACATAACAAAGCCCTTGTCGTCAACAGTGGTTTCACCCTGGAAATCCTTAGGGTATTTTTTAGAACATACATTATTTTTCATGCAAGGACAGTTCTTGTTTGCAGCACCACATGGACAATGGAGCATGAACTCCTCTACCAGTGAATACCCTAGTGGATCATACATCGGATCAGGTATCTCAGCAGAGATGAACCTATCAGCCAGCTGGGTGATGCCTTCAGTCGACGGGTTATCGAGCCACACAAGGATGTGGGCGTGCGGCATACCTCGCTTCTGGAACTCCACACTGACCAACACTGGGGAGGTAAAAAATACAAGTCACCATGGGCTGAAAAGTGCTGTTTAGGAGGGACAAAAGAAAGCAGGTACATGAACCTACTTCCACAGACGGTGCCAAAAATACGGCCGCCAGCGATGTCGGCAACAAGCTCGTCAAGTTTCATCTTGTACACCCTACAGACAAGGTCCGATCTGTCGGTGTATCTCTGTCCAGGCTCCAAAAGAAGGGCTTCTTTTATCTTAGGCCACCTTGGACAGCACGTAAACGTTATAAACAGGTGTGGGGAACCAAATACCCTACAGATGGCAACAGCATCCTGGAAGTTCTGCTGCTGGTATCGGTCGCCACCGGTGAAACTTGAAGGCACAACTCGTTTCTTGACTATGGTGCTACCATCTAAATTACCCTTTCCGATGGCGTCAGCCACTCCCTGGAAATGCTCACACCTGAAATCATCCTGGTGGGCAGCTATGTAAGTTAACCTACCTTCCTCGACACATGCATAGCAATCAACCTGGGACTACGCAGAGAGCCTACCGCAGCACAGGAATGGGTTATTGACGCCTGGTCTGTAATGGCAGCAGAAACAGTAATATTCCTGCATGCTAACAGTGGTCCTTCCCTCGGTACAGCCTGGCTGCAAGTCTCTATGGGGGATGCCTAGTTGGAAGCCTCTGTCAGCATGAGGAAACAACAATGGGTACTGCAGGGCCATAAATGCATGATGCAGACTGGGAACATGGTGCAGGCCTTTGAGCTTGCTATCGACTATAATGTCGCGACGATAATTCTCAAGCGAAAAATCACCCACTATTAAACCAGCAAGCTCACTAACTGTTGGAAGGTTAAACTGGACAGGATCACCTCTTTCAGCGCCCACAATTCTAATAGCAATGCGCTCATCACACTCGCCAGCAAGCCGATCTCTAGCATCTCTAAACTTTTGAACAAGAGGGTTACAGCTATTTAGCATAGATGACAACCCAGCCACTATATCAGCATCGGTGTCTACATCATCACGATCAGCCTCGGGCATCACAGCATTGATTCGGTTTGCAACCTCATTTTGAGTATCATATATGTACAGCTCAACAAACTTCGGGGAAGCACCTTCATTTGGTAAAAGGGAGCCTATCCGGTGATATGCCTGGCCGGTCATTTTGAAAACATAAGGGCCACCCCTATCGTTAATGTGCCTATCAATATCAGCTCCCATCGAAGTAAACGCAAACATGGAATTGTACTGTCTTATTTTCTGTAAAAAGCGTGTGCTGCGGGAATCACCGTCAAATCTAAGCAGGTTGGCAACGAAAGGCGGAGGAGGCTTGAAGGGCGGGATATACACCTTCCCACCCTTGCAGCATAAGCTGTAGAGCACACGGCGCTGCGTGACAGCGGTCTCTTCAGTGCAGCATTCAGCAAACCAGAACACGGCACCACAAAACTGACAACGGTAATCAGGCGCGCCGTGGTACGAGACGCCTGCATACGTAGCTGTAGGCGGCCGCCATCAGGCAACAGAAATAAATACAAAAGCAAGACCACCAACGACAAAAACCGATGAATGAAACGTACATCTACCTTTTAGGAAATCCATGTACTGGTTGTTGAAGAGGCTCCTGGAAGCAGACGCGGTTGGAAAGGGATAATGGCCTTTCGAACGCATGCAAAGAGACATAAGAAGGTGCATGTTCGACACACGGAAAAAGACTGATAGCAAAGGCGGACCTGATTTAGCCCATCTAAAGGTTCTTAGCCTGTAAAGTCGCTGGCGACGACGGATCCGTCCATACTCATGCGTGACAACAGGGAAAAATCCAGGGCCTGGATTGAGGACACGATATAGCTTTAGAACCCACAGACCACGCATAAAAGAGAATGAATCTCAGCACAGACCCGCATAGCGACTCACCCCTAAGACGCGAGGTATCGACCTGGACCGACGACGTCCGCTTATAACGCGGATCAAAGGCCGCTACAACAGAAGGAATCATAAGCGCAGGAGATTCAGGGACGATGAGCTAGCCGAAAAGTGCAGACATCCTACAAAACCGAAATAAATAACACGCACCACGAAACAACTCGATACGAGCCGAAACTCGAGCACGGTGCCGCGCCTCGGATCGGCACCGCGAGGATCCAGAGGTAGACGCCTCCATTACATGCACAAGCATACAGAAGAGAACGACATACGCGCACGCATCAAAAACATAACAACGAACAGGCAGAGCGCGAACGCTTACCTCTCCCAGGAACGACGAAATCAGAGGAAAAGGCCGACGAAGGAACCAATCACCGAACCAGCGAGGTCGAAGAAGGAGCCAATCACCGAACAGTGACCAGCAGTTCAACAGTAGCGATGAACACCGAGCTGCGGACAAATCCCAAAATGATTAGACGAACAACAGAGCAAATTATTCCACGAAGAACAGAGGAAAGAAGAAATACCTCAGCCAAGACCATCCACGGCGCGAGGCCTGCACACGCGAGCAAAGCAGGCGGAACCGGCTAGGAGATGGGGGAACGCGGCGAAGGGGCAGGCGGAGAGCTCAAACGGCGGGGGGACTCGATTACCGGGCGGCGCCTCTGTCCTGGGAGAGACAAAACGAGATCTTTTATCTCTGCGCCCAAAAGCACAAATGCACGCACGCAGCTTGGCCCAGCCCGTAACCAACGACGCTGACACGAGGGACCAAAGAAACAAGACCCCACACGCAGACTATGCCAGGCACAGCGACGCGGTAGGCGCGCAGGCAGGCCAACACCGCTCGAACCGCCGCGCGCCTCGAGCCTCGAGCACGCATATGGGCGCCCCAAAACGTCACGCACACAACACGACCCAACTCTCCTGTGACGGCCGGGACCAACAGAGAAGGAGGCCCGCCTGCAGCCAGACGGGCGCAGACGCGACGAAAAAAACGAAAAAGAAGAGGCGACCCTGTGGCTCTGCGGCAAGGAAAGTTGCTGCTCTGCCACAACAGTGTATGGGCTGTCTAGGCACACACGAACGGGCTATACCACAGTTTGCACACACCCAATAATAGACGGGACCACGCAGCCATGGACCCAACCGCAGCCACAGCAGGCAGAGCAGAGAAGTGGAAATAAAAACAGAAATAGAAAGGGGCAGCTCTCAGCGACCACGAAAGGCCAAGCACCGGTCAGGCCCACCATGCGTTCTTCTCACACCCGCGTTGCACATGCGCCTCGTCCACCACGCACACAGACAAGGGGACCCCGCAGCCCATATGGCCCGCAACGCAGAGATGCAGACTGGCTGAGCGGAACGAAAAGAAAAACACGAAACGCAGCGACCAACTCTCTCTCACGCGCACGGAAGTCCACGGGCCGGTCAGGGCTGGTCCCACCACGGGCCTCTCGTACAGACAAAACGAGAGCTGCGCGTGAGACAGAACGAAAACACGTAGAACGGCGGCGGAAACAAAACGAGAGCTGCGCGTGAGACAAAACGAAAGCTTGTCGCACCCGGACTTCTAGAGGATACTCACCGTACGAACTGAACAGTATTTTGGTTGGATTACGGGGCTTAACGGCTCCCGCGTCCCCTTACGGGTAGGCCAGCACTTATGTGCGACAACCAACCGTTACTGTTCACCGTCGATGTAAACTATCCTATAGAAATCAGGATACTACCATTGACGTACTTCATACCATACACACATGGTACGTCAACGGTTTTGAACAAAGGGATAACACAACATGCCTCTAAGACACAAAAGATTGAAATAAAGTTGCAAATGGCCTTCACTAAGGCAGAAATAGCAAAACACTCATCCAGAGGACACATGTCCCAACATATCATCCATTACATTAGCGGAAGCAATCAAAGGGGTCTGAGTACAGACAAATCCAAGGCTTAAGAAGCCGGAGAAATAAAGAAAACGAAGCCCATCCACGTAGGTCCTGGATCCTGCCCGGGGTCCAGCCAACTACTCGTCTGTAGTGTCGTCAAACTCCACAAAGTAGCCATCCTGGTGATCATCGTAGCCGTAGTCGTACTCTGCGTAAACCACAGCCCCAACGGGGTCAGTACATTTGACGTACTGGCAAGCAAGACTCACACTTCATCAAGGAGTTACCCGTCAACACAAGCCGGGATGCTTGGGATCAACGGAAGAAGATAGGTATTATAAAAGCTGCAGCGGGCTGCTCTAACCAACTACAGAAGATACTAATAGTTCTGGCTAATAGAAAAGATAGGATCGAGGAATTGTAACCAACTGAAAGATAACTTCAAACAAACCCATCCTGGATCTCGCCCCTTATCCGAAGAAGCAATCCGAGGATAACTCACACCGTTATGATAAGGTGAATCAAGTTATTGTGTGAATAACCTATTACTAGTCAAGTTATTAATCATTGGGTGAAACATGATTGATCATTATGTTGAAGTTGTCCTGAGTGCTTGTTAGCCAGTACTTTCACCAAGTAATCCATAACCGCGGAAAACACGGCTTCTCGAGAAGATTTATCCCTGCAGGGGTGCACCATAGTAACCGTACACGTAAGAATATCCTGCCAGATGGGAATCAAACCCACCAAGCGAGACACTCAACACAACCAACTGTTCTTCGCATCAAGCCCAAAGCACCGCGTGCTGTGCGTGCGCGGCTAATCGAGCCCCCCGAAGAAAAGGAGGACCCTCACAGCACTGGAAGACCACGCCGCCCTAAATGCCGACTACAAAAGTTCCACCCTGGCCTCGGGTTCGTACCTGCATATGATGCAGCAAATGGAAAGCCCGAACTAGTACGGCGATTTGGACGAGATGCGAATCGAGTCAAGTTGAGGGGGGAGCCCATACTCGCTTCCCACATGCGGGTAGTGCGCTAATCATGGATCAGTAGACAAGACCCTTTTCCTATTAGGGTCGACACTAGCAGGCCTCAAAACCACAAAGGGCCTCCTGCCGGTGCCTTATCATCAAATTATTATTAACAGCAGCATTAACAGGATTGATTGATTAACATTCGAGCCCTCGGTACGATAACAAATAATAATAGCACGATAATAAAAGAAGTAACCGACAACAGGCTCGAGCAAAAGCAACCCTAAGCATGCTAGATAGGAACATGCACAAACAAAGGCTGTGGGTATGGAGGTGAGACAATATCATTGGTTCAGGAAATCATGTGATGGGTTCGGAGAATAGCAACGATACATAGGGCTAGCAATAGTAGACAAAAGGATAGTATCGACAACAAGTGTGGAAGAGAACTCGATGATTCATGTGAGTGATAACTTGCCTGGAAGCTCAGCAGCCGGGTACTGGGCTAGGTCCTGGGTAGTGGTGTCGTAAGTCTCGTCGGTACCAACGTCGTCTAAGCGAGAAGAAGCAAAAACAACAACGAAGGAAGACGGGCAATCAATACATGGCATAGGTGCACAAACATTGGGATGATGCATGTCATGTTTAATAGATTGCATCAAAGTAAACTACTTGACATGATACACAAGTTTAAATGGATTCCATATGCAAAGAATTGCATATGGGAAACCCATGCCTTAGAGTTGAATTAATTGTTCTACCACTAAGCATTAGGTGTAGTTGATTTAGCATGATGCATGCATGGTGAGGAACAATAAGATAACAAATTAAATGCAATTGGAAAGATGGTTAACAATTTTAGAAAACATTTACCAAGTTTGGAAATTATTGTTACTTAATGGCATTAAACAAGTAGTTGTTGTTTTCATCAAGTTAAAGTGTGCAAAACAAATAACAAAGTTGATATTTGGAAAGGTTATCAAATTTTAGTTGGATTACATGTTTCACATTTTGAAATTGGACTTAGGATTATTTAATTATGAATTAAACAATATTAAACATGTTTTAATTGAATTAAACAAGATTTAAATTGTTTAGGAAATTTAAATTATTCAAATCAGAAAACAAAATTTATATTTGGAAAGTACATGAAAAGTTGATTGGAAAACATATTTAGTTTGTGGAATTTGGAATTTTTATGAACAAGTTATGAATTTTGCAAGTTTAAGTGAATTTGACAAGTTTTCAAATTTAGCACCAATTTAAAATATTCAAAACAGTAAACAAATTTTATATTTGGATAGATCATTTAATTTGGGACAGAAAACATATTTAAAAAGTGAAAATTGGAGTTAAAATGAAATAGTTATGCAATTTACAATTTTAGGGTGCAATCTGCCATTTTAATTCATCTAGGGACTTAGGAAATATTTTTACAGGGGTCTAGATTAAATACCAGGGGCCTAGTGGTGATTCCTGGAAGTTTCTGGGTCAAAACAATTGTGGAAAAAAAGTTTTGGTTTTATGGGTGCAGGGGGGATCGAACCCTGCACCTCACTGCTGCGCTCAAGGGAACTAACCAGATGGGCTGAGTGCTAGTATGTGACAGAGAAGGAAAACCGTGGGGGTTATGGTTCAGGGAAAGGCTAATGCACAACTCGGAAAAAAAAGCAGTAAAAGGGGTGGGGATGGGAATCGAACTCGCGACCTGGGGTTCGCTGCGCGCGCTCCAAACCAGTGGGATCTGCTGCGCTGGTTTGATGGAATAGGGGCTGGTTTGTTTTTGAACCTCGCAATCTGCCTGTTAACTGAAACCTGCAGGCGCACGTACAGCAGCTCGTTACTGTCTCGAATACAGAGCACTCGAGGTGATCTTCCAGGGAAGAAATCGGTGACCAAGCAGCAGGGAATGGGGAGGGGAAGTGCGGGAATGGAGAGGTGGCCTCACCCTCGTCGCAGGGACGCCCTCGACGCGGCCGGAGGGTGGCGGAGGCGGCGGCGCCGTGCTCCGGCGGCCGGTGGCCGTGGCACAGCAGCAGAGGAACCCCTCCTCGATGGTGGCGGCGGAGGTGGGAGCCAGGAGGGAAAAAGGAGCGTCTAGGGTTAGGGTTTGTCACGGGAGGGGAGGAGAAGATATAGGAGGGGAAGAGATCCATCGAGTGGTTCAGGGAGGAGCTCCTGTCGCTGTCCGCCATGGGTACATCATCCTCCGTACGGAGGTAGGGGGAGACCGAGCGGGCTGCCCCTGGTGGGCTGGGCCTGCCTCTCCCCCCTCTCCTGCGTTTTCTTTTTTATTATTTCGTTTTGTGTTTTTTTTTTAGCTTTAGCTTTTGGAATAAAAACATGGCTTTTTGTTTAGATAAAAATTTGGAAAAAATTGGATAAGCTCCTTAGTTGAAAAGCAACCACTTGGTAGTTTTTGTTTTCAAAAACTTAGTTGTTTGCTTGCTGTTTAAAATTAAACCCAAATTAATTGAAGTTTGCAATAATAATTAATATTAGAAAATAAAGCCATTTTCAATAGGGTTTCCCCTAGGGTTAGAAGTGATTTAAAGAATTCCAATTAGTGGTGAACTTTATGGATTCAAAAGTGTATTGATCTGAGAAATTGTTTGACTTTGGAAATGATTTGGAAATAATTGATTAATTTGGTTAATTGAATTGAGCAACAATTTAATAGTTGATTCAAAAAGAAATAATTGGAAGCAATTGATGTTTTTGATTTGCAAATCTTTATTTGAAAGAAAAGTAACAGACAAGTGTGAAAACAAAGGTTGATTAAGTTTGGCTTTTATTATGAAAACAATGCAAACAGAAATAAATATGGGGATGATGACATGATGCATTGCTTAAACTAAAACAAGAAGTAAAACAACTAGGGGTTTTCATACTTGGATGTTACAAAACGCCCCCCCTTGAAGGAATCGCGCCCAGAGATTCCTACGGAGAAGTGAAAAGGTCCGGATACTTCTTGCGAAGATCCTCTTCGGTCTCCCATGTTGCTTCTTTATCGGAATGATGCGACCATTGCACTTTCAAGAACTTGGTGCTCTTGTTGCGAGTCTTACGAACGGTCTCATCGAGAATTCGAGTAGGGTGCTCCTCATAGGAGAGATCATCTTGCAGTTCAATATCATCATGATCAACTGCACGAGGTAGGGGGAGACCGAGCGGGCTGCCCCTGGTGGGCTGGGCCTGCCTCTCCCCCCTCTCCTGCGTTTTCTTTTTTATTATTTCGTTTTGTGTTTTTTTTTTAGCTTTAGCTTTTGGAATAAAAACATGGCTTTTTGTTTAGATAAAAATTTGGAAAAAATTGGATAAGCTCCTTAGTTGAAAAGAAACCACTTGGTAGTTTTTGTTTTCAAAAACTTAGTTGTTTGCTTGCTGTTTAAAATTAAACCCAAATTAATTGAAATTTGCAATAATAATTAATATTATAAAATAAAGCCATTTTCAATAGGGTTTCCCCTAGGGTTAGAAGTGATTTAAAGAATTCCAATTAGTGGTGAACTTTATGGATTCAAAAGTGTATTGATCTGAGAAATTGTTTGACTTTGGAAATGATTTGGAAATAATTGATTAATTTGGTTAATTGAATTGAGCAACAATTTAATAGTTGATTCAAAAAGAAATAATTGGAAGCAATTGATGTTTTTGATTTGCAAATCTTTATTTGAAAGAAAAGTAACAGACAAGTGTGAAAACAAAGGTTGATTAAGTTTGGCTTTTATTATGAAAACAATGCAAACAGAAATAAATATGGGGATGATGACATGATGCATTGCTTAAACTAAAACAAGAAGTAAAACAACTAGGGGTTTTCATACTTGGATGTTACAAAACGCCCCCCCTTGAAGGAATCGCGCCCAGAGATTCCTACGGAGAAGTGAAAAGGTCCGGATACTTCTTGCGAAGATCCTCTTCGGTCTCCCATGTTGCTTCTTTATCGGAATGATGCGACCATTGCACTTTCAAGAACTTGGTGCTCTTGTTGCGAGTCTTACGAACGGTCTCATCGAGAATTCGAGTAGGGTGCTCCTCATAGGAGAGATCATCTTGCAGTTCAATATCATCATGATCAACTGCACGATCAGGGTCCTTGAAGCACTTCTTGAGCTGTGACACGTGGAACACATCGTGCACTTTGGATAGTTTTTCTGGAAGCTCGAGACGATAGGCATTTTCTGCACGTCTTGACAGGATGTTGAAAGGACCAATGTATCTTGGTGCCAACTTTCCTTTCACACCAAAACGATGAGTGCCTCTGAAGGGAGTTACACGGAGATATGCTTTGTCACCAGGTGCATAGACCATGTCCCGGTGCTTGCTGTCATAGTAACTCTTCTGACGAGACTGAGCAATTCTGAGATTGTCACGAATGATGCGAACTTTCTCCTCGGCTTCCTTAACAATGTCAGGACCCAAGAGTGAACGCTCACCAACTCCAGACCAATTGATTGGACTCCTGCATCTGCGACCATACAGTGCCTCAAATGGTGCCATGCCTAGGCTTGCCTGGTAGCTGTGTTGTAGGAGAATCAGCATATGGAAGGCAATCCTCCCATTTCATGCCAAAGGAGAGACCACATGCTCTGAGCATATCCTCGAGAATCTGATTGACTCTTTCGACTTGCCCCTGAGACTGAGGGTGGTAAGCTGTGCTGAACAGAAGTTTAGTGCCCAATGCATCTTGGAAACTCTTCCAGAAATGAGAAGTGAATATGCTTCCACGGTCTGAGCTAATTTCCAACGGAACACCATGAAGAGGAACAATCTTTGTTGTGTAGAGTTCTGCTAACTGGCTAGCTGAGATAGTCTCCTTGACAGCGAAGAAATGAGCTACTTTAGTGAGACGATCAATAACAACGAAGATTGCATCGTTGCCCTTTTTGGACTTTGGAAACCCAGTAACGAAGTCCATTTCAATCATGTCCCACTTCAACTCAGGAATTTTCAGAGGTTGGAGTAGACCTGCTGTTTTCTGATGGACTGCCTTAACACGTTGACAAACGTCGCATTCAGAAACGTATTGAGAAATTTCACGTTTCATGCCAGGCCACCAATACAGAGTCTTGAGATCCTGGTACATCTTTGTACTTCCAGGGTGAATGGATAGGGGAGTTTCATGAGCCTCCTTGAGAATGATGTCTTTGAGACTTTGAATCTGAGGAACTGCAATGCGTCCTTCAAAGAACACAGCTCCTTTGTCATCAATAGAGAAGGACTTGAACTTATCACTGCCCTCTTTGATTTGCTCTACCATCCTCTTTATTTCAGCATCACGAAACTGCTCAGAACGAATCTTGTCCTCGAGAGTTGGACTGGCTGTCAAGCTAGCAAGGTAGCCTTGAGGGACAAGACCAAGGTTCAGCTTCTGGAATTCTTCATGAAGTGGAGGTTGGCTGTCCATGATCATGATATTGTTGCAATAAGATTTGCGACTGAGAGCATCGGCCATAACATTAGCCTTGCCTGGAGTGTAAGAAATGGTGAGATCGAAGTCTTTGATCTTTTCAATCCATCTCCTTTGCCTGAGGTTTAGATCTGGTTGAGTGAAGATGTATTTCAGACTCTTGTGATCGGAAAAGATTTCAGTTTTGTTACCCAACAAGTATTGTCTCCATTTCTTGAGGGCAAACACAACTGCTGCAAGTTCAAGATCATGAGTGGGATAGTTTTGCTCATGTGGGTTCAACTGACGTGAAGCATAGGCCACAACTTGACGTTCTTGCATAAGAACTGCACCTAGGCCTTGGAGAGAAGCATCACAGAATATCTGGAAAGGCTTGGTAGTATCTGGGCCAACCAGAACTGGGGTGGAAGTGAGTTTAGTCTTGAGAAGATTGAAACTTTCATCACACTGTGGAGACCAAACGAACTTCTTGTCCTTCTTGGTGAGATCAGTGAGAGGTTTTGCAATCTTGGAGAAGTTTTGGACGAAACGACGGCAATAGCTAGCCAAGCCAAGAAAACTTCTGACTTGCTTCACCGTCTTAGGGGGTTTCCAGTCAACAATTGCCTTAACCTTTTCAGGATCAATGGCTATGCCCTTGGCAGAGATGATATGACCAAGATAGGCCACTTCTGGAATCCAGAACTCACATTTGGAGTATTTGGCATATAGACGATGCTCGCGGAGTTTCATGAGAGTGAGGCGAAGATGTTCTTCATGCTCTTTCTCGGATTTTGAGTAGACAAGGATATCATCAAGATATACCACAACGAACTTGTCGAGGTATTCATGGAAGACAGAATTCATCAGTCGAGAGAAGGTCGCCGGTGCATTGGTGAGACCAAAGGACATTACGGTGTATTCATATAGACCGTAGCGAGTGGTGAAGGCTGTCTTAGGAATATCTTCCTTTCTGATCTTTATTTGATGGTAACCCATCCTCAAGTCCAACTTTGAGAATATTGAGGCTCCAGCAAGTTGATCAAAAAGATCATCGATGCGAGGAATTGGATACTTGTTCTTGATAGTTTTCTCGTTGAGAGGACGATAGTCAACCACGAGTCTTTTTGTTTGATCCTTCTTGGCAACAAACAGAGTTGGGCAACCCCAAGCGGAGGAACTAGGCTGAATGTAACCTTTCTCCATGTACATATCGATTTTCTCCTTCAACAATTTCAGTTCAGGAGGAGCTATCTTGTATGGATGCTTAGAGATTGGTGCAGTACCTGGTTCGAGCTCGATCACAAACTCAACTGCTCTGTCCGGAGGCATCCCTGGCAACTCTTCTGGAAAGACGTCAGGGAATTCACAAACCACCGGAACATTCTCAAGCAGAGGTAGAGGTTTAGCATCCAGGGTGTACAGCTGAACAGAACTTGATTCCTTCGGAGAATAGATTATCTGGCCGGAAGGGTGGAACAGAGTTATTGACTTCTTAGCACAATCAATCGTAGCTTTATTGGCCTTCAACCAATCCATGCCAAGGATGACATCAATGTCAGAATTGCCAAGCAGAATGAGGGAAGCAAGGAATATGTGACCTCCAATTAAGATCTGATTCTCATGACTGATCTTGGAAGTCTGCATAGTTGCTCCAGGAGAGTTTACTACTAGCGGGGAACCCAAACCAACAAAGGGGAGTTTACTAGTTGTCGCAAAGATCTTTGACACAAAGGAATGCGATGCTCCGGTATCAAACAACACTTTAGCTGGGTTAGAGTTTACGGGTAATGTACCGAGAACAACGTCGGCAGATTCCTCAGCTGTGTCAACCTTGACGTGGTTCACCCTTGCGGTCCTCCCAACAGGCCTGTTGTTGGTGTTGAAGGCCTTATGCGGAGGAGCGCGGACCATCGCCTGGTTGGTGTTGGGGCGAGGTGGTGGAGGAGGCAGCATCCTCTGAGTGCACTTATCTGCGTAGTGCCCAGTCTCCTTGCACTTGAAGCAAGTGACGACACGCGGAGGATCTGGCCTTGGCTGCGCCATTGCAAACCTCTGCCCATGCATCTGAGCTGGGTTGGGTGGGCGGGGACCAAAGCCTGGAGAAGCTTGGGCATTTGGAGCCCTAGTGACAGCACTGTTTGGCACCCAGATGCGGCGCTTCTGCGTAGGGGTGGTCATGTTGGAGGAGGAACCACCCTCACGCGAGTGCTTGCGCGACTCTTCGAACGCCTTGCGCCCATTCTCCTCATTGAGCGCGGTGTTCACGAGCTCGACGAAGTCCTTGCACTTGATGTTTGTGAGAGCGTACTTCAGTTCCGGGTTAAAACCTCGGCGGAACCTTGCCATCTTCTTGGTCTCAGTAGACACCTCGTCTCCAGCATACCGAGCGAGGCGATTGAACTCATTCTGGTAGCCGATGACGTCGAGCTTGCCCTGCTTCAGAGAGCAGAACTCTTCACGCATCCTCTCCATGAGACCATCGGGGATGTGGTACTTCAGGAAGGCATCCTTGAAGCAACCCCAAGTGATAGGATAGCCAGCTCTCATGGCCTGGTAGTTCTCCCACCACGAGGCTGCCTGGCCCTTCAGTAGGTAAGCAGCATAGTTGACCTTGTCCTCTTCCGCAACATGAGCAATCTCCAGGGCCCTTGCTACGTCACGGATCCAGTCATCAGCATCCAGAGGCTCGCGTGTTGCCACGAAAGCCTTAGGGCCCACACTGAGGAAGTCCTTGATGGTGACCCTTGGAGCAGGCTGGTGGTGGTGGTTCTGGTGGTTCTGAACCTGGACCATCTGAGCCATGACCTGAGTCATCTGAGTCAAGAGCTCAGCGATAGGCGGTGGCTCAGGCGTGTTCCTTGTTGGAGGCATCCTGAACAGAAATGCATTTTAGCACAACAATAGGAAGGGATAAAATTTAGCAACCGAAAGAGAGATTATTCCGACGCATGAATAGATAACCAACAGGTACATCATGAGTTCAAATACATCAGAATATCCAACAGACCAATACATGGTTCGAAAACGAAAGGATAAACTAGACACAGCTAGTAACGGATACATCGGTACTCCCATGCTCATCATGCAGGACGGCGGCGAGTACGGCGAGTGGTACGACGAAGAGGACGGCGAGGAGGAGTGTGCACACGGAAGTAGGTATCACGATGATCCTTGTAGATAGGAACTGCTCTGAGAGCAACTCTCGGTGTGGTGAAGTAGAAAGCGTCGTCTCCCTGTGCTCCATAGCGGGGAATCCCTGTGTAACCAGCTCCGAGGTCGAGAAGTGGGCCTCTGATCGGCTCGTAACCTCCAGCATCTGGCAGAGGAAAACCCAGTGTCTGCTGGAAACGCGCAAAGCGCTCGTCTCCAACGAAGTCTGTGGTGTACGTCGCCAGACGCGTCAACGCGAGGTAGAGCTGCTCCCTGACTGAGGCCAACTCCTGAGCAAGTGTGGAAGCAACGGCGTCACTGTGCCTCACGAACTGGGCAGTGGTGTGCAGCCTGGAGCTATCATCCTCGTAGGTATCCAGGTTGCGGTGGAGAGTGAAGTGAACTCCCGCCGACGTGATGTAACCACGGGGGATGTGACGATAGATAGAATCGTCAAACCCCCAGTAGTCAGCACGGAGGACGGTGAGACTCACGTAAGCGGCCTGCTGCACAGCCATATCCACTGTGGAACCTACTGCCTCGTAGCGGTGGACAACGCTCCTGCCATCATCCGACAGAATGTAGACGATAGCCCGGTAGCAAGTCTGGTCAAACTCTCGCTGCTGCTCGTAGACCTGGTACTCTGGTGCCCAACGGAACCCCAGATAGGTAACCATGTCTCTCAGCATCTCCGGATAACCGGCGGTGCTCTCACAGCGAGTCATCCGAACCACCTGCGGGTAGAACCTGAGATCCATCTGCAGATGATTTGGGAAGGTTTTGATTAGACTCCGGTAGAAGAAATGAAGTGGAAAACAACAGCAAGGTTTCAACGGACGAAAGGTTCTTTAGAAGAACAGGATATCGAAGCAACATCGGGAAAACGAGGCCAAAAATCCTGAGGTACTAAGGAGAACCCAAAACACGTGAAATCCTAACTTGAAAGTTTAGGTGAGAACAGAAAACAACGTTGCACTTCCTTACCAGAAAAGGGTGGGTGGGTGGGGAAAGAAGAAAAATGGCAGAATTCCTACTCTCACGTTTCATTTTTCCTATATAGCTACAAAATAGTTTCTAGACTCAACTGCGACCAGTAAAAAGGATCCTACAGGCAGACAGGCTCTGATACCATTTGTCGCACCCGGACTTCTAGAGGATACTCACCGTACGAACTGAACAGTATTTTGGTTGGATTACGGGGCTTAACGGCTCCCGCGTCCCCTTACGGGTAGCCCAGCACTTATGTGCGACAACCAACCGTTACTGTTCACCGTCGATGTAAACTATCCTATAGAAATCAGGATACTACCATTGACGTACTTCATACCATACACACATGGTACGTCAACGGTTTTGAACAAAGGGATAACACAACATGCCTCTAAGACACAAAAGATTGAAATAAAGTTGCAAATGGCCTTCACTAAGGCAGAAATAGCAAAACACTCATCCAGAGGACACATGTCCCAACATATCATCCATTACATTAGCGGAAGCAATCAAAGGGGTCTGAGTACAGACAAATCCAAGGCTTAAGAAGCCGGAGAAATAAAGAAAACGAAGCCCATCCACGTAGGTCCTGGATCCTGCCCGGGGTCCAGCCAACTACTCGTCTGCAGTGTCGTCAAACTCCACAAAGTAGCCATCCTGGTGATCATCGTAGCCGTAGTCATACTCTGCGTAAACCACAGCCCCAACGGGGTCAGTACATTTGACGTACTGGCAAGCAAGACTCACACTTCATCAAGGAGTTACCCGTCAACACAAGCCGGGATGCTTGGGATCAACGGAAGAAGATAGGTATTATAAAAGCTGCAGCGGGCTGCTCTAACCAACTACAGAAGATACTAATAGTTCCGGCTAATAGAAAAGATAAGATCGAGGAATTGTAATCAACTGAAAGATAACTTCAAACAAACCCATCCTGGATCTCGCCCCTTATCCGAAGAAGCAATACGAGGATAACTCACACCGTTATGATAAGGTGAATCAAGTTATTGTGTGAATAACCTATTACTAGTCAAGTTATTAATCATTGGGTGAAACATGATTGATCATTATGTTGAAGTTGTCCTGAGTGCTTGTTAGCCAGTACTTTCACCAAGTAATCCATAACCGCGGAAAACACGGCTTCTCGAGAAGATTTATCCCTGCAGGGGTGCACCATAGTAACCGTACACGTAAGAATATCCTGCCAGATGGGAATCAAACCCACCAAGCGAGACACTCAACACAACCAACTGTTCTTCGCATCAAGCCCAAAGCACCGCGTGATGTGCGTGCGCGGCTAATCGAGCCCCCCGAAGAAAAGGAGGACCCTCATAGCACTGGAAGACCACGCCGCCCTAAATGCCGACTACAAAAGTTCCACCCTGGCCTCGGGTTCGTACCTGCATATGATGCAGCAAATGGAAAGCCCGAACTAGTACGGCGATTTGGACGAGATGCGAATCGAGTCAAGTTGAGGGGGGCGCCCATACTCGCTTCCCACATGCGGGTAGTGCGCTAATCATGGATCAGTAGACAAGACCCTTTTCCTATTAGGGTCGACACTAGCAGGCTTCAAAACCACAAAGGGCCTCCTGCCGGTGCCTTATCATCAAATTATTATTAACAGCAGCATTAACAGGATTGATTGATTAACATTCGAGCCCTCGGTACGATAACAAATAATAATAGCACGATAATAAAAGAAGTAACCGACAACAGGCTCGAGCAAAAGCAACCCTAAGCATGCTAGATAGGAACAGGCACAAACAAAGGCTGTGGGTATGGAGGTGAGACAATATCATTGGTTCAGGAAATCATGTGATGGGTTCGGAGAATAGCAACGATACATAGGGCTAGCAATAGTAGACAAAAGGATAGTATCGACAACAAGTGTGGAAGAGAACTCGATGATTCATGTGAGTGATAACTTGCCTGGAAGCTCAGCAGCCGGGTACTGGGCTAGGTCCTGGGTAGTGGTGTCGTAAGTCTCGTCGGTACCAACGTCGTCTAAGCGAGAAGAAGCAAAAACAACAACGAAGGAAGACGGGCAATCAATACATGGCATAGGTGCACAAACATTGGGATGATGCATGTCATGTTTAATAGATTGCATCAAAGTAAACTACTTGACATGATACACAAGTTTAAATGGATTCCATATGCAAAGAATTGCATATGGGAAACCCATGCCTTAGAGTTGAATTAATTGTTCTACCACTAAGCATTAGGTGTAGTTGATTTAGCATGATGCATGCATGGTGAGGAACAATAAGATAACAAATTAAATGCAATTGGAAAGATGGTTAACAATTTTAGAAAACATTTACCAAGTTTGGAAATTATTGTTACTTAATGGCATTAAACAAGTAGTTGTTGTTTTCATCAAGTTAAAGTGTGCAAAACAAATAACAAAGTTGATATTTGGAAAGGTTATCAAATTTTAGTTGGATTACATGTTTCACATTTTGAAATTGGACTTAGGATTATTTAATTATGAATTAAACAATATTAAACATGTTTTAATTGAATTAAACAAGATTTAAATTGTTTAGGCAATTTAAATTATTCAAATCAGAAAACAAAATTTATATTTGGAAAGTACATGAAAAGTTGATTGGAAAACATATTTAGTTTGTGGAATTTGGAATTTTTATGAACAAGTTATGAATTTTGCAAGTTTAAGTGAATTTGACAAGTTTTCAAATTTAGCACCAATTTAAAATATTCAAAACAGTAAACAAATTTTATATTTGGATAGATCATTTAATTTGGGACAGAAAACATATTTAAAAAGTGAAAATTGGAGTTAAAATGAAATAGTTATGCAATTTACAATTTTAGGGTGCAATCTGCCATTTTAATTCATCTAGGGACTTAGGAAATATTTTTACAGGGGTCTAGATTAAATACCAGGGGCCTAGTGGTGATTCCTGGAAGTTTCTGGGTCAAAACAATTGTGGAAAAAAAGTTTTGGTTTTATGGGTGCAGGGGGGATCGAACCCTGCACCTCACTGCTGCGCTCAAGGGAACTAACCAGATGGGCTGAGTGCTAGTATGTGACAGAGAAGGAAAACCGTGGGGGTTATGGTTCAGGGAAAGGCTAATGCACAACTCGGAAAAAAAAGCAGTAAAAGGGGTGGGGATGGGAATCGAACTCGCGACCTGGGGTTCGCTGCGCGCGCTCCAAACCAGTGGGATCTGCTGCGCTGGTTTGATGGAATAGGGGCTGGTTTGTTTTTGAACCTCGCAATCTGCCTGTTAACTGAAACCTGCAGGCGCACGTACAGCAGCTCGTTACTGTCTCGAATACAGAGCACTCGAGGTGATCTTCCAGGGAAGAAATCGGTGACCAAGCAGCAGGGAATGGGGAGGGGAAGTGCGGGAATGGAGAGGTGGCCTCACCCTCGTCGCAGGGACGCCCTCGGCGCGGCCGGAGGGTGGCGGAGGCGGCGGCGCCGTGCTCCGGCGGCCGGTGGCCGTGGCACAGCAGCAGAGGAACCCCTCCTCGATGGTGGCGGCGGAGGTGGGAGCCAGGAGGGAAAAAGGAGCGTCTAGGGTTAGGGTTTGTCACGGGAGGGGAGGAGAAGATATAGGAGGGGAAGAGATCCATCGAGTGGTTCAGGGAGGAGCTCCTGTCGCTGTCCGCCATGGGTACGTCATCCTCCGTACGGAGGTAGGGGGAGACCGAGCGGGCTGCCCCTGGTGGGCTGGGCCTGCCTCTCCCCCCTCTCCTGCGTTTTCTTTTTTATTATTTCGTTTTGTGTTTTTTTTTGTAGCTTTAGCTTTTGGAATAAAAACATGGCTTTTTGTTTAGATAAAAATTTGGAAAAAATTGGATAAGCTCCTTAGCTGAAAAGCAACCACTTGGTAGTTTTTGTTTTCAAAAACTTAGTTGTTTGCTTGCTGTTTAAAATTAAACCCAAATTAATTGAAATTTGCCATAATAATTAATATTAGAAAATAAAGCCATTTTCAATAGGGTTAGAAGTGATTTAAAGAATTCCAATTAGTGGTGAACTTTATGGATTCAAAAGTGTATGTATCTGAGAAATTGTTTGACTTTGGAAATGATTTGGAAATAATTGATTAATTTGGTTAATTGAATTGAGCAACAATTTAATAGTTGATTCAAAAAGAAATAATTGGAAGCAATTGATGTTTTTGATTTGCAAATCTTTATTTGAAAGAAAAGTAATAGACAAGTGTGAAAACAAAGCTTGATTAAGTTTGGCTTTTATTATGAAAACAATGCAAACAGAAATAAATATGGGGATGATGACATGATGCATTGCTTAAACTAAAACAAGAAGTAAAACAACTAGGGGTTTTCATACTTGGATGTTACAAAGCACGTAGAACGGCGGCGGAACAAAAATCAAGTGCGGTACGTTTTGCCCAAAATGTACGCGTGGATCGCGCGAGGAGGCGCCCAGCCCCTCCGCGATTACTTCTCTTTGATTCGCTTATCAAAGTATACACTTTCTTGTTTCTTTGCAAATAAAATAATTGGCCATATTGATTTTTTTATTGATTTTTTTAGGAAATTTAAGTTGCATTCGAAGCAAATTGTATCATCGACGGAATCAAATGTTCCACAATGGCCGCAATCTTATGCTAGATCAAAGTAAAATTAACATGCAATGGATTTTTATGTACTATTGGAAAAAATAATCTTTCAGTAGCAACGAGAAATGTAGCAACCAGAAGCTCCTTGATCTGGTTTTTTTTAACTTGTCGTCATCGATAGTTCTGGTGCTAGGAGAATAGCGAACACGAGATCCATGTATGGACTGATTCTCACCAATGTTAGGTTTCTATTTAGTGTTAGTTATAGTTCCACGCTAGAGATAAGAGTAAAATTCCAATGGCTTAATTCTTGTCATGGTGTGAACATTATGGGAACGTTTGGTTGCAATGCCTAGGTAGGCAATAGCTAGCTAGGCCAGCTCCTCTTAGCTAAGCCTTGCGTGGCTGTACGTTTGGTTCGGATGCTTTGCTTTTGCTGGCTAATTAGCACGAGCTAGTCATTTGGTTGGATTGCCGTGGTTGCTTTTGAAGGCAAGCTAGCACCTAAACCAAGCGGAAGAAGCGGACGTGGGACTTCTTTTTCGCGCGGAGAAGTTTGCCGTCCGGAAGCTAGCAGAATCGACTCTCCCAGCGTGGCAAGGTTTTTCTACCCCTTTGAGGCTAGCTTGTGTAATGTCCCAGCGTTTAGGAACTCACGGGGGGTAGAATATAAATTTGTGCATCTGCATGCATGTGTTTGCAAAACCTGAATAAATTTTTCGCAAAGTTAAAACCCCGGAGTGAATAAGGTTCTACCCAGTAACTGATGCTTTGATAGAAGTTGTTACTGTTAGTTGGTGGAATTTCGACATGACCTCCGGGTATTATTTGAATTTGAGATACTAGTGTTTGAATTATTTGAATTTAGGACTATTTGAATTTGAGTTTGAATTGTAATTAAATTTGAAATCAAATTGAAAAGACAAGGTTATATCTTAAGCTTAAATAATCAAAGCACAATTGAAATAGTAAATATGGAAATATTCCTCCTTAATAATAACAAGTACAATTATAGAAACAACAATTACACTTTATTGATAATAATACAAACTCTACATTGTTCTTACAATGGGATCAAAGGAAAGATAAATTACAATAGTTTTGCAGTTAAGTTAATACAAGGAGCTAAACCTAGAACCAAGCCTAACTACCTCATTGCATCCAAATTCTTCAAACCTGCAAAACAAAAACACTAAACCAAAACAGAAATGGTTAGGAAGGGGTTAGTACCCTCAGGTTGTCAGTGAGATGCACTGATTAATCATCACAGGGTTTTAAACAAATAGGTAGTATCTGTTCTGTTACAAATAGCCTCAGACCAGCATCATAGGCATAGGCATGGAAATACAACTGGCATCACAAAAATATTACCAGGCAAGGATAAGACCAACCGAGTGCCTGTGAAAATATCTATTCACTAGTCAGACAGGAACATAACTTACTCACGAAGCAGCAAGCAGCTCAGTCATACACAAGCACACAACACACTCAGGCACCACCTTTTGTGCTGTCAAAACTGAATCTGGAGTATAAAATCCCCAACAGTCATATGGGGAAAACACACACCTCATATTCCCCTGCTCAAGCACAAAAGAACAGGAAAGAACACCACCCAATCAATCACTCCATTGGATACTGGAGCAAGTGATTGCAAACTTTCAATCAAGCAATCAAGGCCAAGGTACCAGGGAGCACAAGGAGAAAAACAAGCAATCCACAAGCACCAAAATCCACCAACCAATTTGATCAACACACAAGGTGAATATCCTGAGTACCCTCTAAGCCATTTTCTGGCTAAGTTGCACACAAGATGGGTTGGGGATGCTAGTACCCTCAGATAGGCATAGAGATGCTATGCTAAACTCATCATTGGGATTTATTTATCGAGTCCAGTATCTGTTCTTATTTAGAAAAGGCCTCAGACTATGCATCATTGGCTTGGGGCTAAGAGAACTAGTGCAAGTATCTGTTCTTAAATTATAAGTCTCAAAGAAGGAAAATATATCAGGTGTAGTGCTCTGTTCTTATCATGTGATACAAAGAAATATCATACCCACTAGATACAAAGGTTTTTAGCAAAGGGGACTTGAGTCAAATTACCAGCCAAAGTCACTGGATTATGCCACAACCACATACAGGGTGCTGGGCACCAGATCAGGATCTGATACCATAGAACCACTGAATTAGGACATAAAAACAGTAAAATTGGAAACTTGGATTGATGGCATATTCTCTGAATAATTATTCAGAGTAACACCTATCAAACAGCTTAGCGCACCCATAGAACATTGGATAGCATATGTTTGCTACCAGGAATTTACCAGATAGCCAATCAACAAGAGTTTGACACAAGGAACAACCCAAAGGGTGTGATCCCATAGTAATAACATTGGAAATAAATCCCAGATAAATTTCCACTAGCAGCACAAGGCCAAAACCCAGCAACACCTCACAGTACCTAGCAACAGAGATAACTTAGGTGCACCATAAAAATTCCCTGTTCATCACAGAACATGACATGATTTCCATATCTTCCTTATCAAATAAATCATGTGGTAATTCCATAGCTAATCCAATCAATCGCTAGATCACAGAGAGCATCACAGGGAGGCACGGTATGAGCTAGCTCGATGGCTAGGCTCCAGAGCAAGGGGGAAGGTAGGAGTCAGAGAGAGAGAGAGAGAGAGAGAGGTGAGAGGGCAGAGAGAGAGGAGAGAGGCACTTACAGGTGGTCACCATCGTGGTGACCACATCCGGATGGTGAGAGGAGCACGGCGGCGAGCCGCGGTTGCCCCAGAAGGCCGTCCCGGCGGCGGCGTCTCCGGAAACCTAGTCACCCAAGCAGCAGCAGCAGCACCTCAACCTCCTGGAGCATCCACGAATCACATCGAGGAGTCAAGGTCACCGGAGGGGTGGTGGAGCCCCGGGGTACCGAAACCTAGGGTTAGGGTTCGGGGTTGCCACGGGAGCCACACAGGGAGAAAGTTAGATCGAAGAAGGAGGCGTAGTAGAGGGCAGGGAGGAGAAGCGGTGGCGCTAGGTCACGGGGAAGGAGATGGACAGAGAGGGGCGGATAAATCGCCGGAGGAGAGGGGCGATGGGAGCGCCTCTGCGTCGCCTCGCGCAGAGGGAGGAGGAGGAGAATATGGGGGGATCGGGTCGTGTGTGTGCGCCTGGTCTGATCCGGCCCGACCAGACCAGTGGGTTAGGTCCAACCCTAACCCCAGGGACCACCTGTCAGCCCTAGGGGCAGATGGGTAATTACCCTAAAATTTTAATAAAAGAGTTATAAAATAATACCTACACTTATGCAAATTTCAATTAATTTGAATTTAAATACTTATCAAATCAGTACAAGTTTTTGTATATAAACTATTAAGCATAATAACACCATAATATTTATAGTCTTAAAAATTGATTATTTTGAAATAGTAATTTATAATAAAAACTTGTTTAGAATAAGTAAATCAACTAAGATTATATCCTTTCAAATTTCTATAGTTAGTCATTTCAAAACATTTCATAATTCATGTCTCTGAGAAAACAATAAATATCCAATCAATTAATTAAATTAATAAAAATATAATAAAATAATAATAACAACATCTGTAACCATTAATCATGAAGAGTAGTGTGATCAAACAAAACAAGTTTTATCAAAGATTTATTATACCAAATGATCCTTCAAAAATTGCCATCATTATGCATAATAGCATCATTTGCTTCTTTAAACATTGTCTTTACCGGACAATGATGCTATTTTGTAGAACAAGGAAGTCAGGATCCACCTCAAGCTTCAGACTTCAATACCTGTCCGTATCCAGGCAAGTTCATCACTTGCTCATGTCCTTTGAACTATTTCATAATAACTATTTTCAAAACCCTATTGTAATACCATCCCCACTCAAAAGAATGCATGATCCTATTTTTATAATAACTTGACTAATTGAATGACTACCAGAGTGGTAGTGTTCTGTTTGGTGGGTGGATGGAACCATGGTAAGATGAATAGGTCTAAGGAAGGTTCCATCTGCACGGGAAAGTATTACCTAGGAGTTAACAACCAATGCCGTCAGAACTCGGTGCGCCGTAGATATCACGTTGACCATGGGTCTTCTATGGGGGGAGTAAGTCAGCCGTGATACTTTTCTCGTTCGCATGTCAACGGACTGCCAGAGACGTACGCTGTAGGTTCTGCGGGACTGCATGCACATGGGTGGGAGCCCTTACGTCCCACGGACTCTGGGGTCTATGAGTGTCTGCATGGGCGCGTAGATCTCCATCGTGAGGGGTGGAATCAGGCGTTCAACCTGCTGGTGGAAATGGGTGGGCATGCGTTGTGCGGAGAAGCACGGTTTGTGATGGGGGGATAATAACCCGGTAGGCCAACTCCAAGGTATAACCCGGCCCAAAGGACGCTGCGCAGGATCCGGCTAAGGATAAAGAAACTTCTAGAAGGCCCAAGGTTTGTAGGCCTTGTAACCCGGATTGTGGGTTGCAGTAAGGAAAGCTAGGGTTTGTAAGCGGTGTTCGGATAGGACTCAAGCTGCGCCTTGGAGGGCATGCCGGGTAGGGGGACGGTTGCTTTATAAACCAGCCCTATGCTTAGCTTTGCAGAGATCCAAATAGTAATCATATCGCCGAATATCGAGTATCCATTGTACACAAAAAGATCGAGTTAATAAAGCGAGATCGGAGACTCGGCGACTTCATCGCCGGCTACCAGATTGAATTCCATCATGTTTTCCTCTGAGCTAAACCCTCTCCCAAGCGCCTGTGTCGACTTGCCCCAAGATCAGTTACCCCTGGTAACATCTGCCGTGATCATCCCACGACAGTTGGCGCCCACCGTGGGGCCTGCGTCCAAAGGTGTTTACATCACGGGAGAAGCTCGGAAAAGCATGAGGAACCTCGTCGTCGGAGAGATCTACGACGACCACAAAGGAGAGAAGGTGGTGGACGATTCCGGCTGGGGGCCAGAATCGGATCGCCTTGAGTCCGGATCTGTTGTGACAATCGGCCGGATCAGCGTCTTCATCGGTATGGTATGTACCCCTGGCTCGGCTCCTGACGATGTTGAATCTGATTCTGTGTCAGGGGAGGCTACTTACGCCCAGTCAGATAGAGAAGAATCAGTTGGAGCAACAGACCAGATAGAAGAATCCATCGCGCAGTGGGAACAGCCGGAGGAGCCGGCATGGGCCCCGTGTGACCCGGACGGTGGAAAGGATGATACTGAATCTATCCGGGACCTGCTGGAAGATCGGTACGGAGAAGATAACAGCGGAGAAGAACAACATGAACTCGCAACAAGCGTAATACGCCGAGCAGCGGTCTACACGGCTCCCGCAGCCAACCTTAATCAGGGAAACGTGACCACGGCTCCGGTCGGGGCGGCTCAGGCATTGGCGCAGCGGCAGGACGCAGCTAACGGAAACCCGGACCCGGCCCGGGTCGATGGAGAGTCGGCATCAGTGACTAGCCGTGCGGCGGATGAGGAGTTGCACGCGAATACGTTTGGATTCCTGGGAAACCGGACACCGGGGGCGGGTCCTTCAAACCCGCGCCACCCGGCCTTGTTCGACAATAATCTGATCCTAGACCCCACGGTCCTTGCTACGGTTATCACTCCAGAAAACGCAGCTGAACGTGTCAGGGACCTGGATGTAGCCCGCCGCGCGTTGGAACAGCAAAGAAGGCAAGTGGAGGCGGAGAAACGAGGGATGGCTACGCGTCAACGCGAGCTGGATGCATTGGAAACCCGGCTCCGAGAGGAAACATCTAGAGTACACCAGAGACATCAAACTAGACTACCGGCCACGGGTGGTGACGGGGGGACGATAACCCGGTAGGTCAAACTCCAAGGAGTAACCCGGCCCAAAGGACGGTGCGCAGGATCCGGCTAAGGATAAGGAAGCTCGTGGAGGCCCAAGTTTGTAGGCCCAGCACCTCGGGTTGAGGGCTATTGTAAAGGAAAGCTACAATTTGTGTGCCGTATCCGGGTAGGATCTAGGGTGCGCCTTGGGGGATAAGCCAGGGGGTACGGGTGCTTTATAAACCGCCCCCCAGGTCTAGTCTAGATAGAGATCTAAGAACCCTAGCAATATCACGTGATATCGAGCATCCAGTGTAAACCCTAATCGAATTATCATATCGAGAATAGAGATCCGGCGACTTCGATTACCGGCTATCAGATCAAATTGCACCATGTTTTCCCTTGAGCTAAACCCTCTCCCAAACGCCTGTGTCGACTTGCCCCAAGATCAGTTACCCCTGGTAACATCTGCCGTGATTATCCCACGACAGTTGGCGCCCACCGTGGGGCCTGCGTCCAAAGGTGTTTACATCACGGGAGAAGCTCGGAAGGGCATGGAGAATCTTGTCATCGGCGAAATCTACATCGACCACGAAGGAGAAAAGGTGGTGGACGATTCCGGCTGGGGGCCGGAGTCGGATCACCTCGAAACCGGATCCGTCGTGACAATCGGCCGGATCAGCGTCTTCATCGGTATGGTATGTGCTTCCAATTCGGTCCCTGACAATGTTGGATCTGATTCTATGCCAGGAAAAGCCACGTCTATCCGATCAGATGATGAAGAATCGACTGGAACGACATATCCGGCAGAAGAACCCATCGCGGAGTGGGAACAGCCGGAGGAGCCGGCATGGACCCCACGCGACCGGGCCCAAGGAGAAGATGATACCAGGTCTATCCTGGATCTACTGGAAAACCGGTATGAGGAGAACGGTGAGGAGGAATAGCCTGAATTTACACCGGATATCGTACGCCGAGTTGCAGTCTATGCGGCCCCCGCGGCCAACCAAGGAAACACAACCGCGGCATCAGTCGGGGCGGCTCAGGCAGTGGCCCAGCAACAGGGCGCGGTTAACGGAGACCCGGTCTTGACCCGGGTTGATGGAGAGTCGGCGTCAGTAACCAGCAGGGCAGCGGATGAGGAGTTGCATGCAAACACGTTCGGATTCTTAGAAAACCGGACACCAGGGGCGGGTCCTTCGAACCCGCGCCACCCGGCCCTATTCGATAACAATCTGATTCTAGACCCCACGGTTCTCGCAACGGTTATCACTCCGGAAAGCGCAGCGGAACGCGTCAGGGATCTGGATGTAGCTCGCCGTGCGCTGGAACAGCAAAGAAGACAGGTAGAGGCAGAAAGGCAAGGAATGGCCACGCGGCGGCGTGAGCTAGATGCATTGGAAACCCGGCTCCGAGAGGAAACGTCCAGAGCGCATCAGAGGCACCAGACCAGGCTACCGGCAACGGGCGGGGTTATTAATCCGGCAGCTCTGTTCATCACACCCCAGGATCAACCAATCCCAGCGGTAAACCAGGGAACCGCACCCCAAGCGGCGAATACAGCGGCAGTTAATACAGCGAGAATCCAGCCGGCAAACGAGCAGGCCAGGTTACCCCCGTCGCAGGCTAGAATTGCACCCGGCAACGGGTTACCACCACCATCACGATTTCGCACACCAGCAGGTCGTTACAACAATCCCATGGACAACGTATATGCAGCGACACTCGCCTTGAATCAGATCCCCGTGAGAGAATCGCCCCATGCGGAAGTAACCCGGCGAGCGATCGATCTACTACACACCGCGGTGGCACAGCAAGCCAATTATCCAGACCATAGAAGCGGGCTGCATGGGACGCCATACCCCAGTCAGCAACAGGGCAATATTCAAACGAATTCAGCACGACGGAGGGAGGAGCAACAGCAAATGCCGCCCCCACCCCATATCCAGACAGTACCAGCAGCATCGGCGGCGCAGGCGATTGTGGACAGCTCCAGGGCCAGAAGGGCCGGGGCCGGGTCTGTAGCACATGAGTTACCGGTGGCGCCGCACCCCGTGGCACCCCCAGCCGGGTCACATGTTTCCCGGGTGAGACCAGCCCCAATCACCCTGGCGGGACCAAAGTGTCTCTCGGACGACATCAGAGCGGAACCTTACCCGGAAAAGTTCAAAGAGCCGGGGAAAGTAGTGAATTATGAGCCAAAAATGGATCCAGAAACGTGGCTGAGCAGTTACGAGATGGCAATGTCAATTCGCAATGCATCCGAGAATCTTCAAGCCAAGTTCATGTACTTAATGATGTCAGAGGGAGCAGCAAAGTTATGGTTCGCCAACCTGCCGGAAAAATCGATCAAATCCTGGGAAGAATTAAAAACCGCGTTTGTCAAGCACTTCCATGGAACGTGCAGAAAACTGTTTACTATTGACGATTTGGAACGATGCGTTCAGAAGAAGGGCGAGTCAGCGCGCAGCTGGGTACGCCGGGTTATGGAGATACTTCACTCATCCACAGATATTCAACCCAAGGATGCGCTACAAGCTATGGCGAAAACATGTAAGTACGTTCCTTTAGTACAAAAGTTAACTCGCATGAAATCCAGTAGGAATGCAGCGGAGGTAACAATGGGAGAATTAATGGATGCGTGCAACAAACACGCCGCGACGGACACCACAGAGGAGGAAATTGATGACAAGAAGGCAAAAACAAACACAAGTAGCAGTGGGAGAACCGGCAATGGATCGGTGCCAAGTAATAATGGAAATAGCCAGAACAAGCGCCCGTTGGAAGGAAATTCCGAGTTTGTAGCCAACACGGAGGCCGGGTCTTCAAGACCCAGATCTGAAGGGAATTTTAATACTGGAAATCACGGTGGGGGACATTACCAAGGACCTCCAAGACCAAGTAACAGTTGGGACATATTTAGGATGGCATGCCCGAAGCATAGCAGGAACGGCAAGCCGGCTAATCACTCCTTGGAGCAATGCGCCGACTTACAGAGATGGAAGAATGAGGAAGTAAATAGGGCCATGCGAGGAGCGGGTCGGGGAGGAGGCCCGGGTCCAGGTGGAAATTTGGGCAACGGCCCACCCCCGGCCGGTAACCCGGCAGCAGGAAACCCAGGCAATAATCAAGGGGGAGCAGGAGGTTTTCAAGCTAACCCTAAACAGTTGGGTCAATATCACGTGCACACTACTGGAGGCTCTAACAAGGATAAAAAGATATTGAAACAGGCGGTCAATTCAGTCTCTTCCGCCGTCCCAAGGTATTTGAGGTGGTCAGAACAGGAGGTAACTTGGAGCAGGAGGGATCACCCGGACAGAGTTGAACACCCGGGAGTTTTAGCGTTGGTGGTGGCACCACAGGTCAATGGGTACGAGCTGAAAAAAGTCTTGATGGATGGAGGAAGTAGTATCAATATCCTATACTGGGAAACTTTTCTGCGCATGGGCCTAAAGGAATCTCAGTTGCAAAAGAGTACAACAGTTTTTCACGGAATAGTGCCGGGTCATTCGGCGTGCCCCGAAGGAAAAGTGGCATTGGAAGTAGCTTTTGGGGAATCAAAGGACAATTATCGAGTCGAGTGGCTTACTTTTGAGGTGGTCAAGTTGCGCAGTCCCTATCATGCATTGTTTGGAAGGCCGGCTTATGCTAAGTTCATGGCAAGACCGTGTTATGTGTATCTGCAGCTGAAAATCCCGGGTCCTAGGAAGACCATTACCATACACGGGAATCGAGACATAGCAGCCGAATGTGATGAAGGAGATGCGGCAATGGCCGAGCAGGCCTGCAGAAAAGAAGAACTCAAGCACTATCGGTCTCAAGTAGACCCGGAGGACAGAATTACATCAAAAAGGCCGAGTACTGAAGGCGAAAAAGCAAAATCCAAGGTAACGCAAAATCCTAAAATGGTGGCCTTAATCGAAGTTGACTCCCCCAAGCAATCCGCTGTGAAGGAAGAAGCTACACGGCCGCTCACAAACAGCCAAGTCATGGAAACACCCCACCCGGGTTGGCTAGCAAACCCGGTACTCATCAGGAAAAGGTCCAACATATGGAGGATGTGCATTGGTCAAGCCAGGTCAGGACCGGTGCTTATGAAGAACTAAACAATGTAACGGGCGGCAGGTTTCAGACGCGCTCTTTTCCTACCCAGGGTACCTAAGGGGACTGGAAGGTTTTTAATGAGGCGGCCTGCTAACCCAAAATTTCTAGTATCAATAAAGAGATGGTTATCAAGTCCTATGTCATTTCGCCCTGATTACAAGTAAGTAGTATCCCTGCGACATCGATAATTCAATATCATCAAAAGCATCGATTGCATGTAGGTCTTGGGGGTTGGTTGCTCAGGTAACCAGCCACTAACCCGAATGACCCGGCATAGATAGCTATAAGTTGTAAGGGCCGATTACTCGCAAACGAGTACGGCTGCAATCTTATGACTGGGCAAAGAAGCCAAATTTTCTTGACTTTTCTTACTTAAGCTCGATGTGACTCGCACTAAAGTGGCATGATTCGTTCGCTTACGATTACAATCAGCCATGAGGCCCAATGGGACTTGCCTGACACTGTTCTCGTATGGATGTAACAACATGGTATCCACGCGAAAGCCGGCTTACAGTACAAGATAGTCAAAAGGGTCATCTAAACCACAAGTTTATGCAGAGTACAAGGACAAAAGCCGGAAACTCAACAATTATCAAGCATAACTTCAGTATTCACACGGAATGGCTTTAGGTTTGCGACTCGGTAAAAAATAGTTTGTTCTCTGAGAAAGGCCACACCCCCATGACTCGGACTTTGGGTCATGGGGACTGGGGGACTTCGAAACAGAAACAAACTACTTGGCTATCGCAGTCCGAAAAACCTCACCATCCGAGTCTTGGGGACTTAAAGAAAAAGTTCACGTATCAAAGCCCCTGGTACTCGGAAAACCGAGTCTTCCGAAGGGAGCCAAAATAGAGAATTGGGTATCGAGAAAAAAGTTCAAAGCATAGGCAAGCAATACGGTTATCAAAAGACCAGAAAAGCCGCAAAGTACATCACGGGCTAAAAAGTACGTTACAAGGTACGACATCAGTATCAGGGGTGCACAGGCGCACCATCAAAAGCATAACAGTGTGATTACAAAGCATTACAAGGTATTATGATAATACGGCCCTATTCGGCCTCCTGAGTACGGCCTTCCGGGTCTGAATCCTGGGTTTGCTGCTTAGCCTTCCTGGCACCCTTACCCGGACTCATTGCATCAGGGCGGACTGGTGGAAGGACGGCTGGTGTAGAGGCAGACGGGCCCGATTTTAACTCGGCCTCCCTCTTCGCAGTCGCTTCCCTCTTCCTGGCCGAGCTAGAAACCCACTTCTCCAAGATATCAAGAGGAGGGGGCGCATCCTCCGTAATAACTTTGCCATCAGCGTCATATGCACTCATAATCGTATTTAGATCCAAGCTATCGGCCAAGGCGGTAGCTGAGGGGCGCACTGCGGCTTGTATGGCTTTGAAATCCTTGGGTGTAAATTTGGAACCGTCAGCCTTGAATTCGGGAAACCCGGATGTTACCTTTGCCGGGTCAAGCTTTGGAAAGAAAGCCTTGGCCAGAGTAAAAGCCCGGGTCATTCCAATTCGGCATGATGAGTGTTTCCAGATCTCAATCCACCCAGGCACAGTAGAACAGGCTTGAACGAGATTCTCTTCACCCGGATATACTTCCGTAGGCCACTTCACAGCATCCAATATGAATTTTGTGCCGGCAAAGAAAGTCCGGAGTACAGTCTTGAGGGTTTTAGCCTTGGTAATGGCATTTTCCTCTGGGGCCGCAAGGTTGGCACCTGCAGTCGTAACAAAAGAAAGAGCGTATCAGTAATCCCGAGTCTGTTATAATAAATTAAAGATATGAAGCCAATGAGCAGCACAAAACTTACTGAGCAAGATCTGATAAGTATCGGAAACCTGGTCCGATAGTTTCTTCAGTTCGGTCTGAGCGGCATTGCACTTCCTCTTGTATTTGGACACATCCTTCTTCAAGGTTTTCATGTCATCCTCAAGGATTTCCCTTCGTTTCATCTCGGCAAGAAGAAGTTGCTCGGTCCTCAGTAAAGTTTCATCAGACCGGGTTATCTATGCCTGTAATTAGCAAGGAATGCAAGTATTAGTTGGATTGTATGGAAAGCCGAATGTGGTGTGAAGTACCAAGCATCACTTTTGCAAGTCATACTTGGAACTTGGGGACTAGGTATGCAATATGAGATACAAGGTGTCCTTACCTGATGCTCTGCAGCCATGCGCTCCAAGATCTGGCTCTCCGAAGCCTTCATAGTAAGGAGAGTGTGCATCAACTGATCAAAAGTATCTTTACTCGTATCAGAAGACCCGGGGCCTTGGAAATTCCGGGAAGGAGCTTTCTTCTTAGCAGGAGGCGGAACCCGGGTCATCCGCGTGTCGGAATCCGACGATTCTTCTTCTTCACCCAAGATGGTGGTTTTGTTCTTCTTGCTTGCATGGGAAGCAATTGGATACTCGGCTCCCTGCGGGTCCGGGTTTGGCGGCGACGCTTGTTTTTCACCGCTGGACGCGGCTGTAGTCTTATCAGCCGGGCTCCCCTTACCCGGGCCCTCGGTCTCCGTTTCCTCTTGATCGCTGACAACGACCGTGGCCCTATAAGGTGTTGTCAGTCAGTAGTTAAATACACAGTCAAGAAAGGGTGATGAAATATGGTGGAACGTCAGGAAAGGGATCTTACCCGGTATTCACCGCGAAGTCACAAGGAAATCCATCGCTGGACTCGGGAGAAGCTGGAAATTATCAAGTTAGATGTCACATGGGAATGGTTTAAAGAGAATGTCTTGACCCAGAAAAGATAGGGTAATTACCAACCCGCCGCGGGGGGGTCGAGGTAATACCCGGGTTAAGGGCTTCATCACCCGGATGATTCCGAGTTGACCTACGCTTGGGCCTGGGCGACTCCTTCAAGAATGGCCAGTGGGACAATGTCAAGTTAGCTCAAGTATATCATTAAAATAATGCGAGTTGAATGTGAGAGGGAGATATGAAACCTTGGAGGTGGCCTCTTGGGTCTTTCTTTTGGATCCGACTTTGACTGTCGGCTCCAGTTCTTCCTCGTCGCTGGCAGATTCTACCTTGCCATCGGAGTCTTCTTCCTCGTCATCCTCTTGTTCTGAATATCATCAAAGTTATGGTTGAAAATGAAGGGGTTATGACGAGTTCAAAGGAATCAAATAAAATTCAAAGAGTACCTTCATCCGAGTGAACAGTCTCTTGCTCCTCTGGACCTTCGGAGCTAGGGGAGGCATTGGTTTTCCAAAAGTCGTCATCAGCCTGAAAGGCGTTAATGCGCAGGTTATCAACGGTATCAAGTGGAAAGAATGAAAGTAAAGGCGTCAAAGTCGGGTTTTTACCTTGGGAGCTGGGTTTTCAAGTGTAAAGGGCTCTAACCCGGATATGTTCCGGATTACATCGAGCTTTTCCGTCAAGAAACCCTTGATGGTTTTATGAGTGTCGCCAGCTGCGAAGATGTTGTCGGAATATCGGAGCGGATCAGAAGGTTCCCCTGAATACTCGCACCTCAACTTCGTGCGGATGGAATTAGGCTGAATCCTGAAATCAACCCAAGTCTTCACCAGGTTGAGCCCGATGAGGCCTTGGGCTGTAAGAGTGGCGATTTTGGCTAGAAGAGGTTGAATTGCCTCCCTGTCCGGGTCAGGGGCGAAGGCACTAAACTTATCGGAAATATCAAGAAGACCTTCCGAGTAACCCGACAGTTTCTTTTGACCGGGTGGGGAAGTGTCCTGGCAGTAAAAGTACGAGAGCTGCCAATGCTTGACATGGGAATTGAGGGTGAGGGGTGGCATCAGAGAGTTTTTGCGGCGTTGGATCGAAACCCCGCCGCAAGTGAGAAGCGCCCCATCACCGCTTTCGCGGCATGGCTTGCATTGAAAAAGCTCGGTAAAAAGGGCTAGACTTGGCGGGGTGCACAAGTAAGATTCGGAAAGGACAATAAAATGGGAAATATTTAGCACAGAATTGGGTCCGATATCGAAGACACGAAGGCCGTAGTGGCTGAGGACGTCACGGAAAAAAGGGTGACCCGGTGGTCGAAAACCCCGGGTCACATGTTCCACGAAACAAATTACCTCATCTTTTGTAGGGGTGGGCCGGGTCTCCTTACCCGGTACCCTCCATTGGATATTTCCCGAGGAGGAAGAATTCCCAGTTCCACCAGCTCCTCCAACTTGGCCTTTGTGACCATAGACCGCGCCCAGTTGGCAGAAATGGTGTTGGTGGCCTTAGCCTTGGTGGGAGTTTTCCCCTGTTTCTTGGGAGCCATGAAGTTGACCTGCAAAGTACAAGATAAGAAGAAGATTAAGACATGGAAATTGCGAGCCGGCCAAGTATAGGCCGGATAATATCGAGGTATGAAAAATTACGAGAGATCTGGGTGTTAGCCCGCAGAGCAAAGTTCAAAAATTTCCGGGTATCAGGCATTATGGCGAAAATTACGGGATCTAAATGGTGAAGAAGCTTTTTGAATACAATGGATGGCGGCCTAAGCGCCAAACGTGAACGAAAGGAACTAAAAAGGAATGGTCCAGCCGGGTGATTGATGCGAGGGCGGAAACTTCGGGTAGTTTGAGCCTAGATTGGAAGTTTTATTTTCAGATTTGTGGTGAGAATAACCATTGCGGGCAGTAGGAGAGTATATTGGAGTACGCGCTTTATCCCTTGTGCGTGCTAGAAGAGATTATGGGCAGCCTAATTCAGCATAGCCGAGAAATCCGTGTCGGGCGGATTTGGATCTAATCTGAGGAAAAAATCAAAGGTTGCGAGGACAAATTAATGGGCGCAAAGAGTTTACCGGAGGAGATTTGAGGGAAGCCTTGCGGAGGCAGATGGTGCAGTCCTGGTGTCCCTTCGCGGCTCTTGGTGGGCCGGATGAGGATTCGCCGGCGGATCTTGGCGGCGGCGCGGGGCGAACGGTGGCGGAGCGCAGCCTCCGGCCGATGGGTTCCGGTGACGTGCGCGGAATTTCCGTGGTGGCGCTCGGTGGGAGAGAGAGCTTAGAAGGAGTAAGGAATGGAGTGGGGGAAATGAGCCGTTAGGGTTCGGGTCACCCCCAAGGGGCCTATTTATAGTGCGGATGGATAAGCCTAGCACAGTGAGTGGAAGCCGGGATTCACGGAGGTAAGCGGCTATTAACTTGAGTTTTGGCGAGATAGGCGCCAAATATCTTGCGAAGCATCTGGATAAAAAGAATAGGGAAATCAAACCCCGCGATATCAGGATTGGTTACCAAGTATGGAATCTTGGCATTTTGGACTGGAAAATTGAGTAAGGGATCCTCTCCATGGCATCAGCATCAGTTATCGAGTAAAGTATAGAGTTTTGGCATTTTTATCAAGGCTTAGACTCGGAAAGTTAAGCAAAGCATCTGGAGCAAAGCCGGGTTACTATATGGCCACCATGGAGTTAGGCCTAGCTGAATATCAAAACATCTTAACCCGGCCTCTGTATGCCTGTATGTTTGGTATCTTTGCAGGGAATAGCAAGCGCTTCAAGGAGGATCCATGAAGCCCAGGCTATTCTGGGGACTACTGACGGGGGGACGATAACCCGGTAGGTCAAACTCCAAGGAGTAACCCGGCCCAAAGGACGGTGCGCAGGATCCGGCTAAGGATAAGGAAGCTCGTGGAGGCCCAAGTTTGTAGGCCCAGCACCTCGAGTTGAGGGCTATTGTAAAGGAAAGCTACAATTTGTGTGCCGTATCCGGGTAGGATCCAGGGTGCGCCTTGGGGGATAAGCCAGGGGTACGGGTGCTTTATAAACCGCCCCCCAGGTCTAGTCTAGATAGAGATCTAAGAACCCTAGCAATATCACGTGATATCGAGCATCCAGTGTAAACCCTAATCGAATTATCATATCGAGAATAGAGATCCGGCGACTTCGATTACCGGCTATCAGATCAAATTGCACCATGTTTTCCCTTGAGCTAAACCCTCTCCCAAACGCCTGTGTCGACTTGCCCCAAGATCAGTTACCCCTGGTAACATCTGCCGTGATTATCCCACGACAGGTGGGGTCATTAACCCGGCAGCTTTGTTTATTACGCATCAGGACCAACCGATCCCAGCGGTAAACCAGGGAACTGCGCCTCAGCCGGCAACAGGGGAAGCCCACGCGGCAAACGTGCAGGCCGGGTTACCCCCACCACGAACCAGAGTCACAACCGGCAACGAGTTGCCACCACAGCCACCGTCACGGTTTCGCACACCAGCATGCCACTACAACAATCCCATGGACAAAGTGTATGCAGCAACGCTTGCATTGAACCAGATCCCGGTAGGAGAATCGCCCCATGCAGAAAGGACCCGGCAAGCGATCGATCTACTGCACACTGCAGTGGCGCAGCAAGCCAATTACCCGGACCACAGAAGCGGGATGCATGGGACGCCATACGCCAGTCAACAACAAGGGAATATTCAAGCAAACTCGGCGCGGCGGAGGGAAGAGCAGCAGCAAATGCCGCCTCCTCCCCGTGTTCCGGCAGCGTCGGTGGCGCATGCCGTTGTGGATAGCTCTAGGGCTCGGAGAGCCGGGGCCGGGTCTGCTGCACATGGGTTGCCTGCAGCACCGCGCCCCGCTGCGCCCCCGGCTGGATCGCACGCTTCCCGTGTAAGGCCAGCCTCAACCGTCCTCGCAGGGCCCAAGTGTCTCTCGGACGACATCAGAGCTGAACCTTACCTGGAAAAATTCAAAGAGCCGGGAAAAGTAGTGAATTATGAACCGACCATGGATCCGGAAACATGGTTGAGTAGTTATGAGATGGCAATGTCAATCCGCAACGCGTCCGAGAAACTTCAAGCCAAGTTCATGTACTTGATGATGTCAGAAGGGGCAGCAAAGTTATGGTTCACCAACCTGCCAGAAAAATCGATCAAGTCCTGGGAAGAACTGAAGACCGCGTTCATCAAGCACTTTCATGGAACGTGCAGGAAGCTATTCACTATTGACTATTTAGAGCGATGCGTTCAGAAGAAGGGAGAATCAGCACGCAGTTGGGTACGCCGGGTTATGGAGATACTTCACTCATCCACAGATATTCAGCCCAAAGATGCGCTACAAGCTATGGCAAAAACATGCAAGTATACTCCTTTAGTACAAAAGTTAACTCGCATGAAGTCCAGTAGGAATGCATCGGAGGTTACGATGGGAGAATTAATGGATGCGTGCAACAAACACGCCGCAACAGACACTACAGAGGAGGAAGTTGATGACAAGAAAGCGAAGGTGAATACCAGTAATAGTGGAAGAACCGGCAATGGGTCGGCGCCGAGTAATAACGGAAATAGTCAGAACAAGCGCCCATTTGAAGGAGGTTCCGAATTTGTAGCTAATACTGAAGCCGGGTCTTCGAGACCCAGATCTGAAGGGAATTTTAATACCGGAAATCATAATGGAGGACACTATCAGGGGCCTCCGAGGCCAGGCAACAGTTGGGACATATTCAGGATGGCGTGCCCGAAGCACAACAGGAACGGCAAGCCGGCTAATCACTCCTTGGAGCAATGCGCCGACTTACAAAGATGGAAGAACGAGGAAGTAAACAGAGCCATGCGAGGTACGGGTCGGGGAGGGGGCCCGGGTCCAGCAGGAAATCTGGGTAACGGTCCACCCCCAGCCGGTAACCCGGCAGCAGGAAATCCGGGCAACAATCAAGGGGGAGCGGGAGGTTTCCAGGCTAACCCCAAACAGTTGGGTCAGTATCATGTGCATACTACGGGAGGCTCTAACAAGGACAAAAAGATGCTAAAGCAGGCGGTTAACTCAGTTTCTTCTGCCGTTCCGAGGTATTTGAGATGGTCAGAACAGGAGGTAACATGGAGCAGGAGGGATCACCCGGATAGAGTGGATCACCCGGGAGTCTTAGCATTGGTAGTGGCGCCACAGGTCAATGGGTACGAGCTGAAAAAAGTCTTGATGGATGGAGGGAGCAGCATCAATATCCTGTACTGGGAAACTTTCCTGCGCATGGGTCTAAAGGAATCTCAGCTACAAAAAAGTACAACAGTTTTTCACGGGATAGTGCCGGGTCATTCAGCGTGCCCTGAAGGAAAAATTGCGTTGGAGGTAGCTTTTGGGGAATCAAAGGACAATTATCGAGTTGAGTGGCTTACTTTTGAGGTGGTTAATTTGCGCAGTCCTTATCACGCATTGTTTGGAAGACCGGCTTATGCCAAATTCATGGCAAGGCCGTGCTATGTGTATCTACAGCTGAAAATTCCGGGTCCTAAGAAGACCATTACCATACATGGAAATCGAGATATAGCGGCTGAGTGCGATGAAGGAGATGCAGCAATGGCTGAGCAAGCCTGTAGGAAAGAGGAACTCAGGCATTACCGATCTCAGGCGGACCTGGAGGAAAGGGCAACTTCAAAAAGGCCGAGCCCTGAGGAAGAAAAAGCAAAACCCAGGGCAGAGCAAGATGCTAAGATGGTGGCTTTCATCAGGAACGATCCCTCCAAATTGTCCGGCATAGAAGGGGAAATTACACCGTCATCTACGGCTAGCAGCGCTGCGATAACGACACACCCGGATTGGCTAGCAAACTCGGTACTCGTCATGAAAGGGTCTAACAAGTGGAGAATGTGCGTCGGTCGCGCCAGCCCGGGACCGATTGTCGAAAAGAACTAGACAGTGTAACGGGCAGCAGGTTTCAGACGCGCTCTTTTCCTACCCAGGGTACCTAAGGGGACTGGAAGGTTTTTAATGAGGCGGCTTGCTGACCCAAACTTTATCGTACCAATAAAAAGAGATGGTTTTCAAGTATTGTCATGGTCTTTGCCTCGATTACGGGTAAGTGGTGCTTGTTATTATCAATACATCAGTATCATCAAAATACATTGCACATACATAGGTCTTTGGGGGCTAAGCTGCTTAAATGGCAGACACGAACCCAAATACCCGGCCTTGATGCCCATGAGTTATGAGGGCCGATTACTCGCAAGACGAGTACGGTTGCAATCTTATAACCGGACGAAGGAGCCAAATTTCTTGGTTATTCTTACTTAAGCTCGATGTGACTCGCACTAAAGTGGCATGATCTGTTCGCTTACGATTACAATCAACCACGCAGCCCAATGGGATTTGCTTGACCCTGTTTTTCGTATAGATGTAACAGCATGGTATCCACGCGAAAGCCGGCTTACAGTACAAGATAATCAAAAGGGTCATCTAAACCACAAGTCTATGCAGAGTACAAGGCTAATAGCCGGAAACTCAACGAGTATTAAGCATGACTTCAGTATTTATGCAAATGGCTATCGGTTTCCGGCTTGGTAAAGAGCAATTTGTCCTCTGAGAAAGGCCGCACCCCCCTGGCTCGTACTTTGGGTCATGGGGACTGGGGACTTCGAAACAGAAACAAACTGTTTAGCTATCAAAGCTCGAGAGACCCTAGCTTCCGAGTCTTGGGGACTTAAAGAAAAGTCCACTTATCAAAACCCGTGACGCTCGGAAAACCGAGTCTCGCAAAGGGAATCAACAAATAGTTGGGTATCGAGAATAAGTTTAAAGAATAAGACAAGTGTCAAGACTATCAAAAGCCGGGAGAGGCACAAACATGTTCCGAACCAAAAATATGTTACAAGTAATGGTACCAATATCAAGGGTGCACAGACGCACCATCAAAATCATATTAGTTTTAAAACACAAAAGTACCAGGTAACGCTCTACTCGGTATCCTGAGAGCGGTCTTCCGGGTCTTGGTCCTGGATCTGCTCCTTAGCCTTTCCAGCAGCATTACCCGGACTTTTCGCGTCAGGACGGATAGGTGGAGGGACAGCTGGCGTAGAGGTAGACGGCCGTAATCCTAGCTCGGCCTCCCTCTTAGCAGCCTCTTCTTTTCTCCTGGCCAGATCAGTCGCCCATTTTTCCAACATATCAAAGGGAGGGGGTGCCTCTTCCAATATGATTTTTCCTTCAGCGTCGTATGAGCTCATGATTGTGTCCAGGTCCATCTTATCGGCCAAAGCGGTGGCCGAGGGGCGTACTGCGGATTGTATGGCCTTGAAGTCCTTGGGTGTAAACTTGGAGCCATCAGCCTTTAATTCTGGAAACCCGGATACTACCTTTGCCGGGTCAAGCTTAGGAAAGTAAGCCTTCGCCAGCGTCAAGGCCCGGGTCATACCGATCCGGCAGGACGAGCGCTTCCATATCTCGATCCATCCAGGCACCGTTGAGCAAGCTTGCACAAGATTCTTTTCACCCGGGTATACCTCGGAAGGCCACTTCACAGCGTCCAATATAAGCTTTGTGCCGGCAAAAAAGGTCCGGAGCACAGTCTTCAATGTTTTTACCTTCGCAATGGCATCATCCTCTGGAGCAGCGAGGTTCGCACTTGCAGTTGAAACAAAAGAAAAGTATATCAGTTATCCCGATTGTCATAGCGATAAAGTAGAGGCAATTAAGTTAGTCGAAGGCAAAAAGCTCACTTAGAAAGATGCGATAAGTATCCGCAATCTGGTTCGATAAGTTCTTCAGCGCGGATTGAGCAGTGTGGTACTTCTTTTTGTATTTGGAAACGTCTTTTTTCAAAGTTTCCACGTTGGCCTCAAGGGCTTCTCTTCGTTTTACCTCAGCAAGTAGGAGCTGTTCGGTCTTGAGTAACACCTCATCGGACCGGGTCACTTCCGCCTGTAAGGAACGGAAAGTGTCAGTCGGATATCATGAAAAACCGGGTATTGCGTGAAGTACCGAGCACAACTTAGGTAAGTTATGCCCGGAACTTGGGGACTAGGTATGTACCAAGAGATATCCGGTGTCAATTACCTGATGCGCTGCAGACATACGCTCTAGGAGGTTGTTCTCTGAAGCTTTCATGGTGAGGAGAGCGCTCATCAGCTGGTCAAAATCATCGTTACCCGAGTTAGAAGTCTCAGGGTAGCGGAAACTTGGAGAAAAAGTTTTCCTCTTAGCAGGAGATGGCACCCGGGTCATTCGAATGTCGGGGTCTGCTCCTCCTCTCGCGCCCAAAGTGGCAGTATCCTCTTTCTCGCTTGCGTGCGAGGCTATCGGATACCCGGCTTCTCGCCCAGCCGGGTCTGTCGGTGATGCTTGTCCATCACCAGCTGCGGCGAACACGTCATCAGTTGGCTTCTCTTTGCCCGGGTCCTCGGCTTCCATGTCTTCTTGGTCGCTAACAACGACCGTGGCCCTGTGAAAAATATGAAGGCACAGTTAGCACATAGCCGTGAAAAAGACATCGAGAGTATGGTATAACATTAAGAAAAGAACTTTACCCGGGATTCACCATAAGGTCTACAGGGAACTCGCTGCTAGAACCAGATGAAACTGAAAAATGCCAAACGATGCGTGAGGTTACCTTGCGAGGGAGTATTCTAGAAGGATCTTTATGTTTAAATAAGGGTGTGGCCAGTACCAGCATGTCGAGTTGGAGGGGAGGAAATACCCGGGTTAAGGGTATCATCGCCCGGGTGGTTCCGAGTTACCCTGCGCTTGGTCATAGGCGACTCCTTCAGGTATGGAAAAAGGGGTAATGCCATGGTCAGCTCAGGAATATTATCACAGGAACGCGAATTAGATGTGAGAAATTGATGCAAAACCTTGAAGGCGACCCCTTGGGGTTTTCTTTTAGATCCGGCCTTAATTGCCGGCTCTGGTTCATCTTCATCGCTGGCGGACTCCACTTTGCCTTCAGTTTCTTCTTCCTCGTCTTGGTCTTCTTGTTCTGAAAATTACCATGGTTACAATAGGAAAATGAAAAGTGGGAGGTGACGAACGCAAAAGAACTGAGCATGTACCTTCGTCCGAGTTAACGGCCTCCTCCTTTTTCTCCGGGTTTCCGGAGTTAGGAGAAGCGTCCATCTTCCAGAAATCATCATCGGCCTGAAGTAAAAGCATAAGAGCAAGGGTTAATGATTGTATCAAGTAAAGAAGATAAGGATGGAATCGAGAAAACCGGGTCCTTACCGCGGGGGCCGGGTTCTCGAGAGTGAAGGGCTCTAATCCGGCTATGTTCCGGATTACCTCGAGCTTCTTTGTCAGAAAGCCCTTGATTGTCTTGTTGGTGTCACTAGGAGCGAAGCTGCTGGTGGAGTATCGGATGGGCTCCGGTGATGCGCGCGAGGCTTCCGTGGTGACGCTCTGGGAGCTCGAGCTCGAAAGAAGGAAGGAGGAGAAATGGGGGAAAGTGAGCCGTTGGGGTTAGGGTTACCTCTAAGGGCTTATTTATAACGGCCGGGGTGGAAAAACTCATCCCAACAGGTGGGACCCGGAAATTACGGGGTAACGGCTATTTGTGTGAAATCTGCGAGATACGCCTTAAGTGTAGATCGAGGTCTCCGAATGAAAAAGGGAAGCAGATCCTCTCCGCGGTGTCAAGGCAAATTATCGAGAAAAGTATAAAGTTTTGCTATTCTTATCAAGGCTTAGACCGGGAAGCAGAGCAAGGCATCTGGAAGGAAAGCCGGGTTATTATGTGGCCACCAGGGAGTTGGGCTTAGTCATTTCATGAAGTACTTCAACTCGGTTTCCGCACACTCGTGTGATTGATATTTTTTGCAGGGAATAGCCAGCGCTTCAAGGAGGGATCTTTGAAGCCCATGCTATTCTGGGGACTACTGATGGGGGGATAATAACCCGGTAGGCCAACTCCAAGGTATAACCCGGCCCAAAGGACGCTGCGCAGGATCCGGCTAAGGATAAAGAAACTTCTAGAAGGCCCAAGGTTTGTAGGCCTTGTAACCCGGATTGTGGGTTGCAGTAAGGAAAGCTAGGGTTTGTAAGCGGTGTTCGGATAGGACTCAAGCTGCGCCTTGGAGGGCAAGCCGGGTAGGGGGACGGTTGCTTTATAAACCAGCCCTATGCTTAGCTTTGCAGAGATCCAAATAGTAATCATATCGCCGAATATCGAGTATCCATTGTACACAAAAAGATCGAGTTAATAAAGCGAGATCGGAGACTCGGCGACTTCATCGCCGGCTACCAGATTGAATTCCATCATGTTTTCCTCTGAGCTAAACCCTCTCCCAAGCGCCTGTGTCGACTTGCCCCAAGATCAGTTACCCCTGGTAACATCTGCCGTGATCATCCCACGACAGTTTGGCTTGGACCAACAACCGGGCCCCACACCTGAGTGGGAGTGGCCAGGATCGCGCGCCTGGTTGTGCAACATGGTCTTGGTCGCCCATGGGTAAAGTAACGCACCTCTGCAGAGTGTAAAATGATGTGGCATGTTACCCCTTGTTCCGGGATGGAACTGCAAACGGTACAGGAAAGGCAACTCCATGAAGTTCTAGTCCTGTGATGGTCTGGCGGGCATAGTTTTCAGTACTAAAAAAAATCTCTTGAAGAAAGTTTTGACAAACTTGCATCTGTCTAGACTCCTTAGAGTCGAGGACTGTAGTTAGTGCATCCATTAACTCTGTACTTACAAGAACTTGCTGAGTAACGCTCGTTACTCATTCAATCCCGTTTGACCCTTGCTTAGGTTATGAGAACTTAGAAGAAGCATCCTTCAACATCCTTGGAGGCCAGGAAGATATCTTCTACGAAGAACCGGACCTCTCCGGTGGAGTGGAAGGAGTTGACTATCTCATCCAGTATGGAGTAGACCCCAATGCGGATGAGTCTGACTAGGTTTAGCCTAGTCTAAACAAATACTTATCACGGTTGAATCGAGCAGCCATGGTCTCTTGTTGGCTGTTGAGTTCCCGTGTTAGCATCTGTTTACTTTTCAGTTGGCGTTCTAACTTCAATAATGGATGACCTCGATGTGAGCTCATCCTTTTGTCAGTACACTTTGTTTTGTAATATATTTGTTGTATGACAATTTGGCCCGCAATGTTTCTGTTGTACCACCCTGAGGGATGTAATATTTGCGGAACGGTGTTCTATAAGTGTTATATCAACGACTGGCGTACTACAACATGCAGTGGTATGTCGGGTCACCACAGCTGGTATCAGAGCAATTGCTTTGACCTTAGGTTGGAAACCTAGTAAAGGGATATACCCTGTAGGGTTTTAGAACGTACCAATAAAGAGTTCACTCGAAGTATGATAGGTATTCACTTGGGAATATTCTGGTCATATTTCCGGAATGTTGAATCTTTATGATGTTATATTATATAACATTTATGTTACTTGTGAACAGTGATCATGAACGGCGGGAGTTCCGGGAGAACTGAGTGGGTTAAACATGAGAGGTTGGACCACTACAAGGGAGAGTTGACCGAGCAACTGCGAGCTTTGCTCTGAGCTTTCGAGTTTGACACCAACCTTAAAGTTAATACTTACACGTATAAGGATGGGGAGATGGTTCTGAAGTATCGGGTATTAATTTTAATACCTAGGGAGTTAACCTCACACATAACCACAGCTAGTGGTGAAGGGAGGAGCCAAATGGCAGCATACCAACAGGCTTTAGTCCAAGCTTTAGCCACTATCAGGGAGTATAAAGCTAGTCAGTTGTCTGGTACTAGCTTCACAGCTATACCGCACGACCGCCTTAGTACAGAGTTGGCACTTGACCATTCTGTGCTGATCAAAACCAAGCCTAAACTAGCCACTAGCCTTTTAGATCGCTACATGAAATTGGTGGGATCTTTCTACAAGACACATCAGGTCATCGTGGATGACAAGGATGGAATGTTGAAGGATTTAACCAAACCACCTAGTCCTGAGCAAAAGGGGAAGCAGAAGGCTCAGGAGAGTGATGAACCTTATTATTCCGCAGGACTCGAGGCAGCTAGGAAATCACACCATGATCGGCAGTCCAGGTATTCTACCACACCAGAACCCATTCACTACCCTGTCATACCACATAGTGAGCCAGAACCCTATGATCCGTTTGACATATCGGATACACCCGGAGACATAAAACCAAATACTTTTGGTGGGGTCCCAGAATCAGATTCCTTCATGGAGAACTCTGATGGCTGGAGGTATGACTGGTATCCTGGTACTAGTCAGCATCCAATTCCATCTGACTATATGTCAGAAGATGAGGATCAGGATAGTGTGGAAATAGTGGCAGCCGAGAAAGCAGATATGGTCGTTATAAATATCTCATCTGGGGAGGAGGAGACGGATGAAGCCCAGCCGATGCAGGAGGAACCGTTTGATCACAACCACTGCACGAGTACCACCTGTTTTGCAGAAGGTGAAGCCTCGCAGAGCACTAGTACTGATGAGTTTGTGTCTTACTCTGATGATTATCTGGACATGGATTGGCTCTCTTTGAGTGATACCCAGTCTGTGGACACTTCTGACACAGACTATGTGCCATCTGGGAGGCCGTTTTATCCTGAGACGGTGCGCAGGACTCCACGTTAGACAGGGTGGACTCCTGGTATGTACTCAGAGTAGTACCACGACATCCAAGAAGTGCAAGTGAGGGCTCGAGTTAAGTAGTAGTCTGGAGTTTCGAGCCGTGTAACTAAATAAGGGTCAGAGTGTCTGCGTGACCCAGTTGTGTTTTCTACTGTTGCACTTTCGTTAATCACTGCGGTGAAGGCTTGTAACAAACTTATAAGTATATGTATAATATGTGAAATATGTTGCTTGTATCTGGATTTGGTTTTGTTTCTCTTGTGTGATTAGTGCTGCATGTGAAGTGAGGCTCAGAAAGCATGAGCATGATGTAATTATGAGTTTGTTCGCTTCACATTGCAGGACTAAGGGGTTATGGAGAGTGGCGAAGCTAGTGAAGCAGACGCTCAGCGTCTCGAACGGGAGAACAAGGCCAAGGCTGATGAAGACACTGCCAGAGTAGAGTTGCCACCACCACCACCACTCAGGCCATTGGCGGAGCAGAACTTCCTGGAATACATGCGATTTGTACAGGAGAACCAAAACAAGTTCATGTAAGAAATGCTTAACCGGGTGGGACCTGGAAGAGCAGCGGAACCTAGGACACTAACATTGTCTGATTTCCTCAAGACTAAACCAGCACCGTTTGCCACGGCCAAGGATCCCATGGAAGCGGAAGACTGGTTAGTCGATACAGAAAGGAATCTTAAGGCTATCAAGGCAAGTGATGAGGAGAAGGTGCGCTTTGCTACACACCTTCTAAATGGTTCCGCAGCAGCATGGTGGGATAATCAAATTATTATGAAGCCACCAGAAAGGGAATACACGTGGAATGAGTTCAAGGAGAAATTCAGGGAATATCATGTCCCTGACAGCGTTATGGAGATTATGAGGTGGCAATTTGAGGATCTTCAACAGGGGACACACCATATGATATGGTATGTCAATGAGTTCAGCAGGCTCTCTAGATATGCTGCTGATGAAGTTGATACCGACAAGAAGAAAATTAAGAGGTTCTTGAGAGGGATGGATCCCTATGCAGCCATGCAATTAAGAACATCCAAACCAGCTAACTTTCAGGAGTTGATGAACTCCGCAGTTACCTGGGAGAACGATTACAAGTTGGTTCAGCTAAACCGACAAAACAAGGCCAAGTTCGAGCCTAAGAAGTTCCAACCCAGTAGACCTACTACGAACTTGAGCTTCAAGCCAAGAATAAAGTCGGGAGGAGCCCCGATTAATCATGGACCATTCAATCCAAGAAATCAGATAATTTGTCATGGTTGTGGGCTTCCGGGGCATATCAAGAGTGAGTGCAAGAAGCCCAGGGTTGTTTTTTTTTTGGTTGTGGAAAAGAGGGACACTTTAAGACAGATTGCCCTAACAAGACAACTGGAGGAGGGTTCAACAAGGGTGGAGCAAGGCCCGGAGGGGCCAGCGGATTCTCTGCCGGAAGTGGCAGCAGTGGGAAGAACAGTAACGGCAAACGCGCAAGGCCCTTCGGGAAATTGAATTGCACATCTCTGGAGGAGGCTGACAATTCGGACACCACCGTACTAGGTACGCTCAGTCTTCTTACCCAATATGGCAAGGTTTTATTTGATACCGGTGCTACCACCTCATTCATCTCTAGTTATTTTGTGGATAAGTATGGGGTAAGGTGTTCACGCTTAGAATGTCCTCTTACCGTTTTGACGGCGGGAGATACGCTCTTAGTTACTCGTGCAAGGCCAGATCAAGTCATTATGATCTGAGGTTGCACATATTACGCGGACCTATTCGTTATTCCTTTGAAGAACATTGATGCTGTCCTTGGAATGGACTGGATGACGGAGAATGGAGCTTTGATTGATTGTGAGGAGAAGACAGTTTCTCTTAGGAGACCTGGAGGAGGGAGAGTTACTTACCAAGCAGATAAGCATACTCATGTGGAGGCAGAACTCCAACTCAACTCACTCAATGAAGCTAAGTTAGAAGATATACCAGTAGTCAATGAGTTTCCGGATGTTTTTCCAGCTGAATTACCCGGAATGCCACCAGATAGGGAGATCGAGTTTACCATTGACCTGATACCAGGTACATCACCTATTGCTCAGGCACCATACAAGATGGGTCCTAAGGAGTTAAAGGAACTTAAAGAACAGCTGGATGAACTAGAAAGCAAAGGATTCATCAGGGAAAGTGTGTCACCATGGGGATCACCAGTGATATTTGTGGATAAGCGCGATGGAGGAAGAAGAATGTGTGGTGATTTTAGAAATCTGAACAATGTCGCCATCAAGAACAAGTATCCATTACCAAGAATACAAGATTTGTTTGACCAAGTTTATGGAGCCGGAGTGTTCTCCAAGATTGATCTCAGATGAGGGTACCATTTGATCAAGATCAAACCAGAAGATGTACCCAAAACAGCTTTTGTTTCAAGGTATGGACATCATGAATATTTGGTTGTTCCTTTTGGACTAACCAATGCACCTGCCATTTTCATGAATTTGATGAACACGATCTTCATGCCATACCTGGATAAGTTTGTGATTGTGTTCATCAATGATATTCTGATATATTCGAAGAACAAAGAAGATCATGCTAAGCACTTAAGGATTGCACTACAAGTTCTAAGGGAACATCAGCTGTATGCCAAATTCAGTAAGTGTGAATTTTGGTTAGACCAAGTAGAATTTCTTGGACATGTTATCAGCAAGGAAGGTATTGCAGTAAACCCTGACAAAGTACAGTCAGTTTTGGATTGGAAGGCACCAACCAATGTCAAGGAAGTTCGAGGATTCCTTGGAATGGCCGGGTATTATAGGAGATTCATTGAGGGATTCTCAAAAATAGCTGGACCAGTGACCAATTTGCTAAGGAAAAATACTCCTTTCGTATGGTCAGATAAGTGCGAAGCTAGTTTCCAAGAGTTGAAGAAACGTTTAACAACAGCTCCAATCTTAGCAGTACCTGAACCAGGGAAGGATTACACCGTATATTGTGATGCATCCAAGAGTTGATTAGGTTGTGTACTCATGCAAGATCGTAAGGTGATAGCTTATGGTTCAAGACAACTCAAACCACATGAAGTTAACTACCTAACTCATGATTTAGAATTGGCAGCCGTAGTGTTTGCTTTGAAGAAGTGGAGGTCATTTCTTTATGGATCGAAGTGTGAGCTTTACACAGATCATAAGAGTCTCAAATATTTCTTCACTCAGAAAGAATTAAATATGAGGCAGAGGAGATGGTTAGAATTGATCAAGGATTACGGTCTTACTATCAATTATACACCGGGGAAAGCTAATGTGGTAGCTGATGCTTTAAGCCGAAAGAGTACTGAAAGTCAACCAATTCAATATGAATTGCCAAAAGAACTGCAGAGAGAAATAGAACAAGCAGAGATTGAGATACTGGAGGTACAATCTTTGGGGGGCTTGTATACCATGCAAGTCATGGAGGAAAGAACAAGTGATCTTAAGAATGAGATAATTCGGCGGCAAGACGAAGATCCATTCATAAAATAAGAAATCCAAAGAATTGGGGAAGGAAGACCTTCCGAATTTCACTTAGAGAACATAGTTCATTATGGTTCAACAAGAGGCTTTGTGTACCGGATATTCCGGAGATCAAGAAGTTGATACTTCGGGAGGCACATGAGACACCGTACTCTATTCACCCTGGAAGTACCAAAATGTACATGGATCTCAGAGACATATTTTGGTGGAACAATATGAAGAGAGAGATTGCCAAGTATGTCTCAGAATGTCACACATGCCAAAGAGTAAAGGCTGAACATCAAAGTCCAGCAGGACCATTACAACCCTTAGAGATTCCGGAATGGAAGTGGGAAGAAATTGGAATGAATTTCATTACAGGATTACCAATGACTAAAACCCAAAAGGATATGATCTGGGTCATTGTGGATAGGTTGACCAAAAGTGCACATTTTCTAGCAGTAAACCAGAAGGATAACGCTGAGAAGCTGGTAAATGTTTATGTCAAAGAGATAGTCAGTAAACATGGTGTTCCGAAGAGAATAGTTTTAGATCGAGGATCTGTGTTTACTTCAGAATTTTGGAAGAAGATACATAAAGCTTTGGGATCTCAATTAGATTTCAGTACTGCTTATCATCCTTAGACCGGAGAGCAAACTGAAAGAACTAATCGGATTCTAGAAGACATGCTTCGGGCATGTGTCCTTGATTTCGGAGGATCATGGGATGAACATTTACCATTAGCAGAATTCTCCTACAACAATAGTTATCAAAGTATTCTTAAAGCAGCACCCTTTGAAGTTCTATATGGACGGAAGTGTAGATCACCTATTTGTTGGTTCGAGACCGGAGGCAAGTCTGAATTTGAACCAGATTACATCAAGGATCAACAACGTATTGTTGACATCGTCAGAGATCGCTTGAAGATAGCTCAAAGTCGTCAAAAAAGTTATGCAGATCAGAAGAGAAGAACATGGGAACCCGAAATCGGGGATATGGTCTATCTCCGAGTTAGTCAAATGAAAGGGCTCATGAGGTTCGGAGTTAAGGGAAAATTAAGTCCTCGGTATATAGGACCTTACAAGATTCTGGCTCAGAACAGGAATGTAGCTTATACTCTACAGCTACCCGAAAGATTAAAACAAGTTCATAATGTTTTCCACGTATCTCAACTCCGGAAGTGTTTGAAGGAGCCGGAGGATTCTGTTAATCAAGAGGAGTTAGAATTGGATTCAGACCTCACATATGTGGAGGAACCAGAAAAGATTCTAGCCGAAGACTGGAAGAGACTCCGAAACCGAGCAATAAAGTACTGTAAGGTATAGTGGAAACATCATCGTGAACGTGAAGCTACCTGGGAGAAGGAAGAGGAATTACGACAGAACTACCCCAAGCTATTCAGGTATTATTGTTACGACTTCGGGACGAAGTTCTCGTTAAGGAGGGAAGACTGTAATGTCCAGCGTTTAGGAACTCACGGGGGGGTAGAATATAAATTTGTGCATCTGCATGCATGTGTTTGCAAAACCTGAATAAATTTTTCGCAAAGTTAAAACCCCGGAGTGAATAAGGTTCTACCCAGTAACTGATGCTTTGATAGAAGTTGTTACTGTTAGTTGGTGGAATTTCGACATGACCTCCGGGTATTATTTGAATTTGAGATACTAGTGTTTGAATTATTTGAATTTAGGACTATTTGAATTTGAGTTTGAATTGTAATTAAATTTGAAATCAAATTGAAAAGACAAGGTTATATCTTAAGCTTAAATAATCAAAGCACAATTGAAATAGTAAATATGGAAATATTCCTTAATAATAACAAGTACAATTCTAGAAACAACAATTACACTTTATTGATAATAATACAAACTCTACATTGTTCTTACAATGGGATCAAAGGAAAGATAAATTACAATAGTTTTGCAGTTAAGCTAATACAAGGAGCTAAACCTAGAACCAAGCCTAACTATCCCATTGCATCCAAATTCTTCAAACCTGCAAAACAAAAACACTAAACCAAAACAGAAATGGTTAGGAAGGGGTTAGTACCCTTAGGTTGTCAGTGAGATGCACTGATTAATCATCACAGGGTTTTAAACAAATAGGTAGTATCTGTTCTGTTACAAATAGCCTCAGACCAGCATCATAGGCATAGGCATGGAAATACAACTGGCATCACAAAAATATTACCAGGCAAGGATAAGACCAACCGAGTGCCTGTGAAAATATCTATTCACTAGTCAGACAGGCACATAGCTTACTCACGAAGCAGCAAGCAGCTCAGTCATACACAAGCACATAGCACACTCAGGCACCACCTTTTGTGCTGTCAAAACTGAATCTGGAGTATAAAATCCCCAATAGTCGTATGGGGAAAACACACACCTCATATTCCCCTGCTCAAGCACAAAAGAACAGGAAAGAACACCACCCAATCAATCACTCCATTGGATACTGGAGCAAGTGATTGCAAACTTGCAATCAAGCAATCAAGGCCAAGGTACCAGGGAGCACAAGGAGAAAAACAAGCAATCCACAAGCACCAAAATCCACCAACCAATTTGATCAACACACAAGGTGAATATCCTGAGTACCCTCTAAGACATTTTCTGGCTAAGTTGCACACAAGATGGGTTGGGGATGCTAGTACCCTCAGATAGGCATAGAGATGCTATGCTAAACTCATCATTGGGATTTATTTATCGAGTCCAGTATCTGTTCTTATTTAGAAAAGGCCTCAGACTATGCATCATTGGCTTGGGGCTAAGAGAACTAGTGCAAGTATCTGTTCTTAAATTATAAGTCTCAAAGAAGGAAAATATATCAGGTGTAGTGCTCTGTTCTTATCATGTGATACAAAGAAATATCATACCCACTAGATACAAAGGTTTTTAGCAAAGGGGACTTGAGTCAAATTACCAGCCAAAGTCACTGGATTATACCACAACCACATACAGGGTGCTGGGCACCAGATCCAAGGATCTGATACCACAGAACCACTGAATTAGGACATAAAAACAGTAAAATTGGAAACTTGGATTGATGGCATATTCTCTGAATAATTATTCAGAGTAACACCTATCAAACAGCTTAGCACACCCATAGAACATTGGATAGCATATGTTTGCTACCAGGAGTTTACCAGATAGCCAATCAACAAGAGTTTGACACAGGGAACAACCCAAAGGGTGTGATCCCATAGTAAACATTGGAAATAAATCCCAGATAAATTTCCACTAGCAGCACAAGGCCAAAACCCAGCAACACCTCACAGTACCTAGCAACAGAGATAACTTAGGTGCACCATAAAAATTCCCTGTTCATCACGGAACATGACATGATTTCCATATCTTCCTTATCAAATAAATCATGTGGTAATTCCATAGCTAATCCAATAAATCACTAGATCACAGAGAGCATCACAGGGAGGCACGGTATGAGCTAGCTCGATGGCTAGGCTCAAGAGCAAGGGGGAAGGTAGGAGTCCGAGAGAGAGAGAGAGAGAGGTGAGAGGGCAGAGAGAGAGGATAGAGGCACTTACAGGTGGTCACCGTCGTGGTGACCACATCCGGATGGTGAGAGGAGCACGGCGGCGAGCCACGGTTGCCCCAGAAGGCCGTCCCGGCGGCGGCGTCTCGGGAAACCGAGTCACCCAAGCAGCAGCAGCAGCACCTCAACCTCCTGGAGCATCCACGAATCACATCGAGGAGTCAAGGTCACCGGAGGGGTGGTGGAGCCCCGGGGTACCGAAACCTAGGGTTAGGGTTTGGGGTTGCCACGGGAGCCACACAGGGAGAAAGTTAGATCGAAGAAGGAGGCGTAGTAGAGGGCAGGGAGGAGAAGCGGTGGCGCTAGGTCACGGGGAAGGAGATGGACGGAGAGGAGGAGAGGGGCGATGGGAGCGCCTCTGCGTCGCCTCGCGCAGAGGGAGGAGGAGGAGAAGATGGGGGGCTCGGGTCGTGTGTGTGCGCCTGGTCTGGTCCGGCCCGACCAGACCAGTGGGTTAGGTCCAACCCTAACCCCAAGGACCACCTGTCAGCCCTAGGGGCAGATGGGTAATTACCCTAAAATTTTAATAAAAGAGTTATAAAATAATACCTACACTTATACAAATTTCAATTAATTTGAATTTAAATACTTATCAAATCAGTACAAGTTTTTGTATATAAACTATTAAGCATAATAACACCATAATATTTATAGTCTTAAAAATTGATTATTTTGAAATAGTAATTTATAATAAAAACTTGTTTAGAATAAGTAAATCAACTAAGATTATATCCTTTCAAATTTCTATAGTTAGTCATTTCAAAACATTTCATAATTCATGTCTCTGAGAAAACAATAAATATCCAATCAATTAAATAAATTAATAAAAATATAATAAAATAATAATAACAACATCAGTAACCATTAATCATGAAGAGTAGTGTGATCAAACAAAACAAGTTTTATCAAAGATTTATTATACCAAATGATCCTTCAAAAATTGCCATCATTATGCATAATAGCATCATTTGCTTCTTTAAACATTGTCTTTACCGGACAATGATGCTATTTTGTAGAACAAGGAAGTCAGGATCCACCTCAAGCTTCAGACTTCAATACCTGTCCGTGTCCAGGCAAGTTCATCACTTGCTCATGTCCTTTGAACTATTTCATAATAACTATTTTCAAAACCCTATTGTAATACCATCCCCACTCAAAAGAATGCATGATCCTATTTTTATAATAACTTGACTAATTGAATGACTACCAGAGTGGTAGTGTTCTGTTTGGTGGGTGGATGGAACCATGGTAAGATGAATAGGTCTAAGGAAGGTTCCATCTGCACGGGAAAGTATTACCTAGGAGTTAACAACCAATGCCGTCAGAACTCGGTGCGCCGTAGATATCGCGTTGACCATGGGTCTTCTATGGGGGGAGTAAGTTAGCCGTGATACTTTTCTCGTTCGCATGTCAACGGACTGCCAGAGACGTACGCTGTAGGTTCTGCGGGACTGCATGCACATGGGTGGGAGCCCTTACGTCCCACGGACTCTGGGGTCTATGAGTGTCTGCCAGGGGCGCGTAGATCTCCATCGTGAGGGGTGGAATCGGGCGTTCAACCTGCTGGTAGAAATGGGTGGGCATGCATTGTGCGGAGAAGCACGGTTTGGCTTGGACCAACAACCGGGCCCCACACCTGAGTGGGAGTGGACAGGATCGCGCGCCTGGTTGTGCAACATGGTCTTGGTCGCCCATGGGTAAAGTAACGCACCTCTGCAGAGTGTAAAATGATGTGGCATGTTACCCCTTGTTCCGGGATGGAACTGCGAACGGTACAGGAAAGGCAACTCCATGAAGTTCTAGTCCTGCGATGGTCTGGCGGGCATAGTTTTCAGTACTAAAAGAAATCTCTTGAAGAAAGTTTTGACAAACTTGCATCTGTCTAGACTCCTTAGGCTTTAGTCCAAGCTTTAGCCACTATCAGGGAGTATAAAGCTAGTCAGTTGTCTGGTACTAGCTTCACAGCTATACCGCACGACCGCCTTAGTACAGAGTTGGCACTTGACCATTCTGTGCTGATCAAAACCAAGCCTAAACTAGCCACTAGCCTTTTAGATCGCTACAGGAAATTGGTGGGATCTTTCTACAAGACACATCAGGTCATCGTGGATGACAAGGATGGAATGTTGAAGGATTTAACCAAACCACCTAGTCCTGAGCAAAAGGGGAAGCAAAAGGCTCAGGAGAGTGATGAACCTTATTATTCCCCAAGACTCGAGGCAGCTAGGAAATCACACCATGATTGTAACATCCCAAGTATGAAAACTACCCCATAGAATGTTTGATTTCTTGTTTATTTAAGTATTGCATCATGTCATCATATTGTTTCCTTGTTGTTTGCTTTTGTTTCTAAATTGTTGCATTTGTTTTCCACTGTTTTCACAACTCAAATTCAAACCTTACTCAAACAATGTTTTCATACTTGTTCTGTTACAACTTTTGGGATAAAAATAACAATTGAAAACAACCAAATTGTTTTCTTTTATTCCATAATGCTCACTTGTTAAGTTAATGGTTTTAATCAATCAATTGTTTCCAAATTACATTCAAAAATTCAATACATTGTTTAAACAACACCCATGTGGGAAATTATGAAAATTACCAAAACAATCTAATCTGTTGTTTCCAATTATTTCCATGTTTGATCAACTAATAATAATGGTGCTTTTATTTCAATTAATTAATTCCAAATTGGTTTTCAAATTAAAGCAAAATCATCATCAACACCTCATTTGGAAATTGTCAAATATCAAACCATTCCAATAATTCTAATCCAACTAATAATAGGGTTCACCCTATTAAATGGTTGTTTCTATCAATTAACAACATATTCCAATTCAAGTCAAATATTTCTCAAACAAAACCAATTTGAAATTATAAAAATAATAACCAAAACTTTCTCTCATCCCTTGCTTTCCAATTAATTCTTTTGGGTCACTTTATTAAGAGGGTGATTTCATTAATCATTTCAACTCTTAAAAATCATCTAAATTTGGTTTATTTCCAAACATCACAAAAACTCAAATAATTTTGAAGTCCAAACTTGGTAGTTGGTGGTATTTGACATGTTAATCTCACCCTAATATTTTCTATGAAATTGCTAACACCAAAACCCTCCAACTTTCCCTTTCTCTTTTGTTACAAAAAAAACTGCAGATGAAAAATAAATAAAAGGAGAGGAGAGGCACCAGCCAGCCCACCTTTCTTTCCTACCCCGAAGCCCAGCCCAGTTCCCTGTTTTTGGCCCAGTACCCCTTTCTCCCTCCTCTGGCTGACGTCGACAGTACGAACACTCGCAGCACCACCCGATCGAGCGCCCTCCCCTCTGGATGCTTGCCGTACCAGTACCTCCTCCCTGTTATAATCCCCACCGAGACCAACTCGTGAACCCTAGAGCCTACCTATCCCTAGCCCTAACCCTAGCGCCGCCGATCTCATCTCCCTCTTCCCCACGAATTTCTTCTGTACCTGAACTCTCCAACTGCACAGAGCACCATCGTCAGACAACGACCACCATGGCCGCCACCAATTCCTCGCCCTGGCCTCCTCGAGGTGCCTCTGAGGAGGAAAATGGAAACGCCGCGCCACCCCGGTCCTCCCTGTCTCCTCGCCGTCCGCCGGGAGGGCCCCCACCGCCGGCGCCATCCCTTCCTCGCCGGCCGACTCCCTGCTGCGCCTGCTCCCTGCTGTCCGCCCCCAACGAGCTGATCGACTCCTGCCCTCGATCGCCGCCCAAGGTGAGGCCTTCCCCCTCCGGTCCCCTGCCTCCCTCTCTCCCCCGTTGAACCGCCCCACACCCGCGATCCCCTCATCCACGGCCCCTCCGGCGAGCCGCCCTCGCTGGCCATGGTTCGATCGAACTCTGTACCTGTTCGTGGTTCAGTTATCTTCAGGAAACCATCCCGCAGCGAAACCACATACCCCCCGTACCCCCCTTTCCCTCACAAAAACCGCACCAGCCCCACTGGTGTTGTTCCCTCAGCACAAGCAGGAGGTGCAGGGGTCGAATCCCACCCCCTGCACAATTTAAAAAACATTTTATTTTGCAATGTTTTCATACTCAAACTTCTCAGTATTCACACCTAGGCCCCTGGCACTTAATTCTATGCCCCTGGAAAATTATTTCTAAGTCCTTGGTTCATTAAAAAATGGCAGATTTGCACTATATCTTGTAAATAGCATAATAAAATCATTTTAGCTCCAAATCCAACATCTTTGATATGTTTTCAATACCAAATTAAATGTTCTATCCAAATATAAAATTTGTTTACTGTTTTGAATATTTTAAATTGGTGCAAAATTTGAAAACTTGTCAAATTCACTTAAAATTGCAAAATTCATAACTTGTTCATAAAAATTCCAAATTTCACAAACCAAATATGTTTTCCAATCAATTTTTCATGTACTTTCCAAATATAAATTTTGTTTGCTGTTTTGAATAATTTAAATTGCTGAAAACAACTGTTTCTTGTTTATTGCATTTAAAATTGCCAAAATAATAACTTGCTCATTTTAAATCCAATTTCCACAAATGAAATATGTTTTCCATGCAAAATTAAACCACCTTTCCAAATATAAATTTTGTTTCATGTTTTGAATAATTAAAAGTGGTTAAATAATTTAAATCTTGTTTAATTCATTTAATATTGCTAAATTTATAACTTGATCAAAACAAATTCTTTTGGGACATATAAAATATGTTTTCAAACCATCAAAGCATAACCTTTTCAAATATAAACTTGGTTTAATGTTTTGATCAAATAAAATTCAATTAACATCCACACTTGAATTAATTCCAATTTAATTCTTGTTTAACTTGTTTAACTCCTAAATAATTCATTTGAAATCCTTTTTCAACAAGTGAAACATGTAATCCACCCAAAATCTTGTGTTCTTTCCAAATATAAACTTTGTTATCTATTTTGAACAATTAAAAGTGGTGAAAACAACAAATGCTTGTGTGACACCTTTAATCAACCAAAATTCCCAACCTTAACAAATGAATTTCCAAACTTGTTAAGCCTTATTTCCATTTGGTTCTATTGTTGTTATTTTGTTGTTTTCCTCATTCATGCATCATGCTAATTCACTTACACAATTTGATTAGTTGTAAAACAATTAATTCAACCATAATTCATGGGCTTTCCATATGCAATCCAATTGCATATGGGTCCATTTAATCCTGTTTCTATCTTGTCAACTATTTTCCTTTTGGATGCATCAATTAAATTGTCATGCATCATCTTTGGTTGTGCACCTATGCCATGATATTGATTGTTTATCTTTCTGCAATGTTTGTTTGCTTCTTCCCGGATACACGACGACGTTGGGACCGACGATACTTACGACACCCCTTCTAAGGATTTAGCTCAGTACCAGGCTACTGGGTTTTGCAGGCAAGTTATCACTCACATGAACCACTGTGTTCCTTTCAACATTGGTTACCGATACTTTCCGTTGTTCTTTTCTGCTAGCCTTAGTAGTAGTTGTTTCTGTTACGAACCCATCACATGAATCCCTTAAACCTGATATTGCCTCATCTCCCTTCCTACAACCCATTGTTTGAGCCAGTGTCTTACTAGCATGCTTAGGTTGCTTTTGCTCGAGTCTGTTATCCGTTACTTCCTGTTACTATTTCTATTACGTTGTGGGGGGCTCGATGTTTAATCAATCAATCATGCTAATGTTGCTATTAATAATAAATTTGATGATAAGGCACCGGCAGGAGGCCCATGAGAGGTTTTGAAGCCTGCTAGTGTCGACCCTAATAGGAAAAGGGTCTTGTCTACTGATCCATGATGAGCGCACTACCCGCATTTGGGAAGCGAGTATGGGCGCCCCCCTCAACTTGACCTGATTCGCATCTCGTCCAAATCGCCTCATTTAGTTCGTGTTTTCCATTTGCCGCATCATGTTTTTGCGAGCCCAGGCCAGGGTGGAACTTTCGTAGTCGGCATATAGGGGGACACGTTCTTAGAGTGCTATGAGGGTCCATTTTCTTCTGGGCTCGATTAGCCGTGCGCCCAAGGTGCTTTGGGCTTGATGCGAGGAATGGTCGGTTGTGTTGAGTACCCCGCTTGGTGGAAGGGCCTTTCCATCTGGCGGGTTATTCATGAGTGTACGGCCAAATTGGTGCAACCCTGCAGGGATAATCTTCTCGAGAAGCCGTGTTTTCCGCGGTTATGGATTACTTGGTGAAAGTACTGGCTAACAAGTACTCAGGACAACTTAAACATAATGATCAAACATGTTACACCCCATGATTAGTAATTTGACTAGTAATAGGTTTATTGACACAATAATTTGAACCATCACTATTACAACTGTGTGAGTTATCCTCGGATTGCTTCTTTGGATAAGGGGCGAGATCCAGGATGGGTTTGTTTGAAGTTATCTTTCAGTTGGTTACAATCCTCGATCTTATCTCCTTTCTGATAGCCGGAAGTGGTAGAATCTCTGTAGTTGGTTAGCGCAGCCAGTTGCAGCATCTTTTATATCCCCTTTCTTCCGTTGAACCCAAGGCATCTGTGCTTGGTGTTGACGGGTTACACTTTGGTGAATTGTGAGTCTTGCTTGCCAGTACGTTTATGTACTGACCCCTTTGGGGCTGTGGTTTACGCAGACGACGTTTCCGAGGATCTACATGGTGGCTACTACGTGGAGTATGCTACTACGTGGAGTATGACGACGAGACTGCTGACGAGTAGATAGCGGACCCGGGCAGGATCCGAGACTTCGTGGATGGGCTCCGTCTTTTCGTTTCCGGCCTCTTAGGCCTATTTGGTTCTTGTCTGTACTCAGACATGTTGAATGCTTCCGCTGTAATGTAATGATGTATTGTTGGGGCATGTGCCCTCTGAATGATTGTATTTGCTATCTCTGCTCTAATGAGAGCCATTTGCAACTTATTTCAATCTTTTGTGTCGTAGAGATCTGTTGTGATATCACTTGTTAAACGCCGTTGACGTACCATGTGTGTATGGTTTGAAGTACGTCGAAGGAAGTGCCTTTGATCTCTAGTGGATAGTTTACATCGACGATGGAATAGCAGGGCTTGTGTTGTCGCGCATAAGCGCAGGCCTACCAGGAAGCTGGGACGTGGGAGCAGTTATGCCCCATAATCCAAGCATCTGCTATCCAGTTCGTACGGTGAGTATCCCCTAGAAGTCAGGGTGCGACAAATGGTATGAGAGCCTGTCTGCCTGTAGGATCCCTTTTTACTGGTCGCAGTTGAGTCTAGAAACTATTTTGTAGCTATATGGGAAAAATGAAACGTGAGAGTAGGAATTCTGCCATTTTTCTTCTTTCCCCACCCACCCACCCTTTTCTGGTAAGGAAGTGCAACGTTGTTTTTCTATTCTCATCTAAACTTTCAAGTTAGGATTTCACGTATTCTGGTTTCTCTAGGATGGTTATATCTACTAGACCATAGGAATGGAGGTGGTTGTGACATGATTTATCATGTTGCCTACTCACGATTGAGAACGGTGGCAAATAGGCCCCGGAAGCAAATCCTCTATTCCTTAAGCAGTAGATATTGATCCTTTAGAAGCCGGATGGGTTTTCCGTAGTACCTCAGGAGTGTGTTGTTCTCGTTTTCCCCGATGTTGATATCCTGTTCTTCTCAACATCCTTTTCGTCCGTTGAAATCTTGTTGTTGTTTTCCACTTCAAATCTTCTACCGACGTCTAATCAAAACTTCCTCGTAAACTCTTGTCCAGCTAAGGTGCTATTTGATACCGGAGAATCACATTCCTTTGTGTCAACAATCTTATCCACAACATACAACCCAATTCTGGTTCCACTAAGCAATCAAAACTTTGTTCACCCCCCGGGATCTCAAATGTTGACTTCCAAGATAAGTAAGAACAATCCAATTCTAATGGGAGGCCACATATTCCTCGTTACTCTCATGTTGATGATTCTGACATTGATGATTATTCCTGGTGTTGCATTGATGTCAGTAACTCTGTCCACCCTTATTACAGATAGTCTATTCTCCAAATGAAACAAATTCTATCCAGCTATACACCCTCCATACAAAAACTCTCCCTTTACTTGAAAATGTTTCGGTGGTTTCCAAATTCCCTGACGTCTATCAAACGTGCACGATGTGTTTCACGTATCACAGCTCAAGAAGATCTCCCCAAGAAGTTTCCGGACCTTTTCTTTTCTCAGTAGGAATCTCGGGGCGCGATTCCTTCAAGGGGGGGCGTTTTGTAACATCCCAAGTATGAAAACTACCCCATAGAATGTTTGATTTCTTGTTTATTTAAGTATTGCATCATGTCATCATATTGTTTCCTTGTTGTTTGCTTTTGTTTCTAAATTGTTGCATTTGTTTTCCACTGTTTTCACAACTCAAATTCAAACCTTACTCAAACAATGTTTTCATACTTGTTCTGTTACAACTTTTGGGATAAAAATAACAATTGAAAACAACCAAATTGTTTTCTTTTATTCCATAATGCTCACTTGTTAAGTTAATGGTTTTAATCAATCAATTGTTTCCAAATTACATTCAAAAATTCAATACATTGTTTAAACAACACCCATGTGGGAAATTATGAAAATTACCAAAACAATCTAATCTGTTGTTTCCAATTATTTCCATGTTTGATCAACTAATAATAATGGTGCTTTTATTTCAATTAATTAATTCCAAATTGGTTTTCAAATTCAAGCAAAATCATCATCAACACCTCATTTGGAAATTGTCAAATATCAAACCATTCCAATAATTCTAATCCAACTAATAATAGGGTTCACCCTATTAAATGGTTGTTTCTATCAATTAACAACATATTCCAATTCAAGTCAAATATTTCTCAAACAAAACCAATTTGAAATTATAAAAATAATAACCAAAACTTTCTCTCATCCCTTGCTTTCCAATTAATTCTTTTGGGTCACTTTATTAAGAGGGTGATTTCATTAATCATTTCAACTCTTAAAAATCATCTAAATTTGGTTTATTTCCAAACATCACAAAAACTCAAATAATTTTGAAGTCCAAACTTGGTAGTTGGTGGTATTTGACATGTTAATCTCACCCTAATATTTTCTATGAAATTGCTAACACCAAAACCCTCCAACTTTCCCTTTCTCTTTTGTTACAAAAAAAACTGCAGATGAAAAATAAATAAAAGGAGAGGAGAGGCACCAGCCAGCCCACCTTTCTTTCCTACCCCGAAGCCCAGCCCAGTTCCCTGTTTTTGGCCCAGTACCCCTTTCTCCCTCCTCTGGCTGACGTCGACAGTACGAACACTCGCAGCACCACCCGATCGAGCGCCCTCCCCTCTGGATGCTTGCCGTACCAGTACCTCCTCCCTGTTATAATCCCCACCGAGACCAACTCGTGAACCCTAGAGCCTACCTATCCCTAGCCCTAACCCTAGCGCCGCCGATCTCATCTCCCTCTTCCCCGCGAATTTCTTCTGTACCTGAACTCTCCAACTGCACAGAGCACCATCGTCAGACAACGACCACCATGGCCGCCACCAATTCCTCGCCCTGGCCTCCTCGAGGTGCCTCTGAGGAGGAAAATGGAAACGCCGCGCCACCCCGGTCCTCCCTGTCTCCTCGCCGTCCGCCGGGAGGGCCCCCACCGCCGGCGCCATCCCTTCCTCGCCGGCCGACTCCCTGCTGCGCCTGCTCCCTGCTGTCCGCCCCCAACGAGCTGATCGACTCCTGCCCTCGATCGCCGCCCAAGGTGAGGCCTTCCCCCTCCGGTCCCCTGCCTCCCTCTCTCCCCCGTTGAACCGCCCCACACCCGCGATCCCCTCATCCACGGCCCCTCCGGCGAGCCGCCCTCGCTGGCCATGGTTCGATCGAACTCTGTACCTGTTCGTGGTTCAGTTATCTTCAGGAAACCATCCCGCAGCGAAACCACATACCCCCCGTACCCCCCTTTCCCTCACAAAAACCGCACCAGCCCCACTGGTGTTGTTCCCTCAGCACAAGCAGGAGGTGCAGGGGTCGAATCCCACCCCCTGCACAATTTAAAAAACATTTTATTTTGCAATGTTTTCATACTCAAACTTCTCAGTATTCACACCTAGGCCCCTGGCACTTAATTCTATGCCCCTGGAAAATTATTTCTAAGTCCTTGGTTCATTAAAAAATGGCAGATTTGCACTATATCTTGTAAATAGCATAATAAAATCATTTTAGCTCCAAATCCAACATCTTTGATATGTTTTCAATACCAAATTAAATGTTCTATCCAAATATAAAATTTGTTTACTGTTTTGAATATTTTAAATTGGTGCAAAATTTGAAAACTTGTCAAATTTACTTAAAATTGCAAAATTCATAACTTGTTCATAAAAATTCCAAATTTCACAAACCAAATATGTTTTCCAATCAATTTTTCATGTACTTTCCAAATATAAATTTTGTTTGCTGTTTTGAATAATTTAAATTGCTGAAAACAACTGTTTCTTGTTTATTGCATTTAAAATTGCCAAAATAATAACTTGCTCATTTTAAATCCAATTTCCACAAATGAAATATGTTTTCCATGCAAAATTAAACCAGCTTTCCAAATATAATTTTTTTTTCATGTTTTGAATAATTAAAAGTGGTTAAATAATTTAAATCTTGTTTAATTCATTTAATATTGCTAAATTTATAACTTGATCAAAACAAATTCTTTTGGGACATATAAAATATGTTTTCAAACCATCAAAGCATAAACTTTTCAAATATAAACTTGGTTTAATGTTTTGATCAAATAAAATTCAATTAACATCCACACTTGAATTAATTCCAATTTAATTCTTGTTTAACTTGTTTAACTCCTAAATAATTCATTTGAAATCCTTTTTCAACAAGTGAAACATGTAATCCACCCAAAATCTTGTGTTCTTTCCAAATATAAACTTTGTTATCTATTTTGAACAATTAAAAGTGGTGAAAACAACAAATGCTTGTGTGACACCTTTAATCAACCAAAATTCCCAACCTTAACAAATGAATTTCCAAACTTGTTAAGCCTTATTTCCATTTGGTTCTATTGTTGTTATTTTGTTGTTTTCCTCATTCATGCATCATGCTAATTCACTTACACAATTTGATTAGTTGTAAAACAATTAATTCAACCATAATTCATGGGCTTTCCATATGCAATCCAATTGCATATGGGTCCATTTAATCCTGTTTCTATCTTGTCAACTATTTTCCTTTTGGATGCATCAATTAAATTGTCATGCATCATCTTTGGTTGTGCACCTATGCCATGATATTGATTGTTTATCTTTCTGCAATGTTTGTTTGCTTCTTCCCGGATACACGACGACGTTGGGACCGACGATACTTACGACACCCCTTCTAAGGATTTAGCTCAGTACCAGGCTACTGGGTTTTGCAGGCAAGTTATCACTCACATGAACCACTGTGTTCCTTTCAACATTGGTTACCGATACTTTCCGTTGTTCTTTTCTGCTAGCCTTAGTAGTAGTTGTTTCTGTTACGAACCCATCACATGAATCCCTTAAACCTGATATTGCCTCATCTCCCTTCCTACAACCCATTGTTTGAGCCAGTGTCTTACTAGCATGCTTAGGTTGCTTTTGCTCGAGTCTGTTATCCGTTACTTCCTGTTACTATTTCTATTACGTTGTGGGGGGCTCGATGTTTAATCAATCAATCATGCTAATGTTGCTATTAATAATAAATTTGATGATAAGGCACCGGCAGGAGGCCCATGAGAGGTTTTGAAGCCTGCTAGTGTCGACCCTAATAGGAAAAGGGTCTTGTCTACTGATCCATGATGAGCGCACTACCCGCATTTGGGAAGCGAGTATGGGCGCCCCCCTCAACTTGACCTGATTCGCATCTCGTCCAAATCGCCTCATTTAGTTCGTGTTTTCCATTTGCCGCATCATGTTTTTGCGAGCCCAGGCCAGGGTGGAACTTTCGTAGTCGGCATATAGGGGGACACGTTCTTAGAGTGCTATGAGGGTCCATTTTCTTCTGGGCTCGATTAGCCGTGCGCCCAAGGTGCTTTGGGCTTGATGCGAGGAATGGTCGGTTGTGTTGAGTACCCCGCTTGGTGGAAGGGCCTTTCCATCTGGCGGGTTATTCATGAGTGTACGGCCAAATTGGTGCAACCCTGCAGGGATAATCTTCTCGAGAAGCCGTGTTTTCCGCGGTTATGGATTACTTGGTGAAAGTACTGGCTAACAAGTACTCAGGACAACTTAAACATAATGATCAAACATGTTACACCCCATGATTAGTAATTTGACTAGTAATAGGTTTATTGACACAATAATTTGAACCATCACTATTACAACTGTGTGAGTTATCCTCGGATTGCTTCTTTGGATAAGGGGCGAGATCCAGGATGGGTTTGTTTGAAGTTATCTTTCAGTTGGTTACAATCCTCGATCTTATCTCCTTTCTGATAGCCGGAAGTGGTAGAATCTCTGTAGTTGGTTAGCGCAGCCAGTTGCAGCATCTTTTATATCCCCTTTCTTCCGTTGAACCCAAGGCATCTGTGCTTGGTGTTGACGGGTTACACTTTGGTGAATTGTGAGTCTTGCTTGCCAGTACGTTTATGTACTGACCCCTTTGGGGCTGTGGTTTACGCAGACGACGTTTCCTAGGATCTACATGGTGGCTACTACGTGGAGTATGCTACTACGTGGAGTATGACGACGAGACTGCTGACGAGTAGATAGCGGACCCGGGCAGGATCCGAGACTTCGTGGATGGGCTCCGTCTTTTCGTTTCCGGCCTCTTAGGCCTATTTGGTTCTTGTCTGTACTCAGACATGTTGAATGCTTCCGCTGTAATGTAATGATGTATTGTTGGGGCATGTGCCCTCTGAATGATTGTATTTGCTATCTCTGCTCTAATGAGAGCCATTTGCAACTTATTTCAATCTTTTGTGTCGTAGAGATCTGTTGTGATATCACTTGTTAAACGCCGTTGACGTACCATGTGTGTATGGTTTGAAGTACGTCGAAGGAAGTGCCTTTGATCTCTAGTGGATAGTTTACATCGACGATGGAATAGCAGGGCTTGTGTTGTCGCGCATAAGCGCAGGCCTACCAGGAAGCTGGGACGTGGGAGCAGTTATGCCCCATAATCCAAGCATCTGCTATCCAGTTCGTACGGTGAGTATCCCCTAGAAGTCAGGGTGCGACAATGATCGGCAGTCCAGGTATTCTACCACACCAGAACCCATTCACTACCCTGTCATACCACATAGTGAGCCAGAATCCTATGATCCGTTTGACATATCGGATACACCCGGAGACATAAAACCAAATACTTTTGGTGGGGTCCCAGAATCAGATTCCTTCATGGAGAACTCTGATGGCTGGAGGTATGACTGGTATCCTGGTACTAGTCAGCATCCAATTCCATCTGACTATATGTCAGCATACAAAGAAAGTCACCAAAAACCAAATAAAACCCAAACACAGAAGAAATAATATTGTTATTCCAATGTTATAGAAATTAAAAATCAATTATGCCTCTGTTTTCCACAATCAATAAACCTCATTTACCTAAGTGGTAGTTCCTCCTTAACAAACCTTATTCTATAAAATGTTTGCAATACCAATATTACCTTAAAAATTATCTTATGGCAACAATAATCAAATATTTATAACCCTTAATAAAGTTCTAAGTCTCAAAAGTATTTGATGAGAATAAAATTTGTTAATAATAACTTTTAGTTGTTATTCCAAGTTTTAAACATGAAGGTGTGAAAATAAAAAGCATTGCTTTGAAAATAACATAAAAGAGGGCTTTGAAAAGAATATTAAGACTTGTGGTTCTATTCTAAAATTTTATTAAGCCACATTAATAATTATAAGTCTTTCTATTTAAAAATGGCATTAGTTGCTATTAGGGTGTACCCCTATTTCAAAATATAAAATTGTGAAATCAAGATGAAATGACTTACAAAATATATTTTCAACATTTAGAATGCCATTGAAATTTTATTTGACCCATAACTTTTTTATATTTTCTGAATTAAAAATCACATTAAGCTTCTATTAAGGTATTATTCAAATTTCCAAATTATGAAAAGTTTATAAAATATTATGGTTAGAAAGATAAGGAAATTTTAAGATTTTAGAAATTGGTTTAAGGTTAATTAGAATTTTAAAACAGAAGTTACGATTTTATTTGGAAAACATGAAAAAAAAAATTAAAAGAAAAGAATAAGAGAGGGAGGAACGAGAGCCCATTGCAGCCAGCCCTTGGGCCAAGTCCACCCCCCGGTTCCCTCTATCTCCCGTGCAGCGCCGAACGGGCCAAAACCCAGCTAAAAGAATAGGAGCATCCCTCCCCCTCTCTCTCTTCCAGGCGGGGTCCACAGTGACATCACTGATGACATCATGTCTTCTTCCTCAGAGAGGAAACTCCCGTACGTTTCGGCCATTAATTTCGCCGCGCTGATTCCTCGCCATCAAGGCCCTTTAATCCCTACCCAAGACCAGCCCTTTATAGCCCCGAGCCTCCTCCGCATTTCCCCTCTCCCTGCTCTTTGTTTCGTTTCCCCAGTCCACCGTATTTCCTCGTCGGAGTGCACACTGCCCATCGGCCGTATTTGTAGATTCTGGTGAGGTAGACGTCTTCCTCCGCCCCCGTTTATCCCGTAGGAATGCTCTCGCCTGCGCACACCTCTCACGCCGTCCACGATTTATTTCCCGCAGGGAATTGGTAAGAACAAGCTCGCCGGAGCTGCTCGGCCTTCCCCGCCGTGAAATCTGCTCGGCGCCATTGAGCTAGGAAGCGAGGACACGCGCCATCACCTTCAACGGGATCCCCTCTTCACGCTGAACCTCTTCGTCATCTCCATCGAGCCAGGGAGCCACCGCAGCGTCGCCATCGTCGAATTCCGAGCGACAGCCACCGCCGCAGTCTCCATTTCCGACAGCCCGCCGGCGAGGTGAGGTCCCTCATCTCATGTGCCGTTAGATCAGGACGAACGGCTAGGATTAGATCTAACCGAAGCGGTACGCCACCGTTAGATCCAAATCATACGGCCGTGATCTTTTCACTTATCCACGTAAGCGCTCACAGTCAGCACGCCACGCTAGCGCACGGTCAGCACCGTTGACCAATCAGAGCGCGCCACGTAGCCCAGCTTTTTTTCTGTTTTTATCCCGAATAGAATTTAATTGGCAGTTTTGCAGAAACAACCCTGCAACTTAGAACATTCATATCTTTTTAACCATAAGGCCAAATTTAGCAATCTTGGACTTTTTGAAAAGCCCTTGACACTTAGAAACTTTTTGCACTGTCCAAATGCAAATTTTACAAACTTAAATTTTTTCAAATTCAAATATGCTTGTTTGCTGAATTTTGGCATAATTCAAATTCTGTAAATCCAAAAATTGTAAATAAAATATATTTGGAAACCTTAGGATGTGTACTTTCATATCCTCTGTCCCAAAATAATAATTTAACAAATTAAAATTGAATTTAGAATTAATTGGTATATTTGACTATTTTTGACATAGATTTAATTCTATAAATATTTTCAATATAATTTTTTTGCAAATTTGTTCCATTTGGTAACCTTGAACCAGAAACAAACTATCCCAACCTTTTTGGACACCCTTGGACCATGTCCATGTGTTTTGACCAAAAAACCAACATAGTGATACATCCATTTTCACCATGACTTAGGAATTCTTTTCAAATGTTATTATTTGATGTTATGTCCATTTGGAGCCAAGACAAGTCCTTAGAATATGTCAAAAGACAAATTAGTTAACCTCAAATACTAGTACCATAGTTTCTATCTACTTCTCCACTCCCCAATTCTTGCTTCAAGATTAAACCAAGTCAGCAAAATGGAGATCAAGACTCAAGCAAGAAGAAAACTTCATTATCAACTTGGTGGCAACATGAAGAGTTACAAGGGAGATCATAGAAGAAATTTTGAAGATAAGACTTGGACTCCACAGCAACTAGAAGAAACTCAAGGAAGTACAAGTGTATGAAGAAAATCAAGAAGGAGACCAACCGCTTTCTCTTTCTATCTTCTTATTTCCTTTCTTTCCAAATGGACTTAGTGATACTTTGTGCCCATCCTAACTTGGACCAACTAGTGATAAGCCATGAAGAATATCTCAAGACCAAGAGAAGAATCCATCCAAGGAACAAGACTACAATAGAATCATGAAGATGATCTTCAAGAAGACAAGAATGTGAAGACTTGGAGCAATACACACAAGTTGAAGAATAAAGTGTTTTTGTCCAACCATTGACCCAAATGGAAAATCCCAATACATTATCTTGTTACCTCCATTATTATGAAGTTAGTTGAACCTAGACCTACCTTAACCCAAAATGGAAAGACTAAACTAGATCACTCAAATGTCTTGATGAAAATGACTAAGTGTTACACATGGTTATGTGTTACCTTAGTTGAAATAGTGAGATCACCTTGGTGAGCTCTTCGAACTTCTTAGATAAATATGTTTCAAATAAAGTTTGATCACTACAAACTCAACCTAAACATCCTTAGTGAACTCTTGGAACTTCCTCGACAAGTATGGTTAAACTAAAGTTAGTTTTCTACAAACTCAACCTAGTCCATTTCAAGTAAAACCCTTGGAAACTCCATAACAAGTATTGAACCATTTGACAATGAATATTTTAAAAATCAAACCTTGACCTTCTAACCAGCTTGGTCAAATCCCTTTTGATATGATAGTTGCTATGTATGTTTGATTGCTAGGATGCTTGTTTATTTTGTTATTGTGTTTTCAATGAATAGATTGTACGGAGAGCAACGACATTTTGTGAAGAGAGTGTGGTATCTTCACCAACTTCAACAAGGCAAGTAACACATCATTCAACTACCCATTATTTTCTATATGCATTAGTTGATTTTGAGTAGTATGCATGATAGGAATTTTTATTAAGTTATATTATGCTATGCTATATCCTAGTAGTGTGTAGCCATCCTTATACCTTGTTATTTCTAAAACCTTGGTACTTAGTTGATGCTTAGCCTTGCTAAAGAAATTGTTTTACTTGATGTTGTGAAAAAATTCTAAGTAACAACTTCAATGAACCACCTGGGTGGATTGGTATTGCGGGGCTGTCGAAAGTTGAGTGTCTCCCCGAGGGGAGTTCACTTGAAGGAATGCCACCTAGGAACAAAGTGATTATGATGTTACCCAAGTTTAGATAGCTTCCAGTGCAGCCTTTAGTCATATGGGCTATGTCTTGATTAACTAAGTTGCGAGGGTTCAGCCTGGGCTTGACAAGCAGATGTAGCATAATTATAGGTGGAACGGGTCTTGCCATTAGGTTGAATTCTTGCTTCTGAAAGATCTCGTCTCAATCTTCTCCTTTCCTTAATGCACTCAGAGTGTATAGGATGTTTGGGCTGATTTGAGTCTGAAGGTGAAAGTGCACAAACTCTGCAGAGTCAACAAACTAAGATCTTAGCCGTGTCCCCGGTTATGGAAATTATGAGCAGCTGGACAAGGATGGACGGAAGAATCACATCACCATTTTCAATAAGTAAAATTTTGACCAAGTGAACAGTAGTTGTGGTGCTTGGATTTCAGTCCAATGATGCCACCGTTTGAAAAGAAAAAGTTTGTTTTACAAAAGTGATAGGAGAAAACTGGCTTTATGCAAACTTAGCCAAAAACTCCACTCAGCCAAATAAGCATGTAGTATTAGTCTTGCCATTTATATCCACCATAGTGTTACTTGCCAATACATTAAATTGTATTGACCCCCCCTTGTGGCTGCATATTCCATATTGCAGATGTTTCTGAATACGAGTGAGGATTTCGTTTAGGATCTCGAGACTACCGCCAACATGTTTTGCCTGTGGCACATGAAGAAGATGGGCTCAATGTGTACTATGTTTTCCGTTGTATATCTTTGTTTTCTGCTAGTCTTCTAAGATTATGCAAGTTGTAATACTATTTTGTAAAGACTGGATCATGCGATGTAATAGAATTTGATGCATTTGCATGATATTTCATTTTGTACTGTGGTGCTAGCAATTGATCCAGGGACTAGCACACTAACACAGATGTTCTTACATTATTTAAATGTGGGAACGCTACAAAATGGTATCAGAGCATTGTGTTGCCCATAGGATTGGAGACCCTAAGTTTCGAGAAGACCCTAGGATTGAAAATTTACTATGTTCAAACTTTCTAGAAACAAAACATCCCATCTTAATCTTTCTCATATCCTCTCATCTATTATTCACCTTCAAAATTTTCTAGATGACCTACCTCTTCAATTCCGTCAAGACATGAATGTTGATGACCATACAATGAAGTGCAAGAAGTATTTTCACCACATGAAGACCTACAGTCAACACAATTGAAGAAACTTGGAGATATAGCTATACTTCACAACAATCAAGAATACCTCAAGACATGGAGATAAGAATTTGAAGAAAACTCAAGAAGATATAGATGAGACCACCAATCTGGTTACTTTGATAGAACAGCGTTAACGTGTTAGTATATTGATCATACCAATGAGTGTGGTATGACAATATTAGTTTTTTTTTTCTAAAACCATGTTGTTTGGTGTGATGAATGCTTGATAAGTTGTTTGTAAGACGAGTTTCCTTGATCTGCTATGTTTGAGTAGCAACCATCTTTAGCTCTCTTTATAATCCATGCCATGCCAAGCCAAACCCTATACCCAATCAGCAACCATAGTGAGAGGCCATTTGGTATGCAACAGAGTCTGAGAGCACCCCCAAAATCCTACAAGTAGTATCCTACCAAGACACAAGCCATCCAATTGAGGAATATCATAGATTTCAAGATTTTGATCTTTTGTGTGAAGGAACAATCACATCCATGATCAATGCCAACTAATCCCTCCGTATCAAAATATAAGATGTTTTAGCATTTCCTACACAATATGTACCTAGAAATGTTTTAGTGTAAGATGCATATGAATCTGCACACTAAAACATGTCTAGATACATTATATCTAGAAAATGCTAAAACATCTTATATATTGATACGGAGGGAGTACATCATAAGGAGCAGCAAGCCAATCAACAAGTGAAGAAAGACAAGTGAACCCCAAGTTGCATGAGCTATGAAGATTTCAGAGGCAACTACACCAAGAGAAGAAACAATGAAGAAACACAACTATCCAGTTTGTGTTGCATAAGAGTTTTACGCAACCCAATAGTATGAGAAAACGATAGTTTAGCTCAGGGTTGCCTTACAGATTGGTAACTTTCTGTTAGAAAAGTGAGATGACCTAGTGTTATTAAACAAGATTCATCAATCCAAGTACAAGTTAATGATTGAGTGCAACATGGATTGGCCCGCATGGTGACTACTCACATTATTCACTCTTGCTATGAGGAATGTTAAATCGGAGTGACATACCTATTAGAGAGACGACGATGTTAAATCTGAACCATAGAATGGTAGAATACAATAATGACCCTAAGTTAGTGTTTTTTAAAACGTACTATTTTCGTGAGGATCAAGGCAACTTGGAGGTATCAAACAATAGAAGATATTTCCTACCATGAGAGTTTCATTAGAAATAGCATGGTAATTGCCTTCAAGCATGACAACAACAAGATGGAAGATTCCCAAGGAAATCAAAAGACCAAGTTGAGAGTGACCCAAGTACTTCTGATTGACCCAAAGAGTGACCCCTCAGTGTCAAAGGTAGTTCAACATACCTATGTTGGTCTATAGCTCTACCATGAAGGAAATTTCTACTCAAGCCAATCTCAAATCAATCTACACTCCAATCTAATGAAAATAGACTACCCACAAAAGTTTCTTTTAAGGGTGGTAGCCCAGCCAGTTGTTCTCGAACCCAGTCACCCAGACCTATCTTTATTTCTAACCTTCCCAAATATCGGGACGAGATTTCTTTTAAGGGTGGTAGCCTGTAACATCCCTGATTTTTGGAAAGTGCAAAAATCACAAAAATTTGAAACTTTTTTATTTCATACAAAGAAAGTCACCAAAAACCAAATAAAACCCAAACACAGAAGAAATAATATTGTTATTCCAATGTTATAGAAATTAAAAATCAATTATGCCTCTGTTTTCCACAATCAATAAACCTGATTACCTAAGTGGTAGTTCCTCCTTAACAAACCTTATTCTATAAAATGTTTGCAACACCAATATTACCTTAAAAATTATCTTATGGCAACAATAATCAAATATTTATAACCCTTAATAAAGTTCTAAGTCTCAAAAGTATTTGATGAGAATAAAATTTGTTAATAATAACTTTTAGTTGTTATTCCAAGTTTTAAACATGAAGGTGTGAAAATAAAAAGCATTGCTTTGAAAATAACATAAAAGAGGGCTTTGAAAACAATATTAAGACTTGTGGTTCTATTCTAAAATTTTATTAAGCCACATTAATAATTATTAGTCTTTCTATTTAAAAATGGCATTAGTTGCTATTAGGGTGTACCCCTATTTCAAAATATAAAATTGTGAAATCAAGATGAAATGACTTACAAAATATGTTTTCAACATTTAGAATGCCATTGAAATTTTATTTGACCCATAACTTTTTTATATTTTTCTGAATTAAAAATCACATTAAGCTTCTATTAAGATATTATTCAAATTTCCAAATTATGAAAAGTTTATAAAATATTATGGTTAGAAAGATAAGGAAATTTTAAGATTTTAGAAATTGGTTTCAGGTTAATTAGAATTTTAAAACAGAAGTTATGATTTTATTTCGAAAACGGGAAAAAAATTAAAATAAAAGAATAAGAGAGGGAGGAACGAGAGCCCATTGCAGCCATCCCTTGGGCCAAGTCCACCCCCCGGTTCCCTCTATCTCCCGCGCAGCGCCGAACGGGCGAAAACCCAGCTAAGAGAATAGGAGCAGCCCGCTACCCTCCCCTCTCTCTCTTCCAGGCGGGATCCACAGTGACATCACTGATGACATCACGTCTTCTTCCTCAGAGAGGAAACTCCCGTCCGTTTCGGCCATTAATTTCGCCGCGCTGATTCCTCGCCATCAAGGCCCTTTAATCCCTACCCAAGACCAGCCCTTTATAGCCCCGAGCCTCCTCCGCATTTCCCCTATCCCTGCTCTTTGTTTCGTTTCCCCAGTCCACCTTATTTCCTCATCGAAGTGCACACTACCCGTTGGCCGTATTCGTCGATTTCGGTGAGGTAGCCATCTTCCTCCGCCCCCGTTTATCCCGTAGGAATGCTCTCGCCTGCGCACACCTCTCACGCCGTCCACGATTTATTTCACGCAGGGAATTGGCAAGAACAAGCGCGCCGGAGCTGCTCGGCCTTCCCCGCCGCGAAATCTGCTCGGCGCCATTGAGCTAGGAAGCGAGGACACGCGCCATCACCTTCAACGGGATCCCCTCTTCACGCTGAACCTCTTCGTCATCTCCATCGAGCCAGGGAGCCACCGCAGCGTCGCCATCGTCGAATTCCTAGCGACAGCCACCGCCGCAGTCTCCATTTCCGGCAGCCCGCCGGCGAGGTGAGGTCCCTCATCTCCTATGCCGTTAGATCAGGACGAACGGCTAGGATTAGATCTAACCGAAGCGGTACGCCACCGTTAAATCCAAATCATACGGCCGTGATCTTTTCACTTATCCACGTAAGCGCGCACAGTCAGCACGCCACGCCAGCGCAGGGTCAGAACCGTTGACCAATCGGAGCGCGCCACGTAGCCCAGCTGTTTTTCTGTTTTTATCCCGAATAGAATTTAATTGGCAGGTTTGCAGAAACAACCCTGCAACTTAGAACATTCATATCGTTTTAACCGTAAGGCCAAATTTAGCAATCTTGGACTTTCTGAAAATCCCTTGACATTTAGAAACTTTTTGCACTGGCCAAATGCAAATTTTACAAACTTAAATTTGTTCAAATTCAAATATGCTTGTTTGATGAATTTTGGCATAATTCAAATTCTACAAATCCAAAAATTGTAAATAAAATATATTTGGAAGCCTTAGGATGTGTACTTTCATATCCTCTGTCCCAAAATAATAATTTAACAAATTAAAATTGAATTTAGAGTTAATTGGTATATTTGACTATTTTTGAGATAGATTTAATTCTATAAATATTTTCAATATATTTTCTTTTGCAAATTTGTTCCATTTGGTAACCTTGAACCAGAAACAAACTTTCCCAACCTTTTTGGACACCCTTGGACAATGGCCATGTGTTTTGACCAAGAAACCAACATAGTGATACATCCATTTTCACCATGACTTAGGAATTGTTTTCAACTGTTATTATTTGATGTTATGTCCATTTGGAGACAAGACAAGTCCTTAGAATATGTCAAAAGACAAATTAGTTAACCTCAAATACTAGTACCATAGTTTATATCTACTTCTCCACTCCCCAATTCTTGCTTCAAGATTACACCAAGTCAGCAAAATGGAGATCAAGACTCAAGCAAGAAGAAAACTTCATTATCAACTTTGTGGCAACATGAAGAGTTACAAGGAAGATCATAGAAGAAATTTTGAAGAGAAGACTTGGACTTCACAACAACTAGAAGCAACTCAAGGAAGTACAAGTGTATGAAGAAAATCAAGAAGAAGACCAACCCCTTTCTCTTTCTATCTTCTTATTTTCTTTCTTTCCAAATGGACTTAGTGATACTTTGTGCCCATCCTAACTTGGACCAACTAGTGATAACCATGAAGAATATCTCAAGACCAAGAGAAGAATCCATCCAAGGAACAAGACTACAATAGAATCATGAAGATGATCTTCAAGAAGACAAGAATGTGAAGACTTGGAGCAATCTACACAAGTTGAACAATAAAGTGTTTTTGTCCAACCATTGACCCAAATGGAAAATCCCAATACATTATCTTGTTACCTCCATTATTATGAAGTTAGTTGAACCTAGACCTACCTTAACCCAAAATGGAAATACTAAACTAGATCACTCAAATGTCTTGATGAAAATGACTAAGTGTTACACATGGTTATGTGTTACCTTAGTTGAAATAGTGAGATCACCTTGGTGAGCTCTTGGAACTTCTTAGATAAATATGTTTCCAATAAAGTTTGATCACTACAAACTGAACCCAAACATCCTTAGTGAACTCTTGGAACTTCCTCGACAAGTATGGTTAAACTAAAGTTAGTTTTCTACAAACTCAACCTAGTCCATTTCAAGTAAAACCCTTGGAAACTCCATAACAAGTATTGAACCATTTGAGAATGAATATTTTAAAAATCAAACCTTGACCTTCTAACCAGCTTGGTTAAATCCCTTTTGATATGGTAGTTGATATGTATGTTTTCTACACTTGTATGTTTGATTGCTAGGATGCTTGTTTATTTTGTTATTGTGTTTTCAATGAATAGATTGTACGGAGAGCAACGACATTTTGTGAAGAGAGTGTGGTATCTTCACCAACTTCAACAAGGCAAGTAACACATCATTCAACTACCCATTATTTTCTATATGCATTAGTTGATTTTGAGTAGTATGCATGATAGGAATTTTTATTAAGTTATATTATGCTATGCTATATCCTAGTAGTGTGTAGCCATCCTTATACCTTGTTATTTTTGAAACCTTGGTACTTAGTTGATGCTTAGCCTTGCTAAAGAAATTGTTTTACTTGATGTTGTCGAAAAATTCTAAGTAACACTTTCAATGAACCACCTAGGTGGATTGGTATTGCGGGGCTGTCGAAAGTTGAGTGTCTCCCCGAGGGGAGTTCACTTGAAGGAATGCCACCTAGGAACAAAGTGATTATGATGTTCCCCAAGTTTAGATTGCTTCTAGTGCAGCCTTTAGTCATATGGGCTCTGTCTTGATTAACTAAGTTGCGAGGGTTCAGCCTGGGCTTGACAAGCAGATGTAGTATAATTATAGGTGGAACGGGTCTTGCCATTAGGTTGAATTCTTGCTTCTGAAAGATCTCATCTCAATCTTCTCCTTTCCTTAATGCACTCAGAGTGTATAGGATGTTTGGGCTGATTTGAGTCTGAAGGTGAAAGTGCACAAACTCTGCAGAGTCAACAAACTAAGATCTTAGCCGTGTCCCCGGTTATGGACAATTATGAGCAGCTGGACAAGGATGGACGGAAGAATCATATCACCATTTTCAATAAGTAAAATTGTGACCAAGTGAACAGTAGTTGTGGTGCTTGGATTTCAGTCCAATGATGCCACCCTTTGAAAAGAAAAAGTTTTTTTACAAAAGTGATAGGAGAAAACTGGCTTTATGCAAACTTAACCAAAAACTCCACTCACCCAAATAAGCATGTAGTATTAGTCTTGCCATTTATATCCACCATAGTGTTACTTGCCAATACATTAAATTGTATTGACCCCCCTTGTGGCTGCATATTCCATATTGCAGATGTTTCTGAAGACGAGTGAGGATTTCGTTTAGGATCTCGAGACTACCGCCAACATGTTTTGCATGTGGCACATGAAGAAGATAGGCTCAATGTGTACTATGTTTTCCGTTGTATATCTTTGTTTTCTGCTAGTCTTCTAAGACTATGCAAGTTGTAATGCTATTTTGTAAAGACTGGATCATGCGATGTAATAGAATTTGATGCATTTGCATGATATTTCATTTTGTACTGTGGTGCTAGCAATTGATTCAGGGACTAGCACACTAACACGGATGTTCTTACATTATTTAAATGTGGTAACGCTACACTTCTAGAATCCGGCTTCTGCGCGTTAGGTTACTGGGCCGCCTAATGGACCGTAATCCAATACCATTCAGGCCACCCTCGTAATCCGGCACTTTAGGACACCATCTGATATACCCCTAATTGGTATATATTCGACAGCCCCTTCCCGTCCGGACGGGCCCCGAGCGCGCCCACTCGCGCCCCCCATTGGGCTTTCCCGTCCGGACGCCCCCTTGTTCCCGTCCGGTAAACTCAGCCCAACCCCGCCTCCCAGGGGCTCCCGTGGGGGCGCCGGACGAGTCGTTCCGCTCTGCGGGCCCGTCTTGTCAGCGACACAGGCGTCCACCAAAAACCCTTTCCATCCCAGCGGCTGCCATTTCCCCCCGCCGCCGCCCATCTTTCCCGCCTTCCAGCCTCCTCTCCCGCCTCCGGCGCCATGCCTCCGAAAGGGACGCCGAGACCACCGCCGAAGAACGTGAAGGCCGGCACGCTCGGCGTCAAGCGCCGCGTGCTGCAGCCGCGCCCCCCGAAGGAACGACCGGACGACATGACCGACGTCGAGTGGGAGGCCGACAAGCAGCGGCGCGATGCCTCCACGGCGGAGCGCCGTCTTCGTCACGAGAGGTCGGAGGCCCGGACCGCGGCAGCGAACCTGGAACTGCTGGTCAACACCGCCGGAGGACGCAGCCCGGGAGGTGTATCGAGCTCGTCGGCGTCAGCGTCGCTGTTCCGCGCGGACGCCGTGAGCACGCCGCGTTCGCACTCGAGGCTCTGCCCTAGCCCGGGTTCAACGAGCCCGGCGGCTATGTCGGCTACGCGTTCGGCTACCCGGGAAACTACGGCGGCTTCGACCCGAACGCGCTGCACACGTTCGGCGGCGGCGCACCCAGCGGCGCCGGGACGGGGCTCAATCTGAACGAGGCGTACGAGGTATCCCCAGGAATGCGCTGGGACGGCGCGGCGGCCGGGCGCACACTGTTCGAGGACGGCGCCCACAACGTGTTCGATGCCGGTCCCGTGCTCTTTTCGCCAACCAGGCGCCCTCCGGCGGCTACGACTTCGATACCCAGGCCTCCTTCGGCACCCAGACGCAAGATGGTGGCGGGAGCGCCGTTGTCGACGAGGAGCTTCCCATCGACAACACCGATGAGGACGAGGATCAAGATGGTGATGGCGCCGGTGACGATGTGGAAGAAGTCGGCAAGGATGGGAAGAAAAAGAAGAGGAAGGGTGGAAGCCGTGGCATAGCTTTGACGGTGAAAGAGGACGAGTGCTTGATAGACTCATGGGCCGGCATTACCCAAGACGTGATCACGGGTGCCAACCAAACAAGTGACTCGTATTGGAAGCGGATCCTCTCGGAGTTTGATGAGCGCAAGTACCAAATGCCATATGTGGAGTACGTCATGGATCGCAATCAAAGTGTGCTAGCTCATAGATGGGCAACAATCCAAAAGTCGGTGAACAAGTTCCAAGGAGCCTTTGACAACATCATGGCGAGGCCGGAGAGTGGCAAGAGTTTCAAGGACCAAGTAAGTTTGTGTGTCTCATCTTCTCCTATGCTTGTTGATGCATCACAACATTCATGCATCTCCTAATCTTGGCTTCTTTTGTGCTTACTTGGTCCTTGTACAAGGCTATCAACGACGGCAAGGACTTTGTGCTTCTACATTGTTTCAACAAGTTGCAACACAATGAGAAGTGGAAGAAGCATAGGCTCCGACTCAACAAAAAGCCCGGCGATGCTCAAATTGAGGAGGTGGTGCTCAACTCGGAAAGGCCGATGGGAAACAAGAAGGCAAAGGAGGAGGCGGCGGCGGCGAGCTCGAAACGAGTGCACGCACAATCGACAAGGTCATGGAGAACGTCACGAAGAACTTGGCGAAGAGACGTGCCGCAACCGAGACCTAGTGGGCGGAGTTCTCCAAAAAGACGGAAAAGAAGATCGAGATCGAGACTGGCAAGGCGGCGTCCAAGAAGAGGCAAGGGGGCTTCCTGATTCTCACGACGGACACATTGAATCTTGATGTGCAGACGAGGGCGGCGTGTGAGCGCATGCGTGCTCAAATCTTCGCCGAGATGGGCCTCGGTCCGGCGTCCACGACGGCCAACGGGGCGGCATCCTCGACGCCCATGGAGCGGCACGAAGCGAACCCGAGCGGCGGCATGAACGAGACGCCAGGCGACACCCAGGGCGTCCAGCGCGCCGGCGACACCCAAGGCGACGAGTGCGCCAGCGACGAGTTCCACGGCTACACCTCCGACCCCGGCTTCCTCGGCTCCAACGACGTTATCAACGTCCATTGACAAACGCCGAGCGCACCGGCGACGAATTCGTATGGTTTTGTAATTCCAAACCTTTAAATTATGGCCCAAAACATAATTATGTAAGACTTTATTTAATTTTGTATTTGAACAATTAAAAAACTTGGAGAAAAATGCTTTGGTGGTTTTGGTTTGGTAGCTGCGAGTGGGCAGCCGCGCACCCCGCCGGCGTCGTGCCGTCCGGACGAGCCCCAAAGGGCCTCGCCGGGTGCCCATCCGGACGCCTATTGGGGGCGTGCCTGAAGATGCTCTAACGGACGCTGTTACATGGAAATTAGTCAGGGAGGCGTGCGTTCAATACAAATCCAACGAGCAAAGAATTGCTAGCTAGAGAAGAGATGATGGCTAAACAACGGTCCCGGATCCAATGGTTAAAAGAGGGGGACCGAAATACCTCCTTTTTTCATGCAAAGGCGAAAGAGAGGGGTAGTCAGAACAAGATAAAGTCATTGCGCTTGGAGGATAACACTGTGATCACCAAGCAAAGTGATATTGAAAGTGAAGCTGCGAGGTTCTATAAATCCCTGTTTACTTCGGAAGGAAATATTAATCCCGAGATGGTGACTGATGTGGTGGAGTGCAAAGTGACTCAACAAATGAATGAATCGCTTATTAAGCAGATCTCTGATTCGGAAGTGGAGGAGGCCTTATTCATGATGCACCCAAATAAGTCTCCAGGACCTGATGGTCTCACGGCTGGTTTTTATATTCGGCATTGGTCTATGCTTAAGGTTTCTATTACTAATGCGATTAAACTATTCTTTCTAACAGGGAAAATGTCAGAGGAGGTGAACAAGACCATTCTTGTTTTAATTCCGAAAGTGGCTGGTGCAAATTCCCTAACTCAGTTTAGGCCAATTTCCCTTTGCAATGTACTTTATAAAATCGCTTCCAAGGTATTGGCGATGAGATTGAGACCAATTTTGGAGGAGATTATTTCTGATGAACAGAGTGCCTTTGTCCCAGGAAGACTAATAACTGATAATGTTCTTACGGCTTATGAATGCATCCATTATCTCAAACGTAAGAAAGGGAAAGTTGGAGATTGTGCTATCAAATTAGATATGGCAAAGGCTTATGATCGCGTGGAGTGGAATTATCTGAGAAGGATTATGGAGAAGCTGGGTTTCTCGGGTTTCTGGATTGATCGAGTGATGGCTTGTGTTGAATCAGCTTCTTTTTCAGTGAAAGTGAATGGTTCTATTTCTGAAAACTTCACCCCTTCAAGGGGTATTCGGCAGGGAGATCCTATAAGCCCATATTTATTTCTTATTTGCTCAGAAGGTTTAACCTGTCTCCTTAAAAATCTTGGTGCAGGTTATTTGTCTAGGGGCTTAAGAGTTGGCATACATGCACCATGGATATCTCATCTTCTATTTGCTGACGACTGCCTTATTTTTACGCAAGCTAGTCTTGCGGGGGCTCAGAGGATTAATGATGTTTTGGACAGATACCATATTGGTTCGGGGCAAATGGTTAACAAGTTGAAATCTGCCATTTTCTTTAGTGCCAATTGTTCTGCTGATATGAAACATGTGATGCATACAACTACGAGTATATCCAATGAAGCATTGGTGGAGAAATACCTGGGTCTCCCCACGGCTGTGGGTAGATCCTCGGATGCTGCTTTTGAAGGCATTGTTACCAAAATAAAAAGATTGGTTAATGGATGGGTGCATAAACATCTAAATAGTGCAGGGAGGGAGGTTCTGATTAAAGCAATCTGCCAGGCCATACCTACCTATTCTATGAGTTTTTTCAAATTGTCTAAAAAATTACTAAAGAAGATTACAGCAATTATAGCCCGTTTTTGGTGGGGTGGTGATGAGAAGGGCAGGAAAATGCATTGGTGTAAATGGAAAGAGATGGCTATACCAAAGTGTGATGGAGGTATGGGTTTCAGGGACCTCTTCCTTTTCAATCAAGCTATGCTTGCGAAACAAGGATGGAGAATTCTAACAAATCCAGACTCCCTGTGTGCTAGAGTACTCAAAGGTAAATATTTTCATAATTGTGATTTTATGGCGGCCTCTAAGAAGAAAAATTCATCAGCCACTTGGAGAGCAATACTCCACGGAAGAGAGGCCCTCAAATTAGGGCTCATTAAAAGGGTTGGTGATGGTACCTCAATTAATGTGTGGCGTGACCCGTGGATACCTGATAATGTGTTGGGTAAACCCCTCAGGCGTGAGGTTAATAGCAATGTCAACATGGTTAGCGAATTATTGGACCCTCTGTCTAATACCTGGATTGAGAGTAGTGTCCGAGCAAACTTAATGCATGCTGATGCGGAAGCTGTACTGAGAATCCCTGTCGGCATGTTTATGGAGGATCACTGGGCATGGCAACCTGAAAGACTTGGCTTCTTTTCTGTGAGGTCTGCATATAAGTGTCTACTAAGCCATGTTTCTGATCCGGCAGTGGGGTCCTCGTCAGGTATGGAGCATCCTATCTGGAAGAAATTATGGAAAATTCCAGTACCTCCTAAAGTAAAAAACTTCTGGTGGAGGGTCATTAAAGGATATATCCCCACGAAGAACATGTTATTTCAAAGACACATTGGAAGAGTGGATTTTTGTGACGAATGTGGGCAGTCCGAGTCTATTTTCCATGCTCTTTTCAGTTGTGTTTGGGCCAAGAATTTCTGGTCAGATATTCGGACAGCATTGGATGTTAAAATCCCCAGGTTGCACCCGCAGAACTGGGCAATGGACATGATTGATACTGCTCATTTGGATGTTAAAAAGAGTGCGATTATTCTTTGTGGTGCTTGGGCCGTTTGGACTGAAAGAAATGCTAGAAAACATGGGGAATCTACGAGGACAGTGGCTCAATCCGTGAAATGGACTATCGATATTACAAATGATCTTATTCTTTCAGGTTCGAGTATTCAGGCACCTGCGCGGGCTGTGGCGAGTTGGAAACCTCCGGACCCGGGGTTTACCAAACTAAATGTTGATGCGAGCTTTTCTGCCAATGATCGGTGTGGCAGCTCGGGGGCAGTGTTGCGTGATGCCTCGGGTGTACTGATCTCAGCTCAAGCAATCTGGTATGATTCGATGGCTTCTGCTTTTATTATGGAGTCCTATGCACTACGAGATGGATTAAGATTTGCTCTCGATAGGGGAATTCGTAATATCATTGACTCAATGCAAATTGTTCAAATGTGGTCCGACTCTTCTTTCAAGAGATCAATAGTGGCTACTATACTGGCTGAAGTTAGTGAGTTATCTGCTAATCTAGAGTCATTCAGGGTAGTGTTTGCTCCTAGAAGTGCTAATTGTGCAGCTCATCTCTGTGCAAAGCATTGTAGTAGTGTTAGGAGAAGATGTCTCTGGGTGAATTATACCCCCGCCTTCCTTGATGGTTGTATCAGGAAGGAGTGTAAGCCCGATTGAATTGTTCTGGTTGGCCGCAAGTTTCTGACGCACTCTTTTCCTTACCAGGGTACCTAAGGGGGCTGGAAGATTTTTAATGAGGCGGCTTGCGTGCTTAATATAGTTATGTTTATTTCAAAAAAAAAAACGAGCAAAGAATTCTGTAATCAGACGGTACGCTCCGATTCGATCCCTAGTCGTGGGTCCTCAGTTCTCATCGCTATGTATCCGTGTCCCCTTGTACGTGCCCGTCGACCCCTCCTCTGACTCGGACCTCACGCGCAATATGCAACGCGGAGACGGCTACAGTTTACTCCCGTCATGAAACCCTACATATCGTCGCGTTGCGTCAAGCGAGGCGGGCGCGTAATCGTGCTGCTCGATCGTGGCCTCCCACGATACCATACCAGCCTATATAAGGAGCCCCTCCCTCCCGAGGCCCTCGACGAAACTGCTCTCGCGATCAACGGTTCTCGCCGCCACCGCCTCCAGGACGATGGAAGGACGAGCGGAGGTTTCCGACGAGGAACACGGTACGCGATTTTGCTGCGAAATTCGCGGTTTTTGTGGTTAATTAATTTGATCCTCTGGGGAGGTACGCGTGAGTTCTCTAACGGATGGCTTTGTCGAGGTTTTAGAAGATGGGCCTGCCGAGGTCGATCCGCCGTCCACGGGGAGGCTCAGGAATCTGATGGCAGAGTGGACGGACGACGACGAGGAGGAACGTAAGATTGTTGCTACTACCATTTCTCGACTACGTGTCTCCACTCTCCAGTAGCTACAGATATTTTTCTACTGCTTGCAGCCGCAAGAGATGTGGCACCAGTCGAGTCCGCCCTCGATGACGACGATGACGACATGCTGCAGGATGTAGCCGACCATCTAGGTGCGCTGCTAGCTGCTTCTCTATGATTGCGGGAATTAATTAGCTGCTCCATCGTCTATCTAACTGATCTGATTTTGCTGCAATGCAATAATGCGACGTTTCCTCCATCAGATCATGATGCTGTGATGAACCTTCCTGGGTTCGAGGAAGGTGCCCTCCTGGCGGCGCTGGGTCACCTGATCGAGCACAAGGAAATGGGCATAACCTTCGCACAGATGACTGAGAAGCGACGACTGCGTTGGGTCAAGTCTTTTCTAGCAAAGCACTATTACAACTAGGACAAATTAGATGTACAACTAGGAGCACGAACGATGTAGTTAGTGCTAGTGCATGCTCGAGCTCCTCCTTTGCTTACATCCTTCTTCGATCAAACATAAATGTGCAAAATGGTAGAAGGATCAAGTAGGAGTAGCATATCGGTGTAACAGGATCGATTCTCACAGAACTAGTGATATAGGAATTCAGATAACTAGTACCAACTGATACAACAGCGTCACGCTGTGAATTTAAATGAATGAACTCAGTTCATCCGAACTTGGGAAGCAAGGAAGAGATCAACCCCAGAGGGGAGACAGCTGGTAACTACTCGATGCCTGTTTCCTTCTCCACGCCACTTCTTATCTCCTCGCCGCTGCCTGCGCCTTCCTTGTCTTGATGGGCCTCGGCCTGGGCTTGACCGTGGGCGCTGCGGATGCCTTGGCGGCCCATGGTCCGTGTCGTGTTACGCAACGCTTCCTTCAGGTGCACTGTCGTGACAATACCCTCCCCTGAACGAGCAGCTTGTCCCCAAGCTGGAGCTTCTGGAAATGCTTCCACCAGAGCGAAGATATTCTCCCAAGTGCTGTATGCATCAGGCAATGTGGACCAACGCACACGTACCTGGGGTCGAAGCTTACAGCCTTTCTTCACCAATCTTTCTTCCAAAATTTCCTCTGGTACAGCTTGAGTTTCCAGGTTCATGATTGTCGTTGGCAGTGTAGCGCTCACTTCGTCAGTAGGTCTCACAGCTTTCTTAAGGAGAGATACATGCACCACCGGGTGTATTTTTGAGTGCTCAGGTAGTTGTAATTTGTAAGACACCTTGCCCACCTTCTGGAGTATTTGATACGGCCCAAAATATCGGAAACTCAACTTGTGACAGGAGCGTGGCATCAGAGATTGCTGCACGTACGGTTGTAACCTGAGGTACACCGAGTCTCCCACTTCAAAACTCCTTTCAACCCGTTTCTTGTTTGCCTGATGTGTCATTCGTTGAATTGCCCTTTCCAGGTGTTGCTTGATCACTGGAATCATGGCTGCTTTCTCCTGGAGCCACTGCGCAATGTCAGACCCCGCTGGGGTGTCACCGCTGTGCATACCAAAGTGTCGTGGTTTCCTGCCATAGATCACCTCAAATGGGGTTTTTCCCAAAGCTGAATGGAACGATGTGTTGTACCAATATTCCGCTTGCGATAGCCATTTGGACCAATGAGTGGGATTAGCATGCACCAAACATCTCAGATAAGTCTCCAGGCATTGATTAAGCCGCTCTGTCTGACCATCAGTTTGTGGGTGGTAAGACGAACTGAGGTTGAGTGTAGTGTCTGCCAGTCTGAATAGGTTCTGCCAAAACGAACTGGTGAATATCTTATCCCTGTCCGAAATCAACACCTTGGGCATGCTGTGCAATTTATACACATGATCAATGAATAGCTGTGCCACTGTTGCTGCTGTAAAAGGGTGCTTCAACGGTATAAAGTGCCCATATTTGGTTAATTTATCCACTACCACCATGATTGTGTCAAATTTGCCAGATGTCGGCAAACCTTCAATGAAATCCATACTGACTGTATGCCATGCTTCTGGAGGTATTTTGTGAGGCTGTAGCAACCCTGGCAATCGATTATGTTCCACTTTTGCCTGCTGGCAAATTTGGCATTGCTGCACAAACTGTTGAACATCTCCTCTCATCCCTGGCCAGGAGAAAGTTTGTTGTATTTTCTGTAATGTGGGCAAGAATCCCGAATGCCCTCCCAAACCACTGTTGTGTAGGGCTTGTAGAACTGCTTGCTGGGCCTCCTGATGCGTGCCCAACCAGATTTTCCCTTGATGTCTGATGATGCCATCAGTGAGAGAGTATCCTTGCTCATTGGGACTTTTAATACACAATTCAGCAAGCAGTTGTTGAGCTTGAGGGTTTTGCTGATAGCCTTCTACCACGATTTCGAGCCACCTCGGATAAACTGCTGATGCTGCGAGTACTTCTTCATCTGGATTAGTTTTGCGTGAAAGAGCGTCTGCCACACGGTTCGTGATGCCTTTTTTGTATATGATTTTATACTGTAATCCCAACAACCGAAAGAATGCTTTCTGTTGAATCTTGGTGTTGAATTTGTGGTCTCCCAAGTGGATTAGACTCTGCTGGTCCGTGTAAATGACAAAGGGTCGGTATTGGAGATAAGCTTTCCATTTTTCCAATGCCATCAAAATTGCTAAGCACTCTTTGTCATATGTTGACAGCGTTTGATTCTTTGGCCCCAATGCTTTGCTAAGAAACGCCAATGGGTGCCCCTGCTGCATCAGTACTGCCCCCACACCATATCCAGATGCATCCGTTTCCACCACAAATTCCTTCTGGAAGTCAGGCATCGCCAACACAGGGGCTTCAATTAAGGCAGTTTTCAGAGTTTGGAATGCTTCTTCAGCATACCTTGTCCACACATACGGCACATTTTTCTTTAACAGTGCTGTCAGAGCCCTACCAATAAGTCCAAAGTTCTTGATAAACCTGCGGTAATACCCAACCATACCCAGGAATTCTCTAAGCTGCCTGACATTTGTTGGTCTTGGCCAGTTCTTCACTGCCTCCACTTTGGTTGGATCGGTGGCTATGCCATCCACCCCAATTATGTGCCCTAAATATTCCAGAGAGGATTGAGCAAATGAACACTTTGTTTTCTTGATAAACAATTGGTTCTTCTCCAATAATTGGAACACTTGCTTCAAATGTTCCACATGTTGTTCCAGGCTCTTGCTGTATATCAGTATGTCGTCGACAAACACCAACACAAATTTTCTGATCACCTCCTGAAACACCTGATTCATTGCTGACTGAAACGTCGCCGGGGCACAAGTGAGTCCAAAAGGCATGACTCGAAATTCATAATGTCCACTGTGGGTGCGAAACGCCGTTTTGTGCTCATCCCTCTCCACCATTCTCACTTGATGATAACCAGATTGCAAATCCAACTTTGTAAAGAAACAAGAACCTGTTAATTCATCCATTAGCTCTTCAACAACCGGCATGGGGTATCGATCTTTTACTGTAATCGCATTCAATTGACGGTAATCGATACACAAACGCCAACTCCCATCTTTCTTCTTCACCAATAACACAGGCGAGGCAAATGGACTGCGACTTGTTCTAATGATCCCATTTTTCAGCATTTCCCGGACCTGTCTTTCGATTTCATCCTTCTGTTGTGGTGTGTACCTATAAGGTTTAACATTTACTGGCTGCACCCCTGGCAGCAATTTGATCTCATGGTCAAACGATCTGTGTGGTGGCAGCCCTTTCGGCTCCTGAAAACATCCACTGTGCTCCTCCAGCAACTTGACCACGGGTTCTGGAATTGATGTGCTGGTTTCAGTGGTCTCAGCCAAACACAACTGCACCATTTGTGCGACCCCACCGTCATTGATGGCCTCCTGTAGTTCTTGCAGCGTGATACTCTCACATCGTGATACATCATCCCTTATCCCCTTTAGAGTTATGCGCACGCCTTGGTGTTTGAAACGCATTTTCTTCTTGTGCCAGTCTATCCACATTTTGCCAATTGCATCTAGCCAATCCATGCCCAGTATCATATCATATCCAGGGATATTAAACACTCTCAGTGTTGTGTTAAACGTGTGCCCTTGACACTGCCATTTTGCATTTTCTACTGCTGTATTGCACACAGTTTTGCCCCCATCTGCCACTGTAACTGTCACTTGTGGTATTTGCTTAACTGGCAACACAAGCTGTTCCACTGCTTTGCTGCTAATAAAGCTTCCAGTGCTACCCGAGTCCACTAGTATCAAGACTTGTTTTCCTTGCATAGTGCCCACCAGACGAATGGATTTCTTGTGAGTTGTTCCAGCTGTAGCATGAGCTGATAACATGCTGCAAGACTCATCGCTGCTGGTTTCTTGTTCTGTTTCAGATTCAGAAGCAGATTTTTCCTCCAAAATGGCCAAGAGATCCTCCACCACATTCAATGGAACTGTTTTGCTACACTTATGCCCTGGATGAAACTTTTCACCGCACTTGAAACATTCTCCCCGCGCCTTGCGCTGAGCCCTTAACGACACCAATTTGTCTTCCCAAGGGGGCTTGTGATCATGTGTTTTCTTCCCCACCTCTGGAGGGGTACTCAACACCCCTTTCTGGGTATTAATATGAGTCCCATTTCTCTTGTACTCGTGCTTGAATCTGCTGGCCATGAACGTTCTAGACTCTTCCAGCAATTCCTCCTGTGTCTCAGCCAGTGATAAGGCAGTGTCCACTGTTTTCGGTTTGTGTAATCTGATAGCCCTCTGAATTTCTCTCTTCAATCCATTCACAAACTTGGTGACGAAAAATGCTTCATCATAATGCTTGTTGTGCAACAATACCTTGTGCCTCAATTCTTCAAACTTCAGATAGTAAGTTGCCACTGCATCAGTCTGTTTGCATCTTTCCAAAGCTTCCAAATAACGATGGTGTTTGTCCTTCCCAAACTTGGAGTGTATTGCGACAATCAGCTCCTCCCAACTTTCTACTTCGTTTTCAGCCTCATATGATTGCAGCCACAAGGCAGCATTCCCTCTGAAGTGCATTGTTGCAAAACTTGCCCATGATTCCCTAGACACATTGTACAGCGAAAAGTATTTCTCTGCGACACCTCGCCACCACTTGGGATTTTCACCGTCAAACTTGGGAAAATCAGTCTTGGGCACCCTTCCGCTCCCATTGTATCTACTGCCTCTACTAGCTAAAATGGTGCTACCATCCAACTCATCATCACGCTGTGAAGTTTCCCCGAGATCAAAATGGACTGGTGTATTGTGAAAGTTCCGCCTCTGCTTCTGAGCCTCAATGTGTGCTCTCCCCAATGTGGAATTGAGAACAGCTGCCCTTGCCTCTGCTTCCACCGCCCCTGTTTGCGGTGCTTCAGTGTCTGTCAAAGTTCTCACCGCCTCCAACACTGCAACTCTGTTTCCCACTTCTTCCACCGTTCTCTGCAGTTTCCCTATAGTCCCATCCACCTGAGGCATCCATGTGTTCAATCCTTTGAGGGTTTCTGCCATAATTTTGAGAGAATCCGCCACCATCTCTCCTTGGATCTTGAGCTCCCCCAATTCTGACTGAACCTTGTCCATCGCCGTCACCATCGCCTCCGTGCAGCACACGAATCAAGCCGTTGACCCGGAATTTTACCGTTCACGGATGATCCGTAAACAACCGGTCACCGCCGCTCGATTTGCGCCCGAGCAGTCTACCGCCGCCGTTTCCGCCGCCTCGATGGTGCTCGCAGCGCACCAACCGCTCCGCCGCCGCGAAATCCGAACCAATCGTGGGATTTTACAGGAGATCCTAACCACAATTCGCTCGATCTCGATTCGCCTCCACTGGATCTCACACTGCTGCTAGTGGCTACCCTACTCTCGCGAATCCAGACCGAAAAAAAATTTTCTGGCTCTTGATACCAAATGTAACAGGATCGATTCTCACAGAACTAGTGATATAGGAATTCAGATAACTAGTACCAACTGATACAACAGCGTCACGCTGTGAATTTAAATGAATGAACTCAGTTCATCCGAACTTGGGAAGCAAGGAAGAGATCAACCCCAGAGGGGAGACAGCTGGTAACTACTCGATGCCTGTTTCCTTCTCCACGCCACTTCTTATCTCCTCGCCGCTGCCTGCGCCTTCCTTGTCTTGATGGGCCTCGGCCTGGGCTTGACCGTGGGCGCTGCGGATGCCTTGGCGGCCCATGGTCCGTGTCGTGTTACGCAACGCTTCCTTCAGGTGCACTGTCGTGACAATCGGGTTCGATAGTGGTATGTAAGTAAATGGCAAGCTTCTTTTTTGTATGACGCTGGTCTGACGGATTGCTCTGTCCACCCGATAGCATGAGAAATCAAAGTGCTATGTGGTGTTGCTATGTACTGTACTACAAGAGACAAGGAACGTCGCATGCAAAGCAATTTCGAAAGGGGGCCATGATCCTTCCCACTCTCTAGAGGAACTCTTAAAAATACCGTTAGGCTTAAATTTTAAAGATTATTCAAACTTCAAATACAAATTTACCTTCTTAGCTCCCAAACTTCACTGGCCACCTCAAAAAATCTCCGTGAAGAAGAAGAAGAAGTGATAAGGGGTGGCCCGATGTTCTCTTTGAGAAACACGAAATAGTGGATGTATGATAAGATAACTAGTGTTTTCTTGAAAACTCTTCTTGGATAATCCCTGCTGCCAATGAAACAACAATCAATACATTTGGATATTCTCAACTACACACTCTTGCACAACGTAATTAAAGACTACGAGGTGGTCATATATCCCCTTATTTCCAGTGGGACAACAGATAACATGCAGAATTCGCAAAGGTATACTTCAAGATGCATGCTTCAAACAATACAATCTAGATGTTCTAGGGTTTTTGTTTTAAACTTGGTCTAACCTCCTCAACTCGCATGAGGGGAGTATACATTAGTGGAGGGTGTGGCAAAGGGGTATGGGGCGCACCTCCCACCTCTCCTATCCGAGTTGGACTCAACCAGGGTTCATGGACTCGATTTGGACTCAACCTAGGGATACAAACTGACCCAACTCGGGTTCAGCCTTTTGGACTCGCTGGTCCTTATTAAAAATAAGTGGAGCATGAAATAATAAGTCTTGAGTGCTTTCACTTCATCCTCATATACGCTGGAATATTTCCCCATGCTTCTCTCTCTGTTTTCCACCTTAGACTTGTTGTTTTCCATGTGTTCCAGCTAGTTTTCCAGCATGACATGTTTGTTTTCATCTTGTAATGGTTGTTTTCCAGCATGCCTTGACGTCCTCCTCCATCCATGTTTGTGTTATCAATAACCCTGTTAATACATAATGCATAGGATTAGGTAGTGTAACATTCTTATAAACATAAACAATATTTATTACTAGGAAAGAATTCACCTTATAATGAACATCAGTGAGGCTCAATATTTCCTTCCAGCTCAAACATGTATAAGTATCATGTACCCTATTATATCATCATCAAGAAGAAGAAGAGAGGAGGGTTGGAGGAAGAAGGTATTGTGTCTTCGAACTTCCCTATGACCAAATGGGCCATGCCGTGCTCCCCCAACTCTAAGAATTTTTAAGATTTACATTGTTTAGGCCATCTCTAGCCAATCCCTCAAAATTTAGACCCCTATATGGCCCCTTACCCTAAAACTCCTCAAATTTTCTCCTCTAAAAATTAACGGTTTCTAGCCAATCCCGTAAATTTTAGTTTTTAAAAACATTTGAACATAAATTCATGCAAATTTGCATAACAATAAACGAAATCTAAACTAAATAACATAAAACCAAACACCTAGCCTCTATCCGTGAACTCAACTAAAAAAACCTCTACAAGTGCTCTCGTTGCCAGAGTTAACAAGGTCAATGACCAACGCACCAGACGGCCCGGCTCCGCCTCTCTTGCCCGGTTGGTGGAGCTCGTACTGCTGACACTCCTCCTCGACACGTTCCAGATAGTGGCGGTGGAACTCCGCCATGTACTTCTCGTCGGCATGCTCCACTTGAGGCGCTCGTGGTCCTTTCGGTCCTCCCAAAGCTCACGTGTGGAGGCCATTCGGGCGCCAACAGGGCCCAAATCCGATGTGCCTTCTCTGTAGCGTCAGCGCCTGCGAAAAGTCGGGTAACTGGGAGGAGGACACATCGTGGGAGGAGCCTCCACGGGAGGAGACATGGACGCACCACCGCGGAGGAGGAACCGCTATTGCGAGAGGCCGGCTAAGCGTGGCTTGGATCTACACTTCAGATCGACCGAGGAGACCTACCACATGAAGATCCGGCCATCTAAGCTCCGGGGCTAGCGCCAGAGTGGGACCGATATAGCGGGGAGCGGTCGCTGGAATGGATTTTAGGAAGATATGTGGGCAGTGGGGAGAGGAAAACTTTTTCTCATCGAGCGGCGTGGCGAGTAAAAATGGGAGAGCGTGGCACAGAGGAGTAATTTTTTTTTTGCTCCTCTAACCGTTATAAGGGTTCGGCTAAGTGCAGGTTAGAGGAGAAAAATGAGAGATTTTACTGCTCTAACCGATTAGAAGGGATTGGCTAGAGATACCCTTAGCTCACTCAACTCTGCTCGCCCCCTCAACAATCTCATTCAAGCTCCCACGTGCTAGTACATGAAGCGCTTGACATGTGGTCGCCGTCAAGCCACCAATATCAACTTAAAAATGGAGGTCGTTATCCTTTTTTCCTCTCTTGTATTTCATTGTTGAGGGGATATTTTGTTCAGCCTCTGCGTGCCTTGTATTTTCCCTGTTCAATACATATACATTTTCTCTCCTACGATTTTCGATAAAGATTAGTAATATATAGGATATTAAATACACACACTCTCTACAATAACTTAATTTCATGAGCAATTCAACCTATCGAGGATATACACAACTAAGCTATTAAAAAACAAAAACTAAAGACACGCAATAACCAACAACGACATCAACCACTGTCTTGACAACACACGGACCGCGAGCAGATTCTCCAAAAGCAACACCTTCTGGAAGGTAACGACACACAAATGCCTCCATAGCCATATAGAACGAAAGCCTACATCATGATTTTTCACCCTCAGGAACAACACTAAGAAAATTTCATGGAGAGATTTCTGCAGGCAACGATACCGAAACACCGCCATTGGCATGTGTGACCTACGAATGTTAGACCAAGCGTTTTCACCTTGGAGCTCCAGTCTCGGTACTGAAGTAACATGACCAAAACTCAATCACGATATGTTGTGTCATCTATTTGACCGCAACCATCATTTCTTCTAGCCTTGGTAATTCTGAACACAGCAAGACGTCCATATTAATATACACGCCGTGTTCCATACCACTCGGCAACAAATATGCATAAGCCTTGTGCACGAGAACCATCATGAAATCTCATAATGTAGTCGGTCTGAATGTTGGACCTTCTAACCAATGATCACACACATAGTTCTAGTGTGATCAATGTCACGCGGCCAAAAAGTCCACCCATGTGAGCTTGTTGACATCGAATGATGGGACTTCCATGCACTGCCAAACCCCACTTTTTAAGGGGCCCTCTGGAAAACCCATGTCGCCTTGCCATTGGCAAACGGCAGACTTGGGATAAATGGGAAACCCTTAAAAAAACCTTTCGTTATCCAGCTATAACCAGGATCGCGCACCAACCCTAATCTACATGCTGGAACGACATGAAAGCGCAGTACCCTGGCTCACATTGGGGCATAACTGTACCGCGAGCTACCGTGGCTGGTGTCTTCACCTTAGATCCTCATGTCGCCACTACCTAGATCCACAGACGATTGTGGGGCATCCGTCCCGGTTTCCAAGCTCCGCCATGTGGTGGGCCATCTAGGGCCGCATGTTGCGCTAGCACCGAGTGTTGGAGATATGCCCTAGAGAGAATAATATTTTGTTATTGTTCTATCTTCAGGTTCAGAACTAAGTTTATGTCATCTTGGTACAACCTCTGAGCCACTTGAAAAATGAGTTTTCGAAGAAAGATCTTTGCGCGAGTATGAGGACATAATCAAACAAGAGTTTCTAACCTTATCTTTAAGATTAGATTATGATTTATGAGATGGTCATATTTTCTTGATCATGAACTTTGATAAAATCTAGCAAACTTAAAAATATATTGTTAGGGTAATAATAGAACTAAACTGACCCAAGTATATAATTTTGCTAAGAGACTGGATCAATTCATGTATGAGCATGCATCGTTATCGTTATCTCCATAGTGATCATGGCGGTAGAGCAATTTTTTCTTTTTTCAAAATACACCAGTACCGAGGTCTCCGGTGCGGGATGGGAACGGGATAAGAGCCCGCCATGCCATCTGCCAAGCAGGGATCACCCGTCTGCTTCCTCGGGCGGATGGAGAGGGGAGATGGGGCGGCAAGGTTTCGCCTGTGCTTTCCTACATTATCTCAGTAAAAAGTTCAGCTTTTCCTAGCACTAGGGAGCGCATTTCAAGTTTTTATTTTTCAACCTTTTGTACTTCCCTGTTCAATACTTGCACTTGCACTCTCCTGCATGCTCTCAACACAATGTTTAACCTTTTCTAGCACGAGCGGAGAGCATTTTGATGGCTTAGTAATTATTCTAAGAAAATTGTATCCAGTCGAATTATGATTATCAGGATATGTTTCTCTTATATCCATAACCTACTGCCAACTTTTTGCCTGACAAAAGAAATCATCGCATATTATCTCTTTCTTTGTGCTTTCAGATTCATGTTTGGCATCAGGAAACAATACGGAATGTGTGACTTCTAAAAGCATTATGTTTACCGATTGTGAATGTCTCAACTCGAATCAACGAAATCTTTAACGGATCCACAATATGCCACCATTTGTTCCAGGACACAGCACAACCCACAAACCAACGCACATAATGACATAAACACGTATGCATATTGAGCATGCATAGCATGGTGTCTGCTACTCCACTAGTGATGCCAAAGCAAAGAAGCTGCTTTTGCTGTTTCACACATGGCTCGATTCGGAAGTGAAAAATCCCTTCTCTTTCAGGCTCTCGATAGTCTCCTTGATGCTTGTATCCAGGGGAATCAGCTCCATTCCCAAACTTCTTATCTTGTCCTTTGATACCTGGTAGGTTGGGATAAATGGCTTGTCATCAGCACACCTGCAGAAAAGATACAAAGAAAAACATCAGGACAACATTCGTTAAGAGGAGAAGGAAAACATTCCCAAACTGCCCGTTCCGTATGGTGCAAATGAACAGCTTACGCATCATTCACTACAATCTCCAGATATGGCAGGTGAACATTTATTACTAAATATAAGGCGTATAAATCTAGTTAAAAGACAAAGCTTACTAAGTTTGACCAAATATATACAAGAAAATATTAACATCTACAATATTCAATAAATCCAATATGAAAATGTATTTTATGGTAGATCTATTAAGATTTATTTTGTATTGTAGATGTTGATACCTTTGTCTATAAACCTGGTCAAACTTATAAAACGTCAACTTTTGACTAAATTAATAAGCCTTGATTTTGGAACGGAGGGATCATGTCCCAGTCCTTAACTAGAAATCAACTAAAGAAGAAATGATGCCCAACATTATATTGTTCTTGATTTGATTCCAGTGGAGTCATTTGGGAAAGTGCTTGCAAATAATTTTAACTTAATTGTCTGGCACGGGAATGTTGGGATACATTTTGTGTATGAGCTCCACAAGCTCCGAGTGGTGAGCAACTCTTTCAACCATGCAATATCTTCCATTTGCTGAAGGAACTTCATATGCAAGAATATGTGCCAGAGCAACATCTTTAACGTTTATCCATCCAAAGCTGAAATTAGGGTACGTAGAAGATGATCCTGCATCAACATATGAAGGATTTCTTGTCAAGATTCAAACAAAAATGTCTGGTTACAGTAGACTTGTTTTGGTAAAATTACTGTGATTTGATCTGTTTTTAGACATAAGCATCTATTTTGTTGATGTTTTCCACAGGCCACCAAAGATTCATGCTAGATTAAAATATATCATGGCAATGAAGCTCCAGGAGTTCAGATAAATGGAAGCAAAGACCCAGAGAAACACAAGAAGGTACCATTGGCCAGACCGCGCAGGAAACTACAGAATGCCGGTTACACAAATCCAAGTCAATTAAACAGTCATCTTTACTTAGATTTCTCACAAGGTTCATAACATTCACCATACATGTGATTTGTGGCTTTATGATGCACAAACTGTTACCTAGATGAAAAGTTGAGAGTAGAATCATTCTAATATAGCAACATGTCACAGCGCTCAAGTCAGTTCCCAAAGCAGAAAAAATAAGGAAATGAAAGGAACAGAATTCAACATTGCTTGGACAATTTTGAGCTTGTTTGCAGAATTTGTGCTAATGGCAAATGGGGGTATTCTCTCAAGAAAATGCAAAACGTAAAATGGATGTAGGCATAACAGAGTTCTATTACATAATTGCATAAAGTTAACTTCAGAAAAGTTAATTCGACAAGCCACATACCATTAATTAGCTTTAGTATTGCTTCAGCACTAGTATTCAATGTAGGCTGCAACAGGGGACCGATGACCATTGCTGGGTTTATTGTAACTATTTCAAATCCATTATCTTTTGAGAACTTCCATGCAGCCTCCTCAGCAAGGGTCTTGGACAGCACATACCATTGCTGAAGAAGATGAACATTGAGGATAACAGATGAGAATAGAAATGATGTACAATCAAGTACGGATTATAAATGGAAATACAAATGGAAGTGGAAGTAGAATTTTGAAAGATTTCATGTATAATAAATAATTGCAAAAAATTACAGTGTCTGCTTTCAAGTCAGTAAACAAATATTGGAATAGCTCTGCTGAAAAGCAGAAGTTTCAGCTAAGCTTACAGTGAGGAATCAAATGCATATCCCAGAGATGAACGATGAACTTATAATGAAAAGTGCAGGTGTCAGTTATATGGTAGTAGGGATGTATTTATAATGGGAAGTGCAGATGCCAGTTATATGGTAATGGCCGTTGACTAAAGGGGAAGAGTCCCTCCTTTAGCTGTCTATTATTAGGTAGGACGAGACCTCTCCGCGAATTAACGCGGATAGTGCCCCAGCGGAATCCGCGCAGCGCAGACACGGACGCGGACGCGGGTGGGGGGTTCAGCACCTTGAACTCCAGCCACTGAGCTAGCGCAAGTTCTCCAGCAATACAAAGATATATGAGGCACTGTGAGGCACCATGTTTATAGTAGTGAAGTATTATATGTGGCTTCAACATCTATGAGGCACTATGTTTATATCCAGCAAAATCTTGACTAACCAATGTGCTGATGCAGAGCTGTTCCACAGTTGTTTAGTAGAGAACACATAGACTAACAATCTACCGCATGCTGGCACAAGCGTTGACTTGACCAAGTATAATGTTCTTTTTCGAATACTAACCAAGTATAATTATGACACAAATAAAGATGGAACAAGATCAACTGATAGTTAATTTTCGCTTCCTAAAGTTCTCATTATGCATTATGTATTTAGTTGGACTCAACCTACATCCTTGTGTGAAAGCAAAAAACCAAGCAATGGTATCGCCCTCTTATCCCCTAAAAGAAATGTATTGCAGTAGATGAAAACTGATATGCACACCGCCATTGCAGATTTGGCACACACATCAACAAGTAGACAAAACAAGGGAATTTGAGTGCAGGTGGAGTGATAGACATCACATACAGATCAATCAGAGCCAGATTTTTTTTCTAATGTGAATTGCCACTGCAATATAAAAAACAACCACTTAAAAGGCATATTACCTGACTCTTTTCACAGAGCTCTGCATGTGAAAACCATGTCTCATCAACTACTACATCAGGAGTTCTTGGTTTCCCATTGTAAGCGACAGCAGCCATTGATGATGTTACAATCACTCTTTGAATAGAAGCTTTCTTGCAGGAGCGCAGAACATTCAGTGTTCCATTGACTGCTGGGTCAAGTAACTCAGCCTGAAAGACATACATGCGTATACAATACAGACCTTAGTGAAATAAAGATGGGAAACGATTCAAATCAGGTGATTACGGGGGAAAATATTGCATGCACTATGTTGCAATGATCAAATGGTCCATAGCTCACATTTAAGTGAGGACAACAGGGGAGGCAACCGGCCGGGTGATAAAACCACCTGACTGACGCCTAGCGCGCCACAATAAAGATTACTTCTATGTAAGGTAAAGGTCAAGATGTAGCATATCCCCAACAAGTTCACAAAGGAGTTGCTGAACATTTAGTTTTCCTCCGTTAATATTTTCTTGCTTGAAAATGTTGTATTTACTAACCAAACATTATATACAATTTTAACTGTTGCAAACATAAGTCCGCATACATGCATAAGAAACAAAAAAAAAATATGAGGGGCATGGGTGGTAAGGTGGTTAGTGGACGCTCTCAAACCAAACAAAAACTGCAGTTACAGCATACATGCGGAAGGATAGTGCGCCGTAAAGTACAAATACCACAACTACAAACAGAGGAAAATGGCCTGTTGTAGAAAGCCAAAGGACATGTTCAACTCAAGGGTGACATGCAGAAGAAGAATGCATGTGTTCAAGTATAGTGCGGCAATTTAGTAATATATATGAATACACTTTTTTTGCAGGGGGATATATGTGAACACACTTTAATCCCTTGATGCACTTAAAGTATGCATATCAATAGTCCCATGATACACGTCTAAAAAAATAGTCCCTTGATGCAACACACTTTAATGGAGAAGATGTTGACATGTGATCATTTGTATCTTGAGATCAACAACAAAACAAACATTGTCTGTAATCTGTCACAAAAATGGCCCTGATACTAACCTTGGGATCTTTGACATTGTGATAAAATGGAGAAGCCGTGTGGAACACACATTCACAGCCGCTAATGGCAGCATCGAAAGTGCCTTCCTCTAATAAACTTGCTTTAAACAAGTGCAGCCTATCCTTAGCTCCATCCAGGGCCTGTAGGTGCAATGTTTTCTTTGGGTCAGCTGAAAAAATTAAACAGTTAGTTAGCACATGCATGTTACATTAAGAGAGCATTGCAAAACAGTCCAACTACCACTAGCCAAGTTTCAGTTTATCCTAATTTTGAACTAGTACCATCCAAAACATAACGAAGAAACATCGGGCAATATGCTAGAAACACTATCATGAGAAACTCAGTTCTGCGGTTCTTATCGCGAAGTCAGAATGCCTGGCACTTGACTCTTTAGATTATATATACAGTTGCAGTAACGAGATTCCCTGAATTATCCCTCACAGCAGCATATACTAATTCAGTACTAATATAGTAAAGAGTGTCTGTCAACAGCTTCTGCCTTGCATTAAGGCCCTGTTACTTTTTCCCCTTTGAGATTATAAAGCCAAGGTGTCAAATTCCTAATCAGATCCGGCAACATTTCACCTCCATCAAAATGATGAGCCCTCACGGGGACCAATTGGACCTACTATAACCCAACTATTACATCCATCGCATTAACAAACATGGATCCAACTAGAGCAGGCAACTCCCTTGAGGGAACGGCCAGAGTGGGTGGGGACTCGGGAGACATGAGAGACGTGGCTGCTCACCGGTGTCCCTGACGGTGGCGCGGACGGTGTAGCCGCGGCCGAGGAGGAGCTTGACGAGCCAGGATGCTATGTACCCCGAGGCGCCGGTGACGCATACGACCTTCCCCGCCCCCACCGCCGCCGTGGAGCTCATCTTGCGCTTGGGTGGAGAATCGGAACGAGGGTGCGGAGATGGGGTTTGGGTATCTGCTAGCGCCAAGAAATACAAGGAAAGGGAAAGGAAAATACTACTGTACAGCCGGGGGAAACGTCGATCGGATCCCCCGCCTCCTCCTGACGCCACGCGTCGCAGACGTGGAGCCGTTTGCTCCACGTATTTTCTTATCCACTCAGTACTAGTCTCTCTCCCGACTCCATTTTCTTTGCACTAGCTAGCTTCCAGCGCTTAGGCCGGTACGCGCGTCCTGGTCCACGTCGGAGCTCCCACTGCGCTTCCTCTTCGCGCCCATGGCGGCGGCGGCGAGCTCGAGGACCTTGAAGAAGATTTCCAGGTCGGCGCTGGGTACCGCGAGCTGCTCGAGCGCCTCCACGGCGTGGTGAGGCGGTCGACCTCGGCGCGCTGCAGAGGAAGAGCTCCATGCCGCCGGCGAGGAACTTCTCGGCCGATCCGATGACCGCTGAGGGGTCGCTGGTGGCAGGGACGCGCCCCGTCCTCGGAATCGAGCACCAAACTCCGCCCCGCCCTCACCCGACGCTCCGTCGAGCTCCCCTCGTCCCCCTCCTCGCGGACGACACCTGCATGAATCGCCCAGCGTCGCCGGAGATGGAGACCATGGGGGAGGACGGCCATCTCCACTGGCACCTCGCCGCGCAGGGAAGATCTCGGAGTGGCGGCGCATCGCGGAGCGGCGCAGCCAAGCGACGGAGCAGCAGAGTACGGTGGGGACCTGAAGTGGAGATGACGGCCTGAGGCCATGCCCCTTGGAGACGGCGACGCGAGAGACGGAGGTGACAGCCCGGGCCTTGGACGCATGCGGAGGATGGCGTGACGGTGGTGCTCAAGATTGGCTCCGTCGGCCTGCACTGCGACGGCTGCATCCGCCGCGTCCGCTGCAAGCTGTTCAAGATCAAAGGTACTACAGTTCATCCCCTATCGTCCCATCCCGCACGCCAAGTGCTCGGCATAATTCCCTACCTGTATGAACTGATCTTTGAGGCAGCATGTGGTACAGTTGTCACGGCCGGGTTGTAACGTGTCCTGGTTCTTCGTTCACACTTGGATTTCAGGCGTGGAGCAGGTGCGCATGCAGTAAGCCAAGAACCAGGTGATGGTGACGGGGACCATGGAGATGAAGGCGCTCACGGAGAAGCTGCGCAAGAAGCTCGGCTGGCCTGTGGACGTCAAATCTTTTTGCTGTAATTGCAAAAACCTTTTGCTATTTTTGAGGTGTTCACAAGATTTTTGCCGTGGCAGCACTGATCCGTTACATTACCCAAATCATTTTGCTAGAATTGCTCAAATTTTTTGCTATTTTTGAAAGAGGTGTTTGCAAGATTTTTGGCGTGGCAGCATTGCTATGCTCCATTACCCAAATATTTTTGCTAGAATTGACTAAATCTTTTGCTATTTTTGAAAAAGGTGTTTACAAAAAATTTGCCGTAGCAACGGTGATCTGCTACATTACCCAAATCTTTTTGCTATAATTGCCTAAATCTTTTGCTACTTTTGAAAGAGGTGTTTGCAAAAAATTTGCCGTAGCAACAGTGATTTGCTACATTACCCAAATCTTTTTGCTATAATTGACTAAATCTTTTGCTCTTTTGCTATTTTTGAAAGAGGTGTTTGCAAAAAATTTGCCGTAGCAACAGTGATTTGCTACATTACCCAAATCTTTTTGCTATAATTGCCTAAATCTTTTGCTATTTTTGAAAGAGGTGTTTGCAAAAAATTTGCCGTAGCAGCAGTGATTTGCTACATTACCCAAATATTTTTGCTATAATTGCCTAAATCTTTTGCTATTTTTGAAAGAGGTGTTTGCGCAAAATTTGCCGTAGCAGCAGTGATTTGCTACATTACCCAAATCTTTTTGCTATAATTGCACGATTTTTTGCTATTTTGAAGAGCTAACTGGCAAGGTATTTTGGCTGATTTTGTTGTGTCGGCTGTGATCTGCTATAGAGTATTTTTTTTTTTGGGGGGAAATGCTCCGTGAAGCAGTCAACCGGCAAGGAGAAGCAGCGGTGCTGCCAGCGTGGGCATGGTGCTGCGAGCGGTGGGTAAAAAATTCTTGAGTAATCCGCTGAAGGCCTGTCGTTTGCGTGCGGGAAGGGAGGGCGAACGGAGTGGGGGCCACCAGGTGGTCAGCCTTTTCTTTTACCGATCGGAAAGGGACACGTGTTGACTTGTGGATGCGGAGGATGAAAAGATAGCTATCGTCCGGGGGACGCTCAGCAGTCCCCGGAAAGGAAAGGGGGTGTGTTGGACTGGTGGTGGGTTCAGATGATCAAAAGTGACATGGCGCGTCAGCGCAGGCGTCAGTCGGTCAGAGCCTCGAGCGTTTTCGTCTCTGCTGGTTCATTCAAGGTCGAACGTCACGGCATACGCCACCCTCGTCGGCTAGGCACCGTGAAAGCCATTTACGAGTTTCGCGTGCTTTTTGGTACAGTATATACGTGTGTTCGGCATATCCAGCCATATGTTTGCTTAAAAATAATGAATGCATATTTATACAGTCGTGTCTCCCTGGAGCTACGTTCATGCATTATAGAATAGTGATAGTGAAACATTGTTGTAGCGGGAGGCGGGGTGTGGCTACAATGAACCGGCGCGAATCTGCCCGTCCGCGAAAGAACACCGCGAGATTCGCGCCGGAAATGGCCATGGTCCTATAAGCAGGGGAATACGCGTTGATAATATGATAATACGGTGGTCCATCCACGCGTTGTCGGAATACATAGCATATAGGGCTTACCTGTAATTCCTTGTTGTACTCCCTAGAGATAGGATAGACCGAGTCATGCGGATCGTGGGCTGCCTGCGTGCACCACCCCACTCCACCTATCTCTGTATATGTACTCACCTGATACGATCAATACAACTGAGGGGTTTACACACACCTGTCTTCTTGGTATCAGAGCCAGCGACATGGCTCCTTCTCCCTCAACTCCGATCAGCCCTCTCGACGCCGATCCGAGAAACCCCATGCAGCCGCAGGCCGGCCCTACCCCAATCAACCTCTTTGCTTCCTCGCCCACTGCTCCTGCTTCCGCGGAACTCCCCGCCACACCCATCGTCACCGACGTCGTCCCAGCGGCGCCGCCGATCTCTTCGGCCCTCGCCGGCCCCTCTGTTGCTCGCCATGCGCCCACCCTCCATGATGTCCGGATCTTGGATCACATCAAGTTTACTCTTGACTCCTCATCCCAAAACTTCTCCAAGTGGCGCAATCTGATCCAGTTCCTGCTCGGCCTTCATCGCGCGCGTGATCACATCACGGCCGGCAATGAGCACCGCCTCACCGACGACGATTGGCTTCAGGCCGATGGCGAGATCGTCATGTGGATGTACTCCACCATCTCCGAGCCGCTCCAGGAGCTCATCATGTCCGCGGACGTGACGGCCTACTCCGCGTGGACACGGCTCCACGACTTCTTCTTCGACAATCAAGAAACCCGGATCATGATGCTCTCCCGAGAATTTCGCAACCTGCGCCGCAACGACCTCTCCGTGGATGAATACTGCCGGCGACTCCAGCACTTCGCCGACGCGCTCAAGGATGTTGGTGCCCCACTCACCGACCGCGCCCTCACGATGCAGATGATAGATGGGCTCGGCAAGAAATTCGCGCTTCAGGCCGAGATCTTCGAGGGCGTCAAGCCGTTCCCCACCTTCGCCGAGGCGCACTCTCGGCTCCGGATCGCCGAACTGAAGCTGGATGCCCAGGCCAAGGAGGAGGCCGCGGGCGCCCAGGCACTGGCCATCCACAGCAACCCGTCCGGGCACGGCGCCAATGATGGCGGTGATCGCGGCGGCGGACGCGGTGACCGCGCCCCCGCGGCGCCACAGACCGGTCACCACGGCGGTGGCCCGCAACCTCACGCCGGGCGCGGACAGCCCAACGGCGGTGGCCGTGGCGGCTATCAAGGCAACCAGCAAGGCGGCGGTGGCGCTTATCAAGGCGGTGGCGGCTATCAAGGGCAGAACGCCGGTGGCGGCCGCGGCGGTGGCCGCGGTGGTCGCCAGGGCGGACGCGGGCGTGGTCGCGGCAACGGGGATCACGCCGGGCGCGGCACCGGCAACCCACAGCAGCAACCCTGGTTAGGGTACTTTGCCCCCATGGGCATGCCATTCCCTCCACCGCGCGCACCGTGGATACCCCCCAATGCATCCAGCATTCTCGGCGCCGCCCCTGGACAGCCACACCACGCCTACCCCGTCTACCCCGCGCCATCTTGGGATCACGGCTCCATGGTGCAGTACGCGAACAACTACGGTGCCGCTCTTCCACCTCGACCCGAGTGGCTGATGGACTCCGGTGCGTCCTCTCACGTCACCGGCAACCCAGGTACCTTGGCCACATCCCGTTCTCAATTAGAGCTCAATTCACAACATATAGTCGTTGGTAATGGTTCACGTCTCCCCGTAGTTGCCACTGGTACTGTCAAACTCACACCTCACCCATTTCAGCTCAACAATGTTCTATATTCTCCTAACCTCATACAAAACCTTATTAGCATCCGCCAATTCACACGTGATAATTCTTGCTCCATTGAATTTGACCCATTTGGCTTCTCTGTGAAGGATTTGGCAACCAGGAGAACAGTAATGAGATCCAATAGCTCCGATGGTCTCTACCCCTTCTTTGGCAACCATGGCGGCCACCACTCCACGGCTCTCTCCATCTCCGGTGATCTTTGGCATCGTCGCCTCGGTCATCCCAGCTCCGCTGCTTTATCTCATTTACCACTAGAATTTCTTTCTCAATGTAATAAAAACCCTACTCGACTCTCCTTTTGTGATGCTTGTCAGTTAGGTAAACAGGCTCGCCTTCCTTTCTCACAATCCCATTCGCGTGCTTTAGCTCCCTTTGATTTGATTCACTGTGATTTGTGGACCTCGCCGATTATAAGTTTTTCTGGATACAAATACTATCTTGTCATTCTTGATGATTATTCTCACTTTTCATGGAGTTTTCCGCTGCGTAACAAATCCGACACGTGTGATACCTTGCAACGATTTATCACGTTCGTTTCCACTCAATTCCACAAAATTCTTCGTTGCCTACAATGTGATAATGGAGGAGAATTCCTTACTACCACTCTACGCTCCTTTCTCTCACGCCACGGCATTTCCCTTCGTCTCTCATGCCCATACACCTCACCCCAAAACGGTAGAGCCGAACGTCTCATTCGTACCACTAACGATATCGTTCGCACACTCATCTTTCAGGCTCACCTCACACCCCTTTTTGGGTAGAAGCACTCCATACCGCCACCCTCCTCCTCAACATTCGGCCTTCACGTGCCATCTCACACCTCACACCCTACTACCTCCTATATGGCACACATCCAACATATGATCACTTGCGCACATTCGGGTGTCTATGCTACCCCAACTCCCATGGCATCGCCGGTCACAAACTCACACCACGTTCACACCGTTGTGTCTTCATTGGCTACCCCAGAGAGCACAAGGGCTACCGTTGTCTTGACCTGCTCACTCGGAAAGTCCACGTCTCGCGGCACGTAATTTTTGATGAAGCAACCTTTCCATACGAGTCAGACACAGCCCCAACCTCACCACCGCTTGCCACAGCAAATCCCACCCCAAATCCCCTCTCTTTCCGTGCACACCGGCCAATCATTGGCAGAACCAGCCCGCACCCCGCCCCAACCAATCAGCTTCCGCCACCTACCGCCCCGTGCTCCGTGCACTCGCCCCCGACAGGATCGCCCTCGGGATCTCCGCCCTGCGCCACTCCCGCGTCCACCGGATCCTCCTCGGATCCCCCGTCCTGCGCACCTGACGCCGGGGCCACGCCATCCCCCGCGGGATTCTCACCCCCACGCGGTTCCGATCCGGTCCCCACGCGCATGCATGCGCTGTCCCCCGAACCAGCCAGCCCCCACTCGCCACCTGTCCCTGCCATCCCACAGCGCGCCATCCCGGTAGATCCACCCCGTAACGCACACAGGATGCTTACCCGCGGGAAAAAGGGCTATTTCATGCCTAAACAAGACTTTAATCTGTCTGTTTCCACCACACCATCACCCATACCATCCTCGTACCGTGCAGCTATTAAAGACCCCCATTGGCATGACGCTATGTTCGATGAATTTACTGCTCTAATTCAGAATGACACGTGGTCTTTGGTTCCTCGTCCTGCAGGTGTTAACGTCGTGACGGGCAAGTGGATTTTTCGGCACAAGTTCAATCCTGACGGGTCTTTGTCTCGCTACAAAGCTCGTTGGGTCGTTCGCGGGTTCACTCAACAAGCTGGTGTGGACTATGATGAGACCTTTAGCCCCGTGGTGAAGCCCGCTACCATTCGAGTGGTCTTGAGTATTGCTACCTCTAACTCATGGCCTATTCACCAGATGGACGTCAAGAACGCCTTCCTCCATGGTGATCTTGCGGAGACCGTCTATTGTCAGCAACCTTCTGGTTTTGTTGACACCACCTACCCACATCATGTCTGTCGCCTCAACAAATCCCTCTACGGTCTCAAGCAGGCCCCACGTACCCGGTTCACTCGCTTCACCACTTTTCTCAAGACTTTGGGCTTTTGTCCCTCTCGGTGTGACACATCACTCTTCATATTGCACCGTGGCTCCTCCATCTCATACCTCCTCTTGTATGTGGATGACATACTTCTCACAGCCAACACCACCTCTCTCTTACACCAAATAATTCAGTCCCTCAACAGTGAGTTCCATATGAGCGACCTCGGAGATGTTCATCATTTTCTCGGGGTCAACGTCCACCGCACCACCACTGGTCTCTTCCTCTCTCAGCAGCAGTATGCGCTGGAAATCCTTGACCGTGCCCATATGCTAAATTGCAACCCTATCACCACCCCCGTAGACACTAAATCCAAACTCTCAGGCCACACCGGATCACCAGTGTCCGATCCCACTCTATACCGCAGTATCGCAGGGGCCCTACAGTACCTTACACTCACCCGCCCCGACATTTCCTATGCAGTGCAGCAGGTGTGCTTATTCATGCATGATCCACGTGATCCTCACTATGCCTTGATCAAGCGTATTCTTCGCTATATCAAGGGTACGTCTCACTTCGGACTCCAGCTCTACTCCGCCTCGCCTTGTGACCTCGTTGCATACTCGGATGCCGACTGGGCCGGGTGTCCAGATACTCGCAAATCCACCTCCGGATTTTGTGTATTTCTTGGGCGCAACCTCGTATCATGGTCCTCGAAGAGGCAACACACGGTGTCTCGGTCCTCAGCAGAAGCGGAATATCGAGCTGTTGCAAACTGCATAGCCGAATCATGTTGGCTTCGCCAACTGCTCCATGAGCTGCAGCAGCCCGTACCTCGTGCTACGATTGTTTATTGTGATAACATTTCAGCGATGTATCTCTCCAACAATCCCGTCCAGCACCAGCGTACGAAGCATGTCGAGATCGATCTCCACTTCGTTCGGGATCGTGTTGCCTTAGGAGAAGCTCGAGTTCTGCATGTTCCCACCAGCTCTCAGTATGCGGATATCTTCACTAAAGGCCTTCCTACAGGTGTGTTCGAAGACTTCAGGTCCAGTCTGAACGTCGTCGCCGGCGCCGTTCCGACTGCGGGGGGCTGTCGGAATACATAGCATATAGGGCTTACCTGTAATTCCTTGTTGTACTCCCTAGAGATAGGATAGACCGAGTCATGCGGATCGTGGGATGCCTGCGTGCACCACCCCACTCCACCTATCTCTGTATATGTACTCACCTGATACGATCAATACAACTGAGGGGTTTACACACACCTGTCTTCTCGCGTGACAGGGTTGAAGGTGATGTTGGCACGCGAGCTGCGATGCATGTTATGTGCACGTGTACTCGAGGGCCGTGAGTATTCCACTTTTCAGTCAAGAATTCTAGCACAAACATAGTAGACTTGTCCATAATAACTCTCACGGGGGAGAAATGATCCTCCTATCCTTGAGGCCGATCTCTTCGAGGCCTAGTGGTTGCAGCAACGGCGTTCAGGATCGACGGCTGGGATAGGGAAGAGAATCGAAGTTTGAGGAACCACTGCTACCAGAGGCGGGATTCTAACATTTGGAAAGTATGATCGCACTTTCTTTCTCCATCGTTGCATTTCTTATATCTCTCCTGAAATTCGGTGACCTCAATTAATCCACTTTACCAAATATGTTTCTCTGAATACGTAGTATGGTCCTTGATGAACTTCATGTGCGATGTGCGACGGGGATGGGGGATGGCAACTTCCAAATCACAGCACCAGCCGATGTATGTGTGTTGGGCACCGAGCGCGAGGATGAGCGGGCAGCTTGCGAGGACACGGCAAGTACGGGATTACGACATTCTGCATCCGTCTGCGCGGAAGCGCTGAACTCCGCTTAGTGGAGGTGGTTCTGCCTTCTGTTCAACACCTCGTGCCCCATGTCGTCGTCAAGATCGACAAACTCCACAGCCGTAGGTAGTGTAGTGGACAATATTTCTCCTACGGTCGAAGCGAGGTGCGCTCCGGAGTTATCGGCAAATCGAGGCTGGAAAAGGAGGTACCGCTGTTAAACATACAATGTACATACGTTTCTTGCCGCTCCATTTATTCCGTGTGCATGGTTCGTGGCTGGTCATGCCTTTGGGACTCTGAGTGGTAGATGTATGAGATAAACGTTGTTATCATTTCTGGAAGTAGATGTAGCGGGTAGGGAAATACAATGATTTAAGTGTAATACAGTATAGTACAATTGCCGACACCAATGTCGTGCTATAGATTTGAATTGCCCGCCTCTGAATACGTTGACTGTTTCTAGATGCCTGTTTACTGTGAGACATTATTTACAGATGGGCATTGTCTTCGACGCCCTGTCTGAAGCGTATGATTACTATTCTTGGGAGTGTGGTTTCGGTATCCGTTACGGAAAGATCATGGGTGGTTTGTGTATGAGCATCGTGTGACCCACAACCATGTTCTTCTTTGGACATGTGCGGAGAAGGTCCACTGATTCTCACACAAGCACATCGACAAGTACACACGGGACCTGGTGAAGCAGCTGCGTGAGAACAATGTGAACCTAAGTAAGGTTTACAGTATAATCGGGAGCTTGTTTGGTAGGATGGACAACGTTCCTTTCACAAAAAGGAGCTTAAGAAATGTATGTGCGAAGATCATCAGAGAACAAGCAGATGATGATGTAAGGAAGACTATGGAGGTATTTTCTTGGAGATGGAAGCTGCTGATCCGGAGTTCTCTTATGTGGTTGAGATAGACAGGGACAGCAAAATCAAATTTGTATTGTGGACCAATGGACGTAGCAAGCTTCAGTTCCACAACTTTGGTGACGTGATCGCTTTCGACACTACATACCGCACCAATTTATATGATATACCTTTTGGTCTTTTTTGGGGGTTAATAACCACTTCTAGAGCATAATTCTTGGTGGTGTCCTTATGCGGGAAGAAAAGTTGAAAGTTTTGAATGGGTGTTCAAGGAGTTTGTGAAGATGATGGGTGGGAAACACCCTCAGACAATCTTGACAGGTCAGTTACTTATTTTCGACAATTCGATTAGTTTAAGAGATATATGTGTTGCTTTGCTTACTAATTATTATTATTACATGCATGTGTTCGTAATAACGGTGGTTTTTATGTGTAGATAAAGCCCGTGCAATGGAGGTGGCGATTGGAAATGTGTTCCCTAACACGACAAACCATTGGTGCAAGTGGCATGTTCTTCGCAAAGAAAAAGAGAGCCTAGGATATCATTTTTCGAAGAAGGGTGAATTTCTAACTGACTTCTAAAGAATTGTGCATGACATGTTAACTGTCGGAGAGTTCGAGGATGCTTGGCCACTATTGCTTGATAAGTACAAACTCCAGGGCAACCCTTTTTTTTTACACGGATTTATGAGGTGCGGCACAAATGGGCAAAGCCTTATTTCAGTGAGAAGTTATGTGCAAAACAATCTAGTACACAACGCAGTGAGAGTGCAAATCACCTGCTAAAGGTTATGTACCACCAAGTTGTTCAATGAACCTGTTTGTGAAACAGTATGGAAAGATCCAGTTTGATCGTGAAACGGAAGAAGGATTCCAGGAGAGAAGGACAAGGCCAGTATGTTTTCGAACAACATAAGATTGTAAGTTCAATAATAGTTAAATGCAAAAAAAAACATTTTACATCTAACACGAATAAATTGGATGAACCCAGGGAGGTGTCATACTGAAATACAACATTCCTCTGGAAGAGCATGCTAGCAAGGCATACACCCGTACCATGTTCGACATGTTTGTTGATATCATGTATAAATCGGGGAGATACATAGTTGAGGAGACTGCCTAGGAGGGAGTACATTGTGCGCCATGTAGATGCTGATAGAAGGGAGAAGTGGTGTCGTGTGGTATTTGGTGTAGCTGTTTCTCGAGAGATATGCGGGTGAGTGTGGCCTTTTCGACCATATGGGATGGTGTGTTGCCATATAATGAAGGTACGAGTATTATTCATGATTTTTTCTGTTTGTGTGGGTACTTTACTTTCCTAACGTGCAGCCTTGTTGGATATATCTGTTAATCAGTGGAATAATTCATAACACTTTTAACGAGATCTAACATGTGTTTCCCTGTAGGTCATGATGTATAGGAATGTTCAACGAATTCCTGATTTCCATGTGATGAAGCGATGGGCGGTTGATGCCCGTGATAACCTGCAAATTCACCTTAAATAATACCAGAAAGACCAGGGTTCTAGGTTGACCTCTACATTCAGACATTCGGCGTTGTACATATCTGCCCTGGAATTTGTACAAATTGGTGACAGCAACGTGAAGTTATTTGACGACGCGATGGTGATCCTTGCATACGGTAAGACGGAGATAACCGTCTAGCTGGAATTAAGGACGGCATGGGTCTGGCTGAGAAGGAGATGGCGGCTAAGATGAAGGTCTGGTCCAAAAAAGAAAATTGTTGTTTCGGATGGGTTTGTTGTCCAACACAGGGGGAATCCTCCTCGATGCTTGACCTGATGGTGGGTGATTCTGCTGCAACCGTGATAACATCACATCCGAGCAAGAAGGGGCGAGGGAGACCTACTATTTCTCGTGATAAACCAGGATACGAGATCACGGACAAGCATTCGAGATTCTGCATTGTATGTAGAGGCAAAGGGGATAAGAGTAGCACATTCCCTAATAGGGGGAGTATGCCGAAGAAGCCGCGAAAAGAACCTAGGTCATTATTTGAGGACGCGCCATAAAATTTCCGTACCATGAGGCACATCATTGTGTGAGCCAGTAAGTTGTGATGATTCAAAGTATGATTTTCTACAACCGTACAGGGGTTTTAAATATATGGGGCCTTTGGTGTAAGGAAGTGAGGCAAAAGGTCCAGATGCTAGTACAGATGCTACAAGGCTAGATCAATGGGACCTCGTGGTGTCTAATTGCTAGAGAGAATTTGCAGCCACAAGCAACGGCGACCCATCAGGGAGGTGCAACAAGCAAAGGGCGTCCTTCTTAATCAAATCCAGAAGCTTGATGTGATCGTCGACTTGTCAAGTCTTGACGAGGATGGGTGGCCTTGGAGGTATAGCCTTGAGGATCATCTTACTCACGTCTTTGCCTCCCAGGAGCGGTATTGGCAGTAGCAGAGTAGATTGACTTGGCTCCTTAAAGGAGACACCAACACGGCCTTCTTTCATGCTATTTGCCGACGGCCGTCGGCGCAAGTGTGCTATCACTAGGCTGTGTTCGGATCATGGGATGATTTTCGAACAGGCTGCTCTCCAGGAACACATCTATGGTTTTTATAAGGCGCTCATGGGTGCCTCTCTTGAGCCTAGATGGTTCTTGTTGGCTCCAAACCTGTGGGGGCCATCGGGGTGTGCCTCCAGTGAAGATAATGTGATAAGGACATCCCTAGTTCTTCTACACTTTCTCCAATTGAAGATGTTGTTGTTCAAGACAAACCTAATGAAGTGAGGATTGGACCTATGACAAGATCAAGAACTGAACTATTAGAACAGCAGGTGAACTCACTCTTATTAGATTATGATGTTTGTTACTCTGAGAATTTTATACTAGCTAAATCAATGCATTTATGTATGATCAGAGTTGTTGATAACACAAGCATTATTGGAGGAGAGAAACATGGAGTCATGGTGCTACACATGGGAGAACACATGGAGGAAGATGATCATGGAAGCACAAAGAAGGAGAAGAAACCAGGAGCTAAATAAGATGGTGTTGGAAGCATCAAGGACATGCCCTTGGGGGTACCAGCCCATAATTCCTATTGATGTGTGTGGAGGCTTATGGGGGCACCAAGGACATGCCATATGGTTTCCCATACGGATTGCACATGGACTTGCGTGTCCCTATGGCCGAACCCTATCATGGATCGGTTTATATCAACTTGATCGATTCCAAACCTGAAGTGTTCGAGTACTAGTCGGTTTGGGTAGGTGGTGCTTCACTCTTATGGTAGTTGATTTTAAGACCCGACATGTTCTTAAAGAACATGAGCAGGAACTTGAGGTTGGCCACTGCCAAGTCACTATATTGAATGAGAATGACGATGTCATCGGCGTATTGAAGGTGGGAGACCCCTCCCGGTAGTAAGTGGGGAACCACCCCACTAATGTGGCCGGCCGCAGCCGCCTTATTCAGAATAGTCGCAAGACACTCGGCGACGAAGTTGAACAAAAGGGGCAACAAAGGGTCGCCCTGGCGCACCCCCCTCTTGTTGCAGAAAAAAGGTCCCATCTCGCCATTGATAGAGATCGTTGTCTGTCCCCCAACAACGAGCTGGGAGATTCTATGGACATAACCGGACTCGAACCCCTTCGCACGTAGCACTTACAGCAGAAAATCCCAGTTGACACGGTCATAAGCTTTCTCAAAGTCCAACTTGAGCAGAACGCCCCTAGCTTTTTAGTTCTAATCTCGTGAGTGATCTCATGCAGTGCCAACGCTCCGTCAAGGATAGATCTACCTCTAATGAAGGCAGTTTGGTTCTGACTAATCACTTTATTGGCGTCAGAGCCGAGTTTGGAGGCAAAGGCTTTCGAGATGATTTTGAAGATCACGTTAATAAGAGCGATGGGTCGGAATCGGGCGATGCGGTCCGCCCCCGGAACCTTTGGGATCAGCGAGAGCACTCCAAAATTAAGCCTTGAGATATCAATTCTTCCGAGGATGAAGTCGTTCAGGATGTGAAGGACCCCGTTCTTAACTAAGCTCCAACACTTCTGAAGGTTCGATTGCACCTGAGCGGCAACCATTTGCTGTGCAAGGTCGCCCTCGGGGCAATGTCGAGGAACCATGCAAGGTCGGTGCGTGGTGTGTCCAGCAACACCGCGTCTGGAGCGGCTGCACCTGAAGCTGAGAGCGCAGACACCGGTTCCGTTGGGAGCAAGCCATGGTGGCTAGATGTGGGCATGAGGCCAGCGCTCGTCCAGGAAACCGTGACGGGGATGAGCGGCGACCGGCTCCTTGTGGTAGCTCGGTCCTCTTTTGCCGGCTATCTGTAGCTGAACCCGTGTGGGCGGGTGGACCGCCAGTTTGCTTTTTGGGTCATCGATCATGTCGATCCAGTGGCTCGGGGACTGGTGGTGGCGGATGGTTCATTCATCCCCATCAACGACGAGATGGCCGGAGATATCCTCGGGCTAGGAGGCGGGGACGAGCCGATACCCTACCCCAGCGAGTTGTGCTATGATGGATTGGTGCGTGAAGTTAGCGACCTTCTCGGATTGGGAACGGTTGACAAAATCACTGTCGGTATGCTGCAGAACAGGCTGAAGCCAACTGGTGCAGAGATGACTGAATGTCCGGTGAAAAGATCGCTAGTAGCTTACATCTTGTTGTGTGATGCTTGCTTACTAAACCTAGTTGCGAAGCAGGCAGGGGTGGGTCGTTCAGCGATGTTAGCAGTGAGGGCCCCTCAAGGATCTCACACATGAAAAGTGTGGCAAATTATAAAGGATTTGAGAAAAGTGTGGCAAATTATAAAATATCCCGGAAGGCCAAGCGTGCTTTGCAAAACGGTATAGCAAATCTTACCGTGTCAGCTTGCTGGCTGTTGCCAGAGGTGATAATTGTACTTCAGGTTTCATGGCTAGAATTGTAAACCATTTTTTCGTATGCCTACTTTTTTTGTGTTCCCTGCATCAGATTGCGTACCTGGACGTGATGATTGCTGGGAAATGCCACATTTCAGTCCGAGGAGTTCCACGGGCTGCGCTCTACAACTCCAGCGACGTGAATACATGTATCTCTGTCGAGACAGACAAGCTATGCACCTTAATTGGGCCATGGAAGAAGTATGTGAAAGGACGATTGAGTTGTAGGAGGCAAATTAGTTGTCATTTTTGTGTACTAGGATTCATTGATTTTTATTTTGATGCTGTCACTGGGGGAGAGAATCCCCACCTGAATATACTCAAATATAAACGAATGTTTGGAGGTTACAGAGTGAGAGGTATGTCCGCCACAGGTCGGGGGCCTCTTTGTGTATCTTAGAGCGAAAACGATGGGACCAAGTAGTGAGGTCCTGTATAATGTTCTGTATAGTTATAGTCACTGGATAATCGATATGTTTGAATGTCATTGCATTTCGAGCATCCCAGATTTTCCATAGAATAATCAGGAGAACTGAATCCCAGACAATGTTGTTGGTTCCTTGTGGCATGGACGCGTCCCAAATTGCGTTCCAGCTGAGGTGCGGCGTAGTGATGCCAATCTTTGCCCAGACGAGCTCGGCATGGGGGCAGTCAAAGAAGAGGTGTTGTGCATCTTCCACATCCGCATCACATCGAGGGAAAGTAGAGTAGTCATGGATGTGCTTGTGGTGGAGGTTGGCCCTAGTGTTGAGCATGTTCATGCCTAGGAGCCAAGCGAAGACCTTCACCTTTCCGGGCACTCGTGACGCCCAGAGTCAGTCCGTGATGTGGGACGCATAAGGTGTGCTATGCATACCCGCGTATACCCCCTTGGCGGAGAAGGAGGAGCCATCTAGCATGGTGCGTCTGTCCGGAGAGTCCGAGAGCGAAGTTCCCTGCAACAAAGAGGAGAGAATAACAAGCTGGTTGAAAGCAGCCAGGGTAAGCCAATTACGGAGGTCATGCTGGACCCCAAACTGCATAATGTCCACAACACGGTCATGCTGCTTTAGGTGGTGTGAGTAAAGAGCCGGGAACACGTCCTAGAGAGGTTCCGATAGGAGCCAACGGTCTTGCCAAAACAGGATTGAGCAGCCGTTGCCAAGAGTGCATGTGGTGGTGAGGGAGAGTAGTGGCATCTACTTGGATATAATTTTTTGTAAGTAAGAGTGGTGGGTAGAGGTGGTGGCGAACGGGGAGTAGGAGGAGATCCAATGTTTCCACTGGATGTCTGGCGAGTGCATATATTTGAAACAAATTTTAAGAAGAAGACAAACATTATGTGCATTTAGGTTTTTATTCCCTAAACCACCAGCGTTCCGCGGCGTACAGGCTTTGTCCCAAGCCACTAGGCATTGTGCCCCCGAGCATGTTTCGTCGGCGGTCCAAAAGAAAGATCTACGCTTGCTATCAATGGCGTGGATGACCGAGGCGGGGAGAAGGGTGGAGGACATGAAATGAGTGGGCAGGCTGTCGAGGACAGAGGCTAGGAGTATCAGGCGCCCTCCTTTGGAGAGGAGAGTGGCCCTCCACCCCGCAAGATACTTGTCGATGTTGTCAATTATAGGTTGGAAGGCTGCCGAAGTGATTTTTTTGTCGGAGAGGGGAAGACCAAGGTAGGTCTGGGGGAAGTAGGAATCCGTGGTCTGGAGGATGGTGGCTATGGTAGTGATAGCTTCGGGAGTTGTCGGATATACACCAATTAGGGGTATATCAGATGGTGTCCTAAAGTGCCGGATTACCAGGGTGGCATGAATGGTAATGGATTACGGTCCATTAGGCGGCCCAGTAAGCTGACGCGCAGAAGCCGGATTCTAGAAGAACCCGGACCACGGCCCACGTGGTATGGCTTGGAGTAGAAGGCAGATTCTTGCCTTCCAAGTTAGAACTTACCGTAGTCTTTTAGGTTTCCTTTTCTGTAAGCCCTAACCCGACTATTATATAAAGTCGGATGGGAGATAAGAAAGGGGGAAGAAGCGAACTCGCCGAGAGGTTTATCCTTGTCAAGTAGCTAAACCTAACTCACATTGTACTTTGTATACTTCAGGCTTCAGCCCTGATTTAGTGAGATTGCAGGAGTAGGAACGCCGCCTAGTTGCGACGTACCGAACCTGGGTAAAACCTTGGTGTCATTGTTCGTCATACTACCACGTCCCCCCACGTCTCTATTAGTAGTCTCATGGCACCCCGTCTATGAATTTTACTACGATGTCTCGACGGTTGGCACCCACCGTGGGGCATGCGCCGTCAGGCGTTATGTTTTGATCGGGGATACTCGGCGGAATTGGCAGTACCATAACTGTCGGAAGCCTGGAATTCGACAACGACGTCGGGCGCTTCCTCGACAACGGATCGTACATGCCAGCACGGAATCATCTGGTAATTGCCAGCGTTTTACCGATTGGATCTGCAAACATCTTTATCCGATTAACTGCATAGGCAATGGGATTCTGTGGTGGAAGCAAATTCATCCCACCCGCCCTATACCCAGTCGAAGAAGACTATGACGCCGAATTTTGCTCAGATCGCCGATATCATGCTGAATCGAACTTTATCAGTATGGTGCAATCCGAGATCGCCAAAAACACGGATGAAAACAATCCTGTGGAAGAGGCGAAAAACAACAATCCCACAATAGAGGTGGAAGATCCGACATCCGTCAATATAACGACGAACTCGGAAACTGACTCCGTATTAGCCGCCATTGAGGCGAGATTGGAATCAGAACCCGGATCAGATGAATTTGATTCCGAAGATGAAGACGCTTTCGAAAGAAAGGTCAAATCCTTTCAAGAGGGGTTCCATGAAGTACTAATGGCAAAACCTGCTGAAAACACGGATGTCGAAAGTCAGGAAAGCCCTAGAACACCTCCGCCAGATGAGGAACGAGAGGAGGGGGAGACCACTCCAACATACCCGGACGTCAAGGAATTGACAGAGGACGAACCTGGTAAAAAACCTCCCTCTTCCAAGAAAAAACACAAAGCTTCCAAGAAACTCCAGTACAAGCTCCGGAAGAAAAAACTGGCTGATCCAGCCAACGAAAACCCGGAAGCAGGAGGAGGAAGTGGAGTTAAGCCTGCGGAGAAGAAAGCGAAGGAAATCTTTGTTCCGCCAATGTCAGAACAGGACGAACGGGATCTACTTCAAACACCAGTGGGACCCCATGAACCCCCTGAAGTGATGGAAGCCAAGAGACAAGCTCTCCAAAGGAAACAGCAACATCTATTTAGAACTCGAGAACATCTCCAGAAAACCCAATCTCACATTAAGTTACAGCAGGAAGAAATCGAGGAGTACGAGAGAAAGAATAGATCTGGCATTAAACCTACACAGTTACTCGGAATCGCAAGACCGGAAGTACTGCCGCCAAAGGAACGGTTTCAAAACCCGGCCTGGCAAAAGCAAGTAAACGGCACAGATGTCAGGGGCGAACCTATATACAAAACCGCAGCAGAAAACGCGGAAGCCGCATTCGCCATCCTCAACAATGACATGTATTCCAACGGCGAAAAACTTCAAGGGGTGTATGATTTTTTAGGAAAGGCATTGAAACAGCAACAGAGAGGATAAGCAAGATCAGGGGAGTTGCATGACGACTTAGCCCTATTCAAAACAGCCACTTGCGCCGCTGGAGCACCTGGACCTGAAGAACCTGGAGATTCAAGTAATTCGAAAGAGAAGAAAGGAGATCCGAGAAAGGACAAGAAAAAACCCGATAATAAGGATGCAGCGTCCAGAACCGGATCCCATCTGCCAAAATATGGAATTAACCCCCGAGATCGGGAGGAACAAAACCGGAAGGACGGAAAAGCAATGCCGCCTGCAAGACGCCCTGCTGAGAAAGCCGGAAGACATGACATTCCTCACAGGCGTGAGAGATCCCGTACGCCCCCTAGGAATAAGGAAAGACACAGGAGTACAACTCCACCTTATCCCAAAGGGCATGATAACGGAGGAAATAGAGACAATCCCGGAAAAGCGCGCTCGCGCAACAATGGAAAAGAAAGGAGTAGATCCCCTTCTATCCATTCAGCCGGTAGATACTCCGCACACATCGATAGAACGGAAAGAGATGATCTATACTTCGGACCTATGTGTTTCACTGACAGGATCCGAAGAATAACTCTACATTCTGGCTTCGCCAAAGTTGGTCCAACATATCAAAAATATATCGGTAGCACAAACCCGGATGCCTGACTCTCATACTATTACACAGTCGTCCAGATTAACAATGGGACAGACTTAGACGCAGTAAAATTCCTCCCCCTTATGTTACTAGATGGAGCCAGAGATCAGATCAACGGGCTTCCGTCAAGAACTGTCGATAGCTGGTATGATATGGTTAGAGTTTTTACTCAGCATTTTCGGGGAACGTACAAACGCCCCAACAGCATCAACCAGCTAAACCGCTGCACCCAGTTTGAAGATGAGCCATACGTGGACTTTATCTCAAGGTGGACTGCAATGAAAAACAGCTGCTCTGGAGTAACTGGCATACAAGCAATGCATGCTTTCGTCAATGGCTTAAAACCCGGACTCGTTCCGTTCATGATCGGTTAAAAAAAGCATAAAGATCTCGGATCTATGCTTACAACCGCAAATGAGCACGCAGCGGCCGAAGACGACATCAGAGCGAGAGGTGGAACTATCGACACTTTGATTCAAGCCAAAAATACCTCTCGTCCTGAGAAAAAAGCAACCCCAGAAGCACAGCAAAAGCCCAAAGAAGTTAATATAGCCTTTGGAAGAGAAAATGAGAGCAAATGGAAAGGACGAAGCACAGAACCGATCTCCTACACAAAAGAAGAGTGGGAAAGAATTAAGTCAGAAAACTGTGTCCACCATTCACAATTCGGGAAACCCACACCAACGCACAGTGCCGGCTCAACAAGCATATGAAAGGCAGTGCAGGATCCGGAAGCAAAAGGAAGAATTCCAAAAGGAAATTCTCCAAGCAAAAGACAGAAGCTGAAAAAGAAGACAGTGAATCGGACACTAATGAAAAAATCCAAGAACAACAGCGAAAAGGCGAGCCTAAGTTTCCGAGAGTTAACGGAGAATGCAACCTAACTTTCCTGGCCACTCCCTCGGCAAAGGTGGCAAAGAGAACACTTCGAGAAATAAACGCGGTTGTCCCACCAACCCCGAAATTCTTGAAGTACTCAAACACACCGATTACCTAGGATCAGTCTGATCATCCTGGAAACATCCCAGAACCCGGCACACAAGCTCTAGTTGTAAGTCCTATTTTTCAAAACACTAGGCTAAAAAGAATGCTGATGGATGGAGGATCCAGCATCAACATAATGTACCTGGATACATTGAAGCATCTGCGAATCTCCGAGACCCAGCTCAATCATAGCAACATACGTTTTCACGGCATCATTCCTGGCAGGCAAGCACGATCCCTAGGAGAAATTTCCCTAGACATAGCCTTTGGAGAGAAAGAACATTTCCGGCAGGAAAAAGTATCCTTCGAGGTTGTGCCGTTCGAAAGCGTGTATCACGCAATACTCGGACGTCTAGCTTTCGCCAAGTTCATGGCAAGATCATGTTATATCTATAACAAGCTGAAGATGCAAGGTCCAAAAGGAGGAGTACTTACCATAAATGGAGACTTCAAATTGGCAAACGAGCTAGAAAAAGAAAACGCCCTTTTGCGCAGAAAAGGTGATAGCAAAGGAAGAACTGAAGGACCTGGCAAAAGAAGTATCGCCAACAGAAATGCCGGTAGGAAAAGAAAGCCGGAAGCCGGCAGACAGCTTCAAAGCTTCCAAGAATACAAGACAGGTTATCCTAGATCCCAAAGACCCGACAAAGTTTGTCGTAGTGGGAACTAGCATGACCGACAAATAGGAAAACACGCTCATCAAGTTCCTCCGTGAGAACTGGGATATTTTTGCATGGTGTACAACGGACATGCCAGGCGTACCCAAGGAACTTGCTGAGCACCAACTCAAGGTAATTCCAGGATCTAAACCCATCAAACAAGGTCTCCGTCGATTTGACGGAAGAAGACGGAAGGCTATTGGCAAGGAAATTATCCGGCTATTGACAGCTGATTTTATCCGGGAAGTTATACATACTGAATGGTCTGCAAACCTAGTATTAGTCCCAAAGAAAGATAGTACGGTTCTTAGGATGTGTATATATTACACCGGCCTGAACAAATTGTGTCCAAAAGATAGATTTGCGTTACGGCGAATCGATCAAATAATAGATGCCACTGCTGGCTCCGAGCTTTTATGCTTTTTGGACGCTTATTCCGGGTACCATCAAATACGTTTGAAGGAAGAAGACCAAATCAAAACCTCCTTCATAACCCCATATGGAACAAACTATTACATAACCATGCCTTTTGGCTTGAAGAACGCAGCTGCAACTTACCAGCGTTGCATGCAACGATGTTTGCATAGTCAGATTGGCAAAAATGTTCACGTTTACATTGACGACATTGCCGCGTTTCCAAGGAAAAGGACAAGCTCCTTGAAGATCTGCAAGAAACCTTCGAAAATTTGCGCACTTATAAAATGAAGTTGAATCCATTAAAGTGCGTATTCGGGGTTCCCTCAGGAAAACTTCTGGGTTTCATCGTTTCTCACAGAGGAATAGAAGTAAACCCGGAAAAGATCAAGGCAATCCTAAACATCTCAAGGCCTACGTGCTTAAAAGATGTACAAAGATTGACGGGTTCTGCAGCTGCCGTCAGCAGATTTATAAGCCGGCTAGGAGACAAAGCTCTGCCATTATACAAATTGTTGAAGAAATCCGACAAATTTGTGTGGCCTGAAGAGGCGGATGCAGCATTAACCCAGTTAAAAGAAACCTTGATGAACACTCCGATTTTGGCATCACCAAAAGACGAAGAACCCATGTTATTGTACCTCACGGCGACAAACAGGGTTATCAGCGCAGTGATAGTTGTGGAAAGGAGGAAAGACGAGCAAACCATACCAGATCAACATCCGGTGTATTATGTAAGTGAAGTTTTTTCCGAGTCCAAGCAAAGATATCCGCACAATCAAAAACTGGCATATGGCATATTTTTCGCATCTCGAAAACTCCGTCATTACTTCCAAGGACATTCCATAACAGTGGTATGCAAAGCACCACTACGGATATAATCAACAATGCGGACGCAACAGGCCGAGTAGCCAAATGGGGCATCGAGCTGGCTGCGTTCGACATTAAGTACCAACCCCGGACGGCAATAAAATCCCATGTGTTGGCAGATTTCGTCGCTGACTGGACAGAAGCAATGGAAAATACACCAATGCCGGAGTCAGAATACTGGGTTATGCACTTTGATGGATCCAAGATGAAGGAAGCCGATGGAGCTGGTGTAGTCCTAAAATCCCCCAAGGGAGGCACAATTGAGTATGTATTACAAATACACTTCAACTCCAGCAATAATGTGGCAGAATATGAAGCTTTGCTTCATGGCTTGCATATTGCAAAAGAAATAGGTGTCAAAAGCATCTTATGTTATGGTGACTCAGATTTGGTACAACATCAGCTCAACCAAACATGGGACGCTAAAATCCCCATCATGGCCGAATATCGGAGAACGGCGGACGAGTTTGCAACTTTCTTCCTGGGATTTGAAGTACTTCATGTCAAAAGGGAAGAAAACTGGAACGCGGACACATTAGTCGGCATGGGCTCGGAAAGAGTGAAAACCCTATCACCAGGTGTGTTTGTCCAGCATTTGCATGAACCATCCATAAAAGGTGGAGATGTCGACTATCCTCTAGTTTCCGAGTCAATCGAAGTCCTGCTCGTTAACCCGGATTGGACAATTCCATATCTAAACTTCTTAGTAGATCAGAAGTACCCGGATGGAGCAGACGAAGTCTTGCAAAGACAAATAAAACGTCGATGCAAAGGATACACGGTAATCAATGGTTGCCTGTATAAACGTAGCACTACCGGAATTTTTCTGCGATGTATTTCGCCAGAAGAAGGCCGAGAAATTCTGCAAGAAATCCATGCTGGAGATTGCGGACATCATGCTCAATCAAAAAACATAGTTAAGAAAGCATCCCGTGCAGGTTTTTTTTGGCTAACAGCCAAGACAGACGCCGAACACATAGTCAATACATGTGCCGGATGTCAGTATTACGCCAAGGAGACGAATATGCCAGCTCAACCACTCAAAACTATCCCTATTACATGGCCGTTTGCGATCTGGGGGCTAGATATGATGGGACCATTCAAAACTGCAAGTGGTGGACTTACACATCTACTCGTTGCAGTGGATAAGTATACCAAGTGGGTGGAGGCAAAACCCATCAAAAAGCTTGACGGTGCAACTGCCAGAAATTTCATCATTGACATAGTCATGAGGTACGGCGTTCCACACAGCATAATAACCGACAACGGGACAAATTTCTCTATTGGAGAGTTGGCAAAATATTGCCGGCAAACGGGAATATGCCTAGATCTTGCATATGTGGCACACCCGCAATCCAATGGGCAGGTTGAAAGAATGAATAGTTCCATCATGCAAGGAATACGCCCAAGACTCGAATCTCCTCTTCATAGAGCAGCTGGAGCATGGGTGGAAGAGTTATCCTCTGTGCTTTGGAGTATTCGAACGACGCCAAACAGGTCAACAGGGCAAACCCCGTTTTTCCTAGTTTACGGCGCGGAAGCAGTCCTTCCAACGGACATGATCCATGGTAGCCCAAGAGTGCAGGCTTTTGATGACTCGGATGCCGAAAGTGCACGACAGGATGCCGTCGATCTCCTAGAGGAAGAACGAGAACTTGTGCTTCAAAGATATGCCATTTATCAGCAAGGTTTACGACGTTACCATAGTCAGAAAATCAGACATCATTCTTTTAAAGAAGGTGACTTAGTGCTAAGATTGGTACAACAAAGAAAGCACAAATTGGCCCCAGTTTGGGAAGGACCATTTGTCATCAGCAAGGCTATGAAAAATGGATCATACTATCTTGTAGATATTCGAGACACGGAAGATGATCCGGAAAAGCCGAATCGCAAAAGTAAGAGAAAGATAGATGACGAACTAGGGGAGACCAAAAGACCCTGGAGCATCCAGCAGTTACGTCCCTTCTATACTTAGTTCAGTTTCTATGTAAACATCTTTGAGATCATGAAATAAAGTTGTCGGAATTCGTACATCTATGGTTTTTACATGTTTATTATATTATAAAGCATAATTCCGCCTTATCTATTCCCCAATGATCTTTCAAAATACTCAATGTTAACCCGAATTGTGCTTGCGTGCTCGGTGTTAAAAAACTGAATGATTTTCAGCATAAAATGGCTTAAGGAAACCCAGATTGTGCCTGCGTGCCTGAGTTTCATTCAAAAAATTCCTTACTATTCTCTAAGTATTATCTGAATGTTTTTATGTTGGGTCACTGAAGCTAGTAAGTAAAAATGCCTTTACTATAATCCATGTTTCCGAGTTTCGACTGATTGGTTATACCCAGTCACTTGGCATGAAGATTAAAATACTATCGAGCCATTTCAAACACTAAAGACAGTTAAAACATATAAACCAGAGAACTTAGAAGATAAAGGAATAAACCCCGGAAAACTTGCAAAGATTAAATAATATTACTGCAATAGGCGGAGTACTTGTTTATACAAAAGAATAGAAAGTATTACAGTAAGTTTAGATTCTAAGATCAGTAATGCTTGTATTTCCTATCTCCTACCCACGACCATGCAGCTTCCTTCAGCCATCCGAGTCGTCTTCACTGCTGGATTCCTCGGGAGTTTCCGGAATAACTTCCTCCGGGTAGAAGGTGGAGACGTTCACCATGGTGGCAATCTTGGTGGCATGACCTTTGATTTCTTCAAAGATGCTGGCCCGCTGCGCCTCCGTATATCCTTGAGGGATGCCGGAAGCCACGCGCCAAGATTTGGCAGTTGGGTATTGCATGCGCATGAGCCCTAGAGCCATGCGCGCACCACCGCGTGCCGCGGAGCGAAGGGTGGACTCCCTGGACTCCGCCACCTCCATGATGGCTCCCGAAAGTTTTTCAACTTCCGAGAACTCCCCAGTCCTAGAGGGAAGGCATTTGTTGACCAGCAACATCCCCGCAGCCTTGATTGCGGTGAATACTTTCCCAAAAGCTCGGATTTTCTCAATCCGAGTAAGCTGGGGGCTATCTCCTGTTTCAGGAAAACACAAAAGTGTTAGAGAAAACAGATAAAGATGTAAACATGGAAAATACGGCAAAAGGTAAAGTACTTACCGAGAATCTTGTCCATCTCGGCGCCCTCCTCCAAGCGTTGGTTCAAGGCATTCTCCAAATCTCGGATGGTGTCCTTGTCCTTGGCTGCTTGGTTGGAGGCGTTGGACTCGGCAATGCCAGCGGCCAGTTGGCTGGCCTCCAAGTCCCGCTGCAACTTCACAGTGAGCTTGTGAAGTTCCAGGTTTTCTCGGCGGAGGTTTTCGGCGTTGCCGGCATGTTCAGCAATTTGTTTGGCTTTCGCCAAAGAAGCTGAAAAGCAAGTAAAAAAGACGAGTTAGAAAACTCGGAAAAAAATACTTAGAAAAAATTACACAACTGGAAGCAGAAAAATATCTTACCTTCTGATTCCTTCAGCTGCAGCTGAGTGGATGCCAGTTCTGCCTCCTTAACATCAAGAATAGAAAGAAGGTTTCTCACCTCCTTGTTCTTGATGGTAAGTTTGTTGAAAACTTCCAGGTTGATGTTCTCAGCAATTTGCTGAAACACGGAAAAGAGACAAAAAATGCTTAAGTTAAAAACAAGCATAGAGAAAAAAAAGAATTAAGACAAAAGCATGCATTTGACTTATTGCTTGGGGGGTAGAGATATTACCTAGCTCATCCGCTGCAAACTCGACAAATCGTCGTTGAACTCTTTTGCATACTCTGCAAAAAGAATCCCAACGTGGTGAAGGCCATCCTAGATGACCTGCCGAGGTGAAAATACGAAGTTATTCCTTACAATTAGTCCGCCTTGCGGCCAAGGACAGATCAGAGGAGCAGGAGTGAAGAACTTGGTAGCCCATGGATGAATATTTCCGAGTTTGTCGAATGGTTCTTCTTTTACCTTGAATTCTTGGTTGAAAGTAGGAATGGATTCCTCCTCAGGTGCATGAGAAGGACCGCCCATATCCGGCTCCGCCCTTTCCCTCGCATCCATCTCGGATACAATGGGCTGGCCGGTCGGCAGTGGGTATTCCTCCGGCTTTGCAGATTGAGCTGCAGCAGGAGATGGCGCTCCCTTGCCGACAGTGGCCTTATGCTTATTCAACTTTTTTGATTTCAAAGAAGTTGGAGCAAGGTTGAAGAGGAAAGAAGGCAAAAAGGAAATCCGAGAAATCAATATTCCGAGAAACCAAAGCATCTTATGCAACAAAAAGCAGGCAAAGGTACAAAATACCCAGAGAATTACCTGGATGTAGCGACGGGAACCCCGTCAAGTTCCACCACCTCTGCAGTTGTTGCCAGCATCTTACGCTTCCGACCACTGTAAAACGTGGCATGAAGTTCGTCAAGTTCGGCGTCAGTTGCAAGATCCTTTTTGGTGAGATCATCAAACTATGGAAAAGTCCAAATATCCGACTAAGTTAAGAAAACGGAGAAAGACGAAAATCCGAGAAAATTGTCCAAAGGGAAAAGAACATACCTTTGGAATCTTGTTCCATTCATGATACATCTCTCGACTTTCTTCATACTGGTCGCGAGTGGCAACCAAATGATTGACCCGCTTTTTGAAGTCCCTTTTCGAGAATGCCTTATCCGCCCCCCTCATTTTGTCTTCCGGACACTTGTATTCGCATAGAAGCCGGGTTCGATGTGCAAGAGGTTGGATGCGTCTTCCGAACCAGCACAAAACCGTGTCGGTTTAGGTAAGAGGAGGTTTTGAGGAGGTGAGCTTGGCGATGTGCCGTTTGATTTTCATCAAATCATTCGGCAAAGTCTGCATTGTTTCTGCAGCCCAGTTATCTTGGGGAGTAGCGGCAGCATTGACAAATGGTGGAACGTCGGTTTCCTTTCGAGGAAATGGGATATCTTGATAATTGAAAAAGGAACCCGTCCAGAATTTGACGGATTCCGACGTTTTTGTCTTCGGGAACCAATCTTCCCTGAATCTACGCATGGTGAAAGATATGGTTCCACAGGTTGGAAGAGCGCCCTCTATGGGGTTTCGCTAAATTCCAAAGCAATACTGCCAGAAATCTAGTCTAGGCGCTATTCCTAAATACCCTTCAAAAAGGGCCTTGAAGCCGGCTAGGTAAAGAATGGAATTCGGTGGTAGGTTGTGAGGCTAGATGTTATAATGGCTGAGGACTTCGAGGAAGAAGGCGGAAGGCGGGATTCCCATACCTCTAGAAATGTGCGAGGTGAGAAGGACCTGTTCCCCGGTGAAAGAACATAGGTTCTAAATCCTGTTTTGAGTGTTTGATTACAACATATAGATGGACTAATGTGTTTTGCTAAGTGTACTCAGAAAATATCGACCCGTAAATATCATACAAGCTGCAGCAATAAGTGAGAAAAAGTTACGGGAAAAGATGAGGAAGAGGAGAAAAGAAACGGCGAAGAAAAAGGGAAAAGGACGAAGAAAAAGGGGTGGCCGGCCTCCTGGCCGGCCTGGCCGGGCTCCAGGCCGGGCTGGCGCAGCCCCTGGCTGGCCCCACGCCGGCCCCAGGCCGGCCCCCAGGCCGGGCTGTTCGGGTGGGGGTCCGGCCCCACCCCTCTGCCCCCGCCGGCCCCAGGCCGGCCTCCAGGCCGGGGTGCCCGGGTGGGGGTCCGGCCTCGCCCCCTGCCCCACGCCGGCCCCAGGCGGGGATGGCTGGGTGCTGGCCTGCCCCACGCCGGCCTCCACTGGCGCCCACGCCGGCCCCAGGCCGGCCCCCAGGCCGGGGTGGGTTTGGCCCGGCCCTGGCAGCCCCCAGGCCGGGGTGGGGCGCAGGAAAGGGGAAATGCCCCCTAACGGCCGTATTTTCGACATGGGTATAAATATGAGGTCTCCACCTACCTCCTTGCTTTGTCAATATCACCCACACTTTCTCTCACCACCATTGATTGACCAAGCTCAAGCTCAAGAACAAGATCTCCACAAATCCCCAACCGAAGCTCGTGATACTTTGGGATTTGAAGGAGACACCCCCGATCTACAACTCCACCGAGTCGATTAGAAATCCACCCACTCATCCCATAGGGATCTTGTCATTCTTAGTTCATTGGAGCTAGGAATCTTGTTGCTCTTAGTTCATCGGAGCTCGGAGCCTTGTTGATATCCCCGGTGCTTTTGTGCCCGTGGATCTTGCTTCTCGGAGTCTTGGCGGCTCGTGGGATTTGGTGAGGACCCTCCAATCTTGTGGAGTGTGCCTCATCCTTGTAAAGGTTCTAGTTGTCAACCTCAACGGCAACATAGTGATTCGAGCCTATCCACATCGGTGGAAGGACTCGAAGGAGATACGGTGTGGCATTTGAGGCCTACTCGGTGTTCCACTTTGGTGGCACCGCACCGCTCCAACGGAGATTAGCTTCCATTGGGAAGTGAACTTCGGGATACATCTCCGCGTCACTATGTTCGGTTATCCCTCAACTTACCTTTACTAGTTACTACTAGCTTAGTCATATACTTACCTCGTGCTAGTTGTACTTGCTCAACATATAGGATTGTTCACCTAGTTGCATAATCTAGATAATCTATATTTGAGCATTACCTTGTTAACTTGAAAAAAAAGTTAAAATTTGTAGTTAACCTATTCACCCCCCCTCTAGTTAACCTCTCGATCCTTCAATTGGTATCAGAGCCTCGTCTCTTTATAAAAGGCTTTACCGCCTAAAGAGGAGGTAAGGATGGCCGATGATCCCGTCACCATGGATGGGATTCAAAAGCTAAACCAAGCTATGATTGAAACTTCCGAGAAGAAGATGGAGGGACTAATAAAAGAATTGACATCTCCATCTAAGCAACCTAGTGAAAAGATTATCTTAGATGAACATGGAAACCCCTTGCCAACTAAAGAAGGAAGTGATACAACTTCACCTTTAAATAATGGTGCACCATCAAATGGTAGTGGTGGCAATTCTTTTGGCTATGCATATAACAATGCTCCTAATGTACAACATCCACATGTTACTCATCTAGGTCCACCTCCTTTGGTGGATCGGCATCGTTTTACTAATTGGAAAGCTTCCATGAAGTCTTACATGTGCAGCTCTTCAATGCAAATATGGAGAATTGTTGAAAAAGGATATGAGCCAAAGGATCCCGCAAATCTAAGCTCAAGTGACATCATTGATGAGCAACTCAACGCTCATGCTTTGCACATGTTGGAAAGGGCAATGGAAAAGGAAGGAGTTGAGCACATCCGGTCCTTCACAAGTGCAAAGAAAGCTTATGATGGTCTTGTTGATATGTTTGACGGCAATGTCAACCTCCAAAGATCCAAGAAGTCAATCATTCAAAGAAAAGTTGAACACTTTCACTTGGGTGATGGAGAGAACATAGAAGACATGTTTAGAAGACTCAAGGCTCTTGTGAATGATATGAGATATAGTGGATTCACGGATTGCACGGAGAATTGGGTCAAGGAGAAATTTCTACTCACCTTGATGCCATACAATGAAAATATGGTGATGAATGTACAAGCAAGGGCCGACTACTTGGACCTATCCCCCAATGATGTTTTGGGTCTCTTTATCACTCTAAAGGTCATGAAGCAAAGTTCCGATGATGTCATGGCTCGTGTAAATGGAGCAAAGAAAGCATCTCTTGCCTTGAAGGCCAATATCATCTCCCATGAAGATAATGATTCAAGTGATGATGGTGGATCCACTCATGAGGTCTCCGAAAAAGAGATGAAGACTTCGCATGAAGAATGCTTGGCTCTTGCTCAACACAAGTGGTGGAAGAAAGGACATTTTAGATCCAATGCCACCAAGAATAAAGGGAAGGAATCCTCGAGCACGAAGAAAGCAAGAACTTGCTTCAATTGTGGAGATTCCGAGCACTTCGTTGCCGAGTGTCCCTTCAAGAGTAGAATTGAGAATGGAGGAAGACTTATCAAGAAATCCACTTTCATTCCCAAGTCCAAGAACTTCATCAAGAGAGGCCCTCCTAGGGCAATGATTGCTAAAGAAGTCGAGTACAGCTCCGGTGGTGAAGAGAGTAATGGTGAAGGCGAACAAGTAGGTATGGCGGCCATGGCTAGGGGCGTCATACCTCCTAACTTAAGCTCTCTCTTCTCCAACCCAAATGACAACAAGGGCCCCTCGAGTCACAAGTGCTTCATGGCCAAGGGTATACCCCCAAAGGTGAACCCTACACTTAAACTTGCTAACTCCTCTATTCCTTCACTACTAAATTGTGTCGAGGAAGACCCCTTGACAAACTTTGTTGAAAAACTAGAAGGAGAAACTAAATCCATCTTTGTCTCTCTCATGGATCAATTAAGTGAGGCACATGGCCTCATTGATGAACATGAGGAGAGAATAATGTTACTTGAAAAGTTTGCTCGTGATGATGCTAGTAAAATTGAGGAGGTTGAGAAAGCTCTAGATGAATCACATTGCCTTAAAGAAAGCATAGAAGAAACCTTTGCAATTGACATAGCTAAAGTTAAACTTGATTGTCAACATGCTTTTGCTAAGGTAACGGAATTCATGAGTTTAAATGATGCAACTAACCAAGGGTATAATGAACTCATTAAGGATTTTGATAAGCTTAAAATTGATCATCGTACTATCTCAAATGAGCTCAAAACCTTAAAAGGAGTTAGAGTTGTGAATGAAAACTCTTGTGCTACCAACCCTTTGTGTGTCAAGGCAACTCTAATTGAGGAGAACAATAGGTTGAAGGCACAACTCAACAAAGGCCTTGCCACATGCATCCAAGGCCAAAAGAACCTCAATGATCTTTTGAGTAATCATAAGAGAGTTGTTGGTAAAGAAGGCCTTGGTTTTGGCTCCACATCGAAGGTGGCCTACAAGAAGAAGTCAACTCCCTCCACTAACTCTATTGTTTTTGTGAAGGAGGGGGAGTTGGCTAATGAAGAAGATGAGTTTGATATTATTGCTAAAAGTATTGTTCCTAGGGACATTACTACTCACAACAACTTTGCGGGAAAATATAACCCATCCTATGTGCTTCTTAAATCTATTGATGGTCATGTTTATGCAAAGTATGTAGGCACCTCATATGGTGATGATTACAAGCATGCTATTTGGGTTCCCAAGACCCTTGTGACTAACAAAAAAGGACCCATCCAAAAATGGGTACCTAAAACAAGAAGTTGATTCATTGTAGGGTTGTATCTTCGGTGGAACATCATGGATGATTGATAGCGGTTGTTCCGCACACATGACCGGAAGCAAAGAAGTATTAGAAGACTTGAAACTCCAACTTCTCAAATTTGCTCATGTAACTATTGGTGATCGCTCACAACTTAAGGTATTGGGACATGGCAAGGTGGTCATTTCTCCGGATTCATCCATTGAGAAAGTCCTCCTTGTTGAGTCCCTTGGCTATAATCTTCTTTCCGTCTTGCAACTTTGTGAGTGCAATTTTACATGTGTATTTGGGCGTCATCATGTGCTTGTCCTTCACACCATTTCTCTTAAAGTAGCCTTTGTTGGATTTGTGGAAAACGGTATGTATATAGTGGATTTCTCGAAAGAAACTACACATATTGCCACATGTCTAATGGCTAAATCCGACGTGGGGTGGCTTTGGCATCGCTGCCTAGGTCACGTCGGTATGAGAAATTTGCAAACTCTTGTGAAGGGTGAGCATGTGATAGGACTAACAAGTGTGAATTTTTCCAAAGATCGTCCTTGTAGCTCTTGTATTGCCGGAAAGATGCATGAGAAGAATTATCCCAAGACATCAATCATCGCCACAACAAGACCCTTTGAGCGCATTCACTTGGATTTATTTGGGCCTCCCACATATGATAGTCTTGGTGGCAAGAAATATTGTTTGGTTATTGTTGATGATTATACAAGATACACTTGGGTTTTCTATATCAAGAAGAAGAGTGAAACTCAAGAAAGATTCATTACTTGGGCTACCGAAGTGCAACGCCAATATGACACCAAGATCTTATCCATTAGGAGTGACAATGGTTCCGAGTTCAAGAACTATACCATGGATGAATTCTTGGGTAATGAGGGGATAAGACATCAATATTCCGCCGCGTACACCCCTCAACAAAATGGTGTTGCGGAGAGGAAGAATCGCACACTTATTGATATGGCAAGAACTATGATGGCCGAGTTCAAATCCCCATATAACTTTTGGGCCGAAGCCATCAACACCGCTTGTCATCTATCTAACCGACTCTTCCTTCGTCCGATGATTGGCATGACTCCATATGAGCTTCTAACCGGTAACAAACCCAACCTCAAATATCTTCGAGTTTTTGGGTGCAAATGCCAAGTATACATAAAGGGAACTAGATTGTCTAAGTTTGATGCTAGAACTTTTGAAGGTATTTTTGTTGGTTACGCCACGAACTCCCACACTTATAGAGTCTACAACATATCCACCGGGTGTGTTGAAGAATCTATGAATGTGGAATTTCATGAGGATAATGGCTCCCAAGTGGAGCAAATTGATTGTGATGATGTAGGTGATGAACCATCCTCCATAGCCATAGGAAGAATGGGTGTAGGTCCACTTATACCCATTGAGGGACACCTTGTGGCAAATGAGGATGGAACTAGCTCTACGCAAGTGGAGCCCTCTACATCAACCACCAATCAAATGGTAAACCAAGAACAAGAAGAAGATCTTCATGTGGATACCTCCCATCAAGAAAGTGATCAAGATCCACCCAATGATAATGGTGGAAATGGTCTTGGTGATACTTCACCAAGAACTCCAATAAGGGTGGACAATGGTCTTGATGAAGGAAATGATGAGGATATTCCACCTAATGAACATCCCGATGATGCTCTAGTTCGTATCATGTCTCGTCAAGCATCAAGATTGCAACAAAAGTCACTATATCAAAAGAATATCATTGGTGGCTTGGGAAGAAGTGTCTCCACTCGTGGACAAGTACTCAAGTTTTTTGGTATTCACTCATATGTCTCTCATGTTGAACCCACCAAAGTGTATGATGCTCTTGAAGATGAAGATTGGGTTCAAGCTATGCATGAAGAGCTCCATAATTTTGAAAGGAACAAAGTATGGTCTCTAGTGGAAAGACCCAAGGATCACAATATCATTGGAACTAAATGGGTGTTCAAGAATAAGCAAGATTCTCATGGGCAAGTGATTCGCAACAAAGCACGATTGGTTGCTCAAGGCTACTCTCAAATCGAAGGACTTGACTACGGTGAAACTTTCGCTCCCGTAGCTAGGCTTGAATCCATTCGTATATTACATGCATTTGCCACTAGTCATAACTTCATCTTGCATCAAATGGATGTTAAAAGTGCCTTTCTAAATGGACCTTTAAATGAAATGGTATATGTTAAACAACCTCCGGGATTCGAGGATCCCAAGTATCCTAACCATGTCTACTTCCTCCATAAGGCTTTGTATGGCCTCAAACAAGCCCCACGTGCTTGGTATGATCACTTAAAGGAGTTCTTAGTAGATCGTGGTTTCGTACTTGGGGTAATTGATCCCACTCTCTTTACCAAAAGTGTATATGGACATTTCTTTGTATGTCAAGTATATGTTGATGATATTATATTTGGATCCTCTAACGTGAGTTTTCTAGATCAATTTGCCAAACTAATGACAAGTGAATTTGAGATGTCTATGATGGGAGAATTAAAATTCTTTCTAGGTTTTGAGATCAAGCAATATCATGAAGGGACTTTTATTTGTCAAGCCAAATATATTCAAGACATGCTCAAGAAATTCGATATGATCAATGCCAAACCATTACCTTATCCAATGCCAACAACCACAAATCTCTCTTTGGATCATGAAGGTATACCGGTAGACCCCAAACTTTATCGATCCATCATTGGATCTTTGCTTTACCTTTGTGCATCTAGACCGGACATTATGTTTAGTGTGGGTTTGTGTGCAAGATTTCAATCTAACCCCAAGGAAAGCCATATGATTGCGGTCAAGAGGATTCTTAGGTACTTGGTTGACACTCCCACTCATGGTCTTTGGTATCCATCAAACACAACTTTTGATCTTGTGGGATACTCGGATGCGGATTGGGGAGGTGACAAAGTGGATAGAAAATCAACCTTGGGTGCTTGCCAATTTCTTGGTAGGTCTCTCGTGTGTTGGTCTTCCAAGAAGCAAAATTGTGTACCATTTAGGTACTGTTATTTTGATGCTTGTACCTATGTTAGCTTGCATGTCTCTTAATAGTAAAGCATGTGTAAGCATTGCTATCATTATGCACTAGTATTGTTTCACTAGATTAAATAGCCTTATGTTTTTATCTTGTATGCAAAGTTTTTCATGAGTAACCAGAGGCTTAGTACCTATTTCTGCTTGGTATTAGTAGGCCATAGCCCACTGGTCCCATTGCATTTTGGCTTGAGGATGAAAATCCCCAACCATACACATGTGTGAGAATAGCATGTTTCACTATGTGATTGATTTCTATTTTCCACCATGGAAAATATAATTGTTTGTTCTCACCTATGCAAGTGAGAAGTTTATTTCTTATTAGTAAATACTAGTATGTTTAGGTGTGATCCTTTTGTTAGCATAATATTCCTTAGGGGTATCATGTTAAGAAATGTTTCACTATCGTGTGCTAAAATTAAATTGTTCGCGAATAAAATAAATTCCTCTTGATTGGTAGATTGTTTGTGAATAATTTTAAATTGAGTGTATGGATTTTTGAAAAGGTTTAGATAACTTTTCATTAATTGCATAGCTACTGGTTGTGCGAGTTATACCTTGCTTGTTTGCTAGTAATTGGTTAGAGAAAACATAAATTGCTAGAAGGAATTTCTGCATGCTTAATGGTTGATTCATAAAATTACTCTGGTGCTTGTGCTTACTAACATGAGTAGGATTGGTGTACTGTTATTAGGTACACTTATATTCATGACTTGCTTGTTTAATTTTAAACATCATGATAGCATTGTTTGCTTCTCTAGAGTGAAACTAGTTTCACCACTAGAAAATGGTGATTTTTGCTCTAGTATTACCCTCTTTTTATTTTATGAGTATATGTGTTGATATAGCATGTTTAGGAAGTTATTACTTCTGTTATCATGCCATGAATTATTTAGTTGCATGTTCTATGGTTATAGGATATGATTATCTCTTATAGCATGCTAGTGTAGATTTTTCATACTAGTGTGTTATTTGTGCAGTCCTGTTTTTTTATGCCTGTGTAATAGGAGTTTTATCTTGTGTGAAGATGGTGTTTTAGAGTATCTTTATGATTGAAATCATTGGTTTTTACCTACTGGTTGTTTGCTAATTGTTCATGATTGATGGTTTCCAAAACCTCTAGTAAACAATAAACTAGCGAATAAATAGTCTATTCATCTATGGTGTTGTTTGCTTTCTTATTGGATTTTGTTTAAATGTTTTACCTTAGCATGAGTTTATACTTGTGTTATGATTGTGCTTAAGAGTATCTTAGGAAACTAAAACATCCAACTAAAATCATGAACGTATTAAGTGATAGTTGCTTGTAGGGAGTAACATCCACTGTCGTGGGTATTTGTTCTGTCTGTTTGTTTTACCTTAGCAACCTAACCTTTGCACCCACAAGCTATATATTTTAGCTTCCTATATACCTTGTTATGAGAGTGGTACACCACTCCATATGTGGTATGTAAGATGTGGGATATAGCTAAGAACTCATGTAATAATTTACGGTACGTTTCCAGGTAGTTCTGCACTAAAAGGAGCTAGTTGGCAGTAGTGACGTTATCAGAAATTTTAAAAATTGGCGGTTGAGTAAATTGATAATTAGAGATTTTCTGAAAGACGGGTGTTTGGATCTAAGGTTTTGAGTATGACAACCAACTCCCGTGAAAAGAATTTGCTAATTTAGGGGATTGCCCCGCCTCCCAAGAAAAGTCAAAGGGGGGAAGCACCAGCACTCCAACACTAACATTGTGTTTGTTGGCCCTCCCTTAGTCCTCGCTTGTGAATCTCGGGGACGAGATTCTTTTTAAGGGGGGAAGACCTGTCACATCCCAATTTTGGAATACCTGATAACACAGTTGTTTTGCTAATTGCTTCACAAATAAACTTTGGTTGTGTTTGTTTGAGTGCAACTAAACAAACTAATTATATAAACTTGCAAACTTAAAAAGATAGCAAAGCAGTGAAATAAAAATATTCAACATATTATTCCAATGACCTTGGCAATATTTTCTAAAGTAAATATTGATCAAAGAGTTTTCCAAAACTATCTTATGAATCCCATACTTGTTGAATATTATTCCAAGGCCTAAGTTAAGAAAGAGGAAACAGTTAATAAATTTCCCTAAAAGATCATCAGGAAAAAGAGGCATTCTTAGATGCTTCACCAAAATCTGATCAAATGTTTTTCCAACCTTGCAAGCTTAAAAACAAAAGTATTGGAGAGCATTGACTTGCTATCTCTAGTCACATAAATATTTTGGCAAAGCATTGTTAAAGAAAAGCCAAGTGCCTTATTAAATCGAATTTCCAATATTTCCAGAAACAGGAAACTCAAACAAGTTACTATTGGAAACTTTCTTCAAATGATCTGAAATTAATACCAGTGCTTCCTTATATAAAATAAGGAACACACACAAGAGGAGATAAAAAATTGAATCCATTAAAGGCCTGAAAACATGATTTTTCTCCACAGCAACATTTGGGATTTTGAACAAGTTTGTTCTACAACAATTTTCAAAATGCCATGAAATAAATACCACATTCTCTATATCATAAATAAGGATGAAAACCAAAAGGGAACAAGTTTTTGAATAATTTAAGTTGCCAAAAACCCGTGTTTTCTAGACAGCACCTTTTAGAAATTTGAACAAGTTTGTTCTATGAAGTAACGCAAAATGACTTGAATTTTCTACCACATAAGGAACACATCAAATAAGGAATGTGTGCCAAAAATTATCATTTTTGGAAACTCCTAAGTAGTCTAATAAATTCAATGTCCATTTCTGTAAGAATTGAAATTTGAACAATTTTGAATTATCAAGTTTATCAAATTGAGCCAATTTTCACATATGTTGTGCACCTTAACTAATAAGAATTTTGGGAAAAAGGATTTCAATTTATAACTTTGGTTGCCTAGTGAAAACATCAATTTTTAGAGAGGAAAAGGACCTTTTTGTAAAATGCCAGGGACTTAGTTGAAAACTGAGTCATCTTCTTCCTCTAGCTCCTCTGTAGATGCAGTGACCTACCCCCATTGCTTCGATTAGAAGGTATCGAGGAGGATAGAGGCCCCCCATGTGCTCATGTCTCCCACATGCCCCCTCTCTCCCCCCGCCCACTCGAGCTCTCCTCTCTCTGCTCAAGAAAAAGCCCCAACCCGAAACCCTAGTCCATGCCCGCCGTCGATTAGGCCGTGGCTGAGCTCGCCGCCGGCCGCCGTGCAGCTCACCGTATCCGCCTCGACGTGTTGATCACTTGTACTGAAGGAATCGTGGCGAATCGACTCGAGGAGGCCGCGCCGTCCAACCTTCTTCCTCGAGCCCGGCGGACTCCGGCGAGACATCCCCGCGCCCTCGACCCTCCTCCGTCCTCACCGAGACTTCCATCACGTTCGTGGTAAGCAGGGGAATCTCCCCGACCCTTTTTCCCCCTCCCTCTCCCTTTAGAACGACGCCGAGCCATGGCCGCTGTCCGGCCGCCGTGAGCCCTCGTCGCCGCCGCTCTCCGACGCCCTCCCGGGAAGCGGCGCTACCTTATTTTGGTTCCCCTCATTGAGACCAACGCGTAGACGTTTTCGTTTCGCAAAATGGTGCACAGACGCGTCGATTAGCACCTCGCCGGAGCTCTCCCGCCGGCGGGTGACGTCGCGTGGGCGTCACGCTGACGCCAGCGCGGCTGACCGCGCGCTGGCAGTTGAACCTGCCCGTGGGGCCGCGATCTGCGCGCGTGGCAGCCACCGTGTCCGCTGGCCCGCGAGTCAACGACTATGGCTGGATCTGCTCGCGGTGCAGGTGGATCTGGCCGGCCCAAGTTTAGATCTGGCACATGTGATGTTTGTTTTTCCATTTATTTTTCACAGAAACAGACATGTTTGCTTTTGGCTTTAAAAACCTACCTAAAAGATGAATTTGACCAAACCAAAATTCACAGTGGTAAAGAAACAAAATCTAAACCACCTCCAACTTGTAGATCTACATTTGGATGAATGGTTTAGAAATGAAAAATGTTTTGGCAACAGGTACCAGAAACACCAAAATGAGTACCATTTTAATTTCACAACTCAGAATGAGGTGTATCCAATTGCATTGGAAAGCCCTTGAAATTTCCTAACAGGAGCAATTAACCTTGATTCCGAATTACTTGTATTTTTGAAATTGCATGCAATTTGGTAAAACACCAGAGAGCACTTTGGTGATTTTTATAAAATTATTAAAAATGATTTTTGATGCAAACTCAACTGGATGGTCTTGTATATGTTAAGGTCTATCCGAAACTAGCTGGGTTTAATTTTTAGAGCATCATAGAAAATTTGGTGGACAGATCTCTAAATTGCTTGTTTCTGCCATTTTTGCATTTTAGGAAATTAAATTGTGTGAATATATTTGTGTTGTAATATTGTTTTCTAACATGTACAATGTCGAATCTCTGACTCCACAAATCCCTCAGGTGACCCTATCGGGTTTCGACTAGGAGAAGTCATGAGCGTTGGTGGAATCGTCGGCTTGACAGGGGGCGAGATTTACCCAGGTTCGGGGCCCTCGAAGAGGTAAAACCCTTATTCCTGCCTTCTGCTGATCTGTATTGGATGATTAGATCGGTTACAGGTTGCTCGAATCGAGAATAGATCTCGAGTACCGAGGCTTTTTGGTCGTGCGGTATTACTTGGTCCTCTCCTAGGGGGGCTCTCATGGCCTTATATAGATGGCCAGGTCTCGAGTTCTACCCGGAGAGGACTCCAACCCTAGCCGGGTCGGTTACATGTTTTCTAACTTAACCCGCAAGTTTAGTGCGGGTGGGCTTCACGCGGGCCTTCTAGAGTACCTCGAAGGCGCCTCTTCTTGGGCTTTGTCCCTGGGCCTGAGAGGGGGTGTCCTTACCCGCAGGGTCCAGGATCCATATCTTCGTCAGTAGCCCCCGAGCGTTTGCTCGATTGGGATTTTTCCAGTCGAGTAGACGGTCAAACCTTTCTTGATCTTTTCTGGAGGACCAACTCGACAGTTTAAAGGGTGCGTTCCCTGTATCATAAGTCATCGTGCTCGAGTAGTGAGCAAAATAAGTGCCTGTTTGTACGGCTTTTTTCACAGAAGGATGTGGCTTAGTAGCTTGGCTCTCCCGAGAGATCAGGGCCAATTAATCGCAACTAGGGCAAAAACATTCCTGGCCTACACAGATTCGAGACCTCCGACTCGAACCCGATGAGGTGATCGTTGCGACTGGGCCGTTGTGGACTTATCAAATCGAACTTAACCTATGGGGGTACCCGGCGCGTCCGCTAGGATTTTTCTTCGTGTTGTTGACACGGAATTACACCGGAGGACGCAGCTTTCGAGTGCGATTCCAGGCCCAAAAGAGAGATCTTTTCAGGTCTTACCTACATATTCGAAGAATATGGCATCCGGATGTGCCTAGTCGGCTGAACAATCCAGGTTTTTATGATGTAAATTTATCATGTGTAAGAGAGGCAGGTTCTTCCTACCCGATTGATTTGTTTGAGTTCTATACGAAAGAAATTTCGTGCTGGAAGAAAAGCTAAGCCCATATGAAAGAGTTTTCATGTTCGGGATGCTGTGCCCATACGAAAGATTTTTCGTGTATAGGGTATTTTTCTCTTGTTCGAAGAAGTTTTGCTTCATGAATTGTTCACGGAAAAGTTGCTTTTATCCGAAGGAATTGATGTTCATACGAAGATACTTTCGCGTTTGAACTTCCAATCGAAAAGATCTTTGATTTTGAATGACAAATGCCATGACGTCATGGCGCACTCCTCTTCTCCTGATGGGACGTGACGGGGTGGCAGCAGGTGGTGGCCCACCTGGTCAGCTTTTTGACCGGGAAACGAGACGTCGTTCCCGATTTTTACGCGAGACGCGCAGTAAATGCGCACGATCTTCTGTTAAGATCGTGGCACGAAATAGCGCTGGCCGCCGCTTCGTTTCATCTTCACGCGTGGCGGCCGTGATAAGCGCCACGTAGCGCATCGTACGGCTGAGATCGTCTTGCTCCGTGTATAAGTACGGGTGTTAGCGCTACGGTAAATCTTTCCCAGCTCTCTCTCTTCATCTTCTTCCTCGCGCCCACTTTCGTCTTCCTCGCGCTCGAGCTCGTGCTGCAAGCAATGGCTGGCGGAAAAAGACGCGGTGCTGCCGGCTCTGCATCCGGTGAACCTTCTGCGCAACCCGCGCCCCGCGACGGCGACTGGCGCTCCCCCAACACCACCGCGAAAAGCATCAAGGAGATGCAGCGGGAAGGGTTGCTGCCGGCGGAGACGGAGAAGCGAGTCCGTCTCGGAAAAAGGGAAGAGGTACCCAATCCTCAATCGAACGAGCGCGTGGTCTTTGTGGACCACGTGACTCGGGGTCTTTCCTTTCCTCTTCATCCCTTCTTCCTCGGGTTGCTGTGTGTCTATGGCATACAGCTTCACGATCTTCCCCCGAACGCGGTGCAGCACATTTCGTGCTTCATCGTGTTCTGCGAATGCTATCTCGACATTCGCCCGCACTGGGCGCTTTGGAAGGCGCTCTTCAAAGTCCGGATCTTCCGCGAGAGATCGCGGGTGGAGTCCGAGCTCGGAGAACCGCTTCGCACAGGCGGCTTCGGGATCCAAGCTCGACAAGAAGGCAGCTACTTCAACATGCATTTTGTCGACTCCGCTCAAAGCTGGCGGAAGAGGTGGTTCTACGTCACCGACAACAGCTCGGGTGGGATTGTGGAGTTCCACCCGTTCGCTGTTCTGACAAGGCGAAAGTCCTGGGGGCACAAGATGTCAGCCGAGGAGACTCAGACCGTTGCGCCCTTACTCGCAAGAGTAGCTGCTCTCCGGGATCAGACTGCGGGAGTCGTGCTCAACGGAATGCATCTGGCGAGCATCTTTTTGAAGCGCAGGATCCAGCCACTTCAACAAAGGCCCTCCGCTATGTGGGAGTACCAAGGCTCAGAGGACCCCAGCCGAGTAAGCCGCGAGGAGCTTTCGAATGTAGAATTCGAGAAGAAAATCGCGGGTATCACTCGACTGAAGGTGGGGGAGAAATTCCCCGATTGTTCAGTCGAAGCCTTTGCCGCTTCAAATCCTCCCCCAGCCGAGGTTAGTTTCTTCCTTCTCGTCTTTGAGTTGTTCCCTTTTTGTTCTGAGTTCTAGTCGATAAGATTTTTCTCGTCTTCTTCTTGTCTTTGTAGAGCCTAGCTATGGCGGACTGCTACCCGCCAACCGCGGGGGAGGCTGCCTCAGAGCAAGTGTCGAGTCATCAAGACGGCGCGATTGACACCAGCGTCGCCAACGCCTCTTCGAGTTCAGAACACGATTCTTCGGATGACGTTGAAGACTCGAATGGCGCTCCTACGAAACGTCGTCGGGTAGATGAGGACGAAGCTACTTCCAAGGATAAATCCTTGGAAGCATCGCCCAGTCGAGCTCCTATCCATGCGACTCCACTTCGCTCCCTTGCTCCTTCGCCTTCGTTCCCAGTGATGACGCCGCTTGGAACGCGGACTTGCTGGATGACGACGAGGATGACGAGTAAGTGCTTCTCCCTTATTCTTGGTCGAACATTTTCCGTGCTTCAATATCGATGGTTTCTATCTTTCGCTGCAGTCTGCAGATGATCAGTCCTCGCAGGTACGCCGCTGCCGTTCCTCCCGAAAAGAGGAATAAGGCAAAGGATGCGGGTGAAACTCCCACCGCGGGCACCGTCCAAAATTCCCCCAGAGCAGCCCCCGAAGCTGCGGCTGTGGGACGTGAAGCCCCCAGCTTTGCCGCCAGGACTTCTGCTTCTAAGGAGGTGACGGATAGCTCCGCGGATCCGCTCTCTCGTGCCACCAGCCAGGTAAACTTCATCTTCTATCTTCAAATTTTTTATCGGGTGCACGACAGTGCTCCTGATGGGAGTAGCCCCCGAGGCTGTAGTCGATCGCATGCGATCGGCCACAGGCTCAAAGTCTGGTTTAATTCTTCTTCATGATTTTATTTTTATCGGGTGCACGGCAGTGCTCCCGATGGGAGTAGCCCCCGAGGCTGTAGTCGATTGTAAATAATCGGGTACAGACTCCAATTTAATCCTTTTAACTCTTCCGTCTTCGTGGTTTTGCAGTCGCTTATTGATTCTCTTGCGGCGATTGGTCGCCGCGTCGTTCTCGCCGAGTCGGATTGCGAGTCACTTCGAACGGACCGTAGCCGACTTCAAACTGAAAACGTCCTTCTCAAGGGTAAGCTTTATCATCTCCCTGTCTTCAGTATTCCGTACATTCTTGAGTTTTGATAAGCATCTCTTTGCAGCTCGACTTGAATTTGCGGAATCCGAAAAGGTCAAACTCTCTGAGCAGGTAACTGCTCGGGAGGCTGACCTGACGGCCATTCGACAAGAGCTGGAGGTTTCCCGCATGCAATCGGAAGATCTTGGTCGACAGCTTGCGGATGCGCGGAAGTCCTTGAAGGAGTTAGAGGAAGCTGGCAGTAAGGCCGATAACGACGTTGTCGGGTTCCTCCGTCCCCTTGCTGAGCGTTTCGCGGGTAAGTGTGCTAAGCTTTTGCGACTTTGATTCTTCATTTCGCTGAACTTTGCTAAGTATTATTTCCTTCTTTTGCAGGTCTTCTGGATGTTCCTCTAGAGATCCCTGGACTCCAGCGGGTGGATGTGGTAACCGACACACTTGCCCAGCTTAAAAGGCACGCTGATGGAGTTCTCTCCATGATTAATGATGCTACTCAAGTGCTGGTGCAACTGCACGGTCTCCTCATCGCCAACGCCACTCCTGCACCCGCGCTAGATGATCTGTTGAAGGTCTTCTCAGAAGGCAAACTTCTGGATGCCTTCGCGGTTGCACAGGCGGAGTCTGGTGCAAAGACCGTGATACAATTCGCTTTGGCGCACGGAGTCGAAGGTTTGGAGGAGGCGTACTCATCTCTTCCAGTCGACCCCTCCACGGGCAAAAAGGTACGGCTCTCTCGTTTTGGCGAGCAAGCCGCTATTCTTGCTCGGAAGCTGTCTGAGATTTTTGCTCGACTGCGGGGAGGGGCGACTGCTGCTAGCGGGAGCACCAATGTAGCTTCATAGTTTTTCTTTTTTCTCCTTGAATGTAATGAACCTTGGGATGTATTCCCGTACCTTTGTTGTCTTTAATCGAAGAATTCATCTTGCAACTCATTCCCTTTGTTTGTGCGTTGTCTCCCGATGGGAGTAGCCCCCGAGCGTTTTCAGGTATGCGACTAGAAATGACTCGAGTAGGGCATCTTACTTCTTTCGTTGTATTCTTCCAGGCTACTGGGTTTGCCGCGGAAACTTCGGGTGGATGTGGTACTCCAGTAAATCCACTTGTTGCCGCTGTTGGCACTTTTGCGGGCCTTCGTGATAAGGTCCAGGAGGGTGAGCGCAAGCTAAAAGCTATGCGCGGGATAGCCGATGTGGCGAAGTCCAAGCAGAAATTGGCGGCTGAACGCGAACAATTTCTGATGGATGAGTTGGCTGTAGTCGCAAGGGACTTGCTTTGTAAGTAGTGCAGCCCCCGTGCCTTTTTCTTCCTTGTTTCCTTATCTGACTGAGTGTGTTTTTGCTCTTCAGTCGTTAATCCGGATGACAGGGAAGAAAAGCAGTGGGTAGAAAATCACATCCTTCAAGAGGCTAGTAGCTCCAAACCTCATGCAAATAATTTTTGGTCTGATCGCAGTCGGGGTTTTGTGATGGCCACCTTGAAATTTCGAGTCCTCCAGGCGAGAATTCTCGTGAGTTCTTTTCACGAGGTCTTGGTTGCGATGAACGCTGCATTTTACCCACTCGAAAAGGGTCCCAAAGACTGGGGCTATCTTCTCAGTTTGTTTGGACGTGAAGGAGAAGTTCGCGCGTGTGTGCGCAATCAGATGACGTGCGGCGCGGTTGTAGCTCTCTCTTTTGTCCGCATATGGCATCCTGAGATAGATGTTAACTCCGTTGCTCGGCGCCCAGATTATGCAATCGAGGATATCTCGCCGTACTATGATGTTGTACGTCCTGCAGCGGAAAAAATTATCCGATTGACCTCTGAGGAGGTGGATAGAGTTTTAGCGACTGAGAATGCTCAGCGCTTTGATTGATTGTCGGATGTAATTATCCTGTAATCTGTTTATAGTTTGTAAGAACTGTTGTAAGGTGTATAACCTTGTTTGTATGATGTTTTTCTCTGATGCTTAGTTGTAGGTGTAGCCCCGTGTGTTTTATGGGATGTGTACCTGTAACTTTTAGCATGTAAAGAACGAGAAGCTTCGAGTGAATATGATGAAGGAATCATGTCTTTATTGCAATGACTGAGAAGCCATGTATTCGAACTACAGGACTGGCTAGTATAGCCTTATTTTTGTTGTGATAACAAGTAAACCTATGGATAAAATTTGCGGAGGTGTGCAATGTTCCACGGATTGGAGTAGATCCCTCCGGTCGCCGGATTCTTTAGCCTGTAGGCTCCGCCTGGGATGACTTCGTGTATGATGAAGGGTCCTTCCCAAGGTGGTTCGAGCTTGTGTCCTTCCTTCTGTTTGAGCCGCAGCACCAGGTCCCCAACCGCGAATGCTCTGTGGCGTATGCGGCGACTGTGATAGTTGCGCAAGGATTGCTGATATACCGCGGATCTTGCGAGTGCGATGTCTCGCATTTCGTCGAGTGCATCCATATCTTCTGCGAGCGCCCTGTTGGAAGTTTCTTCGCTGTAGGCTACAACTCGTGGGGCGCTGAATCGGACGTCCTCGGGAAGGACTGCTTATGCCCCGTATACCATGAAGAATGGCGTGTACTTCGTTGATCGATTAGGAGTTGTGCGCAGGCTTTAGAGTACGGAGGGTAGCTCTTCCGCCCAATGTCCTGCGGCGGGGTGTAGACGATCGAGTAGTCGCTTCTTGATGCCAGCCGAAACTAAGCCGTTAGATCTTTCGACTTGTCCGTTCGTTTGCGGGTGAGCGACTGAGGCAAACTTGAAATTGATACCTTTTTCCTCGCAGAACTGTTGTGTCTCCTTTGCTGTGAAATTTGTACCATTATCTGTAATGATGTCGTGTGGCACACCAAATCTACATACAATGGAGTCGAGAAACTTGACGGCGCATTGGGCGCTTGCTGAGGTTACTGGCATAGCCTCGATCCATTTGGTGAACTTGTCGACTGCGACCAGCAAGTGTGTGTATCCACCTGGTGTGGACTTGCGTAGTGGCCCAACCATATCTAGCCCCCATTGTGCAAAGGGCCAGGCTATTGGTATCATGTGTAATTCCGTAGCAGGGGCGTGTGGCCTTGGTGCAAATCGCTGGCAGGCGTCGCATCGTTCGACCAGGCTTTTTGCATCGTTGGCTGCTGTTAGCCAGTAAAATCCTGCTCGGAAAGCTTTTCCCATTATTGTTTTCCAGCTAGCATGATGTCCGCAATCTCCTTGGTGTATGTCCCGGAGCAATTCCTTGCCATCTTCGGGTGCGATGCAACGCTGAAGTATTCCCGAGATACTTTGCTTGTATAATTCTCCATTGACTCCTCGAAAGGACTTGCTACGCCTGATTATCTGTCGGGCCTCACGTGGATCGGCCGGGAGCTGTCTGTTGAGCAGGTAGTCGAGATATTTCTGCGTCCAGACTGACTCGACCAGGAAAACCTGTCGTGATATATTATGAATAAGCTCGATAAGCGCGACCTGCGGGCTGACCTCTGTTTCTGGCGCTGCTGCAGCTTTCTTCACTTTGACCGATCGCTTGATCATCCGTTCAAAGTATATTCCTGGCGGTATGGGTGTATTCGTGGAACCCATGTTTGCCAGTCTATCTGCTTCTTCGTTGCTAGATCTCGCAATGTGCTTCAGCTCGCAACCTTTAAAGCTTCCTTCGAGTAGATTGTACATGTCACGATATGCGACCATGTTTTCAGCAATGGCGTCGCATTCTTTCATCGTCTGCTGCACTATGAGATTGGAATCACCGTAGATCATTAATCGGGTAGCTCCACAGGCGATTGCCATCTTCATCCCGTGCAACAGGGCTTCATATTCTGCGTCGTTGTTCGAGGCTGGATCGTCTGGTGGAAAGTCCAGTCGCAGGACGTATTGCAGCTTGTCTCCCCGAGGTGAAATAAGAACGATTCCAGCTCCTGCTCCTTCGTTTCTCTTGGATCCATCGAAGTACATTATCCAATTGCTCGTGTACTCGGGTGGTCCGGACGTTTGTAGCTCTGTCCATTCGCTGAGGAATTCCACGAGTACTTGAGATTTGACTGCTTTTCGTTCTGTATAGGTGATGTCCCAGGCGCCCAACTCGATGCTCCATTTTGCTATTCTTCCGGATGCCATAGGGTTGTTCATGATTGTCCCGAGTGACGCATCATTAACCACTGTAATGGTATGTTCCTGGAAATAATGTTTGAGCTTTCGGGCTGTGAGAACAACTCCATATGCCAGCTTCTGATAGTGAGGGTATCGTTGCTTGCATGGCGAGAGCACTTCGCTGATGTAATATATTGGTCGTTGGACTCCGTACGCTTTGCCGTCTTCAGGTCGTTCGACCACGATTGCTGTGCTGATGACCTGGTTTGTAGCGGCTAGGTATAGTAGAAGCGGCTCCCTTTCTTGCGGTGTTGCAAGGACGCGCCTGCTTTGCAACGATCGCTTCAGGTCTGCGAACGCTTGTTTAGCTTCGGGTGTCCACTCGAATTTGTCCGTCTTCTTCAGTGATTTGTAGAAGGGTAACGCTTGCTCTCCCAATCGTGCGATGAACCTGCTTAGGACGGCTAGTCGTCCTGCGAGCTGCTGGACTCCGCGTAGATTGGTTGGCTCCTTCATAGTCAGGATGGCTTGTATTTTCTCCGGGTTGGCTTCAATGCCTCTGGCGGATACCAGGTACCCGAGGAGTTTTCCTGCAGGGACGCCGAAAACGCATTTGGTCGGATTGAGCTTGATCCGATATGCATTAAGGGCGTCGAACGTTTCTCTGATGTCCTCGATGAGTGTGTCCTCTACTCGAGTTTTGATGACGATGTCGTCGACGTACACTTGTACGTTTTTGCCAATGAGATTGGCGAGGCATCTTTGCATGCAGCGTTGATATGTTGCGCCTGCGTTCTTCAGCCCGAAGGGCATTGTCGTGTAGCAGTAGACACCGTGGGGTGTGATGAATGCCGTCTTCTCTTCGTCTTCCCTTTTCATTCGGATCTGATTGTATCCCGAATAGGCGTCCAGGAAGGAGAGGCGTTGGCAGCCTACCGTAGAGTCCACGATCTGGTCGATTAGTGGTAGAGGAAAGTTGTCCTTGGGGCAGTGCTTATTTAGCGATGTGTAGTCGATGCACACCCGAAGGATATCCGTGTTCTTCTTGGGGACCAGCACCGGGTTTGCCAACCAGGTGGATATCTTGATCTCCCTAATAAAGTTGGCGGCTAGCAGTCTGTTTATTTCTTCTCCAAGCGCCTTCTGCTTGGGTTCTGAGAATCATCGAGTCGTCTGTTTGATGGGTTTGGCATTAGGAAAAACTTCGAGTGAGTGCTCGGCAAACTCCCTGGGTATTCCTGGCATATCTGAGGGCTGCCAGGCAAAAATTTCCCAGTACTCACGGAGGAGTTTGACGAGCGCGCCTTCCTATGCTGGCGAGAGGGTTGTGGAAACCATCGCGGTCTTGGCAGAATCCGTCGGGTGCACTTGGTGCTTGCGGGTGTCGCTGTTGGCGCTGAATTCCAGTTCAGGCGCGTTTTTCTTCGTGAGGGGCATAACGGAGTCGTCCGTGGTTTTTGCCAGCTCTTGAAGTTCTTCTTGCATCCCGAAATATTTCGCGATCTCATTGAATTCTATGTCGCACTTGTCTGACTTCTGGAAGTCTCCGTCGATGGTGATCACACCGTATTCGCCGGGTAGCTTGAGTTTCAGGTACGCGTAATGTGGTACTGCCATGAATCTGGCGAACGCTGTTCGGCCAAGGATGGCGTGGTACTGTGAGGGCCAGTCGACGACTTCGAAGTCCAGGAATTCCCTTCTGTAGTTGCTTGGAGAGCCCAGTACAACTTCTAAGTTGATTGTTCCGAGTGGACGGATTGCCTTGCCCGGAACTATCCCGTGGAAGGACGTTTCTGATTCCGTTAGGCCGTCCAGGTTCTTGTTCATTCGACGGAGTGTATCTGCGTAGATGATGTTGATGCCACTGCCACCGTCCATGAACACGCGGGCCAGGTCGTAATTTCCGATTTGAGCCTGGATGACGAGGGCGGCGTGTCCTGGTCGATAGACTTGTGGTGGATGGTCTTTCTTCGAGAACGTGATGGGCTGATCTGCCATCTTCAGGTACTCTGTCTTTGTTGGCGGTGTCTGCACTGCCATGCATAGTTTCCTCGTGTTAGTCTTTTGAGCTCTGCGAGAGGGGCATACCTTCTGTATCATCGCGAGTTGTCCTGCCGGGTTCGGGTATGCATTGGCTACATTGTTTTGTGGTCGTGGCGCAGGTAGTGCGGCTAGCGCCATGTTTGGATTTGCTGGTGGAGGTGGTGGTGGTGGTGGCTGGAATTGTTGCCCTCCTCCTGGCAGCGGTGGGTAGTTTTGGGTGGATGCAAATCTTTTCCTCGCGAGAGCATCTGAGATGTCAAGAAACTTTCGGCAATCCTTGAGAAGGTGTGTTGCCTTAGTTTTTCCCGTGCGCTTATCTATAAACAGGTGTAGCGAGCAGTATGCATCGAGATCCTCCTCGGGGGATTTTTCTTCTGCTTTTGGTTTCCACTCGCGACTTCCACGGCGACCAGAGTCGCGGTTTCGCGTGAATTCTGCCGCCACTAATTCCTCCCTGTCCTCGTGGTCGTAGTATTTCCTTCTCTTTCTTCGTCCATGGCGGTCGTCCTCGTGTGCGGGCGACGATGCTCTTTCATTGCGCACCGCGTCTTCTCCGTTAGCCCATTTTTCGGCTATGATCATTAGCTCCCCAATGGTTTTGGGCGCGGCTCTGCCTAGCTCTTCTCGAAACGCGGTTCTTCTCGCCCCTTTGGCGAAGGCCTCAATCGCCACCTCTTCCGAGATGGTTCCTGCGGTGTTCCTGAGTGTGGTCCACCGCTGGATATACTCTCGTGTGGATTCGCCACTCTTCTGTTTGCATGCTCGTAACTCTTCGATTGTGGCTGGCCTCTTGTACGTTGACTGGAAATTTTTGCAGAAATCACGGTGTAGGTCGTCCCACGATGCGTAGCAAGATTTGGGTCTTCTCTCCAGCCAACTATGGGCCGCGCCTGTAAGATGCAGATTGAGGTATTGCATGGCTGTGTTCTTGTTCCCACGTTGGCATTTTACTGCCGTGAGGTAGTCGCTTAACCACTGGGAGGGCTCGAGTGAGCCGTCGTATTTTGTCACCTCCGTGCTGAGCTTGAACCTCTTGGGTAGAGGTGCTTCACGGATGCTGCGAGCGAAACAGAGTGCTCCACAGGTTTCGTCGTCCGAGGACCTGGATGAGGAGCGCTCGCGATATCGTGAAGCTCTCGCTCTATCCACCTTCATTTGGGCGAGATCTGATCGCGCGTCGTGTTCGGACCGGTCGCGGTCGTTATCTTTCCTTGGTTCTTTGCTTCGTTTTCTCGAGCGGCTGTTGTGGTGCCGCGAGCTTTTGTCTCTCGGGCTGTCGTCGCTGCTGCTTCGACTATCGCCGCGGCGGCGGGCTTCTTTTCCTCGACCATGTCGTGGCGATTTGTCTTTTCTTGGGGATGAGCTTCTGTGCCTGCGGGGCGTTTCTTTGTCCTTGTCCTTCTCCTGTCGCTCCTTCTCCAATTGTTCTTCGGTCTTCTTGCGATCGTGAGAAGCGAGCCTTGCGGCCGCCAATCCTAGTCCTTTGCGAATTTGTTTGTACTGTTCCACCCGAGGGTCGCTTTCCGTCGGTTGGTTCATCTGCATGTAAGTTGCTGCGGCTAGGATCGCGGCAGCTGGGGTTTGCGGGTAGACGTTGCCGTCATCGTCGACCCTCATGAAGGAAGACGTGGTCGACCTGTCGGTCGCAGTCGCGGATTCGTGGCCCCTTGACGATGTTGCGTGTCCCTTCCTCGCGGGTCGGGTACCAACTGAGGGTGCAAGGGACTGTTCGACTCGTCGCAGGCTTGATTCGTCCGCTGCTCTTCTGCGACGGGCTAGATCTGCCCGGGCTTCTTTGATGTTTGAGGCCGCCCTTACTAGGTGGTAGTGGTAGGCGGTTAGGTCCTCCTGTGAAGCTCCTGCCGCGGGTGGCTGACTCCGCCGCATGGCTTCCTTGGCCCTTTTCCAGGCCTCCCGCGAGACGCCGATTATATCACGCTCGGTTGCGCTGAATTCGGTCTCTGAGGGCTGTTCCGATCCTGCCATGCAGACTTGGGCCAGTCGTGGCTCGTGCGTCCTAGGCGTAGGTCGGAAAGCTTCCCGTACCCGAGATGGTTCCTCTGTCGAGAGGGCATGATAGTCGACTGTGTTGAAGCGGATGGACTCGCCACTTTTCTCCATAGGAAAGCGCGAGTTGACGGCTCCAGATTCAGGTTCAGATTCATCCGAGAAGTGGAGGATTCCGTCTCTGTTCGCCATGAAGTTGAAGCTCCCGAACGTCAGGGTGACGCTCTTCTCCAGATCCTCGAACACCGGGCGTGATTCCGGCGAGTGAGGCGTGACTATGACGGATCCGATCCGTACAGGATTGTTCGGAGCCGTAGTCGATGGTTTCCAATGGGAGTTGGATGTCGATGAAGCCGAAGATGCCGGTGATCCAGCGCCCGCGATCCCCACGGTCGGCGCCAATTGTCGAATCTCTGACTCCACAAATCCCTCAGGTGACCCTATCGGGTTTCGACTAGGAGAAGTCATGAGCGCTGGTGGAATCGTCGGCTTGACAGGGGGCGAGATTTACCCAGGTTCGGGGCCATCGAAGAGGTAAAACCCTTATTCCTGCCTTCTGCTGATCTGTATTGGATGATTAGATCGGTTACAGGTTGCTCGAATCGAGAATAGATCTCGAGTTCCGAGGCTTTTTGGTCGTGCGGTATTACTTGGTCCTCTCCTAGGGGGGCTCTCCTGGCCTTATATAGATGGCCAGGTCTCGAGTTCTACCCGGAGAGGACTCCAACCCTAGCCGGGTCGGTTACATGTTTTCTAACTTAACCCGCAAGTTTAGTGCAGGTGGGCTTCACGCGGGCCTTCTAGAGTACCTCGAAGGTGCCTCTTCTTGGGCTTTGTCCCTAGGCCTGAGAGGGGGTGTCCTTACCCGCAGGGTCCAGGATCCATATCTTCGTCATACAAGTTGTGTGAACTTGTTTTCTAAGTGTTACTTAGCTATTTTAGCATGTTAGATTGTGTGGACTTGAGTTGAGAAGAAATAGGAATTTATGAGAATAGCATATTATTTATCTCTAGTTAAATACTTGCATAGTATTTTTGAGTGATTAATTTATGTGCAAGAACCTGGATTGTTGATTGTATCCAGTACCATGTTGGTACTTATTTTGTGTTGTTATCACCTCTGCTAGCTTTCATTTGAGTTGGTAGAGAAGCATGAGTATCTTTGTCATAACTATGAGAATGTTATGGAAAAATTCCCTCATGTGTGAAATTTTTGACATAAACATTTGTGGTTGTGTAGCCACATATTTTTGTGTTGTGTTTATAGGACCAGTAGCATTTTGATGATGTTTTTATGAGTACTTGACCCCTAGATTTTTCACTTGTGTGAAGATAATAGCATGTGTGAAGATAATAGCTTGCTAGGAAAAATCCATCTTTGGGGTGTTGTTTGACTCCTCTAGTAATGCCCTTTTTATTACCACTAGTATGTAGGAGTTGCCCTGCAAATTGATGCCTTGTTTTATTAAATGGGATATTTTTTTTATCGAAAGTATAGATGTTTTTCACTCCTGTTTTTATGACATGGACCCTCTGGTTGTATTTCAATTACTTGATTGAAATGCATCCATTGATTCTTCATGTTTGAGTAGTACTAGTTTCCTTAGCAGTTTTTGTATTGAATTTTTTTTTCTGCCAACTTGTGTTTGGTGGATATTTGTGTATCCTTGCATGAGGACATGTTTTCATTTTCCATTATGATAACATGGTTCCTTGTTTGCATTTTAGTACTTTACTTATTATGCATGCTTGCATAGCAAACCCTTAGTAGAAGCATGTCTATAGGATTCCTCCTTTTTAGTCATTGTTTCTATTGTTCTCACTATGAGAATTGTGTGTTTTGTGATGAGTCTATTGCCTTGTTGCACTTGTGTAGGCTCACTGATTTGTAAAAGTCACTTTTACAAATCATGTGTTTTATTTATTCTTGATGTGAATTTAGGCTTGTAGATTAGCTACCTTTTTCTTTTTGTGGTTTGGTTGATAGACCCATTGCCATGCTTATTTTTGTGAATGTTTTGTATACTTTTAGTAGTCTCACCCTTGTGAAACTAAGTATATTTTGGGTTTATTAATATCTTGGTATGAGAGTGGCACACCCACTGAATCCATGATATTGAGGTTGTGAGATATGTCCCTCCAACCTTAAGCTGTCTTATTAAATGGCATTTCTGCCAAGCGTGTTTGTTTGATTGTTTGCCTCATTAATAATTGTGTGATTGGTTATTATTAGTTTTCCTTGCTGTATGTATTGTTATGTATGGTTTCTTGCCTTGATTGGTTCTGAATGTGTGTCCTTTATTCCTTTTACGACGTTAGAAAACGAAGAGGAAGGAAGTGTCGGGAAGCTCTATTTCAAGTTCCAGTCACTCCAAAACCAGGGACACAAGGAGATACCAGGCAAGCCATCCTGATGCTTGCTGATACAATACTTATCATTATCTATCATGCATGTTTTACCTCTGAAGTTTTACCAAAACTTGATTATCAAAACTATTTTTGATGTGGCTATTACTACTATACTATTATATAGGTTAGTATTATGCCAGTAGTTAAACTTGGTAATACCAAGCCCATAAGCCACCATATGGTATTTATTACCATCAAATATACTAGTCCCTAAGTGGACACCCTAAAATTGTGATTCTACAAAACAAAGGCTTTACGGAAAAAACCCGGAGAAAAGGCGGATCCTTGTTCTCCGGAGGAATGTGGAAGTGGTCATTTTTGAGAAAGTGGTGTTTTCAAAAATGACACATAACCTAGTCTTCGCCGGACAACCTTTACCGTACTGCCACCCTACCCCAACATGGGCACGGGGCTTAACTTGAAGTTTGTCCTTGTTAGTGTGTGTTCTATCTCAATCGCTATAAGGGACGTCGTACCCTCAAACCGAATGTCGTGGAGACATAAAAGTGTGGGATTCATTTTCCCTCCGGTCGCATCAGTTGAGGCATCCTGGCTGGCGGGGATTAGCTCGGTGCCGGGGATGTGGTAAAACTCAACTGAGAGATAGACGTATACTAGCTTGAACATAGTGAATGGTTATGATCAGATATCTGATGTTTACATACTGTTGTTACAGTCCGTGGTTGTTCACGGTAGGTGTACTGGATCTGGTGGATGAGTACACCTCTGCAGAGTACAACTTTTTCGAAGAAGCCGCGTCCTCGGATATGGATAGTTGAATGGCCATGTAGCTAGCATTGTGTCAATGTTTTCAAAAGAGAAAGTTTTTGAAAGGGAATTTTTGGAAAGGAAGTGTTGAACTTGTGAAGTTCGGAAAGGAAGGAAAACACATACCGTGGAGGTATCGTTGATGATGGAAAGCCAGATGTTGTTATACAAAACAAAGTGTTTTGCAAAGAAAACCTTTTCTACTCTAAGCAAGAATTCTGGAAACTGATTCCAAGAAGTTTTGCAAAGAGAAAATATTCTTTAACAAAGCTTTACAAAACCTCTTGTACATGTGATATCTACAAGAGAAGTAAACCTATATTATTTTCTTCTGAAGTATCTTCTTCAGCGAAGATACAGATTAACCTGACTGCAACTGTGGTGTCATCATATATGAACACCATTGATAGTGAACCCTATTTATAGCCTACCTATTCCACCATATAAGCATATTTGCATGTTTGGTAAGTGACATGATGGATGTCTTGCTGAGTACATTCAAATGTACTCATTATGGTTTCGCCCCTGGTATCTACTTGCCAGACTTTGAGAAGGAGCCTCCGAAGGATATATATGAAGAGAAGTACGGAGCTGACGGCTTTGCGAACTAGGATCGTCTCCGGGTCAGCAGCCTGTAGGTTAAGGCGTGACTTGGGCTCAACTACGTTGTGTTTTTAATTGTCTTCCGCTGTGTTTGTTAAGTCGCCTGCCCTTTGTGGCAGTTGTGTTCAACTTGATCATGTGATCTTTATGTAATACCTTTATGTATTCGTGTAATGGATGATGTATTTCTGTGTGCCAACTTTGTATGTTGTTCACGACTGATCTTTCTGGGATCGTGAATGTATTCATACGGAGGGTTTCAGACTGCCGGTCTGGGGTCCTTACAATAACCTCGGGGTGTTCATCTTCCTCGGGGTTCTTACGGACTCGCTTGGCTGCACGCTTGCGACCTCCACCCTTCGAACCACTAGCACCTTGTCGTGGGATGATCACGGCAGATGTTACCAGGGGTAACTGATCTTGGGGCAAGTCGACACAGACGTTTGGGCGAGGATTTAGCTCAGAGGAAAACATGATGGAATTCAATCTGGTAGCCGGCGATGAAGTCGCCGAGTCTCCGATCTCACTTTATTAACTCGATCTCTTTGTGTACAATGGATACTCGATATTCGGCGATATGATTACTACTTGGATCTCTCTTAAACTAAGCCTAGGAGCCGGTTTATAAAACACCCGCACCCCTACCTGGCTTGCCCTCCAAGGCACACCTTGAGTCCTACCCGAACACCGCTTACAAATCCTAGCTTTCCTTACCGCAACCCACAATCCGGGTTACGAGGCCTACAAACTTTGGGCCTTCCAGAAGTGTCTTTATCCTTAGCCGGATCCTGCACAACGTCCTTTGGGCCGGGTTATACCTTGGAATTGGCCTACCGGGTTATTATCTCCCCATCAGTAGTCCCCAGAATAGCTTGGGCTTCTCGAGATTTTCTTTGAAGCGCACACTATTCCCTGCAAAAATATCAAACTCACCATTTCACGGGGGCCGGGTTAGATTGCTTTGATAAACAGCTAGGCCTAACTCCATGGTGGCCATATAGCAACCCGGCTTTTCTCCAAACCCATTACTCGTTTTTCCGATCCGGTAATCACGGAAAAGATTTATGTCACATCTATCCCGGAAATCTCGTCTAACATTTAACGTATATCTCGGAAAATCCGGGCAGATACGTTTTATCCGTAATTCCCGGTTCTCGCCCATCGGCCTAGGCTTATCCTGCCACACTCTATAAATAGGTACTTAAGGGTTAACCTAATCCCAACGGCTCATTTCTCCTTCTTCTTCTCTTCGCTTCCGTGCTCGAACTCACGGAGCACCACCACAGAAACCCCGCGCTCGTCTTTGGATCCATCCTATTGCAGGCTGCGCTCCGCTGCAATTCGTCCCGCGCCGCCGTCGACCCTCACCGCCGCATCTGTGAGCGTCTGGCCGGCAGTCACAAAGGAGCATTCCTATCACGTTATTCGCCGCCACGCGCTACTCCGATCTCCTCTGGTAAGCTTCTCGCACCCAGCAATTTGACCTTGCAATTTCTAGATTCACTCCAGATTGGATCTAGGTCGATCCGCGAGCCGTTGTTCTTACTGCGCTGAATTAAACCGCTTAGATACTTGCTAGCTCCTTCAACAACTTGTTGGATGATCTCATACCACCCCCCTACCGCTATTAATCTCCAATTTCTTCGTAAAATCACTCGCGAGTTCTCCTAACCTAGATCCATTTCGTCCAAACTTCCGCGCGTATCATTAACACCCGGAAAATCCTCCTTTTCCAGTTATTTTGCTTGCAGTAGAGACATGGGCAACCATCCGTGCGCCCCAAACTCATCTCAACACGTAAGTGACCAACGATTTCCACAGCCGTACTCGATACCCGGACACCTCGCAATCTTTGCTCCGGGATGCATTACCCAGATATTTTTTAGTCTTCACACTTTCCTAATATTTCAAACTCGGGTAATCCAACACTTCCGATTCTTATTTCCTGCACCTCTTTTTCTCGCGTTTTGCAGGTTAACCCCATGGCTCCAAAAAGGCAAGGGAAACAGCCGGCTCCGGTAAATACTACCCAAACCATATCGGCCAATTGGGGTCGATCTACAGTAACAAAGGCCAAGTTGGACGAGCTGGCCGAACTAGGAATTCTCCCCTCTCAGAAGGACATACACTGGAGGGCACCAGGCGACGAGACCCGTCCCACTCCTGCCGACAGTGAGGTAATTTGCTTCATTGAGCACGTGACCCGGGGATTCCGTCCTCCGGGTCACCCTTTCTTCCGGGAGGTCTTAAACTACTACGGTCTCCGGGTATTTGACATAGGGCCCAATTCCATGCTAAATATTACCCACTTCATCGTTCTATCGGAATCATACCTGTGCGTTCCGCCAAGTTTGACCCTTTTTATTGAACTATTCCAGTGCAAGCCGTGCTGCGAAAGCGGTAACGGAACACTTCTTACTTGCGGCGGGGTATCCATCCAACGCTGCAAGCACTCACCAATGCCAACCCTCAACTTAAACTCCCACGTCAAAAACTGGAAATTGTCTTTCTTTTATTGCCATGATACCTCCCCGGACGGCGAGAGGAAGCTGCCGGGTTACTCGGAGAGTCTCCTCGAGCCTTCCGAATCTTTCAACGCCTTTGCCCCTGACTCGGACAGGGAGGCGATCCAGCCTTTGCTGGCTAAGTTGGCTGTTTTCTCGGCCCAAGGCCTTCTTGGGCTCAACTTGGTAAAGACCTGGGTGGATTTGCGGATCCAACCCAACTCCATCCGCTCCAAGTTGATGCACGAGTACTCAGGGCACACCACAGACGCGCTCCGATATTCCACTAAGAACTTCGCAACCGGCGACACCATCAAGACCATCAAAGGCTTCCTGACTGAGAAGTTGGAGGTGATAAGAAATATCGCCGGGTTACCCCCATTCACTCGAGAAAACCCGGCTCCAGCAGTAAGACCCGGTTCCCACAACTTATTTCAATACTTTAACTTGATACTGCCTCTGATTCTTGCTTTCATTTCCTCGATCATAGGCTGAAGATCCGTTCTGGAGGATCGAAACCTCCCCCCCGTCCAAAGACCCGGAAGTGGAGGACGAGCCGGCCGATGATGATGAAGGTGCTTTCCCAAATCTTACATTCGCCTTTTACCTATACTACTTTCCTATCACCCATCTTTCTTCTTGTCTGATACATACTCGACTTTCAGGGTTGGAGGACGAGGAAGAAAAAGAAGAGGATGACCCGGAGGCCACCGAATCCGACCAGGAAGCCACAGTCGGAAACAAGAGGAAGGCCAGAGGGGTGATTGCAAAGGTTCCTTTCTCCTTCATGTCTTCTGAGCCTTACTCCTTCGAAACTATGCGTATTCTTAATGAACGGTTGTCACACTCACCACTCTTGAAGGATCTCCTCTCGGCTAAGCGCAGGGTAACCCGGAGTTCCCCGGGGGACGATCCCCTTAACCCGGGTATCCCCACTTCCCCTGCTCACCGAGCCAACATTCCTCCACCTCAGCGCCATCCATCTCCTAACCACCCACACGCTGGGCAATTCCGGGTACCGCAGCCGGTACCTTTGACAACTTCGTCCGCCTCCAGCAGCGAGCTCCCGCCGGATTATGCCATAAACACCGGGTAAAGGTCCTTTACTTGATATCCTTTTACACTTATTAACTCTTTAATATGTACTACTAACCACTCTTTCCTTTTCCCCTTTTAGTGCCCAAGTGACCACCGATGACCCGGAAATTCCTGAAGCAAAAAGGCAAGGAGGGGAAGAGCCGCACATTAACACGGATGCTGCAGCTGATGATGAGGCTGAGGACGGGCAAGAACAAGACCCCTTCAAGGACCCAGCTAAGCCGAAGACCGCATCCCCCAAATCCTCTGAAGAGGTAGATGAAGACATTATCTTAGAGACCAAGTCGGGCTCTCCTAACCCGGATTCCCAGACGATCCGGGTTTCGACCCCAAAAGTCGGAAAACTCCTTCAACCAGAAGACCAATCTGCCGGTCCTTCACGAATTCGTCCTGAAGACATGACGTTTGCCCAAATGCTTGATGCCCTCTACACCTTGAGGTCCGACGAAGAAAATATTTTAGACGCCTTGATAACAAAGCACAAGGTAAGTCCGAGCAATATCATCTGCATCCTTGTATAGTCCCCAAGTTCCGAGTGAATTACGGATTGATTTGCTTGGAACTTTGTGCAATGGCTCCAATTAACCCTTTTCCTTGTGTTATCCATCTAGGACTTTGCTGCGCAATCTGAGAAGAAACTGGCCAAAGCTGCCAAACGCATCGAGAAGGAGACAGCTCTGCGCGAAGCAGCGGAAGCTGAAGCGCGTAGAAGCGGAAAAATCACAAGGAAATACAGAAAAAGGGCTCATATGGCTGAAGATAGGCTGACGACTCTTTCAGTGCAGATTTCTGATATCTATCGCGTCGCAACTGGTACAATTTCTGGACTCTGGCGATTATGACCCATATTTCATTTGGTTGGATAACCGGATTTCTTACTCGTTACTTTCCTTGCTTTTCAACAGGTCCGGGTGAAGCTGCCCCTGAAGAAGAAGATGATACCGCCAAACTGCAACTGATTAAAGATACTATCCGGCAACTTGGTGCCGGCGTTGGATGGATTCTTGATGAGCTACGACTGCCGTGCGCTGCGCCGGGTAGCATGAAAAAGTTGCTGGAGGCCTTCCTGAATGGATTTGGCATTGGAAGCGCTCATCCTGCCGTTTTGGGGTAACCCGGGGACTCGCCCTGGCTAAAGCTTATATCCCAAAGCTAGAACCGGCCAAGATGATAGCCGGGTTTTCGGAGTTCAATCAGGACGGGTCCAAGTTTTCGCCGAAGGATTTCAAAGCCATTCAAAAGGAAGTTCGTCACCCGGCCAGTGTGATCGCCGATAGCCTGATCATTGACACTATTCTTCCTGCATATGATGCTAACGACAAAGTCATTAAAGCAGATCGCCCCAAGCCATTCGATATGCTTGCCCGATGGAAGGAAGACGTTGCCAAGATGCGAGAGGAAGCTGCACAGAAGAAGGCTGAAGCCGACTCTGCGCCCGCTACCTCGACACCTATCGTCCCTCCACCTGCGCGAGTCGGCGGTGCTGCTGATCCGAGTAGGGCTGCTACCCCAAGTGACGGCAAGGGTAAGGCCAAGATGGATCCGGCGGCCTAGAGTGCCGAGTAATATCTGCCACTTCGTACTCGTTAGTCGGCCGATGTGCCGTTGAAACAATTATTATTTGAATGGTGCGCTTGTGCGCCTTTGATACTCTTTGGTGAAATTTTGTAATGCACTCTAAGTTCCTGATACACCTTGTGCCTCTTCTGGCTTAAATCTATCTACTTTTGAACTCGTTTGCTCTTGATATCCAACCTTCTTTACTCTTGATATGCAACTTTCTTTGTTCTTGATATCCGACATTCTTTTACTTTTGATATGCAACTTTCTTTGTTCTTGATATCCGACATTCTTTATTTTTCCCTTTGTGAGACTCGGCATCCGGGTTATATGGGTGTTTGGCAAGCGGACTTGCTTCTAAGTCCCCAAGTCCCCAAGACCCGGATGTTTGGGTTTGTTGGAAATTAAACAACTAAGCAATTTTTCCCTTCCAAGATCCCAAGTCCCCCTGACCCGGACTTCCGGGTCTAGGGCACGTGACTTTTTAGAGGAGAACAAATTGCCTGCTGCTAAATTCGCAAAGGCCCCAGAGTCGTTTCACATGGGGTTTGAAGTTATGCTTAATAATCGTTGAGTTTCCGGCTATTAGCCTTGTACTCTACATAACTTGTGGTTTAGATGACCCTTTTGACTATCTTGTACTGTAAGCCGGCTTTCGCGTGGATACCATGTTATTACATCTATACGAAAACGAGGTCAGGCAAGTCCCATTGGGCTTCATGGCTGCCTGTAATCGTAAGCGAACAAATCATGCCACTTTAGTGCGAGTCACATCGAGCTTAAGTAAGAATAGCCAAGAAATTTGGACTTCTTTGTCCGATTATAAGATTGCAGCCGTACTCGTTTGCGAGTAATCGGCCCTTATAACTCATAGGCATCAAGGCCGGGTCTTTTGAGTTTGCAACTGCGCTTATCCAAGCAATCAGCCCTCAAGACCTAAATATACGCATCATGCTGAAAGTATAAGACTCAATTTATAATCACCTCTATTCTCGATAATCACCTCTTTATTTGATATGAAAAATTAGGTCAGCAAGCCGCCTCATTAAAAACCCGTCCAGTCCCCAAGGGTGCCCTGGATAGGAAAAGAGTGCGTCTGAAACCTGCTGCCTGTTACATCGTTCAACTCCACGTGCCAACATAATCCTTGCTAAGTATAATACGGGCGTAGTTGGGCCACGTTCCACGGTCTGTCTCTTTCTTGCATAGACGAAGTGGTATGAGCGGTGTCATTAACCGTGGCCGATTCTTCCCTTGCGTCTACCAAGTAATATGACCCATTATGCAAATTCTTGCTTATGATAAATGGTCCTTCCCATGGTGGTGATAACTTGTGTTTTCCTTCGTTTGACTGAACCAGATGCAGAACTAGGTCTCCTTCCTGGAAGACCCGGGTTTTCACACGCCGGCTATGATACCTCCGTAGATCCTGCTGATATATCGCTGATCTTTCCAGGGCTTGTTCCCTTTGTTCTTCTAACATATCCACGGCGTCCTGCCGGCTCTTTTCGTTCTCCACTTCAACGTAAGCTGACACTCGCGGTGAATCATGAATAATGTCACTCGGTAACACTGCCTCCGCGCCATATACCATGAAGAACGGCGTCATCTGAGTGGATCTGTTAGGTGTTGTATTGATACCCCAAACCACAGCAGGAAGTTCTTCAACCCATGCACCAGCAGCCCTGATACAGGGGACTCGTAGGCGTGGCTTTAGTCCGCGAAGCAGTTCTTGATTCGCCCTTTCTACTTGTCCATTGGCCTGTGGATGAGCTACCGATGCTACGTCAAGCCGGATTCCGTTGTTACCACAGAACTTCTCCATCTCGCCAAGGGACATGTTGGTTCCGTTGTCGGTGATTATGCTGTGAGGATACCCGAACCGATAGATAATTCTTTTCAGGAACTTGACTGTTGTAGCTGCTTCACAATTAATAACTGGCATAACTTCTACCCACTTGGTAAACTTATCGATAGCTACCAACAGATGTGTCTTTTTGCAAGGTGACATATGAAAGGGGCCAACCATGTCCATACCCCAGACGGCGAACGGCCAAGTTAGCGGGATGGTCCGTAATTCCATAGCCGGCACGTGGATTTGGCGGGCGTACCTTTGACATCCGTCACACCTTGCTACCAATCGTTCCGCATCTGCCAGAGCCGTGAGCCAGAAAAACCCGTGTCGATAAGCCTTGGCCACAAGTGACCTTGTAGACGCGTGATGCCCACAATCACCTTCATGAATCTTGTCGTGGGATAATCACGGCAGATGTTACCGGGGGTAACTGATCTTGGGGCAAGACGACACATGTATTTGGGAGAGGGTTTAGCTCAGAGGAAAAGATGGTGCAATTCGATCTGGTAGCCGGCAATCAAAGTCGCCGAGTCTCCGATCTTGATATAATAACTCAACCCTGGGATTACACTTGATGCTCGATATCACACGATGTTGCTAGGGTTCCTGGATCTCTGCCTAAACTAGACCTGGGGGTCGGTTTATAAAGCACCCGTACCCCCTGGCTTATTCTCCAAGGCGCACCCTGGATCCTACCCGGACACGGCGCACAAACCCTAACTTTCCTTTACCATAACCCACAACCCGGGTTACTGGGCCTACAAGCTGGGGCCTTCACTAATTTCCTTATCCTTAGCCGGATCCTGAACAGCGTCCTTTGGGCCGGGTTACTCCTTGGAATTTGGCATACCGGGTTATCGTCCCCCCATCAGTAGTCCCCAGAATAGCCTGGGCTTCATGGATCCTCCTTGAAGCGCTTGCTATTCCCTGCAAAGATATTAAACGTACGGGCATATAGAGACCGGGTTAAGATGTTTTGATATTCAGCTAGGCCTTACTCCAGGGTGGCCATATAGTAATCCGGCTCTTTCCCAATTACCCAACTTACTTTCCCAGATAAAATCCCAAAATGTCAAAATTTCGCACCCGATAATCGACCCTGAAATCGCGGGGTTAATTTCCTTCTTCCTTTTACCCAGATGCCTTGCACAATATTTGGCGCATATCTCGCCAAAACTCAAATTAACAGCCGTTTATTTCCGTAACTCCCGGCTCCCGTTCAGTGAACCGGGCTTATCCACTCACCCTATAAATAAGCTCCCTGGGGGGTAACCTAAACCCTAACGGCTCATTTCCCCCCACTCTGCTTCCTCTCTCCCTCAGAGCTCACTCCCGCTGAGCGCCACCACGGAAATCCCGCGCGCATCACCGGAGCCCATCGGACGGAGGCTGCGCTCCGCCACCGCTCGCCCTGCGCCGCCGCCGAGACCCGCCGGCGAATCTCCATCCGGCCCATCAAGAACCGCGAAGGGACACCAGGGCTGCGCCATTTGCCTCCGCAAGGTTTCACTCAGATCTCCTCCGGTAAGCCTTTTGCGCCCACTAATTTTCCCTTGCAATTTTTGGATTTCATCTTAGATTAGATCCAAATCGACCCGCCCATGATTCCTTGGCTACGCCGAATTAGGTTGCTAGCATTCTCTCCAACTCGTCTAATAGGTGAACTATGGATTTCAATCCACTCTCCTACCGCCCGCAAGCATTAATTTTGCCAGGAATCTGAAGATAAGACTCCCAATCGGGGCTCGATCCACTCAAAATTTCCGCCCTGGCCTCAATCACCCGGCCAGACTTCCCCTTTTTTAGTTCCTTTCGTTCGCGTTAAATGCCTGCACAGTCACCCATCGCCCTCAAAAGCTTCTTCAACATTTAGATTCCATAACTTTCGCCATAATACTTGACACCCGGATAATTTCGAACTTTATTCTGCGAGCTAACACCCGGACTACTCACAGTCTTTCATGTCTCAATATTACCCGGCCTATACTTGGCCGGCTCGCAATTTCCGTGTCTTAATTCTCTTATCCTTTTATCTTGTACTTTGCAGATCGACCACATGGCTCCCAAGAAGCAGGGGAAGACTCCAACCAAGGCTAAAACCACCAACTCCATATCCGCCAACTGGGCGCGGTCGACGGTCACAAAGGCCAAGCTAGAGGAGCTGGTGGAGCTGGGAGTTCTTCCTCCTCAAGAAGATATCCAGTGGAGGGTGCCGGGTAAGGAGACCCGGCCTACCCCAACAAAAGATGAGGTAATATGTTTCGTGGAACATGTGACCCGGGGTTTTCGACCGCCGGGTCACCCTTTTTTCCGTGATGTCCTTAATCACTACGGCCTTCGCATCTTTGACATCGGACCCAATTCCGTTCTAAACATTTCCCACTTTATTGTTCTTTCCGAATCCTACTTGTGCACTCCACCAAGTCTAGCTCTTTTTATTGAGCTCTTTCAATGCAAACCGTGCCGCGAAAGCGGTGACGGGGCGCTTCTCGCTTGCGGCGGGGTTTCTATCCAGCGCCGCAAGAACTCTCTGATGCCACCCCTCACCCTCAATTCCCATGTCAAGCACTGGCAGCTCTCATACTTCTACTGCCAAGACTCTTCCCCACCCGGCCAAAAGAAACTGCCGGGTTACTCGGAGGGTCTTCTCGACATTTCTGATAAGTTTAGTGCCTTCGCCCCTGACTCGGACAGGGAGGCCATTCAACCCCTACTAGCCAAAATCGCCACTCTCACAGCCCAAGGCCTCATCGGGCTCAACCTGGTGAAGACTTGGGTCGACTTCAGGATTCATCCCAATTCTATCCGCACAAAGTTGATGTGCGAGTATTCAGGGGAACCTTCAGACCCGCTCCGATACTCCGACAACATCTTCGCAGCTGGCGACACTCATAAAACCATCAAGGGCTTTTTGACAGAAAAGCTCGAGGTAATCCGGAACATATCCGGGTTAGAGCCCTTTACACTTGAGAACCCAGCCCCCAAGGTAAAAACCCGACTTTGAAGCCTTTAACCTCGTTCTTTCCGCTTGATACAGTTGATAACCCTTGCACCAACACTTTTCAGGCTGATGATGCTTTTTGGAAAACCAACACCTCCCCCAGCTCCGAAAGTCCAGAGGAGCAGGAAACTATTAACTCGGACGAAGGTACTTTCCGGATTTTACTTGACTCCTTCGAGCTCACCGTAACCCCCTCATTTCCAACCATAACTTTGATGATATCCAGAACAAGAAGATGACGAGGAAGAAAACTCCGATGGCAAAGTAGAATCTGCCAGCGACGAGGAGGAACTGGAGCCGACAGTCAAGGTCGGATCCAAAAGAAAGACTCAAGAGGCCACCTCCAAGGTTTCATATCTCCTCCTCGCCTTCAACTCACATTATTTTGATGATACACTTGAGCTATCCTGACGTTACCCCACTGGCCGTTCTTGAAGGAGTCGCCTGTTCCCAAGCGTAGGTCAACTCGGAATCACCCGGGTGATAATGCCCTTAACCCGGGTATTTCATCGACCCCCCCGCGGCGGGCTGGTAATTACCCTATCTTTTCTGGGTCAAGGCATTCTCTTTAAACCATTCCCATATGACATCTAACTTGATAATTTCCAGCTTCTCCCGAGTCCAGCGATGGATTCCCTTGTGACTTTGCGGTGAATACCGGGTAAGATCCCTTTCCTGATGTCCCGCCATATTTCATCACCCTTTCTTGACCGTATTTAACTATTGACTGACAACACCTTATAGGGCCACGGTCGTTGTCAGCGATCAAGAGGAAGCGGAGACCGAGGGCCCGGGTAAGGGGAGCCCGGCTGACAAGACTACAGCCGCGTCCAGCGCTGAAAAACAAGCGTCACTGCCAAACCCGGACACGCAAGGAGCCGAGTATCCCATCGCTTCCCATGCAAGCAAGAAGAACAAAACCACCGTCTTGGGTGAAGAAGAAGGAGCGTCGGATTCCGACACACGGATGACCCGGGTTCCGCCTCCTACTAAGAAGAAAGCTTCTTCCCGGAATTTCCAAGGCCCCGGGTCTTCTGATACGAGTAAAGATACTTTTGATCAGTTGATGAACATTCTCCTTACTATGAAGGCTTCAGAGAGCCAGATCTTGGAGCGCATGGCTGCAGAGCATCAGGTAAGGACACTTTGTATCTCATATTGCATACCTAGTCCCCAAGTCCCAAGTATGACTTGCAAAAGTGATGCTTGGTACTTTACACCACATTCGGCTTTCCATACAATTCAACTAATACTTGCATTCCTTGCTACTTACAGGCACAGATAACCCGGTATGATGAAACTTTACTGAGGACCGAGCAACTTCTTCTTGCCGAGATGAAACGAAGGGAAATCCTTGAGGACGACATGAAAACCTTGAAGAAAGATGTGTCCAAATACAAGAAGAAGTGCAATGCCGCTCAGACCGAACTGAAGAAACTATCAGACCAGGTTTCCGATACTTATCAGATCTTGCTCAGTAAGTTTTCTGCTGCTGATTGGCTTCATGTCTTTAATTTATTATAACAGACTCGGGATTACTGATACGCTCTTTCTTTTGTTACGACTGCAGGTGCCAACCTTGCGGCCCCAGAGGAAAATGCCATTACCAAGGCTAAAACCCTCAAGACTGTACTCCGGACTTTCTTTGCCGGCACAAAATTCATATTGGATGCTGTGAAGTGGCCTACGGAAGTATATCCGGGTGAAGAGAATCTCGTTCAAGCCTGTTCTACTGTGCCTGGGTGGATTGAGATCTGGAAACGCTCATCATGCCGAATTGGAATGACCCGGGCTTTTACTCTGGCCAAGGCTTTCTTTCCAAAGCTTGACCCGGCAAAGGTAACATCCGGGTTTCCTGAATTCAAGGCTGACGGTTCTAAATTTACACCCAAGGATTTCAAAGCCATACAAGCCGCAGTGCGCCCCTCAGCTACCGCCTTGGCCGATAGCTTGGATCTAAATACGATTATGAGTGCATATGATGCTGATGGCAAAGTTATTACGGAGGATGCGCCCCCTCCTTTTGATATCTTGGAGAAGTGGGTTTCTAGCTCGGCCAGGAAGAGGGAAGCGACTGCGAAGAGGGAGGCCGAGTTAAAATCGGGCCCGTCTGCCTCTACACCAGCCGTCCCTCCACCAGTCCGCCCTGATGCAATGAGTCCGGGTAAGGGTGCCAGGAAGGCTAAGCAGCAAACCCAGGACTCAGACCCGGAAGGCCGTACTCAGGAGGCCGAATAGGGCCGTATTATCATAATACCTTGTAATGCTTTGTAATCACATTGTTATGTTTTTGATGGTGCGCCTGTGCACCCCTGATACTGATGTCGTACCTTGTAACGTACTTTTTAGCCCGTGATGTACTTCGCGGCTTTTCTGGTCTTTTGATAACCGTATTGCTTGCCTATTCTTTGAACTTTTTCTCGATACCCAATTCTCTATTTTGGCTCCCTTCGGAAGACTCGGTTTTCCGAGTACCAGGGGCTTTGATACGTGGACTTTTTCTTTAAGTCCCCAAGACTCGGATGGTGAGGTTTTTCGAACTGCGATAGCCAAATAGTTTGTTTCTGTTTCGAAGTCCCCCAGTCCCCATGACCCAAAGTCCGAGTCATGGGGGTGTGGCCTTTCTCAGAGAACAAATTATTTTTTACCGAGTCGCAAGCCTAAAGCCATTCCGTGTGAATACTGAAGTTATGCTTGATAATTGTTGAGTTTCCGGCTTTTGGCCTTGTACTCTGCATAAACTTGTGGTTTAGATGACCCTTTTGACTATCTTGTACTGTAAGCCGGCTTTCGCGTGGATACCATGTTGTTACATCCATACGAGAACAGTGTCAGGCAAGTCCCATTGGGCTTCATGGCTGATTGTAATCGTAAGCGAACGAATCATGCCACTTTAGTGCGAGTCACATCGAGCTTAAGTAAGAAAAGTCAAGAAAATTTGGCTCCTTTGTCCAGTTATAAGATTGCAGCCGTACTCGTTTGCGAATAATCGGCCCTTATAACTTATAGGCATCAAGGCCGGGTCTTTCGGGTTAGTGGTTGGTCACTTGAGCAACCAACCCCCAAGACCTACATGCGCTTGATGCTTTTAATGATACTGAATTACTGATGTCGCATGGATACTACTTACTTGTAATCAGGATGTAATGATATAGGACTTGATAACCATCTCTTTATTGATACTAGAAATTTTGGATCAGCAGGCCGCCTCGTTAAAAACCTTCCAGTCCCCTTAGGTACCCTGGGTAGGAAAAGAGCGCGTCTGAAACCTGCTGCCCGTTACATTATTTAGTTCTTCATAAGCACTGGTCCCGGTCTGGCTTGACCAATGCACATTCTCCATATGTTCGACCTTTTCCTGATGAGTACCGGGTTTGCTAGCCAACCCGGGTGGGGTGTTCCCATGACTTGGCTGGTTGTGAGCGGCCGTGTAGCTTCTTCCTTTACGGCGGATTGCTTGGGGGAATCATCCTCGATTAAGGCCACCATTTTAGCATCTTGCGTTACCTTGGATTTTGTTCTTTCACCTTCAGTACTCGGCCTTTTTGATGTGGCTCTATCCTTCGGGTCTGCTTGAGACCGGTAATGCTTGAGTTCTTCTTTTCTACAGGCCTGCTCGGCCATTGCTGCATCTCCTTCGTCGCATTCAGCCGCTATGTCTCGATTTCCATGTATGGTAATGGTCTTCTTGGGACCCGGGATTTTTAACTGTAGATATACGTAACACGGCCTAGCCATGAATTTGGCGTAAGCCGGCCTTCCAAATAGCGCGTGATAAGGGCTGCGCAATTTCACTACCTCAAAGGTAAGCCACTCGATTCGATAGTTATCCTTTGACTCTCCAAAGGCTACTTCCAATGCGATTTTTCCCTCGGGGCATGCTGAATGACCCGGCACTATCCCATGAAAAACTGTTGAGCTTTTTTGCAGCTGAGATTCCTTGAGACCCATGCGTAGGAAGGTTTCCCAATACAATATATTTATGCTGCTTCCACCATCCATTAAAACCTTTTTCAGTTCGTACCCATTGACTTGCGGTGCGACTACTAGTGCCAAGACTCCTGGGTGTTCCACTCTTTCCGGGTGATCCCTTCTGCTCCATGTTACCTCCTGTTCTGACCATCTCAAGTATCTCGGGACGGCTAACGAAACTGAGTTGACCGCTTGCTTCAGTATCTTTTTGTCCTTGTTAGAGCCTCCGGTGGTATGCACATGATATTGACCCAATTGTTTGGGGTTAGCCTGGAAACCTCCTGCCCCCCCTTGGTTATTACTTTGATTTCCAGCCGCCGGGTTACCAGCTGGGGGTGGGCCGTTGCCCGGGTTTGCCCCTGGACCCGGTCCTCCTCCCCGTCCTGCACCTCGCATAGCTCTGTGCACTTCCTCATTTTTCCATCTTTGTAAATCGGCGCACTGTTCTAGGGAGTGGTTAGCTGGCCTGCCATTCCTGCTGTGCTTCGGACATGCCATCCGGAATATGTCCCAATTGTTACCCGGCCTTGGTGGACCTTGATAATTTCCTCCATTGTGGTTACCTCCGTTGAAATTTCCTTCTGCTCTTGGCCTCGAAGACCCGGCTTCTGTGTTGGCGACAAACTCGGAACCTCCTTCGAAAGGGCGCTTATTCTGGCTATTTCCATTGTTACCTGATGCTGATCCGTTGCCGGTTCTTCCATTGCTGCTTGTGTTTGCTTTTTCCTTCTTGTCATCAGCTTCTTCTTCTGTAGTATCTGTCGCAGCGTGTTTGTTGCACGCATCCATCAATTCTCCCATTGTGACTTCCGACGCATTTCGACTGGACTTCATGCGAGTTAACTTTTGCACTAAAGGTATATACTTGCATGTTTTTGCCATGGCCTGTAGTGCATCCTTGGGCTGAATATCCGTGGATGAGTGAAGTATCTCCATAACCCGGCGCACCCAACTGCGCGCCGATTCTCCCTTTTTCTGGACGCATCGCTCTAGATCATCAATAGTGAATAATTTCCTGCAGGTCCCGTGAAAGTGTTTGACAAACGCGGTCTTCAATTCTTCCCAAGACTTGATCGATCCCTCTGGCAGATTGGTGAACCACAATTTTGCTGCTCCTTCTGACATCATCAGATACATGAACTTGGCTTGGAGGTTCTCGGACGCGTTGCGAATTGACATTGCCATCTCGTAACTGCTTAGCCATGTTTCGGGATCCATGGTTGGCTCATAATTCACTACTTTCCCTGGCTCTTTGAATTTTTCCGGGTAAGGTTCAGCTCTAATATTGTCCGAGAGACACTTGGGTCCCGCAAGAACGGTTGAAGCTGACCTTGCTCTAGAAACGTGCGATGCCGCGGGGGGCGCGGCTGGGCGCGGTGCTGCGGGAGGTCCATGCGCTGCAGACCCGGCCGCGGCCCTCCGAGCCCTAGAACTGTCCACGACGGCCTGTGCTGCTGATGCTGCCTGAGCGCGGGGAGGAGGCGGCATTTGCTGCTGCTTTTCCCTCCGCCGCGCTGAACTTGTTTGGATATTCCCTTGTTGTTGACTGACGTATGGTGTCCCGTGCATACCGCTTCTGTGATCCGGATAATTGGCTTGCTGTGCCACCGCAGTGTGCAACAGATCGATGGCTTGCCGAGTCCTTTCTGCATGGGGCGACTCTCCCACAGGGATTTGATTCAACGCAAGTGTCGCTGCATATACATTGTCCATGGGGTTATTGTAGTGGCCGGCTGGTGTGCGGAACCGTGATGGTGGCGGTGGTGGATCGTTGCCGGTCGTGATTCTAGTTTGTGGTGGGGGTAACCCGGTCCGCTCATTTGCCGGATATGTCGCTGCTGTCACTTGTTGGGGTGCGGTTCCCTGGTTCACCACTGGTATCGGCTGGTCCTGAGGTGTAACAAATAGATTAGCCGGATTGATAACCCCGCCCATGGCTGGTAACCTGGTGTGGTGCCTTTGATGTAGTCTAGACGTTTCCTCTCGGAGCCGGGTTTCCAACGCATCTAGCTCACGGCGCCGCGTGGCCATCCCTTGCCTTTCTGCCTCTACCTGCCTTCTTTGCTGTTCCAGCGCACGACGAGCCACATCCAGATCCCTGACGCGCTCTGCTGCGTTTTCCGGAGTGATAACCGTTGCGAGAACCGTGGGGTCTAGAATCAGATTGTTATCGAATAAGGCCGGGTGGCGCGGGTTCGAAGGACCCGCCCCTGGTGTCCGGTTTTCTAAGAACCCGAACGTGTTTGCGTGCAACTCCTCATCCGCTGCTCTGCTGGTTACTGACGCCGACTCTCCATCAACCCGGGTCAAGACCGGGTCTCCGTTAGCCGCGCCCTGTTGCTGGGCCACTGCCTGTGCCGCCCCGACTGATGCCGCGGTTGCGTTTCCTTGGTTGGCCGCGGGGGCCGCATAGACTGCAACTCGGCGCACGATATCCGGTATGAGTTCATGCTGTTCTTCCTCACCGTTCTCCTCATACCGGTTTTCCTGTAGATCCAAGATGGACCCGGTATCATCTTCTCTCTCGGCCCGGTCGCGTGGGGTCCATGCCGGCTCCTCCGGCTGTTCCCACTCCGCGATGGGTTCTTCTGCCGGGTATGTCGTTCCAGTCGATTCTTCATCATCTGATCGGATAGACGTGGATTTTCCTGGCATAGAATCAGATCCAACATTGTCAGGGATCGAATTGGAAGAACATACCATACCGATGAAGACGCTGATCCGGCCGATTGTCACGACGGATCCGGTTTCGAGGTGATCCGACTCCGGCCCCCAGCCGGAATCGTCCACCACCTTTTCTCCTTCGTGGTCGATGTAGATTTCGCCGACGACAAGATTCTCCATGCCCTTCCGAGCTTCTCCCGTGATGTAAACACCTTTGGACGCAGGCCCCACGGTGGGCGCCAACTGTCGTGGGATAATCACGGCAGATGTTACCGGGGGTAACTGATCTTGGGGCAAGACGACACAGGTATTTGGGAGAGGGTTTAGCTCAGAGGAAAACATGGTGCAATTCGATCTGGTAGCCGGCAATCAAAGTCGCCGAGTCTCCGATCTTGATATAATAACTCAACCCTGGGATTACACTTGATGCTCGATATCACACGATGTTGCTAGGGTTCCTGGATCTCTGCCTAAACTAGACCTGGGGGTCGGTTTATAAAGCACCCGTACCCCCTGGCTTATTCTCCAAGGCGCACCCTGGATCCTACCCGGACACGGCGCACAAACCCTAACTTTCCTTTACCATAACCCACAACCCGGGTTACTGGGCCTACAAGCTGGGGCCTTCACTAATTTCCTTATCCTTAGCCGGATCCTGAACAGCGTCCTTTGGGCCGGGTTACTCCTTGGAATTTGGCATACCGGGTTATCGTCCCCCCATCAAATCTCCTTGAGGATCTGTCGGCCTTCCTCTGGTGCCACACAGCGCAGGAAGACCCCCGTGGCGCTTCTCTTATATAACTCCCCATTAATAATAGAATATCCCTTTGCTCGTCGCAAAATTTGCCTTGCTAATACCTCCTGCTGCGGCAACTCGCCTCGTGATAGGTAGGCCAAAAAAGGTTCTGTCCACTCGGGAATAGCGCGTACAGTGGCCACGAGCTCCAAGCCCGGGTCTTGATTTACTAGCTCTTCCTCAGACTCTGTTTTAACTGATGGTCGCCATAATTCGTCCAAAAATACGTTAGGTGGAACCGGTTCTCTGCGCGAGCCGAGTCTGGCTAGGGCGTCGGCTGCCTCGTTCTTTCTCCTGTCTATATGCTCCACCTCATACCCGGAAAAACATCCGGCTACCCTATCGACCTCTCTGCGGTATGCCGCCATAGTTGCGTCCTTTCTATCCCAAGTTCCTGATACCTGTTGTACCACAAGATCCGAATCTCCAAAGCATCGTATCCTCCTAATGTTCATCTCCTTAGCTATTTTTAAGCCATGCAATAGGGCCTCGTACTCGGCTACATTGTTGGAACAATCAAAGTGAATCTGTAATACATAACTCAACTTGTCTCCTTTGGGTGACGTTAGCACCACTCCAGCTCCTGAACCCTCGTACTGTTTCGATCCATCGAAATGCATGATCCACGACTCGGAGTTTGGAACTATGGTAGCCATGCCTGTGTGTGTCCAATCATTAACAAAGTCCACCAAGGCCTGTGATTTGATTGCCGACCTAGGCTCGTAGCTGATGTGATAATCCCCCATCTCTATCGCCCATTTGGCTATTCTTCCGGTTGCATCCGAGTTTCTGATGATATCCGCCATTGGTATTGAGCTGACTACTGTTATAGGGTGCTCCTGGAAGTACGGCTTTAGTTTCCGGCTGGCCATGAAGACCCCGAAAACCAGCTTCTGCCAATGCGGGTAACGCTGTTTCGCCTCGGACAATACCTCGCTGACATAATAAACCGGCCTCTGAACCGGGTAACCCTTTCCGTCCTCTTTGCGTTCCACGACCACTACTGCACTGACGGCTTTGGGGCCAGCTGCAACATACAACAACATAGGTTCTTTAGGGCCCGGGGCCGCTAATACTGGTGCTTCAGATAACTGCTTTTTTAGTGCCTCGAATGCCTCATCCGCCTCTTGATCCCATACGAATTTGTCGGATTTCCTCAAGAGCCGGTACAGGGGCATTGCCTTTTCTCCCAACCTGGATATAAACCGGCTCAAGGCTGCTACGCAGCCTGTAAGCTTTTGGACCTGCTTCAGATTTTCCGGCTTTCTCAGACTTTGGATAGCTTTGATTTTGTCCGGGTTTGCCTCAATTCCTCTCTCGGAAACGATAAAGCCGAGTAACTTCCCAGCTGGAACCCCAAATACGCATTTTGTCGGGTTGAGCTTCATCTGATATCTCCTTAGATTTTTGAACGTCTCCTTTAGATCGTCTATAAATGTCTCTGCCTTCCTGGTCTTGACAACCACGTCATCCACATAAGCATGGACATTGCGTCCAATTTGGTCTTCGAAGCACTTCTGAATGCACCGTTGGTAGGTTGCGCCTGCGTTCTTCAGTCCAAACGTCATTGTTTTGTAGCAGAAGGCTCCAAAAGGGGTTATGAACGATGTTTTCTCCCAATCCTCCCTTTTGAGCTTAATCTGATGATATCCCGAATATGCGTCCAGGAAACACAACAAGTCGCTCCCAGCTACTGCGTCTATTATTTGGTTTATCCTTGGTAGTGCGAACGGATCCTTTGGGCAATGCTTGTTGAGACTTGTGAAATCGATGCACATCCTCCACTCGTTGGTCTTTTTCATTACTAGAACCGGATTTGCCAGCCAATCCGGGTGGAACACTTCCATGATGAAGCCGGCTGTTAATAGCCGCGCAATTTCTTCGCCTATTGCTTTCCTTCTTTCCTCATTCATCTTTCTCAAGCCCTGCTTCACGGGCCTGGCCTTGGGATCCACATGCAAACTATGCTCTGCCAACTCCGTGGGGATACCCGGCATGTCGCTGGGTGTCCAAGCGAATACGTTCGCATTTGAACGAATAAACTCCACCAGCGCCTTTTCCTGCCCGCTTGGTGGGATCACCTTCAACAAAATCTATTTTCTTGGTGTCCTGTGCTGCCTTGAATTTCACTCTTTCATCCTCAGAATCCGGCCTTCTCAATGCTGTTCCATCATCCGGATCCACCTGGGACCGGTAATACTTGAGTTCTTCTTTTCTGCAAGCTTGCTCAGCCATCACTGAATCTCCTTCATCACACTCAGCGCTATATCCCTACTTCCTTGTATGGTGATGGTCTGCTTAGGACCCAGAATTTTTAGCTGTAAATATACGTAACACGGTCTGGCCATGAACTTAGCGTAAGCCGGTCTTCCGAACAACGCATGATAAGGACTACGCAACTTGACCACCTCAAACGTGAGCCACTCAACTCGATAATTATCCACTGATTCTCCAAAAGCAACCTCCAATGTGATCTTTCCCTCAGGGCGCGCTGAGTGACCCGGCACAATTCCGTGAAAAACTGTTGAACTTTTCTGCAGCTGGGATTCTTTGAGGTTCATGCGTAAGAAGGTTTCCCAATACAAGATGTTAATGCTGCTTCCCCCATCCATCAAGACTTTTTTCAACTCGTAACCATTGACCTGCGGTGCGACCACCAACGCCAAGATTCCTGGGCGTTCTATTCCTTCCGGGTGATCCCTTCTGCTCCACGTTACTTCCTGTTCCGCCCATCTCAGGTATCTCGGAACGGCCGAGGAAACCGAATTTACCGTTTGCTTTGGTGTTTCTTTATCCCTGCTAGAAGTTCCTGTAACATGCACATGATATTGTCCTTTTAAGTCAAACGTACGTACCATACCGATGAAGATGTTGACCTCGCCGATTGTCACGACAGATCCGGATTTGAGGTGATCCGATTCTGGCCCCCAGCCGGAGTCGTCCACCACCTTCTCTCCTTTGTGGTCGTCGTAGATCTCTCCGACGACGAGGTTCCTCATGTTTTTCCGAGTTTCTCCCGTGATGTAAACACCTTTGGACGCAGGCCCCACGGTGAGCGCCTACTGTCGTGGGATGATCACGGCAGATGTTACCAGGGGTAACTGATCTTGGGGCAAGTCGACACAGGCGTTTGGGAGAGGATTTAGCTCAGAGGAAAACATGATGGAATTCAATCTGGTAGCCGGCGATGAAGTCGCCGAGTCTCCGATCTCACTTTATTAACTCGATCTCTTTGTGTACAATGGATGCTCGATATTCGGCGATATGATTACTACTTGGATCTCTCTTAAACTAAGCCTAGGAGCCGGTTTATAAAACACCCGCACCCCTACCTGGCTTGCCCTCCAAGGCACACCTTGAGTCCTACCCGAACACCGCTTACAAATCCTAGCTTTCCTTACCGCAACCCACAATCCGGGTTACGAGGCCTACAAACTTTGGGCCTTCCAGAAGTGTCTTTATCCTTAGCCGGATCCTGCACAACGTCCTTTGGGCCGGGTTATACCTTGGAATTGGCCTACCGGGTTATTATCTCCCCATCAGTAGTCCCCAGAATAGCTTGGGCTTCTCGAGATTTTCTTTGAAGCGCACGCTATTCCCTGCAAAAATATCAAACTCACCATTTCACTGGGGCCGGGTTAGATTGCTTTGATAAACAGCTAGGCCTAACTCCATGGTGGCCATATAGCAACCCGGCTTTTCTCCAAACCCATTACTCGTTTTTCCGATCCGGTAATCACGGAAAAGATTTATGTCACATCTATCCCGGAAATCTCGTCTAACATTTAACGTATATCTCGGAAAATCCGGGCAGATCGTTTTATCCGTAATTCCCGGTTCTCGCCCATCGGCCTAGGCTTATCCTGCCGCACTCTATAAATAGGTACTTAAGGGTTAACCTAATCCCAACGGCTCATTTCTCCTTCTTCTTCTCTTCGCTTCCGTGCTCGAACTCACGGAGCACCACCACAGAAACCCCGCGCTCGTCTTTGGATCCATCCTATTGCAGGCTGCGCTCCGCTGCAATTCGTCCCGCGCCGCCGTCGACCCTCACCGCCGCATCTGTGAGCGTCTGGCCGTCAGTCACAAAGGAGCATTCCTATCACGTTATTCGCCGCCGCCACGCGCTACTCCGATCTCCTCTGGTAAGCTTCTCGCACCCAGCAACAGGGGGATAGCACAAGATAAGCGAAACATTAATCAAAATGATCTGCGATATGGAATCAAACTAGAACTCCAAACTGTTTCATTCTCCAGGAAGCGGTAGTACCGCTTGGGGGCCACGGTAGTACCGCTGTTTCCAGCGGTTCCATCCATAGCGGTAGTACCGCTGGTGACAGCGGTAGTACCGCTGCTGGCGGATTCAACCATGGCACCCAAACGAGACTAACGAACCCAATACAAAACTAGAACAACGAGCAGTGCTAGTATGATTTCCTCTACGTAGGGAACACAACAAACTACCCCTAGACTAGGAGATCTCTAGACCCTAGGAATCGTCATCTCTCAAGATTGCTCAGGGGAAAGACATATGAAGGGTACCGGAGCTCATCGTCGTCGAGGAGGAGTTGGGAGTGGTCCCCGGGCGTTCTCCGGCGAGAGAGGAGCGTTCAAGGACTGGAGAGAGCCCTCCCCGGTGACCGGAAGGCTTGGAGGCGGTGAGATCCGAAGTAGGGAGGAGATGAGGGATAGTGGGGGGGGGGGGGTTATGAGGGTAACCCCCGTTTCCCAGATCTCTTTTATCCCCCGGATTTTCGCCTCAGCGGTAGTACCGCCCACCTGGTACTACCTGGGCCAAGGGGTAGTACTGCTACCGAGTCTGTGTTGGGCACGAACTCCTGCAGCGGTAGTACCGCTAGGTGCCAACGATAGTACCGTGCGCTGGGTACTACTGACAGTCACAGCGGTAGTACCGCTTGTAACTGGCGGTATTACCGCTAGCCAAAACTTCATTTCCCCAAGGGATCATAAAGATTGAAAATTTCGGAGAGAGAAATGTCTTAGGGGGAATTGTTTGGGCTTGGGATAAGAACACCAGCTGAGATGGTACTACACACTCCAACTTTTGCAAACAAACTCAAAAAACAAATAAGGAAAAGAGGGAGTGTGATTCCCAAACCAACACCGACACAACAGAAACACAAACCAACACAACGGAAAACACCACAATGAAACCAAAATAAGAACCAACTCTTCAAGAGAAGAGGTTGGTGGCCTAAGCCACCATGTAAGAGATCATGGTATGTTACCGCGAAGATATATCTTGGGTACATTGCCAATTCTCGACATTGAAGCTCACAATTCAACATTAGAAAAAGAGAGATAAAAATGAGTATTTGCTTTGGGCATAATGGGGGGGAGGGAGAACCCAATGTGTTAGGATAAGACTCCCCCTATATCCATGCCTACACCTAAGCTCAAACACGTTTTATCTATAGGGGTGTGTGCAAGATGCTCAAGTCAAATTCCTAGAATCAATGACATTTAGTTCATTCCTCAAGAACAAGAATCTTGCATCGTCGAGTGGCTTCGTGAAAATATCCGCAAGATTGTCCTTGGTTGGCACATAAGATAGTGCAATGTCCCCTCTTGCCACATGGTCTCGGATGAAATGATGGCGAATCTCAATGTGCTTCGTTCTTGTATGTTGCACGGGGTTGTAGGCGATCTTGATGGCACTTTCATTATCACACAAAAGAGTCACCTTATCCAAATGAACGTCATATTCCTTGAGAGTTTGCCTCATCCATAGCAATTGAGTGCAAGCACTTGCGGCGGCTACATACTCGGCTTCGGCGGTGGAGAGAGATAAGCAATTTTTCTTCTTGGAAGACCAACTCACCCAAGACCTACCAAGAAATTGGCAAGCCCCGGAAGTAGAATTCCTATCATCTTGATCAGCCGCCCAATCGAAATCTGTGTAGCCTTTGAGAGAAAATTGTGCCCCCTTTGGGTACCACAACCCAAATCTTGGGGTATGAACCAAATAATGAAAGATCCTATGGACCGCCATCAAATGGTTTTCCTTAGGAGCCGCTTGATACCTTGCACACACACCTACACTCAAAATGATATCGGGCCTAGATGCACAAAGATAGAGCAAAGAACCAATCATAGAACGATACAACTTTTGGTCCACATCTTTACCCTTCGGGTTACGTGATAGGTGGCACTTGACTTGCATGGGAGAAGACTTGATCTTTGCATTTTGGAAGTTGAACCTATTGATCATATCTTGCGTATACTTGGCTTGAGAAATGAAAGTTCCACGAGCCAATTGCTTGATCTCAAAGCCAAGAAAGAATTTAACATCTCCCATCATAGACATCTCGAACTTGTCATTCATAAGCTTAGAGAACTCATTATTGAAAGCTTGGTTAGTTGAGCCAAAGATGATATCGTCCACATATAGTTGGCATATGAAAATATCTCCCTTTACTCTCTTGGTGAAGAGAGTGGGGTCAATCTTCCCAACTTCGAAACCACTGTCATCTAACAACTCCCTAAGGTGCTCATACCAAGCACGAGGTGCTTGTTTGAGACCATAGAGAGCCTTGTCAAGTTTGTAGACATGGTTAGGAAAGTTGAGATTCTCGAACCCCGGAGGTTGCTTAACATATACCTCCTCTTTTAGTGGACCATTCAAGAAAGCACTTTTAACATCCATTTGTTGCAATTTGAAATTATGCGAAGATGCATAAGCAAGGAGGATACGGATGAACTCAAGGCGAGCCACGGGTGCATAGGTTTCATCAAAGTCAATGCCTTCAACTTGAGTGTATCCTTGAGCAACCAATCTTGCCTTGTTCATTATGACAATGCCATGCTCATCTTGCTTGTTCTTGAATATCCACTTAGTGCCAATAACATTGTGGAAATCTTTGGGCTTCTCAACCAATCCCCAAACTTTGTTGCGCTCAAAATTATTGAGCTCATCATGCATTGCTTCAACCCAATCGGAGTCCTCAAGAGCTTCAAACACTTTATTTGGTTCCACCATAGAGATATGAGCTTGATGCTCACTAAATTGTGCCAATTGCCTTCTTGTGGATCTTCTAGCTTGAATATCTTCCAATACCTTGTTGTCTTGGGTATCAATATGCTTCAAATATCTTCTTATCCTTTTAGCACGACGGGCTTCGATCTCCGTATTGTTGCACGGAGGGATCACTTGATCATCTTGATCATATGGGTCCCTATCTTGACCAATTTGGCCTTGATCATCATCATCAACATCATCATTATCAACAATATCTTCAACACTAGCTTCAACTTGAGGAGAGGATGAAGAGGATGGTTGATCTTGTCCTTTACCTTGACTAGCATGAATGATAGGAGTGTTTGCATATTGCATAGTAACTTGGTCAATAAGAGGAGGGTCTTCAACATGTTCTTGGTTAGGTGTAGCACTTGGATCCTTGGCTTGTTCTTCTATTGTAGAGGAGGGCTCCACTTGAGTAGAGCATAGTCCTTCTCGAGTCGCCATAAGGTGTCCCTCAATGGGGCGGAAAAATCCCACACCCATCCTTCCTATGGCTTCTTGAGGTATTTCAACATCTACATTAGAAACATGAAATTACGCCACTTGGGAGCCATCATTTTCCTCGAAAGCCACACTACAATATTCTATGACAATCCGTGAGGCTTTGTCAAAGACTATAAGTGTGGGATTCGGCACCGTAACCAACAAATATACCCTCAATAGTTTTGGATTGAAATTTAGACAACCTAACACCCTTGATCAAATAAAAGCACTTACAACCAAATACACGGAAGTAGGAGACGTTAGGCTTGTTGCCGGTGAGGATCTCATATGGAGTCTTGTCCAAGCCTTTGCAGATGTAGAGGCAGTTGGAGGAGTGGCATGCGGTGGATATGGCCTCGGCCCATAAATATTGGGGAGAAGTGTACTCCGCCAACATGGTCCTTGCCATATCCAAGAGAGTGCGATTCTTCCTTTCGGCAACACCATTTTGTTGAGGAGTGTAAGTGGCGGAGTATTGATGATGAATGCCTTCTTCACTAAGAAATTCATTCAATGTATAGTTCTTGAACTCCGATCGATTATCACTCCTAATAGCCATGATTTGCACATTGTGTTGACGTTGCACTTCGTTGGAGAAGTCGATGATGGTTTGTTGAGTTTCACTCTTGCACTTGAAGAAATAAACCCAAGTGTATCTTGAATAATCATCGACAATCACCAAGCAATACTTCTTGCCACCAAGACTTGCCTCAGGCACGACACCAAAGAGATCAACATGGAGAAGCTCCAAGATCCTATTTGATGAAATAATAGTCTTGGCCTTGTGTGCCTTATCATGCATCTTTCCTTCAACACACGACCTACAAACGCGATCCTTTGAAAAGGAAACATTTTCTTTTAGTCCGACAATAAGGCCACCTTTGTGAAGACTTTGCAAAGTTCTCATGTTGACATGGGATAAGCGGCGATGCCACAACCATCCCACGTCCACCTTGAAAGACACATTGTTTGAGAGTTGGTAGACTTCGAAAAGTCCACCACGAACAACTCATTTTCAACATGTCCCACGTAAGCAACGTCAAGAGTCTTGCTCCTCAAAAGGACCACAATATCAACATCAAAAAAGACGGAGAAACCCATCTTTCCAAGAGAGCGGATGGAAAGTAAATTGTAACCAAGGGATTCGACAAGCATGACGTTCACGATAGTGATATCGGGAGCGATCACAACCTTGCCAAACCCAGATACCTTAGACGAGGACGAGTCTCCATAAGTGACGGTTGCTTGTATGTCATTTGGGCGCAACTCCGTCACAAGTTCTTTGCTTCCGGTCATATGGCTAGTCATCCACTATCCATTATCCATTTAGTCCCACCGGAAGCATAGTCCTGCAAGCGATCATTGACTAGAGTTAGGACCCGAGGAGGGTCCCTTCATGTTGGTAACAAGGGTCTTTGGGACCCAAATAGCATAGTCAATGTAACCCTCAATAGGACCAACATATTTAGCTTGCACAACACCATAATAATCAACATATAAGAAATGGTGTGGATTGTTAGTTCCTGCGGAGGTGCTACGAGTAGTGTTGTCCCTCATGACACTACTACTCGAGGCAACATTGCTTTCTTGTGCGGGTGTGCTACGAGTAGTGTTGTCCCTAATAACAATACCACTCGAAGCACCATTGTTGGTCTTCTTCTTGTTCTTGTTCTTCTTCTTCTTTTTCTTGGCAACATAGCCAAGACCTTTCTTGCCCACTTGTGGCCTAGGAGCACTCAATTGTGGTCTAGCAATGACCACATTTGAGCTAGGAGTCACCACTTGTGCGGTAGAGATCACAACCTTCTCAACTTGTGGGCCTTTGCCCTTGAGCCTTGCAAGCTCAATATTCAACCTAGCATTTTCCTCAATAATATTTGCATGATCACAAGAAGAAGTAGAGGTGCTAGGGTTGTTAAGTTGATTAAGTTGAGTTTGAAGTTGTTCATGCAACTCTTTGAGGTAAGAATGTTGACTATCCAAAGCTTTGTGTGATTGGTTAGTTGTTCAAACTCCTCGGTTAGTTTACCATGACCAACCCCAAACTCGACCTTATCCTTTTTAGCCTTTTTATATTTAGCAATGGCAAGATCACGTTCCTTAGTGATTTTAGACACAAGTTCATTATGAGTTTCTTCAATAGATTCAAGTTCCTCCTCTAGAGAAACTCTACCATCATGCTCTTCCTCAAGAGTCATAGAGAGAAATGCAATTTCATCTGCATCCCTTCTTTCAACCTCACCTTTCTTCTCAAGAGCTTCTTGGGCCTCTCCCAATTGGCTCATGAGATGCTCAAAGTACTTCTTGGTCTCCCCTTGCATGTTAGACATAAAATGTTCCAAGTAGAGCCTTTCATCTTCTACTCTAAGACTAGCAAGATGTTCTAGTTCACTAGGGGTCTTAGAGTTGGAGGAAGGTGATACCTCCGTGGCCTTAGCCATGAAGCACTTGGCATTTTGTCGAGGATGATTGTCATTGGGGGATTCAAAGAGAGATGAAGATGATGGAGTAGAAGCAATAGCAAGAGCGGCCACTTCATTTGGGGTTTCTTCTTCTTCATCACTCCCGGAATCATACTCCTCTTGAGTCAATAGCACAAACTTGGTGGGAGACTTCTTGTTGAATGGTTTCTTCTTGAAATGATGTTTCTTGTACTCAACCTTGGACTTGTCCTTGCGAAAGAGCTTGCCACTATGGATTTCTCTATTTTCATAGGGACACTCCGCGATGAAGTGGTGCTTGTCTTGGCAATTGAAGCAAGACCTCACTTTTTGAGCCCCATCATTTCCATAGCGAGACTTGTCTTTTCCTCAACAAACTTCTTGCCCTTGGGAGGATTCCTCCAAAACTTTTGCACGGTGAGGGCAATAAGATTCTTTAGCACGGGATCATAGTATTGTTACTTCAAGGGAGGCAATGCCTCTTCTTCTTCTTCCTCAACTTCAACCTATCTTGACACAACCTTGGCCTTCAAAGCAACCGATGCCCCTTTGTGCATTCCAATGGCCCTAGCACGGTTGTCAAGAGCATTCTCGGTTTGCACTTGATAAGAGCACACTTCTTGCATCACTTGTATTGAGGTCATGGAAGAGAAATCATGTCTTCCTTGAATGCTCTTCAAGTCCGCGCCCTCAAATGGCATTAGGGCAATCATGTACTTCCTCTTGATCCAAGCATCATCAATGTACTTGGCACCAACATTTGAGAAGGCGTGGCAAGAGTCTTGAGTCTTTGGTACATGTCTACATGGTCCTCTCCATCATGCATATAGAACCCTTCGGCCTCATTGGTCAAGGCATCATATCTATTCCTTTGCATACTCTCATTGCTCACAAACATGACGATGAGAGCGTCCCATGTTTCCTTGGCGGTGGAATATTGCTGAAGATGTGGCATGTGGTTAGGACCCACGGCTTGTTGAAGAATTGACAAGGCAGTGTAGTTGAGTTGACAATCTATGGCTTCCCTTCTTGTAAGGTTCTTGGGGTCATGAGGTTTTTATCCATCATGAGTGACCCTCCAAAGCTCTATACAAGAAGATTTAAGGTGAGTCTCCATGTAATATTGCCATTCACGAAAAGAAAAAGCATCAATTTTAGGTGGATCTCCTCTAGGGATTATATGAGGATGTGGGACGGGTGGATCGGGAGAATAACTTCCGGGAACGGAGTGAAATTCTCCATCTCCTTATGTACCCTTCTTAGTGGAGTTTTTGGCGGAAGCATTTTTATGTGGTTCACCATCTACCCCTTTCTTGACGCCCTCCGAATTGTCATCCGGAGGAGTAGAGTCGATGACCTCCGGTCCTTTGTCTTTGAGGAGTTGCGCCAAGACTTGGCGCAACTCATCAAATTTGGTATCTATGGATGGGGTCAATGACTTTCTCAACTCATTGAGATCATCCAAGGACACCTTAGCCACGGACGTTTCGGTATCTGAATCTTCTCCCATACTTAAACTCTTAGGCGGTTAAGCCCCATAGAAGAGCCGAGGCTCTGATACCAATTGAAAGTAAAGTATGGGCACCTAGAGGGGGGGTGAATAGGTGCTACGACCAATTTTATTTTTTCTTTAACAATTAGGCTTGACACAAAGGTAAATTCTCTAGATAATGCAACTAAGGTGAATTTACCTATATGACAAGGATACAATAAACGCAATGCAAGTTAGTAATGGGAGTAAGGGAACGAGGTAACCAAAGTGAAGCACACGGAGACACGATGTAATCCTGAGTTCCTCCTTGTTAAGGGAGTACGTCTCATTGGAGGGGTGTGAGCTCGCCACGAAGGCCTACTCAACGCCACAAAGGCCTCACCCTATTTTCCGATGAACCCCGCCACAAAGGCCTCGTTCACCTTCCACTATTGATCCCCTTTGAGGCGGGAATCGAGTCATTTACAAACAACTTGGGGCACACACCCACAACCAAATTGGGGGCTCCCAACAATCCTTGAATCACCAACAAGAAGCAAGATGCCTAGGTTCTCCACAAGAGGAAACCCTAGGCTAGACCCCTCTAGATAGAGAGGGGGAAATGAAGAACGAGTCGGTGAAGATGTAGATCCGGGTATTCTCCTCCAATCCTCCAAGAATCAACGAGTTTGGGTGGAGGGATTGGGAGAGATCTAACTTTTGGAGGCTCAATAAATGCTTGTCTTAAATGCTGGAGTGAGCAACCTCTTGGGAAAGAAGGGGATGGGGTATTTATAGCCCCCTCCCCAAACTAGCCGTTTTGACTCTTTTCGTGCCTGGCGGTACTACCGCTACCTGGGTATCCACGCGGTACTAGGGAGGCCCAGTCGCAGGGCGCAGGCGGTACTGCTGCTGAAGTACCGTGGTACTCCAGCAGCGGTACTACCGCGAGTGCACCACGGTACTACCCCTGGCCACTCTCTTTGAATTAATTCGAAGTGGCTGGCGGTAGTACTAGGTCACTACCGCTCTAGTACCGTGCGATACAGAGAACAAATCGTAGCCAGCGGTAGAAGAGCCGGTACTGAGGGCGGTACTACTGCTTCCTGTAGGGATCGGTACTACCGCCAGCCAGTAGCGGTACTACCGCTGAGCAAGGTTTTGCTCAAAATCGAAATGCGTACAACGGTACTACCGAGCCACTACCGCCTCAGTACCGTGCGATACAAAGAGCATTTTTCTCCTGGCGGTACTTCTGGTGGTACTGGGCGCGGTACTACCGCTGCCGAGCCCGGTACTACCGCTCGACCAAGTCAATTTTGGTGGCAATGTCTTGGAATTCTCATCACCTTTTTGGCATCTATTTGATATTACCTGAAATACTTGACGCACTGTTAGAAGCTTAGTTGTGTTGTTGTCAACTCCAAAACCTAATAGAGATCAAAGATGCAAATGCACTTTCAATGTCACCCGCTCCGTCCCCGCCACGTGCTCCTCCTGGCGGGCCAGCCGACAGCCCGGTCGCCCGCACGGCCGACCGCGCCCCCGACACTGCACCGCGCAGTCCAACATCCAGGTGCTCCTCCCACCACTCCAGCTCTGCCACGTCACGCCCAGCTGCATGCGAGCCCTCCGGATCCTCTGCGCAGACCTTTCTGCGCCTTCCGATGCTGCTGTCGCTTCTGATTACAGCGGATCTTCTACATCCGATGACTCCACATCCGATTTAGCACCTGGTCCACGTACCCGTCTTCGAGAAGTTATAACTAAACCCCGTGTAATAACTGATGGCACTGTTCGTTATAATGTCACCCGTGGCCGTGGCCGGTATGGTTTGCTTACCTCCACAGGTGAACCACGCTCTCTTGCGGAAGCACTTGATCATCCTGAGTGGCGACAAGCAATGAAAGAAGAACATGATGCTCTAATGCAAAATCACACCTGGCACTTGGTTCCTCCTAGTTCCAGTCATAATCTTATTGATTGCAAGTGGGTATAGAGAATCAAAAGACGTGCTGATGGTACCATTGACGGATACAAAGCTCGTCTTGTTGCTAAGGGCTTCAAGAAAAGGTATGGCATTGACTATGAAGATACTTTTAGCCATGCTGTTAAAGCAGCCACTATCAGAAATGTTCTAGCAGTTGCAGTTTCCAGAGGTTGGACTTTACGGCAGCTTGATGTTAAGAACGCGTTCTTACATGGTGTTCTTGAGGAAGATGTGTACATGAAACAACCACCTGGTTTTGAAGACAAACATACTCCCAATTATATTTGCAAACTTGATAAGGCTCTCTATGGTTTGAAACAAGCCCCTCGAGCGTGGTTTGCTCGTTTGAGCTCCAAATTGCATGATCTCGGTTTTATTCCCTCACATGCTGACACATCTCTTTTTCTCTATCAGAAATCTGACATCACAATTTATATGCTCATTTATGTTGATGATATTATTGTGGCTAGATCCTCTGATACAGCAGTAACAGTATTAGTGCACAGTCTCAATACTCATTTTGCTATCAAAGATCTCGGTGACTTACATTTCTTCCTTGGTCTTGAGTTCAAACAACTGTCAGATGGTTTGCTTCTTACACGGGAAAAATATGCCTCAGATTTGTTGTCCAAGGTTGGGTTGCGTGATTGCAAACCTGCTCCTACCCCTTTGTCCTCCACAGAGAAGCTAACTCTGGCCGAGGGGGAACCATTGGATCATGATGATTGTACAAGGTATCATAGCATAGTTGGTGCTCTTCAGTATCTTACATTGACACGCCCAGATTTATCCTTCTCTGTTAACAAAGTCCGTCAATATCTTCATGCACCTATGACATCACATTGGACAGCAGTAAAACGTATTCTCAGATATGTTAGTGCCACTATCAAATTGGGTATCACTTTTCAAAGATCTTCATCCACTTTGTTGAGTGCATTTTCATATGCAGACTGGGCTGGTTGCCTAGATGATAGACGTTCTATAGGAGGTTTTGCTATTTTTGTTGGTCCAAATCTTGTGTCTTGGAACTCTAGAAAACAGCCCACTGTGTCTAGATCGTGTACTGAAGCTGAATACAAAGCTCTTGCAAATGCTACAACTGAAGTGATTTGGGTTGAAGCACTCTTGAAAGAACTTGGTGTAAAATTGACACAAACACCATGTCTATGGTGTGACAACTTGGGAGCTACGTATTTATCTGCAAATCCAGTCTTCCATGCTCGTACAAAACATATTGAGATAGATTTTCATTTTGTTCGTGAACGAGTTGCAAGCAAATAGTTAGCAATCAAGTTCATATCAAGCAAGGATCAAATTGTTGATGGCTTCACTAAACCTCTTCCTGTAACTAGCCTGTGTGAGTTTAGGCATAATCTAAATCTTTTTCGAAGTTTGGATTAAGGGGGGCTGTTAGACTTAATATACCGTATGTATACGGTATGGAGTAGTACTCCAACTGTATACCTACTGACGAAGGGACGGATCCTAGGCCTGTCGGATGAGCCTACCCGGTCTCAGTCCGACGTCCCAAGCTCCAAAAGGAGGCGTCATGGACTATTCTAGAAGGCCCAATTGAAGCCCACCCGCAAGGCCTTGCGGGTCAAGTTAGGAAACTTGTAACCGACTCTAGCTTAGGGTTCGAGTCCTCTCCGGGTACGGTTTGAGACCTGGCCACCTATATAAGGCCAGGAGAACCACTAGGAGGAGGACCAAGCAATACCGCACCACCAAGCCTTGAGATCGACTCTCGACTTGAGCAACCCCCCATTGTAACCGATCTACTTGTTAATACAGATCGACAGAGGCAGGAGTAAGGGTTTTACCTCTACGAGGGCCCCGAACCTGGGTAAATCGTGCCCCCTGTCTAGCCGACGATTGTCACTAGTGCCTACACGTTCTCCTAATCGAAACCCTATGGGTTCACCCGAGGGAATTGTTGAGATGCAGATTCGACAATTGGCGCCGTCTGTGGGAACGGTGGGCGCTGGATCTCCGGCATCTTCGGCTTCATCGACAACCAACTCACGCTGGAACCCCAGGACTTCGACTCCAACCAATCCGTTCCGAATCGGGTCGGTCATCATCGCCCCTCACTCGCCGGAATCGCCCGGTATTTAGCGACTTGGAGAAGAGCATCACGCTGACGTTCGGAAGCTTCTAGTTCTACACCAACAAAGACGGAATTCTACGCTTCCCCGAGAAAATCGATCTCGAAGGATCGGAATCTGGGTCAATCTCTGGCCCAGAAGCTGTCGACTCACGACCCCGCTACGCAGATCGCGACTTGGCAAAAAGCGGCGAATATGTCCGCCTCAACACCGACAACTTCCATACCCTCTCTACAGAGGAACCTTCTCGGGTCAGGAAAGCCTGCCTAACTGCGCCTAAGACTCGCGAGCCATATCTGGCTCAGGTCTGCATGGCAGGATCAGGAGCCCCACCCGAAGAAACTGAAAACAGCGCAAAGGAACGCGCTACCATCGGTGTCTCGCGAGCCGCTTGGAATCGGGCAAAGGAGGCCATCTGCACAAGCACACCACTGGAACTCGGAGCTCCTCACGAGGACATGAACGCCTACCACTCTCATCTAGTGAGAGCGGCTACTGTAATAAAGGAAGCTCGGATAGACCTAGCCGAGCGAAAGAAACTAGCGGATGCGTCAAGCCAGCGTCGAGCCGCATTATCCATGACACCTTCTGTCGGGAACCGCCCTGCGAAGAAAGGATACGTCTCAAAAACCGCGACCATGGACGGCGAGTCCTTGAGCGGAATCAGCAAATCACTCATGTGTGTCGATGAGGATGGAAACATCCATCCGCAAACTCCTGCAGCCGCGGTACTAGCCACAGCCACCTACATGCAGATAAATCAACCAGGGGAAAATGACCCCTGTGCGGAACAATACAAGCAAGTGCAGAAAGGATTAGGCATGGCAGCCGCAAAACTCGCCTCCTACGATCGCAGGAAAGCAGCCGCACAGAAGGACAAGGAGGCGCCCCGTGGACACAGGGGCACATCACCTGGCAAGGAAAAATCACCTCGTCGCGCACGAGGGAAAGAAGCCCGACGACATGGAGATAGCCCGAGTGGCAGCGATAGCAGCCCGAGGGATCGAGACCGTAGCCGCAGCCCGCGAAGAGGTCGAGATCGCAGCCCGCGGAGGGATCGAGATCGCAGCCCGCAAAGGGATCGAGACAGCAGCCGCTTGCGACATCGTAGCAAGGAGCCGAGGGGAGACGTCAACCGCGACGAACCCGGGTACAACGCGCGATCAGACATCGCCCATCGCAAGGTTGATAAAGATCGAGCGGCCAGGAACCGCGCGCGTTCCCCATCTACATCCTCCAACGACGAAGTCTGCGGAGCCTTATGCTTTGCCCGCAGCATCCGCGAGGCGCCGCTACCCAAGAGATTTAAGCTATCCACCGAAGTGCAGAAATACGATGGTTCGCGAGAGCCACAAGCCTGGTTGTCAGTTTACCTCGCGGCAGTAAAATGCCAACATGGGAACAAAAACACGGCTATGCAGTACCTCAACTTACATCTAGTCGGCGCTGCGCGCAGCTGGCTCGAAGGAAGGCCGAGGGTATGCTACAGATCTTGGGACGATCTAAACCTCGATTTCTGCAAAAATTTCCAAGCAACATACAAAAGACCGACGACCATCGAGGAGCTACGAGCTTGCAAGCAGAAAAGTGGCGAGTCTACTCGCGAATACATTCAGCGATGGACCACACTCAGGAACACAGCGGGAAACATATCATAAGAAGTCGCGGTTGAAGCATTCGCCAAAGGAGCACGGCGAACCTCTTTCAGGGAAGAACTGGGACGACCCGCACCCAAAACCATGGGAGAACTTATGGCCATAGCCGATAGATGGGCAAACGGTGAAGACGCGGTGCGCAATGAGAAAGGCTCATCACTAGCACGCGAAGACAATCGCCATAGTCGAAAGAAAAGGAGAAAGCATTATGACCGCGATGATCGAGAAGAACTAGTGGCAGCAGAGTTCACAAGAAATCGTGACAGTGGATATCGCGGAAATCGCGAGTGGAAGCCAAAGCCAGAGGACAAAACCCCCGAGGAGGACCTCGACGGTTACTGCACGCTACATCTATTTACAGATAAGCGCACCGGCAAAACTAAGGCAACACACCTTCTCAAGGATTGCCGAAAGTTCCTTGATATCCACGAGGCCTTCTCGAAGAAAAATAGAGCAGCAGTGAATCAGGGCTACCCGCAGCTCCCTGGAGGAGGAGCTCAATTTCACCAGCCGCAAGCCCTGCCCCCAGCAGGAAATCAAAACACGGTGTTAGCTGCGCTACCAGCGCCACCCGCCCCAAACCAGGGAGCCAATCGATATCCGAACCCAGCGGGACTCTTAGGCATGATACAAAAAGTCTGTCCATCTCGCAGGGTTCAGAAGACGAACACACGACAAATATGCATGGTTGTGCAAGCCCCACCTACGAAGCCCGAGTACCTGAAGATGGCGGATCAACCAATAACTTTCTCCAAAGAAGACCACCCCCCACGAGTCTATCGACCAGGACACGCCGCGCTAGTCATCCGAGCGCAAATTGGCAATTACGAGCTGGCTGGCGTGTTCATGGACGGGGGCAGCGGCATCAACATCATCTACGCAGATACACTCCGTCGCATGAACAGGAATTTGGACGGACTCGCGGAATCGGAGACATCCTTCCACGGGATAGTTCCAGGAAAAGCAATCCGTCCACTCGGAACAATTAACCTGGAGGTGGTGCTAGGCAACCGAAGCAATCACAGGCGAGAATTTCTTGATTTTGAAGTAGTCGATTGGCCCTCACAGTACCACTCCATTCTTGGTCGAACGGCGTTCGCCAGATTCATGGCAGTACCGCACTATGCATACTTGAAGCTTAATTTGCCTGGGGAACATGGCACAATCACCATCGACGGCGATTTCCAAAAGTCCAATAAATGTGACATCGAGTTCAACGAGATCGCCAAATCCTTCGGGATGCAGGAAGAACTGGAAGAGATAGCAAAAACCACGGATCACTCCGTGATGCCTCTCACCAAGAAGAACGCTCCAGAGCTCGAGTTCAACACAAATAGCGGTACCCGCAAGCATCAAGTGCACCCGACGGATTCTGCGAAGACGGCGATGGTGTCCACCACCCTCTCGCCAGCATAGGAAGGCGCGCTCATCGAACTCCTCCGTGAGTACTGGGAAATTTTTGCCTGGCAGCCTTCAGATATGCCAGGGATACCCAGAGAGTTCGACGAGCACTCACTCGAAGTCTTCAAAGACGCCAAGCCTATCAAGCAGACCACCCGACGGTTCTCAGAGCCCAAGCAAAAAGTGCTCGAAGAAGAAGTGAACAGACTACTCGCATCAAAATTCATCCGTGAAATAAAGATTTCCACCTGGTTAGCAAACCCGGTGCTGGTCCCGAAGAAAAATACTGACATCCTTCGAGTGTGCATCGACTACACGTAGTTGAATAAGCACTGCCCCAAGGATAACTTCCCCCTACCACGGATCGACCAGATCGTAGATTCTACAGCAGGTTGCCAACATCTTGGACGCTTACTCGGTCTATAATCAGATCAGGATGAAAAAGGAGGACGAAGAGAAGACAACGTTTATCACACCCCACGGTGTTTACTGCTACACGGCAATGCCCTTCAGGCTAAAGAATGCAGGCGCAACATATCAGCGCTGCATGTAAAAATGCCTCGCCAAACTCATTGGCAAGAACGTACAAGTGTACATTGACGACATCGTCATCAAGACTCGAGTAGAGGATACGCTCCTCGATGATATTAGAGAAACATTCGACGCGTTGAACGCATACGAATCAAGCTCAACCCGACCAAGTGTGTCTTTGGCGTCCCTGCAGGACAACTTCTCGGGTACCTGGTCTCTGCTCGAGGAATTGAAGCCAACCCGGAGAAAATCCAAGCAATCCTGACAATGAAGGAGCCAACTAATCTCCACGGTGTGCAGCAGCTCGCAGGACGACTAGCCGCCCTAAGCAGATTCATTGCGAGGCTAGGCGAGCAAGCATTGCCTTTCTACAAGTTACTGAAGAAAACGGATAAGTTCGAGTGGACACCCGAAGCACAGAAAGCATTCGCGGACCTCAAGCGAGCATTGCAGAGCAGACGCATCCTGGCAACACCGCAAGAACGGGAGCCGCTGTATCTATATTTAGCCGCAACAAATCAAGTCATCAGCTCAGCAATTTTGGTCGAGCGGCCGGAAGATGGCAAGGCGTATGGCATCCAAAGGCCAATATATTATATCAGCGAGGTGCTTTCGCCCTGCAAACAGCGATATCCCCATTATCAGAAACTCGCGTACGGCGTGGTGCTCACAGCCCGAAAACTCAAGCATTACTTCCAGGAACACACCGTCACGGTGGTAAACGACGCGTCACTGGGTACTATCATGAATAACCCAATGGCATCCGGAAGAATTGCAAAGCGGAGTATCGAGCTCGGCGTCTGGGACATAATATATGAGGGTCGCAAATCTATCAAATCACAAGTACTCGTGGAGTTCCTAAGCGAGTGGACAGAATTACAAACGCCAGGCCCTCCAGAGTATACAAGCAACTGGATAATGTATTTCGATGGGTCGAAGAGAAACGAAGGAGCTGGAGCCGGGGTAGTCCTGATATCCCCCAGAGGTTACAAGTTGCAGTACGTCCTGCGATTGGATTTTCCACCCGACGACCCGACATCAAACAATGACGCAGAGTACGAGGGCCTCCTCCACGGCATGAAGATGGCGATTGCGTGTGGAGCCACCCGACTAATGATCTATGGGGATTCAAACCTCATAGTACAACAGACAATGAAAGAGTGCGACGCCATCGCAGAGAACATGGTCGCTTATCGAGACATGTGCAACCTACTCGAAGGAAGTTTCCAAGGGTGCGAACTAAAGCACATTGCGCGATCCAGCAACGAAGAAGCAGATAAATTGGCAAGCATGGGTTCTACCAACACACCCATACCGTCTGGAATATACTTCGAGAGGATGATCAAGTGCTCAGTCAAGGTCAAAAAATCAGCAGAAGCACCCGCAACAATGGAGGCAGAGGTCAGCCCGCAAACTGCTATGATTGAGCTGACCCACAACATTTCGAGACAAGTTTTTCTGGTTGAACCAGTCTGGACGCAGAAATACCTCGACTACTTGTCCAACAAGCAGCTCCCAGCAGATGTTCGCGAGGCTCGACAGATAGTACGACACAGCAAAGCGTTTCGAGTACTCAATGGAGAGCTATACAAACAGAGCATATCAGGAATATTGCAGAGATGCATAGCGCCCGAGGACGGCATGGAACTACTGCGGGATATACACCAAGGAGATTGAGGACACCATGCTAGCTGGAACGCAATCGTGGGTAAAGCTTTTCGCGCAGGATTCTACTGGCTCATAGCGGCCAGGGATGCAAAAGACCTAGTTGACAAATGCAACACATCCCAAAGATTTGCGCCCAAGCCGCACGCCCCTGCCACTGAGCTCCACATGATCCCAATCGCTTGGCCCTTTGCACAATGGGGGCTAGACATGGTAGGACCACTGAGAAAATCAACACCCGGAGGATACACGCACTTGCTCGTTGCAGTCGACAAATTTACAAAGTGGATTGAAGCCATGCCAGTCACCTCGGCAAGCGCTCAATGCGCCGTAAAATTCCTCGATTCCATCGTGTGCAGATTTGGGATACCACACAACATCATCAGTGACAATGGAAGAAATTTCACAGCAAAGGAAACAGAGCAGTTCTGCGAGGAAAAGGGAATCACTCTCAGTTTCGCCTCTGTGGCTCACCCGCAAACAAATGGTCAAGTCGAGCAATCCAACGGATTGGTCTCAGCTGGAATAAAGAAATGGCTACTCGATCGACTGCACCCAGCGGCAGGGCACTGGGCAGAGGAGTTACCCTCCGTACTATGGAGCCTCCGCACGACCCCGAATCGATCGACAAACTACACGCCATTTTTCATGGTATACGGAGCTGAAGCAGTCCTTCCCGAAGATGTAAAGTTCAGCGCCCCACGAGTCGTCGCTTACAACGAAGAAACCTCTAACAGGGCACTCGCGCAAGACGTGGATGCACTCGACGAGATACGCGACATTGCACTCGCAAGATCCGCGGTATATCAACAGTCGCTGCGCAACTACCACAGCCGACGTATACGCCACAGAGCTTTCGTGGTAGGAGATTTGGTGTTGCGGCTCAAACAGAAGGAAGGACACAAGCTCGAGCTACCGTGGGAAGGACCCTTCATAATACACGAAGTTATCCCAGGTGGCGCTTATCGACTGAAGAACCCCGAGACCGGTGGCATCTACTCCAATCCATGGAATGTTGCGCACCTCCGCAAATTCTATCTTTAGGATTATTCTATTCGCGAAAAATAAGGCTATACTAGCCATCCTTTAGCTCGAAAAAAATACATGGCTTCTCAGTCATATTAATAAAATACATGGTTTCTCAGGATATTGATCTTTACACGCTAAATAACAGGTACACACCCCAAACACACGGGGGCTACGCCTAACTTAGCATCATTTACAAATACAAAAGTACAAACAAGGTTGACACCTTATAAAGTTTCAAGACAACTATACAAAAACAACATGATACATACATCCTACAATTACATATGGAGACGAGCAGTTTCCTCAGCTAAAACTCGATTAACCTCTTCAGAAGTCAGTCAGATAATCTCCTTTGCTGCGGGACGAATGACTGTATAATGAGAGGTCATATCGAATGGAGCATTTGGGAGCCTAGCTACAGATTTGAAATTGACCTCACGATGCCATAATCGGACAAAAGCAAGTGCTACTAAGGCCCCGCAGATCAGCTGTTGGTGGACGCACTCGCCTAATTTCACCAGCTCGACCGAAAGTTCTGAGTAGCTGGCTCAAGTCTTATGTACCTCTCTCCAGCGGATAGAAAGCGCGATTCAAAGCTATCAGAGCCTCGTGGCAACGATCAACGAGTATCTTCTTCTGGCCCACACGATACTTCAAAGGAGCCAGCACAAAGCCTCGACTGCGGTCGGACCAGGAGTTGTTTGCATGTGGTTTTGAACTACTGGCTTAGTGAAGAATATGGTTATCCACCCAATGTTTTTCACACCGTTCGTCAGGCTGAACAACTACAAAGAAAGCCGCAGAGAGTTAAACAAGAAAACAAGATACAGTCAAACAAAATGCTAGGGGGTTGAAGCGCTTACACAGCATATCCTTGGCAACAGCTGCCAACTCTTCAATCACAAATTGCTCACGTTCAGCCGCAAGTTTTTTTTAGACTTGGCTACATCAGCCACTCCACGCAAAGCTTTTAGCTTGCGCTCACCATCCGCGACACGATCACGGAGGCCGGCAAATGTACCAACAGCAGCAACAAGGGGATCTGCTCGTGCGGCAGACCCACTCGAAGACTCCGCGACAACACCTGTTACCTGGAAGAAGACAAGAAAAGTTAAGGAAGAATTCAAGACACCCCGCTCAGGAAATAAACCACTTATTAGACAGGTGCTCGGGGGCTACTCCCATCGGGAGAAACTCATGACAATCAATCGCAAGAAATCACATATCAGATATCAAAAGAACATTTCGATTAAAGGTAGAATACGGGAATACATCCCAAGGTTCATTACATCAGAAGAGCAAGCTACATAAAGTCTATCCTAAGGAACTACAGGAGTGCTGCCACTCGTGGCGGATTGCACCTTGAGACTAGCACGGGCAATCAAGTCAGATAGCTTCCGAGCAAGGACTCCAGCCGGATCGCCGAAAGGACGAAGCGCTACCTTTCTGCCCGTGGTGGCATCGACGGAAGGTTCGAGTACGCCTAGTCCAAGCCTGCGACTTCGTGCGCCAGCGCGAACTAGATAGCAGTCTTCGCCCCGCACTGCGACTGGGCGATCGAGTAGGCCTGAAAGAGATCGCCCTCCAAAAAAACCTTCAGGAGACCATCCAGCGTAGGAGGAACCGCAACATCAACCAGGAGACGCTCGTGGAGTTGCGTCAACACTCGAATGGCATTGCCAACGAGGGAGAAAATCCCACTCGCATGCCTCCGAAGATGAGCGCAAGAATCCGTCAGGGCGTCCACCCGTTGAACCCCGGGCAGCTCCAGCGCAACGCCAAGAAGATCTGCAAAGAGAACATTAATTCCAAGAACATACTAGCTAGTCGAAAAACGACAGAGGTCAAGCGCAACTTACTTGTGAAGTTCTGGGCCAGAGGGCGAAGGAAGTCAACGAGATCGTTGTCCTGTTTGGTGCCAACCTCCTCCAGTCGCTTCAGAGCGTCCTGGGCCTCAACGGCTTTCCCTCGAGGTCAGTTGACTGCTTGCGAGAGGACTCAAGTTCCTTTCGGACAGCCTCCAACTCAGCCTCGAGGGTGGTCACCCGAGTAATGGCATCGGTCTTGTCGGTCTTCAGAAAATCAACATGGGCTACACAGCAACAAATTTCAGCATAAGGGAATTCACACAATCAGAAAGAATAAGCGGAAGAAACGGGTAAATTTACCTTGAGAGCTTGATAATCCGAGATGAGTCGATCGCGATCAGCCCGAAGGATTACGCAATCTGACTCAGCCGGAATTACGCGGCGACCAAAGGCTGCGAGAGAGTCGAGCAGAGACTGCAAAACGCAAAGGGGAAGAAGTTAGCAAAAGTGGAAGGAAATTGAGCCTATTCACGACTGTAAACAGTCGAGTATAGCCTCGAGGGCTACTCCCATTGGGAGCACTGCCGTGCACCCGATAAAATCAAGAAAGGAAAGAAGCTTGAAGTTTTGAGCCTGTAGCCAATCACAAGCGATTGACCACAGCCTTGGGGGCTACTCCCATCGGGAGCACTGTCGTGCACCCGATAAAAAACATAAATGAACGAAGTACAAAATACAAGGAAAATGGCGAAGTTTACCTGGCCCTGGGCAATACACAGAGGATCAGCCGAGCTACCCGACACTTCTTTCGAAGCCGAGGCTCCAGCCGCAAAGCTAGGCAGCCTATAATCTGTAGCCGCGGCTGTGGGGGCTGGGCTCGGCGCATTCTGGGTGGCCCTAGCAGTCGGGGTTTCACCCACAGCAGCAGCATCTTTTCTCCACTCGGGAGGAAGGGAAGAGGCAAATCGGCCGGGGCTGATGGACTCGAGCTTGTCATGAAGGAAAACAATAACGTCAGAAGAATCGAGAAGAAAACGTTCGACTAGAATGAAGAAGGAAAGAAAAACTTACTCGTCATCATCGTCATCCAACATATCCGCATTCCAGGCGGTCTGGATCTTCGGCCTGGGAGCGGGAGGAGCGCGCACACTCAGTGGGGTCACGATGAGGGGCTCTTTATCAGATCCTCCACCCAAGGAGTTATCCTTGGAGGTGGCTTCATCGTTTCCCGCCCGGCGGCGTTTGCGGTGGCGGAGATCGCTACCCGATTCCTCCACGTCATCCGAAGAACCACTCTCGGAACTCGAGTCGGCATCGGCAACGCTGGTGTCGACAGGAACATCCAGGTTGCTTGCCAACAGGTCCGAGGCTTCTTCACCAGAAACTAGCGGGTAGCAGGTTACTACCGCTAGACTCTACAGAAGGAAAACAAGAAGAAGAAACTCAGTCGACAAACTTTCGAACAAAGGAAAAAGTTAGAACAGAAAAAGATTTGGACTTACTTCGGATGGAGGAGGTCTCGAAGCTTCGAATGCAGCGATAGAGCAGTCGGGGAAGTCCTCGCCCACTTTAAGCTTGGTGATGGCCGCGATTTTCTTCTCGATTTCAGAATTCGAGAGTTCTTCTCGGCTCACGCGGCTAGGGTCTTCGACGCCCTGATACTCCCACATGGTGGAGGGCCTCTCCTGCAAAGGCTGGATCCTGCGCTTGAGGAACACACTCGCCAGATGCAAGCCGTTTAGCGCGGTCCCTGCGGCTTGGTCGCGGAGGATTGCCACCTTGGCGAGTAGCGGGGCGACGACTCGGCTTTCTTCGACTGAAAGCTTGTGCGCTCAAGACTTTCGCCGCTTCAAGACAGAGAACGGGTGGAATTCGTGAACTCCACCCGCGCCGTTATCGACGACGTAGAACCACTTTTTCCTCCACCCTTGTGCGGAGTCGATGAGGTGCATGTCGAAATACAGGGTATCCGACTTCGCCTGGATTTCGAAGCCGCCGGTGCGCAGCGTCTCTCCAAGCTCGGTCTCTACCCGCGATTTCTCGCGGAAGGCCCGCACCTTGAACAAGGCCTTCCAAAGGCCCCAGTGCGGGCGGATACGGAGGAAGCACTCACAAAGCACGATGAAGCACGAGATGTGCTGCACCGCGTTCAGAGGCAGGTCGTGGAGCTGTATGCCGTAGACATACATCAATGCCACAAAGAAAGGGTGGAGGGGGAGTGAGAGCCCGCGTGCGACGTGATCCGCGAAGATCACGCGCTCGTTTGCGCGGGGATTTGGTACCTCTTCCTTCTTGCCGAGGCGAACACGCTTCTCGGCGTCGGGAGGCAGTAGCCCTTCCCTCTACATCTCCTTGATGCTTTTTTTGCGTGGTGTTGGGGGAGCGCCAGTCGCCGGAGCGCGGAGCAGGTGGCGCGGGAACATCTTCGGGCGCCTGCGAGGAGGAAACAGCAGCGCTACGTTTCTTCCCCCTGCCATGCATGCTGGTGCAAGCTCGTAGAGGAGGAGGTGTGCACGAGGAAGACGAAGGCTGGGAAGCGAATGACGGGGAGTTTTTACCTTTTACCTAAGGACCGTATATATACACGGAGTCACCCAATCCCGGCCGCTCATCGAGCAACGTGGCACCCATCGCAGCTGCCACGCGTGAAGATGAAACGAAAGGGCGGCGAAGGTTGTTTCGTGCCACGATCTTAACAGTAGATCATGCGCAACTACTGCGCGCAGTTCGCGGGAAAACCGGAAGCGACGTCTCGTTTCCGGTCAAAAAGCTGACAAGGTGGGACAACACATCTGTTCTCACTCCGTCACGTCCCATCGGGAGGATAAAGTGCGCTATGACGTCATTGTGAACATCATCAGGCTCGAAATTCTTTCGGATAAAAGCCCCAAACACAAAAATACTTCGTATGGGCAAATCAAGACGCGAAGACTTTTTCGCATAAAAACCCCCAAACACGAAATAACTTCGTATGGGAAAATCAAGACGCGAAAACTCTTTTCGCATAAAAGCCCCAGATACGAAACTTTCTTTCGAATGGGCATGACATGGTTTCCAAACACGAAAACTCTTTCGTATGGTTAGAAGACTACAAAGCACAAAAAACTTTGTGCACAAAAACAAGGGAGACATTTTCACTCGAAATATCCCTGGACAAAACTTGCGAGTGTGCAGCTCCTGCCACTCAGTTATACGATGTACACACATCAATTCAGTGGATCGTTCGGCCGACTAGGCACATCTGGATGTCGTATTCTTTCGAATACGAAGGTAAGACCCAGAAGATCTCTCTTGAGGGCCTGGAATCGCACTCAAGCTGCGTCCTTCAGTAAAATTCCATGTCAACAACACGAAGAAAAATCCTAGCGGACGCGCCGGATACCATATTAGGTTAATTTCGACTCGGTAAGACCTCTACGGCCCAGTCGCAATGATCACCTCACCAGATTCGAGTCGAAGGTCTTGAATCTGTGTAGGCCAGAACTGTTTTTGCCCTAGATGCAATTAATTGGCCCTGAGTTTTCGGGAGAGCCAAGCAACTGATCCACATCCTTCTGCGAAAACAGCCAAACACACAGGCAATTTTATTTTCTCGATACTCGAGTACAAGAAATGCATCGCATAAAGGATACACATCCTCTTCAAAACGATTGAAGCCACCAGTCAAAGAGAAATCAAGATAAGTTTTGAGCGTCCACCCAACAGATTCTCAGTCGAGCGAACACTCGGGGGCTACCGACGAAAGGATGGATCCTAGGCCTATCGGATGAGCCTACCCGGTCTCAGGCCCACGGCCCAAGCTCCAAAAGGAGGCGTCATGGACTATTCTAGAAGGCCCAATTGAAGCCCACCCGCAAGGCCTTGCGGGTCAAGTTAGGAAACTTGTAACCGACTCTAGGTTAGGGTTCGAGTCCTCTCCGGGTACGGTTTGAGACCTGGCCACCTATATAAGGACAGGAGAACCACCACGAGGAGGACCAAGCAATACCGCATCACCAAGCCTTGAGATCGAGATCATACTCTCGACTTGAGCAACCCTCATTGTAACCGATCTACTTGTTAATACAGATCGACAAAGGCAGGAGTAAGGGTTTTACCTCTACGAGGGCCCCGAACCTGGGTAAATCGTGCCCCCTGTCTAGCCGACGATTGTCACCAGCGTCTACATGTTCTCCTAATCAAAACCCTATGGGTTCACCCGAGGGACTTGTTGAGATGCAGATTCGACACCTACACCCCATGTATCATGCCACGTAGGGGGCTATTCCCTACTCTATAAACACGTAGCCGATGCCCCCCACGGGGTACGCACCGTTCCACCAACGCCAATAAATTGTTCCTACAACGGCCTTGACAGGTTAGATGCCAAACACATGCATTCAATACGGGGTCGTGTGGAAACTAATGTTTGGTTAAACCACACTGGGAATATTTCTCTTGGATGATGTAATTGGTTGTCTATGGTTTGGTGTAGGGAGTGGATACTTCACCTAACGCCTACAAAGTTAAGTGTTACTAGAGTTGTTGTGAGGCAGTAGTTCTATGCTGAAGGTTTACTCGAAAAGATTGGTGTTCAGATGAGTATAAGATACGTTACATCATCATCGGCCGCTAGATCAGGTTTTGGTCCTGATACAATGGTTGGGAATTTCATTATGGATACAGACTGGGCGGTAAGATTAAAACCAATGCTCATAGCTGTATTGAATAGTCTCTCAATCTTGTTAATAGAAACAATGGAAATTTAACCTAGTGGCACAAAGCCTCCAGATACAGGTTGCCTTTTATATGGATTATCTAAGGAGGTCAAGAATGGAGCTCATTTTCAAAGAGTGCACGGATCCAAGCAGGTGCACGCTAGTAAGTGTTAAATGATAAGACATTGTTTTTTATAGTACCTGGTTTGTATATGCATAGGTGGTTAACGGTACATGACTGTGTAATTTGAATTTTTGTGAATGAAGGTGTAAACAAATGATCTTTTTTTGATAGAGTAAACAAATGATCTTGATGGCAATGCAGACAACAACTATTGTATACGTGGGGCATAGTTGGAACACATATGTGTTTGACTCCTTGTCAAGGATTGTTACAGTGATAGACCCTTCCATGCCATGTACAGATGAGAAGAACAAACGAAGCACGCAAAAAGTTGTCACCAGTATGTTGTCGGCTTTCATCAAATGTGCCACTGCGTGCTAGATTGGACGAAACTTTGCAAATCATCCATGGAAAGCAAAACACTACGGGACTTACAAGAACAAACGGTACGTGTTCACATTGCATATTTCTAACTATAGTGTTAGTCGCTTGTTATGCTAAAACTTGTTTTCTCCTCTGATTCTGTATCGATACCGATATTCAGAGCCTACACCATGTTGTGGCATTTGTGCCAAGAGAAATACCCATTTCATTGAGCCAGGTTTGTGCACTAGCGCTGTTATTTTTCAAATTATATGAAAGAATCATAAATACTTCACCCCAGGCATAATGCATTTCACGTGAATTTCTAAATATGCAGGCTAAGTGTGTGCAGCTGAAAAACAAGATTCTACGTGCGCTGCTGACCATGGAGGATAACATTGGCAATATGTCGGCCAAATTCCGTTGAAAAGTACTTCTCGAATGCACGGACACACTTACATTGGCTGTGTATTGCTTCTTGGTGGGTTTGTGCCATGAGAATGTTAGAGCCAAGCTTAAGATGTTTGCGCCGAGTACCGGCCTAAGTAGTATTTATTCCCTTTTGCCACCATCCACTCCACAGTTCCAATCGGTGTCGTTGTTTCCTGGCATTAGTAGAACAGTTTCGTTTTGCCAAGTTCCACGACATCGCAGCTCCGTGAAACCTTATGTACTACGATTGTATTTCAAGTTTGTAAAATACGTCCAGTCTACCCTACCAAAATTCCTTATGTAATATATGTGCATCCTACATAACTCGTATGCTGCAATGGCACTGACTGAATTAGCCCCTAAAGTCGATGTCCGGTGATAAGGTGTTCCCAATTCTATTTGACTTGAACACAAATACCATAGTACTTAATACGTTGTAAACGTATCTATAATTTTTTATACTCAATGCTTGTTTTCTATCCAATACCATTTGTTTTCCGCATGTTTTCTATCGTTTTCCGCATGTTTTCATAGACTAGCCTATTAATAACATGCCCCAGGCCAGTTGTTTTCCATTGTTTTTCTATTTTAGAAAAGTTCTTAAGGAAATATTCTCGGAAATGGTTGAAAATCCACGGAGATCATTTTTTACCCGGAATGAAGACGGAGTCCAAAGAAGAGCGAGAGCGGGGCAGGGGGTGCCAGGCGCGACGCCACCCTAGGCCACGCCTGGTGGGCCCCTAACGCCCATGGCCACCGCCTCTCGGTGCCTCTTCGCCTTCCTTTAACCCTAAAATCATCGGGGGCGGAGTTATTTTCCACGAAACATACACAGAGGTGCTGTCACCTCGAAAGTCCAATCTAGGGCTTCTAGAGTCTTACTCCGGCACCCTGCCGGAGAGGGGAATCGTCATTGGAGGCCTCTACATCGCCATGATCGCCTCCGGACATATGTGTGAGTTGTTCATCTCGGGACTACGGATCCATGGCAGTAGCTAGATGGTTTTTCTCTCCCCTATGCCTCCGTGTTTAGATTCTCGTGAGCTGGCTCACATGATCGAGACCACCGTTATGTAATTGTGCATGTTGTGTTTGCTGGGATCCGATGAACCATGAGATTATGATTATTTTGTTCATGTCAATCTGAGCTGCTTCACTTATATTGATAGAGAGTTTTAATCTTGTCTTGCAATTCTCTCCGGTGTTTATGATTACCTTGGCCACGTAGTTGTTTTCACCTCCAAGAGAGGGTTTATATGCTAGATGGTAGGTTCATGCCTCCCTTACATATGTGATCGAGTGATAGAAACGTGACAAATGGGGGATGTGTTGTTGCTACTAGGGAGAAAAAAGTGGTGCTCTTGTCTACGGACGAGGACCACTCCTTACATTACATATTTGTTCTTAATGCATTTGTCTGTTGCACACAAAGCAATCACTTCGTTGCTGCAACTTAATATCAGAGAGATTTGTTGGATAGCTTTCTTGAGGTGGACTTTTAGATATGGATGCATGCTGGATAGCGGTCCATATGCCTTGATATAATTCCTACAATGTTAGAACCCGTGAACTATATTTTGTCATAATATTATTGTTATACGTTCATGATTTGTCAATTTCCCAGCTGTAATTTGTTCACCCAACATGTTTGTTTTCTTTGGAGAGACACCACTAGTGAACCTATGGACCCCAGTCCTATTTTCCTCATATTTACAACCTTTTTAAGCACTTTCATAATTGTTTCCTTGTTGTTCCGCTTTTACTTTTATTACTCTTAAAGACTCTATATGTTTAATTCTCTCGTTTTCAGAAAGACCGGAAAATTGACAACCTTTCAGAAAGTTGGGGCAAGAGAAAGTTTGTGTTTGTGTGGAGGTTCCACGTTTGTTGACGCGCCAGACAACAAGCAACCTTGTCCAAGACTACAAAGTCCTACTGGTTCGATAAACCCTATTTCCTTAATTGGGGAACATTTCTGCTAGACTACATCATACCTTCTGCTTGGGATCTCCCAACGAGCGTGTGATCACGTCAGCATCAAGTACTTTTTATGGCGCCATTTTTTAGAGCACTATGACTGTAGGGAAAAATCCCCACAGCATCCCACCCCATTATTAACATGTAAACAAAATTTTATGTACAAAAAGAAGAGAACACTCAAAAAGAAAGAGAACTATTTACAACAACCTACAGGAGCTAAGGGAGAACATGAATCCATTATAACAACCCTTCTAGATTTCTTCTTCATTCTAAACTGAAGCGTGGTTAGATCAGGAATGAATCCCCCTTCCACTTAGCAAAAGAAGGCCTCTGATTTTGAAAAAAATTGCCATTTCTTTGGAGACAAATGTGTCTACAAGCAGTAATCACAACCTCCATAAATAAAGGTTTAGCAAACTCCTTCCTTGACTGATTAATGCTTAAGTGAATATCAGCAGCCTGGATCCAATATATCTGCAAATAGTTCCGAACTCTCTGGCTGAAGTTGCAAGTAAAGAAGAGATGAAGTCTATCCTCATACAAACCAGCAGGACATAAGACACAATTAAAATTATATGTGACCTCCTAGTGCCTTCTTTTAAGCAAGTCCTTTGTGTTCAAGATGTCTTTGATCAACAACCAAGCAAACACTTTAAGCTTCATGGTACAAGTTGATTTCCAAATCCACTGGTAAACCCTGGGAGTGGCAAGATTCTTATGGATCCTCTTATAAAATTGAGCAGAAGAATAATTAGACCCCCATGAATATACTCAAATATCATTTTCATTTGATATTGGGTTTTGAGTTAGCAATTGCTCCAGCAGTTGAAACTCAGCATATGCTTGCTGGGACAAGGGTTGCTGAAAAAGCTGGGATTTATCCTCCAGAGAAAAAATAGCAGCAGCAGAACAACTATCATTAAAAGCATAAGAGAATAATCTAGGGAACCTATCTTTTAATGGAAGGGAAGAGTCACCAATCTTCCACTTATCTTGCCAGAACAGAAATGAAGTCCCATTACCATGTGAGACCTAAGCAACATCTCTAAAATTATCCACCTGCTTCATGACATCCCTCCACCAAAAATATCTCACTAACTTTTCACCATGTGGCACTTTATCAACATAATATCCCTTTCAAACCAGGTCCACCCATGGGATATCCCTTTTGTTATAGAATTTATCAAGAAATTTGATCATAAGAGCAGCATTCTTCTTTTGGAAGTCGACAATACCCAAAACATCACTCAACTTGGGCAGAGTCACCACTTCCCAGGCATCTAAAGACTTACTAGGAGTATCAGAATTGCCTCTCCACAAACACTGCCTGAGAATTCTATCTAGCTGCTTTGTTATGCCAGGGGGCAGCTGCAGAGAACATAGAAAATGCAAAGGCATGGAGGACAAAGCAGAATTGATAAGCTGCAATCTGGCTCCTTGAGACAAAAAAGAAGAACTAGAAGAAAGTCTTATCTCCAACTTAGTCACCAGAGGCATTAAATCTTGGATCTGAGGTCTGGTTGTGCCAAGAGGAAGACCAAGATTAGTAAAAGGCAGAGCACTCACTTGACAACCAAACTAAGCAGCCAAAGCAGACATAGTACACTCATCGACATTGATTGGTAACATTTGTGACTTATCATAATTAATTCTCAACCCAGTTGACATAGTAGACCTCTCAAGTGAATCCTTCAAACAAGCTAATTGCTCACTCACAGCATGCAAAATCAATAAAATATCATCAACATATTGCAAAATAGGGAAAGCATCATCATGAGTATCAATAGGCCAAGAAATAAGACCTTGTGCGAATAAGTCATTAACAACAGCTTGAAGTAATTCAAAGCCCAAAACATGCAGTAAAGGAGACAGGGGATCCCCCTGTCCGACCCCTCTTCTGCAAATAAATTGCTTCCCTCGCACTCCATTAAGCAACACAACAGAAGACCCAGTGGATAAAATCTTCCTCACCCAATTAATCCAAATGTCATTGAATCCTTTTGCCTTAAGAACTTCAATAATGGCTTCATGTTCAATGGTATCAAATGCCTTATCAAAATCCAACTTAAGGATAATAATAATAGGCCTTTTAGACATATGACATTGGAAAATATATTCAAAAGCCCAAGCTAAACAATCTTCAATTATTCTTCCTTTAATAAACCCATTTTATGGAACCGTTGTCGGGGACTTATAGCTTGCTGGAAGGGGAGTCTCACACTTCCACTCTCTTTCTTTTGTTTTGTTCTTGCTTAGTTTATTTTTGTTTAGTCTTGTTTTCTCTTTATCAAAAAAAACCAAAAAGTAGTTCTCTAGTTTCCAGTCTTTTATTTATGTTGTTAGCTTATTTTGTTAGTATATATAGATCTACTCCTTTTGTTATGTCTCCCGACGCTGAGGTCCTTACCCTCAAACAAAGGCTTGGGGAAATTTCAAAATATGCTTGTTATAGAATTAATGATGCTCAAAATAGATCCACTAAAAAGCAAGCCCCCACTGTTCTTCTTAAAAACAATTATGTGGGTGTCACCAATTGGTATAGGTATATACTTGACACTTTAATGGGTGAACACTTTTTAGGAGCACACACTTTGGAATCTCTTAATGTTACTGAAAGCCTATTGATGAGATGAAAATTGAAATCACTATGGAATATGTGTTAAATATGTTGGATTATATTAAGGAGAATATAATTAATATTCAGAAACAAAATGAGCTAGACAAGAAATTAATAGAGAATGTTTACAAACTAGATGGTGCTATAAAGAGTATTTCCAAAAGGGTGAAAATCCTTGAAACTACAAAAGCTAATGAAAATAAGCCATCTAGAATAGACAAAATTGAAGAGGTTATAGAAACTTTTGGGTCTACCTTATACTCTTTTGAAACTGAAAAGGTAGATGTTATAGTGGAAAACATGCCTACATTCATTTATGTCCCAAAGAATCCCCCACCAAAAATTAATTTATCTAAAGAAGGGGGAGTTTCTAAAACTGTAGAGGAGGAATCTAGTGTGAGCAAATCCAAAAGCATTATTCTTGATTCACCTAGTGTTTTAAACAAACTTATTTCAGAGAAACCTCCTAAAAGAACTAGCTGCACTATTGAATAAAAAAATATGACCTTGATGATGGATATATCGATAATACTTGATTCGTTCTTCATGCCTAGCTAAAATGCGTTAAAGAAAAGCGCTTGTGGGAGGCAACCCACTTTGTTTTCATTTGTTTTCTTTTTTGTTTTCTTCTGTTTTTTTTGTGTTTTGGAAGTTGTTACCTCTTTAACAACCACTACTTATCCTTTTTATTTTGTTTTTATGCCAAGAGTAACCTCTAATAGAGAGGTAGTGCGATTCGGGGAAGTTGTTGTCCTGAAACAGATTTCTGTGCTGCTACCAAAAAAATTATTTCTCTCAGCCAGAACGTCAGATTGCTTTGAAACCAAATACACACATTCCCCATGTTGTTATCTAACTTTCATTAGTTTAACACTTTTTGATTTGATCCACAGAAGATTTTCGAAAAAAACATCTTTACCAACTGTTCTGTTTTGATAAATTTCTGCCAATATTTGCATTTGCCTCTTAATCTTTTTCTTTTGTGTTCTTTCGGGGGAAAGAACCTTAAAAGAAGTTGTGACAGTAGCTAATTGAAAGATCGAGAGGTTAACTAGAGAGCGGGTGAATAGGTTAACTACAAATTTAACTTCTTTTTCGGTTTAACCAGACAGTGCTCAAATATAGATTGTCTAGATTATGCAACTAGGTGAACAGTCCTATATGTTGAGCAAATACGACTAGCACAAGGTATATATATGACTAATTTATTAGCAACAAGTAAAGGTAAGTTGAGGGATAACTGATGCATGTAAAATGCATAGATGAATTTTGCATATTTTCACATGGTTTTATTATTACATATTGCATCATATAATGGTATAATTCAATGTTTTATAGTATTTTGGGGTTAAATTACAAAGTCCCCCAACTTTTATGGAATTAACCCTGCCTGTCAGAAACCCCGTTTTCTATATTTTTGACGTTTCAGGGGGCAAACTTCCGCGAAATCACCTGAAAATCTGCGAGGGTCATTTTCTTGGAAGGAGAAGACTTGCGGGCAAAGGATCCACGAGAATTGGCCAAGGAGGCCCAAAAGAGGACTCTCCACGCGGCCAGATTCCTTGGCCGCGTGAGAGGCCCCCTTCCATCTTCGACTTAAACCGACTCCGTCTTGACCTAAAACTGACTATAAAAAGGGTCCCCCGTACCCTTACGGAGGGGAGCGCCGCCGAAACACCGAAACAGAGACCAGAAGTTCCAGATTGGAGGGGGAAAACTCCGGCGGGCGCCGCCGGTGTGATCTCCTACCCCTCCAACGTCATCTGCATCGACATCTCCATGAACAGGGAGTAGTCCACCCCAGGGCTACGGGTTTGTGGAAGTAGCACTTGTATCTCTCTCTCTATGTGCTTCACTAATTAGATCCGTATGAGCTGCCTCACATGATTATGGGCACCGTTGTAATTCCTATGTGGTGGATCTTTTCTATGAGTTATTGAATCTGAGATTGCAATTGTTTCTCTTGAGTTATTTGAGTAGATGTATCTTATGTACCCCGTTCTTATTTGCTAGCTTTGATCAATCTAGTTCTTGAGAGCGTGTGTGGGGTGATGGGTGCATTAGTTGGAGTAACGGGGCGTGGCTAGTGCTGTGAAAGTGACAGAAGTTCAGCGATCCACTTAGGTTTTGTTAAACCTTTCTTAGTTACCTCACTAGGGATAAAAAGGAGTACCTTGTTATCGGGGATTTGAAGTGACACTAAACAATCTCCATGACTAGATCTAGCAAGTTCTTACTTCAACTTCATGTCACATTTCTTAAAGCTATACTCTGGTTTTTCCTTAATTATCGAGGTGTTATGATTTATTTCGCATCTTGGTGGAGTATAAGAGGTATCAATATGACCGTAGAGATCTCTATGCTAGGACGTGATGCCCATATGAAAGTACTCAATGTTAAACATGTTATTGTAATCTCACATGTAATTCTTTATGTCCACCGTTTACCACTTTATTTGAGAGAATACAAGTATGAAACCATGAACCCCGATCCTATTTTAAATATAAGAAAACACTCTAGTTACTTTGCTGCAATTTACTTTACTTGCACTTTACTTTACTTGCATCTCCAATTCGAATTTACATTATCTCCATCACCACTTGCATCACAAAAATACAAAAACAATCCATTGCATATTTATTTTCTCATTTGCATTTAGTAGTAGATTTAATTATTGCACATTTACTTTCAGTTTTGCATTGCAATTTAGAAGTCTCACACCTTGTGCTTGACAACCACTTGGTGAGGTTGAGGGCACAAAATTCTCTACTTGTTTGCAGGATCCTGGAGGAAGCTTGGAAGACAACTGCTGAAATACTGGCTCCCCAAGAGTTCGATATAAACCCTCGAGTCACCCTCGTGGGGAAGAAGGCTTACCACTAGCTACACACTCTGCACTTGGAGTCTCCACCTAGCCATCAATAACCGAACCCAATGACGTGGAGATGTATCCCGAAGTTCAGTTTCCAATGGAAGCTAATCTCCGTTGGAGTGGTGCGATGCCACCAAACTAGAACACCGAGTAGCCCTCAAATGGCACACCATATCTCCTTTGACTACTATTTATACTCGGAGAAGAGAACTGGCCATTGGGGGAAATTTCTTCACTGCAGTGAGGCCCGGCTAGGCCAGCCAGGGCGCCGGTGGAGAGGCCGGCAGGAGCCACATCCCACCCCGGCCTGGATCTTCAGCAAGGCCGGCTGGAGCCCAGCCTGGGGCCGAAGCCCCCACCCCACCTCGGCCTGGAAACGTTGCGAGGCCGGCTCATCCCACCCCGGCCTGGAGCCCGGCCAGGGGACGGCGTGGAAGAGAATCGGGACGGGGCAGCGCCCGGCCTCGTGCCCGGCCTGGGGCCGGCATGGAAGAAGATTAGGCCAGGGCACAGCCCGAGCCACCCGGACTCGGAGCCCGGCCAGGCCGGCCAGGTAGGTCGACTGCCCTGTTTTTCTTGTTTTCTTCTCTTTTCCTCTTCTCCCTCTTTCACTATCTTCAATATTGTTTTGTCAAACAAACGGGGACCCTAGGGAACTTGTGTTTGCATTTCTCCATGTTAAAGGTCCCTAGATTTTCATTAGCAAACCTAAACACGCTTAGGGAAAATATTAGATCGTCCACATGTTGTGATCAAACACCAAAATAAGATTAGGAACCAAATGTCCTTCGATCTCCCCCTTTTTGATGTTTGATGACAACACACGGATTTGCATTAAAAATAATTATCATAGCTATTTGCAAGGAGATAAAAGTTATAGAGGATCTCCCCTTATTTGTGTGCCCAATAATAATATATATATTTGATAAACAAATGGGATGCAATGATTATGATTTCTATCTCCGTTTATGTTTTATAGGCCAATAACATATGTGATGCTAAGCAAGTGGTAGTATTAACATGATATTCATATGTAATTGTGAGGTTGATAAGTGAATGGTTTAGCACTAGAGATGAATATGTATAAACTATGAGACTTTCAATTCAACTTGAACCAAGTTGCCAAAACACAATTTTTAGACATGATGACATCTTATATAAGTGGTTGCATTGCAAGATAAAAAAAATCTCACCATAGCCTTCATCTCATAGTAGATAGATAGAAGGAATATAACCTCCTTCATCTCATAGTAGATAGATAAAAGGAATATAACCTCACAATGATCTTCATCACATAATAGATAGATAGAGCGATAGATAGTAGAGACATAGTCTTACAATAACAACGAAGTTCAAAGAAACACACAAATATTAAGTTCAACTAAGACCGAAGAAAGCAATAACGATGATAAGACACAAATGGATGCATGATATGCAATGGTCCTAATGCAAAGTGTCGAGGATCCTAATATTTCTCCCCCTTGGCATCAAGACACCAAAAAGGGAGAAAATGATGCACCACCAATCATTCATCATCATACATCTCCTCATCCTCCGCATTAGCTTCCTCATCATCATTGGGAGGTGCCTGACTGGAACTGGCCGCAGCTGCAAATGATGCCCCGAATGGTCCAAGAGAACTAGCATCATCACCAAGCCAGAAAGTGTGCGCGCACTTCCATTTGTCCTCAGTGAGCTCCTCCGAGATAGGAGAGCCTAGTGGAATATTAAGAGAAGTCATGATGGCCCTCTGGTCGCGATAAGAGGCCTTTACTTTTGCATAGGATTGATAGTTTCGGTTCTGCTTGTCAATGAAGAAGAAATTCATCTTCTGAAGAGCCTTCTTGATGCTGAACTTGCCAGAAGGTGGGACAGTATGGTCTAGAGAAGGAGAACGAGTGATACCATGAAATGTACTAGGCCCAGTGAAAGGTGGGCGAATGCTCTTGGGGTGGTGGGCAGCGGCCATCTCAGCCTCAGCAGTTGTGAGAAGAGCACTCTGTTTGGGAGTCACCATGGAGTAGTTGTTGATGAGACCATGTGGAATATTTTGCTCAAAGAGTGTCTTAAGGTATGAGCCATAGATGGGAACCCTCTTATCCAAACCACAGTCCTCATCTCATGCCACATGTAGTCCAGAATATCCAAAGGCTTGTTGTTTTGCATAGAAGGCCCAATATTATAGAGTAGATTGACCACCACTTGTGAACCTTGCCTTTCTCACCAAACTTGACATTGATAGTGTTCTAGAGAATGGTGTGAACAATGTATCAGAAATTAGTGAAGTACTTGAGCTTGGGAATATGATGAGTCCCAGTACCCTCCGGATAGCAGTGACGCAGACCATCCTGAGCCTTGAGAAGTTGCTTCGAGTCATCGTGGATTCTAGTGTGGGTCATGGCATGATAGATAACCTCAGGAAGACCCAGAAGAGCTCCAAATGCATCCATGAAGGTGGTACTTTTGACACCACCACTCATCCAGGTAAGTGTGCGAGGTCCCTCAGTGGAGAAGTAGATAGTAGCATAGAATTCCTTAAGCAGTTCAGGGGCAAAGGGGCGAGAGTTCCCCATGAGAGCAGTGATGCCATGAAAGTCCATAAGCTCCATGATCCCAGGCTAATGCTTGCAGGCTGTGTCCACATCAAAGAAATGCTGATCCACATGAGTATTTTGAAGTTTAACAAGAACAAAATCATACACACTCTCATGCATCTTGCAATAGAACCGGGGATCTGCACATGTACTCTGCCCAAAAGCATAGGGTTCGAACTTCAGACGCCCCTTCTCAAAGTCCTCTATGCTCAGGGTGCCCCAATTGCGAAATACGGGCTCTTATGGATTAACAGGGAGTGGAGCACCCTGTCTATGAGAGGGAGTGGAGCTAGCAGCCTCAACGGCACTTTTCTTGCGGGTACGAGGAACTTGCTTTCCCTTGTCTTGTGGTGCATTGGCAGTGCGTGAGAATAATGATGCATGGATATGGACAATGGTAGTAAGTGCACATGGTCATGGTTTTGAAAAGAAAATTGTTCCATTTAGGTGAGTTATGGGGAGCAAGTTGGTGAGAATAGCAAGAACAAACATTTCTATGGAATAAAAAATTTGGAAGTAGATGAATAATTATGGTCATGGCAAGATTGGAATGGCATGTATGAGGTTGGACTACATCGCAATTACCACAACTAGATGAAATTGATAAACCTAGGTGATAGTGATAAAATACATGAACTAGAGGATGAACCCTAGGTGAGATTTTAGCATGAACCCTAGATGTGATTTGAGCCCTAAAAACGTGAAACAAGCCATCATAACGAGATAAAGAGAGCAAATAAACATGGCATGTTAAATTTACCCTAGTTGGAGGCCATCTTGAAGAGAACACAAAAATCTCTCCCAAGAAAGCACAAAAGAGGATTCCACATGGAGGAGAGTGTGGAGAAGAGTGGGGGCTTTCAGATCTGTGGGTTAGGTGTGGTAGGAAGGGGCTAGAATGGGAGGGAGGAGAGCTTGGAGGAGCTCTCCAATGGTGGTGGCTATGTGGGGAGAGGGGAGGAAGAAGGGGGGGTTAGGGAAGCAAATTCGTGCCCCCTCCCTTTGTCTGTGCAAACTGCAGGGCACCCGGCACGTGTGAGCGTGAGGCCGGGTGGGTGGCCGAGAGTACCGGCCTGGGATCCGACCTGAGGCAGGCGTGGGAGAGGGCGAGTCCGGGCGGGTGGCCGAGCGACCCGGTCTGGGGTCCTGCCTAGGGTCCGGCGCGGATGTGAGGCGAGGCCGGGTATGCGCCCGAGGGAGCCGGCCAGGCCGGCCGTCCAGGCCGGTTTTTGTGGAAAAATCCCTTTTAAGCGTGATTTCTCCCCCGTAATTTTTTTTAAAAAAAACTTTGCAAGTGTAAACTTTATTTTAGCAAGTGTTGCAAGTGTAAATTTTATTTGATCAAGTTTTACTTCATTGTTTTGAAATTGTTTTACTTGACCATGTGCACATGTTTGATGAGATGAGATGATCATGATGGTTTCCGTATGCATCCAATGGGAAAAAAATTCAAACAAGCGACATTGGATGCAATACGGAATATGAAGAACGAACATGCATATGAGTTGAACACCAAATTCCTTGTCAATATAAATCCCAAACAACACTTGAATCTTTGATTTGGACGGTGGCCTTAGACACCATGTATGAGTATGCTCGATATGACACCGCGAAGATATATCTTGGGTGCATTATCGAAACTCATCATTGAAGCATATTATGTCATTTGAAATGACCATTATGCATGATTTTTTTATTTATGCATTATAGGAGTAGTGTTGACTCGTTAATTGAACTACCCTCCCTCTATGTCTATGCGTACATCTAAGAACCAAATAAGAGTCTAGTAGGGGTGTGTATGCAAGATTTTCAATCAACTAAAATTGCTTGCACATACAATATTGAGCTCACTCCTCAATTGCTTGAATCTCTTCTCATCTAGAGGCTTTGTGAGGATGTCGCCGAGTTGATCTTTGGTGTCGACATAGGAAAGTGAGATATCTCCATTGGCCACATGATCTCGAATGAAATGATACCGAATCTCAATATGCTTGGTCTTGCCATGAAGTACCGGATTGTGACCATCTTTATAGCACTCTCATTGTCACATAAAAGAGGCATTGTCTTAATCTCAATTACAAAATCCTTAAGACATTGCCTCATCCACAAAAGTTGAGAGCAACAACTAGCGGCTGAAATATACTCTGCTTCTGTGGGGGAGGTGGAAATACAAATTTGCTTCTCGGAAGACCAACACACAAGTGACCTACCAAGAAATTGGCAAGCACCTGAGGTTGATTTTCTATCCACCTTGTCACCTCCCAATCCGCATCCGAATATCCCACAAGATCAAAAGTTGTGTTTGATGGATACCAAAGACCATGTTTGGGAGTGTCAACCAAGTACCTAAGAATCCTTTTGACCGCAATCATATGGCTTTCCTTGGGGTTAGATTGAAATCTTGCACACAAACCCACACTAAACATAATATCCAGTCTAGATGCACAAAGATAAAGCAAAGATCCAATGATAGAGCGATAAAGTTTTGGATCAACCGGTATACCTTCTGGTCCATAGTAAGATTCACGGTCGTTGACATTGGATAAGCTAGTGGCTTGGAATTGATCATATCAAATTTCTTGAGCATATCTTGAATGTATTTTTCTTGGAAAATAAAAGTTCCTTCATAATGTTGCTTGATCTCAAAACCGAGAAAGAACTTCAATTCCCCCATCATAGACATCTCAAACTCACTTGTCATTAGTGTTGCAAATTGTTCTACAAAACTCACATTAGATGATACAAATATAATATCATCAACATATACTTGGCATACGAAGAAATTTCCATCTACACTTTTGGTAAAGAGTGTGGGGTCAATTACCCCAAGTACGAAACCGCGATCCACTAAGAACTCCTTTAAATGGTCATACCAAGAACGTGGGGCTTGTTTGAGGCCATAAAAAGCCTTATGGAGGAAGTAGACATGGTTAGGATACTTGGGATCCTCGAACCCCGGAGGTTGCTTAACACATACCAATTCATTTAGAGGTCCATTTAGAAAAGCACTTTTAACATCCATTTGATACAAGATGAAATTATGGCTAGTGGCAAATGCAAGTAATATACGAATGGATTCAAATCTACCTACGGGAGGGAAAGTTTCACCATAGTCAAATCCTTCGACTTGAGAGTAGCCTTGAGAAACCAATCGAGCCTTGTTGCGAATCACTTCCCATGATAGTCTTGCTTGTTCTTGAACACCCATTTTGTTCCAATAACATTATGATCCTTGGGTCTTTCCACTAGAGACCATACTTTGTTTCTTTAAAAATTATGGAGCTCTTCATGCATAGCTTGAACCCAATCTTCATCTTCAAGAGCATCATACACTTTGATAGGTTCAACATGAGATACATATGGAATACCACAAAACTTGAGTACTTGACCACGAGTGGATACAATTCTTCCCAAGTCACCAATAATATTCTTTTGATAATGTGACTTTTGTTGCAATCTTGAGGCTTGACGAGTCATGATACAAATTAGAGCATTACTGGGATTCTCATTTGAAGGAATATCCTTGTCATTTCCTTCATCAAGACCATGATGTATCCGGACTGGAGTTCTTGGTGAAGAGTCACCAACATCATTTCCACCATTATCATTGGGTGGATCTTGATCACTTTCTTGATGAGTGGTATCAACTTGAAGGTCTTGTTCTTGTTCTTGGTCTACCATTTGATTGATGGTTGATGTAGAGGGCTCCACTTGCGTAGAGCTAGTCCCATCCTCCTTTGCCACAAGGTGTCCCTCAACGGGTATAAGTGGACCTATACCCATTCTTCATATGGCTATGGAAGAAGGTTCATCACCTACATCATCACAATCAATTTGCTCCACTTGGGAGCCAATATCCGCATGCAACTCCACATTCATAGATTCTTCAACACACCCGGTGGATATTTTGTAGACTCTATAAGTGTGGGAGTTCGTGGCATAACCAACAAATATGCCTTCAAAAGTTCTAGGATCAAATTTAGACAATCTAGTGCCTTTAATGTAATCTTGACATTTGCACCCAAAAACTCGAAGATACTTGAGGTTGGGTTGGTTACCGGTTAGGAGTTCATATGGAGTCATACCAATCATCGGACTAAGGAAGAGTCGGTTAGATAGATGACAAGCGGTGTTGATAGCTTCGTCCCAAAAGTTATATGGGGATTTGAACTCGGCCATTATAGTTCTTGCCATATCAATAAGTGTGCGATTATTCCTCTTCGCTACACCATTTTGTTGAGGGGTGTACGCAGCGGAATATTGATGTCTTATCCCCTCATCACTCAAGAACTCATCCATGGTGTAGTTCTTGAACTCGAACCCATTGTCACTCCTAATTGCCAAGATCTTGATGTCATATTGGCGTTGCACTTCCATGGCCCAAGAGATGAACCTTTCTTGAGTCTCACTCTTCTTCTTGATATAGAATACCCAAGTGTATCTTGTATAATCATCCACAATCACCAAACTATACTTCTTGCCACCAAGACTATCATATGTAGGAGGCCAAAATAGGTCCAAGTGAATAATATCAAAGGGCCTCGGTGTGGAGATGATTGATTTCTTGAGATGGTTCTTCTCATGCATCTTTCCGGCAATACAAGAGCTACAAGGATGATCTTTGAAAAAAATCACACTTGTTAGTCCTACCACGTGCTCACCCTTCACTAGATTTTGTAGATTTCTCATACTGACGTGGCCCAAGCGGCGATGCCAAAGCCACCCCACGTTGGATTTAGCCATTAGACAAGCGGCGATATGTGTAGTTTCTTTCAAAAAATCCACTATATACATATCGTTTTCCACAAATCCAACAAAAGCTACTTTAAGAGAAATGGTGTGAAGAACAAGCATGTGATGACGCCCAAATACACATTTAAAATTGCATTCACAAAGTTGCAAGACGGAAAGGATATTATAGCCAAGAGACTCAACAAGGAGGACTTTCTCAATGGATGCATCCGGAGAAATGACCAACTTGCCATGTCCCAATACCTTAAGTTGTGAACCATCACCAATAGTTAATTGAGCAAATTTTATGAGTTGGAGCTTTAAGTCATCTAATACTTCCTTACTTCCGGTAATGTGTGCGGAACAACCACTATCAATCATCCATGATGTTCCTCCGGAAACACAACCCTTTGGGGATATACCCTTGGCCAGGAAGCACTTGTGACTCGAGGGGCCCTTGTTGTAATTGGGGTTAGAGAAGAGAGAGCTTAAGTTAGGAGGATCGACACCCTTAGCCACGGCCGCCATGCCTACTTGTTCACCATCACCATCACTCTCTTCACCAGCAGGCGTATACTCAACTTATTTTGCAATCAATGCCCTAGGAGGGCCTCTCTTGATGAAGTTCTTGGACTTGGGAATGAAGGTGGATTTCTTGATAAGTCTTCCACCATTTTGAATTCTACTCTTGAAGAGAAACTCGGCAACAAAGTGCTCACTATCTCCCTTGCCTTTGTCATGCTTGATACTTACTTTCCCTTGTTCTTGGTGGCATTTGATCTAAAGTCTCCTTTCTTCCACCACTTGTGTTGAGAAAGGTCAAAGCATTCTTCATGTGATGTCCTCATATCTTTCTCGGAGACACATGTGAGGAACCACATCATCACTTCAGTCATCTTCTTCATGGAGAGTTTCCTTGGCCTTCAAGGCAAGAGAGATTTTCTTCATTCCATTTACACGGGTCATGACATCATCGAAGGTTTGTTTCATGACCTTTAGAGTGATGAAGAGACTCAAAACATCATTGGGGGATAGATCTAAGTAATCACCCCTTGATTGCACATTCATCACCATGTGTTCATTGTATGGAATCAAGGTGAGTAGAAATTTCTCCTTGACCCAATCCTCATTACAATCCTTGAATCCACAATCTCTCATGTCATTTACGAGAGCCTTGAGTGTTCTAAAAATGTCTTCGATGTTCTCTCCATCCTTGAAAGGAAAGTGTTCAACTTGTCTTTTGTAACATCCAAGTATGAAAACATCCCTTAGTGGTTCAATTTCTTGTTTACTTTTCAAGCAATGCATCACGTCATCATATCATTGCATTTGTTTTAATTATGTTTGCATTGTTTTTCTTATTGAATCAACCTTGTTTTCACACTTGTCTGTTACAATCTTTCAAACAAAGAATTGCAAAACAAAACCTCCCTTGTTTTCCAAATAAATTCATTAATGTTCAACTATTAATTTGTTGCCTCAAATCATTCACTTAATTCCACCAATTAAATTCAAATCTTTTCCAAGTTTTAAATCAGTACCTATTTGAAACCATAACAACTCACCAAATTTTTTCCCTATTTAAACCATTCCAAAACCCTAGGGGAAACCCTAGTGGGAATGGCATTATTTTCCAATATTAAGTATTATTGTAATTTTCAATTAATTGGGTTCAATTTCAAAACAGCAAGCAAACTTTTGAAATTTTGAAAACCAAAACTACCAAATGGTTTCTTTTCATCTAAGAAGCTTATACAAATTTTTCCAAAATTTTATCTAATCAAAAACCTATCTATTTTATCCAAAAGCTAGCTACAAAAAAAAAAACAGTACAAAAAAATAAAATAAAAGGAGAAACGAGCAGCAGCACCTAATCTACCGCTTGGCCCAAGCCCACCTAAGCCTAGCGCGCAGCAACCCAGCCCGCGCAGCGCAACTTACCGGTTCGCCGCGCTGAGATTCGTGCTCCCCTTCTAATCCACCTCCTCCCTCCTGTACGGCAAGCCATCGGCGGCATCCACCGCGACCGCGCGCGACCACGGCGGCCACCGCAGCGCCTCCACCCTATTTAAGCACGCCCTAGCCCCCTACCTGTGCCCTAGCTCCTAGGGTTCCGCCTCCACCTCGCTCGCGCCGTCAATCGCCTCCATCCCCAAGCTCCATCTCTCTCTGCAACTCCTCTCGCCGGCGACAGCTTCTGAAGAAATCCATGGCGCCACCGCACCTCGCTCCCACCTAGCCACCAGTCAATTGCAATCGTGTCGCCGCTCCTCCTTCTTCCTCGTGGACACCAGAATCAGCGCAGGTGAGCCTCAAATCGACGCCACTGTCTCTGTCCTCTCCGGCCACCGTGCGCCCGTTCTGAATCTTCGCTTCGCGCCGTCGTTGCAGGCCACCGCTGCACCCACCGTTTCCGGGAACGAGCTCTCCACTCCTCCATCTTTCGTTTGGACACCTGAGGACGCAAGGAGGACCACCAGGAGCTCGCCGCCGTCCTCGACTGTCCGCGGCAGCCAACGTCACCGTGCGTCACCGTCCGCCTCCGCGACGAATTGCTCCGGTGGTGAGCACCGATTCCTTCCCTCTCCCTTCTGGTGCATCAACGTTTGCATGCGTGCACGTCCACGTCTCAATTCGAGCACATCAGCTCTGTTCACCGCCGGCGAGCACCTCGTCTGTCCGCCGCGCGCGCGCTTCGTCAGAAAGTTCAGAGTTTTAACTGAACCTTAACTTTGCTGCGTAGCTACTACTAGTAACAAACGTTCAGCAGCGCATCTGGTTTCAGTCTCGCAGCGCGCAGTGGAGCTCGCGGGTTCGAGCCCCGCGGCCGCAATCTTTTTGGAGATTTTTCTCCCAACGCGCGGCCCACCCGTCAGTGGCTCTCCTTGCCACGCTGGCCTTGGGCCCTGCCTGTCAGCGTGTGTGTGTAGGCCCTGCGCGGTAACAAACCATTTTAATCGAATCTGTTTTAAATTTCTATTTTCTTTTAAATATCAGAATTGAATAGAAACTTTGAAATTCCATATCTTTTATTTTATAAATCCAATAAACACAAACTTGATGTCTATTCTGATCCAAATTTTATAAACTTTCCAAATATTCCATTTGTGTTCTGTTTTGAAATTTCAAAATACCTTTAAATTTCAAATTTGAATAATTCAAATGCAAATTGAAATAATTCATAACTAATTCATACTGTTTTCAAATAATTCAAATAAAATATGTTTTCACACCTTTTTGAATGTTCTATTCAAATATAAATTTTGTTTTCTGGTTTAAACAATTTAAATTGCCTAAACAATTTAAACCTTGTTTAATTCAATAAAATTTGATAAAATTATAACTTGATTAATATAAAATATTTTTGAACATGCAAATTATGTTTTCAAACCACCAAAGTGTGAACTTTTCAAATGTGGATTTGAATTTATGGTTTGAACAAATAAAATTCAATTAATAATTAAGCTTGTTTTAAATTCAATTAAAACTTGTTTAATATTGTTTAATTCATAACTAATTAATCCAAAGCCCAATTTCAAAATGTGAAACATGTAATCCAACTAAAATTTGATAAACTTTTCAAATATAAAATTTGTAAATTTTTTTGCACACCCTAACTTGATGAAAACAATAATTGTTTTGTGTACCATGTTTAAGTAACAAACTTCCAAACTAATAAATGCTTTTCTAAATTGTTAACTATCATTCCAATTGCATTTAATTTTGTTATCTTATTGTTCCTCATCATGCATGCATCATACTAAGTCACTTACACATGATGCTTAGTGATAGAACAATTAATTCAACTCTAAAGCATGGGCTTCCATATGCAACCTTTGCATATGGAATCCATTTAAACTTGTGTCTCATCTCAGCTAGTTTAGTTTGGTGCATCTATTAAACATGACATGCATCATCCAATGTTTGTGCACCTATGCCATGTATTGATTGCCCGTCTTCCTTCGTTGTTGTTTTTGCTTCTTCTCGATTAGACGACGACGTTGGTACCGACGAGCCTTACGACACCACTACTCAGGATCTAGCCCAGTACGAGGCTGAGCTGCCAGGCAAGTTATCACTCACATGAATCATCGAGTTCCTTTCCACACTTGTTGTCGATACTATCTTTTTGTCTACTATTGCTAGCCCTATGTATCGTTGCTTGTTCTCCGAACCCATCACATGATACCTTGAGCCATGATATTGCCACCACCTCCATACCTACAGCCATTGCTTGTGCCTGTTCTTATCTAGCATGCTTAGGGTTGCTTTTACTCGAGTCTGTTGTCGGTTACTACTGTTATTATCTTATTATCTTGTACCGGGGGCTCGTTGTTAATCAATCAATCCTGTTAATTGCTAATGGTACTAATAATTTGATGATAAGGCACCGGTAGGAGGCCCATGAGAGGTTTTGGAGCCTGCTAGTGTCGACCCTAATAGGAAAAGGGTCTTGTCTACTGATCCATGATGAGCGCACTACCCGCATTTGGGAAGCGAGTATGGGCGCCCCCCTCAACTTGACCTGATTCGCATCTCGTCCAAATCGCCTCATTTAGTTCGTGTTTTCCATTTGCCGCATGCATGTTTTTGCGAGCCCAGCGCAGGGTGGAACTTTTGTAGTCGGCATATAGGGGGACACGTTCTTAGAGTGCTATGAGGGTCCATTTTCTTCTGGGCTCGATTAGCCGTGCGCCCAAGGTGCTTTGGGCTTGATGCGGAGAATGGTTGGTTGTGTAGAGTACCCCGCTTGGTGGAAGTGCATTTCCATCTGGCGGGTTATTCTTGAGTGTACGGCCAAATTGGTGCAACCCTGCAGGGATAATCTTCTCGAGAAGCCGTGTTTTCCGCGGTTATGGATTACTTGGTGAAAGTACTGGCTAACAAGTACTCAGGACAACTTCAACATAATGATAAATCATGTTTCACCCAATGATTAATAATCTGACTGGTAATAGGTTATTCACACAAATAACTTGATTCATCTTAATCACAACTGTGTGAGTTATCCTCGGATTGCTTCTTTGGATAAGGGGCGAGATCCAGGATGGGTTTGGTTGAAGTTATCTTTCAGTTGGTTACAATCCTCGATCTTATCTTTTCTGTTAGCCGGAACTTGTAGTTATCTTCTGTAGTTGTTTAGAGCAGCCAGCAGCAACTTTTATATTACCCTTTTCTTCCGTTGATCCCAAGCATCAATGCTTGTGTTGACGGGTAACTCCTTGATGAACTGTGAGTCTTGCTTGCCAGTACTTGGATGTACTGACCCCGTTGGGGCTGTGGTTTACGCAGAGTACTACTACGACTACGATGCTTCCCAGGATGGCTACTTTGTGGAGTTCGACGAGTCTGCAGACGAGTAGTTAGCTGGACCAGGGCAGGATCCAGACCTACGTGGATGGGCTTCGCTTTTATTTATTTTCTCCGGCTTCTTAAGCCATGGATTTGTCTGTACTCAGACCCCCTTTGATTGCTTCCGCTGTTGTAATGGATGATATGTTGGGACATGTGTCCTCTGGATGACTGTATTCGATATTTTCTGCCTTAGTGAAGGCCGGTTGCACTTATTTCGTTCTTTTGTGTCTTAGAGACAGTTTGTGCTATCATTTCGTTCAAAGCTGTTGACGTACAGTGCGTGTTTGAATATGAAGTACGTCGACAGTAGTGCCTTAGGTTCCTAGCGGATAGTTTACTTCGACGGTGGAAGCAGGGCTTGTGTTGTCGCGCATAAGCGCAGGCCTACCAGGAAGCTGGGACGTGGGAGCAGTTATGCCCCATAATCCAAGCACCTGACTTCCAGTTCGTGCGGGGAGTATCCTCTAGAAACCTTGGGTGCGACAAATGGTATCAGAGCCTGTCTGCCTGTAGGATCCCTTTTTACTGGTCGCAGTTGAGTCTAGAAACTATTTTGTAGCTATATAGGAAAAATGAAACGTGAGAGTAGGAATTCTGCCATTTTTCTTCTTTCCCCACCCACCCACCCTTTTCTGGTAAGGAAGTGCAACGTTGTTTTCTGTTCTCACCTAAACTTTCAAGTTAGGATTTCACGTGTTTTGGGTTATCTGTAGTACCTCAGGATTTTTGGTCTCGTTTTCCCGATGTTGCTTCGATATCATGTTCTTTTCAACATCCCTTTCGTTCGTTGAACCTTGTTGTTGTTCTTCCACATCCTTTTTCATCTACCGGAGTCTAATCAAAACCTTCCAAATAATCTGCAGATGGGTCTCAGCTACTACCCGCAGGTGGTTCGTATGACTCGCTGTGAGAGCACCGTCGGTTTTCCGGAGTTGCTGAGAGACATGGTTACCTATCTGGGGTTCCGTTGGGCACCAGAGTACCAGGTCTACGAGCACCAGCGAGAGTTTGACCAGACTTGCTACCGGGCTATCGTCTACATTCTGTCAGATGATGGCAGGAGCATTGCACACCAGTACGAGGCAGTAGGGTCCACAGTGGATATGGCAGTGCAGCAGGCAGCGTACGTGAGTATCACCGTTCTCCGTGCTGACTACTGGGGGTTTGATAATTCCAGTTTTCGTCACATCCCCCGTGGTTACATCACGGCAGCGGGAGTTCACTTCACTGTCCACCGCGACATGGATACCTACGAGACTGATAGCTCCAGGCTCCAGATCACTGCCCAGTTCGCTAGTCACAGTGATGCCGTTGCTTCCGCACTTTCTCAGGAGTTAGCCTCAGTCAGGGAGCAGCTCCACCTTGCTCTCACTCGTCTGGCGACGTACACCACAGACTTTGTTGGAGACGAGCGCTTCGCACGTGTCGTTCAGCCAGCTGGTCTTCCGTTGCCAGATGCTGGAGGTTACGAGCCGATCAGAGGCCCACTTCTCGACCTCGGAGCTGGTTACACAGGGATTCCCCGCTATGGAGCACAGGGAGAGGACGCTTTCTACTTCACCACACCGAGAGTTGCTCTCAGAGCAGTTCCTATCTACATGGATCGTCGTGATACCTACTTCCGTGGGGTTCCTCCTCACCGTATCTCTCGTCGTACTACTCACCGCCGTCCTGCGTGATGAGCATGGGAGTACCGATGTATCCATTACTAGCTGTGTCTAGTTTATCCTTTCGTTTTCGAACCATGTGTTGGTCTGTTGGATATTCTGATGTATTTGAACATGTGATGATGTACCTGTTGGTTATCTATTCATGCGTCGGAATAATCTATCTTTCGGTTACCAAGTCTATCCTTTTCTGTTGTTGTTGTGCTAAAATGAATTTCTGTTCAGGATGCCTCCAACCAGGAACAACCCGCCTCCGCCACCACCAATGGGGGAACTGTTGGCTCAGATGACCCAAGTGGTGACACAGATGGCCCAGATCCAGGCTAACCAGCAACACAACCAGAATGCTCCAAGGGTCACCATCAAGGACTTCCTCAGCTTGGGCCCAAAAGCTTTCGTGGCAACACGTGAGCCCCTGGATGCCGATGACTGGATCCGTGACGTAGCAAGAGCTCTGGAGATAGCTCATGTTGCTGAAGAGGATAAGGTCAAGTACGCCACCTACCTACTGAAGGGTCAGGCAGCTACTTGGTGGGAGAACTACCAGGCCATGAGGGCTGGCTTTCCTATCAACTGGGGATGTTTCAGAGATGCCTTCCTGAAGCACCACATCCCGGATGGTCTCATGGAAAGGATGCGTGAGGAATTCTGCTCTCTCAGACAGGGCAAGCTGGACGTTCTCGGCTACCAGAACGAGTTCAATCGTCTCGCTCGGTACGCTGGTGACGAAGTGTCCACCGAAGCCAAGAAGATGGCAAGGTTCCGCCGAGGTTTTAACCCGGAACTGAAGTACGCTCTCACCAACATCAAGTGCAAGGACTTCGTGGAGCTTGTGAACACCGCGCTCAATGAGGAGAATGGGCGCAAGGCGTTCGAAGAGTCCCGCAAGCACTCGCGTGAGGGTGGTTCCTCCTCCAACATGACCACCCCTCCGCAGAAGCGCCGCATCTGGGTGCCAAATGGTGCTGTCACTCGGGCTCCAAATGCCCAAGCTTCTCCAGGCTTTGGTCCCCGCCCACCCAACCCATCTCAGATGCAGGGTCAGAGGTTTCCGATGGGGCAGCCAAGGCCAGGTCCTTCTCGTGTCGTCACTTGCTACAAGTGCAAGGATACTGGACATTATGCTGATAAGTGCACTCAGAAGCAGCTACCCCTACCTCCTCGCCCCAACACCAACCAGGCTATGGTTCGTGCTCCTCCGGCTAAAGCCTTCAACTCCAACAATAGGCCTGTCGGGAGGAACGCGAGGGTGAACCATATCAAGGCCGACAAAGCCGAGGAGGCTGCTGACATCGTTCTCGGTATATTACCCGTAAACTCTATTCCAGCTAAAGTGTTGTTTGATACTGGAGCATCGCATTCCTTTGTGTCAAAGATTTTTGCAAAAGCATACAACCTAGTTCTGGTTCCGCTAAGCAATCAAATGACTGTTCACTCTCCGGGACCACAAATGTTGACTTCCAAGATAAGCATGGACAATGAGATCCTAATTGGAGGTCGTGTATTCCTTGCTTCACTCATGTTGCTGGGAAATTCTGACATTGATGTCATTCTGGGTATGGATTGGTTGAAGACCCACAAAGCTAAAATTGACTGTGCTCAAAAGTCAATAACTCTCTCCCACACTTCAGGCCAGATAGTCTATTCTCCATATGGATCAACTTCTGTTCAGCTGTTCAGCCTCGATGCCAAACCCCTTCCTGCAATTGAAAATGTTCCGGTGGTTTGTGAATTCCCTGACGTCTTTCCAGAAGAGTTGCCAGGGATGCCTCCGGACAGAGCAGTTGAGTTCGTGATCGAGCTTGAGCCAGGTACTGCTCCAATCTCTAAGCATCCATATAAGATAACTCCTCCTGAACTGAAATTGTTGAAGGAGCAAATCGATATGTATATGGACAAAGGTTTCATTCAGCCTAGTTCCTCCGCTTGGGGTTGCCCAACTCTGTTTGTTGCCAAGAAGGATCAAACAAAAAGACTCGTGGTTGACTATCGTCCTCTCAACGAGAAAACCATCAAGAACAAGTATCCACTTCCTCGTATCGATGATCTTTTTGATCAACTTGCTGGAGCCTCAATATTCTCAAAGTTGGACTTGAGGATGGGTTACCATCAGATAAAGATCAGAAAGGAAGATATTCCTAAGACAGCTTTCACCACTCGTTACGGTCTATATGAATACACCGTCATGTCCTTTGGTCTCACCAATGCACCGGCAACCTTCTCAAGACTCATGAATTCTGTCTTCCATGAATACCTCGACAAGTTCGTTGTGGTATATCTTGATGACATTCTAGTCTACTCAAAATCCGAGGAAGAGCATGGAGAACACCTTCGTCTCACTCTCATGAAACTTCGCGAGCATCGTCTGTATGCCAAGTTTTCCAAATGTGAGTTCTGGATTCCAGAAGTTGCATATCTTGGTCATATCATCTCTGCCAAGGGCATTGCCATTGATCCTGAAAAGGTTAAGGCAATTGTTGACTGGAAACCCCCTAAGACGGTGAAGCAAGTCAGAAGTTTCCTTGGCTTGGCTAGCTATTGCCGTCGTTTCGTCCAAAACTTTTCCAAGATTGCTAAACCTCTCACTGATCTCACAAAGAAGGACAAAAAGTTCGTTTGGACTCCACAATGTGATGAGAGTTTCAACCTCCTGAAGACTAAACTCACTTCCACACCTGTTCTAGTTGGCCCCGACACCACCAAACCTTTCCAGATATTCTGTGATGCATCTCTCCAAGGCCTAGGAGCAGTTCTTATGCAAGAACGTCAAGTTGTCGCTTATGCTTCACGTCAGTTGAACCCACATGAGCAAAACTATCCCACTCATGACCTAGAGCTTGCAGCAGTTGTGTTTGCCCTCAAGAAATGGAGACAATACTTGTTGGGTAACAAAACTGAAATCTTTTCCGATCACAAGAGTCTGAAATACATCTTCACTCAGCCAGATCTGAACCTCAGGCAAAGGAGATGGATTGAGAAGATTAAAGACTTTGATCTCACCATTTCTTACACTCCAGGCAAGGCTAATGTTATGGCCGATGCTCTCAGTCGCAAATCCTATTGCAATAATCTCATGATCATGGAAAGCCAACCTCCACTTCATGAAGAATTCCAGAAGCTGAACCTTGGTCTTGTCCCTGAAGGATACCTTGCTAGCTTGACAGCCAGCCCAACTCTCGAGGACAAGATTCGTTCTGAACAACTTCGTGATAATGAAATCAAGAAGATGGTAGAGCAAATCAAGGAAGGCAATGATAAGTTCAAGTCCTTCTCAATTGATGACAAGGGAACTGTGTTCTTTGAAGGACGCATTGCAGTTCCTCAGATTCAAAGTCTCAAGGATATCATTCTCAAGGAGGCTCATGAAACTCCTCTATCCATTCACCCTGGAAGTACAAAGATGTACCAGGATCTCAAGACTCTGTATTGGTGGCCTGGCATGAAACGTGAAATTGCTCAATACGTTTCTGAATGCGACGTTTGTCAACGTGTTAAGGCAGTCCATCAGAAGACAGCAGGTCTACTCCAACCTCTGAAAATTCCTGAGTGGAAGTGGGACATGATTGAAATGGACTTCGTTACTGGGTTTCCAAAGTCCAAAAAGGGCAACGATGCAATCTTCGTTGTTATTGATCGTCTCACTAAGGTTGCTCACTTCTATGCTGTAAAGGAAACTATCTCAGCTAGCCAGTTAGCAGAGCTCTACACAGCAAAGGTTGTTCCCCTTCATGGTGTTCCATTGGAAATAAGCTCAGACCGTGGAAGTATTTTCACTTCTCATTTCTGGAAGAGCTTTCAAGAAGCATTGGGCACTAAACTTCTGTTCAGCACAGCTTACCACCCTCAGTCTCAGGGGCAAGTCGAAAGAGTCAATCAGATTCTCGAGGATATGCTCAGAGCATGTGGTCTCTCCTTTGGCATGAAATGGGAGGATTGCCTTCCATATGCTGAATTCTCCTACAACAACAGCTACCAGGCAAGCCTAGGCATGGCACCATTTGAGGCACTGTATGGTCGCAGATGCAGGAGTCCAATCAATTGGTCTGGAGCTGGTGAACGATCACTTTTAGGCCCTGACATTGTTAAGGAAGCCGAGGAGAAAGTTCGTATCATTCGTGACAATCTCAGGATTGCTCAGTCTCGTCAGAAGAGCTATTATGATAGCAAGCACGGGGATATGGTCTATGCACCTGGTGATAAGGCATATCTCCGTGTAACTCCCCTCAGAGGCACTCATCGTTTTGGTGTGAAAGGAAAGCTTGCACCAAGATACATTGGCCCTTTCAACATCCTATCAAGACGTGCAGAGAATGCTTATCGTCTCGAGCTTCCAGAAAAACTTTCCAAAGTGCACGATGTGTTCCACGTGTCACAGCTCAAGAAGTGTTTCAAAGATCCAGATCGTGCAGTTGATCATGATTCCATTGAGCTGCAAGATGATCTATCTTATGAGGAGCACCCTATTCGTATTCTCGATGAGACCGAGCGTAAGACTCGCAACAAGAGCACCAAGTTCTTGAAAGTGCAATGGTCACATCATTCTGATAAAGAGGCAACGTGGGAGACCGAGGAGGATCTTCGCAAGAAGTATCCGGACCTGTTCATTTCTCAGTAGGGAATCTCGGGGCGCGATTCCTTCAAGGGGGGGCGTTTTGTAACATCCAAGTATGAAAACATCCCTTAGTGGTTCAATTTCTTGTTTACTTTTCAAGCAATGCATCATGTCATCATATCATTGCATTTGTTTTAATTATGTTTGCATTGTTTTTCTTATTGAATCAACCTTGTTTTCACACTTGTCTGTTACAATCTTTCAAACAAAGAATTGCAAAACAAAACCTCCCTTGTTTTCCAAATAAATTCATTAATGTTCAACTATTAATTTGTTGCCTCAAATCATTCACTTAATTCCACCAATTAAATTCAAATCATTTCCAAGTTTTAAATCAGTACCTATTTGAAACCATAACAACTCACCAAATTTTTTCCCTATTTAAACCATTCCAAAACCCTAGGGGAAACCCTAGTGGGAATGGCATTATTTTCCAATATTAAGTATTATTGTAATTTTCAATTAATTGGGTTCAATTTCAAAACAGCAAGCAAACTTTTGAAATTTTGAAAACCAAAACTACCAAATGGTTTCTTTTCATCTAAGAAGCTTATACAAATTTTTCCAAAATTTTATCTAATCAAAAACCTATCTATTTTATCCAAAAGCTAGCTACAAAAAAAAAACAGTACAAAAAAATAAAATAAAAGGAGAAACGAGCAGCAGCACCTAATCTACCGCTTGGCCCAAGCCCACCTAAGCCTAGCGCGCAGCAACCCAGCCCGCGCAGCGCAACTTACCGGTTCGCCGCGCTGAGATTCGTGCTCCCCTTCTAATCCACCTCCTCCCTCCTGTACGGCAAGCCATCGGCGGCATCCACCGCGACCGCGCGCGACCACGGCGGCCACCGCAGCGCCTCCACCCTATTTAAGCACGCCCTAGCCCCCTACCTGTGCCCTAGCTCCTAGGGTTCCGCCTCCACCTCGCTCGCGCCGTCAATCGCCTCCATCCCCAAGCTCCATCTCTCTCTGCAACTCCTCTCGCCGGCGACAGCTTCTGAAGAAATCCATGGCGCCACCGCACCTCGCTCCCACCTAGCCACCAGTCAATTGCAATCGTGTCGCCGCTCCTCCTTCTTCCTCGTGGACACCAGAATCAGCGCAGGTGAGCCTCAAATCGACGCCACTGTCTCTGTCCTCTCCGGCCACCGTGCGCCCGTTCTGAATCTTCGCTTCGCGCCGTCGTTGCAGGCCACCGCTGCACCCACCGTTTCCGGGAACGAGCTCTCCACTCCTCCATCTTTCGTTTGGACACCTGAGGACGCAAGGAGGACCACCAGGAGCTCGCCGCCGTCCTCGACTGTCCGCGGCAGCCAACGTCACCGTGCGTCACCGTCCGCCTCCGCGACGAATTGCTCCGGTGGTGAGCACCGATTCCTTCCCTCTCCCTTCTGGTGCATCAACGTTTGCATGTGTGCACGTCCACGTCTCAATTCGAGCACATCAGCTCTGTTCACCGCCGGCGAGCACCTCGTCTGTCCGCCGCGCGCGCGCTTCGTCAGAAAGTTCAGAGTTTTAACTGAACCTTAACTTTGCTGCGTAGCTACTACTAGTAACAAACGTTCAGCAGCGCATCTGGTTTCAGTCTCGCAGCGCGCAGTGGAGCTCGCGGGTTCGAGCCCCGCGGCCGCAATCTTTTTGGAGATTTTTCTCCCAACGCGCGGCCCACCCGTCAGTGGCTCTCCTTGCCACGCTGGCCTTGGGCCCTGCCTGTCAGCGTGTGTGTGTAGGCCCTGCGCGGTAACAAACCATTTTAATCGAATCTGTTTTAAATTTCTATTTTCTTTTAAATATCAGAATTGAATAGAAACTTTGAAATTCCATATCTTTTATTTTATAAATCCAATAAACACAAACTTGATGTCTATTCTGATCCAAATTTTATAAACTTTCCAAATATTCCATTTGTGTTCTGTTTTGAAATTTCAAAATACCTTTAAATTTCAAATTTGAATAATTCAAATGCAAATTGAAATAATTCATAACTAATTCATACTGTTTTCAAATAATTCAAATAAAATATGTTTTCACACCTTTTTGAATGTTCTATTCAAATATAAATTTTGTTTTCTGGTTTAAACAATTTAAATTGCCTAAACAATTTAAACCTTGTTTAATTCAATAAAATTTGATAAAATTATAACTTGATTAATATAAAATATTTTTGAACATGCAAATTATGTTTTCAAACCACCAAAGTGTGAACTTTTCAAATGTGGATTTGAATTTATGGTTTGAACAAATAAAATTCAATTAATAATTAAGCTTGTTTTAAATTCAATTAAAACTTGTTTAATATTGTTTAATTCATAACTAATTAATCCAAAGCCCAATTTCAAAATGTGAAACATGTAATCCAACTAAAATTTGATAAACTTTTCAAATATAAAATTTGTAAATTGTTTTGCACACCCTAACTTGATGAAAACAATAATTGTTTTGTGTACCATGTTTAAGTAACAAACTTCCAAACTAATAAATGCTTTTCTAAATTGTTAACTATCATTCCAATTGCATTTAATTTTGTTATCTTATTGTTCCTCATCATGCATGCATCATACTAAGTCACTTACACATGATGCTTAGTGATAGAACAATTAATTCAACTCTAAAGCATGGGCTTCCATATGCAACCTTTGCATATGGAATCCATTTAAACTTGTGTCTCATCTCAGCTAGTTTAGTTTGGTGCATCTATTAAACATGACATGCATCATCCAATGTTTGTGCACCTATGCCATGTATTGATTGCCCGTCTTCCTTCGTTGTTGTTTTTGCTTCTTCTCGATTAGACGACGACGTTGGTACCGACGAGCCTTACGACACCACTACTCAGGATCTAGCCCAGTACGAGGCTGAGCTGCCAGGCAAGTTATCACTCACATGAATCATCGAGTTCCTTTCCACACTTGTTGTCGATACTATCTTTTTGTCTACTATTGCTAGCCCTATGTATCGTTGCTTGTTCTCCGAACCCATCACATGATACCTTGAGCCATGATATTGCCACCACCTCCATACCTACAGCCATTGCTTGTGCCTGTTCTTATCTAGCATGCTTAGGGTTGCTTTTACTCGAGTCTGTTGTCGGTTACTACTGTTATTATCTTATTATCTTGTACCGGGGGCTCGTTGTTAATCAATCAATCCTGTTAATTGCTAATGGTACTAATAATTTGATGATAAGGCACCGGTAGGAGGCCCATGAGAGGTTTTGGAGCCTGCTAGTGTCGACCATAATAGGAAAAGGGTCTTGTCTACTGATCCATGATGAGCGCACTACCCGCATTTGGGAAGCGAGTATGGGCGCCCCCCTCAACTTGACCTGATTCGCATCTCGTCCAAATCGCCTCATTTAGTTCGTGTTTTCCATTTGCCGCATGCATGTTTTTGCGAGCCCAGCGCAGGGTGGAACTTTTGTAGTCGGCATATAGGGGGACACGTTCTTAGAGTGCTATGAGGGTCCATTTTCTTCTGGGCTCGATTAGCCGTGCGCCCAAGGTGCTTTGGGATTGATGCGGAGAATGGTTGGTTGTGTAGAGTACCCCGCTTGGTGGAAGTGCATTTCCATCTGGCGGGTTATTCTTGAGTGTACGGCCAAATTGGTGCAACCCTGCAGGGATAATCTTCTCGAGAAGCCGTGTTTTCCGCGGTTATGGATTACTTGGTGAAAGTACTGGCTAACAAGTACTCAGGACAACTTCAACATAATGATAAATCATGTTTCACCCAATGATTAATAATCTGACTGGTAATAGGTTATTCACACAAATAACTTGATTCATCTTAATCACAACTGTGTGAGTTATCCTCGGATTGCTTCTTTGGATAAGGGGCGAGATCCAGGATGGGTTTGGTTGAAGTTATCTTTCAGTTGGTTACAATCCTCGATCTTATCTTTTCTGTTAGCCGGAACTTGTAGTTATCTTCTGTAGTTGTTTAGAGCAGCCAGCAGCAACTTTTATATTACCCTTTTCTTCCGTTGATCCCAAGCATCAATGCTTGTGTTGACGGGTAACTCCTTGATGAACTGTGAGTCTTGCTTGCCAGTACTTGGATGTACTGACCCCGTTGGGGCTGTGGTTTACGCAGAGTACTACTACGACTACGATGCTTCCCAGGATGGCTACTTTGTGGAGTTCGACGAGTCTGCAGACGAGTAGTTAGCTGGACCAGGGCAGGATCCAGACCTACGTGGATGGGCTTCGCTTTTATTTATTTTCTCCGGCTTCTTAAGCCATGGATTTGTCTGTACTCAGACCCCCTTTGATTGCTTCCGCTGTTGTAATGGATGATATGTTGGGACATGTGTCCTCTGGATGACTGTATTCGATATTTTCTGCCTTAGTGAAGGCCGGTTGCACTTATTTCGTTCTTTTGTGTCTTAGAGACAGTTTGTGCTATCATTTCGTTCAAAGCTGTTGACGTACAGTGCGTGTTTGAATATGAAGTACGTCGACAGTAGTGCCTTAGGTTCCTAGCGGATAGTTTACTTCGACGGTGGAAGCAGGGCTTGTGTTGTCGCGCATAAGCGCAGGCCTACCAGGAAGCTGGGACGTGGGAGCAGTTATGCCCCATAATCCAAGCACCTGACTTCCAGTTCGTGCGGGGAGTATCCTCTAGAAACCTTGGGTGCGACAAATGGTATCAGAGCCTGTCTGCCTGTAGGATCCCTTTTTACTGGTCGCAGTTGAGTCTAGAAACTATTTTGTAGCTATATAGGAAAAATGAAACGTGAGAGTAGGAATTCTGCCATTTTTCTTCTTTCCCCACCCACCCACCCTTTTCTGGTAAGGAAGTGCAACGTTGTTTTCTGTTCTCACCTAAACTTTCAAGTTAGGATTTCACGTGTTTTGGGTTATCTGTAGTACCTCAGGATTTTTGGTCTCGTTTTCCCGATGTTGCTTCGATATCATGTTCTTTTCAACATCCCTTTCGTCCGTTGAACCTTGTTGTTGTTCTTCCACATCCTTTTTCATCTACCGGAGTCTAATCAAAACCTTCCAAATAATCTGCAGATGGGTCTCAGCTACTACCCGCAGGTGGTTCGTATGACTCGCTGTGAGAGCACCGCCGGTTTTCCGGAGTTGCTGAGAGACATGGTTACCTATCTGGGGTTCCGTTGGGCACCAGAGTACCAGGTCTACGAGCACCAGCGAGAGTTTGACCAGACTTGCTACCGGGCTATCGTCTACATTCTGTCAGATGATGGCAGGAGCATTGCACACCAGTACGAGGCAGTAGGGTCCACAGTGGATATGGCAGTGCAGCAGGCAGCGTACGTGAGTATCATCGTTCTCCGTGCTGACTACTGGGGGTTTGATAAGTCCAGTTTTCGTCACATCCCCCGTGGTTACATCACGGCAGCGGGAGTTCACTTCACTGTCCACCGCGACATGGATACCTACGAGACTGATAGCTCCAGGCTCCAGATCACTGCCCAGTTCGCTAGTCACAGTGATGCCGTTGCTTCCGCACTTTCTCAGGAGTTAGCCTCAGTCAGGGAGCAGCTCCACCTTGCTCTCACTCGTCTGGCGACGTACACCACAGACTTTGTTGGAGACGAGCGCTTCGCACGTGTCGTTCAGCCAGCTGGTCTTCCGTTGCCAGATGCTGGAGGTTACGAGCCGATCAGAGGCCCACTTCTCGACCTCGGAGCTGGTTACACAGGGATTCCCCGCTATGGAGCACAGGGAGAGGACGCTTTCTACTTCACCACACCGAGAGTTGCTCTCAGAGCAGTTCCTATCTACATGGATCGTCGTGATACCTACTTCCGTGGGGTTCCTCCTCACCGTATCTCTCGTCGTACTACTCACCGCCGTCCTGCGTGATGAGCATGGGAGTACCGATGTATCCATTACTAGCTGTGTCTAGTTTATCCTTTCGTTTTCGAACCATGTGTTGGTCTGTTGGATATTCTGATGTATTTGAACATGTGATGATGTACCTGTTGGTTATCTATTCATGCGTCGGAATAATCTATCTTTCGGTTACCAAGTCTATCCTTTTCTGTTGTTGTGCTAAAATGAATTTCTGTTCAGGATGCCTCCAACCAGGAACAACCCGCCTCCGCCACCACCAATGGGGGAACTGTTGGCTCAGATGACCCAAGTGGTGACACAGATGGCCCAGATCCAGGCTAACCAGCAACACAACCAGAATGCTCCAAGGGTCACCATCAAGGACTTCCTCAGCTTGGGCCCAAAAGCTTTCGTGGCAACACGTGAGCCCCTGGATGCCGATGACTGGATCCGTGACGTAGCAAGAGCTCTGGAGATAGCTCATGTTGCTGAAGAGGATAAGGTCAAGTACGCCACCTACCTACTGAAGGGTCAGGCAGCTACTTGGTGGGAGAACTACCAGGCCATGAGGGCTGGCTTTCCTATCAACTGGGGATGTTTCAGAGATGCCTTCCTGAAGCACCACATCCCGGATGGTCTCATGGAAAGGATGCGTGAGGAATTCTGCTCTCTCAGACAGGGCAAGCTGGACGTTCTCGGCTACCAGAACGAGTTCAATCGTCTCGCTCGGTACGCTGGTGACGAAGTGTCCACCGAAGCCAAGAAGATGGCAAGGTTCCGCCGAGGTTTTAACCCGGAACTGAAGTACGCTCTCACCAACATCAAGTGCAAGGACTTCGTGGAGCTTGTGAACACCGCGCTCAATGAGGAGAATGGGCGCAAGGCGTTCGAAGAGTCCCGCAAGCACTCGCGTGAGGGTGGTTCCTCCTCCAACATGACCACCCCTCCGCAGAAGCGCCGCATCTGGGTGCCAAATGGTGCTGTCACTCGGGCTCCAAATGCCCAAGCTTCTCCAGGCTTTGGTCCCCGCCCACCCAACCCATCTCAGATGCAGGGTCAGAGGTTTCCGATGGGGCAGCCAAGGCCAGGTCCTTCTCGTGTCGTCACTTGCTACAAGTGCAAGGATACTGGACATTATGCTGATAAGTGCACTCAGAAGCAGCTACCCCTACCTCCTCGCCCCAACACCAACCAGGCTATGGTTCGTGCTCCTCCGGCTAAAGCCTTCAACTCCAACAATAGGCCTGTCGGGAGGAACGCGAGGGTGAACCATATCAAGGCCGACAAAGCCGAGGAGGCTGCTGACGTCGTTCTCGGTATATTACCCGTAAACTCTATTCCAGCTAAAGTGTTGTTTGATACTGGAGCATCGCATTCCTTTGTGTCAAAGATTTTTGCAAAAGCATACAACCTAGTTCTGGTTCCGCTAAGCAATCAAATGACTGTTCACTCTCCGGGACCACAAATGTTGACTTCCAAGATAAGCATGGACAATGAGATCCTAATTGGAGGTCGTGTATTCCTTGCTTCACTCATGTTGCTGGGAAATTCTGACATTGATGTCATTCTGGGTATGGATTGGTTGAAGACCCACAAAGCTAAAATTGACTGTGCTCAAAAGTCAATAACTCTCTCCCACACTTCAGGCCAGATAGTCTATTCTCCATATGGATCAACTTCTGTTCAGCTGTTCAGCCTCGATGCCAAACCCCTTCCTGCAATTGAAAATGTTCCGGTGGTTTGTGAATTCCCTGACGTCTTTCCAGAAGAGTTGCCAGGGATGCCTCCGGACAGAGCAGTTGAGTTCGTGATCGAGCTTGAGCCAGGTACTGCTCCAATCTCTAAGCATCCATATAAGATAACTCCTCCTGAACTGAAATTGTTGAAGGAGCAAATCGATATGTATATGGACAAAGGTTTCATTCAGCCTAGTTCCTCCGCTTGGGGTTGCCCAACTCTGTTTGTTGCCAAGAAGGATCAAACAAAAAGACTCGTGGTTGACTATCGTCCTCTCAACGAGAAAACCATCAAGAACAAGTATCCACTTCCTCGTATCGATGATCTTTTTGATCAACTTGCTGGAGCCTCAATATTCTCAAAGTTGGACTTGAGGATGGGTTACCATCAGATAAAGATCAGAAAGGAAGATATTCCTAAGACAGCTTTCACCACTCGTTACGGTCTATATGAATACACCGTCATGTCCTTTGGTCTCACCAATGCACCGGCAACCTTCTCAAGACTCATGAATTCTGTCTTCCATGAATACCTCGACAAGTTCGTTGTGGTATATCTTGATGACATTCTAGTCTACTCAAAATCCGAGGAAGAGCATGGAGAACACCTTCGTCTCACTCTCATGAAACTTCGCGAGCATCGTCTGTATGCCAAGTTTTCCAAATGTGAGTTCTGGATTCCAGAAGTTGCATATCTTGGTCATATCATCTCTGCCAAGGGCATTGCCATTGATCCTGAAAAGGTTAAGGCAATTGTTGACTGGAAACCCCCTAAGACGGCGAAGCAAGTCAGAAGTTTCCTTGGCTTGGCTAGCTATTGCCGTCGTTTCGTCCAAAACTTTTCCAAGATTGCTAAACCTCTCACTGATCTCACAAAGAAGGACAAAAAGTTCGTTTGGACTCCACAATGTGATGAGAGTTTCAACCTCCTGAAGACTAAACTCACTTCCACACCTGTTCTAGTTGGCCCCGACACCACCAAACCTTTCCAGATATTCTGTGATGCATCTCTCCAAGGCCTAGGAGCAGTTCTTATGCAAGAACGTCAAGTTGTCGCTTATGCTTCACGTCAGTTGAACCCACATGAGCAAAACTATCCCACTCATGACCTAGAGCTTGCAGCAGTTGTGTTTGCCCTCAAGAAATGGAGACAATACTTGTTGGGTAACAAAACTGAAATCTTTTCCGATCACAAGAGTCTGAAATACATCTTCACTCAGCCAGATCTGAACCTCAGGCAAAGGAGATGGATTGAGAAGATTAAAGACTTTGATCTCGCCATTTCTTACACTCCAGGAAAGGCTAATGTTATGGCCGATGCTCTCAGTCGCAAATCCTATTGCAATAATCTCATGATCATGGAAAGCCAACCTCCACTTCATGAAGAATTCCAGAAGCTGAACCTTGGTCTTGTCCCTGAAGGATACCTTGCTAGCTTGACAGCCAGCCCAACTCTCGAGGACAAGATTCGTTCTGAACAACTTCGTGATAATGAAATCAAGAAGATGGTAGAGCAAATCAAGGAAGGCAATGATAAGTTCAAGTCCTTCTCAATTGATGACAAGGGAACTGTGTTCTTTGAAGGACGCATTGCAGTTCCTCAGATTCAAAGTCTCAAGGATATCATTCTCAAGGAGGCTCATGAAACTCCTCTATCCATTCACCCTGGAAGTACAAAGATGTACCAGGATCTCAAGACTCTGTATTGGTGGCCTGGCATGAAACGTGAAATTGCTCAATACGTTTCTGAATGCGACGTTTGTCAACGTGTTAAGGCAGTCCATCAGAAGACAGCAGGTCTACTCCAACCTCTGAAAATTCCTGAGTGGAAGTGGGACATGATTGAAATGGACTTCGTTACTGGGTTTCCAAAGTCCAAAAAGGGCAACGATGCAATCTTCGTTGTTATTGATCGTCTCACTAAGGTTGCTCACTTCTATGCTGTAAAGGAAACTATCTCAGCTAGCCAGTTAGCAGAGCTCTACACAGCAAAGGTTGTTCCCCTTCATGGTGTTCCATTGGAAATAAGCTCAGACCGTGGAAGTATTTTCACTTCTCATTTCTGGAAGAGCTTTCAAGAAGCATTGGGCACTAAACTTCTGTTCAGCACAGCTTACCACCCTCAGTCTCAGGGGCAAGTCGAAAGAGTCAATCAGATTCTCGAGGATATGCTCAGAGCATGTGGTCTCTCCTTTGGCATGAAATGGGAGGATTGCCTTCCATATGCTGAATTCTCCTACAACAACAGCTACCAGGCAAGCCTAGGCATGGCACCATTTGAGGCACTGTATGGTCGCAGATGCAGGAGTCCAATCAATTGGTCTGGAGCTGGTGAACGATCACTTTTAGGCCCTGACATTGTTAAGGAAGCCGAGGAGAAAGTTCGTATCATTCGTGACAATCTCAGGATTGCTCAGTCTCGTCAGAAGAGCTATTATGATAGCAAGCACAGGGATATGGTCTATGCACCTGGTGATAAGGCATATCTCCGTGTAACTCCCCTCAGAGGCACTCATCGTTTTGGTGTGAAAGGAAAGCTTGCACCAAGATACATTGGCCCTTTCAACATCCTATCAAGACGTGCAGAGAATGCTTATCGTCTCGAGCTTCCAGAAAAACTTTCCAAAGTGCACGATGTGTTCCACGTGTCACAGCTCAAGAAGTGTTTCAAAGATCCAGATCGTGCAGTTGATCATGATTCCATTGAGCTGCAAGATGATCTATCTTATGAGGAGCACCCTATTCGTATTCTCGATGAGACCGAGCGTAAGACTCGCAACAAGAGCACCAAGTTCTTGAAAGTGCAATGGTCACATCATTCTGATAAAGAGGCAACGTGGGAGACCGAGGAGGATCTTCGCAAGAAGTATCCGGACCTGTTCATTTCTCAGTAGGGAATCTCGGGGCGCGATTCCTTCAAGGGGGGGCGTTTTGTAACATCCAAGTATGAAAACATCCCTTAGTGGTTCAATTTCTTGTTTACTTTTCAAGCAATGCATCATGTCATCATATCATTGCATTTGTTTTAATTATGTTTGCATTGTTTTTCTTATTGAATCAACCTTGTTTTCACACTTGTCTGTTACAATCTTTCAAACAAAGAATTGCAAAACAAAACCTCCCTTGTTTTCCAAATAAATTCATTAATGTTCAACTATTAATTTGTTGCCTCAAATCATTCACTTAATTCCACCAATTAAATTCAAATCTTTTCCAAGTTTTAAATCAGTACCTATTTGAAACCATAACAACTCACCAAATTTTTTCCCTATTTAAACCATTCCAAAACCCTAGGGGAAACCCTAGTGGGAATGGCATTATTTTCCAATATTAAGTATTATTGTAATTTTCAATTAATTGGGTTCAATTTCAAAACAGCAAGCAAACTTTTGAAATTTTGAAAACCAAAACTACCAAATGGTTTCTTTTCATCTAAGAAGCTTATACAAATTTTTCCAAAATTTTATCTAATCAAAAACCTATCTATTTTATCCAAAAGCTAGCTACAAAAAAAAACAGTACAAAAAAATAAAATAAAAGGAGAAACGAGCAGCAGCACCTAATCTACCGCTTGGCCCAAGCCCACCTAAGCCTAGCGCGCAGCAACCCAGCCCGCGCAGCGCAACTTACCGGTTCGCCGCGCTGAGATTCGTGCTCCCCTTCTAATCCACCTCCTCCCTCCTGTACGGCAAGCCATCGGCGGCATCCACCGCGACCGCGCGCGACCACGGCGGCCACCGCAGCGCCTCCACCCTATTTAAGCACGCCCTAGCCCCCTACCTGTGCCCTAGCTCCTAGGGTTCTGCCTCCACCTCGCTCGCGCCGTCAATCGCCTCCATCCCCAAGCTCCATCTCTCTCTGCAACTCCTCTCGCCGGCGACAGCTTCTGAAGAAATCCATGGCGCCACCGCACCTCGCTCCCACCTAGCCACCAGTCAATTGCAATCGTGTCGCCGCTCCTCCTTCTTCCTCGTGGACACCAGAATCAGCGCAGGTGAGCCTCAAATCGACGCCACTGTCTCTGTCCTCTCCGGCCACCGTGCGCCCGTTCTGAATCTTCGCTTCGCGCCGTCGTTGCAGGCCACCGCTGCACCCACCGTTTCCGGGAACGAGCTCTCCACTCCTCCATCTTTCGTTTGGACACCTGAGGACGCAAGGAGGACCACCAGGAGCTCGCCGCCGTCCTCGACTGTCCGCGGCAGCCAACGTCACCGTGCGTCACCGTCCGCCTCCGCGACGAATTGCTCCGGTGGTGAGCACCGATTCCTTCCCTCTCCCTTCTGGTGCATCAACGTTTGCATGCGTGCACGTCCACGTCTCAATTCGAGCACATCAGCTCTGTTCACCGCCGGCGAGCACCTCGTCTGTCCGCCGCGCGCGCGCTTCGTCAGAAAGTTCAGAGTTTTAACTGAACCTTAACTTTGCTGCGTAGCTACTACTAGTAACAAACGTTCAGCAGCGCATCTGGTTTCAGTCTCGCAGCGCGCAGTGGAGCTCGCGGGTTCGAGCCCCGCGGCCGCAATCTTTTTGGAGATTTTTCTCCCAACGCGCGGCCCACCCGTCAGTGGCTCTCCTTGCCACGCTGGCCTTGGGCCCTGCCTGTCAGCGTGTGTGTGTAGGCCCTGCGCGGTAACAAACCATTTTAATCGAATCTGTTTTAAATTTCTATTTTCTTTTAAATATCAGAATTGAATAGAAACTTTGAAATTCCATATCTTTTATTTTATAAATCCAATAAACACAAACTTGATGTCTATTCTGATCCAAATTTTATAAACTTTCCAAATATTCCATTTGTGTTCTGTTTTGAAATTTCAAAATACCTTTAAATTTCAAATTTGAATAATTCAAATGCAAATTGAAATAATTCATAACTAATTCATACTGTTTTCAAATAATTCAAATAAAATATGTTTTCACACCTTTTTGAATGTTCTATTCAAATATAAATTTTGTTTTCTGGTTTAAACAATTTAAATTGCCTAAACAATTTAAACCTTGTTTAATTCAATAAAATTTGATAAAATTATAACTTGATTAATATAAAATATTTTTGAACATGCAAATTATGTTTTCAAACCACCAAAGTGTGAACTTTTCAAATGTGGATTTGAATTTATGGTTTGAACAAATAAAATTCAATTAATAATTAAGCTTGTTTTAAATTCAATTAAAACTTGTTTAATATTGTTTAATTCATAACTAATTAATCCAAAGCCCAATTTCAAAATGTGAAACATGTAATCCAACTAAAATTTGATAAACTTTTCAAATATAAAATTTGTAAATTGTTTTGCACACCCTAACTTGATGAAAACAATAATTGTTTTGTGTACCATGTTTAAGTAACAAACTTCCAAACTAATAAATGCTTTTCTAAATTGTTAACTATCATTCCAATTGCATTTAATTTTGTTATCTTATTGTTCCTCATCATGCATGCATCATACTAAGTCACTTACACATGATGCTTAGTGATAGAACAATTAATTCAACTCTAAAGCATGGGCTTCCATATGCAACCTTTGCATATGGAATCCATTTAAACTTGTGTCTCATCTCAGCTAGTTTAGTTTGGTGCATCTATTAAACATGACATGCATCATCCAATGTTTGTGCACCTATGCCATGTATTGATTGCCCGTCTTCCTTCGTTGTTGTTTTTGCTTCTTCTCGATTAGACGACGACGTTGGTACCGACGAGCCTTACGACACCACTACTCAGGATCTAGCCCAGTACGAGGCTGAGCTGCCAGGCAAGTTATCACTCACATGAATCATCGAGTTCCTTTCCACACTTGTTGTCGATACTATCTTTTTGTCTACTATTGCTAGCCCTATGTATCGTTGCTTGTTCTCCGAACCCATCACATGATACCTTGAGCCATGATATTGCCACCACCTCCATACCTACAGCCATTGCTTGTGCCTGTTCTTATCTAGCATGCTTAGGGTTGCTTTTACTCGAGTCTGTTGTCGGTTACTACTGTTATTATCTTATTATCTTGTACCGGGGGCTCGTTGTTAATCAATCAATCCTGTTAATTGCTAATGGTACTAATAATTTGATGATAAGGCACCGGTAGGAGGCCCATGAGAGGTTTTGGAGCCTGCTAGTGTCGACCCTAATAGGAAAAGGGTCTTGTCTACTGATCCATGATGAGCGCACTACCCGCATTTGGGAAGCGAGTATGGGCGCCCCCCTCAACTTGACCTGATTCGCATCTCGTCCAAATCGCCTCATTTAGTTCGTGTTTTCCATTTGCCGCATGCATGTTTTTGCGAGCCCAGCGCAGGGTGGAACTTTTGTAGTCGGCATATAGGGGGACACGTTCTTAGAGTGCTATGAGGGTCCATTTTCTTCTGGGCTCGATTAGCCGTGCGCCCAAGGTGCTTTGGGCTTGATGCGGAGAATGGTTGGTTGTGTAGAGTACCCCGCTTGGTGGAAGTGCATTTCCATCTGGCGGGTTATTCTTGAGTGTACGGCCAAATTGGTGCAACCCTGCAGGGATAATCTTCTCGAGAAGCCGTGTTTTCCGCGGTTATGGATTACTTGGTGAAAGTACTGGCTAACAAGTACTCAGGACAACTTCAACATAATGATAAATCATGTTTCACCCAATGATTAATAATCTGACTGGTAATAGGTTATTCACACAAATAACTTGATTCATCTTAATCACAACTGTGTGAGTTATCCTCGGATTGCTTCTTTGGATAAGGGGCGAGATCCAGGATGGGTTTGGTTGAAGTTATCTTTCAGTTGGTTACAATCCTCGATCTTATCTTTTCTGTTAGCCGGAACTTGTAGTTATCTTCTGTAGTTGTTTAGAGCAGCCAGCAGCAACTTTTATATTACCCTTTTCTTCCGTTGATCCCAAGCATCAATGCTTGTGTTGACGGGTAACTCCTTGATGAACTGTGAGTCTTGCTTGCCAGTACTTGGATGTACTGACCCCGTTGGGGCTGTGGTTTACGAAGAGTACTACTACGACTACGATGCTTCCCAGGATGGCTACTTTGTGGAGTTCGACGAGTCTGCAGACGAGTAGTTAGCTGGACCAGGGCAGGATCCAGACCTACGTGGATGGGCTTCGCTTTTATTTATTTTCTCCGGCTTCTTAAGCCATGGATTTGTCTGTACTCAGACCCCCTTTGATTGCTTCCGCTGTTGTAATGGATGATATGTTGGGACATGTGTCCTCTGGATGACTGTATTCGATATTTTCTGCCTTAGTGAAGGCCGGTTGCACTTATTTCGTTCTTTTGTGTCTTAGAGACAGTTTGTGCTATCATTTCGTTCAAAGCTGTTGACGTACAGTGCGTGTTTGAATATGAAGTACGTCGACAGTAGTGCCTTAGGTTCCTAGCGGATAGTTTACTTCGACGGTGGAAGCAGGGCTTGTGTTGTCGCGCATAAGCGCAGGCCTACCAGGAAGCTGGGACGTGGGAGCAGTTATGCCCCATAATCCAAGCACCTGACTTCCAGTTCGTGCGGGGAGTATCCTCTAGAAACCTTGGGTGCGACATCTTTGGATGATTGACTTCTTAGATCGTTGGAGGTTGATGTTGCCGTCATACATATCAACAAGGCAATCCCAAGCTTTCTTTGCGGTTGAGAAGGACCGGATGTGCTCGACTCCTTCTTTCTCCATTGCCTTCTCCAACATGTGCATGGCATGAGCGTTGAGTTGCTCATCTATGATGTCACTTGAGCTTAAGTTCTTGGGGTCCTTTGGCTCATACCCTTTCTCAACAATTCTCCATATTTGCATTGAAACACATGTAAGACTTCATGGAAGCTTTCAATTAGTAAAACGATTTCTATCTACCATAGGAGGTGCACCAAGATGATTAACATGTGGATGTTGAACATTAGGAGCATTGTTATAAGAAAAGCCAAAGGATTTTTCATTACTACCAGTTTTAGGTGTCGAAGTCTCGGATGCTTCCTTAGACGCAATGGGATTTCCATTTTCATCTAAGACAACATTCTCTCTAGTTTGATTAGATGAAGATGCCAATTCTTTTATTAGTCCCTCCATATACTTCTCGGAGCTATCAATCATAGCTTGAATTAGCTTTTGGATACCATCCATGGTGACGGGATCCTCACCATCCTCCTCTTTAGGCGGTAAAGCCTTTAATAAAGAGACGAGGCTCTAATACCAATTGAAAGATCGAGAGGTTAACAGGAGGGGGGTGAATAGGTTAATGATGGTGCAGGACTTGCACTCATTGGGAGACCCCGAGAGGAAGGTATGATGAGCACAGCAGAAAGTTTCCTTCAGAAAGAAACCAAGGTTGAATCAACCAGTAGGAGGAAGGAGTAACTACAGAAGGTTGATGCAGTTGAGATGGTAGGGAGCACTACCGGTTTAGCAGCAACGTGGAACCTACAGAACACAAAGAATTCACTTTGCCCCAACGAAGCACTGAGGTTGTCAATCTCACCAGTTTTGCTGATAACAAAGAGGTTAAATATATGGTGTGGAAATCAGTATGAGAACAGTATGAAAATAGTAGCAGCAGTGTGAAAACAGTAATTGTAGTGGTTGTATTATCAGTATGAGAAAATGGACCGGGGTCCACAGTTCACTAGAGGTGTCTCTCCATAAAAGATAGCTAACATGCGTGGTGAACAAATTACAGCTGGGCAATTGACAGATATAAAGGTTGCACCGTAGTGCATATGCCTGACATAAAGATTACTATGAGATTCATGCGGGCATTTGATGCATGTAAAATGCATAGATGAATTTTGTATATTTTCACATGGTTTTCTATTACATATTGCATCATATAAGGGTATAATTCAATGTTTTATAGTATTTTGGGGTTAAATTACAAAGTCCCCCAACTTTTATGGAATTAACCCTGCCTGTCAGAAACCCCGTTTTCTATATTTTGACGTTTCAGGGGGCAAACTTCCGCGAAATCACCTGAAAATCTGCGGGGGTCATTTTCTTGGAAGGAGAAGACTTGCGGGCGAAGGATACACGAGAATTGGGCAAGGAGGCCCAAAAGAGGACCCTCCACACGGTCAGATTCCTTGGCCGCGTGAGAGGCCCCCTTTTGGCCCCTGTGGCCCCAATTCCTTCCATCTTCGACTTACCGACTCCGTCTTAACCTAAAACCAACTATAAAAAGGGTCCCCCGTACCCCTACGGAGGGGAGCGCCGCCGAAACACCGAAACACCGAAACAGAGACCATAAGTTCCAGATTGGAGGGGGAAAACTCCGGCGGGGCGCCGCCGGTGTGATCTCCTACCCCTCCAACGTCATCTCCATCGACATCTCCATGAAGAGGGAGTAGTCCACCCCAGGGCTATGGGTTTGTGGAAGTAGCACTTGTATCTCTCTCTCTATGTGCTTCACTAATTAGATCCGTATGAGCTGCCTCACATGATTACGGGCACCGTTGTAATTCCTATGTGGTGGATCTTTTCTATGAGTTATTGAATCTGAGATTGCAATTGTTTCTCTTGAGTTATTTGAGTTGATGTATCTTATGTACCCCGTTCTTATTTGCTAGCTTTGATCAATCTAGTTCCTGAGAGCGTGTGTGGGGTGATGGGTGCATTAGTTGGAGTAACGGGGGGTGGCTAGTGCTGTGAAAGTGACAGAAGTTCAGCGATCCACTTAGGTTTTGTTAAACCTTTCTTAGTTACCTCACTAGGGATAAAAAGGAGTACCTTGCTACCGGGAATTTGAAGTGACACTAATCAATCTCCATGACTAGATCTAGCAAGTTCTTACTTCAACTTCATGTCACATTGCTTAAAGCTATACTCTGGTTTTTCCTTAATTATCGAGGTGTTATGATTTATTTCGCATCTTGGTGGAGTATAAGAGGGTTCAATATGACCGTAGAGATCTCTATGCTAGGACGTGATGCCCATATGAAAGTACTCAATGTTAAACATGTTATTGTAATCTCACATGTAATTATTTATGTCCACCGTCTACCACTTTATTTGAGAGAATGCAAGTGTGAAACCATGAACCCCGGTCCTATTTTAATTATAAGAAAACACTCTAGTTACTTTGCTGCAATTTACTTTACTTTCACTTTACTTTACTTGCATCTCCAATTCGAATTTACATTATCTCCATCACCACTTGCATCACAAAAATACAAAAACAATCCATTGCATATTTATTTTCTCATTTGCATTTAGTAGTAGATTTAATTATTGCACATTTACTTTCAGTTTTGCATTGCAATTTAGAAGTCTCACACCTTGTGCTTGACAACCACTTGGTGAGGTTGCGGGCACAAAATTGTCTACTTGTTTGCAGGATCCTGGAGGAAGCTTGGAAGACAACTGCTGAAATATTGGCTCCCCAAGAGTTCGATATAAACCCTCGAGTCACCCTCGTGGGGAAGAAGGCTTGCCACTAGCTACACACTCTGCACTTGGAGTCTCAACCTAGCCATCAAGCGTTTTTCTGGTGCCGTTGCCGGCGAGACTTAGGTGAAGGAGTTGTCCAAGGGAGCTCACAAGAAGTCTTCATCACCAACAAGGTGTGCGAACACCTAAGCTTGGGGAGGTTGCACCTACGTGAGTACCGTCCTTTCTATCTCCACCTTCTTTCAAGTAGATTGTTTTGTTTCTTGTCTTGTTTTTGTTTTTGTTCTTGTTTTTGTTTTATCTTGCATATTTTATTTTAGTTTGCATTTTAGTTTTGCATTTAGTTATCTAGATTATTTTAGTATTTCGAATTTGCTTAGTTACTTTACTTTTGTTTTGCATAAAAAATTAAAAACTACATAAAAATTGTTAAAATGGGTGATAGAACTAAATTAAGTGACTACACAAATCCAATGACCAATTCATTGCTAGGCCAATTATTTACACCTGAAATACAAGCTGAAAGCTATGAAGTAAGTCCTAGTTTATTGAATTTAATTACTAGAGAGCAATTTGGTGGTAGTGCTATGGAGGATGCCTCTATGCATCTTCATGATTTCATGGAAATATGTGATATGCAAAAATTTAAAAATGTGGAAAGTAGTGTTTTTAAACTGAAATTATTTCCTTTTTCACTTAGATGAAAGGCTAAAGAATGGTTACTTTCACTACCTACAGCTAGTATAAAGTCTTGGGATGATTTAAAAGAAGCTTTCATTAAGAAATATTATCCTCCCGTTAAAATTTTGCAAAATAGGAATAATATCCTCTCATTTAGGCAAAATGATAATGAACATGTAGCCATGGCATGGGATAGAATTAAATTAATGCTTAGAACATGCCCATCACATGGAGTAAATGAATGGACCATACTACACTCTTTTTATAATGGTCTAAACTACATGTCTAGAAACGTACTTGATTCTGCTGCTGGAGGTGCCTTTATGAGTAAAACTGTAGGAGAGGCTAAGAGCATATTAGAAAGCATATTGCAAAACTATAGTCAATGGAATACTGAAATAGCACCCAATCCCACTAAGAAAATAAACTCAATTGAAGAAACCAATGATTTGTCTTCTAAAATGGACACTATTCTTGCCTTTATTAATAAACAAAATATGAAGAATGTGCCTTTGCAGGAGCTAGTTGGTAGTAATTCTAAAAGTGTGGATGTTAATTTTGTTAGGAATTATGGTAGCAATGGTTTTGGTAATGCTTACAATTCATATAGTAAACCTCCTTATGTGCCAAATAAACCTTTTGTTCCATATCCTAATGTTAATGAAAATAAGTGGAAGCCTTCTAGTGAAATTTCTGAATCTAATAAATTGCTTATGGAACAAGTTGCTAGTCACAATGCTATGATACATGAGTTAAATAAGTCTATTGCATCCATTAGTAGTGATATTAAAGGATTGCAACTTCAATCTTCGAATTTAGATAAAGCATTGTCAAAATTAGCTGATAATCAAGCAACTCTATTAAGCATGTCAGCAGGAAAGCCACAAGCACAACCTAGTGTAGGAATAAATTCTATTACTATTTCTGCTCCTATTATTGAAAATATTGATCATATTGCTGAGAATACAAGTGAGCATGTCCCCACTAGCTTAGAAGAAACTTTGAATGAAATAGTGAAGTACCCTGAATATTTACTTCCATATATGTCTTATCTTGCTAGCAAAGATGAAATTAGTCCTCATGAATCAAGCATGCTAGCTAAATTAGAGAGTAAAGTAGAGGAAATTATGATGCTTACTGAAATTAAGGATCCATTGCTTGATTTAGAAAAAGTAGCTTGCAAGAACTTATTGCTACTCTACAAAAATTTGCTAGTGATCCCACTATAAATGTTAATCAACCTGGCTTTGGATATTATATTGCTAATCATGTCTTGCAAGAAAAAATTGCTAGGTACAAGAATGAGGCCATGATACCTCCTAAGCTTGGGGATGCATGTATCCCCAAGGTGCTAGTTTCAATTGGAAAAGAAATTCACCATGCTATGTTAGATCTAGGTTCTAGTGTATCGATACTCTCTAAAGAATTATATGAATTGCTAGAACTAGAAAATTTAGAAAAGTGCTCAAGTGAATTTGTACTTGCTGATAACTCTACTAAACATGTTGTAGGACAAGTAAAAGATGTTATGATTGAAATGCACATGACTTTCGTACCCGTTGATTTCATTATTATGGATATGGGGGATAAATCCCCTAGTCCTATTATTTTGGGTAGACCTTTTCTTCGTACTACAGGTGCAATCAAAGACTCCAAGGAAGGGAATGTAAAGTTTCAGTTCCCTCACAATAAAAGCATGGATCACTTCCCAAGGAAGAGGGGCACGCTGAAGAACAAGCTCCCTCATGAGCCTTATCCCTCTTGATTATCAAGTAAGTAAAGCCTAGCTATATGACTATAAAGAAAGCGTTTTACGGGAGGCAACCCGGTTGTTTTTGTTTGGATTTTCCTAGTGTCCTCTTGCTGTCTCAAGAGATTAGTTTTTTTTGTTTTAATTCTGGAGTTTTCAATAAAGAGTCAAGTCAAACCCATTTGGACTTATAAGTTGCTATCCTAGTGCATGAAATTTTTGTTTCAGCACGAGTCTGCTCACCGTATGATTATAAGTTTTTTATTGGTGTGTCGGATTGAGCTAATTTTTTAGTATGTTCTGAAACTTTTCGTCCTCTGTAAGCACAAAAATTGGCTTAATTTTTTGACGAGTCTAGCTTAGGGAAAAACGTTCGTTTTGCTGCTGCTGCTTTTCTGGACAGATTCTGCCTTCTATTGTTTTATGCACTCTTTGGGCTTGGGAATCGAATTTCCATGATTCTTTCAAGCAAGAGAGTGAACATACAACATAATGAACCTTATTGTATATCTACTGGAGCATTTTATTTGGTATTTTTCACAGCAAGCATGTGATTTGTTTGTCCTTGCTAATCTCACCCCACAGAAAAAGAATGGGAGAAACATGTTTTGTGAAGTTTTTTCACAGGGAATAGAGGAGCTGAGCCTCAAGACATCCAAGAATGGTGAAAGCCATAAGCTTGGGGATGTGATGAACACCCCACTGGAGCTACACTCTTTTGGTTAGCACACGTCTACTTTCTGTTTTTCTAAGCAAAGCATTTGTCGTAGAGACTTGAAGCGTCTAGTTTTTTGTTTTTATTTTTGTTTTGATAAGACCACCACCATCATTTTATATGAGATTGAGCTACTGGAGTTTTGGGTTGGAATGTATTGGATTCTAGTATTATGACTTGGAATAGGTATGCCATGGTTGATTTGAAGAGCTACATATGTTTGCATGATTTATAGGCTTTTTATGTGTAGAAATTTGCAATAATGTTGTCTTGAGCTATCTCTTATTCATGTCCTTGATGTTAATTGCTGGTTTATTTAGTTTTTCATGAAATGAGTAGTTATATGGACATATGCATGCATAGTAGCTGGTCAACTATCTCCCTCTTGCTAGCCCAAAAATTTAAAAATTCCAACAAGTAAAAACTTGTTTCCAACACTCCTTAGCCAAGTATTTCCAGTGAGTACACCATATCTTCCCATTAGCTTCATTGTTATTCAGAGTATGTTCACCATGTTATTGTGTTATTTATGTTCTAAATTAAGATATTCAATTTATTAATTGTCATGGGTTGAACTTGGGATAGGACTCTCACAAACTTTTGAAGGCACACTTTACTTTTTATGCATCTAATAAACATGACCCAATAATGGGAGCCACAAGTTTTGCGTTTGACAAGTGTGTGGTTGGGAGCTAGCTATAAACGTGTATCACCGGAAAGCTTTGAACATTGCATAAAAAATTTACTGGTTGATATCATGTACTTTTGTTTTTGGACTCCTGCCATGCCGAAATGAAATAGAGGAATAGTAAGTTTTGATGTGTAAGTATCTATATGACTAGAGAAACGCATTGGGCCGCTAACCCAAGCCATGATTTATCATGGTGGAAATTTACTTACAGCTTGAGTGACTCTACAACACATCCTATAATAAAATAAGAAGCTATGCATAATAGTGAATGAAAATAAAAAGGATGATGAGTCTACTCCGTTTGTTCATCTTGTCATTGTAACATGGGCTTGTTTCCATGTCATGGGGCAAGAGGTACCTCTTTGCGGTTCTCTATGATGTCATTAATACTTATTGTGATTGTACAAATCTTATTAGTAATCTTAAGTTGAGTAATCATGGAGTAGGTTTTCACACTCACGGGGCATGAGGCTTTCAACCACCTTGTCATTCTCATTACTTCAATACTCACAAGTTTAAGATGCTAGTGATAAAGGGGCAATGAGAGTCCTAGATCAATGGATACCACATTTCAATTAGTAATTTTAGTTGAATAATTTAGAGGCTAAATAAGACTTGATCATGTTTTACCTCTACTCAATTTTCTCCAAAGTGTCCACTATATTTTCTATTCTCCATTATGCTATTCTTTGACCAATATAGGATTTTATTTTTCATTTTGTGTATGCATTTGGTCCATAGTGCTTTTATTTCATTATACACTTTGTGAACTTTCATGAAGCATCTTTGCTTGCATATTTGATATTTCTTACAACATGAATTGTATATTGCTACTCATTTCTAGTATTAATCATTTGATTATATGTAGCATGAATAATCCTCCTTGATATCCCATGATTGTTTCAATATGCAAAACCCATCTTAGTTTTATCACCTTCATACTCGAGGACGAGCATGGGTTAAGCTTGGGGATGTTGATGCATGTAAAATCCATAGATGAATTTTGCATATTTTCACATGGTTTTCTATTACATATTGCATCATATAAGGGTATAATTCAATGTTTTATAGTATTTTGGGGTTAAATTACAAAGTCCCCCAACTTTTATGGAATTAACCCTGCCCGTCAGAAACCCCGTTTTCTATATTTTGACGTTTCAGGGGGCAAACTTCCGCGAAATCACCTGAAAATCTGCGGGGTCATTTTCTTGGAAGGAGATGACTTGCGGGCGAAGGATCCACGAGAATTGGGCAAGGAGGCCCAAAAGAGGACCCTCCACGCGGCCAGATTCCTTGGCCGCGTGAGAGGCCCCCTTTTGTCCCCTGTGGCCCCAATTCCTTCCATCTTCGACTTACCGACTCTGTCTTAACCTAAAACCGACTATAAAAAGGGTCCCCCGTACCCTTACGGAGGAGAGCGCCGCCAAAACACCAAAACAGAGACCAGAAGTTCCAGATTGGAGGGGGAAAACTCCGGCGGGGCGCCGCCGGTGTGATCTCCTACCCCTCCAACGTCATCTCCATCGACATCTCCAAGAAGAGGGAGTAGTCCACCCTAGGGCTATGGGTTTGTGGAAGTAGCACTTTTATCTCTCTTTCTATGTGCTTCACTAATTAGATTTGTATGAGCTGCCTCACATAATTACGGGCACCGTTATAATTCCTATGTGGTGGATCTTTTCTATGAGTTATTGAATCTGAGATTGCAATTGTTTCTCTTGAGTTATTTGAGTAGATGTATCTTATGTACCCCGTTCTTATTTGCTAGCTTTGATCAATCTAGTTCTTGAGAGCGTGTGTGGGGTGATGGGTGCATTAGTTGGAGTAACGGGGGGTGGCTAGTGCTGTGAAAGTGACAGAAGTTCAGCGATCCACTTAGGTTTTGTTAAACCTTTCTTAGTTACCTCACTAGGGATAAAAAGGAGTTCCTTGTTACCGGGGATTTGAAGTGACACTAATCAATCTCCATGACTAGATCTAGAAAGTTCTTACTTCAACTTCATGTCACATTGCTTAAAGCTATACTCTGGTTTTTCCTTAATTATCGAGGTGTTATGATTTATTACGCATCTTGGTGGAGTATAAGAGGGATCAATATGACCGTAGAGATCTCTATGCTAGTACGTGATGCCCATATGAAAGTACTCAATGTTAAACATGTTATTGTAATCTCACATGTAATTCTTTATGTCCATCGTCTACCACTTTATTTGAGAGAATGCAAGTGTGAAACCATGAACCCCAGTCCTATTTTAATTATAAGAAAACACTCTAGTTACTTTGCTGCAATTTACTTTACTTGCACTTTACTTTACTTGCATCTCCAATTCGAATTTACATTATCTCCATCACCACTTGCATCACAAAAATACAAAAACAATCCATTGCATATTTATTTTCTCATTTGCATTTAGTAGTAGATTTAATTATTGCACATTTACTTTTAGTTTTGCATTGCAATTTAGAAGTCTCACACCTTGTGCTTGACAACCACTTGGTGAGGTTGAGGGCACAAAATTCTCTACTTGTTTGCAAGATCCTGGAGGAAGCTTGGAAGACAACTGCTGAAATACTGGCTCCATAGAGTTCGATATAAACCCTCGAGTCACCCTCGTGGGGAAGAAGGCTTGCCACTAGCTACACACTCTGCACATGGAGTCTCAGCCTAGCCATCAGCATTACAACAAAATACATAGATCGTCATCCAACTGAATCAAATACTAATAATCCACCCTCTGAATATCATCCTAACAAACATTGGGTATTAATTTGCATGCAACAGATTATCATAGTAAGCAAAGTGTGTAATGTAAACAATGTAAACTAAGTAAACATCGGTGTTATCTCCCTAATGGCAACATCACATCCTCCATCCGTCACGTTTCTGTCACTCGAGCACAGATGAAAATGAGGCATGAACCCAGTATCGAGCATAAATACTCCCTCTTAGAGTCACTAGCATCTACCTGGCCATAGCATCTACTAACAACGGAGAGCATGCAAGATCATAAATAAAATATACATGAAGATAACATCATAGATTGATAATCAAAAGACATAGCATTCAATATTCATCGGATCCTAGCAAACACAACATGTAGCATTACAATAAGATGATCTCGATCATGTGAGGCAGCTCACGAGATCTAAACATGAGGCATAAAGTGGAGAAGACAACCATCTAGCTACTGCTATGGACCCGTAGTCCCAGGATGAAATACTCACGCATCACACCGGAGGCGGACATGGTGGTGCAGACCCCTTCGATGATGAATTTCCCTCTCGGCAGTGTGCCAGGGAGAGCTCCAGAACCCTTCCGATCTCGGGTTGACGATGACGGCGGCCTAGGGTGTTTCTCGGGAAGAAGTGGTATATTTTTAGGGCTGACGTATCGGGGGGAATAAATAGGAAAAAGGGCGATGGTGGTGGATGCCCGAGGGGCCCACACCACCCCCAGGCGCGGCCAGGGGGCACGCCACCCTATGGTGTGGCCCCCCTCTGGGCCTCTTCGGGACTCCGTGGAACCTTTGGGAATTCTAAGACTTTCAGGCTTTGAATTTTCCAATTCCAAAAATATTTCCAGAACGACTTTTCTGAAACTAAAAACAGCAAAAAAACAGGGAACTGACTTTGTGGCATCTTGTCAGTAGGTTAGTCCCGGGAAATCAATAAAAATGACATAAAGTGTAAAGAAAACATGTAGCATAAGGCATGAAAACAATATGGAACATCAGAAATTAAGGATACGTTTATGACGTATCAACATCCCCAAGCTTAGTTCCTACTCGTCCTCGAGCGGGTAAACGACAAAACAAATAATTTCTGAGGTGACATGCTACCAACATAAACTTGATCATCATATTAATGTAAAGCATGTAAAATAGTATCAAATGAATAAAGGTTGTGGTTTATGGTTGGTATCAAAGAGTAATGTATAAACTATTAGGAAAAACAAAGTAAAACCTTTCAATGAATCAATACTAAAAGACAATCCAATTTGCAAAGTATATTAAAGATGATTTAAGCTTCAGTAACAACAATATAATCATCCAAGGCATCAAACTCTCACAACAACTCCTGTTAGGATCAAGTCAAGTGACCAAAATATGCACGTAGGAAAATCATTCAAATAATTGTGCACTCAAAACAAGCAAGTGTTCCGTATTGGTTCCTGGCACCAGGATGTTGTGGCTAAAAGAACATTATGGGGGGGGGGGGTTGGATGGTCAATGGAAGAAAGTCTCACACAACTTGTCGTGGGATTATCACGGCAAACGTTACCGGGGGTAACTGATCTTGGGGCAAGACGACACAGGCGTTTGGGAGAGGGTTTAGCTCAGAGGAAAACATGGTGGAACTCGGTCTGGTAGCCGGCAATCAAGTCGCCGAGTCTCCGATCTCAATATATTAACTCGATCTCTTGTATACACTGGATGCTCGATATCAAGCGGTACTACTAGGGTTCTTGGATCTCTCAACTAGACCTAGGGGTCGGTTTATAAAGCACCCGTACCCCCCGGCTTGTCCTCCAAGACACACCCTGGATCCTATCCGGACACGGCATACAAACCCTAACCTTCCTTTACCGTAACCCACAATCCGGGTTACTAGGCCTACAAACTTGGCCCTTCCGGAAGTTTCTTTATCCTTAGCCGGATCCTGCACAGAGTCCTTTGGGCCGGATTACGCCTTGGAGTTGGCCTACCGGGTTATTATCCCTCCATCAGTAGTCCCCAGAATAGCTTGGGCTTCACGGATTCTTCCTTGAAGTGCTTGCTATTCCCTGCAAAAATACCAATCTCACAAATATATGGAGGCCGGGTTAAGATGCTTTGATAAGTAGCTAGGCCCAACTCCACGGTGGCCATATGGTAACCTGGCTCTTCTCCAAATACCCGGCTTAGCTTTCCGGGTCTAAGCCCTGATAACAGTGTCAAGATTCTGCACTTTACTCGATAATTGACCTTGATATTATGAAGAATATCTCCTTCTTATTTCTGCCCAGATACCACGTTCAACACTTAAAGCATATTTCGCAAAATTCAAACAAATAGCCGTTACTCCGCAATCCCCGGCTCCCGCTCGCGGAACCAAACTTATCCACATGAACCATTATAAATATGCCCGTAGGGGTAACCCTAACCCCAACGGCTCACTTCCCCCCATTCCTCTTCCTTTCCGGTTCATACTTGTGCACTCCGCCAAGTCTGGCTCTTTTCGTTGAGCTTTTCCAATGCAAACCGTGCCGCGAAAGTGGTGACGGGGCACTTCTCGCTTGCGGCGGGGTTTCTATCCAGCGCCGCAAGAATTCTCTGATGCCACCTCTTACCCTTAACTCCCACGTCAAGCACTGGCAGCTCTCGTACTTTTACTGCCAAGACACTTCCCCACCCGGCCAAAAGAAACTGCCGGGTTACTCAGAGGGCCTTCTTGACATCTCTGAGAAATTTAATGCCTTTGCCCCTGACTCGGACAGGGAGGCAATTCAACCTCTGCTAGCCAAAATCACCACACTCGCGGCCCAAGGTCTCATCGGGCTCAACCTGGTGAAAACTTGGGTCGATTTCCGGATTCAACCCAATTCCATCCGCACAAAGTTAATGTGCGAGTATTCGGGGCAAACCACGGACCCGCTCCGGTACTCTGACAACAGCTTCGCGGCTGGTGACACCCATAAAACTATCAAGGGTTTTCTGACAGAAAAACTTGAGGTAATCCGGAACATATCCGAATTAGAGCCCTTCACACTCGAGAACCCAGCCCCCAAGGTGAAGATCCAATTTTGACGTTTTTACCCTTGCTCTTTCCACTTGATACAGTTGATAACCCTTGTACTGATACTTTTATTTCAGGCTGATGATGATTTTTGGAAGATCAACACTTATCCTAGCTCCGAGAGTCCAGAGGAGCAAGAAGAGGCCGTTAACTCGGACGAAGGTGCTCTCCGGATTTTACTTGGTTCCTTTAAGTTCGTCGCAACTCCTTCATTTTCTAACTAACTTTGATGATATCCAGAACAAGAGGAGGATGACGAGGAAGAAGAAACTGACGACAAAGTGGAATCCGCCAGTGATGAAGACGAAGTGGAGCCGACAATTAAAGTCGGATCTAAGAGAAAATCCCCAGGGGTCGTCTTCAAGGTTTCATATCGCCTCCTTGTATTCAATTCGTATTCCTTTGGTGATATACATGAGCTAACTTGGCATTATTCCACTGGCCGTATTTGAAGGAGTCGCCTATGACCAAGCGCAGAGGGACTCGGAATTACCCGGGTGATGACGCTCTTAACCCGGGTACTCCGTCGTCTTCGGCTCGGCGCACCGGTATTTACCTTATCCTTTGTCTTAGGAAACAATCTTTCCGAACCATTCTCTTACGAAATCTCACTTGATATTTTTCAGATTCGCCCGGGTCTGGCAACGAGTTCCCTTCAGACTTTGCGGTGAATCCCGGGTAAAGTTCCTTTTCTGACGTTCTATCGCATTTTCATCACCCTTTCCTGATTGCACACTGAGTGCTCACTCTCACTATCCATAGGGCCACTGTCGTTATTAGTGACCAAGAGGATATGGCAACCGATAACCCGGGTAAGGGAAACCCAGCTGATAAAACAACAGCCGAGTCTAGCGGCGAAGAACAAGCGTCACCAATAAACCCGGGCACACAAGAAGCCGAGTATCCGATCGCCTCCCACACAAGCAAGAAGAAAAGAGCTGCAACCTTGGGTGCAGGAGAAGGAGCATCGGATTCCGACATTCGAATGACCCGGGTGCCGCCTCCCACTAAGAAAAAAACTCCTTCTCGGAATTTCCAAGGCCCCGGGTCCTCTGATACGGGTAATGACACTTTTGATCAACTGATGGACACTCTCCTCACTATGAAGACTTCAGAGAGCAATATTCTGGAGCGCATGGCCGCAGAGCACCAGGTAATAATACTTGATATCTCATAGTGCATGCCTAGTCCCCAAGTTCCGAGCATGACTTGCTGAAGTTGTGCTTGGTACTTTACGCAATACTCAGCTTGCCATAATATCCGACTGATACTTGTGCTCCTTGCTACTTACAGGCGCAGATTACCCGGTCTGATGAAATTTTGCTCAATACCGAACAACTTCTTCTTGCCGAGGTAAAGCGGAGAGAAACCCTCGAGGATGACGTGGAAAACTTGAAGAAGGATGTTTCTAAATACCAGAAGAAGTGCAATACTGCTCAAACCGCACTGAAGAAACTATCGGACCAGGTCACCGATACCTATCAGATCTTGCTTAGTAAGTTTTTGCTGCCGACTGTCTTCGTGCCTTTACTTTATTGTATGATACTCGGGATCACTAATACGTCCTTCCTTTGCTTCAACTGCAGGTGCCAACCTTGCGGCCCCAGAGGAGGATGCCCTTGCAAAGGCTAAAACTTTAAAGACTGTGCTCCGGACGTTCTTTGCCGGCACGAAATTTATATTGGACGCCGTGAAGTGGCCTACTGAAGTATACCCGGGTGAAGAAAATCTCATCAAAGCCTACTCCACCGTGCCTGGCTGGATTGAAATATGGAAACGCTCGTCATGCCGGATTGGTATGACCCGGGCCTTTACCCTGGCTAAGGCTTACTTTCCAATGCTTGACCCGGCAAAGATAATATCCGGGTTTCCAGAACTTAAAGCGGATGGCTCCAAGTTTACACCCAAGGACTTCAAGGCCGTACAGTCTGCAGTGCGTCATTCGGCCACCACTTTGGCCGATAGTATGGATCTGAACACGATTATGAGTTCATACAACGCTGAAGGCAAAATTGTTACAGAGGAAGCACCCCCGCCTCTTGATATTTTGGAGAAATGGGCTGCTGATTCGGCTAGGAAGAGGGAAGCAACTGCGAAGAGAGAGGCCGAGTTATCAGGGCCAGCCACCTCTACACCAGCTGTTCCTCCACCAGTTCGTCCCGCCGCAAGGAATCCGGGTGATGATGCCGGAAAAAAGCAAGTCCAGGAGCAAGACCCGGAGGGTAAGGGCAAAGATGTGGACTCTACTCAGGAAGCCGAATGAGCAAAACGCCATAAAAATACTTCAATCATTTGATGTTTTTACTCAAAACAAGTATTCTTTTGACGGTGCGCCTGTGCACCCTTGATACTAGTGTTGCAACTTGTAACGCACTTTAATTCTGTGATACACCTCGTGCCTTTCTAGGCCTTTTGATGAACTTGATACTTGTCTATTTTTGGACTTATTCTTGATATCCGACTTTCTTTTTATTTCCTTCTTTATTTCCGAGTATCGTGGGTTTTGACAGGTGGACTTTTCTTTAAGTCCCCAAGTCCCCACGACTCGGACGTTGGGGTCTTTCGAGCTTAGCGACGAAACAGCTTGATTCTGTTTCGAAACCCACAGTCCCCAAGGCCCGAATTTCCGAGTCTGTGGTGTGTGGTTTTTTCGAAGAGAACAAACTTGTTTTCGCTAAGCCGAAACCCGGAATTGTTTCATATAGATAATGAAGTTATGCTTGATAAACGTTGAGTTTCCAGCTATTAGCCTTGTACTCTGCATAACTTGTGGTTTAGATGACCCTTTTGACTATCTTGTAGTGTAAGCCGGCTTTCGCGTGGATACCATGTTGTTACATCTATACGAAAACAGGGTCAGACAAGTCCCATTGGGCTTCATGGCTGATTGTAATCGTAAGTGATCAAATCATGCCACTTTAGTGCGAGTCACATCGAGCTTAAGTAAGAAAAGTCAAGAAAATTTGACTCCTTTGTCCAGTTATAAGATTGCAGCCGTACTCGTTTGCGAATAATCGGCCCTTATAACTCATAGGCATCAAGGCCGGGTCTTTGGGTTTGTGGCTGCGCTACTTGAGCAACCAGCCCCCGAGACCTATATATACTCAACATTCTTAATGATACTGATGTATTGATGTCACATGGATACTACTTACTTGTAATCGGAGTAAAGGTTGTAACAAGATAGGACTTGATAACCATCTCTTTATTGATGCGAGAAAGTTTGGATCAGCAGGCCGCCTCATTAAAAACCTTCCAGTCCCCTTAGGTACCCTGGGTAGGAAAAGAGCGCGTCTGAAACCTGCTGCCCGTTACATTGTTTAGTTCTTCTTGGGCACCGGTCCCGGGCTGACGTGACCGATACACATTCTCCACATGTTGGACTTTTTCATGATGAGTACCGGGTTTACTAGCCAACCCGGGTGAGGTGTTTCCATAACGTGGCTGGTTGTGAGCGGCCGTGCAGTTTCTTCTCTTATAGCGGATTGTTTGGGGGAGTCATCCTCGATAAAAGCCACCATTTTAGTATCTTGTGCTACCTTGGACTTTGCTCTTTCGCCTTCAGTACTCGGCCTTTTTTATGTGGTTCTGTCCTCCGGGTCTGCTTGAGACCGGTAGTGCTTGAGTTCTTCTTTTCTACAGGCTTGCTCGGCCATTGCTGCGTCTCCTTCATCGCATTCAGCTGCTATGTCTCGGTTTCCATGTATGGTAATGGTCTTCTTGGGACCCGGGATTTTTAGCTGTAGATACACGTAACACGGCCTAGCCATGAATTTGGCATAAGTCGGCCTTCCGAATAACGCGTGATAAGGACTGCGCAATTTGACCACCTCAAAGGTGAGACACTCAACTCGATAGTTATCCTTTGACTCCCCAAAAGCTACCTCCAATGCGATTTTTCCCTCGGGGCACGCTGAACGACCCGGCACTATCCCATGAAAAATTGTTGAGCTTTTTTGTAGCTGAGACTCCTTGAGGCCCATGCGTAGGAAGGTTTCCCAATACAGTATATTGATGCTACTTCCACCATCCATCAAAACATTTTTCAGCTCATACCCATTGACCTGCGGTGCGACTACTAATGCCAAGACTCCCGGGTGTTCTACTCTTTCTGGGTGATCCCTTCTGCTCCATGTTACATCCCGTTCTGACCATCTCAGGTATCTCGGGACAGCCGACGAAACTGAGTTGACCGCTTGCTTCAGTATCTTTTTGTCCTTGTTAGAACCTCCTGTGGTATGCACATGATATTGACCCAATTGTTTGGGGTTAGCCTGGAAACCTCCTGCTCCCCCTTGGTTATTACCTTGATTTCCAGCCGCCGGGTTACCGGCTGGGGGTGGGCCGTTGCCCGGGTTTCCCCCTGGACCCGGTCCTCCTCCCCGTCCTGCACCTCGCATAGCCCTGTTCACTTCCTCATTTTTCCATCTTTGTAAGTCGGCGCACTGCTCCAAGGAGTGGTTAGCTGGCCTGCCGTTCCTGCTGTGCTTCGGGCATGCCATTCTGAATATGTCCCAATTATTACTCGGCCTTGGTGGTCCTTGATAGTTTCCTCCATTGTGATTCCCAGCATTGAAATTTCCTTCTGCCCTGGGTCTCGAAGACCCGGCTTCTGTGTTAGCGACAAACTCGGAGCCTCCTTCAAACGGGCGCTTGTTCTGGCTATTTCCGTTATTACCCGGTGCTGATCCATTGCCGGTTCTTCCACTATTACTCGTGTTTGCTTTTGCCTTTTTGTCATCAACTTCCTCCTCTGTAGTATCCGTTGCAGCGTGTTTGTTGCATGCATCCATCAATTCGCCCATTGTAACCTCCGAAGCATTCCGACTAGATTTCATGCGAGTTAACTTTTGTACTAAGGGTGTGTACTTGCAGGTCTTTGCCATAGCTTGCAGCGCATCCTTGGGCTGAATATCCGTAGATGAATGAAGAATTTCCATAACCCGGCGCACCCAACTGCGCGCCGATTCTCCCTTCTTCTGAACACATCGCTCTAAGTCATCAATAGTGAATAACTTTCTGCACGTCCCGTGAAAGTGCTTGATAAACGCAGTTTTCAATTCCTCCCATGACTTAATAGATCCTTCCGGTAGATTGGCGAACCATAACTTTGCTGCTCCCTCTGACATCATTAGATACATGAATTTGGCTTGAAGATTCTCGGACGCATTGCGAATCGACATGGCCATCTCATAGTTGCTCAACCATGTTTCCGGATCCATAGTCGGCTCATAATTCACCACTTTACCCGGTTCTTTGAACTTTTCCGGGTAAGGTTCAGCTCTGATGCTGTCCGAAAGACACTTAGGCCCTGCAAGAATGGTTGAAGCTGGTCTTACCCGGGAAACGTGTGATCCTGTAGGGGGTACAGCTGGATGCAGTGCCGCTGGCGGCCCATGTGCCGCAGACCCGGCCACGGCTCTCCTGGCTCTGGAGCTATCCACGATGGCCTGAGCTGCTGATGCTGCTGGTACTACCTGAATGTGTGGAGGAGGCGGCATTTGCTGCTGCTCTTCCCTCCGACGTGCCGAACTTGTTTGGATGTTTCCAGCGTTACCTTGTTGTTGGCTGACATATGGCGTCCCATGCATTCCACTTCTGTGATCCGGGTAATTAACCTGTTGCGCCACCGCGGTGCGCAGCATATCTATCGCCCGCCGGGTCTCCTCTGCGTGGGGTGACTCTCTCACGGGGATTTGATTTAGTGCAAGCGTGGACGCGTACACGTTGTCCATGGGATTGTTGTAATGACCCGTTGGTGTGCGAAAACGCGATGGTGGCGGTGGTGGTACAACGTTGCCGGCAGTGACTCCAGTCTGTGGTGCAGGTAATCCGGCCTGCACATCTGCTGGTTGTACTCTTCCGGTTGTCGGCTGAGGGGCAGTCCCTGGATTTGCCGCTGGAATCGGCTGATCCTGAGGCGTGATAAATAGCGCGGCCGGGTTTATGACTCCTCCCAATGCTGGTAATCTAGTTTGATGCCTTTGATGTATTCTAGTCGTTTCCTCTCGGAGCCGAGTTTCCAGTGCATCCAGCTCACGTTGCCGTGTGGCCATCCCTTGCCTTTCTGCTTCTACTTGCCTCCTCTGCTGCTCCAATGCACGACGGGCTACGTCCAAATCCCTAACACGTTCCGCCGCGTTTTCTGGAGTAATAACTGTGGCGAGAACTGTCGGATCTAGGATCAGATTGTTATCGAAAAAGGCCGGGTGTTGCGGATTGGAAGGACCCGCTCCTGGCGTCCGGTTTGCTAGGAATCCGAACGTGTTCGCGTGTAGCTTGTTCCCTGGTTCTTGACTGGTGACCGATGCCGACTCTCCGTCAATCTGGGCCAAGACCGTGTTTCCGTTAGCCGGCCCCTGCTGCCGGGTTAATACTTGTGCTGACCCGGCCGCGGCCGCGGTTACGGTCTCTTGGTTGAGATTGGTCGCGGGAGCCGTGTAAACCGCGACTCGGCGTATGACGCTTGGCGCGAATTCATGCTGTTCCCCTTCGCTGTTATTCTCCTCATACCGGTTTTCCAGCATATCCAGGATGGACTCGGTATCATCCTCTCTTTCGACCCGGTCACGCGGGGTCCATGCCGGCTCCTCCGGCTGTTCCCACTTCGTGATGGGTTCTTCTGTTGGATATGTCGTTACAACTGATTCTTCTTCATCTGATGGGATATAGGCGGCCTCCCCTGGCACAGAATCAGATCCAAAATTGTCAGGGATCGAACCAGAAGTACATACCATACCGATGAAGACGCTGATCCGGCCGATTGTCACGACGGATCCGGATTCAAGGTGATCCGACTCTGGCCCCCAGCCGGAATCATCCACCGTCTTCTCTCCTTTGTGGTCGATGTAGATCTCGCCGACGACAAGATTCTCCATGCTCTTCCGAGCTTCTCCCGTGATGTAAACGCCTTTGGACGCAGGCCCCACGGTGGGTGCCAACTGTCGTGGGATTATCACGGCAGACCTTACCGGGGGTAGCTGATCTTGGGGCAAGACGACACAGGCGTTTGGGAGAGGGTTTAGCTCAGAGAAAAACATGGTGGAACTCGATCTGGTAGCCGGCAATCAAGTCGCCGAGTCTCCGATATCAATATATTAACTCGATCTCTTGTATACACTGGATGCTCGATATCAAGCGGTACTACTAGGGTTCTTGGATCTCTCAACTAGACCTAGGGGTCGGTTTATAAAGCACCCGTACCCCCCGGCTTGTCCTCCAAGACACACCCTGGATCCTACCCGGACACGACATACAAACCCTAACCTTCCTTTACCGTAACCCACAATCCGGGTTACTAGGCCTACAAACTTGGGCCTTCCGGAAGTTTCTTTATCCTTAGCCGGATCCTGCACAGAGTCCTTTGGGCCGGATTACGCCTTGGAGTTGGCCTACCGGGTTATTATCCCTCCATCACAACTGAAAGTGATCATTAGACAAGAGTAAGTCTTATAATCAAAGTTATCGAAGGAGTAGTGATTGCCACACAACGGATGCACATAGAGCTATAAGTGTATGAGAGCTCTCCCATGGAACTAGTGGGGGTGCATCCAACTCGCTTGCTCACGGAGACCTAGAGCTCTTTTGAGGAGGCTCATCATTGGAATAGACAAGCCAAGTTCTATAATGTAAGTTCCCCACATAGTTATGCAAGTCATAGTATGAAAACTCTCTCCAAATTAAAATAATGATGCTAAACAAGCACAAGTGTGGAATAAATGATAGTAGTGCTTCCTCCTTTCTCTTTATTTTCTCTCTTTTTGCCTTTTTTTTTCTCTTTGGGCTTTTTATTTTTTTTATATATAACCTCATTGGTAGGGGAAACACTCTACTTTACAATGAATCAACACACTTTTAGTACTCATAACTCAAACTTAAATATCTCGAATGTAAATAAAACTAAATGCTCCTGTCAGTGTAGCAGTATGCAAAATAACAATGAAACATGACAAGTAACATAATGATGATGGATGTTGTATGGCAATATATCTCGGAATGGCTACAGAAATGCCATGGTAGGTAGGTATCGTGGCTGTTTTGAGGAAGATAATGTTTGGCTTATGTGTAGAAGAACAAAGTTCTCCCACGGGGTTTGGATGTACTGGCAAAGTTTGCACCAACTCTCAATGTGAGAATGAGCAATGCACATTACCAAAGAGGCTAGCAAATATGGATGGTGGAAGTGCCAGAAAATCGCAACATGGAACTCACAAGTTAAAAGATTCCAAATAAAATCATGATCTCACAAGGTATAATTAAAATCACTCCAAGAGGGTCCGTGGCAGTGACAAGTCACTTTTAGCTACCCCGACCGTAGCGCGTAACAAAAAGCCACCACGATTGATATCAGCAAAGGAAGTCATATACCATTATCCTATCAACTGGTTATTTGAGTGTGGCATGGTTTGAGGCTTCTAGAACAACCATTAATTGTTTTTAATCTATTAGACCAGCAAGTTTACCATTAAGCATATTAATATCTCAAAATAACAACAAATAATCAAGTGAAACAGTTGAATGATCTACAAGAATATGCAAGCTTTTTTCGCTATACCATCTACCACACGTAGCATTTTCTAGTTCCATCAAACACCAAACAACAAAAACTCTCCAAGATATATAGCAATGAAACAAGAGAGTACTAACACAACTCTACTAAAACTAACAGCTCTGAATAAGAGATTCACGAAAAAACAGGAGCTAGACAAGAATTTGCAGCAACTAGAAGAAATACTAAGAATACGAGCATAGCAAGTATTCAAATGAAGAGGCGGAGCGTGTCTCTCTCCCACACAAAGAATGCTAGGTTCCAACTATATTATTGCATCAAGGAAAACATAAGAAAACAAAGGAAACAAAATAAAACAAACAGACACTCCAGGTAAATTTCATATGATGTGACCGAATAAAAATATAGTTTCACTAGAAGTGACCTGATAAATTGTTGATGAAGAAGGGGATGCCTTGGGCATCCCCAAGCTTAGATGCTTGAGTCTTCTTAGAATTTGTTGGGATGAACCACGGGGGAATCCCCAAGCTTTGACCTTGCACTCTTCTTGATCACCTTACATCACCCTCTTCTCTTGACCCTTGAAAACTTTCTTCACACCACACTCAAAGAGTAATTCGCATTAGAGGGTTAGTGCAACAATAAAAAAATCATGGGTTTTGCATGGGCAAAAATTATATTGATACTTTTAAACATTACCTACAGCCACTGATGTTTCGTGAAGCAAATCCACTTGACATCGTAAAAGAGCAAATGCAAGAAAAATGGTAGAATCTATCAAAACCAGAACAGTATGTAAAGACGAATATTTTCGGGGAACTCGCGTTACTCAGATCAAAAAACTTAAAGAACAAAAAAGTTTCGTAATTAGATGGGAATAAGCACAAAAAATTTCAGGTCATTCTGATATATATGGATTTTATACGATTTTTTACAGTGGACAGTAGAAATTTGTTTCTTGCGCAGAAATCCAAAACCAACTCCAACTTTCGTCAGAAACTTTACTTGGCACAACTAAAACATGAAAATAAAGATACAAAGGAGTTGATACAGAAGTATACAAACCCTTGTCTCAAAGAAAACAGAGAAAACCAAAGCAAAAATAAAACCATGGGTTATCTCCCAAGAAGTGCTTTTCTTTAACGCCATTTAGCTAGGCCCAGAAAAGTGGATTCACATATTTTCAAGAGGAGAGACATTCAAAAGATAAGGCAATTCATTAATAATGCATTTTTTATCTAAGTGAGTTTCAGACGCTCCTCTCTTATAACTTTTAGGCTTACTACTCTCATCAAATAAATTCTCAGGAAAAATCCAATCCAAATTCTTTTCTTGTGCTTCATGCAGTGCTACCAAATTAAAGGGGATTGGTATTCTCTCCTCCTTTTCATTTTGGGGTTCAGTTCTTTCAAGAGCATCAACAACATCTACACATGAACCTAGCATATTGAAACGATCAAAATCTTTTCTAGCTTCTATAGCAACATCTCCAAATTCTTTAAGCATGGTTTCTAAGATAAAATTTCTTTTTTCAATATGATTCAAGTTAAGGAACATATGCTGCAGTATGGGATGAAGGTTAACAAACCTAGATTCTAACATGTGAATCAAGGAAGTTGCAGCAGTTTCAGAATTTGGAGCAAGTTCTACTATGGATTTTTCTTCAAAATTATCATGCTCGCTAACATGATTAAAGAATTTTTAATGGTGTCCTTTCAAAGTATAGAACCACTACCAACTGGAAGATCTTTCAGGGTAAACTTAGGGACAACATGATGAAAAATAACAACGAGGTAACAAAATAAACAAATGGAATAGGAACTAATTTTTTGTGTTTTTGATAAAGAGAAGCAAACAAGACAAAATAAAATAAACTAAGCAAAACTAAAACAAAGTAAAGAGAATGGAAGTGAGAGACTCCCCTTGTAGAAATACTCTTCCTCCCCGGCAACGGCGCCAGAAAAATGCTTTGATGGTGCATGACTTGCACTCGTTGGGAGACCCCAAGAGGAAGGTATGATGAGCACAACAACAAGTTTCCCTCAGAAAGAAACCAAGGCTGAATCGACCGGTAGGAGGAAGGAGTAACTTCAGAAGGTTGATGTAGTTGAGATGGTAGGGCGCACTACCGGTTCAGCAGCAACGTGGAACCTACACAACACAAACAATTCACTTTGCCCTAACGAAGCAGTGAGTTTGTCAACCTCACCGGTTTTGCTGATAACAAAGAGGTTAAATGTATGGTGTGGAAAACAGTATGAGAACAGTATGAAAACTGTAGCAGCAGTGCGAAAATAGTAATTGCAGTGGTTGTATTAACAGTATGAGAAAATGGACCGGGGTCCACAGTTCACTAGAGGTGTCTCTCCATAAAAGATAGCTAACATGCATGGTGAACAAATTACATCTGGTCAATTGACAGATATAAAGGTTGCACCGTAGTGCATATGCATGACATAAAGATTACTATGATATTCATGCGGGAATTACAACAAAATACATAGATCGTCATCCAACTGCATCTATGACTAATAATCCACCCTCCGAATATCATCCGAACAAACGTTGGTTATTAAGTTGCAAGTAACAAATTATCGCAGTAAGCAAAGTGTGTAATGTAAACAATGTAAACTAAGTAAACATTGTTGTTTTCTCCCTAATGGCAACATCGCATCCTCAATCCATCATGTTTCTGTCACTCGAGCACAAATGAAAAGGAGCATGAACCCACTATCGATCATAAATACTCCCTCTTGGAGTCACTAGCATCTACTTGGCCAGAGCATATACTAACAACGGAGAGAATGCAAGATCATGAATAACATATACATGAAGATAACATCATAGATTGATAATCAAAAGACATAGCATTCAATATTCATCGGATCCAAGCAAACACAACATGTAGCATTACAATAAGATGATCTCGATCATGTGAGGCAGCTCACGAGATCTAAACATGAGACATAAAGTGGATAAGACAACCATCTAGCAACTGCTATGGACCCTTAGTCCATGGGTGAACTACTCACGCATCACTCCGGAGGCGGGCACGGTTGTGTAGACCCCTCCGTTGATGAATTTCCCTCTTGGAAGGGTACCGGGGAGAGTTCCAGAACCATTCCAATCTCGGGTTGACGATGACGGCGGCCTCGGGTGTTTCTCGGGAAGAAGTGGTATATTCTTAGGGTTGACGTATCGGGGGGAATAAATAGGCGAAAGGGCAATGGCTGTGGATGCCCGAGGGGCCCACACCACCCCTAGGCGAGGCCAGGGGGCGTGCCGCCCTATGGTGTGGCCCCCCTATGGCCCCCCTCCGGGCTTCTTCGGGACTCCGTAGAACCTTCGGGAATTCTAAGACTTTCGGGCTTCGAATTTTCCAATCCCGAGAATATTTCCAAAACAAATTTTCTGAAACTAAAAACAGCAGTAAACAGGGAACTGGCTCTATGGCATCTTGTCAATTGGTTAGTCCGGGGAAATCGATAAAAATGACATAAAGTGTATGCAAAACGTGTAGAATAAGGCATGAAAACAACACGAGACATCAGATATCAAGGATACGTTTATGACATATCAGTTAACTACACATTTTAACTTCTTTTTCGATTTAACAAGAGAGTGCTCAAATGTAGATTGTCTAGATTATGCAACTAGGTGAACAATCCTATATGTTGAGAAAATACGACTAGCACAAGGTATATATATGACTAAGCTAGTATCAACAAGTAAAGGTAAGTTGAGAAATAACCGAACATAATGACGGGGAGATGTTTCCCAAAGTTCACTTCCCAATGGAAGCTAATCTCCGTTGGAGCGGTCCGGTGCCACCAAAATGGAACGCCAAGTAGCCCTCAAATGGCACACTGTATCTCCTTCAAGTCCTTCCACTGATGTGGAGAGGCTCGAATCACTATGTTGTCGTTGAGGTTGACAACTAGAACCTTTACAAGGATGAGGCACACTCCACAACTTTGGAGGGTCCTCACCAAATCCCAGGAGCCACCAAGACTCTGGAAAACAAGATCCACGAGCACACTAGTTTGAGGGACACCAACAAGGCTCCAAGCTCCGATGAGCTAAGAGCAACAAGGTTCTTGGCTCCGATGAACTAAGAACAACAAGATCCCTAAAGGATGAGTGGGGTGACTTCGAATCGGCTTGGTGGAGTTGTAGATCTAGGGTGTCTCCTCCAAATCCCAAAGAATCAAGAGCTTTGGTTGGGTATTTGGGGAAAATCTTGAGCTTGGATGTGGTCAACAATGGTGGAGAGAGAAAGCTTAATTGACATGATTAAAAGATAGGGGATGAGTGTTATTTATACTCGAAGAAGAAAACTGGTCGTTGGGGGAAATTTCTTCACTGTCGTGAGGCCCGGCCTGGGAGCCCGGCCAGGCTGGCCTGGGTGCAGGGGGAGAGGCCGGCATGAGCCACATCCCACCCCGGCATAGATCTTCAGCAAGGCCGACTGGAGCCTAGCCTAGGGCCGACGCCCCCACCACACCTCGGTCTAGAAACGCCTCGAGGCCGGCTGGACCCAACTTGGGGCCGACGTGGAAGAGAATCGGTTCGGGCAGTGCCCGGCCTTGTGCCTGGCCTGGGGCCAGCGTGGAAGAAGATCAGGCTGGGGCACAGCCCGAGCCACCCGGCTTCGGAGCCCGTCCAGGCCGGCCAGGTAGGCCGGCTGCCCTGTTTTTCTTGTTTCTTCTTTTTCTCTTTTCTCCCCTTTTCACTATCTTCAATATTGTTTTGTCAAACAAATGGGGATCCTAGGGAACTTGTGTTTGCAGTTCTCCATGTTAAAGGTCCCTATATTTCCATTAGCAAACCTAAACACACTTAGGGAAAAGATTAGATCGTCCATGTTGTGATCAAACACCAAAATAAGATTAGGAACCAAATGTCCTTTCACTAATGTTTTAAATTCAGTGTTAGACTTGTGTTGAAATTGAACCAAGTGGATTTATTATTTTGTTTAAGCTAACATTGCTAATGAAGATTGTGAGAAGTTTTAGGTAGAGGAAGTTTTCAAGCGTAGGAAAAGAGGAATGATATGATGAGATGAAGGATGGACAAAAGCTCAATCTTGGGGATTACCATGTCACCCCAAGACATATCCAAGAAGTACAAGCGTCAAAGATTGGTATGCCCAAGGCATACTCTTCTTCATCAACAAAAATATCAGGTTTCTTTCAAAACACTATATTTTTATTGCTTCACATGATATATGTTATTCTTGGACCATCATTTTATTTTGCTTTCAGTTTTGTTTTGTTTTCTTTGTTGTATTTTATGGTTGCATCATATCACTTCTATTTTTAAGAGATACACACTCCGTTTTCATTGCCTAGAACACTATAGTTTTCACTCTTATTATTCTGTGAGTGTTCACTTTTTGCTACTATTGCGTTTAGCTCTTGTTTTTCACTCAAATTTTGTCCGGAGCTTGCTGGTTTGCTTCAGATATATATGATTAGCTCTATGGTCTTTGATGTTTATTTTCTTTGAGATTTGTTGCAAATAAGTTGATTGGTGTTGGAGAAGAGTATAATGTTTCATGCTTATAGTGGTGCAATAGGAAGCTTGTTTTGACTGTGGCTTAGGCTTTGGCATGTCATGTTAGATGTTATTTTAATTGTGTGCTTAGTAGTATATGATGTATCATTACTAGTCTCAAATAGCTGAGAGTGTTTAATGTGTCATTTCAATTAAATCATGTGTTGTTTCCTCATATTGAAGCGTGGTATTGTGGTATTTCTCCTTTAAATGATTTATCTGGATTGACTTGGCACATGCTTACGTCATGTTTTGACTATAAAAAAATTCACCTCTAGCCTTGATGAGCATTTAGTTTTTGACTTGTACTATCACTTCATGCTTTGATTAATGATGTTTTGTCGCTATGCATCATTATGGATGTTATTGCTCTCTTAGTTGGTCGCTCCCAGTCTTTTGCTAGCCTTCACCTGTACTGATTATGAGCTCTACTCGTGCATCCAACTCCCAAAAACCAAAGCTTTCCAAATGTGTCCATCATATCTACCTATATGTGGTATTTCACCGCCACTCCAAGTAAATTTCTCGGGTGCTACCTTTAAAACATTTAAAATTATTAATCTGTTTTGTGTTCCTATTTTAGCTCATGAGGAAGTAGTTTAATGTTTATCATGGTTTATTTCGAGAAAAGTTCTTCCCCCTTATTTCACCCGATGAGTATGGAATATGTGCCCATCTAAATTCGCAAAGAGCTGGTGCCAAAAATGTGAACTCAAATAATAAAAAAGGGCACTTGCCCATGGTTTTATGAATGCTGGTGGGCACCCGTGAATACGTCTAGCTCTGTTTTGTGAAAGTAAAGGTGGGGAGAAGTGCTGACCAAAAGAAAAAAAATGCTAATGTAACCCACTCTCAAAAGTCTAAACACTTTGCTTGACATGGATTATGATAAGTTTTTCATTACCATTCATTGACATAGACATACACCTCTCTCAAAATTGTTTTCAATATCTCTGTTTTATTAAATAAAAAGCTCTAGCACATGAGTAATATCTGCCTCCCTCTGTGAAGGGCCTTTCTTTTACTTTTATGATGAGTCTTCATCTTCTTACTTTAAGCACCAGCTAAGAGAGCATAGTTGTATTCTGATTATAATGTGAAAAGTCCCAAAATTTATTATTGATTTATTCATGATTATGGTATTGCTTGTTCTCAAATTATTTGTTTCTAGTCACCCATTACTTTGAAGGTCCTGGCATTTATGTTTTGCTACCACACGAAGGACAAGCTGGATACCACTTTATTATGTTTTTATTTATGATTGAAACAAACGTATAACTTTAGATGCATTATTATTCATTGTCTTTTATTTGTGTTAGTTTTCATGTGCAACATAGTTCCTAAGTTTACATTAGTTAAAATAATATTTATCATGCCTTTGTTAAAGTACTTTGATATCAGCTTATAATTCTTTTACATAATGTTGATCAAGATTTGTGTTGGCTTCATGTTACCTCAAAAATTATTTTGTTATCACTTACCTACTCGAGGACGAGTAGGAGTTAAGCTTGGGGATGCTGATACGTTGCAAATGTATCTATAATTTTTTATGCTCCATGCTTGTTTTCTACTCAATACCTTTTGTTTTCCACATTTTTTTATCGTTTTCCAGATGTTTTCATAGACTAACCTATTAACAAGATGCCCCAGGCCAGTTGTTGATTTCTGTTGTTTTCTATTTCATAAAAGTTATTAAGGAAATATTCTCGGAAAGGGCTGAAAATCCACGGAGATCATTTTTTACCCAGAACGGAGACGAAGTCCAAAGAAGAGTCGGAGGGGCGCATGGGGCCCCAGGGGGTGCCAGGCGCGACCCCACCCCAGGCCACGCCTGGAGGGCCCCTAGCGCCCCTGGCCACCGCCTCTTGCCGCCTCTTCGCCCATAAATTACCTTTAACCTAAAAATGTCGAGGATGGAGTTATTTTCCATGAAACATATAGAGAGGCGCCATCACCTCGAAAGTCCAATCTAGGACTTCTAGAGTCCTCCTCCGGTACCCTGCCGGAGAGGGGAATCGTCATCGTAGGCCTCTACGTCACCATGATCGCCTCCAGACAGATGCGTGAGTAGTTCATCTCGGGACTACGGGTCCATAGAAGTAGCTAGATCGTTGTTCTCTCCCCCCGTGCCTCCATGTTTAGAGTCTCGTGAGATGCCTCACATGATCGAGACCACCATTATGTAATTGTGCATGTTGTGTTTGCTAGGATCGTGTTTGCTAGGATCCGATGAACCATGAGATTATGATTATTTTGTTCATGCCAATATGATGTTTCACTTATATATGTAGAGAGTTTTAATCTTGTCTTGCAATGATCTCCGATGTTTATGATTACCTTGTACACATAGTTGTTTTCACCTCCAAGAGAGGGTTTATATGCTAGATGGTAGGTTCATGCCTCCCTTACATCTATGCTCGAGTGACAGAAACGTGACGGATGGGGGATGTGATGTTGCTACTGGGGAGAAAACAACAGTGCTCTTTTCTACGGACAAGGACCACTGCTTACATTACACACTTGTTCTTAATTCATTTGTCTATTGCACACAAAGCAATCACTTTGTTGCTGCAACTTAATACCAGAGAGATTTGCTAGATAGCTTTCTTGAGGTGGACTTTTAGATATAGATGCATGCTGTATAGTGGTCCATATGCCTTGATGTAATGCCTACAATGTTAGAACCCGTGAATTATATCTCTTCATAATAGTATTGTTATACGTTCATGATTTTCAATTGCCCAGCTATAATTTGTTCACCCAGCATGTTTGTTTTCTTGCTAGAGACACCACTAGTGAACATATGGCCCCCATTCCTATTTTCCTCAGATTTGCAACCTTCTTTTCAACACTTTCATAATTGTTCCTTGTTGTTCCATTTTTAGTTTTATTACTCTTCAAGACTCTATACGTTTAATTCTATCGTTTCCAGCAAGACCGGAAGATTCACAACCTTCCAGAAAGTTGGGGCAAGAGAGTGTTTGTGTGCAGGTTCCACATTTGTTGATGCGCGAGACAACAAGCAACCTTCTCCAAGACTATGAAGTCCTACTGGTTCGATAAACCCTGGTTCCTTAATTGGGGGAAATTTTCCGCTAGACTACATCATACCCTACGCTTGGCGTCTTCCAACGAGTGTGTGATCACGTCAACATCAGTACTGCAGACAAACTAAACAAGGAGGCCAGGTGGGATTTCAGGAAAACATAGAGGATAACCAACAATGCTAGGGGGTGAAGATATGCAAGAGGTAGCCACGTGGAGATACATCGAGGCCTAGACCAAGATGTTGTTTTTGCTGGGAAACAGAACGCCACAACGCCGCGAGATTGCCGAGGAGGGACGACCCATGTACACCAAGACGGCAGGGAAGGGAACACTCTGCCACCATGGACTCTGAACGTCCTCGGCTCTCACCGGATGCACGATGGGGGGACGAGGGAAGATGATATGACTCCTGGATAAGATGAGGTGTCCATTTCCATCAAAGTCGTAGTATAAGAACTTCGCCAGGTAATAGTTTCACCTTGGCACAAAGAATATAGCTCGACCATATGGCCTACGACAACGCCAATGGCATGTCACAAACCATCTTGGTTCCCATCTTCCAAGATCTCCAGAACCAACAACACCACCCCAACAAACCCCCCTCCCCCAAACCGAGCCATCACACCACCGCCCGAACCACACGCCGACCCTCGACGAGGCGTACAATCAGATGGAGACTATACCATGAGGTAGTAAGTCACGACGCCACAATATGGCATGGGAGGAAGACATTGTGAAAATCAAGACAACATCTTCAAGAAGGGCAAGAAGGGAGCACTTCACCACTATGCACTCAACGTGTATTGGGTTTGCACCCGAAAGCACGGTGGAGGACTTAGGGAACACATTACGACAACCCAAAGAAGAGTAGGAGTCAAGTGTCATCATTGGCGCAGGAAACAAACTGGGCCTCGGTGATAGTTTTACCTGTGCACAACCTATATAGCTACCCAATTTGGCATGAAACAATGGGACGCTGATATGTTGCAAACGTATCTATAATTTTTGATGCTCCATGTTTGTTTTCTACCAAGTATCTTTTGTTTTCCACATGTTTTCTCGTATTTTCCCTTTGTTTTTCGGATTTTCTCATTGACTAACCTATTAACGAGATGCCCCAGGCCAGTTGTTGTTTTCTGCTGTTTTTCTATTTCAGAAAAGTTCTTAAAGAAATATTCTCGGAAAGGGCTGAAAATCCACGGAGGTCGTTTTTTACCTGGAACAAAGACGGAGTCCAAAGAAGAGCTGGAGGGGGCCAGGGGGGCAGGGGTGCCAGGCATGGACCCACCCTAGGCCGGACCTGGTGGGCCCCAGAGGACCCTGGCCACCGCCTCTCATCGACTCTTCGCCTATAAGTTGCCCTTAACCCTAATTTTATTGGGGGCGGAGTTATTTTCCATGAAACATATAGAGATGCGCCTTAACCTTGAAAGTATAATCTAGGGCTTCTGCTACCCTGTTTCGGCACCCTGTTGGAGGGGGGAATCGTCATCGGAGGCCTCTACATCGCCATGATCGCATCCGGACAGATGCATGAGTAGTTCATCTCGGGACTACGGGTCCATAGCAGTAGCTAGATGGTTGTTCTCTCCCTTGAAAAGATTTTGAAGAAGTTCAGAATGGATGATAGTAAGAAGGGGTTCTTACCCATGTTGGAAGTCAAGACATTGAGTAAGACTCAAAGTCCAGCTACAACAGAAGATAGAGAGATAATGAATAAGATTCCTTATGCCTCAGCCATAGGTTCTATCATGTATGTTATACTATGTACAAGACCGGATGTGGCACATGCTATTTGACTTGCAGGTACCAATCTGATCCAGGTTTGAAACACTGGACACCACGATCAAGAATATATTTAAGTACATGAGAAGAACTAAGGATATGTTTCTCGTGTATGGCGGTGAAGAAGAGCTCGCTGCAAGATGTTACGTTGATGCTAGCTTCAACATCGATCCGAATGACTCTAATTCACAGCTAGGGTACGTATTTGTCATGAATAGAGTGGCGGTAAGATGGAGGAGTTCCAAGCAAACCGTGGTAGTGGGATCATCAACACAAGCGGAATATGTTGCTGCCTCGGAGGCAGCACATGAAGCAGTTTGGATGAAGGAGTTCATATCCGAACTAGGTGTGGTTGCTAGTGCATTGGATCCGATGGTCATCTATTGTGACAATAATGGTGCCATAGCCAATGCTAAAGAACCAAGGTCTCAAAAGAATTCCAAGCGTATCAAGTGCCACTTTTACTCCATCGAGCATGTCAAGGATGGAGATATAAAGATTTGCAAAGTACACATGGATCTGAATGTGGCAGATTTGTTGACTAAACCTTTCTCAAGGGAAAAAATGATCAACACCAGAACTACATGGGTGTTAGGTTGATTATAATGTAATATAGATTATTGCCCCTAGTGCAAGTGGGAGACCGAAGGGAATATGCCCGAGAGGCAATAATAATATGGTTATTATATTATTCCATGTTTATAATAAACGTTTATTTCTGATGCTAGAATTGTGTTAACCGGAAACGCTGATACATGTGTATTTAATAAACAAACAATAGTTCCTAGTAACGCCTCTTATTTAACTAGCTCGTTGATTAACTGGTGATCAAGATTTCCTGATCATGAACATTGGATGTTGTTAATAACGAGGTCATGTCATTGTGAGAATCATGTGATAAACATAGACCCAAATTAAGTATAACAATATGATCAAGTCATTAAATTTATATTGTTTTATATTACATAAAAAGTAACCCTATTCCTTAGACCATGAGATCATCTCAATCACTAATACAGGAAGGGTGCTTTGATGACATCAAACGTCACACCGTAACAGGGTGACTATAAAGTTGGTGTTGGGTATTCGGAAAGTGTTAGTTGAGGCTCATGGATCAAGAGTGGGATTTTTCCATCCAAATTACAGAGAGATATACTCTGGGGCCCCTCGGTGACATCACATCGACACCGCTTGCAAGCACGTGACTAGGTCGCAGGGATGTCATATCATGGAACGAGTAAAATAGTACTTGTCCGTAACGAGATCGAACTAGGTATGGTTGATACTAATGATCGGTTCTCGGACAAGTAAAATATCACGAGACAAAGGGAATTGGTTACGATGTTGATGGTTCACACGATCACAGGATTCATCGTTGAATATATATGAGTCATTACGGATCTCTAGGTCCTGCTGTTCAGTATTGATCGGAGAGGAGTCTCGATCATGTCTATATTATTCGTGAACCGTAGGGTGACACACTTAAGGTTTGACGACGCATTTGAGAGGATACAGAATATTGGAAAAGGTTTTGGACAACATCAAAATTGTTTCGGGTAATATTGAAATAGTTCAAGGTGGTAAATGTTAATGTTTGATTAACAAATAGTTCAAGAGGGTAAGTGTTAATGTTTGTTAATAGGATTAACAAATATTAAAATAAAGAAATGAAATTATTTTATTTATTTATAAAAAAACCTTAGAATTTTGAGTGGGAATTGACGAGAGAATGAGTGGATTGAGTGGAGACTCCACTCATATGATAAGGGGAGTAGGGGAAACCCAAATTTTGTGGCTTCCTCCCTCTCCTATATAAAGAGGGGTGGGAGATCCCTCTCCCCACACACTTGTGTCATCTCTTCTCCCTCCTCCCGCTACTCCACCTCATGGTCATCCCCTTGGCAAATCTCTGACCATTTAGTTTCTCCACCACACCACACTATCGTGTTGCTGGAGTTTCGGGTGGATTCTCTGCTTCCGCTGCCCCAGTGGATCGAGGGAACGGAGGTCGTCATCAAGCCATACGTGTGATTGATTATGGAAGCGATGTCAGATTGCATCACATATCTTCACAATCTTGAGATCGACGAGTGTTCGACTACATCACCCACAAGATTTGATCTTGTAACGCTATGTGTCTTCGAGGGTATGTTCTTCTAAGACTCATGGTACCTGTTACTTACATCCTCTAGATTAGATATTGCCTCGTCGGTTGTTCTTCGCGTAGCATTTTTTGTTTTACGTGCTACGAACCCATCAAGTAGTTTGTTTCGATGCAATGTACCTGCTACCCTACAAACATATGCTTGGAGAATACCTAGATATTCAGAAACTGAAATATTGATTTATTCTTAATCGGTGGTAAGCGACACTCTCCAAATGTAAAATTGTGTAATACAACACGTGATGTTATGCATGGCGAGAAGAACTTCCAAGAGACCATCTAGGCTCACGAATGGTGAAACTCATAGATTAACTAGAACGACATCCTACGTCAACACTTATGGTTGTCTTATCATGTGGATCATCTCTGTATTTATATATAAATACGCTTTCCTTCAATATGACCATTTTCAACACAAGATGTGTCTTAGAAACCAACCTTTTATGTAAGCATTGACTCGCTTATTTTTATAGCAGAGATGTTTAGTTAAACATTTGTTTTGCATAAATAAGCACTAGTGTTTCAATTCCCTAAAAAACACTAATGGTTTAATGATAATAATATATTTTTTCTAAACGGCTCTATGAACACCTTGCATTGTAGGAGTACATCCTAAAGCTTCTCATGTTCCCTCTAAAAGATACGGAGATGCTCTCCCAGAGCCCGCCCCATTGCCAAGTTGAGGCAAATCCAAGTTCTACGTACATTAATTTAACTGGGAATAGTTAAAAAATGTTTTTGACCTACCCACCTCGGGGCGATTAGGGTTTCCGCCTCCACCCACCGGTTTCCGGGCCGGAGTGGAGTTTCTTGCTCTCCCCATCCGTCACGGTTGGGTTTTCTCTGTCTCAAGAGAGGTGTGAGGACGATCTGGACTTAAATATCTTTACTCGGGAAGCCTTTGGTCTTGGGTACATCTGACCGCTTTCACAATGGCGTCGGGTTCGTCGAACTCGGAGAGCCAATCAAGCCGATCAGGTGCAGTACAAGGATAAAGTCTTGATGATATGATCAAGAGACTAGGTATTGAGGAAGACGAATTTGATGACCTAGTCTTTGAAAATGAAATGGGAGTTGCAAAGGAGGGGATCAAGTGGAGGGCTCTTGTGAAGGTTCACATAACTAATCCTTTCATCCCTAAAACGTTTGTACAACATATGAGGATCACATGGAGTCCGACGAAGGAGGTAAAATTCACATTTTGGAGTAACCACTTTGGTTGAAAATTCAAGAAGGAGGTCCATGCCACTTCAGGCAGTACGCAGTCAGTATGGAGCCCTATGATGGTTTCGCATCGGTTTCGACTATTGATCTTAACTTCATTAAAGTATGGATCCAAATCCATAAATTGCCAGCTGGGTACTAGGACAAAACCCTCATTACAGATTTGACTGAAAAGAGAGTTAGAAAAGTCATAGAAGTTGAAACAGATGTCCATGGGCAATTTCCTACGAGCTCGGGTTAGATTGGAGTCCGTAAGGCCCTTGCTCGAATAGTCTCGATTTTGAGAGGGGGACAAAGAGAGGTATATGAGATGAAGTATGAAAAGATACCCAAATTTTGTGGCGCTTGCGGTGCTCTAGGACATACGCATCTTGAGTGTGGCACATGAGAGCATATTCAGAAAAACTTAAGTGGGGAGATTGGCTGAAGGTTGATTGGTCAACATGGCATGGTAGGAACATAGGAGGACATAGAGGAGGTTTCAGAGGTGGCCGTGGTTCTGGATTTGCTAGCCATGGTAGAAACCCTGCAGGCTATGGTGAGACACCACTGGATCGAGACTTGATGCATATAAGATGGCACTTTAATGCATTACCGATGGTAGATAAGAATGGCACCCCGGAAGATCCACTCAAGGACACAACCTCGAGCCCGTTAAAAACAATGATATGGAGGTGCCGGAGAAAGAAAATTCAGAGGTAGGGTCAAAGAGGACGTTTCTGTGGGATTTCCAAGGAACGGAAGAGGGAAAAACACCAAATGAGAAGACTGACGAGGAGGCAAATACATCTATGGCGCTAGATGGGACACATGAATTGACTAAACCTAATGATAAGGACAGTGCCAAAATCTACCCAAAGAGGACAAATAAGGATGGAGCTAACTCCACTTCATTAGGATCTGCCCGCTCATACGAGGAGTCTGTCCGGTCATAATGAGGATCTTGTCTTGGAACTGTTGTAGGTTGGGCAATGATGGTAGTTCGTGCGCTTCTAGATGTCCTCAGGAAAAACAACCCCGATGCGATGTTCTTCTCGGAGACCCACCTTGATCACTATCTAGCAGAGTGTCTCCGTAGACGTCTAAATATGGATTTTGCTACTATACAGCCGAGTGATGGTAGACGAGGAGGAATTCTAATGTTCTGGAAAAGGGAAGTTAAAATTCATCAATCCCATGCTTGCCCAAATTATATTGATGTAAAAATCGAAGAGGAAGAGAGCAGAGTGTGGCGTTTTACTGGGATGTATGGAGAATTTCGTTGAGCGAATAAACAGAAAACCTGGGATAGATGAGGTCGATTCATAAGCAAAATAACATACCCCGGTTAATCATGGGAGATCTTAATGACATTCTTTACTCCCATGAAGGGGGGGTACGTCTGCAACACTTTATGGAGGCGTTCCATGTAGCCATGGACACATGTGGACTTGATGATCTTGGTTTTATTGGAGACCCCTTTACCTAACATAGAGGTGCAATGAGAGAAATATTGGATAGGGGACTTGCCAACGCAAGCTGGAGACAATTACAACCAAGAGCGGCTATAATTCACTTTAAGTACAACCACTCAGACCACCGACCTTTCTTGTTGGATACAGATTTTTATATGATCAGCTCGGGCATCTCAAGAGGAAGAATGCAAAATTTCGAAGCTAAATGGCTCAAGGAGGAAGGTTTTGACAAGGTAGTGGAGGAGCAGCGGAACTCTACAGCGGCGGAACTTGGTGAGATCAACGTACTGCAAAGCTGTGAGCCATGCATGCTAGGTTGCATGCTTGGGACTTACGGGTCCTTAAGAAACCAAAACATCATCTTCGGAAGGCCCGGAGGAGCTAGAAGCAGTAATGTGCGGCCTGTTAATCCCAGAAAATGATTTAAGAATACATTATCTCACATAACTGATTGAAAAATTACGGGAGCAAGTAGAAATCATACAAAGCCTGAGGGCGCATGAAAATTGGATACAAAACAGAGACATAAATACCTCATTTTTTCATAACTTCGCCACAACTTGGAAAAAGCGAAATTTTATTAAAAAACTACAGGACCCGAATGGAAATTATGTGGAGGGTACTGATAACTTGAATCCTATTATCCTTAACTATTTTACGCATCTTTTCAATATAGAGAACATTGTCGTGGATCCGGATTTTTCTTGGACAAAATTGCACCAAAGGTAACAGAGTACATGAATGTATAGTTGCTCGCCCCCCTTTAATGCAGATGATGTTCGAAAGGCGGCTTTCTGCATCAGTGACCTGAAGGCACCTGGACCGGATGGGTTGCATGCACTATTCTATAAGAAATTCTGGCACCTCATTGGTAATTATATAACTCAAGCGGTTCTGAGAGCTATAGATGAGAAAATTATCCCTCCGAGTTGGAATTAAATGGTGGTGGTGATGATTCCAAAAATAGAAAACCCGGAAGAGGTATCACAATTCAGACCTATTTCCCTTTGCATTGTAGTATATAAAATTATTTCTAAAATGCTTGCAGCAAGGTTGAAGGTCATAATACCAGATATTATTTCATCTACTTAAAGTGTTTTTGTTCCTGAAAGACTTATTACGGATAATGTCTTGGTGACGTATGATTGTATGCATAAAATAAAGAACAAAAGAAAAGGGAAAACTGGATTGTGTGCGGTCAAGCTGGATATGCATAAAGCGTATGATCGTGTGGAATGGGAGTTCTTGAGGAAAATGATGAACATGCTTGGTTTTCATGATAATTGGGTTGATTTACTCTGTCAGATTCAACTCCCAAATGACAGAAAGTTTTATTCTCTCTAGAGGTATCCGACAGGGAGACCCGTTATCCCCTTACTTGTTCCTGTTATGTGTAGAGGGGTTGTCAAGTTGCTTGTTGCACGCGGATCGAAGGGGTTAAGGTGTGCATAAATGCATCGTTATTTTCACACCTATTATTTGCGGACGAGCCCTTAATACTCTTGAAGGCTGATCAGAATAATACAATCTCGTTGCAGCAAGTTCTCGACTCTTATGTGCAAACTCAGGACAAATGATTAATGTGGAAAAATTTAGCATTTTCTTTAGTCCAAATACACATGTTGAAGAGAAGGTAAATATTTGCAATACTCTCAATATTAACACCAAAGACCTTTTAGATAAATACTTGGGCCTACCCCCGCTGGTTGGAGCGGATAGAAGTGATTGGCACGGAAATTTTATTGAAGGTTGTTGCTTAATCTATACTTGTTTATGCGATGTCAGTATTTCTTGTTCCAAACAAAATTTGTAAAAAGATGCGATGTCATATCTCGGGTTTTTTTTGGGGGGGGGGTGATGATCATGGTAAAAAGATGCACATGTATGCATGGTGGAAATTATGTTTCCCTAAGAAAGATGGAGGGATGGCCTTTCGTGATGTCCACTTTCAACTTAGCAATTCTTTCGAAATAGGTGTGGAGATTAATGGGTGATCCCAATTAACTTTGTGTCAAGGTTCTAAGAGCTAAATACTTCCCTAACGGTGATATTCTAAAGACTGGTCCGAAATCAGGGCCCTCCTTTACATGACGGAGCATCGTAGCTGGGCTCCAAACTTTAAAGAGAGAGTATATTTGGTGAATTGGTAATGGTGATCGAATAAATATTTAGAACAATATGTGGATTCCTAACAACCTTAGTAGAAAAATAATGTATCCACGTTGCGACTTGCATGCTAACAAGAGTATCGGATTTGATTGATCCGATCAATGGAGGATGGGACCAGGAACTTGTTAGGACTTCATTCCACCAGATTGATGCAAATAAAATTCTTGAAATATCCCTTTCTATTAATTCTTTTGAGGACTTTGTTGGCTGCCAGGGCACATGATCAGGAGCTTTCTCGGTTAGATCAGCTTACCATATTGAATGGAAGCACCAATTCAATAGGGTTACATGTTGCTCTCTAATTTAGGGGACTTCCCTGAATAATCCAATCTGGAAGATTTTATGAAATTTGGAAGTGCCGCCTAAAGTTCGAATATTCTCAATCTTGCCGCTTAAAAATATCTTCTTCACTCAACATATTGGAGACTCGGGACTATGCCCAGTTTGCAGCCATATAGAGGAGACATGATACACATGCTTTTTAAATGCCCTCACGCAAATACTATATGGAAAATGCTAGGACTTGAAAACTGTATTAATAATGAAATCCGAGATGGTCATTCAATTTACGAGGTGATGGAAGCAATTTTCAGTTTGGATCCAACCTTGTTACCAGGACATACTAGAATACGGGTAAAATAAACAGTCGCGGTGGCGACATGGTACATATGGTGGCTGAGACGGCGGCGTACACACAGCAAACGGGTAACTGCTGATAGAAATTATGTCACCTCAATCTTGAGGATGGTCGCTAATTTATCATGTAAAATCAAACAATCAGCGGAAGTGAGCAAGAAGAGTTAGCTCAAACCGAGAGGGGGTCATATAAAATTGAATGTTGACGCAGCATACTCGGACGAGGAACAAGCGGGTGCGGCTGATGTAATACTACGTAATAGCAAGGAGTCTGCATGGCGGCTGCATCAAAATTTACACCGCCTGTATCATCAGCTAGGATGGTGGAAACTCTTCTATGCTCCATGGTCAAAAATTGGCAAACTCACTTGGCTATGGGAGAATTGAAGCGAAATCAGAATATGTAATATGGAGGTATTCAGGGGAGGATAGAATTTGGAATGATGCAACAACTATTTATGCTGACATTATCTCCACCACAACAGCTATTGGAAATGTTGAGTTTTTGCATTGTGCGAGGGAGATGGACATCACTTCTCATGAAATAGTTAGAACTGCTTTACCTCTACTAAAAAATTCTTTTAATTGGGTCGATAAACCCCATATTTTTCTTCCGCAAACTCTGCTGAATGATGTAACTATTGGATGATTTCGTAGCAGCAAGTTTTAGACGCACTCTTTTTCTTGCCGGTCTACGACCGGAAAGCCGGCTTGCTAGCTTAATTTTTTTTCCAACTGGGCTAGCCCCTTTCTATTACTTTCATAACAGAGTTAACAGGTTCTTACAAGAGAGATAAGGGATAGAAAGGGACAGGAGCAGTCTAGCTAGAAAGGAGGGGTATCATCCAGGAAACCCGCCGCGAATGTTCGCCGTCGAACATCCCTACGGGGCAAAAACCTGCTGATAGAAATCCCCTCCAACCTAACTAGCAAAGTGCGCAAGGTTCAGAACAACACAAAACAGGCTACACCATAGCCAGACAACCTCACAACCAGTCTAAAAAACAAAACGGTGGCCAAATAGAACAACAAGCCCCAGTACGAACAAGCAGAGCGAACGTCAGCCCTCCAGCAGTAGAACACCGCCCGCCATAGCTGGTGCAGCTGCATCTCCCGAGGGTCTCCCTGTAGCGAAGCTCATAGCCATCTTCTTCAGTTGCTATGCGCCTTCCATGATCGCCTCCTTATCACCTTCTGGATAGAGACCTGCCCAATGCATCAAAAACGAATATACCATAAAGACAACGAAAATAGGATCCCTTAACAAGTATTTGTCAAAAGTCACTTTGTTTCTCATCGTTCAAATCGACCAACAAACAGCCAATATGACCAAATTATAATATTTTCCCCCTGGACAAAAAGCATAGCACCAAGCAAAGCACTGCCAAAGAGAATTTGGGCAAGTTTGAGTCCCCAACACAGCACCCATCACACCCCAGACAATTTTAGCCGTGGTACAGGAAAAGAACAGGTGATTCCGAGTCTCAATGCTTCCACAAAAGGAACAACTAGGGTTACCAGTTCACTTCCTCTTCCTCATATTCTCCCTATTAAGCACAACATCTTGCAACAGCTGCCAAAGGAAAATTTTAATCTTCAAAGGAATTTTAGTTTTCCACACCCAGCTATAGTTAGGCCCATCCACAATTTTTTCTAGGAATTGATATACTGATTTTGTCGATAATTTGCCATTCTTATTAAACTTCCATACCACCTGATCACCCTCATCAAGTAGGGTCATATTCCCAGCCCTCTCCTGTATAGATTCCCACTGTTCCTTAACATCAGGAAAAAGGCGCCTTCTAAAAGTTAACTCAAAATTGTTTGCAGAACACTCAGCAAAAGAAAATCTTGTTCCCGACAAATACTAAACAGCAAGGGGTAGGTATCCGACAGGGGAGTATTATCCAACCAAGGGTCATGCCATAACCTCACCAAATCCCCTTTTTTCAAAATGACCCTCCTTCCTGCCATGTAGACATCTTTTACTTTCAACAAATTTTTCCACGCTCGTGAGTCATTAAATTTTACCTCCACAGAAGCAACAGATTTTTTCCCCTAAGATATTTAGCTCTCACAATATCTTTCCATAACCCCTTTTTAGTATCAAGTTTCCACCACCACTTAGTAAGGAGGCTAATATTCTGTTTTCTCAAGTCTTTAACACCAAGACCACCTTTACTTCTCGATCTACAAATTCTTCTCCATTTGACCATATGATATTTTCTCTTCTTATGGATACCTTGCCAAAAAAAACTCCTCATATGTTTATTTAACTTCTCAATCATAGTTTTATTCAACAGAAACATGGACATATAATAAGATGGCAACCCAGCCAAACAAGATTTCAAAAGAGTTAACTTGGCCCCAAAGGAAGCAGACCCACAAATCCAAGCATCAAGTTTTTTAATGAATTTCATATCCGGGAAGTCCCAATCAACATTTTTCAAACTAGCAAAGGTCACAGGCATACCTAGATATATCAAAGGTAAAGCTCCAATTTGACAATTAAACATATCAGCATAAAAATTGGAAGTGTCATCATCTCCTCCCACATTGAAAACTTCACTTTTGAGGAAATTAATTTTGAGTCCTGACATGATTTCAAACAAATAAAGGAGCATTTTCATGTTCACAGCCTTCTCAGGATCATGAGACAGGCAAATAATCGTATCATCCGCGTATTGCAAAATGGCAACCCCATTTTGAATCAAATCAGGGGCAAGACCAACAACCAACCCATTTTTTTGTGCTTGCAGCACCATGTTAGTGAGACTCTCCCCAAGTAGGTTAAACAGAGTAGGGGATAGGGGACCTCCCTGCCTAACTCCTTTAGCACTTTTGAAATAAGACCCAGTTTCATCATTAATTTTAACAGCTATCGATCCATCACGAAGAATATGTTCTATCCAAGAGCACCAAGTACTATTGAATCCTCTCTTTCTATGACAATCCAACAAAAAATCCCAATTAACTTTGTCGTACGCCTTTTCAAAATCGAGTTTCAGAATAATACCCACTTGTTTTTTAACATGAGTATGATGTAAAAGCTCATGCAGAGACATAATTCCATCCATGATATTTCGATTTTTTATAAAAGCATTGTATTGCACACTAAACAATTTTGAGCTATAAGGTTCCAGTCTTAGGCATAAAGTCTTTGTGATCAATTTATACACACATCTTAACAGGCAGATAGGTCTAAAATTTTGGATTCTCAAGGCATCACTGTCGCACCCGGACTTCTAGAGGATACTCACCGTACGAACTGAACAGTATTCTGATGGGATTACGGGGCTTTCCGGCACCCGCGTCCTCTTACGAGTAGGCCAACACTTATGTGTGACAACCCATCGCTACTGTTCACCGTCGATGTAAACTATCCTGTAGAAATCAGGACACTACCATTGACGTACTTCATACCATACACACATGGTACGTCAACGGCTTTGAACAAAAGGATAACACAACATGCCTCTACGACACAAAAGATTGAAATAAGGTAGCAAATGGCCTTCACTAAGGCAGAAATAGCAAATACAATCATCCAGAGGACACATGTCCCAACATAGCATTCATTACATTAGCGGAAGCATTCAAAGGGGTCTGAGTACAGACAAAATCCAAATAGGCTTAAGAAGCCGGAAACTGAAATAAAGACGGAGCCCATCCACGATGTCTCGGATCCTTCCCGGGTCCGCTAACTACTCGTCAGCAGCCTCGTCAAACTCCACGTAGTAGCCGTCACCTGGATCCTCGTAATCGTAGTCTGCGGAAACCACAGCCCCAAAGGGGTCAGTACATAGACGTACTGGCAAGCAAGACTCACAGTTCACCAAAGTATAGCCCGTCAACACAAGCACAGATGACTTGGGTTCAACGGAAGGAAGGGGGGTATATAAAAGATGCTGCAACTGGCTGCACTAACCAACTACAGAGATTCTATCACTTCCAACTATCAGAAAGGGGATAAGATCGAGGGTTGTAACCAACTGAAAGATAACCTCAAACAAACCCATCCTGGATCTCGCCCCTTATCCAAAGAAGCAATCCGAGGATAACTCACACAGTTGGATTAAGATGAAACAAGTTATTGTGCCAATAATCCTATTACTAGTCAAATTGATAATCATGGGGTGTGAGATTTATGAATCATTAGGTTTAAGTTGTCCTGAGTACTTGTTAGCCAGTACTTTCACCAAGTTAACCATAACCGCGGAAAACACGGCTTCTCAAGAAGATTATCCCTGCAGGGTTGCACCAATTTGGCCGTACACGTATGAATAACCCGCCAGATGGGATGCCTCCCTCCAAGCGGGGCACTCAACACAACTCAACTCTTCTTCGCATCAAGCCCAAAGCACCTTGGGCGCACGGCTAATCAAGCCCCGAAGAAAAGGGACCCTCATAGCACTCTAAGACCGTGTCCCCCTATATGCCGACTACGAAAGTTCCACCCTGCGCTGGGCTCGCAAAAACATGCATGCGGCAAATAGAAAGCACGAACTAAATGAGATGATTTGGACGAGATGCGAATCGAATCAAATTGAGGGGGGCGCCCATACTCGCTTCCCACATGCGGGTAGTGCGCTCATCATGGATCAGTAGACAAGACCCTTTTCCTATTAGGGTCGACACTAGCAGGCCTCAAAACCACACAGGGCCTCCTGCCGGTGCCTTATCATCAAATTATTATTAACAGTAATATTAGCATGATTGATTGATTGATTAAACATCGAGCCCCCAGAACATAATGAAATATAGTAACTGAAAGTAACGGGTAACAGACTCGAGCAAAACAACCTAAGCATGCTAGTAAGACACTGGCTCAATCAATAGGGTTGTAGGAGTGGTGGTGAGGCAATATCAGGGTTAAAGGATTCATGTGATAGGTTCGTAACAGAAACAACTACCACTAAGGCTAGCAGAAATAGACAACGGAAAGTATCGGTAACCAGGGTTGAAAGGAACACAGTGGTTCATGTGAGTGATAACTTGCCTGCAAACTCAGCAGCCGGGTACTGAGCTAGATCCTCAGAAGGGGTGCTGTAAAGATCGTCTGTCTCAACGTCGTCGTCTATTCGAGAAGAAGAAAACAAACAAGACAGAAATATAAACAATCATTATCATGGCATAGTGCACAATCAAAGATGATGCATGAGAAGTTAATGGTTGCATCAAAATAAACTAAGTGACATGGTAACACAATTAAGATGGACCCCTATGCAATTTTGAGTTGCATATGGGAAAGGGTCCATGAATTAAGTGGAACAAATGAGTTACAATTTAATTATTATGTGAAAGTTGTTAGCATGATGCATGCATGATGGTGATAACAATGATAGATGCAAAGGAAAAGGAATAAAACAAGTTTGGAAATTATTTATTAAGTTTGGAAAATTTGGTTACTTAAACATATCACACAAACAATTATTGTTTTCATCAATTTAAAGTGTGCAAAACAATTAACAAAATTTATATTTGAAAAAAAAACATCAAATTTTAGTTGGATTACATGTTTTAAATATTGAAATTTGAATTAGGATGAATTTATTATGAATTAAACAATATTAAACAAGTTTTAATTGAATTTAAAACAAGTTGGAATATTATTTGAATTTTATTTGTTCAAATCATAAATTCAAATTCACATTTGAAAATTTCACACTTTGATGGTTTGAAAACATATTTTGCATGTTCAAAAATATTTTATTTTGAGCAAGTTATGATTTTTAACAAATTTAAATGAATTAAATAAGTATTAAATTATTTAGGCAATTTAAATTACTCAAACCAGGAAACAAATTTTATATTTGAATAGGATATTCAAAATGGTGTGAAAAACATATTTTATTTGCCTTATTTGGAATTAGTATGAATTATTTATGAATTATTGCAAATTACATTTGAATTACCCAAATTTGAATTTTAAATGTATTTGGAAAATTCAAAACAGTTCACAAATGGAATAATTGGATAGACAATAAAATTTGGAGCAATAAACATCTACAACTTTTATTTATTGGACTTACAGATTAAAAGTTATTAAAGATTTGGATTTAGTGTTTATTCTGCTATTTAAAAGAAATAGGAATTAATAACAGAAAAGTTTTAAACTTTTTCTACGGGCCAGCACCCTAGCCGCAGCCACTGCAGGGTGGGCCACGGCCAACGTGGCGCTGAGCGAGCGCCCGCGTGGCCACCAGTGCCACTGACTGGTGGGCCACTGCGCGGGGAGAAAATCTCCAAAATAATTGTGCGTCGGGGACTCGAACCCACGACCGCTCGCTGCGCGCTCGACACTCTGAACCAGTTGCGCTGTCGCGCTGCGTTTGACAGATACAGAGACAGAAACAGGTTGAGGTTCAGATCCGCACGATATCTGACGAAACTGACGAACCAAACCTTCCTCGACGCGACAGAAACTTCACCGGCGGCGATCACCGTGTGCTCGCGCGCTAGGGCTGGATCTGGGGGGGTGCAAAAGGTGCGTGGACGTGCGCAGAACCGTGAGCAAGCAGAGGGAGAGGGGAGGGGTTGGTGGACGCTCACCACCGGCGTCGAGGGGGCAGTTGCTGACGACGGGTGACGACGGCAGCTGCGGCGATGACGAGGACGGCGTCGCGGTTGCAGGGCTTCACCGAGATGGCGTCGGTGTCCAACAGCAAGAGGAGTTGGTGGCGATTCCGTTTCGGGGTTTACGGGTGGTGGAGGAGGGCCATGGCGGTCGCGGTGGTCTGAGTTTCAGAGGCTTAACGCCGGTGAGGGATTCAGAGATGGGGGAGAGCGACGAGGAGGAGAAATTGACGGCGGCGGAGAGGAGGGAACAGGGAACCTAGGCTAGGGCATCTGCCAGGGAGGTCTAGGGGGATATATAGGGGCCACGGCGCTCTCCTGGCCGTCGGCGCGGCCGTACTCCGACGTGGAGTGCCCGGATGCACTGCCGTACTCGAGAAAGAAAGGGGCACGAACTTTGAAGCGGTAAGTTAGGGTAGAGCGGGCTGGGCTGCGCGCGCTGTTGGCTTAGGTGGGCTTGGGCTAGTTAGCTGCTGCTGCGCGCGGCTGTTTTCTCCTTTTCTTTTTCTGTTTTTTTTTTTTTTTGCTGAAACAGATTTTGGAAGAATTTGATAAGGTTTTGTTTAATAAAAATTCCAGAAAAATTAGGTTAAGCTAATTAGGTAATTAGAAACCATTTTCCAAGATTGGTTTGCAAAAAGTTGACATTTAAAATGATGTTTGTTATTGAAACCATATTTGAAGAATTTAAATATTAAATAACCTTATTGAAACAACACTTTTAATAGGGTTACCCCTAGTGATCAAATGATTAAAACTAGTTGATTGAAGTGATAATGTTTATAAATTTGGTTATAACTCAACTTGGGTGCTGTTGATGGATTTGATTTGAATGGGTAGGTGACTTGGAAATATTTGTTTGAAATAAAACCAACAATTTATTAAGTGATCCACATGGAATAAAATGGAACAATTTGGTTGTTTTCATTTGTTATTTTTATTCCAAAAGTTGTAACAGATCAAGTATGAAAATAACCATTTGAAATTGTTTGAGTTTGATTATGAAAACAAGATAAAACAGATGCAAAACAATTAGTAACAAATGCAACCAAAAATAAAACAAATGCAATGAGATGATGTCATGATGCATTGCTTGAATTAAAACAAGAAACAAAACATTCTAAGGGATGTTTCATACTTGGGATGTTACAAAACGCCCCCCCTTGAAGGAATCGCGCCCCGAGATTCCTTACTGAGAAGTGAAAAGGTCTGGATACTTCTTGCGAAGATCCTCTTCGGTCTCCCACGTTGCCTCTTTATCGGAATGATGCGACCATTGGACTTTCAAGAACTTGGTGCTCTTGTTGCGAGTCTTACGCTCGGTCTCATCGAGAATACGAATAGGGTGCTCCTCATAAGATAGATCATATTGCAGTTCAATGGAATCATGATCAACTGCACGATCTGGATCTTTGAAACACTTCTTGAGTTGTGACACGTGGAACACATCGTGCACTTTGGATAGTTTTTCTGGAAGTTCAAGACGATAAGCATTTTCTGCACGCCTTGAGAGAATGTTGAAAGGACCAATGTATCTTGGTGCAAGCTTTCCTTTCACACCAAAACGATGAGTGCCTCTGAGGGGAGTTACACGGAGATATGCCTTATCACCAGGTGCATAGATCATATCCCTGTGCTTGCTATCATAATAACTCTTCTGACGAGACTGAGCAATCCTGAGATTGTCACGAATGATACGAACTTTCTCCTCGGCTTCCTTAACAATGTCAGGGCCCAAGAGTGAACGTTCACCAGCTCCAGACCAATTGATTGGACTCCTGCATCTGCGACCATACAGTGCCTCAAATGGTGCCATGCCTAGGCTTGCCTGGTAGCTGTTGTTATAGGAGAATTCAGCATATGGAAGACAATCCTCCCATTTCATGCCAAAGGAGAGACCACATGCTCTGAGCATATCCTCGAGAATCTGATTGACTCTTTCGACTTGCCCCTGAGACTGAGGGTGATAAGCTGTGCTGAACAGAAGTTTGGTGCCCAATGCTTCTTGAAAGCTTTTCCAGAAATGAGAAGTGAAGATACTTCCACGGTCTGAGCTTATTTCCAATGGAACACCATGAAGGGGAACAACCTTTGCTGTGTAGAGCTCTGCTAACTGGCTAGCTGAGATAGTTTCCTTGACAGCAAAGAAGTGAGCAACCTTAGTGAGACGATCAATAACAACGAAGATTGCATCGTTGCCCTTTTTGGACTTAGGAAACCCAGTAACAAAGTCCATTTCAATCATGTCCCACTTCCACTCAGGAATTTTCAGAGGTTGGAGTAGACCGGCTGTTTTCTGATGGACTGCCTTAACACGTTGACAAACGTCGCATTCAGAAACGTATTGAGCAATTTCACGTTTCATGCCAGGCCACCAATACAGAGTCTTGAGATCCTGGTACATCTTTGTACTTCCAGGGTGGATGGAGAGAGGAGTTTCATGAGCCTCCTTGAGAATGATATGCTTGAGACTTTGAATCTGCGGAACTGCAATGCGTCCTTCGAAGAACACAGTTCCCTTGTCATCAATTGAGAAGGACTTGAATTTAGCATTGCCTTCCTTGATGTGCTCTACAATCTTCTTGATTTCAGTATCACGAAGTTGTTAAGAATGAATCTTGTCCTCGAGAGTTGGACTGGCTGTTAAGCTAGCAAGGTATCCTTCAGGGACAAGACCAAGGTTCAGCTTCTGGAATTCTTCATGAAGTGGAGGTTGGCTTTCCATGATCATGAGATTATTGCAATAGGATTTGCGACTGAGAGCATCGGCCATAACATTAGCCTTGCCTGGAGTGTAAGAAATGGTGAGATCAAAGTCTTTAATCTTCTCAATCCATCTCCTTTGCCTGAGGTTCAGATCTGGCTGAGTGAAGATGTATTTCAGACTCTTATGATCGGAAAAGATTTCAGTTTTGTTACCCAACAAGTATTGTCTCCATTTCTTGAGGGCAAACACAACTGCTGCAAGTTCTAGGTCATGAGTGGGATAGTTTTGCTCATGTGGGTTCAACTGACGTGAAGCATAAGCCACAACTTGACGTTCTTGCATAAGAACTGCACCTAGACCTTGGAGAGATGCATCGCAGAATATCTGGAAAGGTTTGGTAGTATCTGGGCCAACCAGAACTGGGGTGGAAGTGAGTTTAGTCTTCAAGAGATTGAAACTCTCATCACATTGTGGAGTCCAAACGAACTTCTTGTCCTTCTTTGTGAGATCAGTGAGAGGTTTGGCAATCTTGGAAAAGTTTTGGACGAAACGACGGCAATAGCTAGCCAAGCCAAGAAAACTTCTGACTTGCTTCACCGTCTTAGGGGGTTTCCAATCAACAATTGCCTTAACCTTTTCAGGATCAATGGCTATGCCTTTGGCAGAGATGATATGACCAAGATATGCAACTTCTGGAATCCAGAACTCACATTTGGAAAACTTGGCATACAGACGATGCTCGCGAAGTTTCATGAGAGTGAGACGAAGGTGTTCTCCATGCTCTTCCTCGGATTTGGAGTAGACTAGAATGTCATCAAGATATACCACAACGAACTTGTCGAGGTATTCATGGAAAACAGAATTCATGAGTCTTGAGAACGTTGCCGGTGCATTGGTGAGACCAAAGGACATGACAGTGTATTCATATAGACCGTAACGTGTGGTGAAAGCTGTCTTAGGAATATCTTCCTTTCTGATCTTTATCTGATGGTAACCCATCCTCAAGTCCAACTTTGAGAATATTGAGGCTCCAGCAAGTTGATCAAAAAGATCATCGATACGAGGAATTGGATACTTGTTCTTGATGGTTTTCTCGTTGAGAGGACGATAGTCAACCACGAGTCTTTTTGTCTGATCCTTCTTGGCAACAAACAGAGTTGGGCAACCCCAAGCGGAGGAACTAGGCTGAATGTAACCTTTCTCCATGTACATATCGATTTGCTCCTTCAACAATTTCAGTTCAGGAGGAGCTATCTTGTATGGATGCTTAGAGATTGGAGCAGTACCTGGCTCAAGCTCGATCACGAACTCAACTGCTCTGTCCGGAGGCATCCCTGGCAACTCTTCTGGAAAGACGTCAGGGAATTCACAAACCACCGGAACGTTTTCAATTGCAGGAAGGGGTTTAGCATCGAGGTTGAACAGCTGAACAGAACTTGATCCATATGGAGAATAGACTATCTGGCCTGAAGTGTGAGAGAGAGTTATTGACTTTTGAGCACAGTCAATTTTAGCTTTGTGGGTCTTCAACCAATCCATACCCAGAATGACATCAATGCCAGAAATTCCCAGCAACATGAGTGAAGCAAGGAATATGCGACCTCCAATTAGGATTTGATTGTCCATGCTTATCTTGGAAGTAATCATTTTAGTTCCCGGAGAGTGAACATAGATTTGATTGCTTAGCGGAACCAGAGCTAAATTGTACGTTGTAGCAAAGATCTTTGACACAAACGAATGCGATGCTCCAGTATCAAACAACACTTTTGCTGGAAAAGAGTTTACGGGTAATATACCGAGAACGACGTCAGCAGCTTCCTCAGCTTTGTCGGCCTTGATATGGTTCACCCTCGCGGTCCTCCCGACAGGCCTGTTGTTGGAGTTGAAGGCTTTAGCCGGGGGAGCACGAACCATTGCCTGGTTGGTGTTGGGGCGAGGAGGTGGAGGTAGCTGCCTCTGAGTGCACTTATCAGCGTAGTGTCCAGTCTCCTTGCACTTGAAGCAAGTGACGACACGAGGAGGACCTGGCCTTGGCTGCCCCATTGAAAACCTCTGACCCTGCATCTGAGATGGGTTGGGTGGGCGGGGACCAAAGCCTGGAGAAGCTTGGGCATTTGGAGCCCGAGTGACAGCACCATTTGGCACCCAGATGCGGCGCTTCTGCGGAGGGGTGGTCATGTTGGAGGAGGAACCACCCTCACGCGAGTGCTTACGGGACTCTTCGAATGCCTTGCGCCCATTCTCCTCATTGAGCGTGGTGTTCACGAGCTCCACGAAGTCCTTGCACTTGATGTTGGTGAGAGCGTACTTCAGTTCTGGGTTAAAACCTCGACAGAACCTTGCCATCTTCTTGGCTTCAGTGGACACCTCGTCACCAGCGTATCGCGCGAGACGATTGAACTCGTTCTGGTAGCCGAGGACGTCCAGCTTGCCCTGTTTGAGAGAGCAGAATTCCTCACGCATCCTTTCCATGAGACCATCTGGGATGTGGTGCTTCAGGAAGGCATCCTTGAAACATCCCCAGGTGATAGGATAGCCAGCTCTCATGGTCTGGTAGTTCTCCCACCAAGTAGCTGCCTGACCCTTCAGTAGGTAGGTGGCATACTTGACCTTATCTTCCTCAGCAACATGAGCTATCTCCAGATCCCTGTTCATTTCCCTGATCCAGTCATCAGCATCCAGAGGCTCACGTGTTGCCACGAAAGCTCTCGGCCCCATGCTCAGAAACTCCTTGATGCTGACTCGCGGAGCATTCTGGTTGGTGTGCTGGTTAGCCTGGATCTGGGCCATCTGAGCCACGACCTGAGTCATCTGAGTCAACAGCTCCGTGAGCGGAGGTGGCTCCGGTGGGTTGTTCCTTGTTGGCAGCATCCTGAATAGACATTCATCTTAGCACAACAACAGAAAAAGGATAGACTTGGTAACCGAAAGATAGATTATTCCGACGCATGAATAGATAACCAACAGGTACATCATCACATGATCAAATACATCAGAATATCCAACAGACCAATACATGGTTCGAAATACAAAGGATAACTAAACATAGCTAGGAATGGATACATCGGTACTCCCATGCTCATCACGCAGGACGGCGGTGAGTAGTACGACGAGAGATACGGCGCGGAGGAATCCCTCGGAAGTAGGTATGACGACGATCCACGTAGAGCGGGACTGCTCTGAGAGCAACTCTCGGTGTGGTGAAGTAGAAAGCGTCGTCTCCCTGTGCTCCAAAGCGGGGCATCCCAGTGTAACCAGGACCAAGGTCGAGAAGTGGACCTCTGATCGGCTCGTAACCTCCAGCATCTGGCAGCGGAAACCCAGCTGGCTGACTGAAACGCGCAAAGCGCTCGTCTCCAACAAAGTCTGTGGTGTACGTAGCCAGACGAGTCAACGCCAGATAGAGCTGCTCCCTGACTGAGGCCAACTCCTGAGACAGTGCGGAAGCAACTGCGTCACTGTGCCTCACAAACTGAGCAGTGGTGTGCAGCCTGAAACTATCAGACTCGTAGGTATCCAGGTTGCTGTGGAGAGTGAAGTGAACTCCCGCTGCCGTGATGTAACCACGGGGGATGTGGCGATAGATAGAATCATCAAACCCCCAGTAGTCAGCACGGAGGACGGTGAGACTCACGTAAGCTGCCTGCTGCACGGCCATATCCACTGTGGAACCTACTGCCTCGTAGCGGTGGACAACGCTCCTGCCATCATCCGACAGAATGTAGACGATAGCCTGGTAGTAGGTCTGGTCAAACTCTCGCTGCTGCTCGTAGACCTGGTACTCTGGTGCCCAATGGAACCCCAGATAGGTAACCATCTCTCTCAGCATCTCCGGATAACCGGCGGTGCTCTCACAGCGAGTCATCCGAACCACCTGCGGGAAGAACCTGAGATCCATCTGCAGATGATCGGGGAAGTTTTGATTAGACTCCGGTAGAAGAAAAAGGAGGTGGAAAACAACAACAAGGTTTCAACGGACGAAAGGTTCTTCAGAAGAACAGGATATCGAAGCAACATCGGGAAACTCTTGACCAAAAACTCCTGAGGTACTACGGAGAACCCAAAACACGTGAAATCCTAACTTGAAAGTTTAGGTGAGAACAGAAAACATCGTTGCACTTCCTTACCAGAAAAGGGTGGGTGGGTGGGGAAAGAAGAAAAATGGCAGAATTCCTACTCTCACGTTTCATTTTTCCTATATAGCTACAAAATAGTTTCTAGACTCAACTGCGACCAGTAAAAAGGGATCCTACAGGCAGACAGGCTCTGATACCATTTGTCGCACCCGGACTTCTAGAGGATACTCACCGTACGAACTGAACAGTATTCTGATGGGATTACGGGGCTTTCCGGCACCCGCGTCCTCTTACGAGTAGGCCAACACTTATGTGTGACAACCCATCGCTACTGTTCACCGTCGATGTAAACTATCCTGTAGAAATCAGGACACTACCATTGACGTACTTCATACCATACACACATGGTACGTCAACGGCTTTGAACAAAAGGATAACACAACATGCCTCTACGACACAAAAGATTGAAATAAGGTAGCAAATGGCCTTCACTAAGGCAGAAATAGCAAATACAATCATCCAGAGGACACATGTCCCAACATAGCATTCATTACATCAGCGGAAGCATTCAAAGGGGTCTGAGTACAGACAAAATCCAAATAGGCTTAAGAAGCCGGAAACTGAAATAAAGACGGAGCCCATCCACGATGTCTCGGATCTTGCCCGGGTCCGCTAACTACTCGTCAGCAGCCTCGTCAAACTCCACGTAGTAGCCGTCACCTGGATCCTCGTAATCGTAGTCTGCGGAAACCACAGCCCCAAAGGGGTCAGTACATAGACGTACTGGCAAGCAAGACTCACAGTTCACCAAAGTATAGCCCGTCAACACAAGCACAGATGACTTGGGTTCAACGGAAGGAAGGGGGTATATAAAAGATGCTGCAACTGGCTGCACTAACCAACTACAGAGATTCTATCACTTCCAACTATCAGAAAGGGGATAAGATCGAGGGTTGTAACCAACTGAAAGATAACCTCAAACAAACCCATCCTGGATCTCGCCCCTTATCCAAAGAAGCAATCCGAGGATAACTCACACAGTTGGATTAAGATGAAACAAGTTATTGTGCCAATAATCCTATTACTAGTCAAATTGATAATCATGGGGTGTGAGATTTATGAATCATTAGGTTTAAGTTGTCCTGAGTACTTGTTAGCCAGTACTTTCACCAAGTTAACCATAACCGCGGAAAACACGGCTTCTCGAGAAGATTATCCCTGCAGGGTTGCACCAATTTGGCCGTACACGTATGAATAACCCGCCAGATGGGATGCCTCCCTCCAAGCGGGGCACTCAACACAACTCAACTCTTCTTCGCATCAAGCCCAAAGCACCTTGGGCGCACGGCTAATCAAGCCCCGAAGAAAAGGGACCCTCATAGCACTCTAAGACCGTGTCCCCCTATATGCCGACTACGAAAGTTCCACCCTGCGCTGGGCTCGCAAAAACATGCATGCGGCAAATAGAAAGCACGAACTAAATGAGATGATTTGGACGAGATGCGAATCGAATCAAATTGAGGGGGGCGCCCATACTCGCTTCCCACATGCGGGTAGTGCGCTCATCATGGATTAGTAGACAAGACCCTTTTCCTATTAGGGTCGACACTAGCAGGCCTCAAAACCACACAGGGCCTCCTGCCGGTGCCTTATCATCAAATTATTATTAACAGTAATATTAGCATGATTGATTGATTGATTAAACATCGAGCCCCCAGAACATAATGAAATATAGTAACTGAAAGTAACGGGTAACAGACTCGAGCAAAACAACCTAAGCATGCTAGTAAGACACTGGCTCAATCAATAGGGTTGTAGGAGTGGTGGTGAGGCAATATCAGGGTTAAAGGATTCATGTGATAGGTTCGTAACAGAAACAACTACCACTAAGGCTAGCAAGAATAGACAACGGAAAGTATCGGTAACCAGGGTTGAAAGGAACACAATGGTTCATGTGAGTGATAACTTGCCTGCGAACTCAGCAGCCGGGTACTGAGCTAGATCCTCAGAAGGGGTGCTGTAAGGATCGTCTGTCTCAACGTCGTCGTCTATTCGAGAAGAAGCAAACAAACAAAACAGGAATGTAAACAGTCATTGCCATGGCATTGTGCACAATCAAGATGATGCATGACAGTTAATGGTTGCATCAAAATAACCTAGCTAACATGATAACACAAATTAAATGGACCCCTATGCTAAATTGAGTTGCATATGGAAAAGGGTCCATAGATTAAGTGGAACAAATGATTTACAATTAATTATTATGTGATAGTTGTTATCATGATGCATGCATGATGGTGATAACAATGATAGATGCAAAGGAAAAGGAATAAAACAAGTTTGGAAATTATTTATTAAGTTTGGAAAATTTGGTTACTTAAACATGTCACACAAACAATTATTGTTTTCATCAATTTAAAGTGTGCAAAACAATTAACAAAATTTATATTTGAAAAAAACATCAAATTTTAGTTGGATTACATGTTTCAAATATTGAAATTTGAATTAGGATGAATTTATTATGAATTAAACAATATTAAACAAGTTTTAATTGAATTTAAAACAAGTTGGAATATTATTTGAATTTTATTTGTTCAAATCATAAATTCAAATTCACATTTGAAAAGTTCACACTTTGATGGTTTGAAAACATATTTTGCATGTTCAAAAATATTTTATTTTGAGCAAGTTATGATTTTTAACAAATTTAAATGAATTAAATAAGTATTAAATTATTTAGGCAATTTAAATTACTCAAACCAGGAAACAAATTTTATATTTGAATAGGATATTCAAAATGGTGTGAAAAACATATTTTATTTGCCTTATTTGGAATTAGTATGAATTATTTATGAATTACTGCAAATTACATTTGAATTACCCAAATTTGAATTTTAAATGTATTTGGAAAATTTCAAAACAGTTCACAAATGGAATAATTGGATAGACAATAAAATTTGGAGCAATAAACATATACAACTTTTATTTATTGGACTTACAGATTAAAAGTTATTAAAGATTTGGATTTAGTGTTTATTCTGCTATTTAAAAGAAATAGGAATTAATAACAGAAAAGTTTTAAACTTTTTCTACGGGCCAGCACCCTAGCCGTAGCCACTGCAGGGTGGGCCACGGCCAACGTGGCGCTGAGCGAGCGCCCGCGTGGCCACCAGTGCCACTGACTGGTGGGCCACTGCGCGGGGAGAAAATCTCCAAAATAATTGCGCGTCGGGGACTCGAACCCACGACCGCTCGCTGCGCGCTCGACACTCTGAACCAGTTGCGCTGTCGCGCTGCGTTTGACAGATACAGAGACGGAAACATGTTGAGGTTCAGATCCGCACGATATCTGACGAAACTGACGAACCAAACCTTCCTCGACGCGACAGAAACTTCACCGGCGGCGATCACCGTGTGCTCGCGCGCTAGGGCTGGATCTGGGGGGTGCAAAAGGTGCGTGGACGTGCGCAGAACCGTGAGCAAGCAGAGGGAGAGAGGAGGGGTTGGTGGACGCTCACCACCGGCATCGAGGGGGCAGTTGCTGACGACGGGTGACGACGGCAGCTGCGGCGATGACGAGGACGGCGTCGCGGTTGCAGGGCTTCACCGAGATGGCGCCGGTGTCCAACAGCAAGAGGAGTTGGTGGCGATTCCGTTTCGGGGTTTACGGGTGGTGGAGGAGGGCCATGGCGGTCGCGGTGGTCTGAGTTTCAGAGGCTTAACGCAGGTGAGGGATTCAGAGATGGGGGAGAGCGACGAGGAGGAGAAATTGACGGCGGCGGAGAGGAGGGAACAGGGAACCTAGGCTAGGGCATCTGCCAGGGAGGTCTAGGGGGATATATAGGGGCCACGGCGCTCTCCTGGCCGTCGGCGCGGCCGTACTCCGACGTGGAGTGCCCGGATGCACTGCCGTACTCGAGAAAGAAAGGGGCACGAACTTTGAAGCGGTAAGTTAGGGTAGAGCGGGCTGGGCTGCGCGCGCTGTAGGCTTAGGTGGGCTTGGGCTAGTTAGCTGCTGCTGCGCGCGGCTGTTTTCTCCTTTTCTTTTTCTGTTTTTTTTTTTTTGCTGAAACAGATTTTGGAAGAATTTGATAAGGTTTTGTTTAATAAAAATTCCAGAAAAATTAGGTTAAGCTAATTAGGTAATTAGAAACCATTTTCCAAGATTGGTTTGCAAAAAGTTGACATTTAAAATGATGTTTGTTATTGAAACCATATTTGAAGAATTTAAATATTAAATAACCTTATTGAAACAACACTTTTAATAGGGTTACCCCTAGTGATCAAATGATTAAAACTAGTTGATTGAAGTGATAATGTTTATAAATTTGGTTATAACTCAACTTGGGTGCTGTTGATGGATTTGATTTGAATGGGTAGGTGACTTGGAAATATTTGTTTGAAATAAAACCAACAATTTATTAAGTGATCCACATGGAATAAAATGGAACAATTTGGTTGTTTTCATTTGTTATTTTTATTCCAAAAGTTGTAACAGATCAAGTATGAAAATAACCATTTGAAATTGTTTGAGTTTGATTATGAAAACAAGATAAAACATATGCAAAACAATTAGTAACAAATGCAACCAAAAATAAAACAAATGCAATGAGATGATGTCATGATGCATTGCTTGAATTAAAACAAGAAACAAAACATTCTAAGGGATGTTTCATACTTGGGATGTTACAATCACTAACTTTAGGCAAAAGAGTAATAATACCATAATTCAATCTACTCACATCTAGCCTGCCAGCATGGAAAGAATCAAACAAGAACATAATATCAGGCATGACAATATCCCAATAGTGTTGAAAAAATTCAATGGGGATACTATCAGGACCAGGGGCCTTGTTACATTTCATCAAGAATAAGGCATTCTTAACTTCTTGAACTGAAAAGGGCCTAGTTAAATTGTCATTATCCAAATCATCTAACTTTTCATGGATGTCCCACAAATCTTCAGAGATAGACAAGTTGTTGCTAGGAACAGGGCCAAACATGTCTTTATAATAATTAGTGGCATGATTAAGCAGGTTAGTAGTCCCCTCAATTCTCAGATCACCATGCTCAAGGTGGTGCAAGTTATGTTTCCTCCTCCTCCCATTATCCACTTTATGAAAAAAAAAAGCAGTGTTATTATCACCTTTAAGTAACCATTGATCATTGGACCTCTGGTGCCAATATAATTCCTCCTTATCATACATAGAGAAAAGGGTAGCTTGAATCTCACACTTTCTTTCCAACTGAATAGGAAGCAAGTCATGTTGTTTTTCCAACTTTTCGAGGTTGCTTAATTCTTCTCGTAACTCTTTTTTTAGCCTTTTCATGGTCCCAAATCTATTAGCCCCCAGCCTTTAAAATATCTTTTGAATCTTTTCAGTTTTATATTAATAATATCCACAGGATCCCTGCTATACACATGTTTCTCCCAAATCTTTTCCACATTACCAAGGAAATTAGTATCATTAAATCAAGCCACATGAAACCTAAACTTTTTCTTCTTAGTCACCATATTGCCCCCAGTATCAATAATAAGCATATTGTGATAAAAAATCTCCCTCACCACTTTCCTCATACTGACCATGGGAAAAATTTCTTCCCAAGAAGGAGACATCAAAACTCTATCCAACTTCTCAAGAGTAGGTGACACATGATTATTGGTCCATGTGTACAACCCACCTAGCATACAAATCTCTTGCAAACTAAGCATATGAATAATGGAGTTAAACACCTCCGAAGAATGAGGAAGGACAGTATGTTTATTCTTTTCCCCCAACATATCTTAGGATATTAAAATCTCCACCAACAATAAAAGGTTCAGTAATCACATTACAATAAGCAGCTAATTCAGATAGAAAGCCCTCTTTTAACTCCTCATGAGCAGGTCCATCTACATTTTTTTACCTTATCCCACAGATTAAATTGAATAAGAGCACCCACAACGCGTGGACGCTAAAACTGGCGCTTATTTAGTTAGTTACTCCATGCAGTAAGCGGCTGGCGCTTAGTAGCACTATTTTGTACTACTTTTCTAAGCGTTGGGCTCTTATTTAAGCGTCGGACTCTTATTTACCACCGGGATTTAGCCAAAACAGCCGGGATTTAATCCCTAGCGCATGTGAATAAGCGTCCCATTGTGGATGCTCTAAGATGCCTCCCCAGTTTCACAACAGAAACCTTCAGGGAGGATTGGCTAACACCACATAAAATCCCACCAGATTTGCCAACAGAGGGAACCCATTTCCAAAAAAAAAATAAACCCTGTGATCAAACTTTCTGAAAAAACTGTCATCGTACTCCCGCTTCATAGTCTCCTGAAGCTTAATATAAGCGGTTTTAATTTTTTTTTTTTTAGAAAAGCCTTTGCGTGCATTGACTGGTCCTCTTGAATACGCTTTCAGGCGTGATTTGCGTAAACAGATCATTCCTCCTCTCCTTCCCCATTTCCCCTTCTCCCGTTCCCTTCGCTCCGACTCCTCTACAGCCTGATCGGAACGAGGACGACTTTGAGGTGTTTCAGCCGGCCGGCGACCAGAATAATCCACGATGAGCGAGGTATTCGACGGCTATGAGCGCCAGTACTGCGAGATCTCGGCTTCCCTCTCCCGCAAATGCACGGCCGCCTCTTCCCTGTTGGGAGGTATGCTTTCTCGAAGAATCATCTCCCGATCTTCGTATCCAAAATCTAAATCTTTCGATACTCGAATTGTCTACTATTCTTCTGATTGGTGTTTGTATGCACGCAGAGAAGCTGAAGCAGAAAGCGTCAGAGATCAAGTCCGGCATCGATGGCGCCGAGGCACTGGTAACCCTATTCTTCTCTGTAACCAAAGTAAAATAAAATAGTATCCTCTCAATCCAGCCAATTTTTTCCTAGGAATTCGATTAACTCATGGTGTATCAAGGAAGGCATAATTTTTGCACCAACCACGTAAATATAAATACTTTGTGGTGATATCTTAGTGTTTGTGTAATTTCATATGTTGAGAATGTCTGGATTTGGTTCTCCTTTTCAAGATAAGGAAGATGGATCTTGAAGCAAGGAACCTCCAGCCGAGCGTGAGGGCTGGGCTACTGGCGAAACTGAGGGAGTACAAGTCGGATCTTAACAACCTAAAGGGAACGTTGAAGAGAATCACTACCGGCAATGGCCAACAGGGGGCGAGGGAGGAGTTGCTAGAGTCTGGAATGGCAGATACTTTGGTGGTATGTGTTCTTAATTCATGAGTGCTTTTCTTATTTGGCAATCAAACGAGTTTTGGCTTACACTGTGATGCATGGATCGTCTATTTTGAAACCCAATTCTACGCATCGCACATGTTTGGAATAATAAATACCGATACATGTTTTGTCAATGCTAACTTGTCGTAACTCACGGAAGTGTAGCCCAGAACTAGACTTCCCTCTATCAATCAATCTACAGCTAAACGAAATGTGTCGATGAAACATTGATGGAGGTTCTCTTTCTGTAATCCCATAATATTAGACCATCGGGCATGGCCCAGCTATTCTAGTGGATGCACTTACTCACTATGCAGTTTCTGCTCTGTAATTTCCTGCATGTCACAAGTTGCATTGTATATTTTGTGAGGAGCGGTAGGTTTTTTCAGCGAGGATATGGCTCTGAATGTTTAGGTGCAAAATGTCGAATACTGTCCGTCTAGTACGTGTGTTCGTCTAATGGTCCATAACATAGACTGGTATCTCCCATTCTGTTAAAGGATCTCCATGTCAGCGTTTTTGCAGTTTACAGAACTCGTTCGAAAACAAAAACAATATTCAGTCCATCTGTTATGAATGTCTAGTGAATGTTATTTTTCATTTCCTTGTTCTTTGTTGTACTCAAAATCTCAAATTGCTAACATATGCACATATTGTATAGTATATTCTGCCCAGACGACTCTATGTGATATTCCTATAGAAATCTGAGAATGTAGAATGCAATCAACTAGCATATCAGTATCACATTGTGATATCATATTTTGATCAACTGCAAGGTTATTGAACTTCCACATGTGCATGTTTTGTCTTTAATCTTACATTATTTCACATTTTAGTTACAACAGCTTGTCCTTGAACATTGTCGATCAGTAATTTTCTATCCCATTAAAGTCCAACAATGTATTGGATATCGAATCTTGTAGGTATCTTCTGATCAAAGGTCAAGATTGCTCAGGACATCAGAAAGGCAAAATAAGACAACTGATAGGATCAAAGATAGCCATAGGACTATGCTGGAGACCGAAGAGCTTGGAGTCTCCATCATGCATGATCTGCATCAGCAGCGCCAATCTCTCTTACATGCTAATGATACGGTCAGTAACAATGTAGTTAATTCTCTCTATTTAAGCAGATTTATTTGTTTCTGTGTACAATTCATTTTTCTATCATAAAATATATTTTTATGTACACTCCAGTGTAATGTAAAGCATATGCATGTTGCTACAAGGAAATCATATTGAAATCATTAACCATGTGTTGCCTCTCTACCTTAAATGTGTCGTATTTTACACTGAATTTTTCCATTATTGTCTGGTTATAAGCAAATATGTTTTTATGTATAGTTATATGTCTTCATATCTTTAAACTATTGGTTTACTATGGTAGAACCAGAACCTACCTTATTGGCTTATTTAACTAGTTAACTACAGCTACAGGTTCTTTGCAGTATATATGTTGCTTAGGTTCTACTGATTCATCTTTTTTTTCCTGTGATTTATGAAGTCATTTATTTACAGAAATGTCCAGAAAATATCCCAAAGTCAAACTAGCTTGATGAGCCACTCTATAATTTTTTTGCATAAAGAAGTTAAATTGTTGCCTTTTCCTACCCATAAGTTTCTGCATTCTGATATGCGCCCCTTGTTTGAATGGAAATCGTTTAGCTAAACGGTTGTATGGGTAGCGAACCTGAACATTTTGACTTCGTGGGTTATCAAAGTCACTTTGGATTATGGCATTTTTTTTCAATATGTCCTCGTGTTTTGTTTGATGCTAGTCTACTAGATGTAGAGTGCTATCTCTTTGCAGCAAAATCGGCAAGTCCTTTTATCTCAAAAAACATAGATTTTTTGGCCTTGTGTTTCTAGAAGCCCTGTGTTTTCATGGTGCCTTAGCGGGACCTAACAGCATCTCCAGCAGCCTCCCTAAATCCCACTCCCATGTCTCCATATGGAGATCCGCTCCAAAATATTCCCTCCGTTTCTCTTCAGTCTTAGCTATCCACGTTCCAGAACCATGACTTGGCTTCGAGATCTTATGGGTTTCAACTCTAGCCTACCCCAACTTGTTTGGGACTGAAAGGCTTGGTTGTTGTTGTTTGTTGTTGTATGTCTCTTCAGTCTTCACGCTCCAACAGACTCCATATTACAATCTCCTATATTGGTCTACGTCTTGGTTCATCTGTGCCACATGCTACATTTCCTATTACATCAGGAAAATCACCCCACACGGTAATGGTACGGATCATATGCAGCGACTAAATTGGTTCTCAATTGACCTTAAGTGACATGACCTGAGAACCGAGCAGTGTCCAGTTTGTTAGAGCACACGTCCGTGAGCTCACCCACTCGCGTCCGAGGCACAGTGGGTGTCTCATTTCTACCGAACAACATACAGTTAAGGAGGGAACATGTTATGCAGGACAGCTCATACATCAAGCCATACTACAGAAATCATTTAGACAAGAACCAGGAAAGATAATTTCTTTTCTAGAGGCAGTGTTCTCTGTAAGATATGATAATTAGTAAAGAAATCAAATAGAAGGAAGAAAACATTAATAGCCAGGAAAGTCCCCTTCAAAATAACCTTGTCATTGCCATTCCTTGCTCATGCTTGTGGTTATCCATGGCAGACACAAATTGATGTAGTTAAATTATTGAGAAAGAGGTTGGCATATTTCATTTTGATTTTTACACATGAATTAGATCACTTCGGTTCAAGTTGGAAAAAAATTATAGGTTTAAAGAAACAAGGAACAATGATCACTTCAGTTCAGGTTCACATTAAATGTGAATCCAAGGAATCCAATGACAATGGATGAAAGCACAAAATAAACTAAACCCAGACAGAATCTACAGAGCTAATTTAGTTACACTGACTTCACATGAATCTTTAGTAATATCAGTGAAGTTCATCAACCGACCAAGCAGTTTAATAAATGAACCATGAACTACTTAGAAGAGTGTGCATATCTATGCGAGATAGCTCAGGAAAAGGCAAAACAAAAATGTTCGAGATCAGCAGGAGACCATAGGTGACTAGCAGTCTCAAGCAAGACATCGCCCTTCTAGTCTATCCATTCCATGATGGAAGAAATAAACCTGCAAGCGAAATCGAGTGTCAGTCGGTCCAGCTCAGTGTATAGCATGTCATTTATGGTGCTGCTCATGTCTTCCTTTTTCTAACCTAGTTATTTATGATCCTGATTGTCATTGCAGTTGCACAGCGTGGATGATAACATTGGCAAGAGCAGAAAGATCATGGGTGCCATGGTGAGGAGGATGGATAGGAACAAGTGGATCATCGGATTGATCATAACCCTCCTTGTCTTGGCGATCCTAGTAGTCCTGTATTTCAAGTTTGTACATTGAGCGATTCCTTACTCTCCGAAAGCAGTTTTCTACCCAATCAGAACTGAGGAAGACAGCTGCATTTTCCAGTGTGTTCCAAACTTTTCATGTCAGCTTTTGTTTGGTTTTGAGGAACCATTTTCATGTGGACATGTTTGCTATGGTAAATGCATTGTTTATTAAAGAAATGTTGAGATGATGTGCATCTGTGTAGATAAAACATATCTTGTTTACAATGGACATGCAATGCATGCCCAGTTTGGATTTTGAATTTGAAGTTTGTTGTTCTGAGACAGAAATTTGAGTTATATATATTGAAATTTGAAGAGGCTGAGTAGAGAAACTTGGGTGGAAGAACATTAGTTGCTTGGTTTCAGCAGTGACATCTAATGTATCCGTGTGAGATGGGAGGGTGTCGTAGAAACACAAGGCTTTTTTATTCCAATTACTTCTCTCCTCTTGAGAAACTAGCTGAATCGTGAGTCTCGACACAATCTGTATTCCTGAGTCATGAGGTACATATAGTTACAGAGGAGGATCGTGTGGACGTGCAGAGGCACACGCAGGTGCATGCCGCCTATAGTGGATCAAGGCCCAACAGACTAGGAAGAATAACAACGGTATAATAAGCCTAGTCAACACCCCCCTGCAGTCTTAACGCCGTTATCAAGGACGTTGAGACTGTTTCTAAAATCTACAAAGACTGAACTCGGGAGCCCCTTAGTGAACACATCAGCAAACTGAGAAGTTGTAGGTACATGCAATATTTTCACTTCCCCAAGAGTGACACGATCTCGAACAAAATGGAGATCAATCTCCACATGCTTGGTACGTACGTTGGTGCTGCACTGGGTTGGACGAGAGATATACGGCGCTGATGTTGTCGCAGAAAACCACCGTGGCCCTTTTTGGAGGATGACGCAGCTCAGTAAGCAATTGCCTGATCCAAACAGACTCCGCAACACAATTCGCAACAGCTCTATACTCCGCTTCAGCACTTGACCGAGAAACAGTGGGCTGCCGTTTTGAAGACCAAGAAACAAGGTTGGAGCCGAGGAAGATGCAAAAACCAGAAGTGGAACGGCGAGTGTCCGGGCACCCGGCCCAGTCGGCGTCTGAATACCCAATGAGGTCATGCGTGGAGTTTCGGTGGAGTTGGAGCCCGAAATGAGAGGTGCCTTTGATGTACCTGAGGATTCGCTTAATGAGTTGGTAATGGGTATCACGTGGCGAATGCATGAAAAGACACACCTGCTGTACAGCGTGAGCTATATCAGGACGGGTAAGTGTTAGATATTGCAAAGCACCGGCTATGCTACGGTAATGAGAGGGGTTGGAGTATGGTGCACCCGCATGAGCTGAGAGCTTGTGTTTGGTGTCGATTGGTGTAGAAATGGGATTGCAATGAGACATGTGGGCTTTCTCAAGAATTTCAAGTGCATACTGTTGTTGGGACAAAAACAGACCAGAAGTGGTTCGATGAACATTAATCCCAAGGAAGTGGTGTATGTCTCCCAAGTCACTCATAGAGAATTCAGTTTTGAGGGAACGAATAATGGAGTGAAGAAGCTCGGTAGTGTTGGCGGTAAGCAAGATATCATCAACATAAAGGAGCAAATACGCAACAGAGGAACCGGTGTGGAGAATAAATAGTGTTGAATCACATTTGGAGGCAATAAAACCAAGAGAAAGGATGAATGTTTGGAATCTATGAAACCATTGGCGTGGGGCCTGTTTTAGTCCATAAAGAGACTTGTTGAGGAGACAAACATGATCAGGAAAAGAGGGATCAACGAATCCAGAAGGTTGTTGGCAATACACCACCTCATCAAGCGTACCATTCAAAAATGCATTCTTCACGTCAAGTTGATGAAGAGGCCAATTGTGGGAGGTGGCAAGGCTCAAAACCACACGAATGGTAGCCGGTTTCACAACCGGGCTAAAGGTCTCTCCATAATCCACACCAGGTTGTTGGCTAAAACCGCGAACAACCCACCTCGCCTTGTATCTTGAGAGAGAGCCATCAGGATTTATCTTGTGGCGAAACACCCATTTTCCTGTGACAAGATTAGCACCTGCTGGACGAGCAACCAGTCTCCAAGTGTCATTCTGAATTAAAGCTTGAAATTCATCATGCATTGCATTATACCAACATGGATCCTTTAGCGCAGTACGGTATGTAGATGGTAGTGGAGAAATAGTGGGAGATGTGGCAGAAAGCGTGAAGAGCCGTCGTGGCATTAAGAAGCCATCTTTAGCTCTTGTGAGCATACGGTGTGGATTTTCGGGGGGATTTACCGGGCGCGCCCCATGCGGGAGCAGGGGTGGACGTGGCAGCGTCGGTGTGGTGGGAGGGGAGCTGGTGGACGCGGCAGTCGAGGAAGATCCGGTCGGGGAATATGCCGCGGAGCGCGATCCCGAGGTGGATGCCTGGGCGCTGTCAGGGGAGAATCCCGGGGAGGATTGGGTGGATGCGGTAGGTGCGTTTGCGCGTGGAAAGGTGGACAGCTGGCTAGCGGGGAGAGGCTGGGTGCGGAAAGCGAGACCCTGCGGGTCGGGGCAGGTGGGATCAGGGGCGGGATCCGATGCGGGAAAACGCGGTGTGGCTGTTTTTGTGGCAAATTCGATGGGAACGTATGGAAATTGATTTTCCTCAAAGGTAACGTGCCGGCTGATGATAACTTTTCGCGTTTGCAAATCGAGACAACGGTACCCCTTATGATCCCGGGGGTATCCTAACAGAACACAACATGTTGATCGTGGGGCTAATTTGTGGGGAGAGGTAGCTAGGAGATTTGGAAAACAAAGGCACCCGAACGCTCTAAGGTGATCATACGAGGGATGAAGGCCAAAAAGAAGAAAATGTGGCGTGAGAAACTTAATGGCTCGAGAAGGACGAATATTAAGGAGGTACGTGGCAATGTTAAGGGCTTCCACCCAAAAAGCACACGGAAGATGGGCTTGGACGAGTAGAGTGCGGACTACATCGTTTGTGGTTCTTATGTGACGCTCGGATTTGCCATTTTGGGGAGACGTATGTGGGCACGAGAGGCGATAGGAGATACCGTGGTCAGAGAAGAATGTACGGAGGGAAGTGTTAAGGAACTCACCCCCATTATCACATTGAACACACTTGATGAGAAGATGAAATTGGGTGTATACGAATTGAATGAAACGTTGCAAGTGGGAGGATGTGTCTGATTTGTTGCGCAATGGAAAACTCCACGAGTAGTGAGAATAGTCATCTAAAACAATAAGATAGTATTGATATCCAGAGAAGCTCGGTACAGGGGAGGTCCACAAATCACAATGGATAAGTTGAAATGGAGTAGTGGTAAAAGACATGGATGGGGAGAAAGGCAAACGTGTGTGTCTTCCTAACTGACATGCCTCACAAATCGAGGATGAAGATGCTACTTTATTACATTCAGGAAGAACAGAATGAGCTAAACGAGACATTGTGGAGTTGCCGGGATGCCCAAGTCGTCTATGCCACAGAATGCTGGCATTGGAAACGTTGAGCGCCGAGAGCGAAGAAGGAAGCACGCCATGGAGTGGGTAGAGGTCGCCGGTACTATTGGATCTCAGAAGATTGGCCCTGGTAGCTAGGTCCTTCACAGTAAAACCGAACGGGTCAAACTCAATTGCAAGAGAATTATCAGTGGTAAGTTTCCTAACAGATATGAGATTTTTGACAATATCAGGGGTGACAAGCACATTATCGAGACGAAAGTTGTGTGGAGAAATGCGAGCAGAACCAGTGGTGAGGATGGGGAGTGAGGATCCGTTGCCAACTACAATGCGTGAAGAACTTAGCTTTAATGGAGAATGCAAGGAGGAGAGGTTACCAGGGTCGTTGGTGATATGGGCGCTGGCGCCGGTGTCGAGGATCCATGGCCCCTGGCCACCGTACGGGACGCCAGTGCTGCTCGGGGCAGCATGCATCAAGGCGTTGTGATCCCAAGAAGGCGCCATGGGGGCAGGCGCGTAGTGGCCCGGCATGGTGACGGTGTAGGCTTGAGTCGGTACACCGGGGCGTCCGCCGAGGATGCCGCCGGCGTTTGGCGCGATGAACGGAGGGCGACCTCCGTATGGGGCGGGGTAGACCGGCTGGTACGCCTGGTGGTACATGGGCTGGTGCTGGTACCAGCGCCCACCATTGTCGCGGCCACGGCCGCGGCCGCGTCCACGCCCCCCGCGCCCGCCGTGTTGACCGCCATTGTAGCCGCCTTCGTATCCGCCTTGGTGGACACCGTTGTGGCCCCCATTGTAGCCGCCCTGGTATCCACCATTGTAGCCTCCGTGGTGGCCGCCATTTTAGCCGCCGCGCTGCCCGTTGGGCTGGTGACCACCACCGTTGGGATGACCTTGGCCACCAGTGTGGCCGCCGAGGTTGCCGTTGGGTTGACCACCGCGGTCACCGCGGTCACCGGAGCCGGCGGCGCCATCGTGCGCGACCAGTGCTTGGGCGGCGGCGTCCAGAGCTTTGGAGGCGATGGAGATCTCAGCGATCTGAAGACGGGACTGGGCGTCTGCGAAGGAGGGGAGCGGCGTCTGCAGAATTTCGGCGTGAAGAGCGTACTTCTTGCCGATCCCGTCGAGGAGGCGCATGGTGAGCTGGCGGTCGTCGATTGGATCGTCGACGTCGGCGAGGGCGTCCGAGATCTCCTTCAGCTTGCCGCAATAGGCGCTGATGGACATATCGTTTTGCTTGAGTTCATGGAACTCCTTGCGGAGATGCATCGCCCGGCCGGCCTTGTTGGCGGTGAAGAAGGCATGGACGGCCGTCCATGTGTCGAAGGCGGTGGCCTCCTCCTTGAGAACAATCTGCTGGAGATCATCGGCGATGGTGGCGAGGAACCAAAGCGAGATGGTGATGTCGACCTTCCGCCACTCGTCGTCGGCGAGGTGAAGATCGATTTCTTCCTCCACGTGGTCACGGGCGTCGTAGCGGGAGAGGAGGGTGAGGATTATGTGGCGCCACTTGCGGTATCGTTTGCCGGAGGTGTCGAGGGAGAAGGAGATGTAGTTGAGCACGTTGATATTGTGGATAGAGACGGCAGGAGGGATGAGGGCCAGAGCGTTGTTGGCAGGGGCAGCCATTGCTGCGGTGAGGAAAGGAGAGGGAGGGGACAGGTCGAAGAAAGCGAAGCTCTGATACCAAGCTGAATTGTGAGTCTCGACACAATCTGTATTCCCGAGTCATGAGGTACATATAGTTACAGAGGAGGATCGTGTGGACGTGCAGAGGCACACGCAGGTGCATGCCGCCTATAGTGGATCAAGGCCCAACAGACTAGGAAGAATAACAACGGTATAATAAGCCTAGTCAACAAAACTAGTTACTATGAAGTTTTTTTTTAAACAAAGCAAATGACCTGCCATTTTCATTAATTAAAAAGACGAGGTGGCTGGTTAATTCCGTCCGAAATCAGGGTACTTTGAAGTTTTTGGACTGGGATCAGGTGACTTGCCCATGTCATGTCACGCTGTAACAATGCCCATCACATCTACCATTCAATCCTCATCCAAGAGACAGCACCAAATCGAAATTCAATCATTTAAGAATTTTTTTGAAAAATTCCAGTAAGTTTACAGCGTGACATGCCATGGGCAAGTCAACTGATCCCAGTCCGAAGTTTTCAGTTGTCTGGATGGATGAGACCCTTTAGTCATCAATAAAGAAACATTCGATTGCTCGGTATTATATGTTTCATTACTCCGACTTGTGTTAGTAACTCAATTTTCAGCGGTATGGATGATTTGTTTACACATTTAGATCGGTGAGTATGTACATGCATTTACCAAGCGGTATGGACGACTTGTTTGCACATTTAGATCGGTGAGTATGTACATGCATTTGCCAAGCGCTCAAGCCGTTGTGCATTGAGTAGAACCTGGTTCCATCACGCCTATTTGCTGAAAAAATCAAGCAGTCAATAGAGTGCGTGATTTAGAGTGAGTGAAAAAATCAAGTAGTTTTTAAATAAATAATTCTTCCTTCCAATTTTGTTTGCCCAAAAGACAACTTTTTCTCTCTCGAATTTGTCGAACCATTACACTGATTCACTAAATGATTATCAAGTGGTTCTTATTCAAAGAACCTTTGCCTTTAGAAGATTTGAACAGCGCACATGTTTTCCCCCCGGTGTTTCGATCCATGGAATAAGAGCATCCAATATATATGGCAAAAAGGTAAAGACTAAAACTTCAGCCACACGTTTTATGATCGATGTGATAGATCAATAGGGGATCCATGTTTTAATACCACTGATAGGCAGAATATTCGATGGTTCCTAACAGGTGCAAGCTTAGCCAAATTCACAGGAAACCCACTGAATCAACAGAACGGTGTCAGGTAAGGGCACAGACTTAGTTCAACTACGAGATCAAGACCGGGTTTCGTTTTTGTAGATAAGATTTTTACATCTCCGACTCCAACGTATGAAGAGCCCAAGAGATACTGGATCTAGACATATCTGGTCTTCCCATGAGATCCCTGTTTCTTCACCTGTGAATTCATCGTGTACAGATATGTCAAGCAATGATTGATGCACTTTCCAGTATGGTCTTAAAGTGAGAATTACACCATGCCTGATGATTTAAGAAATGAGTGTTTCTTTACCACTTTGAATGTTGACTGCAGGTTGGATAGATTCACAGGGCACTGTCCCTTCTCGTCGTACTCGTCAAACTCTCCTTCAGAAAGATCAATGTCAAATTCTGTCCCATGTACCTTAAAGAAGATGGCAATTGTTAGGCACACATATATTGTCAAATATAGCTATCAAGCAGTACACAAGGTAGTGATAGAGTATCCACAAATCAAGCTCTGAGTTTGATCGGAAGTTGTGCCTTTCATGTGGGTTAGAGCAGTAATTACTAGCTTGCTAAAAAGGCTTACATTGTGGAACGGAGGTAGTATTTCTTATATACTACGAGGTATGAAGAAACAAACATTCTGGAATGGCTCCAGAAGAACATAGAGAAATTATGGATTTGCAAAAGGAAAAAAATAAAGGGTGAATTGTTTTCCATTTGTCAAAAAGGACTGGCAATGAATAAACTACAAGGAATATCTGTGCTTTCAGATGCACTACAAACAGAGATGTCACTCTAATAGAATACATGATATAAAAAAAAATTCAGGAAAAATATGATACTAGTTCATAAGAAACAGATGCAAAAAACAAACAAAATATGTAGAAGCAACTTAAATTCAGAAACAAGTACTCTCTCCATCTCAAAATAAGTGTCATTGAGATGGATGTATCTAGATGCATTTTACTGCTAGAAACATCCATTTCAATCTATTTCACCGACACTTATTTTGAGACGGAGGGAGTACATAACAGTGAAACGAACTAGTCAAGCTCGCATCACACAAAACACAACATAAAGAGTGCAATTCTAGCATATGAATTGTCTAGACAAGATTAATTTACGGTAAACCTAGTACACTAGTTCAGCATATTTGCTGTCTGCAAACAAAAGTCCAGTGCCAAAAAACACTGAAAACAACAGTATAACTATACAGGTTATTAATACATGCGGATGTGGTGGAAGATCAATAAATACTTACAGTTTCAGCCTTCCAGCCATTACCAAAAGCAAACTCAATAGGTTCACAGCCTCTGCATTCAAAGACCATCAGACAAGCCTTCTCTCCTTTCTGGCTCAGCTCAGAAGTCAGTGGTGTTCCCTGCCCAGGAATCATCACAATTGATCCCTCTCTTGCACAAAACTTGCACTGAAAGAAAACCAAAACAAGATATTGATAAGACATCTAGCATATAATAAAGTATCTACTGAAACAAGTTTTTTTGCTCGTGTACACCTTCCCTAGAAAGATCAAGGGGAAAGACCAACAATGAGCCTTTGAAAAGTCATTCAGCAACATATTCTTTCATCAGGTACTAAAATAATTAGTTTTCAATTACACAAATCATGAAAAGCTTTGCAACAGAAGTACTAAGAAATGCTTAAGCTTCCAAGGAGACAACAACAGAGTAATTAGATTTTACAACACCGATAGTGATAAGTGCACCATAAGTACTGCTCTAGCAAAGTGCAGGTGTAACGATAGTACAATACCATGAAAAGAGTATTCTACCGACTAGTCTGTGTTTGGTCATCAAATAATAAAAATATGAAGTTCTTTATTTGGCAGAGCTCATTGTCCTTCAGCCATGGACTAACAAAAATAGTCCACTTAAAACAGCTAGCATATTACATGCAGCTGTAGCAGCACTATTAAAGTAACTCACATTAAGAAAAGCTGAATTCATACAGGAAATAATTAAACATTGAAAGGGAAATCTGGGAAATACTGTTGATCTACCTTCACATGGAGTCGTCCCTGTTAGTCTAAAACAAAACTTTCACATGGAAAGAGCTATCACTTAAAGACGATAAATTAATACAGGACTATGCTTGTAATTATTCTTTTTGTGGCCAAACATGAGAGCTGGCTCCTACTCAGAAGGACCATGATCTATCTGTCATGAACATAAATGTGTAACATAATATGTACATGAGAAATCATAGCACACAGCAATATAATGAAACATCAGGAGAATAAACATAAGCAGAAATTATTTATGCATTTATTATGATGCATTTTGATAACTTTTCAGAATGGATATCAAGTTATCACAAAACTAACAGCATGTAATGTGTAAAACAACAACCCAGATGTAAAAAAAGAAACCATGGCAACAAACATTAACTGAGGCACTCATCTCGTCATGAGAAGCAGGCAGCGGCAAAGTTACCTTGCACTCTATGAGCATACAGGATTCCACAGGAATCTCCTAAGTGTACAATATATACAAGGAAGCTAAAAAAGCCATTTTAAAGTACATAAGGACCTCAGTTTCCATACATTAAAGTACATAAGAAAAATTCATGAATCTTCAAATGATTACCTATTTACAAAATATTCTAGCCAAACGGGAGAAAAAAATAGCAAGAGAGAATTGTAAGAAGGCTCATACAGTCAAATAGGCAAAAAAATATTGTGTATGTGCTGTTTACACAAAGATTTTCCAGGTTGAAAACTCAAGTTTCATTAAGAAAACAAAAACAAACTGAGATCGCCCAATGTTCAGACTCATTATTTAAACGCAGGAAGTAGCAGAACTATTTCGAGCAGTGACAAACTCCCAGACAACACGCACAAGAATATGGACAACAAACAGGAGTTACAAGGCATAGTCATCATTCCTCGTAACTTAAACAATGTAAATGGTCCTCCCAAAATACGCCAATAGGTCGCTTCATGGCATCAATTCACTTTGGAATTGATTCATCCAAGAGAGGGGCATCCTTTTGTTAAAATGCAGTTAAAATATGTATATGCTAGATGCGGCATTGACGACCTCATAAGATTTTTTTTTGCTATTTTCACATGCAAACAGAATATTAATATCATATATAACCAACTCAAATATCAGTGAATAAAGTGCTCCCAAGAAAATTTAGTACCGAGACAAAATTGTCTAGTCTGCACTTACAAATTCACATGAAAATCACATTTATCACCACCCATTGGCATAGATTTAGAAGATCCTGACCAACTTCACACGTTAACAATATACCTTACCGAGCAAACAAATCATAGAAGACAACACACCTCTGTTCTTAAGTTCAAACACAAATATGACCCTCCGCCACACAACCAAATTCCCCATTTTTTAACAAGAAAAAAACTGAATCCAGGCCCTTCATAACACCCGGGATCGTAACAGTGTAAACAGACAACACAGTACCAAATCGTGTCTAGAAAAATCACGATATCAAATCCCACACAAAAAGCTCAACCTTATTAGTTCTGCGAAAAAAAAACACAACAGAGGAACACGCCGATGGATCCTATCAACGCACAAACACGCACTTCCAATCTCATCAACCAAACAACGCCACAAACAATATTTTACACAGACAGAAGCTAAAGCCACATATGAGTTGCGAGGAGGCATGCGATGACACAAGGTGGTACCTTCTGGACGAGGTTGGCGGTGCCTTTGCCGCTGGACAGCTCGACGACCTCGTCGAGGGAGACGCAGGTAGTCTTGGCACTCGTTTCCCCGCAGTTCTCGCACCGCAGCTGCGATCGGTCCGATACAGATAAACAGCCCCCCATCAGAATCATCGGAATCAGAGAGATGGAGAGGAAAGGGAGCGGTAGCGCGGAGTCAGAAACTGAACCTTGAAGTAGTAAGGGTAGCTGCGGTCGTCGCAGCCGCCGCGGGGCTGCAGGTTGGTGAGGCCGTCGAGCTCCGCCCCCACGAGCAGCGCGAAGAACACCATCTCCCCTTCGTTCGCCGGCGCTGGTGCCTCCTCGCTAGGGTTCGGGTTTTGGGCTTGCGGGTGTGGGAGACGAAGGCCTGGGAGGAGCAGAGCAGGTGGGGTGGGGGGGTGGGTTCGTGTGTTCGCTTTGCCTTCGCTCTGCGGGATTTAGGAATGGAGCAGAACGGAACGGGAGCGCCGGAGCGGAATATGTTCCGCCGTATCGGTTGCGTGTATAGCCGGCCAAACGGGCGGCACGGCACGGCCCGCGCGTGCCTGCGGGAAGCACGGCCCGTCAGGGCACGGCCCGTTAGGGCACGGCGCTAATCGTGCCGTGCCGTGCCAGCCCACGGGCTCGCTTTTTCATTTGGGCACGGCCCGGCGGCACGTATACGGCCCAGCGGGCCACTTTGAGGCACGGCAGCCCGCCCAGGCACGGCACGGTAAGGCACGATTAGTGGCTAATTAGGGGGTAATTAGCCCATTACAAGTGTAATTTGGCCTATTTTTAAGCTGTTTAGGCATAATTGATCGTTTGAGAGTCATTTTAGTCCGAAAAAATTCATTTTTTTGCTATAAAAGGGGCTGCCCACCCGGCGTGCCAGCCGTGCTCGTGCCGTGCCACGGGCTGGCACGAATACGCCGTGACGTGCCGGGCCGGCCCGCGTGCCGCGAAATGAAGTCACCTATTTGGCCACCTATAGTTGCGTGACGCGTTGCACGATGTTTCGAAATAAACTGGACTGGAATGCCCCTGGATTTACGTGCACGCAGGTCATTCCCTTTTGAGTTTTTTTTAGGAGAATCATTCTTTTTGAGTTTTATTTTCCTACTCGAGTTTGTTCTAGGACCTCTCACGGAGCTTTTTTTTTCTTTAGAAAATGAGCCTTGATTCTTCGTTACTAGACGGGTTAGCGCGCTTCGCCGCTCCGTCTACCTATCGTCCTTGCATGCAGTGGCTGGTGCGATACATGTGTCATGTTTCGTTTTGGTTATAGCATGTTTCAGCGGTTGCTTTGATGATATAATCGTGTACACTCGTGAATGTTGATCTTTAGTTTGCAAATCCTTATTTTCACGTGACACATGCATCACATTATGTAATCTTAATCTTTAGCTTGCCAACGGACAACAAAATATATATCGAAAAGATCAGAACTGCTTTCAATCTACATCGATTTAGCAAACACTTGTCTAATAAGCATAACATTTAGAGGTTTATCTGCAATGCCATATATTTGGGAAGAACTTGTTACCATAGAAATTATGTCCATGGAGAAAATAAAACATGGTTTACCTTATCAGGAAAATGTCCTAGATCCATGTAGTATGACAATTTTTATTACGACTCTGGTAATCTGAGTGTCATATCTAATAAAAATTCATGCTCCCATCCTTTAATCCTTCTTTTTCTAGATCTCCATCTTTTAATCTAGAAAGCATGAATCATCAACATTAGATGGAGCACGGTTCCCTAGCAGGGAAGAAACCTAGTGGGCTGATGTTGTATATTTATAATGATATAGTCAAACATTTAGAAACCCCAAAAGCAAGAAACACATGCGCAGACATTCCAAATATCAGTGGTCTGCCAACCAGCTGAATAGTAGATTCAGTACCTAACTGCACCGTTCTTTGCAAAGACAGATCAATATGTTTCTTCGAATGCCTCATAAAGAAGTAAAAAATCAATTAAACTATAAAATGACAAACGTTTCAAATAGGGGAGGATTCTCACCACAATTAACTTGGGACACTAGGAAATTAAAGTTTATTGTGACGCCGAAAATGAGGAATTTCAGTATGACCAGAAATAAGACTTACAAATATGAGTTCGATATATAACACCCCAAATTTTGTGGTACACATGTCTGCAATGAAATGAAGAGTGGAGTTCAAACACCTATCCAATTTTCTTGGGAACCGCCATATTAAAAATAAATTAATACATTATTACAATTGTTAACAAAAATCTCGTTCCATAGGCGGACATGTCGTTGTTCAACACCCATTTGTTATCGGAATTTCTCTTCATCTTACCTTATTAATTTGAGGTTGCGGCTTTACTCAATGACTTTCTTATTAAAATGGAGATCCAAACTTTTATATAACAAGGACAAAGATAGCTTAACCTTCCTGTTGCAATTGTTGACCCGGGGACAGAAGATTGTCCCCTTTTTTAATTAACTACACATATAGCCTAGATACTCTCCTTAAGATGCACATAGGATATAGGCAAAATATGCCTCGCCACAAAGAACTTGACAAGTGTCAATTTTATTGAAAAGTGAAAATATGGCAATCCTGCCATATCTAGTATTTGGTAGCGTATAAATTATTGCTCTGGTGATACCATGAATAAATACAAATTTCAAGAGTTATCTATAATCAGACATCACCCATGCAACCTGAAATCCTAAATAACCTGAAATTGCTCTCCGAACCATTAGAGGCATGAAACCTCCCGTGTTAGCAAAAATATTTGTAATTAGTCGACATATTTATTACATCTTGATTCTTCACTTTTGGTGATGCTGAATTCAAACAAAAACAAGGATAAACATGTAGGAAAACCACTGTGCTGCTTGAAATTTTCTATGATCAATGGACCCAGCTTAAAATACAAATTACAAGCTTGTGTTGCAACGGTGGAGGTCCGTCCGGAACCTAATGGTGACCATCTTCAAGAAGGTCGCGGAGGAGATGAGGTAGATGTATAGCAGGTTGACAGTGGTCCGACGACTGAGACCGACGCTCTGTCTGAACACGCGAGCCTGTAATATTTCCGGTGGCGACGAGTGCGAACATGATAGCGTAGACGACATTGACAGAGATGAGCAGGACGGACCTCCTAAGCCGGCCTGGCGCCGCCTCCGTTTGCAAGCAGTTTCGGAAACTGTGTAGTGGCACAGGAACACGTTGTCCATGACGAAGTTGCCGCAAAGGCGAGCACATGACATCTCTGGGATGTCGTCCTCTGTCGGATATATACTGACTAGGGGTGTATCTGATGGTGTCCTAAAGAGCCGGATTACCAGGGTGGCCTTAAAGGTAATGGATCATGGTCCATTAGACGGCCCAGTAAGCTGACGCACAGAATCCGGATTCTAGAAGAACCCGGACCACGGCCCACGTGGTACGGCTTGGAGTATAAGGCAGATCCTGCCTTCCAAGTTAGAAACTTAACGTAGTCTTCTAGATTTCCTTTCTGTAAGGCCTAACCCGGCTATCTATATAAAGCCGGACGGGAGAGAAGAAAGATACGAACAGTCAGCTAGAAGCCAACTCGCCGAGAAGTTGATCCTCGTCGAGTAGCTAAACCAACTCACATTGTAATTTGTATACTTCAGTCTTCAACCCTGATTTAGTGAGATTGCAGGAGTAGAAACGCCGCCTAGTTGCGACGTACCGAACCTGGGTAAACTTTGGTGTCCCTGGTTGTCATACTACCATGTTCCCCCCCCCCTCCCCCACGTCTCTATCAGTAGTCTCATGGAACCCCCGTCTATGAACTCTACTACGATATCTCGACAGTTGGCGCCCACCGTGGGGCTAGCGACGTCAGGCGTTATGTTCCGATCGGGGATACTTGGCGGAATCGGCAGTACCATAGCTGTCGGAAGCTTAGAATTCGACAACGCTGTCGGGCGCTTCCTCGACAACGGATCGTACATGCCAGCAAGGAATCATATGGTAAGTGCCTGCGTTTTACCGATTGGATCTGCAAACATCTTTATCGGATTAACTGCAGAGGCAATGGGATTCTGTGGTGGAAGTAGATTTATCCCACCCGTCCTATACCCAATTGAAGAAAACTATGATGTCGGATTTTGCGCAAATCGCCAATATCCTGCTGAATTTGCCGCCTCTTTGGAGATGTCTGCAATAAGATCGCACTTTATTGGTATGGTGCAATCAGAGATCGCCGAAAACACAGACGAAAGCAATCCCGTGGAAGAGGCAGAAGAAAACTGACGAAGGCATGGATCCTGGACCCTGCGGGTAAGGACACCCCATCTCAGGCCCAAGGTTAACGCCCAAGAAGAGGAGCCCTTGGAGTGTTCCAGAAAGCCCACGTGAAGCCCACCCGCACTGCCTTGCGGGTTAAGATTAGGAAACCTGTAACCGACCTAGGGTTAGAGTTCGAGTCCTCTCCGGGTAGGGTTTGAGACCTGGCCACCTATATAAGGCCACGAGAGCCACCGGAAGAGGACCAAGCAATACCGCAACACCAAAGCCTTGAGCTCGAGATCATACTCTCGAGTCGAGCCACCATCATTGTAACCGATCTACTCGATTAATACAGATCGGCAGAGGCAGGACTAAGGGTTTTACCTCCACGAGGGCCCCGAACCTGGGTAAATCTTGCCCCCTGTTTAGCCGACGATCGCCACCAACGCTCATGGGTTCTCCTATTCGAAACCCTATGGGTTCACCCGAGGGATTTGTAGAGTCTGAGATTCGACAATTGGCGCCGTCTGTGGGAACGGCGGGCGCTGGATCACCGGCATCTTCGGCTTCATCGACAACCAATTCTCGTTGGAAACCCTCGACTGCGGCTCCGTACAATCCTATACGGATCGGATCTGACGTGGTCACCCCTCACTCGCCGGAATCACGCCCGGTATTCGACGATCTGGAGAGGAGCGTCACCTTGACGTTCGGGAGCCTGAAGTACGTAACTGACAGGGATGGAATTTTCCACTTCCCGGAAGAATCAGGATCTGAATCAGGAGCCGTCGACTCGTGCCTTCATCTGGAGAAAAGCGGCGAGTCCATCCGCTTCAACGCCAACGACTACCATACCCTCTCAACAGAGGAACCTTCTCGAGTCCAACGAGCCTTCTGATCTACGCCTAGGACGCACGAGCCACAACTGGCTCAAGTCTGCATGGCAGGATCGGAGCAACCCCCGGAGACCGAACATAGCGCAGCAGAACGCGCCATAATCGGCGTCTCGCGAGACGCTTGGGACCGAGCCAAGGAGGCTATGCGAACGAGCAAGCCACCCGCGGCGCAATCCCCACACGAAGATATGGTCACCTACCACTATCATCTGGTGAGAGCAGCCGCAACTATCAAGGATGCTCGGATAGATCTGGCCCGTCGAAGAAGAGCGGCGGATGAATCAAGTCAACGACGAGCTGAGCTATCCCTAGCATCCTCGGTCGGTACCCGACCCGCGAGGAAGGGATACGCATCTACATCCAGGAATATCGAGTCCTTAGGCGGGACCAGCAGGTCGGTCGCGCCCTTCCTCATGCGAGTTGATGATGACGGGAACGTCTACCCGCAAACTCCTGCCGCCGCGGTCCTGGCCGCAGCAACTTACATGCAGATGAACCAGCCGATGGAGAGCGACCCTCGGGCAGAGCAGTATAAACAAGTGCGCAAGGGGCTAGGATTGGCAGCCGCAAGGCTCGCCTCCTACGACCGCAGGAAGGCCGCGGAGCAGCTGGAGAAGGAAAAAGAGAAAGAAAAAGAGGTGTCCCGCAAGCATAGGAGCACTTCGCCAAGGAGAGACAAGTCGCCACGCCGGGGTCGAGGAAAAGAAGCTCGACGCCGCGGCGACAGTCGAAGCAGCAGCGAGGACATCCCGAGAGACAAAAGCTCGCGACATCACAGCAGCCGCTCGCGAAAACGAAGCAAGGAGCCTAGGAAGGATAATGACCGCGACCAGCCAGGATACGACGCGCGATCAGACCTCGCACAAAATAGGGTGGACAAGGCAAGAGCAGCGCGATATAGTGAATGTTCTTCGTTTGGCTCTTCGGATGACGAAACCTGCGGTGCACTTTGCTTCGCCCGCAGCATCCGCGAAGCACCCCTACCCAAAAGATTCAAGCTCAGCACGGAAGTAACAAAGTACGATGGCTCACTCCAGCCCTCTTCGTGGCTAAACGATTACCTCACGGCAGTAAAATGCCAACGTGAGAACAAGAACACGGCTATGCAGTACCTCAATCTACATCTCGTTGGCGCGGCCCATAGCTGGTTGGAAGCGAGGCCAAGATCCTGTTACGCATCATGGGACGACCTGCACCGCGACTTCTGCAAAAACTTCCAGTCGACCTACAAGAGACCAGCCACCATTGAAGAATTGCGAGCCTGCAAGCAGAAAAGCAGCGAGTCCACTCGCGAGTATATCCACCGATGGACCACGCTCAGGAACACTGCGGGAAACATCTCGGAAGAAGTAGCGGTTTAAGTCTTCGCGAAGGGCGCCCGACGAACTGCTTTCAGAGAAGAGCTAGGTAGAGCCGCACCCAAAACTATTGGGGAACTGATGATCATAGCCGAAAAATGGGCTAACGGAGAAGACGCGGTGCGCAATGAGAGAGCATCATCGCCGGCACCCGAAGAAGATCGCCACGGTCGAAGAAAGAGAAGAAAATACTACGATCACGAGGATCGGGAGGAGATGGTAGAGGTGGAATTCACGCGAAGTCGCGATACCAGACGCCGTGGAAGTCGCGAATGGAGACCGAAAGCTGAAGACAAAACTCCCGAGGAGGACGTCGATGCATACTGCCCGCTACATCTATTTACAGATAAGCGCACGGGCAAAACTAAGGAAACACATCTTCTTAAGGATTGCCGAAAGTTTATCGAAATCTCATAGGCCTTCTCGAGGAAAAGCAGACCGGCAGCCAACAAAATTACCCACCGCTTCCGGGAGCAGGACACCAAGGATTCCAGCCGCCACAGCCCCTACCTCCACCAGCAAATCCAAACATGGCGTTGGCCGCACTGCCTGCGCCACCCGCACAAAACACCGGAGCCAACGCGTATCCGAACCCGGCAGGACAATTAGCAATGATCCAGAAGGTATGTTCATCACGCAGAGCTCAAAAGACTAACACGAGGCAGTTATACATGGCTGTGCAGACCCCGCCAACAAGGCCCGAATATCTGAAGATGGAGGACCAATCGATCACATTCTCAATGAAAGATCACCCACCACGATTCTATCGACCAGGACACGCCGCCCTCGTAATCCAAGCACAGATTGGCAACTACGACTTGGCCCGCGTATTCATGGATCGTGGTTGTGGCATCAACATTATCTACGCGGACACACTCCATCGGATGAACAGGAACCTGGATGGCCTTGCGGAATCAGAAACATCCTTCCACGGGATAGTTCCGGGAAAGGCAATCCGTCCACTCGGAACAATTAACCTAGAAGTTGTGTTGGGCAATCAAAGCAACTACAGAAGAGAATTCCTCGACTTCGAAGTCGTCGACTGGCCCTCACAGTACCACGCCATCCTTGGTCGAACAGCGTTCGCCAGATTCATGGCAGTACCACACTACGCGTACCTGAAGCTCAAGTTACCTGGAGAACACGGTCTTATCACCATCGACGAAGATTTTCAGAAATCCAACAAATGCGACATTGAGTTCAACGAGATCGCAAAATATTTTGGGATGCAAGAAGAATTGCAAGAGCTGGCAAAAACCACGGATCACTCCGTGATGCCCCTCACGAAGAAAAACGCGCCTGAATTAGAGTTCAGCGCCAACAGCGACACCCTAAAACATCAGGTGCACCCGACAGATTCTGTGAAGACAGGGATGGTCTCAACTACCCTCTCGCAAGCATAGGAAAGCGCACTTGTCGAACTCCTCCGTGAGTACTGGGAAATTTTTGCCTGGACGCCCTCAGATATGCCGGGAATACCCAGGGAGTTCGCCGAGTACTCACTCGAAGTTTTCAAGGATGCAAAACCCATCAAGCAGACCACTCGACGGTTCTCAGAACCCAAGCAGAAAGCGCTTGGAGAAGAAGTAAATAGATTGCTAGCCGCAAAATTCATCAGGGAGATCAAAATATCCACCTGGTTAGCAAACCCGGTGTTGGTCCCCAGAAAGAACACTGACATCCTTCGAGTGTGCATTGACTACACGTCATTAAATAAGCACTGCCCCAAGGATAACTTTCCCCTCCCGCGAATCGACCAGATCGTGGACTCTACTGCAGGCTGTCAGCGCCTCTCCTTCCTGGACGCCTATTCAGGATATAATCAGATCTGGATGAAGCAGGAAGATGAAGAAAAGACAGCATTCATCACACCACACGGTGTATACTGCTACACGACAATGCCCTTCGGGCTCAAGAACGCAGGCGCAACATATCAGCGCTGCATGCAAAAATGCCTCGCCAAGCTCATTGGCAAGAACGTACAAGTGTACGTTGACGACATCATCATCAAGACTCGAGTAGAGGACACACTCCTCGAGGACATTAGAGAAACATTCGATGCCCTCAAAGCATATAGGATCAAACTCAATCCGACAAAATGCGTCTTCGGCGTTCCAGCAGGAAAACTTCTCGGGTACCTGGTATCCACCAGAGGCATCGAAGCCAACCCAGAGAAAATACAAGCAATCTTGACAATGAAGGAGCCAACCAATCTACGCGGAGTCCAACAGCTCGCAGGGCGACTAGCCGCCTTGAGCAGGTTCATTGCACGATTGGGTGAGCAAGCATTACCCTTCTACAAGCTGTTAAAGAAGACGGACAAATTCGAGTGGACACCAGAAGCTAAACAAGCATTCGCAGACCTGAAGCGATCGTTGCAAAGCAGGCGCATTCTTGCAACACCGCAAGAAAGGGAGCCACTTTACCTGTACCTAGCCGCCACAAACCAGGTCATCAGCACGGAAATCGTAGTCGAACGACCCGGGGAGGGCAAAGCATATGGAGTCCAACGACCGGTCTATTACATCAGTGAAGTGCTCTCGCCATGCAAGCAACGATATCCTCATTACCAGAAGCTCGCATATGGAGTTGTTCTTACAGCTCGAAAACTCAAGCACTATTTCCAGGAACACGCCATCACAGTGGTTAATGATGCGTCACTCGGTACAATCATGAACAACCCTATGGCATCCGGAAGAATAGCAAAGTGGAGCATCGAGCTGGGCGCTTGGGACATCACCTATGCAGGACGTAACGCAATCAAATCCCAAGTACTCGTGGAATTCCTAAGCGAGTGGACAGAGCTACAAACGCCCGGACCGCCTGAGTACACGAGCAACTGGATAATGTACTTTGACGGGTCCAAAAGAAATGAAGGAGCAGGAGCTGGAATCGTCCTAATATCACCTAGGGGAGACAAGCTGCAGTATGTCCTACGATTGGACTTTCCACCCGATGATCCAGCATCGAACAACGACGCATAATATGAAGCCATGTTGCATGGGATGAAGATGGCAGTCGCCTGTGGAGCCACTCGACTGATGATCTACGGCGACTCCAATCTCATCGTGCAGCAGACAATGAAGGAATGCGACGCAATCGCTGAAAACATGATCGCATATCGTGACATGTACAACCTACTCGAAGGGAGTTTCAAAGGATGCGAGCTGAAGCACATTGCGAGATCCAGCAACAAAGAAGCAGATAGGCTGGCAAACATGGGTTCCACAAACACACCCATACCGCCAGGGATATATTTCGAGCGGATGACTAAGCGATCAGTCAAAATCAAGAAAGCTGCAGGAGCACCCGTAGCACCAGAAACAGAGGTCAGCCCGCAAGTTGCCATCATCGAGCTTATTCATAATATCTCGCGGCAAGTTTTTCTGGTCAAGCCAGTCTGGACGCAGAAATATCTCGACTACTTGTCCGCCAAACAGCTCCCGGCAGATCCTCGCGAGGCTCGACAGATAATCAGACGCAACAAATCTTTTTGGGTGGTCAACGGAGAATTATATAAACAAAGCATCTCAGGTATACTCCAGCGCTGCATCACACCCCAAGATGGCAAGGAATTACTCCAAGACATCCACCAGGGAGACTGTGGACATCACGCTAGCTGGAAAGCAATCATGGGAAAAACTTTCCGAGCAGGATTCTACTGGCTCACAGCAGCCAGCGATGCAAAGGAACTGGTCGACAGGTGCGACGCTTGCCAGCGATTCGCACCAAAACCACATGCACCCGCTACGGAATTACATATGATACCCATCGCCTGGCCCTTTGCACAATGGGGGCTGGACATGGTAGGACCACTACGCAAGTCCACGCCGGGTGGATACACACACTTGCTGGTCGCAGTTGACAAATTTACCAAGTGGATTGAGGCCATGCCAGTAACCTCGTCTAGCACCCAATGCGCCGTCAAATTCCTTGACTCCATCGTATGCAGATTTGGAGTACCACACGACATCATTACAGACAATGGTACTAATTTCACAGCCAAGGAAACACAGCAGTTCTGCGAAGAAAAGGGCATCAACTTCAAATTTGCCTCAGTTGCCCATCCACAAACGAACGGACAAGTCGAAAGATCGAACGGCTTAGTTTCAGCTGGCATCAAGAAGCGTCTACTCGATCATCTACATCCAGCAGCAGGACATTGGGCCGAAGAGCTACCCTCCGTACTATGGAGCCTTCGCACAACCCCAAACCGATCCACAAACTACACACCATTTTTCATGGTATACGGGGCGGAAGCAGTCCTTCCCGAAGACGTCAGATTCAGCGCCCCACGGGTTGTTGCCTACAGCGAAGAAACCTCCAACAAGGCACTCACGGAAGATATGGACGCACTCGATGAAATGCGCGATATTGCACTCGCAAGATCCGCAGTATATCAACAATCACTGCGAAACTATCATAGTCGCCGCATACGCCACAGAGCATTCGTAGTGGGAGATCTGGTGCTGCGACTTAAGCAGAAGGAAGGACACAAGCTCGAGCCACCATGGGAAGGACCCTTCATCATACACGAAGTTATCCCAGGTGGAGCCTATAGACTGAAGAACCCATCGACTGGAGGCATCTATTCCAACCCTTGGAATATCGCGCACCTCCGCAAATTTTATCCCTAGATTTATTTTATTCGCAATAATAAGGCTATATTAGCCACTCTTGTAGCTCGAATACATGACTTCTCAGTCATCGCAATAAAATACATGGTTTCTCAACCATAGATACCCGAAGATTATTCATCCTTACATGCTAAAAGCTACAGGTATACACCCCAAAAACACACGGGGGCTATGCCTAAATTCAGCATCACAGGGAAACTTCTATATACAAGGTTACACACCTTACAACAGTTTTTACAAACTACACAGCTCGACAGGATATATACATCCTACAATTACACATGGCGCTAGGCATTCTCGGCCGCCAGCACCCGATCTACTTGGTTAGAGGTCAATCGAATGATTTCTTCCGCTGCTGGACGAACAACCCTATAATGCGGAGAAATATCGTCGATTTGACCGTCAGGAAGTCTAGCTATGGAGTTGAAGTTCACTTCAGGATGCCATAATCGGACAAAGGCGAGAGCCACCACCGAGCCGCAAGTCATTTGATTGCGAACACACTCGCGAATCTCTCCCTCTTGCCCGAACACCCTAAGAAGATGACTCCAATCCTCAGGACCCCTTTGCAGCGGATAGAAAGCAGCGTTCACTGCAATCAAGACCTCGTGAAAGGAACTCACGAGTATCTTCGCCTGGATGATTCGGAACTTCAAGGTAGCCAACACAAAGCCTCGACTACGATCAGACCAAAAATTGTTCGCATGAGGCTTTGAGCTGCTAGCTTCTTGAAAGATGTGGTTTTCTACCCAGCGTTTCTCATCCCTGTCATCCGGCTGAACAACTGAAAAGAAAAGTTTCACGATCAACAAAGGAAACAAGACAAAGGAGATTCAGGGGCTGTATTACTTACACAGCAAATCCCTAGCAACAGAAGCCAACTCATCTATCAAAAATTGTTCACGCTCAGTCGCCAATTTTTTCTTGGACTTAGCGACATTGGCTACCCCGCGCAAGGCTTTCAGCTTGCGCTCACCTTCAGAAACCCGATCACGAAGACCCGCATAGGTCCCAACAGCAGCAACAAGAGGATTTGCCGGAGCAGCGGGTCCACCTGAAGGCTCCGCGGCAATCCCAGCAACCTGGAAGAATACAAGGAAAGTAAAGGAATAAGATGCCCTATTCGAGATATATCAAACCGCTTATTCGACAGGTGCTCGGGGGCTACTCCCATCGGGAGGAAACACACAATCGCAGGAAGCATTTCAGAAGAACATCTCGATTAAGACAATGGAAATACGGGAGCACATCCCAAGGTTCATAAAAATCGATGAGACTAAGTACAAGAAAAAGATACTAAGGAGCTAAAGTGGTACTGCCACTCGTGGCAGTGGTCCCTCCCTTAAGACGAGCAAACAACTCAGATAACTTCCGAGCGAGGACTCCGGCTGGCTCGCCAAAACGACGAAGCCCTACCTTTTTGCCCGTGGAAGGATCGACAGGAAGATCCGAGTAGGCCTCCTCCAAGCCGCTAACTCCATGCGCCAACGCAAACTGGATGACAGTCTCCGCCCCAGATTCCGACTGAGCGATCGCGTAGGCATCAAGGAGATTGCTCTCCGAGAAGATCTTCAGCAGATCACCTAGCGCGGGTGGAGACACAGCATTGACGAGGAGGCGGCCATGCAGCTGCGTCAGCACTCGAGTGGCATCACCAACCAAAGTGAAAACTCCTTCGGCATGCCTCCTGAGCTGAGCGAGAGAATCGGTCAGCGCGTCCACCCGCTGGACTCCAGGAACCTCCAGTGGAGCACCCAGAAGACCTGCAAAATAAAAACGTCAAGGCCCAGAAAACTCACTGGGATAGAAGATAAAATCGTAAGACAAAAGTAACTTACCCGCAAAACGCTCGGCAAGAGGACGAAGAAAGCTGACAAGATCGGCGTCCGCCTTGGTGCCAGCATCCTCCAAGATCTTCAGATCATCCTGGGCAGCCGCGAGCTTTCCTTCGCAATCAGCCGACAACATGCGGGCAGACTCGAGCTCCCGTCGGGCAGTCGCCAACTCTGCCTCTTGAGCTGTTACCCGAGTGGAGGCACTCTCCTTCTCCGTCTTCAAAAACTCAAGTTGAGCTGCACAACGAGATTTATCAGAGCCGAAAAATTGATGGAAGAACAAAAACAGGAAAAGATGGTAAACTTACTTTGAAGAAGCTCGTTTTCTGAGGCGAGTCGATTACGGTCCGCTCGAAGGATCCCGCATTCCGACTCAGCGAAAACAACACGGCGACCAATCGCCGCAAGGGAGTCAACAAGCGACTGCAAAGAACATGAAAATGGAAGAATCAGAAGAGTGAAATTTGAGCCTATACCCGATTGCAAACATTCGAGTATATCCTCGGGGGCTACTCCCATCGGGAGCACTGCCGTGCACCCGATAAAACTAAGAAGAAGGAAAAGACAATCTCTGAGCCTGTAGCCGATCGCATGCGTTCGACTACAGCCTCGGGGGCTACTCCCATCGGGAGCACTGTCGTGCACCCGATAACAAATCCAAGGATGTTAAAGCATTAAAAGGCGAGTAGCGGAATTTACCTGGCCCTTAGCAAGGGAGAGGGGATCCGCCGAGCTACCCGACACCTCTTTTGAAGCCGAAGCTCCAGCAGCAGAACTGGGAATTCTGTATTCCGTAGTCGCCGCGTTGGGAGCTACACTTGGTGAATTTTTAACGGTGCCGGCAGTAGGAGTCTCACCTGCAGCTCCCTCTTTGCTCCTCCTCTCGGGAGGAAGGGAAGAGGCGTACCTGCGAGGACTGATAGCTTGCATGCTGCAATAAAGACAAAGTGTCAACAAGATGTGAAAGGAAACGTTTGACTAAGAACAAGGAGAGAAACTTACTCGTCATCATCGTCCTCCTCATCCAGCATATCCGCATTCCAGGCGGTTTGGATTACTGGGAACGAAGGGGAGGGGTCGAGTGAACGCAGCGGAGTCCAAGGAGTTGTCTTTGGAAGTAGCCTCGTCATCCTCCACTCGACGGTGTTTGCGATGGAGAAGACCGCCATTCGAGTCCTCTGCGTCATCCGAAGAATCGTGCTCGGAACTCGAAGAAGCGTTGGCAACACTGGTATCGGCCGGGCCGTCCAGGTTACTCGCCAATAACTCCGAGGCCTCCTCCCCAGACACTGGAGGGTAGCAGGTGGCCATGGATAAACTCTACAGAAGAAGACAGAATAAAAGCGAGGGAAAATTCAGTCGACCGAAATTCAAAACAAGGAAAAGTTAAAGAGAAAAGGAAAGATGAACCCACTTCAGATGGCGGAGGCCTTGACGCATCGAAGGCTGCGACTGTGCAGTCAGGGAATTTTTCTCCCACCTTCAAGCTGGTGATGGCCGCAATCTTTTTCTCGAACTCGACGTTCGAGAGCTCTTCACGGCTCACACGACTGGGATCCTCAGAGCCCTGGTACTCCCACATCGTTGAGGGTCTGCGCTGCAGGGGCTGAATTCTGCGCTTGAGAAAGATGCTCGCCAGGTGCAGCCCGTTTAGCACGACTCCAGCAGCTTGATCACGGAGGGCAGCCACCCTTGCGAGTAGCGGCGTGATGACCTGGTTTTCTTCAGCCGACAACTTGTGCGCCCAGGATTTCCGTCTCTTCAAGACAGCGAACGGGTGGAATTCCTCGATCCCATCCGAGCTGTTGTCGATGACGTAAAACTACTTCTTTCTCCATCCCTAGGCGGAGTCGATGAAGTACATGCCAAAGTAGCCGTTCTCCGACTTCGCCTGAATCCCGAAGCCACCCGTGCGTAGTGGCTCGCCGGGCTCAGATTCCACCCGCGACTTCTCGCGGAAAATTCAGACCTTGAAAAGGGCCTTCCAGAGGCCCCAGTGTGGGCGAATGCCCAAAAAGCATTCGCAGAACACGATGAAGCACGATATGTGCTGCACCGCATTCGGAGGAAGATCGTGGAGCTGTATGCCATAGACATACAGCAATGCCACGAGGAATGGATTGAGAGGAAGAGAAAGACCGCACGACACGTGGTCCGCGAAGACCACGCGTTCGTTCGCGTGCGGGTTGGGTACCTCCTCCTTCTTGCCGAGGCGCACCCGCTTCTCGGACTCCGCAGACAACAGCCCCTCCCGCTGCATCTCCTTGATGCTTTTCGCCGTAGTGTTGGGCGAACGCCAGTCGCCCGAGCGCGGTGCAGGTTGTGCCGAAACTTCCCCAGACGCGGAAACGGCAGCGCCACGTCTCTTGCCTCCCGCCATCGCTGCTAAGCACGAGCTCGAGGAGAGAAGGGAGACGAGCGCGAGTAAGAAGATGAACTGGAAGACGAAGGCTGGGAAAGTTTCATCGCTTCACCAAGACCCGTATTTATACACGGGACTACTCGATCCTGGCCACTCGATGCGCCACGTGGCGTCCATCGCAGCCACCACGTGCTAAGACGAAACGAGGAGGCGGTGGATGTTGTTTCCTGCCACGATCTTAACAGTAGATCGTGCGCATTTACTGCGCGGTTCGCGTGAAAACCGGGAACGACGTCTCGTTTCCGGTCAAAAAGCTGACTAGGTGGGTCAGCACTTCTGCTCTCGCTCCGTCACGTCCCATCGGGAGGACAAAGTGCGCCATGACGTCATAGCGTGCATCATCAAACTGAAGAATATTTCGAATGAAGAGTTCAAACACGAAAACAACTTCGTATGAACAAAACCTCTTCGGATAAGAAAATCCAAACATGGAAGCAACTTTTCATGGACAAATCAAGAAGAAAGATCTCTCTCCAACAGAGAAAAAATACCCTACACACGAAAAACTCTTTCGTATGGGCACAACATCCCAAACATGAAAACTCTTTCATATGGGCATAAAACTCCTAACACGAAAACTCTTTCGTATGGACAAGGAACTACAAGCTTAAAAATTACGCGAGTAGGCAGAACCTGCCTTTTCATTCACATGATATTTACACATCATAAACCTGGATTGTTCGGCCGACTAGGCACATCCGGATGCCATATTCTTTCGAATATGAAGGTAAGACCCGAAAGATCTCTCTTAAGGGCCTGGAATCGCACTCAAGCTGCGTCCTCCGGTATGATTCCGTGTCAACAACACGAAGAAAAATCCTAGCGGACGCGCCGGGTACCCCATAGGTTAAGTTCGACTCGATAAGACCACAACGGCCCAGTCGCAACAATCACCTCATCGGGTTTGAGTCGAAGGTCTCGAATCTGTGTAGGCCAGAATTGTTTTTGCCCTAGTTGCAATTAATTGGCCCTGATCTTTCGGGAGAGCCAAGCTACTGTGCCATATCCTTCTGCGATAAAAAGCCATAAAGACAGGAACTTGCATTACTCGATACTCGGGTATAAAAACTCATTACACAGGGTACGTGTCGTGGGATAATCACGGCAGACGTTACCGGGGGTAACTTGTCTTGGGGCAAATCGACTCTGGTGTTTGGGAGAGGGTTTAGCTCAAGGGAAACCATGGTGATAGGCGATCTGGTAGCCGGCAATCAAGTCGCCGAGTCTCCGATCTGAATATACTATCTCAACTCTCGTGTTACAATGGATACTCGATACCTCGCAATCTGGTGATTGTCTACTCGTAAACTTGTGTGTCTTGCGAACCTGTCCTATCTAATCCTAGGGGCCGGCTTATATAATATCCGGACCCCCTGGCTTACTATCCAAGGCGTACCCTGAATCCTACCCGGACACTGCTTACAAACCCTAAACTTCCTTATCGGAACCCACAATCCGGGTTACGAGGCCTACGCTATTGGGCCTTCTAGAAACTCCTTTTCCCTAAGCCGGGTCTTGCGCAGCGTCCTTCGGGCCGAGTTACTCCTTGGCGTTAGCCTACCGGGTTATCATCCCTCCATCAGTAGTCCGCAGAATAGCTTGGGCTTCACGGGATCCTCCTTGAAGCGCATGCTATTCCCTGCAAAAATAACAAACATACAAATTCATAGAGGCCGGGTTAGGTTGCTTTAATAAACAGCTAGGCCTAACTCCATCGGTGGTCCATATAATAACCCGGTTTTCTCTGAATCCATCTTTTACTTTTCCGGGTCAATGCCCTGATGAGAATACCAAAAATTCGGCTTATTTCACTCATTAACTGGTCCAGATATCGCGGAAGAGATTTACTTTCTATCCATTCCGGATATCTCGTCCCAGCACTTAACGCGTATCCCAAAAGATCGGGACGGGTATCTCTTATCCCGAAATTTTCGATTCCCGCTCGCTGGCCTAGGTTTCCCCACCCGTACCTATAAATAGGTTCCTAGGGGGTGACCTAATCCCAACGGTTCATTCCTTCCACCTTCTTCTTCCTCACCGGCGCCACCTCGCACGAGTTTGCGCAGCGCCGCCACGGAGACCTCGAGCACCCCACCGGAACAGAGCCGCCGCCAGTTGCGCTCTTCCACAGCTCGCCCCGCGCCGCCGCCAATCTCCGCCGCCGCGCCCCCGAGCTGCCCGCCGGGAGTCGCAAGGGGACATCACGACTGCGCCATCTGCCGCCGTCGCGCCCTTCTCCAATCCGCGCCGGCAAGCTCCTTATTCCCATTGATTTAACTTGTAATTTCTCCGTTTGACCCAGATTTAGATCTAGGTCTGCCCGCGGGCCATTTCTTGCCCCGCGCCGAATTAAGTTGCATAACTCCACCCTAGTTCATCCAATTGCTTGATAATTGCTCCCACAGCACTCTCCTATCACTTGTAATCGTTAATTTCTCCGCGAAATCGATAGTAAAATTTCCAATCTAGATGTAGTTCGCCCAAATTTTCGCGACTGCTCTTGTTACCCGGAAAATCCTCCACTTCCGGTTGTTTTATTCACACTAGATAACCAGGAAATCAACTTCTTTTCACAATTTGCTTACTGATACTTAGACATCCCATGATTTCTGTACTGCTTCGTCGATACTCGGATAGTTCGTAACTTTCATACTGCTCACCAATACTCGGAAAACCCATAGCTTCCGAGTCTCATGCTTTGCACTTCTTTGTCTTGTGCTTTGCAGATTGAACCAATGGCTCCCAAGAACAAAGGGAAGCAGCCGGCCAAGCCAAGGATGACCCGGTCCATATCCGCCAATTGGGCGCGATCCTCCGTGATCCAGGCCAAGCTGGAGGAGCTGGCCGAATCTGGCGTCCTCCCTCCTCAGAAGGAGATCCATTGGAGGGTGCCGGGTGATGAGACCCGGCCTACCCCCAATGTTGACGAGGTAATATGCTTCGTTGAGCATGTGATCCGGGGGGTTTCGCCCTCCGGGTCACTCTTTTTTCCGCGAGGTCCTCAGCCACTACGGCCTCCGGGTGTTCGACATAGGGCCTAACTCTATGTTGAACATAACCCACTTCATAGTCCTTTGCGAATCTTATCTATGCATCCCGCCAAATTTGGCTTTATTTATAGAACTTTTCCAATGCAAACCGTGCCGCGAAAGCGGTGACAGGGCCCTCTTGGCCTGCGGCGGGGTCTCTATCCAACGCCGCAAAAACTCACCCATGCCGACTCTCAGCCTTAACTCTCATGTTAAGCATTGGCAGCTATCTTTTTTCTACTGCCGAGACACCTCCCCACCCGGCGAGAGGAAATTGCCGGGTTATTCGGAGGGTCTCTTAGATCTTTCCGATACCTTCAACGCTTTCGCTCCTGAGTCGGACAGGGAAGCCATCCAGCCCTTCCTAGCCAAAATTGCCATCCTTTCTGCCCAAGGTCTCCTTGGGCTTAACTTAGTTAAGACTTGGGTAGATTTCCGGATCCAGTCCAACTCCCTTCGCGCAAAACTGATGTGCGAATACTCGGGGCACGTCACGGACGCGCTCCGGTACTCTTCAAAGAATTACCCGGCGGGTGATACCAACAAGACCATCAAGAGCTTCTTGACGGAGAAATTGGATGTGATCCGGAACATAGCCGGATTGGAGCCATTTACACGCGAGAACCCGGCTCCCGCGGTAAGATCCGGTACTTATGCTTTCACTTTCGTACTTTTACTTGATACAACTACTAACTCTTATTTTTATGCCTTTATCTCAGGCCGATAATGTTTTCTGGAACATCGAGACCCCTCCAACCTCCGAGAATCCAGAGGAGGACGAAGAGGCAGCTGACTCGGAGGAAGGTACATTCCGGGTTTTACCCAACCTAATTTATGTTAACTTGTTTCTGCAAACTTCCAGTTTTTCCGACTGTATGCCTTGGTGACTTCCAGGGCTGGAGGATAAAGAAGAGAAAGAGGACCCGAAAGACGGGGTAGAAACACAAAGCGATGAAAGTGAACCAGTCGTCGAGGTCGGAGCCAAGAGGAAACCCCGAGGGATTGTTTTTAAGGTTCCATATCGCTCCCTTGCTTCTAAACCATACACCTTTGCTAATATGTGTGAGCTAAACCGAGAATTATCCGACTGGCCGTACTTGAAGGAGCCGCCCATGATCAAGCGCCGAGTGACTCGGAACTCTCTGAGTGAAACCACACTCAATCTGGGTATCCCACCATCTCCGGCTCGACGCGCCGGTATTTTCAATCTTATCTCAAACATCAAAGATTTTCTTCTCCCAATCACCCCTTAGCGAAACAACTCCATGTCTCACTTTCTCAATATTTTATCAGCTTCGTCCGGGTCTAGCAACGAGTTCCCCTCAGACTTCATGGTAAACTCCGGGTAAGGTTCTCAGGGCCAAGGTCACTATCAGCGACACTTTTTCATAACTTTCTCCACTTATATGCTAACCGCTTGTTTGTACCATTCTCAGGGCCAAGGTCACTATCAGCGACCAGGAAAACATGGAAACTGATGACCCGGGCAAGGAGGGTCCGGTTGATGATACGACGGCCGCGGCTGGCGGCGAAGGAGAACGACAAGTGCCACCAAAGAACCCGGCTGATCAAGAAGCCGAGTATCCGATAGCCTCGCATGCGCGCGAGGAGGAAGAGGTCACAATCCTGGGCGCGGGGGTAGGCGAGCCAAACTCCGATACTCAAACGACTCGGATGCCCTCCCCTGTCAAGGAGAGAACTCCATCTCCGGGTTACCAGGGTCCCGGGTCTTCCAACCTGGGCAATCACTCCTTCGACCAGATGATGAGCACCCTCCTTGCCATGAAGGCCACATAGAACAACATGTTAGAGCGCATGGCTGCTGAACACCAGGTAATGCTAATTGATACTTCATGTTATCCATCTAGTCCCCAAGTTCCGAGTTTAACTTGTCGAAGCTACACTCGGTACTCCCTTTAATACTCGGCTGATTATGATATCCGACTAACGTTTAACTTTCCATTCCTTATAGGCACAGACGACCCGGTCCGAGGAAATTTTGGCCAAGACCAATCAACTCCTAGACACCGAGGTAAAGCTGAGAGAAGCACTTGAGGCCCAGGTGGAAGCTTTGAAGAAAGATGTCACGAAATACAAAAACAAGTACACCACTGCTCAAGCTGCGCTGAAGAAGCTATCAACCCAAGTTGCCGACACTTATCGTGTCCTACTTGGTGAGATTTTGTTACTTGCTGGTTCGTGTCTTGGTTTTTTCCTTGATCCAGGATACCCGGAATGCTTTGATATAATTTTTGTTGTTTATATTGTAGGCTCTAACCTTGCGCCCCCAGAGGAAGATGATATCCAGAAGGTAAAGAATTTGAAGAATGTGCTCCGGAGGTTCTGCGCTGGCACTAAATGGATCCTAGACACCATACAGTGGCCGACTGAAGGATATCCGGGTATGGAAACCTTGATCCATGTGTGTTCCACTGTCCCCGCATGGATTGAGCTCTGGAAACGCTCGGCATGCCGGGTTGGGATGACCCGGGGACTTATGCTGGCTAAAGCTTACTTTCCAAAGCTTGAGCCGGCAAAGTTGGTGGCCGGGTTTCCAGAATTCAAGGCTGATGGTTCCAGGTTCGGCGTCAAGGATTTCAAGGCTGTGCAAACCGAAATGCGTCACTCGGCAACTACTCTTGCCGATTCTCTGGATTTAAATAACTTCGTAACTCCATACGACGCCAAGGGTAAACCTGTGAAGGAGGATATGCATTTACCCTTCGATATTCTGGAGAAGTGGAATGCTGACTCGGCCAGGAGGAGGGAGGAAGCCGCGAAGAGGGAAGCCGATTTTGAGTCAGCGCCCTCCTCCTCTACGCCGGCTGGCCGCCCGCCTGTTCGTCCTGATACTGCCCATCCGGGTGGCGATGCTGGGAAGGCCTCCGAGGAGCAAACCCAAGACCAAGACCCGGAAGACAGGGGCAAGGCAGTAGACCCAACCCAGGAGGCCGAGTAAGCTCTCATCCAATGCCGTCTCAATACCTTATTAGGCCGATGTCCTTGTAAACAATTATTCGTTTGATAGTGCGTATGTGCACTCTTAATACTAATATCGTGGTTTGTAATACGTTTTGAAACCTTAATAGCTTTCGTGGCCCTTCTGGCCTTTGGATGAATTTGATATTTATCTGCTTTTGAGCTTATTCATTCATGATTTTCCGACTTTCTTTATGATTCCTTTTGTGAGACTCGGTTTCCGGGTCTCGTGGGTTTTGACAGGTGGACTTTTCTCTAAGTCCCCAAGTCCCTAAGACTCGGATTTTTGGGTTTTTGAGCTTAATAGCTAGGCAACTTGTTTCTATTTTCAAATTCCCCAGTCCCCAAGACCCGAAATTCCGAGTCTAGGGTGTTGGGTCTTTTAAAGAGAACAAATCGTTTCTGCTAAGCCAAAAACCTAGAGCCGTTCACATAGGCTTTGAAGTTATGCTTAATAAACGTTGAGTTTCCGGCTATTAACCTTGTACTCTGCATAACTTGTGGTTTAGATGACCCTTTTGACTCTCTTGTACTGTAAGCCGGCTTTCGCGTGGATAATCATGTTTCTACATCTATACGAAGACAGGGTCAGGCAAGTCCCATTGGGCATCATGACTGATTGTAATCATACGCGAGCAAAGCATGCCACTTTAGTGCGAGTCACATCGAGCTTAAGTAAGAAAAATCAAGAAAGTTTGGCTCCTTTGTCCGGTTATAAGCTTGTAGCCGTACCTGTTTGCAAGTAATCGGCCCTTATAACTCATAGGCATCATGGCCGGGTCTTTGAGTTTGCAACTGTGCTATTCAAGCAATCAGCCCCCAAGACCTGAATATATGCAACTTACTAAAGAAACTAATGTACGGATAATAAGAAATAACACTTACCTGGAAGAAAGGTAAAAACATAACAGAAATAAAAACTTGATAAAAACACATGAAAAGGAAATAATATATTGTTTAACCATCTCTTTATTGATGTGAGAAAAGTTAGGTCAGCAAGCCGCCTCATTAAAAACCCTCCAGTCCCCTTAGGTACCTTGGATAGGAAAAGAGTGCGTCTGAAACCTGCTGCCTGTTACATCGTGTAATTCCACTTTGTGAATCTAGCCTATACTAAGTATAGTAGGGACGTAGCTGAGCCACGTTCCATGGTCTTTCTCTCTCTTGCATAGATGAAGTGGTATGAGCAGTGTCATTAACCGTAGCCGACTCTTCCCTTGCATCTATCAAGTAATATGATCCATTGTGCAGATTCCGGCTTATGATGAACGGTCCTTCCCACGGTGGGGATAACTTGTGTTTTCCTTCCTTTGACTGTACCAGGCGCAAAACCAGATCTCCCTCCTGGAAGACCCGGGTTTTCACGTGCTGGCTTGATATCTTCGCAGATCCTGCTGGTATATGGATGATCTCTCCAAAGCTTGTTCCCTGTGTTCTTTTAGCATATCCACGGCGTCCTGCCGGGTCTTCTCGTTTTCTACCTCAACGTAAGCCGATACTCGAGGCGAGTCATGAATAATATCACTCGGTAACACCGCCTCTGCACCATAAACCATAAAAAACGGTGTCATCTGAGTAGATCTGTTAGGCGTGGTGTTGATACCCCAGACCACTGAAGGTAACTCCTCAACCCACGCACCAGCGGCTCGGATACATGGGACTCGTAGTCGTGGCTTTAATCCACGAAGTAACTCCTGATTTGCCCTCTCCACTTGTCCATTGGCTTGTGGATGAGCTACGGAGGCTATGTCAAGCCGGATTCCGTTGTTACCACAGAATTTCTCCATCTCACCAAGGGACATGTTGGTTCCATTGTCCGTAATTATGCTGTGGGGATACCCGAACCAATAGATAATCCTTTTCAGGAACTTAACTGCTGTAATTGCTTCACAATTGGTAACTGGCATAACTTCAACCCACTTGGTGAACTTGTCAACGGCCACCAAAAGATGTGATAATCCCCCATCTCTATCGCCCACTTGGCTATTCTACCCATTGCATCCGAGTCTCTGATGATATCCGACATTGGTATAGAGCTAACAACTGTTATGGGGTGCTCCTGAAAATACGGCTTCAACTTCCGGCTGGCCATGAAGACCCCGAAAACCAACTTTTGCCAATGCGGGTAGCGCTGTTTTGCCTCTGATAGTACCTCGCTAACGTAGTAGACCGGTCTCTGAACCGGGTGATCTTTTCCATCCTCCTTACGCTCAACAACAACTACTGCGCTAACCGCCCGGGGTCCGGCAGCAACGTACAATAGCATGGGCTCCTTGGGACCCGGTGCTACTAGGACGGGTGCCTCAGATAGCTGCTTTTTTAGTGCCTCGAACGCCTCGTCCGCCTCTTGGTCCCAGATGAATTTATCAGATTTCTTCAAGAGCCGGTACAAGGGTATTGCCTTCTCTCCGAGTCTTGATATAAACCGGCTTAGCGCTGCTACGCACCCTGTGAGCTTCTGAACATGCTTCAGGTTTTCCGGTTTTTTCAGACTCTGGATGGCTTTAATCTTATCCGGGTTTGCCTCAATTCCTCTCTCGGAAACGATAAAGCCGAGTAATTTCCCAGTTGGAACTCCAAACACACACTTTGTCGGGTTAAGCTTCATCTGGTATCTTCTCAGGTTCTGGAACATTTCCTTTAGATCATTAATAAATGTCTCCGCTTTTCTGGTCTTGATCACCACATCATCCACACATGCGTGAACATTGCGTCCGATTTGGTCCTCAAAGCACTTCTGAATACACCGCTGATAGGTTGCGCCAGCGTTTTTCAATCCAAATGTCATGGTCTTGTAACAAAAGGCCCCAAAAGGGGTTATGAACGACGTTTTCTCCCAATCTTCCTTCTTGAGCTTGATCTGATGATACCCGGAATATGCATCCAGGAAACATAATAGGTCTCTTCCCACTACTGCGTCTATGATCTGATCTATCCTTGGTAGAGCGAACGGATCCTTTGGGCAATGCTTGTTGAGACTCGTATAATCGATACACATCCTCCACTCATTGGTCTTTTTCATCACGAGAACCGGATTTGCTAACCAGTCCGGGTGAAACACTTCCATGATAAAGCCGGCTGTCAACAGCCGAGCAATTTCTTCTCCTATAGCTTTCCTTCGTTCCTCATTCATTTTCCTCAGGCCCTGCTTCACAGGCCTGGATTTGGGATCAAAGTGCAAACTGTGTTCTGCCAGTTCTGTAGGGATACCCGGCATGTCGCTAGGCGTCCAGGCGAACACATCCTGATTCGAACGAATAAACTCCACAAGTGCTTTCTCCTGCTCACTGTCCAAGTTAGATCCTATAGCAAATTGCTTAGAGGGATCACCCTTGACGAAGGCCACCATTTTGGTGTCCTGTGCTGCTTTGAACTTCGCTCTCTCATCCTCAGTATTCAGCCTTTTTAATGTTGTTCTGTCATCCGGGTCTACTTGAGACTGGTAGTACTTGAGTTCCTCCTTTCTACAAGCTTGCTCTGCCATTGCCGCATCTCCTTCGTCGCACTCAGCCGCTATATCCCGGCTTCCATGTATGGTGATGGTCTGCTTGGGACCCGGGATTTTTAGCCGTAGATACACGTAACACGGCCTGGCCATGAACTTAGCGTAAGCCGGCCTCCCAAATAGCGCGTGATACGGGCTGCGTAACTTTACCACCTCGAACGTGAGCCACTCAACCCGGAAATTGTCCTTCGATTCTCCAAAAGCAACCTCCAAAGTGATCTTTCCCTCGGGGCACGCTGAGTGACCCGGCACAATCCCATGAAAAACTGTTGAACTCTTCTGGAGCTGGGACTCCTTGAGACCCATGCGTAGAAAAGTTTCCCAATACAAGATGTTGATGCTACTTCCACCGTCCATTAGGACCTTTTTCAGCTCATAACCATTAACCTGCGGTGCAACCACCAATGCTAAGACTCCCGGGTGTTCTATCCTTTCCGGGTGATCTCTTCTGCTCCATGTTACATCTTGCTCCGACCACCTCAGGTATCACGGAACAGCCGAGGAAACCGAGTTTACTCCCTTTTTCAGTATCTTTTTATCCTTGTTGGAGATTCCTGTAGTATGCACGTGATATTGTCCCAACTGCTTGGGGTTAGCTTGGAAACCTCCAGCTCCCCCTGGTTGTTACCCGGATTTCCGCCTGCCGGGTTACCGGCTGGGGGCGGGCCGTTGCCAGGGTTTCCACCCGGACCCGGTCCTCCTCCCCGACCTGCACCTCGCATAGCTTTGTTTACTTCCTCGTTCTTCCATCTCTGTAGGTCCGCACACTGCTCCAATGAGTGATTAGCCGGCCTACCGTTCCTGCTGTGCTTTGGACACGCCATTCTGAAGATATCCCAGTTGTTACCCGGCCTTGGCGGCCCTTGATAATTTCCACCATTATGGTTTCCTCCATTGAAATTTCCTTCTGCTCTAGGTCTTGAAGACCCGGCTTCTGTACTGGCGACAAACTCGGAATTTCCCTCGAACGGACGTTTGTTCTGATTGTTCCCATTGTTACCTCCATTGTTACCCGGCGTTGATCCATTGCTGGTTCTTCCATTATTACTTGTGTTTGCTTTTGCTTTCTTGTCATCGATGTCCTCTTCTGTGGTATCTGTTGCAGCGTGCTTGTTGCATGTGTCCATTAGTTCTCCCATCGTAACTTCCGAAGCATTCCGACTAGACTTCATGCGAGTCAACTTTTGCACTAAAGGTATATACTTGCACGTCTTTGCCATAGCTTGTAACGCATCTTTGGGCTGAATGTCTGTAGATGAGTGAAGTATCTCCGTAACTCGGCGCATCCAGCTGCGCGCCGATTCTCCCTTCTTCTGGACACACCGCTCTAGGTCATCAATAGTAAATAGCTTTCTGCACGTCCCATGAAAGTGCTTGATAAACGCAGTTTTCAACTCCTCCCATGACTTGCTAGATCCTTCCGGTAGATTATTGAACCATAGCTTTGCTGCTCCTTCTGACATCATCAAGTACATGAACTTGGCTTGAAGATTTTCAGATGCGTTGGGAATCGACATAGTCATCTCATAGCTGCTCAACCATGTTTCTGGATCCATAGTCGGCTCATAATTCACTACTTTACCCGGTTCCTTGAACTTATCCGGGTAAGGCTCAGCCCTGATGTTATCCGACAGACACTTAGGCCCAGCGAGATTAGTCGGAACTGACCTCACTCGGGAAACGTGTGATCCTGCGGGGGGTGCGGCTGGACGTGGCACTGCTGCTGATCCGTGCACCGCAGACCCGGCCGCGGCTCTCCTGGCTCTGGAACTATCCACAATAGCTTGCGTTGCTGATGCCGCTGGCGCTGCTTGAACGCGGGGAGGAGGCGGCATTTGCTGCTACTCTGCCCTCCGCCGCGCTGAACTTTGTTTGAATATTGCCGGTATTGCCTCGTTCCTGGCTGATATATGGTGTCCCATGCATTCCACTTCTGTTATCCGGGTAATTAACTTGCTGCGCCACAGCAGTGCGCAATAGATCTATCGCCCGCCGGGTCTCCTCTGCGTGGGGTGACTCTCTTACGGGGATTTGATTCAATGTGAGTGTTGCTGCGTACACGTTATCCATGGGGTTGTTGTAATGACCTGCTGGCGTGCGAAATCGTGATGGTGGTGGTGGTGGTAATGTATTGCCGGTAGTAACTCCAGTCTGTAATATGGGTAACCCGACCTGCACGTTCGCCGGCTGTGCTCCTCCAGTAGCGGGCTGATGTACGGTTCCTGGGTTTGCAGCTGGAATTGGTTGATCCTGAGGTGTGATAAATAGTGCGGCCGGGTTAATGACCCCACCCATTGCCGGTAATCTAGTCTGGTGCCTTTGATGCACCCTGATTGTCTCTTCCCGGAGCCGGTTCTCCAATGCATCCAGCTCACGCTGGCGCGTGGCTACCCCTTGCTTTTCCGCTTCCACTTGTCTTCTCTGTTGCTCCAATGCATGACGGGCTACATCCAGATCCCTAACACGTTCCACCGCGTTTTTCGGGGTTATGACTGTGGCTAGAACGGTGGGATCCAGGATCAGGTTGTTGTTGAACAGGGCCGGGTGTTGCGGATTTGAAGGACCCGCCCCTGGTGTCCGGTTTGCTAGATATCCAAACGTGTTAGCCTGCAACTCACTATCCGCCGCTCGGCTGGTAACTGAAGCCGATTCTCCGTCAACGCGGGTTAGAACCGGGTTTCCGTCAACCGGATTTTGCTGCTGGGCCAATTCTTGTGCTGCTCCGACGGCGGCCGCGGTCACGTTCCCCTGATTAAGATTGGTTGCAGGAGCCGTGTAGACCGCGACCTGGCGCACAATGCTGGGCGCAGATTCATATTCTTCTTCATCACTGCTATCTTCCTCGTACCGGTCCTCCAGCAGGTGCAGGATAGACTCGGTGTCATCTTCTCTCATGACCCGGTCACGCAGGGTCCATGCCGGCTCCTCCGGTTGTTCCCTCTTCGTGGTGGGCTCTTCTGTCGGATCTATCGTTCCGACTGATTCCTCTCCATCCGACTGAACACAGGCGGCCTCCCCTGACACAGAATCAAATCCAAAATCATCAGAGATTGAACCGGACGTACGTACCATGCCGATGAAGACGTTGATGCAGCCGATTGTCACGACAGATCCGGATTCGAGCAGATCCGACTCTGGCCCCCAGCCAAAATCGTCCACCATCTTCTCTCCTTCGGGGTTGGTGTAGATCTCGCCGATGACGAGGTTCTTCATGTTCTCCCGAGCTTCTCCCGTGATATAAACACCCTTGTACGTAGGCCCCACGGTGGGCGCCAACTATCGTGGGATAATCACGGCAGACGTTACCGGGGGTAACTTGTCTTGGGGCAAATCGACTCTGGTGTTTGGGAGAGGGTTTAGCTCAAGGGAAACCATGGTGATAGGCGATCTGGTAGCCGGCAATCAAGTCGCCGAGTCTCCGATCTGAATATACTATCTCAACTCTCGTGTTACAATGGATACTCGATACCTCGCAATCTGGTGATTGTCTACTCGTAAACTTGTGTGTCTTGCGAACCTGTCCTATCTAATCCTAGGGGCCGGCTTATATAATATCCGGACCCCCTGGCTTACTATCCAAGGCATACCCTGAATCCTACCCGGACACTGCTTACAAACCCTAAACTTCCTTATCGGAACCCACAATCCGGGTTACGAGGCCTACGCTATTGGGCCTTCTAGAAACTCCTTTTCCCTAAGCCGGGTCTTGCGCAGCGTCCTTCGGGCCGAGTTACTCCTTGGCGTTAGCCTACCGGGTTATCATCCCTCGATCAGTACGCGCCCTCCAAATAGGAAAACAACCATACTGGTTATTCGAAAGAAAGAAAGACAGAAAAAGGTTTGACCGTCTACTCGACTGAAAAAATCCCACTCGAGCAAACGCTCGGGGGCTATTGACGAAGGCATGGATCCTGGACCCTGCGGGTAAGGACAGCCCGTCTCAGGCCCAAGGTTAAGGCCCAAGAAGAGGAGCCCTTGGAGTGTTCCAGAAGGCCCACGTGAAGCCCACCCGCACTGCCTTGCGGGTTAAGATTAGGAAACCTGTAACCGACCTAGGGTTAGAGTTCGAGTCCTCTCCGGGTAGGGTTTGAGACCTGGCCACCTATATAAGGCCAGGAGAGCCACCGGAAGAGGACCAAGCAATACCGCAACACCAAAGCCTTGAGCTCGAGATCATACTCTCGACTTGAGCCACCATCATTGTAACCGATCTACTCGATTAGTACAGATCGACAGAGGCAGGAGTAAGGGTTTTACCTCCACGAGGGCCCCGAACCTGGGTAAATCATGCCCCTGTTTAGTCAACGATCGCCACCAGCGCTCATGGGTTCTCCTATTCGAAACCCTATGGGTTCACCCGAGGGATTTGTAGAGTCTGAGATTCGACAAAAACAATCCCACAATAGAGGTGGAAGATCCGACATCCGTCGATGCGATGACGAACTCGGAAGCCGATTCTGTGCTAGCCGCCATTGAGGCGAGATTTGAGTCGGAACCCGGATCAGATGAGCTCGATTCCTAAGATGAATATGAAGGTGCTTTCGAAACAATGGTGCTGCGTTAGGAACGTCAACATCAAGTGCATCGCTGAGCGGAAGAAAAGAAGAAGAAGGGGAGGAATAAGCAAAGTGCAAACACAAAGCACCCGGATTGAAAAGAAAAGGGCAGTGAAGACAAGGAAACAAGAACATGGAGGAACTCGGTGAAGGGAATATGCCCGAGAGGCAATAATAAAGTGGTTATTATCTTATTCCTTGTTTATGATAAATGTTTATTTCTCATGATAGAATTGTATTAACCGGAAACGTTGATACATGTGTGTTTAATAAACAAACAAATACGATCAAGTCATTTAGTTTATATTGTTATATCTTTCATACGAAGTAACTTATTCCTTAGACCATGAGATCATGTCAATCACTGATACAGTAAGGGTGCTTTGATGTCATCAAACGTCACACCCTAACAGGGTGACTATAAAGGTGTCGTTAGGTATTCGGAAAGTATTAGTTGAGGATCATGGATCAAGAGTGGGATTTGTCCATCCAAAATGACGGAGAGATATACTCTGGGCCCTCTCGGTGATATCACATCGATACCGCTTGCAAGCACGTGATATGATCACAAGGATGTTATATCACGGGAACGAGAAAAGAGTACTTGTAGGTAACGAGATTGAACAAGGTAAGGTTGATACCCTTGATCGAATCTCGGACAAGTAAAATATCGCGAGACAAAGGGAATAGTTCACGACGTTGTTGGTTCACACGATCACGAGAGTCATCGTTGAATATATAGGAGTCATCACGGATATCCAGATCCCGCTGTTGATTATTGATCGGAGAGGAGTCTCGATCATGTCTATCTTATTCGCGAACCGTAGGGTGACACACTTAAGATTCGATGACGCGTTTGAGAGGATACGGAATATCGAAGAATATTTTGGGCAGCACCGAAATTGTTTCGGGGAAAATTGAAATAGTTCAAGGGTTTTTTCATCAAATGGTTGTTAATAGAATTAAAAAATGATTCGAGGTGCTACATGCAAATGTTTGTTAATGGAATTAACAAATATAAATAAATAAATAAAAATGTTTTATTTATTTATTAAAAGAAAAACTCTTGGATTTTCTAAGTGGAGTTTTAATGGAAAATGAGTGGATGTGAGTGGGGCTTCCACTCACATGAAGAGGGAAGAGGTGGGGGCACCACCATGGCTGGCCGCACCCCCTCTCGGGCTGCCTCCCCCTCCCCTATAAAAGGAGGGTGAGAGCTCCTCTTCTCACACACACTGGCCCACTAGTTTTTCCCTCCACCCGCTGCTCCATTCCATGGTCTCCGGCTTGGTGAAGCCCTGACCGTGGGATTCTTCATCACCACCACGCCGTCGTGTTGCTGGAGTTCCGAGGGATCCTCTACTTCCGCGCCCCGCTGGATCGAGGGAACGGAGGTCGTCATCAACCGTACCCGTGACCGATCACGGAGGCACCGCCGGATGCGGTGCACTTCTTCTCGCTATCAGGATCGGTCTTAGTACGACTACGCCTACAACGAGATTTGATCTCGTAACGCTTTGTGTCTTAGAGGGTATTTGTTCTCCTTAACTGTCGTGGGATGATCACGGCAGATGTTACCAGGGGCAACTGATCTTGGGGCAAGTCGACACAGGCGTTTGAGAGAGGGTTTAGCTCAGAGGAAAGCATGATGGAATTCGATCTGGTAGCCAGCGATGAAGTCGCCGAGTCTCCGATCTCACTTTATTAACTCGATCTCTTGTGTACAATGGATACTCGATATTCGGCGATATGATTACTAGTTAGATCTCTGCAAAACTAAGCCTAGGAGCCGGTTTATAAAACACCCGCACCCCTACCTGGCTTGCCCTCCAAGGCGCAACTTGGGTCCTACCCGAACACCGCTTACAAATCCTAGCTTTCCTTACCGCAACCCACAATCCGGGTTACGAAGCCTACAAACTTTGGGCCTTCCAGAAGTGTCTTTATCCTTAGCCGGATCCTGCACAACGTCCTTTGGGCCGGGTTATACCTTGGAATTGGCCTACCGGGTTATTATCTCCCCATCAGTAGTCCCCAGAATAGCTTGGGCTTCTCGAGATTTTCTTTGAAGCGCACGCTATTCCCTGCAAAAATATCAAACTCACCATTTCATGGAGGCCGGGTTAGATTGCTTTGATAAACAGCTAGGCCTAACTCCATGGTGGCCATATAGTAACCCGGCTTTTCTCCAAACCCATTGCTCATTTTTCCGATCCGGTAATCACGGAAAAGATTTGTCTCACATCTATCCCGGAAATCTCGTCTAACATTTAACGTATATCTCGGAAAATCCGGGCGGATACGTTTTATCCGTAATTCCCGGCTCTCGCCCATTGGCCTAGGTTTATCCTGCCACACTCTATAAATAGGTACTTAAGGGTTAACCTAATCCCAACGGCTCATTTCTCCTTCTTCTTCTCTTCGCTTCCGTGCTCGAACTCACGGAGCACCACCACAGAAACCCCGCGCTCGTCTTTGGATCCATCCTGTTGCAGGCTGCGCTCCGCCGCAATTTGTCCCGCGCCGCCGTCGACCCTCACCGCCGCATCTGTGAGCGTCTGGCCGGCAGTCACAAAGGAGCATTCCTATCGCGTTATTCGCCGCCGCCACGCGCTACTCCGATCTCCTCTGGTAAGCTTCTCGTATCCAGTAATTTGACCTTGCAATTTCTAGATTCGCTCCAGATTGGATCTAGGTCGATCCGCGAGCCATTGTTCTTACCGCGCTGAATTAAACCGCTTAGATACTTGCTAGCTCCTTCAACAACTTGTTGGATGATCTCACACCACCTCCCTACCGCTATTAATCTCCAATTTCTTCGTAAAATCACTCGCAAGTTCTCCTAACCTAGATCCATTTCGTCCAAACTTCCGCGCATATCATTAACACCCGGAAAATCCTCCTTTTCCAGTTATTTTGCTTGCAGTAGAGACATGGGCAACCATCCGTGTACCCCAAACTCACCTCAACACGTAAGTGACCAATGATTTCCACAGCCGTACTCAATACCCGGACACCTCGCAATCTTTGCTCCGTGATGCGTTACCCAGATATTTTTTAGTCTTCACACTTTCCTAATATTTCAAACTCGGATAATCCAATAATTCCGAGTCTTATTTCCTGCACCTCTTTTTCTCGCGTTTTGCAGGTTAACCCCATGGCTCCAAAAAGGCAAGGGAAACAGCCGGCTCCGGTAAAGGCTACCCAAACCATATCGGCCAATTGGGGTCGATCTACAGCAACAAAGGCCAAGTTGGACGGGCTGACCGAATTAGGAATTCTCCCCTCTCAGAAGGACATACACTGGAGGGCACCAGGCGACGAGACCCGTCCCACACCTGCCGACAGTGAGGTAATTTGCTTCATTGAGCACGTGACTCGGGGATTCCGTCCTCCGGGTCACCCTTTCTTCCGGGAGGTCTTAAACCACTACGGTCTCCGGGTATTTGACATAGGGCCCAATTCTATGCTAAATATTACCCACTTCATCGTTCTATCGGAGTCATACTTGTGCGTTCCGCCAAGTTTGACCCTTTTTATTGAACTATTCCAGTGCAAGCCGTGCCGCGAAAGCGGTAACGGAACACTTCTTACTTGTGGCGGGGTATCCATCCAACGCCGCAAGCACTCACCAATGCCAACCCTCAACTTAAACTCCCACGTCAAAAACTGGCAATTGTCTTTCTTTTATTGCCATGATACCTCCCCGGACGGCGAGAGGAAGCTGCCGGGTTACTCGGAGAGTCTCCTCGAGCCTTCTGAATCTTTCAACGCCTTTGCCCCTGACTCGGACAGGGAGGCGATCCAGCCTTTGCTGGCTAAGTTGGCTGTTCTCTCGGCCCAAGGCCTTCTTGGGCTCAACTTGGTGAAGACCTGGGTGGACTTCCGGGTCCAACCCAACTCCATCCGCGCCAAGTTGATGCACGAGTACTCGGGGCACACCACAGACGCGCTCCGATACTCCACTAAGAACTTCGCAACCGGCGACACCATCAAGACCATCAAAGGCTTCCTGACTGAGAAGTTGGAGGTGATAAGAAATATCGCCGGGTTACCCCCATTCACTCGGGAAAACCCGGCTCCAGCAGTAAGACCCGGTTCCCATAACTTATTTCAATACTTTAACTTGGTACTGCTTCTGATTCTTGCTTTCATTTCCTCGATCATAGGCTGAAGATCCCTTCTGGAGGATCGAAACCTCCCCTCCGTCCAGAGACCCGGAAGAGGAGGACGAGCCGGCCGATGATGATGAAGGTGCTTTCCCAAATCTTACATTCGCCTTTTACCTGTACTACTTTCCTATCACCCATCTTTCTTCTTGTCTGATACATACTCGACTTTCAGGGTTGGAGGACGAGGAAGAAAAAGAAGAGGATGACCCGGAGGCCACCGAATCCGACCAGGAAGCCACAGTCGGAACCAAGAGGAAGGCCAGAGGGGTGATTGCAAAGGTTCCTTTCTCCTTCATGTCTTCTGAGCCTTACTCCTTCGAAACTATGCGTAACCTTAATGAACGGTTGTCACACTCACCACTCTTGAAGGATCTCCTCTCGGCTAAGCGCAGGGTAACCCGGAGTTCCCCGGGGGACGATCCCCTTAACCCGGGTATCCCCACTTCACCTGCTCACCGAGCCAACACTCCTCCACCTCAGCCCTCCAAACCTCCTCAGCGCCATCCATCTCCTAACCACCCACACGCTGGGCAATTCCGGGTACCGCAGCCGGTACCTTTGACAACTTCGTCCACCTCCAGCAGCGAGCTCCCGCCGGATTATGCCATAAACACCGGGTAAGCGTCCTTTACTTGATATCCTTTTACACTTATTAACTTTTTAATATATACTACTAACCACTCTTTCCTTTTTCCCCTTTTAGTGCCCAAGTGACCACCGGTGACCCGGAAATTCCTGAAGCGGAAAGGCAAGGAGGGGAGGAGCCGCACATTAACACGGATGCTGCAGCTGATGATGAGGCTGAGGACGGGAAAGAACAAGACCCCTTCAAGGACCCAGCTAAGCCGGAGACCGCATCCCCCAAATCCTCTGAAGAGGTAGATGAAGACATTATCTTAGAGACCAAGTCGGGCTCTCCTAACCCGGATACCCAGACGATCCGGGTTTCGACCCCAAAAGTCGGAAAGCTCCTTCAACCAGAAGACCAATCTGCTGGTCCTTCACGAATTCGTCCTGAAGACATGACGTTTTCCCAAATGCTTGATGCCCTCTACACCTTGAGGTCCGACGAAGAAAATATTCTAGACGCCTTGATAACAAAGCACAAGGTAAGTCCGAGTAATATCATCTGCATCCTTATATAGTCCCCAAGTTCCGAGTGAATTACTGATTGATTTGCTTGGAACTTTGTGCAATGGCTCCAATTAACCCTTTTCCTTGTGTTATCCACCTAGGACTTTGCTGTGCAATCTGAGAAGAAACTGGCCAAAGCTGCCAAACGCATCGAGAAGGAATCAGCTCTGCGCGAAGCAGCTGAAGCTGAAGCGCGTAGAAGCGGAAAAATCACAAGGAAATACAGAAAAAGGGCTCATGTGGCTGAAGATAGGCTGACGACTCTTTCAGTGCAGATTGCTGATATCTATCGCGTCGCAACTGGTACAATTTCTGGATTCTGGCGATTATGACCCGGATTTCATTTGGTTGGATAACCGGATTTCTTACTCGTTACTTTCCTTGCTTTTCAACAGGTCCGGGTGAAGCTGCCCCTGAAGAAGAAGATGATACCGCCAAGCTGCAACTGATTAAAGATACTATCCGGCAACTTGGTGCCGGCGTTGGATGGATTCTTGATGAGCTACGACTGCCGTGCGCTAGGCCGGGTAGCATGAAAAAGTTGCTGGAGGCCTGCTCCACCATTCCTGAATGGATTTGGCATTGGAAGCGCTCATCCTGCCGTTTCGGGGTAACCCGGGGACTCGCCCTGGTTAAAGCTTATATCCCTAAGCTAGAGCCGGCCAAACTGACAGCCGGGTTTCCGGAGTTCAATCAGGACGGGTCCAAGTTTTTGCCAAAGGATTTCAAAGCCATTCAAAAGGAAGTTCGTCACCCGGCCAGTGTGATCGCCGATAGCCTGATCATTGACACTATTCTTCCTGCATATGATGCTAACGACAAAGTCATTAAAGCAGATCGCCCCAAGCCATTCGATATGCTTGCCCGATGGAAGGAAGACGCTGCCAAGATACGAGAGGAAGCTGCACAGAAGAAGGCTGAAGCCGACTCTGCGCCCGCTACCTCGACACCTATCGTCCCTCCACCTGCGCGAGTCGGCGTTGCTGCTGATCCGAGTGGGGCTGCTACCCCAAGCGACGGCAAGGGTAAAGCCAAGATGGATCCGGCGGCTTAGAGTGCCGAGTAATATCTGCCACTTCGTACGCGTTAGTCGGCCGATGTGCCGTTGAAACAATTATTATTTGAATGGTGCGCTTGTGCGCCTTTGATACTCTTTGGTGAAACTTTGTAATGCACTCTAAGTTCCTGATACACCTTGTGCCTCTTCTGGCTTAAATCTATCTACTTTTGAACTCGTTTGCTCTTGATATCCAACCCTCTTTACTCTTGATATCCAACTTTCTTTTACTTTTGATATGCAACTTTCTTTGTTCTTGATATCCGACATTCTTTATTTTTCCCTTTGTGAGACTCGGCGTCCGGGTTACATGGGTGTTTGGCAAGCGGACTTGCTTCTAAGTCCCCAAGTCCCCAAGACCCGGATGTTTGGGTTTGTTGGAAATTAAACAACTAAGCAATTTTTCTCTTCCAAGATCCCGAGTCCCCCTGACCCGGACTTCCGGGTCTAGGGCACGTGACTTTTAGAGGAGAACAAATTGCCTGCTGCTAAATTCGCAAAGGTCCCAGAGTCGTTTCACATGGGGTTTGAAGTTATGCTTAATAATCGTTGAGTTTCCGGCTATTAGCCTTGTACTCTACATAACTTGTGGTTTAGATGACCCTTTTGACTATCTTGTACTGTAAGCCGGCTTTCGCGTGGATACCATGTTATTACATCTATACGAAAACGAGGTCAGGCAAGTCCCATTGGGCTTCATGGCTGCCTGTAATCGTAAGCGAACAAATCATGCCACTTTAGTGCGAGTCACATCGAGCTTAAGTAAGAATAGCCAAGAAATTTGGACTTCTTTGTCCGGTTATAAGATTGCAGCCGTACTCGTTTGCGAGTAATCGGCCCTTATAACTCATAGGCATCAAGGCCAGGTCTTTTGAGTTTGCAACTGCGCTTATCCAAGCAACCAGCCCTCAAGACCTAAATATACGCATCATGCTGAAAGTATAAGACTCAATTTATAATCACCTCTATTCTCGATAATCACCTCTTTATTTGATATGAAAAATTAGGTCAGCAAGCCGCCTCATTAAAAACCCGTCCAGTCCCCAAGGGTGCCCTGGATGGGAAAAGAGTGCGTCTGAAACCTGCTGCCTGTTACATCGTTCAACTCCACGTGCCAACATAATCCTTGCTAAGTATAATATGGGCGTAGCTGAGCCACGTTCCACGGTCTGTCTCTTTCTTGCATAGACGAAGTGGTATGAGCGGTGTCATTAACCGTGGCCGATTCTTCCCTTGCGTCTATCAAGTAATATGACCCATTATGCAAATTCCTGCTTATGATAAATGGTCCTTCCCATGGTGGTGATAACTTGTGTTTTCCTTCGTTTGACTGAACCAGGCGCAGAACTAGGTCTCCTTCCTGGAAGACCCGGGTTTTCACACGCCGGCTATGATACCTCCGTAGATCCTGCTGATATATCGCTGATCTTTCTAGAGCTTGTTCCCTTTGTTCTTCTAACATATCCACGGCGTCCTGCCGGGTCTTTTCGTTCTCCACTTCAACGTAAGCTGACACTCGCGGTGAATCATGAATAATGTCACTCGGTAACACTGCCTCCGCGCCATATACCATGAAGAAGGGCGTCATCTGAGTAGATCTGTTAGGTGTTGTATTGATACCCCAAACCACAGCAGGAAGTTCTTCGACCCATGCACCAGCAGCCCTGATACAGGGGACTCGTAGGCGTGGCTTTAGTCCGCGAAGCAGTTCTTGATTCGCCCTTTCTACTTGTCCATTGGCCTGTGGATGAGCTACTGATACTACATCAAGCCGGATTCCGTTGTTACCACAGAACTTCTCCATCTCGCCAAGGGACATGTTGGTTCCGTTGTCGGTAATTATGCTGTGAGGATACCCGAACCGATAGATAATTCTTTTCAGGAACTTGACTGTTGTAGCTGCTTCACAATTAGTAACTGTCATAACTTCTACCCACTTGGTAAACTTATCGATAGCTACCAACAGATGTGTCTTTTTGCAAGGTGACATATGAAAGGGGCCAACCATGTCCATACCCCAGACGGCGAACGGCCAAGTTAACGGGATGGTCCGTAATTCCATAGCCGGCACGTGGATTTGGCGGGCGTACCTTTGACATCCGTCACACCTTGCTACCAATCGTTCCGCATCTGCCAGAGCCGTGAGCCAGAAAAACCCGTGTCGGTAAGCCTTGGCCACAAGTGACCTTGTAGACGCGTGATGCCCACAATCACCTTCATGAATTTCCTTGAGGATCTGTCGGCCTTCCTCTGGTGTCACACAGCGCAGGAAGACCCCCGTGGCGCTTCTCTTATATAACTCCCCATTAATAATAGAATATCCCTTTGCTCGTCGCAAAATTTGCCTTGCTAATACCTCCTGCTGCGGCAACTCGCCTCGTGATAGGTAGGCCAAAAAAGGTTCTGTCCACTCGGGCATAGCGCGTACAGTGGCCACGAGCTCCAAGCCCGGGTCTTGATTTGCTAGCTCTTCCTCAGACTCGGTTTTAACTGATGGTCGTCATAATTCGTCCAGAAATACGTTAGGTGGAACCGGTTCCCTGCGCGAGCCGAGTCTGGCTAGGGCGTCGGCTGCCTCGTTCTTTCTCCTGTCTATATGCTCCACCTCATACCCGGAAAAACATCCGGCCACCCTATCGACCTCCCTGCGGTATGCCGCCATAGTTGCGTCCTTTCTATCCCAAGTTCCTGATACCTGTTGTACCACAAGATCCGAATCTCCAAAGCATCGTATCCTCCTAATGTTCATCTCCTTAGCTACTTTTAAGCCATGCAATAGGGCCTCATACTCGGCTACATTGTTGGAACAATCAAAGTGAATCTGTAATACATAACTCAACTTGTCTCCTTTAGGTGACGTTAGCACCACTCCAGCTCCTGAACCCTCGTACTGTTTCGATCCATCGAAATGCATGATCCACGACTCGGAATTTGGAACTATGGTAGTCATGCCTGTGTGTGTCCAATCATTAACAAAATCCACCAAGGCCTGTGATTTGATTGCCGACCTAGGCTCGTAGCTGATGTGATAATCCCCCATCTCTATCGCCCATTTGGCTATTCTTCCGGTTGCATCCGAGTTTCTGATGATATCCGACATTGGTATTGAGCTGACTACTGTTATAGGGTGCTCCTGGAAGTACGGCTTTAGTTTCCGGCTGGCCATGAAGACCCCGAAAACCAGCTTCTGCCAATGCGGGTAACGCTGCTTTGCTTCAGACAATACCTCGCTGACATAATAAACCGGCCTCTGGACCGGGTAACCCTTTCCGTCCTCTTTGCGTTCCACGACCACTACCGCACTGACGGCTCGGGGGCCAGCTGCAACATACAACAACATAGGTTCTTTAGGGCCCGGGGCCGCTAATACAGGTGCTTCAGATAACTGCTTTTTTAGTGCCTCGAATGCCTCATCCGCTTCTTGATCCCATACGAATTTGTCGGATTTCCTCAAGAGCCGGTACAGGGGTATTGCCTTTTCTCCCAACCTGGATATAAACCGGCTCAAGGCTGCTACGCAGCCTGTAAGCTTTTGGACCTGCTTCAGATTTTCCGGCTTTCTCAGATTTTGGATAGCTTTGATTTTGTCCGGGTTTGCCTCAATTCCTCTCTCGGAAACGATAAAGCCGAGTAACTTCCCAGCTGGAACTCCAAATACGCATTTTGTCGGGTTGAGATTCATCTGATATCTCCTTAGATTTTTGAACGTCTCCTTTAGATCGTCTATAAATGTCTCTGCCTTCCTGGTCTTGACAACCACGTCATCCACATAAGCATGGACATTGCGTCCAATTTGGTCTTCGAAGCACTTCTGAATGCACCGTTGGTAGGTTGCGCCTGCGTTCTTCAGTCCAAACGTCATTGTTTTGTAGCAGAAGGCTCCAAAAGGGGTTATGAACGATGTTTTCTCCCAATCCTCCCTTTTGAGCTTAATCTGATGATATCCCGAATATGCGTCCAGGAAACACAACAAGTCACTCCCAGCTACTGCGTCTATTATTTGGTCTATCCTTGGTAGTGCGAACGGATCCTTTGGGCAATGCTTGTTGAGACTTGTGAAATCAATGCACATCCTCCACTCGTTGGTCTTTTTCATCACTAGAACCGGATTTGCCAGCCAATCCGGGTGGAATACTTCCATGATGAAGCCGGCTGTTAATAGCCGCGCAATTTCTTCGCCTATTGCTTTCCTTCTTTCCGCATTCATCTTTCTCAAGCCCTGCTTCACGGGCCTGGCCTTGGGATCCACATGCAAACTATGCTCTGCCAACTCCGTGGGGATACCCGGCATGTCGCTGGGTGTCCAAGCGAATACGTCCGCATTTGAACGAATAAACTCCACCAGCGCCTTTTCCTGCCCGCTTTTCAAATTAGACCCTATAGTAAACTGCTTGGTGGGATCACCTTCAACAAAATCTACTTTCTTGGTGTCCTGTGCTGCCTTGAATTTCACTCTTTCATCCTCAGAATCCGGCCTTCTCAACGCTGTTCCATCATCCGGATCCACCTGAGTCCGGTAATATTTGAGTTCTTCTTTTCTGCAAGCTTGCTCAGCCATCACTGAATCTCCTTCATCACACTCAGCCGCTATATACCGACTTCCATGTATGGTGATGGTCTGCTTAGGACCCGGAATTTTTAGCTGTAAATATACGTAACACGGTCTAGCCATGAACTTAGCGTAAGCCGGTCTTCCGAACAACGCATGATAAGGACTACGCAACTTGACCACCTCAAACGTGAGCCACTCAACTCGATAATTATCCACTGATTCTCCAAAAGCAACCTCCAATGTGATCTTTCCCTCAGGGCGCGCTGAGTGACCCGGCACAATTCCGTGAAAAACTGTTGAACTTTTCTGCAGCTGGGATTCATACCGATGAAGATGTTGACCTCGCCGATTGTCATGACAGATCCGGATTCGAGGTGATCCGATTCTGGCCCCCAGCCGGAATCGTCCACCATCTTCCCTCCTTCGTGGTCGTCGTAGATCTCACCGACGACGAGGTTCCCCATGCTTTTCCGAGCTTCTCCCGTGATGTAAACACCTTTGGACGCAGGCCCCACGGTGGGTGCCAACTGTCGTGGGATGATCACGGCAGATGTTACCAGGGGCAACTGATCTTGGGGCAAGTCGACACATGCGTTTGAGAGAGGGTTTAGCTCAGAGGAAAGCATGATGGAATTCGATCTGGTAGCCAGCGATGAAGTCGCCGAGTCTCCGATCTCACTTTATTAACTCGATCTCTTGTGTACAATGGATACTCGATATTCGGCGATATGATTACTAGTTAGATCTCTGCAAAACTAAGCCTAGGAGCCGGTTTATAAAACACCCGCACCCCTACCTGGCTTGCCCTCCAAGGCGCAACTTGGGTCCTACCCGAACACCGCTTACAAATCCTAGCTTTCCTTACCGCAACCCACAATCCGGGTTACGAAGCCTACAAACTTTGGGCCTTCCAGAAGTGTCTTTATCCTTAGCCGGATCCTGCACAGCGTCCTTTGGGCCGGGTTATACCTTGGAATTGGCCTACCGGGTTATTATCTCCCCATCATTAACCCTCTCTTTTCCCGTTGCACTTCGTCTCCTAGATTAGATCTTGGCTTTTCGGGTGTCTCTCGCGTAGGTATTTTTTTGTTTTCTATGCAACGACCCCTTCAGTGGTATCAGAGCCGGATCTATACGTAGATGTTTTGTGCGGGTAGAACACATATGAGTATGTGGGCGTTGATGATCATGTTATTGCCTCCTTGAGTATTTTATGATCTTAGTGGCATAGTAGGATGAAGCTGCCCCAGACTAAGTTTACGTGTACTATGTACGCGAGTGTTGTCTCACTTGTGGCTAAGGGGGCGTCCATTTCTCCTACTATAGTTAAGATCTAATCTACGAAGGGTTGTTAAAAATGTGTTTATCAACATTGTGGTTGATGTTCGTAGGTATGAACGGTTCTATCCTTGAAAGCCCTAAGCCACGTAAAATATGCAAAAATAAATTAGAAGCGTCTAAATAGTTTTTGCTGGGCATGTGATGTAATATGGTCAATATTAAAATTTGATTATGAGATGATCTATTTTGTAAATTATTGATATACCGGAAGGTATCCATATGATTGTCTTCTTATTGATGGACAATCAAGATTGGGTGACATGGTACTTGGTACCACGCCGGTGGAATAATGGAGATCATACCATGATACACATGATGGAGATCAAGTGCAAGGAGGACCATATCATACCAAGTTTTCCTTACATGTGATGTCTGTGATGTTAATCCTTTTATGCATCTTGTTTTTCTTAGATAGCGACGGTAGCATTATAAGATGATCCCTCTCACTTAATATCAAGATAATAATGTGTTCTTCCTTAAGTATGCACCGTTAAGAAAGTTCGTCGTTTCGAGACACCACATGATAATCGGGTGTGATAGACTCAACGTTCGCATACAACGGGTGTTTTCAAGCCTAGCATGTACAGACATGTCCTTGAAACACACGCAATACTACGGTTCTACTTGGCGAGCCTAGCATGTACGGACATGGCCTCGGAACACGTAACCAAAAGGTAAAGCATGAGTCATATGGATGATATGATGAACATGTCGATATTCGCCTTTGAAGCTACATCATCTCACGTGATGATCGGTTTTGGTGTAGTGAATTTGGTTCGTGTAATCACTAACGACGACTAAGAGGGATGTTGTTTTTGAGTGGGAGTTCATGGTTTAATTTCGAATTAACTTGAACTTATTTATCATGAACAACCAATCAAAGTGAATTTGCACAAATTGTAGTATTCATTGGCATCTATAATTACCTTATATTTAGATTGTTAATTGAGATATAACTGTTATGATTTGGTAAATACCGTTTAAGATTGGTACCGTATTAGTGAAATTTAAAATTGAATCCTATTGTAGATTTTCGGTATTTCCTGCCTAGCTCCATGTGATTAATGATTGATTGATCTAAAGAGCAACCAATTCCTACTTAGAATCCAAAGTCATGGTTGCTTCCGTATTACTTTATCTTCAAAAGAATGTTTTGTTGATCAAAGTGATTTAGGAACTGAAAAGAATTGTTCTCAGAAACAATCAAGTGAAAGATATATTGATATCTAGAAACTTATTCGTGGCAACATGACTGAGTATAATTTAGCGTGACAATGTATACTTGTATTATTTGAATATATGCAATGATTGAAGACGCTAGTTTGGCGAGAGGAAAGAGAAGGCGCTGGGGGCAAATGACGAGGAAATCAAGACAATGGGCGGCTCGGGGTATTTAAACCCCCCGAAGCGCAGGTACTGCCTGAGATTAACTGCTAAGGAGATCATGCAACGTGGGGGGTTACCACGCCCGTTAGAAACGCACGAAGCGAATAACTCGCGCGTAACGGGCGCAGTTAATCCCACGTCTCGCGAACTGCGTACTCAAGTACCCCGTGCGAAGTGACGCAACGGCCCGTGGGCCCGGCGTGCAGTGGCAGGCGTGTGCCTTGCAACCGCATTAGACCCGAGGCGTCGTGGGCTGCGGTTGCGTGACAAGTGTGGAGCCTTACCCGCGAAGATAGGAAGACTCTAGTTCGAGCGGCAAAATTTTGGAAATTTGGCTAAGTGCTGAGATCTCAGCAAAATCCAAAGCGGCTTGGCCTATCCGACTTGATGAAGAAAAATCCACAGGCAACAATGGAGTAGATCTGAGTTCGGATTGTGATCAACCGAGTTGAGAGGCAACTCGGGTGAAAAACTTCAAAGAGCTTATTTGGTTTAAGCTGGCAGGGCCCAGCGTCCAAGTTCACCGGACCCTACCAGTTTCGGGGACTAATGTTGATGGAGGGATGATAACCCGGTAGGCTAACGCCAAGGTATAACTCGGCCCAAAGGAAACTGCGCAAGACCCGGCTTAAGGAAAAGGAATTTCTAGAAGGCCCAAGAGGGTAGGCCTCGTAACCCGGATTGTGAGTTCTGATAAGGAAACTTAGGGTTTGTAAGCGGTGTCTAGGTAGGACTCCGAGTATGCCTTGGATAGAAAGCCAGGGGGGCTGGATATTATATAAACCGGCTCCTAGGGTAAGATTAGACACGAGCTTGACTATCTATTCGAGTATTCCATGTAGTATCAGAGTTGAGATAATAAATCTAGATCGGAGACTCGGCGACTTGATTGCCGGCTACCAGATCGTTTATCACCATGATTTCCCCTGAGCAAAACCCTCTCCCAAACACCAGAGTCGAATTGCCCCAAGATAAGTTACCCCCGGTAACGTCCCGTGATTATCCCACGACAGTTGGCGCCCACCGTGGGGCCTACGTCCAAGGGTGTTCACATCACGGGAGAAGCTCGGGAGAATATGAAGAACCTCGTCATCGGCGAGATCTACACCAACCCCGAAGGAGAGAAGATGGTGGACGATTTTGGCTGGGGGCCAGAGTCGGATCTGCTCGAATCCGGATCTGTCGTCACAATCGGCCAGGTCAGCGTCTTCATCGGCATGGTACGTACGTCCGGTTCAATCCCTGATGATTTTGGATTTGATTCTGTATCAGGAGAGGCCACCTGCGTTTAGTCGGATGGGGAAGAATCGGTCGGGACGGTAGATCCGATGGAAGAGCCCACCACGAAGAGGGAACAGCCGGAGGAGCCGGCATGGACCCCGCGTGGCCGGGTCACGAGAGAAGATGATACCGAGTCTATCTTGCACCTGCTGGAGGACCGGTACGAGGAAAATAGTTGTGATGAGGAGGAATATGAGTCTTCACCAGGCATCGCGCGCCAGGTCGCGGTCTACACGGCCCCTGCAACCAATCTCAATCAGGGGGACGTGACTACGACCGCGGTCGGAGCGGCGCGAGCGCTGGCCCAGCAGCAAAATCCGGCTGACGGAAATCCGGTTCTGACCCGGGTTGACGGAGAGTCGGCTTCAGTCACTAGCCGAGCGGCGGATAGCGAGTTGCAGGCGAATATGTTTGGATTCATGGCAAACAGGACGCCAGGGGCGGGTCCTTCAAATCCACAACACCCGGCCCTGTTCAGTAATAATCTGATCTTGGATCCCACGGTGCTAGCTACTGTGATAACCCCGGAAAACGCCGCGGCGCGTGCCAGGGATCTGGATGTAGCACGCCGCGCATTGGAGCAGCAAAGGAGAGATGTGGAAGCAGAGAAGCAAGGGGTAGCCACGCGCCAACGTGAACTGGAAGCATTGGAGAACCGGCTCCGGGTTGAGTAGACTAGGATGCATCAAAGATACCAGACAAGATTACCGGCAACGGGTGGAGTCATAAACCCGGCCGCACTATTATCACACCCCAGGATCAGCCAATTCGGCTGTGAATCAGGAAACTGTACATCGTCCCGCAACCGGAGGAGGACAGCCGGCAAACTTACAGGCCGGGTTACCCACATTGCAGACTGGGGTTATAGTTGGCAACACAGCACCACCACCACCATCACGATTTCGTACACCACCATGTCACTTCAACAACCCCATGGACAATGTATATGCAGCAACATTGGCATTGGATCACATCCCCGTAAGGGAGTCACCCCATGCGGAGGAGACCCGGCGGGCGATAGATTTATTGCGCACGGCAGTGGCTCAGCAAGTCAATTACCCGGATAATAGGAGTGGAATGCATGGAACACCGTATATCAGCCGGCAACACAACAATACCGGCAATATTCAAACAAGTTCAGCGCGACGGAGGGCAGAGCAGCAGCAAATGCCGCCTCCTCCTCGCGTCCAACCAGCGGCGTCAGCAGCACAAGCTATTGTGGATAGTTCCAGAGCCAGGCGAGCCGCGGCCGGGTCTGCGGTACACGGGCCCGCTGCAGCGCCATGTCCAGCCGTGCTCCCCGCAGGATCGCATGTTTCCCGAGTGAGGCCAGTACTGACTAATCTGGCTGGGCCTAAGTGTCTGTCGGATAATATCAGGGCTGAACCTTACCCAGACAAATTCAAGGAACCGGGTAAAGTGGTGAACTACGAGCTGACTATGGATCCAGAAACATGGTTGAGCAGCTACGAGATGGCCATGTCGATTCGCAACGCATCCGAAAATCTCCAAGCCAAGTTCATGTACTTAATGATGTCAGAAGTAGCAGCAAAGTTGTGGTTCAACAATTTACCCGAAGGATCTATAAAGTCATGGAGTGAGTTGAAAACTGCGTTTATCAAGCACTTTCACGGAACATGCAGGAAGTTGTTTACCATCGATGATCTAGAACGGTGTGTGCAAAAGAAGGGAGAGTCGGCAAGCAGCTGGGTGCGCCGGGTTATGGAGATACTTCACTCATCCACGGATATACAGCCAAAGGATGCGTTGCAAGCTATGGCCAAGACATGCAAGTACACACCTTTGGTGCAAAAGCTAACTCGCATGAAATCTAGTCGGAACGCTTCAGAGGTTACGATGGGAGAGTTAATGGATGCATGCAACAAGCACGCCGCTACGGATACCACAGAAGAGGACGTCGATGATAAGAAAGCAAAAGCAAATACGAGCAATAATGGAAGAGCCGGCAATGGATCTACGCCGGGTAATAATGGAGGAAATAATGGAAACAAGAATAAACGCCTGTTTGAGGGAAGTTCCGAGTTTTTCGCCAACACAGAAGTCGGGTCTTCGAGACCCAGAGAAGAAGGAAATTTCAATGGAGGAAACTTTAATGGAGGAAATTACCAGGGGCCACCACGGCCGGGTAACCACTGGGATGTGTACAAGATGTCGTGCCCGCGACACAGCAGGAACGGTAGGCCAGCTAACCACTCACTGGAGCAGTGTGTGGATTTGCAAAGATGGAAGAACGAGGAAGTAAACAAGGCTATGAGAGGTGCAGGCCAGGGAGGAGGACCGGGTCCAGGTGGAAACCCGGGCAACGGCCCACCCCCAGCAGGCAACCCAGGAGGTGGTAATCCGGGTAACAACCAGGGAGGAGCTGGAGGTTTCCAAGCTAACCCCAAGCAGTTGGGACAATATCACGTACACACTACAGGAACTTCCAACAAGGATAAAAAAGATACTCAAGAGAGCAGTGAACGCGGTCAATTCAGCTGTTCCAAGGTACTTAAGATGGTCGGATCAAGAGGTGACGTGGAGCAGAAGGGACACCCGGAAACAATAGAACATCCGGGTGGTTGCGCCGCAGGTCAATGGTTATGAGCTGAAAAAGGTCTTAATGGATGGTGGAAGTAGCATCAACATCTTATATTGGGAAACTTTCTTACGCCTGGGTCTCAAGGAGTCTCAGCTACAGAAAAGTTCAACAGTTTTTCACGGGATTGTGCCGGGTCACTCGGCGTGCCCCGAGGGAAAGATCACTTTGGAGGTTGCTTTTGGAGAATCAAAGGACAATTTCCGGGTTGAGTGGCTCACGTTCGAGGTGGTAAAGTTGCGCAGCCCTTATCACGCGCTATTCGGAAGGCCGGCTTACGCTAAGTTCATGGCCAGTCCGTGTTACGTATACCTACAGCTAAAGATTCCGGGTCCTAAGCAAACCATTACCATACATGGAAACCGGATCATAGCGGCTGAGTGTGACGAAGGAGACGCGGCAATGGCGGAACAGGCTTGCAGGAAGGAAGAACTCAAGTATTACCGGTCTCAAGTGGACCCGGATGATAGAACAACATTGAAAAGGCCGAACACTGAGGATGAGAGAGCAAAATTCAAAGCAGCACAAGATACCAAGATGGTGGCCTTTGTCGAAGGTGATCCCTCTAAGCAATTTGCTATAGGATCTAACCTGAACAATGAGCAGGAAAAAGCACCCGTGGAGTTCATTCGTTCAAATCAAGATGTTTTTGCTTGGACGCCTAGCGATATGCCGGGTATCCCTACAGAGTTAGCATAGCATAGCTTGCATGTTGATCCCAAGTCTAGGCCCGTGAAGCAGGGCCTGAGAAAGATGAATGAGGAAAGAAGAAAGGCTATAGGAGAAGAGATTGCTCGGCTATTGACAGCCGGCTTTATCATGGAGGTATTTCACCCGGATTGGTTGGCAAATCCGGTTCTAGTACTGAAAAAGAGTAACGAGTGGAGGATGTGCATAGATTATACGAGTCTCAACAAGCATTGCCCAAAGGATCCGTTTGCCCTTCCAAGGATAGATTAGATCATAGACGCAGTGGCTGGAAGTGACTTATTATGTTTCCTGGATGCATATTTCGGGTATCATCAGATCAAGCTCAAGAAGGAATACTGGGAGAAAACATCGTTCATAACCCCTTTTGGGGCCTTCTGTTACAAAATCATGACTTTTGGACTAAAGAATGCGGGTGCAACTTTTTAGAGATGCATACAGAAGTGCTTTGAGGATCAGATTGGGCGCAACGTTCATGCCTATGTGGATGATGTGGTGATCAAGACTAGGAAAGCGGAAACATTTATTGATGATCTAAAGGAGACATTCAAGAATTTGAGGAGATATCAGATGAAACTTAATCCCACAAAGTGTGTGTTTGGAGTTCCAGCAGGAAAATTACTCGGGTTCATTGTTTCCGAGAGAGGAATCGAGGCAAACCCGGACAAAATCAAAGCTATCCAGAGTCTGAAAAAGCCGGAAAACCCGAAGCACGTTCAGAAGCTCACAGGGTGCGTGGCAGCGTTGATCCGGTTCATATCCAGACTCGGAGAGAAGGCAATACCCTTATACCGGCTCTTGAGGAAATCCGATAAATTCGTTTGGGACCAAGAGGCGGATGAGGCGTTCGAGGCACTAAAAAAGCAGTTATCTGAGGCACCAGTTTTAGCAGCCCCGGGTCCTAAAGAGCCCATGCTACTGTACGTTGCGGCCGGGCCTCGGGCGGTTAGCGCAGTGGTTGTTGTCGAACGCAAAGAGGATGGAAAAGATCACCCGGTTCAAAGGCCGGTTTATTACGTCAGCGAGGTGTTATCAGAGGCAAAGCAGCGCTACCCACATTGGCAGAAGTTGGTTTTCGGGGTCTTCATGGCCAGCCAGAAATTGAAGCCATATTTTCAGGAACACCCCATAACAGTGGTTAGCTCTATACCAATGTCGGATATCATCAGAAACTCGGAGGCAACAGGTAGAATAGCCAAGTGGGCCATTGAGATGGGAGATTATCACATCAACTACGAGCCCAGGTCAGCAATCAAATCCCAAGCTTTAGTTGATTTCGTCAATGATTGCACTCACACTAGCATGCCCACAATGACACCAAGTTCCGAGTCTTGGGTAATGCACTTTGATGGTTCCAAGCAGTACGAAGGATCAGGAGCCGGGGTAGTACTCACATCACCCAAAGGATACAAGTTGAGCTACGTGTTGCAAATTCACTTTGATTGTTCCAACAACGTAGTCGAGTATGAGGCATTGTTACATGGATTGAAAGTAGCCAAGGAGATGAACATCAAGCGGATACGATGCTATGGAGATTCAGATCTTGTGGTACAGCAGGTTTCAGGAACTTGGGATAGAAAAGATGCAACTATGGCAGCATACCGCAGAGAGGTAGACAGGGTTGTCGGGTGTTTTTCCGGGTATGAGGTGGAGCATATAGACAGGAGAAAGAACGAGGCAGCAGATGCACTCGCCAGACTCGGCTCGCGCAGAGAGCCGGTTCCACCCAATGTTTTCCTGGACGAGCTATGGCGGCCATCAGTTAAAACCGAGTCTGAGGAAGAGGTGGCTAACCAAGACCCGGATTTGGAGCTCGTGGCCACAGTACGTGATGTCCCCGAGTGGACAGAGCCGTTTCTGGCTTACCTATCACGGGGCGAGTTACCACAGCAGGAAGTACTAGCAAGGCAAATTCTGAGGCGAGCAAAAGACTATTCTATCATCAATGGGGAGCTGTATAAGAGAAGCGCGGCAGGAGTCTTTTTATGCTGTGTAGCACCAGAAGAAGGCCGGCAGATCTTGAAGGAAATCCACGAAGGTGATTGTGGGCATCATGCATCCACAAGATCCCTTGTGGCCAAAGCTTACCGACACGGGTTCTTCTGGCTCACGGCCCTAGCAGATGCAGAGCGCTTGGTAGCAAGATGTGATGGATGTCAAAGGTACGCTCGCCAAACCCATGTGCCGGCTATGGAATTGCGGACTATCCCGTTAACCTGGCCGTTTGTTGTTTGGGGTATGGGTATGGTTGGCCCCTTTCACATGTCACCTTGCAAAAAGACACATCTCTTGGTGGCTATTGATAAGTTTACCAAGTGGGTTGAGGTTATGCCAGTTGCCAATTGTGAAGCAATTACGGCAGTCAAGTTCTTGAAAAGGATCATCTATCGGTTCGGGTATCCCCATAGCATAATAACGGACAATGGAACCAACATGTCCCTTGGTGAGATGGAGAAATTCTGTGGTAACAACGGAATCCGGCTTGACATAGCTTCCCCCCGGCTTATGTGGTTTAGGAATGCATGATCGATACATCGAAGAGAACTAAAAGGAAGAATTCTTTAATGACCTCTTAATCTCCTCCACTTGGGACTTGTCAAGCCCATCCACAGGCTAATGGACAAGTGGAGAGGGAAAATCAGAAGTTACTTCGTGGATTAAAGCCACGACTGCGAGTCCCATGCATCAGAGCTGCTGGTGCGTGGGTTGAGGAGTTACCTTCAGTAGTTTGGGGAATCAACACCACACCTAACAGATCTACTCAGATGACACCGTTCTTTATGGTTTATGGTGCAGAGGCAGTATTGCCGAGTGACATTATCCATGACTCGCCTCGAGTGTCGGCTTACGTTGAGGTGGAGAATGAGAAGACCCGGCAGGACGCCGTGGATATGCTAGAAGAACACAGGGAACAAGCTTTGGAAAGATCATCCATATACCAGCAGGACCTGAGGAGATATCATAGCCGGCGGGTCAAAACCCGGGTCTTCCAGGAAGGAGACCTGGTTCTGCGCCTGGTACAGTCAAAGGAAGGAAAACACAAGTTATCCCCACCATGGGAAGGACCGTTCATTATAAGCCGGAATCTGCACAATGGATCGTACTACTTGATAGATGCATGGGAAGAGTCGGCTACTGTCAATGACACCGCTCATACAACTTCATCTATGCAAGAAAGAGAAATACCATGGAACGTGGCTCAGCTGCGTCCCTACTATACCTAGAATAGGGTAGATTCACAAGGGGAATTACACGATGTAACAGGCAGCAGGTTTCAGACGCACTCTTTTCCTATCCAGGGTACCTAAGGGGACTGGAGGGTTTTTAATGAGGCGGCTTGCTGACCTAACTTTTCTCATATCAATAAAGAGATAGATAAACAATATATTGTTCTTTTCTGTGTGTTTTTTGTCAAGTTTTCATATTCCTGTTATTTTTTTTATTTCTCTTTCAGGTAAGTGATGTTTATTGTTCGTAGTATATTAGTTTCTCTAGTAAATTGCATATATCTAGGTCTTGGGGGCTGATTGCTTGAATAACACAGTTGCAAACTCAAAGACCCGTCCATGATGCCATTAGGTTATAAGGGCCGATTACTTGTAATAAGTATGGCTGCAAGCTTATAACCGGACAATAGAGCCAAATTTTCTTGACTTTTCTTGCTTAAGCTTGATGTGACTCGCACTAAAGTGGTATGCTTTGCTAGCGTATGATTACAATCAGTCATGATGCCCAATGGGACTTGCCTGACCCTGTCTTTGTACAGCTATAGCAACATTGATTATCCACGCGAAAGACGGCTTATAGTAGAAGAAGGTCAAAAGGGTCATCTAAACCACAAGTTATGCAGAGCACAAGGTTAACAGCCGGAAACTCAAAGTATATTAAGCATAGCTTCAGACCTATGTGGATGGCTCTAGGTTTTGGGCCTTAGCAGAAACAATTTGTTATTTTGGAAAAGTCCAAAACCCCAGACTCGGAAATTCGGGCCTTGGGGACTTGGGAATTTGAAAAAAGAAACAAATTATCTAGCTATTCAGCTCAAAAACCCAAAAATCCGAGTCTTGGGGACTTGGGGACTTAGAAAAAGTCCACTTGTCAAAACCCATGAGACCCGGAATCCGAGTCTCACACAAGGAACCATAGCGAAAAGTCGGAAAACCAGGAATGAAAAAGCTCAAAGTTAAGAAATATCAAATTCACGCAAAGGCCAGAAGGGCCATGAAAGATATTAAGGTTTTAAACGTATTACAAACCAGGATAGTAGTATCAAAAAGTGCACAGGCGCACTATCAAAAGAATAATTGTTTTAAAGGCCCATTGGCCGAATGAAGTGTTTGAGACGGTAGCAGATAAAAGTTTACTCGGCCTCCTGGGTCGAGTCGTCAACCTTGTCCTTGGCAGCCGGGCCTTGGTCTTTGACTTGCTCTTCAACGATCTTTGCGGCAGCAGCATCCGGGTCAGCAACAGCACCGGCGCGTGCGGGAGGAGAAACAACCGACGTAGAGGTAGTAGGTGCAGTATCGGCATCCGCCTTCCTCTTCGCGGCCTCTTCCCTCAGCTGAGCAGCTTCCGCCTTCCACCGTGCCAGCATGTCATAAGGCTTTGGAGGATCCGACTTAATTGGCTTATCTTCAGCGTCGTATGGCGGAACAATCCGACTAACGTCCAGACTATCGGCAATCAGACTAGCCGGGTGACGAACCTCTGTTTGGATGGCTTTATAATTTTTGGCTGAAAACTTGGAGCCGTCATTGTTGAAATCTGAAAACCCGCCAACGAGTTTTGCCGGCTCAAGCTTGGGAAAGTACGCTTTAGCCAGAGCAAGCCCCCGGGTTACTCCAACCCGGCATGACGAGCGTTTCTAGTGCTCGATCCACTCGGGGATGGTGGAACACGCATCAAGCAGCGTGTTCAAGCTACCATGTCCAGTGCCCGGCCACTTCAAAGCTTGCAGAACCCATTTGGTGCCTGCACAGAGTTGCCGGATTGTGCTCTTTATAGTCTTCAGCTTCGCTATGTCATCTTCATCCGGAGTCTCGTCATCCGGCCCTGCAGAAAATGGAAAGGTTTAAGTAAGGAATTCCGACTGTTTATCAGAATGAGAATCCGGGTTACGATTAGTGAGTCGGGAATCATTACCAATCAAAGCACGGTGAGTATCGGCAATCTGGGCAGATAGCTTGGTCAGTTCATCCTCTGCAGCATGGGATCTCTTTCTATACTTTCTTGCAAGTTTCCCCAGTTTCTTGGCATCAGCTTCAACTGATTCACACAGCTTCGTCTCCACCTCGAGGAGTTTGGTGGTTTTAGCCAACACTTCCTCAGAGTGGGTTACGTATGCCTGCGTGGAAACACAAGGAAGTGTTAGTCGGACAAAAAAGAACTATCAGTCGGATATGCTATGAAAGTTCCAAGTAAATTATGCATAAGTTCACTCGGAACTTGGGGACTAAACAAATATACGGGCAGTATTAGTTGAATTTACCTCGTGTTTGGCTATCAAGGCCTCTAGAATGCCTTCTTCGTCAGCTCTCAGGGTATGCAGAGCGTCAAGCATCTCGGCAAAGCTCATATCCTCAGGTTTTGAACCGGAAGAGCCGGCGGCCGGGTTACTTGGAGGTGGAGTCCTTTCCTGCCTCGGGGGGATACCCGGGTTGCCTGGGTGTCAGGATTGGGATCACCCATCCTCGCGCCCACAACCTCGACGTCGTCATCCCCGGGTCCATCTGATGGATTGGGATATTCGTCCTCCTGCCCTGCCGGGTCTGTCAGCGGGTCTCTTCCTTGGTCTTCTTCTTCAGCGCCGCTAGTCGCGGCATTCACATTATCAACCGGATCCTCAGTTTCCCGGTTATCCAGATCCATGTCGTCCGGGTCACTGATCGTGACCTGGGCGCTAAGGAAAGTAAAATAAATGGTTAGTAGTAATGAGTGAAGGTTATCGAAAGAGCTAGTATATCGGATAGCAAGAAATGCAACTTACCCAGTATTCACCATGAAGTCTGCTGGAAGCTCGTTGCTAGATCCGGACGAGGATGATAAAGATTGAGAAAGTGAAACTCGGAGTTGTCCAGCTAGGGGGTGATTGGGTGAAGGATGTCTTTGAGGTGAATTGGAAGGATGAGATTGGGAAGTACCGGTGCGGCGAGTTGGGGACGTAGGGATACCCGGGTTGAGGGGATCCTCACCCGGGGAGTTCCGGGTTACCCTGCGCTTGACCTTAGGGGGCTCCTTCAATGGTGAGTTGGACAATTGTTGATTAAGCTCGCGCATGTTAGCAAATGAATACGGTTTGGAGGACATGGAGGAATATGGAACCTTGAATACGACCCCTCAGGGTTTCCTCTTGGCCCCAACCGCAGCTTCCGGGTCTGCCTCGCTCTCGTCACTCTCGGTCTCCTCCGGGTCTTCCTTGTCTTCTTTGTCCTCCTTATCCTCCATTCCCGAGAAGCATAGTACACAGTCGGAAAAAGAAAAAGTGTGGGAAAACAAGTTAACAGAAAGTAAGATGGGTGAAACCCGGATGGTACCTTCTTCCGAGTCAACCGCTTCCTCGTCCTCCTCCGGGTTTTCGGAGGAAGGGGGAGTCTCGATATTCCAGAAGGCGCTATCTTCCTGAGATAAAAGTATAAAGATGAAAGTTAGTAGTTGCATCAGGTGAAAGCACAAGAACAGAAGGGTAAGGGCCGGATCTTACCGCTGGAGCCGGATTGTCGCGAGTGTATGGCTCTAAACCGGCTATCGTCCGGATTACTTCCGCTTTCTCAGTCAAGAAACTTTTTATTATCTTGTTTGTGTCGGCAGCCGGGTAATTCATCAAAGAGTAGCGGAGCGAGTCCGTGACATACCCAGAATACTCGGACATCAGCTTGGGCCGGATGGAATTAGGCTGGATTCGGAAATTCACCCAAGTCTTAACTAAGTTGAGCCCAAGGAGACCCTGGGCGGAAAGAACAACAAGTTTGGCCAAGAGGGGTTGGATGGACTTCCTATCCGACTCAGAAGCAAAGGCATTGAAAGTATCGGATAGGTCTAGGAGGCCCTCAGAGAAACCCGGCAATTTCTTTTCGCCGGGTGGGGAGATGTCCCGGCATTAGAAGAAGGACTTCTGCCAGTGCTTGACATGAAAGTTGAGGCTCAGAGTCGGCATCGGCGAATTCTTCCGCCTCTGGATTGACACTCCGCCGCAAGCCAGGAGGGCCCCGTCACGGCTTTCGCGGCACGGTTTGCATTGGAATAACTCAAGGAACAGAGCAAGGTTTGGGGGGACGCATAGATATGATTCGCAGAGAACGATAAAATGGGTGATGTTTAACATAGAGTTGGGCCCTATGTCAAAGACTCGGAGGCCATAGTGGCTAAGAAGTTCACGGAAAAAGGAGTGACCCGGGGGACGGAATCCCCGGATCACGTGCTCTACAAAGCAAATTACCTCATCGGGACCAGGGGAAGGCCGGGTCTCATCTCCCGGGACTCGCCAGTGGATATCCTCCTGGGAAGGAAGGACGCCCGACTCAGCGAGCTCGTCCAACTTGGCCTTGGTCACGGTGGACTTAGCCCAGTTGGCGGATATGGATTGTGTCGGCCTCGCTTTCACCGGTTGTTTTCCCTTATTCTTGGGCGCCATGTGCGTAGTCTACAAAACAGGAGATAAAGGGTGCAGAGTATAAGTAATTAAGACCCGGGAAATGATTGATTGTCCAGTTAACCAAAGAGCGACTGAAAGACCCGGAAATTATGGATTATCCGGTTAACCAAAGAGCAGTTACGGAGAATTTTTGCAGATTGGATCTAAAACTTAGGGATTCACAGAGAAATTGGTGACCACAAGTAATGGAGATGTGCTATTGATCTAATTTACACACTGGTTGGGAAGGAACGGAACATGGACTACTCAATCGTTGCGGAGCGAGAAAGCCATCTATGAAGCGGAACTAAGATCCAATCTAATTCGAGTAAAGTTTAAGGATGAGATTCATGGAAGAAGGAAACTCACCGGTGAGGCTTGGAGGAGAGCGCGGCGGCGACAAATGGCGCAGTTGCGGTGGCCCTCTGGATCTTCCGGTGTGCAGCTTGAGGGCGCGGCGGCGGTGGTCGACGGCAGCGTGGCGCGGGCGGAAGCAGAGCGCAGGCGGCGGCGGCTCGCTTCCGGCTGCGCCCCCGTGGGCTCCATGGCGGCGCGGCGTCAAGCTTGATCAAGGGAGCGCCGATGGAGGTTGAAGGTGAAGGAGATAAGGAAGATGGGGGAAATGGGGCTCTTGGTTTAGGGTTACCCCTTAGGCGCTTATTTATAGGTGCGGGTGGGAAAACCTAGACTAAGGAGCGGGAGCCAAAAATTTCGGAGAGGGATACCCGCCCGGATTTTTTGGGATAAGTAATTAAGTGCGTGGGCGTGATATCCGGAAAAGATCAGAGTGAATCATTTCCGTGATATCCGGACCAATTAGCGAACAAAGTGAGCCGGGTCTCTTGTGTTTTCCTCGGAGTGTTGACCCGGGAAAATGAAGGTGGATTCGGAGAAAGCCGGGTTGTTATATGGACCACCAGTGGAGTTAGGCCTAGTTGTTTATCAAAGCAACCTAACCCGGCCTTTTTTGAACTTGTATGTTTGTTATTTTTGCAGGGAATAGCATGCGCTTCAAGGAGGATCCCGTGAAGCCCAAGCTATTCTGGGGACTACTGATGGAGGGATGATAACCCGGTAGGCTAACGCCAAGGTATAACTCGGCCCAAAGGGAACTGCGCAAGACCCGGCTTAAGGAAAAGGAATTTCTAGAAGGATCAAGAGGGTAGGCCTCGTAACCCGGATTGTGGGTTCTGATAAGGAAACTTAGGGTTTGTAAGCGGTGTCTAGGTAGGACTCCGAGTATGCCTTGGATAGAAAGCCAGGGGGCTGGATATTATATAAACCGGCTCCTAGGGTAAGATTAGACACGAGCTTGACTATCTATTCGAGTATTCCCTGTAGTATCAGAGTTGAGATAATAAATCTAGATCGGAGACTCGGTGACTTGATTGCCGACTACCAGATCGTTTATCACCATGATTTCCCCTGAGAAAAACCCTCTCCCAAACACCAGAGTCGAAATACCCCAAGATAAGTTACCCCCGGTAACGTCTGCCGTGATTATCCCACGACAAATGTCGGGGGACTACCCCCGAGTAGGGGTAAGATAAGTGAGAAATAGAGTTCAAGGCACCATTTACCGTCTTCGGCCCTACCGAGTTGGTACGGGCCAGATAGGATGATGCCCAGCCGGGTAGGGCGCTATCCGGCAGGGAGAACAAGAGACCAAGGGAAGATTCAAGTATCTGTCTGGGTCAGCCAGGTAGCACTCGGGTGATCCGGATAGAGAGGGAGTTGTTCTACTCGGAGGCAAAGTCAATAGAGCCGTTGAGGTGAATCTCGCGTATCCAGGGGCCATACTGGCATGCAGTTCAACTTACTAGGTATGTGGTAATCTGTATCCAGATGTGGGTACAGTGCGGTATGGGCGGTGTCAAGTACTGTCTGTGACAAGGGGGACATGACATGTCAGGGACCAACCGCGGAGACTTTCGGCGACTTTGTCAGCGAAGACACGGAGGTGTGCGCTGCTGCATAGTGGAGTTGTCTACTCACTACTTTTATTCGTAGAATAGTGGTTGGCCACCAGTATATAAGGTGGCCTACCCCCTCCTGCGTGGGGGTCGCTGCATCGAGTATTCTTGGAGGCATTGCTACTCACACAGAGAGAGAGAAACAGAGAGAGAGAAACTCTTGTACTCAGCATACCATTATATAGAGAGAGAGGCAGGAGTAGTGGTGTTACCTCCACACGAGGCCACGAACCTGGGTAGATTGTGTTGTTTGCAGTGTTCTGAGCGCGCCAGTTAGGCGTGCAATCCCTCTCTGGATACCTACAACATCCATCGGCCCCAACTTTAGCCATCCTATAGCATCTGTCTTCTCTACACAACGACAAGTCGAGTAGAATAAAGTTGATCAAATTTACAAAATGTACATCCACTTAATTTTTGTTGGATATATACGAATGCTCAACTTATTAAGCGTGTGTTTACCATTGAATATTATTATGATCTAATTTCTCATAGAATAGCTACAACTAACAACTAACAAAAATATATTTTCCTATGCACCCTTCAACCACAGGTCCCATCATGTTTATGTTATAAATGTAGAATAAAACAAAATTCATGGATTTTACACACAACTTAATGTAGCAACAAATATACTTCGTTTTGAAACAAAATTTGGCATGATTTTGGTAGGTGCAGTGCGACCCGAAACATATACGGAATCTCAACCATGAAAAGTAACATACACACAAATCAGTGAAATTTAAGACTTGCATACTATCTCAATTCTGTTATTCGTGCTCCTCTAGAACAAAAATGTCCCTCTGTGTTAGAACAAAAAGCTATGCGCCTTAGATCACCCAGAACAAAATATGGTAAAAGTGCACATGGAAACAATTCATGCAAAGCTATACGGTCTCACTTCCATCCATGTTTAAACGCTTGTTTGTTGATGTCGATGGGTTATGTAATGAGGGTTATGACTTGTGTGTCCGTGCTAGTTTTCTCGTTGAGATTTAGCAACCATGGACAATAATATACATGCAAAGCACATGAATACTATTGGCTACAATTCAATCTTTCTACCGTTTGTGTTTGGACATAGTGCTTATGACTTGGGATGCTGGTTGATTGATTTGTATATTGACGACGACGAGAACATATTTGGAAGGATCTATGACCGTATGAACATTTATAAACCGAGTGTGATCTGCGATGAGCTTGAGTGACAAGGGTTGTGATGGTTTTGGCAGATCGGGTCAGAACACGACAACACTAGATAGGAGAAAAGACAACATGGGGTTTAAAAAAGGGGCTTCGGTGGAAAAGTCCCGACGATGGGCACACTGAAAGGAGACGACGAAACCTTGACGGGCAACCTCCATCGAGGTATTGATGGTTGTGGCAAGAGGGTCATAAAAATCTTAAACACAAACAACAACATATATGCAACACACATACTCCCTCCGTCCGCCAATAAGTGTGCATTTTCCTTTTTTGGCAGTCAAATTTACTGAACTTTGACCAATTTTATTGGTAAAATCACTAGTATTTATGGCACCAAGTTAGTATCAATAGATTTGCCTTGATATGAAGTTTCAAAATATATCATTTTGATTTCACATATGTTGGTAATATTTTCTATAAAGTTGGTCAAATTTTAAAAAGTTTGACTAGTATAGAAGCTACATGTACACTTATTCGTGGACGGAGGGAGTAGAACTTATGCCTAAACTGTACTCTTGCTTCCAGCATTTGCGCCAGCCTTGCAACAAGTCATCTGGTGATTCCAATTCCTAACAGACACATCTAGGGTCCGTTTGGGAGCTATTTTTTTTTAAAGTATTGTGAGAATACTTCAGTTTCTAAAATTACTGAAGTAAATACTTCATGGCGTTTGGTTCCGATGAATATTGTGGTTTTAGATACTTTAGTATTTGAAGAAAAAACACTAATTTTGAAGTATGGAAAAAGAGGTCCAGACCACTTTTTACAAAACTGAAGTATTTGTCTCCCAGGCGTGTCAATACTTCAGTATTGGGATACTTCGGTTTGAAAAAAACTTCATCGCAGTCTTATCAATGGATTAACAAAATCACCAATGAGTAGGGATTTTTGGCTTTTGAGCGTTGCCACTCCATTTATTTAAAAAACCGAAAATCTTTTTTACAAGTTTCAAAAAAATCTAGAAAAAGATTCTAAATATACCAAACCTGCTAAATCTCACTTTAAAATATTTGTATTCTAAGCTACACAGAAATGAAGAAATTATTGATCGGACTGCATATTCTCAAAACTAAAATTTAATAAGATTTGTTATTTTTGTGTAGCCTAGAATTAAAATAATTTAGCACTCCGATTTTGCATGTTTGTAGTATAATCATTAACTACTTCTAGCAAAAAATATTCAGAAACTTGTAAATATGACTACCGATTTTTTTTTTTTTTTTTTTTTTTTTTTATAAAGAGAGCACTGCGCCTCAGGAACCAAAAGGAGTTTTCGCAACAAATTTGTTACTTGCGTATGAGTAGAGGAATTCGTCTGAACTCTGAACAGCCAGGCACAAGCACGCTTGTGAAAAAAAGAGTAAAGATTACAATTGCTCCACAGTAATCATATCGCTGATGATCTGCGCACGAAATCCCGAAGCAGCAGCGATTCGACTAGAGCTAAAGGCGATAGAGGAATGCTGAATCCGCAAAAGCCAGAGCACAAGCTCGCAGAGATTTGCGGGGAAGAGAATCCATCTGCCCTGTTTAGTTGGAGCCGCCGCGGAGGGAGCGGAGGCGGTCGAGCCACTGCTCGTCGGGGACGCTGCCCGCCCACGACGGCGGCGCGCCGGGGAACGCCACGCCGCGCATCGCATCCACGATCCGAGCTGCGGCGCCCGCGGGCAGCTGGGCGCGTCGCCGGCGTTCGTCCTCGGATGAAGTCCGGGACGCGGCCTCCGTCACGCTCTGGTCTTCCTCGTCGCTTTCTTCTTCGTCGGAAGCGAGATCCAGCGCGGAGATGCCGTTGTCGATCGCGTCGAGGCGGTGGTGAGATGCAAGGTCGGGATCGGGGTCGCTGTCTGTGTCGGTGTCCGATGCGGCACCAGAGATGGGGAGGTAGTCGGCGTCCACCTCAGCCTCGGAGTCTGAGGCGGACGAGTGGTCTGGTAGGCCGGTGGAGTCGGGGAGGTGGCCGTTGCCGGGGATGGACATGGTGGCGGTCAGCGCGGAGGAGAAGAAGTCCAGAGTTGTGCCACTCGCTCGCTTCGGGTGGAAGCCTATTTGCCTAAAAACTGCCTCCGTCCACTTTTATAAGGCTCACTTCTTACTATTGAAATGCTAAGAAGTGGGCCTTATAAAAGTGGACGGAGGGAGTAGTATGTTTTGTTTGCATCCTCTGTGTGTTCTTCGGCTACTATTAAACGAGCTAATTTTTCTTTCTTAGATCCACCCTGTTTGGGTGTAGTACACAGGCTGATCACCCTACTTAGAGACACTTCTTTTAAATTTCTGCTTATGCAGAAGCCAGTTTCTGAGTTTTGGTTGGAGAAACTGTCGTGGGGAGAAACTCCAGAAACTCCCTCAAAGACTTCTTTTGGTTTCTACTGTTTTTGCTTATTTGCGGGTAGAGTTGTGACATGTCCGATATACCCCCGAATTTGATATGTCCCAGTACGTGCCAAAATAATAGCCCATTTTTATATGTCTATTACCACATTAACAGGACATGGATTTTGTAAAGACAAATTTTGTACAATTACTTTAACGGTACATGATTTTTGTAGTACTAACAAGCAACATATACTACATCACAATCTAAAACACACTGCGCTACTGAAATTAACGGTACACATTCGGTGCAGCTTGGGAGTTGACATGGCCTCCCGTCGGGGGTTGCTTCCGGCCGGCTTCTGCGTGGTCGGCATGGCAACAAGATGCGGGAGCGGCACCGGGCGGGGAGGGGCGCATCGTCGGCGACGGAGACAACACCAGGGCGAGGCAAAGGAGCAGAATCGGGGCGGAGAGGGGCGCGTCGTCGCGACGGCGGCAACACCGGGGCGATGCGGAGCAGCACTGGGGCATGGAGGGGCGCGTCATCAGGGACGGAAGCAGCGCAGGGGCGAGGCGGGAGCAGCACATCGAGGCGGACCGGACGGCGGCCGGGCTGGAGCGGGCTGAGGAGGAGTGAGAGGTGGCCGAGGAGAGGCTAGGGCGGGCCGGCGGTACACTCGACGGGCGGGATCCGACGATGGAGGCGCCGGATCTTGCCCCGGTGTGGCTCGGCGACCGGCGGCGTAGCTTGTAGAGTGGCGGGACCGGAGGTGTAGGGGATGGGAGGAGGTCGGGGACGGGACAGAGGTGAGGTCGTTTTTTTTTCCTTCTGGTCAATGATCGATTCGGAAAAGATTGGAGGGTTGCGGGCGGTGGCATTCCAGGCGTAAATTGCCACAACGACATGTCCATTTGTCAATACCCTTTCGCGGGTTCGCTCAGAAACTCGGGAAACTACTCCCGAGCAGATTCTCCTTCCATGTACAAAATTGGCTTCTGCGGTGGGTAGAAAATGGCACAATCTGTACATTTCTTTTGCGTTTCTGCTTCCTGTGACCTAGAAGCAGCCCAGAAACTTAAAAGAAGTGTCCCTTAATAAGTTCTACATGTCGAGATTTATCTTGGGTGCACTTAGCAATTACCCACCGATGGGTAGTTCGCCTCGATGGGAAGAATAAACTGCATCCCACGATTCAGCGCCCCAACGCCTCCTCTCCCTACGAGACACCACCGATGCACGCTCCGCCGCGTGACCCACGCGACGTCGCCTGATCCGCCTTGTGGCATTGGGTGAACCCCACAACCGGCGTCGCCTGACCCATGTTGTCGCCTCTCCCCGCGACGCCGCATGATCCGGCCTGAACCCGGCAACCGCGTCGTCGCATGTTTGCACCCGTGGCTGTTAATGGCATGCGTTGGAGGGTATGGACGCGTGATCTAGCCATTGACATAGACCAACCTGTGGGGGCCGTCGACGGCGTTCATGGACTGCACGATTGGCGAAGCGCTGGTGATGTGGAGAAGCATCTGCACTGACAGGTTCGAGTGAGCTTATCGTCGCTGCTGATGTCGGATTTGTAGCCGGACGACAGGTTTTGTTGCTATGATTTAGGATCTAATAGGCGTCTAATCCTAAACTGGATTCTTACTGAATTTAGGACTGTTTACTGCAGGTGAGGAGAGGAGAAGTAGGATGATATGGGCTATGTTTTTCACATCAGTTCCTATCTCTCATCAAGGTACTCGCTTCGTTTGTTTTCCTTGGTTCCGCCTCATGAACAATCCTGGCGACCTGTCGTTCAAGTTCATTTCGGACTCTTGATGGAAGTCGTGCTAGGATCATTAGCTGGTTTAGTCACCGTGTTTGGAACAATTATGTGCTTGCTTGCAGCAGTATGCTTCCATTGGCTCCTTTGGTTCTTAATTCTGCATTGAATTAATTATGTTTCCACAAAATTGTTACCTGATCATTGTTTAGGTTTAAAACAGAATATACTTTCTCATTATAACATGAGCACACTCATTATTTTCAGGGTCATTCCAGATCACAATGATTTCTACATAATGAGAATTGGGATTCAGTATGGAAGGTAAAATTCTCATCTTCACTGTCATGTTTACCGTGTGGATACGTTCTTAATTGAAACTCCTCATGCTGAAGGAAGTTCCGTTTGTCCATCTTCTACCGTTTCATTATTAAGTTTCACAGTTTGGAGTTATGGAATATCAACACATCTTCACGACAAAAAATCTATTGCGATGGAAGAGATTTATCTCTCCTTCAAATATTGATCATTTACCTATCGTCTTAATATGTTATGTTGCTTGCAAGATAAATTGTCGAGTGTCCAGCGAGCAAATTACGAATTCTTCTGCTTCTACAAGATGTGAAGGAAATTCTGCTAAATATTGTGCTATTTCTATGCTCGAAAGTCAGGGTTCATCTTTTATACATGCCGTCAACATATTCTCCATATATGACAAGGTTACAAGATAAGCGGTGCTACAAAATTTAGAATTGGCATGTAGCTTTCATGGTTCCGTCAGGTATTGCTTATTTGCAATGTACAGTCACAATTCTTCTTTTAACACTTGTAGTTGACTGTCATTGAAGTTTTGGAATATGAACCTACGTTTATCAGGAAAAAAAATCATCATGTGACGTTATGGGAGCAAATAGAGGCAATGGAAGCCTGCTTTGTACCAGGCAGAATGGATGTTCAAGACAAATATGTTTATACTTTTTTTTAGAGGCAAAGAACCGTAGAACAAGAAGTTCTACGGTATATATATTAAAATAATGTACAAAACATCCAAGCCCCTAAAAATCAACCTATACCGGTTCTCTCAAACATCAGGAAAAACATGGAAACAACTAAGAGCTATACAACATTGCTAAGTACTGAATCAATCCAGTGCTTAAGTGGTTCTGCATGACTTGGCTTGATGCGTAGGATGACGATCTGAAGATCCTTTGACAAGTTGAATTTCCATGATCTATGACATGGAGCAATACTATTGAAGACCTTGTCATTTCTTTGTTTCCAAATATTCCAACATCCCATGATAATGACTTCCATAGCAAATTCTTGTGGTAAGATATCCATTAGTAGCATGATTTCATCGTATATGGAGATCCCTCTCTTTCTGTTACTTCCAAGATAATCCCAGCATCTAATAGCAAATGGACAGTCGAAAAAAAGATGCATTATAGTTTCCTCCATGTATTCTTGACAGCTTTCACAGTCATAACTTTGGAGATGAAATTGTTTTCTTCTAAGAAGGTTTCTGGAATTAATTCTATCATGTAGCATTAGCCAGAAGAAGATCTTGTATCTTAAAATAGCAGCATTTTTCCATGTCTAGGGAAAAAGTGTGTGTGCAATAGGACCTTTGATGAATTCCTTGTAAGCAGCAGAGACTTTGAACTTATCATATCTGCTTTTAAATGACCATCTATCTGTGTCATCATTTGTCTGCAAATCTTGTATCTGTTGTTGCAATTGCATAAGTTGCTGGTATGCAATATAAGACAAAGGAAGATGGAAATGAGCACTAGCATCATGAGAATTTATGAATTCTCTCACAGTAATATCTGTTCTTTGTCTAAAGGAATGAAGTTGTGGGAATTTGTCCTTGCATATGAATGAACACCACTTATCAGTCCAAAAGGAAACAGTCTTTCCATTACCAACCTCACATACTGCAATTTTCTTATATTCAGGTATCAGCTTGATCATATCTCTCCACCAGAAGGATCCAATCTTCCTAAAATCAATCATGCAGGCCTGATAGTGGTTTTCTGTGATTAATTTGATCCAAGGGAGATTCACTTGATTAAAAAATTTGTGGAGATGCTTCAGAAGCAAAGCCTTGTTCTGTATACCAAGATCCAGCACTCCAATGCCAGCCTGTTCCTGGGGTTTGCAAACTTTGTTCCAAGATATAAGTGCAGCTCCATTATCTTCCATACCATATTTACTCCAGAAGCAGTGTCTAATACTCTTGTTAATATGATCCAAAACAGTCTTGGGTATCTGCAGTGTACTCATGTAGAACATTGGGAGTGATGTGAATACAGCCTTAATCAGTACCAATTTCTCTCCATAAGATAAAAAGGTATTGCATCCATGAAGTCTCTCATTCAATCTTTTAATCAGTGGCCAATAGTCATCTACTTTAGGTCTATCAATGGATAGAGGAAGTCCAAGATAGCTGATTGGCATGTATTCAATGCAACATCCCATAATGTTCTGTAACCTGTGACATAAATTATCTCTTGCCTTGAGTGGGATTAGTCTAGACTTGTGGTAATTTATCTTCAAGCCAGTAAATGCTTCAAAATGGGATAGCAGATTTTTAATGTGCTGAACCTGTATGCTATCAGCTCTCATGATAATTATTGTATCATCTGCATACTGTAAGAGTGGGAAATCAGGACATGCCAATGATGTGAAGACAGGCTGGATCAAATCATTTATCATGGCTTCATTAAGAACATCTTGCAGGAGATCAGCAACAATCACAAAGATCAAAGGTGATAGTGGATCTCCTTGTCTGACACCTCTCTTACATTTGAATTGGTTACCAGGGACTCCATTAAGAAGAACAGATGAGTAACCTGAAGAGTAAATCATTTCAATCCATCTGATCCATCTGTAACCAAAACCTTTGGCTTTTAGAATTTCTATAATAGCATTATGATCCAAGAGATCAAATGCTTTTTCAAAATCCAATTTCAGCATGATAGATTCTTGATTTGTTTGGGAACATTTATGTATATACTCATAAATCCAAGGCATACAGTCCTGTATAGATTTAGCTTTAAGGAAGCCATATTGGTTTTCATGAATAAGACTATGCATAATCTTCTGAAGTCTGTTTGCTAAGAGTTTAGTAATAATCTTGATGGAACAGTTTAATAGGGATATGGGCCTGAAATCTGCAGGGGTAGTAGGGTTGTCCACCTTTGGAATCAGAGTGATGTATGAGCTGTTGATACTTTGAAGATTAACCCTTCCATGGTAAAAATCATCAATTAGGTATAGGAAATCTTCAGCTATAATGTGCCAGCATGCTTTGATGAAATTTGTGTTGAATCCATCAGGGCCTGGGGTTTTATCAGCAGGTAAATCCTTAATCACATCATCTATTTCTTTCCTAGTGAATGGGATATCCAGAGTATCTAGACCTTCTACTCTTTTAATAAGAGAAAGCAGCTGAAAGTTATCTGTGCAGTGGACAGTGGTGCCCATTCTTTGTTTAAATGCTCTTTCAAAAACTGCTGCTTTTGCTCCATGTTCAGTATGTTCAAAACCATTTTCATCTTTGATTGAAGCAATGAAGTTCCTTCTGTATTTAATTGTTGCTTTGATATGGAAGAATTTGGTGTTTGTTTCTCCTAGATTTGCCCATCTGACTGTAGCTCTTTGTCTCCAATAATCATTTTGACATTTAAGCAGGTGAAGAATGTGTTCCTTAATGATATCTCTACCATTTCTTTCCCATATAGTCAAATCTCTAAATTCTTCAATCATATCCAGTAGCCCAATCATGTCATTGCAATTTGTGATGTAATTTGCCAGTCTAGATTTATTTCTGGCCCATATTCTGATACCTTTTCTCAATCTCTTAAATTTAGCTGTAATTTGCTTGGCACTATCATTTATATTGACATCTTGCTCCCATATAAGTTTAACAGTGTCTATAAATTCATGGTGTTTCAACCAGAAGTTTTCAAATCTGAAGATCCTAGTCTTGGGAATGTCAGTACCTATTTTGATCATGAGAGGAGTGTGGTCTGAGATAGGTTTAGACAGTGGAAGAACCATGGTGTTGGGGTATGATAGAGTCCATTCCTCAGAAGTGAAGATCCAATCAATCTTTTCCAGAAGTGGGGCAGCTTGCATATTACTCCAAGTATATCTTCTACCTTTGATGGGTATATCCACTAGTGCCAACTTGGATATAGCTTCATTAAAAATTAACATATCATTTACATTTCCTCCTGGTCTACTTCTATTGTCAGGATATCTGATGTAGTTAAAGTCTCCCACAACTAGCCAATTATTGTCTTCTGCATATCCCAGGTCTTGAAACCAGGAAATAAAACTTTGTCTTGCATAATATTCACATGGACCATATATATTTGTTAAAAACCATTCCTTATTGTTATAATTGGATGTAAAATTGACTGTGATAGAATGTGGATTGGATTCAATATGATCTCCATTAAAAAGACTCCCATTCCAAATGATAATAATACCTCCAGAGAGCCCAACAGATGGATAATAGCAGAATTTGTTAAATCTTTTAGGACAGAAGTTCCTAATATAAGAGGAATCAAAGGTATCTCTCTTAGTTTCTTGAAGACAGATGATATGACAACCTGATTCTAGTATCTTGTTATTCAGTGCCAACCATTTATTTGGATCATTAATCCCTCTAATGTTCCAATTCAGTACTATCCAGGTTCTATCCATTGAAATAAAATAAGTCTTCAAACATCTGACTCATAAGCTGTTGCTATAATATACACATAGCAAAATAATCCAGGCAGCATCATAGTTATTACATAGGAGAATTGGAAAGTCATAATATCTTGCTGATCAATTGTCACAAGAGGACCAAAAGCATACTTCTTGGGGAACATAGATAATGTAGATAGACTATATCTAAGAAGCCTAAGCATGGTGAAGTTATACAGCTTCTTCCTCCTCTGCTCCTACCACATCCTTACATCCTTGGAGGATGAGTCCTTCTGCATCTTCTTCTTTTTCCTTTCCACTTTGAGTAGCTCCTCCTCTGAACAAGCAGCAGGTTCCACCTTACAAAATGTAACAGAGAGATTTCTCACAACTTTGGCTGGAATAATAGGTGGTTTGGCAGAACAGCTCACACATAGTCTATTCTTGCATGTTCTAGCCTTAAAACCATTATTGCTCTGTTGCAGTCTAGTGCTTCTTCTTACCTCAGTCTCAACAAGGGGAGCTTTCTCTTTCCTTTTCTTGTTCTTGGCATGGAGAGCTGAAGTGGTGGCATTTCCTTTGTTAGCACATCCTGTCTCCTTAGGTGACTCAAATTGCATATCCTGTCCCATATTATCAAGGCAAACAGATATATCAGATGTAGGGCATTTATGTGGAATTACAAAAGTTCTAAGTGTTGATGGATCTGTGCCTTCCACTATATATTTCCAAAGTTGTGAGGCAAGAATTTTTTTTGCCCAGATAAATTTATCCTGAGATAGTAAAGCTGCTGTGAAGAAATTCATCCATTCCAATGGTACCTGAGTAATGTTATCATCACTGTTTCTTGGAGCAAAATGTTTCCCCCAAAGTGCAGCACCTTCTTCCCCAAGCAGTTTATCATCTGAAAAATGGCATGATTCAAGCATAATCTGTGTCATAGAGTCTTTCTTGTCTGAACTGACCATGGTATTATAATTAGGTTTGAAAAGAGCAATAGGAAAAGCAGGGGGAGCATCTTGACTTGATGTACCTGTATCCTCCTCACTGTGATAGTCCAGATTTTTTTCCTGCTGGTAGTCAATCCTTTGAACTTCAGCAGTGTTAAGAACCATGGGAGCAGTCTGTACTGCCTTCTGCTTATCCTCCTGAATAGTGTCAAATTCTACATGTGCTTTCTTAGTCTGATCTGACAGAGATGTTCCATAATTGAGAGCAGGTCCAGGAGAGCTAGAATGCATAGTAGCCACATTGTTGTTTGATATCTCAGTATCAAGAACTAAGTTTGCCATCTCTGATATGTCCAGTAGGCTAGCCTGATTATTGATGGCCAAGAAATCAATTTCTTGCACCTGATACTGATCCTCCTCCTGCACTGGAAAAAGATTTAATGAAGGTGGGTCTATGTGTTGAGGATGGGCCACATCCATAGGCAGAAGGCCCATATCTTGGACTGGTAAGTTGAGATCCAGTGGGTGTGGTGGTGGAACAGCTTGATCTGGTGGCCCATGAATAGAATTTTCTGACAGGGTATTATCATCAGATGACTGCAAGGAGAGTGTGAGATCACTGCTAATATTTGCATCATCCTCATTCTGTCCTACACCTTCAATGGCAGGCCCCATAAGATCATTTAGCTCCAAGAATTCGCCTGCTTGCAATTCCATGTCAACAATATCATTAGTAGGTGGCATAGCCCAAAAGTCCCAATCCACTGCATTAGCAGCCAGTTGATTATCAATATCCATCTGTATGGGGTGATTGCCAGCTTGATTTGCAGGATTAGGAGGGTTTCCTGCAGGATTTGCTTGTGCTTCAACTGCATGTAAAGGCAGGGGACCAATGAGTACATTGTCCTGATTTGGATGATGGAATTGCTCAGGTGGCATAGGGTGTGGGTCCCCATCTGCAGGCACCTCTTCCTCTGCGGGTGGTCCATCATTGATCAATTGGTCTTGCAGAATAATAATGGGGCAGGTCCAAGACTCTCCACTAAACCTGTCAGCACCTGATACTATAGTGCTGATAGGAATATCAGCGAGGGATACCACTCCAACCTTGAGAAGAACATAAGCATCTGTAGATTTAGTCCTGTCCCATACCAGGAGTTTACCAAAACTCTTAACAGAGTTGGCGAGCTCATGCATGCATCGCAAGTCTGCAGGAAAACCAATAATCTGAATCCATGCTTCCCGATTAAGATTGAAACTACGCCAGTTGAGCCCTTCATTGTGCTTTTGGAAAACCAGTTGAACATCATCACATGCGTGGGGCCCATTGGAAACAAACCAATCTCTATCCTCAATACTAATAAATCTGACAAAAGCCTGACCAAAAGGGCATTCGGTGATGGTTCTGATTTGTACCTGTTTCTCCACAAAGAATTCTCCAAGTATCTCATGGATGTTCTGAAAAGCCACCTCCCCTTGAGGCATCGGCATGATGGTGACAATCGCCAGGTCTTCGTTGGTGAGTCTGTGTTCACCATGGATTACTCTGACTCTAGCAGGTCTTCCTTCAATCACCAATGCCTGACGATTTGGTGGTAGGAATGGAGTAGGATCGAACGGAAAATTCGCCATTGGATTAGGGGATATCTCTCCTTGAGTCAGAGCGGTGGAGAAAATCCATACTGTTCGAGCAGGGGAAGAAGAAGATGAGGAGACCAGCGGAGTCTTGTTCACTAGTGAGTCGTTTACAGGTGGGCCTCGGAGTCTAGACTGAATCGCTCTGTTTTGGGTCGCAATTAGTTCTCTTCTGTCTCTCGCCGAATTTTCCTCTGCAACGTCAAATCCCGCGCGCGTCAAACGAGGAACTGCCATCAAAGAGTCCTGTAATGTCGCCGTATTATTTCCTTTGATGGGCTTACCATCGATATTAGTTTTGAAACGGCAGTTATCACCTATATGCCCCATCTCTTACATGCGTGACAACGGATCCTATTTCTGCAGTTGGGCCTAGTGTGCTCTTCCGAGAGGCAACGGCTACAATAACTCGGCCCATTACTACGTGACGTATTAATAGCCCGTCTTGAATATGTTTTATCTGCATTCATGGACGCTTTGAAACTGTTTGACCGCGATGCTGAGATTCCGTTTGATGCTAGAACCTTGCGATGATCTTCGAAAAAACGTGGATTCTGTGTAGCTTGAGGATATGATTTTGGAAATTTACCGTATGAAACCGTGGTCCATACATTCTCTTGTTCTTTGAGGTATAGTTCATATTCCTTTTGAAAATCTGGTCCACCACGGCCCCAAAGCCAAAAACTCATGCAAAAGTTGTTGTTGAAAATGTTACCTCCTTTGAAGATATGGAAGCCAACCTCTTTAGAAGCAACTGAGAATTTGAAAGACCAGTTTTGTAGACATATAACCTTGAATAACTTGGCTTCTCCTCCGAAACATGACTGTAGGATTAAACCCACAGAATCTTCATTTAGCCTGATTTTTGATCTTGAAAAGTCCACCACCAGATAAAATTCCTTTGAACCTCTGCCAGCAATATGGTTGATGCCGGTTCCAAATCTTCTGAGAATACCCTTGTGAAAATCAATTCCTTCTTCAAACTTGAGATCCGAGAGAGCCATGATAACACAGCGGATGATAGGTGGATGCGGTTGGGGACGTACTAATCGGAGAGATCAGCGACGTCAATGTGTTATGGTTGGACGCCGTGGCCGGAGTGGCCAGCGGCGGTTGCCCGGAGTCGCCTAGAGGGCTCAACTCGCCGAGAGAGAGAGAGAGTACTTCGAGACGGTGATGAAGACCGACGCACGTCGCTCTCAGATGGAACAAAGCTCGTTCCACCGGTTAGCCGCTAGAAAAGGTCAAGATCTCAAGATGATTTTGAAGCACATGCTCAAGTTGATGGAATTATGAATGCCTCGTGGTTTCTTTATAACATAATTCCAGGAAAGCTCCATGTCATCGGAGTTGCGAGCATGGTGGACAGAGAAGGTAAAGTTTGTTAAAAATAGGCCAGCAACAAGCGTATCTCAACTATATTGGTTAACACAAAGAAGACTGGCGACGTGTTTGGTTCGCTAGTTTTGGCCCGTTATCTAATTACGCCGCAATCTATTACCGCTAACTCTGTTTAGTTCACTTTCTCCGTAAACAAATACCATGTAAACCAGTTACACCATAGATCAAATCTGTTACAGGTCCGGCTTCACCGGAAACGAATCTCGTTACCGCGAGGTGAGGCAAGCGAGAAATCCGGCAGATCCCATCTTCCCAGATTTCCTCCCGTCCCTACCCTACTCTCGTCCGTCCGCCAGTTTGCGACGCCGGCGCCGACGCCGACGACGGGAGCAGCATCGACACCATGTGCGGCGGCGGCCGGCCGACGGCCACCAATCCCGTTCCCTGCTTGATCTGGTGTCCTTCTCGCAGCTGTAGCGGCAGCGATGCCGTGCTGCTGCATCGGCGTCCCGGCAGTCAGCACTCACCAATTAATCCCCTTCCCTACTAGCACATTCTCCTATCTCACCTCCTCTCCGACCTACGTGATTGATCCTCTTGTGCCTTTTCATCTTCTTTCGTTCAGATCTAAAAAATCTATTTATCTTACCTGTACGAGCCAAACAAGTTACGAAATTTTTGATTACGTTACCATTGCCCCGAGTAATTTGATTCCCATACCGTTTACGTTAGCAAACCTGAAACAAACACGTCCTGGGTTCGACTTGGTGACCGAGGAGGTTCCTAGCAGCACACGCTTCGCACCTATCAAGTTGGTCGGCGCTCTGATGATTGGTGCTCCTCTTGTTGTTCCTAAAATCTCCCCTGGTGGCCAACTCCTAAGACTAGCCACAATGGGGGTATCATAGGTAGTATCATGCATGCCATGTTGGCAAAAAACTGATGTGGCAGTATAATTAATGAGGAGAGAGGTGAATATGGTATCATAGGTAGATACCGTAACATAACGCATTACGAGACAAGATGAGTCTACATCAGAATAAATGCAACACTGTATGATACCACAAACATGTTACTACCCATTGTGGGAGTAGTAACATAGACTAGTATCATGTGCGTGATACTAATGTATGATACTCCCCATTGTGACTAGTCTAAGCATGCAACTATCTTGTTCAGAGGACCTCGATTGTCTGTCGGGCGGGGACCTGGTAGGTGACATGCCTGCCCTAATCATCAATGTTGCAACCTAGGAGCTAGAGCGTTGATTTTGTAGCACTCACCAGTACTGAATAGTGCTTAATTTTGACCACACAATAGCTTTGCTGAGAATTGTTTATTACAACAGTTTTTTGCACTACTTGATATGTAAAAATTACTAAGTATCCTCAAATTTGCAGATCATATACCCCCTTTTCAATGCAGTTTTAGGGGTTAGGGCGTCTCCAGTCGCCCCCGGAGCCCCCCAGGCGGCCTTTTTAGCGACGGAAGCGGCGAATAGCGCCGTTTCCTCACCAGTCGGCCCCCAGAAGCCCAAATAGCGCCGTTTCAGCGCTATTTCGCACCGCGGCACCTAGGCCAAACCCAGCCCGCTGGGTTCGGCTTGTGGAGGGGGGGGGGCGAAACTGCGCGGCAGCACGCGCGGGCCAGCTCTGTCAGTGACGCGCCGAATAAGCGCGGGAACAGAAATCCCCCCCCCCCCCCCCCCCGTGATCATCTTCTCGGCGCCCGCGTCGGTCAAAGGCTGCCGGCGTTTATGGCGTGGCGCCCGCCCAGTGCATGCGCCCGTTCAAAGGCTGCCGGCGTAATGGCGTGGCGGGCGGCAGCGAGGGGACGCGCGCGCAGTAAATGCCCGGCAGGCTACAAAAGGCCCCGCCGCTCGCCGCCCCGCCCCATTCTTCCACCTCGCTGTTCTCTCCTTCCTCGGCGCTCTCCTCTCTCCCCCGTGCTCTCCTTCCTCCACGAAAAATGGCGAGCTACGACAGCGCCGCCGCCGCCACCTTCGCCAGAGCGAGGCGATGGCGCTATACCGCGCGGGCTACCCATGCCCGCCGGACATGCGCCTCCCGAGCTCTGGCGGCGGGCAGCCGCGCTGGGCCCTCAGCGCGGGCGGGGTGCCCGTGCCTCCGCTCCCGTCAACGGACACGGAGTTCCAGCGGGCCATCCCCGAGACGCGCGAAGGCCTAGCGGCGGACGAAGGCCTACCGGCGGACGACCACGACGAGTTCTGGTGGGATGAACTCACGTGGCGCCGCGACAGGGAGCTCGCCTCCTTGGGCAACAACGGCCCCGTCGAGGGCCGCTCCAATGGCCACGGGCGCCGCCGCTGGTGGGGAGGCCAGCACCGCACTCTCGAGTGGGTGTTGGACTACATCCACGGCGGCAACGCGCCGCGACTGGAGATGCCGCCCCGGCAGAACTCCGCGTGGGATGCGCGGCGGATGGGCGGCGGCTCGTCGTCGGCCACCTCGAGCTCCTCCGGCGCCCACTCTCTCTCTCTCACCCCCCTATTCTGAACTCCGGCGCGCCTGTCCGTAGGCGCAGCGGCGGCGCCCTGCGTATTGGCGAGCCACGTCAGCGACATGACGCCGGATTCGAGCGCGCGGTCCGTCCGAAGACGGAGCCGACTGAGGACGACGACAACGAGGAGTGGCCTGGCCAGAAGGCCGCGCTGGAGCTGTCCCGCAACACGCTTCAGCCCCTCGCCGACGACGTCGCCGCGGACTGGAGCCTGTGGGAGAGCACCGCCGAGGAGCTGGAGCTCCAGCGCCGCCTGCTCGCTGAGGCCGAGCAGCGCAAGACGGCTCGCGACCAGGAAGCTGCCGCCACCGCGGCCCGCCGCCGCGTCCCTCCCCCGCCGCCGACGAAGGACCCCTTCTACGTCGTGCTCGACCCCGACTCCGACGAGGAGGTCGAGTACCAGCGAGCCCTTGCGGCGAGCAGGTGGGGCAACTCCGGCTGCGGCGACGCCGGACAGGGAACGAGCAGGCGCGCCGGCGACGGCCCCGACGACGTCGACTACAGCCAGGCCATCGCTGAGCGCCTGGGCCTTAAGTAGGTTAGGTTTAAATTTGCGTTTTAGTTTAAATTTGCGTCGAAATTATACGAACTTTGTCTGAAATAAATAAAATGCGCCTAGTTTCAAATCGAGTTTTTTTTGGGCCGAAACTTGGGCTCGGGGAGCGACTAGGAAGCCTGCCCCCCGGTTCCATATTAGCGCCGTTTGGCGCCGCGGCGGCCCAAAGACGGCGGCGTTTTGGCCCTGGGGGGGGGGGGGCGCAACGACTGGAGATGCCCTTATATTTAGTACAAAATGCCCAATCTAAAAAACGGCTATACCGTTGATCAGCTACCCTCATCTCATTTTGTGATGGTTATTGCAAGGCATCTACAGCTTACATCTGCATGGATGGATTGACCCTACCGGAATTGTGGAAACGACGGCCTCACCAAGACAATTAGGACCAACCGCCATCTTCATAGTTGGGCGAGCACAAATTGGGCTGGGATCAAGCACAATACCCCGACGACTATGTACGCATCTGTTGGTGCATGTTTCGCTGGGCCATGTTTGGAAAATAGTACTTCCTCCGTCTCAAATTAATGGTTGTGGATTTGTTCAAATATGGGTGTATCTAGACGCATTTTAGTGTATTGATACATCTATATTTTGGTAAATCCATGATGATTAATTTAGGACGGAGCGAGTATTATGAGTTAACGAGACGTTCTATCAGTGTAACTGCAGTAAATACCGGAGGTGGCTCTTAATAAGCAGGGTATTTTATAGCTACATGAGGAAATAGAATTTAGCAAGACCGTGTAGTATTACTGGTTTTTGTGTTTTTGTTTAGTGATCTTTCTATTAACATGATGCCCACACATATTTGGAGGATGTTAATATGAATATTTTGAGAAAACGCAAAAGCTTTGCGTTTCGTTGCATGATAGAAAGAGTTTGTTACAAGCCTGGAAGGCCACACCCGATTACAACTCAACACACTACATCAAAGCCGTAGGCAGAATCGTAGACAGCCCTGACGCCCCAGCTGCCGCCCACGACTGAGCTTCCGCCTTGATCGTGTCCAACAAGCCCCCGAGATCTGGCCGTGCGCCGTCTAAGGTGACCGCGTTTCACCTCTTCCAGAGCCACCACGGCGTGAGCATGATGAGCGAGGAGGTGCCCTTGCGCATCCCGGAAGGTGATGCTAGGACCACCTCTCGCCACCATACCTCAAAGCAGGTGTCAACCGGTGGAGTACGAGCCGTGGAACGTACCCAAGATAGCACCCCGTGACAGGTGATCTGGGTGCAGGGACACCCGACCAGGATATACCCAATAGTTTCCAACGTCTGGTCGCACAGCACACAACAAGGGTGGTGCCTCATCCCATGTCGAGCAAGCCTATCCGCCGTCCAGCACCGGTCCTGGCAGGCAAGCCATAGGAAGAATTTGACCCTTGAGGGGGGCCAATACTTCCAAAGTAGCTTCCATGATAACGACTCGACCGACCCCAAGAACATCACTCGGTAGCAGGAGGCGGACGTATAGGTTCCATCCGTCGTCCATCGCCAGAGCAATCTATCCGGGGTGGGGCCAAGTCGCACCCCACGAACTCTCCTCCACACCTGGATGTACTGCCAGAGTGCAAGGTTACTGAACGCGCCTCGCATGTCAGAGATCCAGCGTCTATCAACCAGAGCTTTCCGAACTGTCCGACGCTTCCGGATACGACCCGAGACAAGCCGCAGCAGCTCGGGCGCGATCTCGGAGATGGAGCGCGCCTCCAACCATTTATCCACCCAGAAGAGAGCAGAAGTTCCACTGCCAAGAACCATCGTGGTTGATGCAGCGAACACGTTCCTCTCGTCTCTCGTGAATTGCATATCCAATCCGTGCCAAGGGCAGTCTGGATCAGTGCGCATCCGCCAAAGCCAACGGACCCGTAGGCTAGTAGTAGTCCGTGAAAGACCGGGGATGCCAAGTCCACCGAGTTCCAACGGGCGACAGACCCTCTGCTAGTTAACATGGCAATGACCTCCATTCGCCTCCTTTCTGCCCACCCACAAGAAACCTCGTAGGATCTTCTCCACCAGTTTCGGCGTCTTCTTGGATATACCTAGTACGACGAGCTAATGCAGGGGGATGGCGGCAAGGACCTACTTCACAAGAGTGAGACGTCCGGCCTTAGCCATCCTCCCGGCCATCCAAGTGGGAAGTCGGTCGGCGATCTTCTCCACGATAGCCTGGAGAGACTCAGCCGAGAGTCGGCGTGTAGATAGAGGAATGCCAAGGTACTTAACCGGGAAGGGCGCCAATTGGCATCCCATCACCGATGCAGCCTCCTGCGCGATTACTTGCGAACACCCGATGGGAGACACTGAACATTTCGCAAAGTTGGTGTGAAGTCCTAATGCACGACCAAAGGAAGCGAGAATCTCATGAACCGCGAGGAGCTACGATCTATCCGGATGGCAAAAGATGACGACATCATCCGCATAGAGCGAGACGCCCGCAGCAAGGTCTCGCGAGGCCAACCGGCGAAGGATCCCCTCCGTTCTGGCTTTGCCAAGAGATAGTTAAGGGTCCCAATCACCAGGTCGAACAGCATGGGAGACAACGGGTCCTCCCCTGTCGGAGGCCCTTCTGGTGCCAGATGGAGGGACCAGGAACTCCATTCAGCATGATACGCGTGCTAGATGCGGACAGGAGTATAGCCACCCACTCCCGGAAGCGCGGCCCAACCCCTGCCTTGCGTAGCACTTCCAAGAGAAGTGCCCACGAGACCGAGTCGAAGGCGTGTGCGATGTCCAGCTTTAACATCACCCGTGGCTCCTTGAGTCTGTGAAGGTATCGGGCCGTCTACTGAACCATCATGAAATTATCATGGATGCAACGCTTCTTGATAGACGCGCATTGGTTCTCAGCCACCAGATTACCCAGTCTAGGAGCTAGCCGAGAGGCGAGCGTCTTGGCGACCAACTTCGCAAAGATGTGAATTAGGCTGATGGGCCTATAATCCTTCAACCTAGCAGCGTCTGCCTTTTTGGGTAACAGGGTGATCAGCGCCTGGTTAAGGCCCTGGAGCCCGCGCCCGCTCAGGGAGTACAGCTTGTCAAAGCAGGCCATGATGTCAGCCTTGACGATGCTCCAGCAGGATTGCAGGAACTGCACCGTGAACCCGTCTGGTCCTGGTGACTTTCCTCGAGGGAAATGGCGGATCACATCCCACTCCTCCTCCTCAAGGAAGGGAGCATCGAGCGAACTCAGGTCCTCCGAACGAGACCCGATAAAGTCCAGGTCGAGTGAGAACTCACGATGTTCCGCAGTGCCGAGCAGGGCTGAAAATGATCAAAAGCAGCCTCCGCCATGGCCGCATGGTCCAAGACCACCGCACCATCGGTTTGAAGCTCATAGATCACATTCTTATGTCTCTGGAACGACGCATGCTGGTGAAAAAAAGGATGTGTTAGCATCCCCTTCATGGAGCCAAGCAATCTTAGCCCTCTGCCGCTCCATAGGCCGCTCAAGCGACGCGAGGCCGAGGTGCGCATGCTTGAGCTTAGCCCGAAGCCGTTGCTCAACATCTGTCAGTTGACGCGATTCCGTGGCCGCGTCCAGCCGGAGGATCACCTCGTAGGCCACCATGAGCTGCAGGCGGACGCAGCCGACCTTGCGACCACTCCAGCTCGTTAGTTGCCTCGCTGTGGCTTTCAAGCGCCCCGCGAGCCGTCGGAAGGGGTCCGTCTCCCCCAACGCTGAGTTGTTCCAAGCTTGACACACAATGTCCCTGAAGCCATCTAACTTTGTCCAGTACTGCTCGAACTGGAAACGGCGTCGGCAAGGAGGGCGTTGTGTACAGTCGAGGAGCAAAGGACAATGGTCAGACACCGCGGACGACAAGCATCGGAGTGAACAACTGGGGTGGAGTTCCTCCCAATCCACTGTGCAGAGCACCCGGTCAAGCCGAACTAGCGTCAGTGACTCGCGCTCATTAGACCAGGTATACCGTCTACCGTGCAGATACAACTCCTTGAGCTCGCAGTCATTTATGAAACGGCGGAACCGTCCCATCATCCGTCGGTTAAGGTTGGAGTTACTCTTATCCTCGTTGTGGTAAATCAGGTTGAAGTCCCCGCAGATAGCCCAAGGCCCTCGTCGGGCTTCACGCACCTACCGCAACTCGGCAACGAACACGATCTTATCATGTTCTGCCTGTGGTCCGTAAACGGAAGTCAACCACCATGTGCCCCCCCCCCCCATGGGGGTGACCAAGGCTTATGAATCTTGGAGTTACAAGATGCAAGAAATGAATCGTGATTTAAGGAAATATGGATATCCTTAGGAGGCCCAAATTTAACATTTTGACTTGAATACAAGATAGGTACGAAAAAATAATTTATAGAAGGTAAGAATTGAAAATATTGCGTTTTATTGAGGAGGCGTGTGTTGCACGTGCATGCTAACTAGTTTTAGGAAACAACGGGACTTTGCTGTGAGTAACCAAATAATAGGTACATCGTCAACCAACAAGGAAGCTAAAAATAATTGGCGAAACGTCTACCCAATCATGCAAGGGCGAATTCGTCTCATTTGCCAAAGCTATGCCCCTAGTAGCAACTTTAGTTTCTAGGGTGTAAACATCCACAACATGTTCTCTAGAATCAGTGGCGGAGTTAGACCCCGGGCAAGCCTGGCCATGCCCGGAGCGTGATGGTGGCCAGCGGGCTTATTTACCATACTGCAGCGACACTGTACAATACTGTAGCGATACTATTGCTGAAGGCTTCCCAGGTCGTACAGAAATCCTGGCACCGCTACTGTCTAGGATTATTGTACGCAACAATAAATCCGACAATGTCATCTCTGTGACGGTCTTAATACCTACAACAGAATGATTCTCCAAGTTGAAACTTGCATCAACATTTCTCTATGTGTTTGTTGACCCTAAACTTCACGGATGGGGCAAACAAAAATAGTCTCCAGTTCTTGTGAGATGGAACTGACATCCAGTGTAAAGATGCTGCTCAACTCCATCAATGCATGTTATTCAAACAAGCTGACTTTTTTGCAAAAAGGTCCACCAAGCTTATTAATAATCGTCAACAATAATATAAAGAACCCCAAAATAATAAAAGTTACAAATAGACCTTAATACCACCTAGCGATGACTTAGGCTCCGTTTGGAAGCTCCCTTTTTCTAAAACCAAAGTATACCAATACTGTAGTATTCCGGTGCCTGGCAGTGCAATACTTCAGTTTTTCTCCTTTCTCTGTTTTGGAAAAAAGAGGGCCGGACCTCCTTTTACAATACTTCAAAAAAAAACAGCAGTTTTGAGGATACTATGGTTTTGAAAACTGAATTATTTGTCTCATCCAAACACTTCAAAGTATGTTAAACCGTAGTATTTTTGTAAACCATAATATTGTGAGAAAACTTCAAAAATATTTTGCTTCCAAACGGAGCCTTAAACACTAGATCAAGCCAAAGACGTGCCGCCATCATCGTCCCTCCATCACCATAGTAGGGCAAAGCTAATCGTAATAGAGCTTGTTGTAACAAACATAGGGAAAATCGCCGTGCTAAGATCCTGAAGGACCATCATCAACCATCGTCTATGATAAAAATCGTAGATCGAAAAACAAATCGTATCTCGAGATCTTTCGGACATAAAACTCCACGCGCCCTCCACCAGAGCGGTGGAATAGGGCAGGATTACCAATCTTACATTATGTCGTTGCCACCTCACCATTCCGAACAAGGCAATGGAACTCCAAAAATATAAGAATGGATCTTTCCTCCGGTGATTGGCCGGGTGAGGACTAGAGTCGTTTCAAATAACCAGACTTCACTATACTGATTCCTTGTCGGACGCCGTAACATATTTGTTGCCCGAAATCCATGGGTTGCTTCATTTACAATTTTGGATTTTCTTTCCGATAATAGAGCGTAGCTCTTAGTTTTCATTGCTACAATTGGAAACTGATAATACATAGTTCAAAGTTTTGTATGAAGGCCATTGTGAAATAAACAACGCCATGAGCAAATCACATAAATAGCGGGAGATGAGTTTTGGATCTCGAGCTCATTTGCTCCTGTTAAAATATAAAATTCGAAAAAATAGTAAAACACTTTTTTTTTAAACAATTGGTGATAAACTTATACAAATGTTATATATACATGCCAATTTTCATATTGAAATGACAATGTGTGCTTCTCTATGCAAAAAAAGACAAAATCAATGCTCCAAATATATATATTTTTAATCATTTTGGCTACTGATTTGTCTTTTTTACACAGCCCACCAGAAGTGTCATTTCACTTCGAAATTTGGCACGTATATATAGAAATTGTATATGCTCACCACCATTTGTTTTCAGAATTTTTAAAAATATTTAAGTGTTCTTTCTGATTTCTTTATTCTAACAGGAGCATATGAGCTCAGGTGCCACTATGAATTTCTGACAAATAGCAACCAAAATACAGTAACAGGGGAAGACAAACTGACTCCAACAACTGAGTACGACCACTGAGCGCTAACATTTTTATAACTCATTTTACAAGACTGATACACAGACCCTGTGCAAGGAACCAGCTAAACACAAAGGCAGAGACTGAGCTCTACTCCAGACTTTTTCTACAGCACCAGCCATAACATAAAGCTTCAGGAATCAGTCAGCCGGAGCACTGGAGATCCCCGACTTTTTGTTTGTTTGTTTTCTTACAGACAAGACAGACATTTACACCCTGATCATTCAAAACACAAAGAACATTAGCGCTGTTGTACATACTGACATGTTTTGGTATGGCGAGAGGGGAGCAACCGCTGACCATATGATCTAGAATTTGTCTATGGCAACGCCATCCCTGACAACCTCGTAGGCGTCGCGATTCCGGGTCTTGTTTAGGCCGGCGGAGAAGTGCACCTTGGCGTCCTCCGTCCTGACGGCGGTCACCTTGGTCCAGATCAGGATCTTGGTCTTCATGCCCTCCACCTCCGACAGCTTCCCCTTGTCGAGATGGCCGGTCACAGAGGTGAAGAACCGGAGCACCGACGAGTCCTTGTACCCGACTTCGCACGCCGACGCGATGTACACCGTGAGCTTCTTCGTCTCCTCGTCGAATTCGTAGTTGGTCGCGTCCTGCGGGAAGAGGCCCATCGGGAGATCGTATTCCTTGAGGAACTCAGGCAATGGTTTCTGCATCTTCCCTGAAACCAAGTGGTGTGCTTAGATGGGTACAGAAAAGAAGCAAAAGAATGATTCATGTTCATGAAGACCGTAAATGTCCTAGCGAACAAGCCTTCGTGTTCATCCAAAAACAAAGCATGCTGTAGCTTTTCTTCTACTAAAATCTAGCGTACCTTTGATTTTGTTGACCATCCATTTGGCTCCATCTCCAATGCTGCTTGAGATTGACTGAGCAAAACAGTAATACGTTGACAGAGTCAGCACACAAGAAAATTGAAATTCCTGTCTGCCAGCATTATGGAAAGCAAGATTGGTTTGAAAAACCAAAACTGACCTAACGTTCCATTCGTAAGATAGTGTAGGCAATACGCCACAGTATTTCATTGATTCTGGTTTAATTTCTACCTAAAAACTGTTGTGTAAAATCCCCCCGATTAGTTGTAGGAAGTAGAAGCAATCGCGCTTCCTGCAATTAATCCTCCATTACTCTTACGTAGACAGTTCGCTGAATCTACCTGCCGGTGCAAAGGCCGCTCTGTAATTCAGGTAATCATCTAGGGATCATCCACGCCATCTACCTTCGACAAGAGCAATGCCCAAGGTAGCTACAGGGCAACTTGGCATTAGGATATACAGTAGACCAGACGCAACCTAAAGAACAATCCTTGGGAATAAATCCGAGGAGCCGGGGATTCGGCCATGAGAACGAGACACCATAGATGCTTGCAGGTTTAGAATGAAATAATGACAGCAGAAAATTGGCCGATCGATCTATTGCGCAGCGATTCTGATCACATGACACGAGGGGAAAAAAAGCGATTCCGAATCTAAAAACTTGAAAGCAATGGAAAGAAAAGAAAAGGGAGCTGGCCTGACATTGATGTCATCACCGACGTTGTTCATCTCCTTGCCGGCGTTCTGGCTGAACCAATACCCGCCCACCTTCCCCATTATCTGATCCATGATCCCTCCTCCCGCCAAGTCTCCCTCAGCCTGGAAATTGCCAACCTCCTCGGTAGGATCAAAGCACTGGTGCTGTTGCTTTGGCTAAAAATTCCCTCTTCTCCGGTCGGAAATGTCTGGAAATCGATTTTCTGCAGGTTTGCTACGGGTCCAAATGAAATGGGGGAGAAAATGTGGTCTTCCACCTTTGGTCTCGTCGCCCTTGGTCAATTTTAGATTGATGAAGGGACGGAGGTTCCTCCCCCCCTGTGGGGAGTTGGTGACTAGGATTTGAACAGAATACTAGCACGTCGCTGTCGGTGTCTGGGCTGGGCTTCGGCTATAGGCCTCGGGGATTCACTGATCGAATAGGCAGCCCATTATATCATACAGGTTGCATTCTGTCTGCATCAGGATCCGTGAATGCAAGATCAGGATCAAGTTGGAGGTTATGTGCCGTCCCAAGGACTTTTTTTTTTGAAATAAACAACACTTTATTGATCAATTAACATCAATACACAAGAGTCCTTGGATGCAATCCGGAGCTGAATGGAAAACCTCACTAGAGGTGACAGAAAATCAGGATTTAGCTAACTCATGTGCTGGTTTGTTGAGATGACGCTTCACATGGATAAACGATGCCATAGTGAAGGAGTTGGTAATGGTTCTGATCCCATTAACAAAAATGCCAACCGGGGATCTATCCACCCCAGTTGAATTGAGACGTTGGATGAGGGATAGGCAATCCGAGGCAAAAATCACACTGTCAAAACCCTCCTCCCGAGCGAGCTGAGCAGCCCTACAGAGGGCAGGGCCTCGGCTTCCTCCGGTGAAAGAAAGCCCTGCAGTTGGTGTCGACAGGATGCAAGACACGCACCAAGGTGGTCACGGATGACGACGCCGGCCCCCATTCTGTGCAACCCATCAGAGAGCGCTGCATCAGAGTTGACTAGCACAGATCCCGCTGGCGGTGGAGTCCAGGTGGTTAGTGCCGGGGTGACCTTACGCCAATCACCCGCCAGTTGTGGAACCTGTTGCAGAATAAGGTCCACATAGGCGAAAATCTTCACACAAGTACGCGTCGGGTTGGGCCTCTCGAAAGAGTTTCTCGCCGCATTTCGCGCGTCCCAGATGTGCCAGAAGCACACATCCAGAACAGTAGACTGCACATGATCTGCTCGCCATGATCTGCTCGCTCCAGGAAGTCAAAGAGCCATCGAGTGTGTGAAGCAATTTTTTTTCGATCAAGCCTTAGATGGAACCTCTGCTTGACCTCTCTCCATACCTCTCTGCGCCCACAGAAGAAACACGGGCCTGTATTTGGCACCCGTCTTCGCAGCAGTTGGGAGACACAAGGGAGACAGTTCTGGGCGAACCTCCAGAGATGTATCTTCATCTTCCCTGGCGCTCTGATTCCCCAAAGTGCCTTCCACTGTTTATCATTAGACATCCAACTTGAGCTCACACCATTGCCTGACCCGCTCCTCCACTTAATGAAACTAGTAGGGCGAGCAAGGTTGTAACCCGACTTCACCGAGTACACCCCATCTCGTGTGAAAGGCCAGCACACAAAGTCTACCCCAGCATGTCTTAAAATAGGGATCTCGAGTATCTGCGTTGCTATCGTTGGAGCAAAGAAGGCTTGCACATTTTCAACATTCCATGCACTCTCCTCCTCCTCCAAAAGGCAGCTGACAGTGGCATTATCTGGTATCGGTGACAGGGATTTGAGAAATTCTAGGGGGAATTTTGGGACCCAATTATCCGTCATGATTTTAGTCGTTTTGCCATCAGCAGTACCCCACCGCACCTCTTGTAACAGTAGGTCCCTTCCCTGCAGCAAGCTCCTCCAAGTAAACGATGCCGACATCGGTTTAGGCGTGCCAGAAGTCATCGTTAGGGAAAGTACCTGCCTTTTAGAACTCGAGCACACAGAGAATCTGGGACAGTCAGCAGCCACCACCCTTGTTTAGCTAGCATTGCCTGGTTAAAGAGGCCGAGATCGTGAAACCCCAGGCCTCCCAAAGCTTTCGGTGTTGACAACCAAGCACACGATCTCCAGTGAATCTTCTTCTTACCATCTTCCACACCCCACTAGCAGTTTGCTATGATTGATTTTATTTTCTCACACGTTGCAACAAGGAGTTGGAAACAACTCATGAAAAACGTTGGAATGGCCTGAACCACAGCTTTCAGCAGCGTCTCAATACCTACTCGTGACATGGGCCTTCCGGATAAACCATTCAAATGTTACCAAATTTTGTCATAAAGAAACTTGAAAGTGGCTTGAGGGGAACGACCAACCGAAGTTGGCATACCACGATATAAGTCATTCAAGACCTTGCTGTTTACTCCCAGCCTTTCTTTCACACTGATTTTCACAAGGTCCGGACACCGGGGACCAAAGAAAACTGACGACTTCTCAAGGTTAACTTTCTGGCCCGAGCCGTCACAGTATAACTTGAGAGTATTGATTAGGGAATCCACGCACTTGCTATCACTCTTCGTAAACAAAATGTTGTCATCTGCAAACAGTAGGTGGGATACAGGGGGCGAGTCTACCATTGCGAATACCATAGAGCTCACATCGGTCCTCCTTTTATTGCAACAAACATGACAACTCCTCTGTACAAAGAAGAAATAAATAAGGTCTAATGGGATCTCCATGACGAATCCCCCTCGATGGTACAACCGGTTCCGTTAGCTCTCCATTGACACGCACAACATAACGAACGCAGGTAACACACCTCATCACCGTCTGTATCCAATTTGGATCAAAACCAAGCTTGCACAAACAGCCATACAAGTAATTCCACTCCACCCTATCGTATGCCTTCATCATATCGATCTTGAGCGCAAAGTAAGGTTTCTTGGAACTCTGAGTCCGAATGGAATGTAGGCACTCGAAGGCAATTAAGGTATTGTCCGTGATCAACCTGCCAGGAACAAAGGCACTCTGTTGCTATGAAATAATGTCCGGTAAGATCACCTTAACCCTACTCGCCAAAACCTTGGAGGCGATCTTATAGAGGACGTTGCATAGACTGATAGGCCTGAAGTTCTTTAGGTGCTTCGGTTTGGCAACCTTTGGTATGAGAACTATAATGGAATCACATAACCCCTCTGGAGTCACTCCTCCACACAAGAAGCTCCTGACAGCATTGTAAATTTCAGATTTGAAAAAATCCCAATGACTTTGATAAAAGAGCGCCGGGAAACCATCCGGACCCGGTGCCTTTGTAGGACCCATTTGAAACAGAGCAGCCCCAATCTCGTCATCCGCATAAGGTTTACATAAATCATTGTTCATCTCCAAGGTAACTTTAACCGGTATGGAATCAAGCACTGCATCCACCGAGCCACAATAACCAGTCGAAAAAAGTTGTTCATAAAAATTATGAACCATACCTTTAATCTCCCTTTGTGTGTCACACTTCGAGCCATCCTCCCGGGTAAGAGATGAAATCTTGTTTGTGCGTTTACGGGCGGATGCTTTGGCGTGGAAGAAAGCTGTATTGCGATCACCCTCACGCCGCCAATCAACTCTCGATCTTTGGCGCGCCATGACTTCTTCACCCTCGAAGAGATCACACCGTTTTTTCTCAATCTTACAATCCTCTCGCACGGATTCGTCGGACAGAGGTCGACCCCTCACATAATAGAGCTGCTGCTCCAAGCGGCTAATCTGTTTGTGCACATGCCCAAAGGCAGCACGACTCCAATCCTTCAACTTAGGAGCCATGCGATTCAGTGTATTCCATGTCGATTGCTGCCCGTTCCATCACTGCTCGCAGCCCATGCACCTTCTAGCATCTCCTTGTAGTCCGGTGCCCGTCGCCACATGGCCTCGTACCGGAAAACCTAATAAACTGACTCTCTTCTACCCCCTCGTGACTCCTTAGATAGCAATATCAACAAGGCACAATGGTCAAATGAGGTGGTAATAATGTTGTTAACAATGCAATTCTCAAAGAGCTGGAAAAAAGAGTTATTGGCCACTACTCTATCAAGTGTCACTTTAACATGTGAACTAGCATCTTGCCTATTGGACCAGGTGAATTTTGAACTCTCAAAGACAAGGTCCATAAGCGCACAATCTTGCAAACAGTCCTGGAACGCCGTAATCTGCGAGTCCGTCCTTTCCCTAGGACCCAAATGTTCATCTTGGTTAAGAACCTCACTAAAATCCCCACAGCAGATCCATGGCCCTTCCAGGCCTTGCACAAAGAACGGAGGCTGTCCCAGAACTCACGACGAATCTCTCGTCTTTGCTCTCCGTACACAAAGGTTGTGAGCCATGTTATATTGTCCTCCGTGGTGATAAGAGTATCAATGCATCGGCTATTAAAACCCTTGATGGAAACAGTCACTGACGATAACCAGAACATGCCTAAGACACCGCTTTGCCCCTCACTACTAACAGCAAAGAAACCAGAGTAACCGAGTGACCACATGAAGCTACGCACTCTGGTATCCCCCATCTTTGTCTCTGACAGAAACAGGAGGGAAGGACGGTGAGTCTTCACGAGCCAACGAAGCTCGCCCGCTGTCGCATCCGTCCCTAGACCATGACAGTTCCAGCATAGGCAAATCATTGTGTTTGGCGGGCCTATTCTGCAGAACCCGCCAGATCCGCCGATCTAGTGTCACTTGTCTTCTTCAGTTTCTTGTACGAGTCAGTGCTATGGTCCTCAGAAAGTTAATCAACATTGTTCTTGCTAGCTGAACCTTGATGTACCACCAAGGCTAGCGCATTCCCCTGATCCTCCACCGTCGCCGCAGTCACCTTCGCACGGTACGTCGGCTGGGGCTTGCGCTTCTGACCCACTATCGTTGTTCCACCACCTTGGACGGAATCCTTCTCCTTGGAATTGCTCTTGCCCGATTGGGCATTGTTGGCGCGAGTATGTGACTGTTTTTGCTTCACAGGCGAGGAGACTGATGACCCACAAGTATAGGGGTGTATCGTATTACTTTCGATAAATAAGAGTGTCGAACCCAACGAGAAGCAGAAGGTGTTGACAAGCAGTTTCGATGAAGGAATAACTGTAAATACTGGAAAATTGATTTGTAGGTTTTTTTTTTATATTGTAGATAAATAAAATGTAAGTAAATAAAATGCAGTAATAATAATTGCAGCAAGTGGCCTAATCCTTTCTTCAGCAAAGGACAAGCCGGTGAGTTTACTTATGATTAACAGACATTCTCGAGGACACACGGGAGGTTTCTGATGAGGACATCCCTAGTACATTACCACCTAAACAAGATGAAGTGAGACTTGGACCAATGACAAGATCAAGGACCAAGCTACTAGAACAACAGGTGAATTCAATCCTTATTGATTATGCTATTCTTGATTATGAGAATTTTATACTACCTAAGTCTATGCATTTATGTATTCTCAGGTTTATTGATAACACAAGCATGGATGGAGATCATGGAGAGGAGATACACATGGATGGAGATGGCCTAGAAGAGGAGATGGAGATCAAGTGCTAGCATGGTGAAAACAACAAATAACAAATGTTATGATGACAAGGGGATAGTGCCTCCCCAAGGTCAAATGCACTTAGTGTGGAAAACATTGCCAATATGTTATTTCCACACTCATTGATGGACAAGCAAGAGGAGGGCGCCCACAAAGGACATCTATGCGCCATAATGAGTCCTAATAGTAGTAGGTTTGGTTTGTATACCAATTGTGGCCGCATCCCACTTAATTGGGTCGGTTTGTATCTCTCTTTGAGTCCTAGTTGCACTCATAGTCCTAGTAGGAGTCCTAGTCCTAGTAGGGAGAGGGTTGCTTGCACAAGGCCCCCTTGTGGCTGCACCCCTCCACCTGCGTGTGGATTAGACAGAACCAGTTTAAACCAAAACCAACAAACCCTAGCCTCTAGATTGTATTGCTTTGTAAGCATTCATCTTGAAGTTTACCAATTGCAAAGTTGCGTGATATCTTGTTATTCCATCTGGGAATAGGGGGATACAGGACCACTTGTGATCTTTGATTACTTGTGCAAGAGTGTGTAGTTGAGAATATACAAAGAGCTTGATTGTTGTTGCATCTGGCAACGGGGGTCAGCTGAGTGAGAGGTCTCAGTGTAGCACTAGTTATCCACATATCAGAAAAATACAAAAAGAGAGAGAAGCTCAACGAGAAGATCGGGCCACCCCATATCATCTTGGTATCAGATTCTCAGGTTGCCTCGGTGAGCAAGTTATCTTTACTTTTAGTTGTTTTTATTCCTATCCAGAAAAAGCCAAAAATATTAGGTTAGATTTGCCAGAAACTAGATCAACACCAAATTGCTACTCTAATTGCTGTTTATTGTTGATTTGTGTATCTGTTTTTTCTGTTTTTTAGGGTTCATCTATCTATCTTTTGTTTCCATCAATATAAAAAATCTCATCAAAAAATAGTGTGTGGTTATCTCTCGGGAAAGTCTAGACCTACATCTTGTTTGCAAGGTGATCTAGTTTTTCGAGTTCTATATTGTTGCGGGATAGATTGGTTCTATTTGTGCTTGGGTTCCTAGCCAAACTCGGATTGCAATCCACTTCCTACCGTGGAAGAAAAATCCACCGATTCCCTGCCGTATGCACTTCCTAGTCCAACTCGGACTCGCTGCCGTGGGGTGCAAAACGCGTTAAAATGCTGCCACCGCTGCCGTGGTTCTAGTCCCACTCGGATTCCACCCCGCGCCATATACGCACCACACCCGCACCCACCCACAACACATCACACACCACACCCGCGCCAACCCGCAACAACACCCGCACCCACCCGCGCGCTGCTGTGAGGAGCCCTGCCGTGAGCCAGTTTTCGGCCAAATTTGCTGCCGTACGGCACAAAAACGCCGTTTTCTCTGCCGCCACCGCAAAAACCCTGCCGTGAGCTCGTTTTTCTCTGCTGTGGGTTGTTTTATTGCCGTGAGCTATATTTGCTGCCGTGAGTTGTTTTCAACATCTGTTTTCTTTAGATTTCTTTTGTTTTACTCCTTGTTATCCCTAGGATTCTTGTCTGATCTTTGATAAGCCTTAGCTACAACCATTCTACAGCTATATTTAGGTTCCCAAAACCCAAAGACTAGCTATTTTATTGCTCTAACAGGTTGCTCATTTGATCAAATCTGTCCACTGTTTTTATTTTCCATCTACATATTGCTCCTAGTTGATTCAAAGGCTATTGAAAAAATCAAAAAAATAGAGAAAAAGTAAAAATTATAAAAAAAATAGAAAGAAAGAAAAATTCAAAAGAGGTCGTGCTACTTATCACTAGTGGAAGTTATTTCATATTGGAAATTTTGTGGACATATTGAGCAATCTTGTGCCTGTTTCATTGAGTATTTGCTAGTGTCTTTCTAGTGCTTGCAAAATCTCTACCATATATTTGCTAAGCCACAATTGTCTCCAAGTGTGAGTGTGTTTCCTTAGTAATTTTTATCACATTAAGCAGTGCATTGGAGTTTTTATTTTGGTGTTGTTAGGATTCCCAACCAAGCCCCACCAAAAACCCTGTTTGCATTGTGATACTTGATAGCTTGGATATTCTCTTCTCACACCAAAGCACATTATTCATTGCTCCTTGTTGGTAAGTTGATCTTTTTCTCTCTTGGAACATCAAGTGAAGCCATCTTTTCTTGGTTTTGAGTGAGTTGAGAGAGGCACCACAAACCCATTGATTATTTTGTTACTAACAAGTTAATCATGAGTTTCTCTAGTGATGTTGATGTGCAGGGAAAGAAGAAACCCGAGGATACTGTCCAATGGAATGAGTATGAGGCATTGAGAGATCATATGTACAAAAGAATTTCTGATGTGGTTGAAAAAAGTGATGACCTCTTGAGAGAAGAGATGACTACCCTTGATTTAAAGATAGAAGCTTGTGCATCTCAAGAATCTGTCAATGAGATTAAGGACACTTTGAGGACATTGACACAACAAGTGGCTACAATTGCCAATATAGTGGAACAATTTCAACAAAGACCTCAAGCTATTGCTCAAATTGATGATGATAGAGGACATATTAATGGAGGTCGTGGAGATGTGGCAAGAAGAATACCATTGGAAAATAATAGAGAGAATGATGGCTTGGGAAAACCAAAATCTCTATCCCTAGTCTTGCTTGTGATTCTGAAGATGTGCAAGAGTACTTGATGTGGGAGCTAAAAATTGAGAAATTATGGAGACTCCATGAGTACCCCGAGGAGAGGAAAGTGAACCTTGCATCTTCTTCCTTTGATGGCTATGCTCTTTTGTGGTGGGATGGCATTACAAAAGATAGAGAAGAAAAAGAAGAAGAGGAGATGAACACATGGAGAGAGATGAAGCAATTGTTAAGAGAAAGATTTGTTCCCAAGAATTATATTAGAACTCTCCGTGACAAATTGCAACAATTGAAGCAAGGATCCAAGACAGTTGATGCCTACTACAAGGAGATGGAACTAATTATTCAAAGGGCTCGGATTAGAGAGGCTCCTGAACAAACAATGCAAAGGTTCTTGAGTGGATTGGAATTCAAAGTGAGAAGCATTGTGAGGCATGTTCCTTACAACAATATGAGTGAATTACTTCATCAAGCAAGGGAGGCCGAAAAGAGATTGTAAGAAGAGCTACAAGTGAGTGCAAGGAGAAGTTTTCCTTCACAAAAATCAAATTTTTCATCACCTACACCTCCAACTACTACTAGCCGTGGGACTCCTAGTTCCAAACCCAAGCCAAATTCAACAAGTTCCAAGAAAACTACTACATCTACTTCGGGTTCTTGTAACATCCCAGGATTTTTTTTTAAATTTTTTTTTGAAAATTTTAAAACCATCATGCATTCATGATCACCATAGCATAATTGCATTTTGTTTGCATAAAAAAATTGGTTTTAATTTGCTAAACACAAAAATTTAGGTATTATTACCTATTAAACCACATTTTGAACTTTAAATCTTTTTCTAAAATAAAGTAATTTAGTTTTGGGAAATAATAGTACCAAAATGTTCTATTATTCACAAGCTTTCCAAAACTTATTTTTGTGTATTTTTTTGGTTTAGTTTTAAGGGTTTTTCAAATTTAATTGAATGCCTTTTATTAAAACAGAAAAAAAAGAGGAAAAGAAAAACCAGCGCAGCCACCCTCTCCCTCTCGCGGCCCAGGCCCAATCTGTCCTCTCTTATTCGCCGCGCAGAGCAGAAGAATGAGATGGCCAGCCCAGCAGGCCGGCCCAACCCTAGCCGCGCAGAAGCCCGCGCCCTTCCCTCTCTCCTCCTCTAGCCGACAGGTGGGCCAGCCGATGACGCACGACCAACGTCACGCTTACGTCACCGCTGCCGTGACCGAGATGGACCCCGCCGCCGTACCGCGACCGGACTCCGCGTCGCCACCGCATCGCTGCCCCCTTCCGCACGCATCTGCCCCTTAAAAGGGAGCCATGCCCTCGACGTCCGCGCGCAGCGCCTCGCGAAAACCAAACCCTAAACCCGCACCCCGCCGCTTCCCGTCCAATCTCGCCGAGATCCGCCGCCGTCTCGGGAGATCTAGCCGCCGCCGCCACACGCCACGAGGAGGAGAACAGAGGCCACCGACGACCTCGCCGTGTCGAGAAGTGCTCGATTTCGCCATCGCCGCTTCCGGGGAACCACGGGAGTCACCGCGCCGTCAACCACCCGAGCCGCCGCCGCCGCCATCTTCGACTCCGGCAAGACCTCCGGTGAGCACCCCCCCTCCCATCCATCTCGACCGTCCGATGTGAAACGAGCGGTCCAGATTAGATCGACTCGGCGAACCGGTATCCGCGAGTAAGACAGTGCCACGTCGCCCGCCTCGTCATCGCCTTGTCAGCCGCCGTCGCTCGCCCCGCACTAGTCGCCGCTCGCCACGTGGACGCCAGTCAGCCAGCCAGTCAGCGCTAGTTTTAAAATTGATTTAAAATTTCAGAAAATTGCTAAAACTTGTAAAATCTATAACTTTTGTTCTGTAACTCCGAATTCAATGATCTTGGGCTTTTTGAAATCAGCACAATGTTTAGATTAATCTAGGCTATTCAAATTTCAAAATTGAATCGTGCACTCACATGTTATTTGTAGATCTTTATTAATCACTATTTTGGGCATATCTTTTAATCTACAAATCCTTTTTAGGTGAAATCAATTGCTATGGTTTTGTTTTGATGTCCTCTATCCAGTAGATTCGTTGGAAAAATTATTTATACAACTTTGTAACATAAACTCTATTAATGTCGATATTTGCCTATAATAAAACCCTAGTAATACTAATAATTATAATTTGATTATAAATTTGTTTTGCATGCATCATAACCATCTTATCTTATTAACATAAGAGAACATCATTATTAGTAATTATTGCTAGTTGTGAATTTTGTGCATTAATTTGATCATGGCATAACATGCATACATGTTTTTGTATTGTTTTCTATGTTATGATTGTGTTGTATGTTTATGTGTGGCTTGTTTTGATTGTACTAGATTGTGAAGAGGAGCAAGTATACTCTTGTTGCTGTTATTCTTGTTGTGATTGTTCATCCTATTGCCAAGGCAAGTGACACACCATCAAATCTCCCATATTTTTACTATGCATTACTAGTGTTTTTGAGTAGTATGCATGATAGGAAATTTTACTAAGTTATTATAAGCTATGCAAAATCCCAAGTAGTGTGTAGCCATCCTTTAGACTTGTTATTTTGGAGACCTATACTTAGTAGATGCTTAGCCTTGCTACAAATTTGTTTTACTCAATGTTGTGGAAAAATTATAAGTATAAAACTCCCAATGAAACACCTGGGTGGATTTTGGATGTGATTGGATTATGTTGAGTGGCTCCCTAGGGCCATATCAATGGTGTTTATCACCGAAGGAGTACACTTGTGGATGGCCACCCAGGAACAAAGAGATTCCTAAGTCCCTCTAAGTTTAGTAGCTTCCCGTGCAGCCCTTTGACATATGGGCTCTGTCTTGATCAACTAAGTTGTGAGAGTTCAACCCATGCTTGACATGAAGATGTAGCAGAATTATAGGTGGAACGGGTCTTGCTGGTTGGGTTGAATTCTTGCTTCTGAAAGATCTCGTCTCAATTCTCTCCTTTCCTTGATGCACTCCGGGTGTATAGGATGTTTGGGCTAATTGAAGACAAAGGGTGAAAGTGCACAACCTCTGCAGAGTTAGAAACTATGATCATAGCCGTGTTCCCGGAAAGGACAACTTCGAGCAGCTGGACAAGGATGGACAGAAGAATCTCAACACCGTTTTGAAGAAGTAAAATTTGGCTAAGGAAATACTAGTTGTGGTGCTCATGGGTGTGTCCCATGGTGCCAATCTCTGGAAGAAAACTCTTTTTCAAAAGTGTTAGGGAAAAACTTGCTATCAGCAAAATATCCTGAACTCCACCAAGCCAGATATGCATGTAGTTTAGACTTGCCATTTTATATCCACCATAGTGTCATTTGCCAGTACATTGTTTGTACTGAATCTCCTTCGGGGGCTGCATATTCCAACGTGCAGGAAATTCTGAGGATGAAGTTTGATTAAGTGCTTGGACTCGAGTCTACACCCAACATGTAATGCCTGTGGCGCATGATTGAAGATGGAGGCTCATTGCTACTTTATTTCTGCTGTTTAGAACTCTGAGTTTTGCTAGTCTTTCAAGACTATGCACTTTGTAATAAAGCTATACTTGGCTATTATGGATCTTTTGTAATAGTTTTGATACTTCTGCAATGATACTTTACATTTTGTTCTGTGGTGCTAGCATTGATCCAGGGACTAGCACTTAACACAGTAGTTCTCACATTATTAAATGTGAGGGCGCTACAAAATGGTATCAGAGCAAAGTGTTGCCTGTAGAATCGAGCCCTTAGGATTGGAAAACCCTTTTGATCAAATTTATTAACTCCCTTGTGTATTTTTGGATCCTAGCGGCATAGTGAGATGAAGCGGCCCGGACCAACATTACATGTCCACGTACATGAGACCGGTTCCCTGATTGGCTTTGCGGGTGCCAGTCTCTCTCACTATAGTGAATATCCAAAATTCAATAAGTTGTTAATGAGATGATGATCACCATGGGAGATGACTTAATATTTTCAAAGTACTCTTACTCATCTCGTATCTAGTACCTCCTTACCTTATGCTTCTATGACCTATGTTTTCCCCTACACTTCAAAACTCAAAGATGATGGAACTTCAACTTCGCAATCACCGAGGACTACCAACTCAAAGATGAAGAGCTGCAACTTCACCACCATCAAGGACTTCAGGGACCCTAGGATTGACCATTTATTCTACTCTAACGTGGCTAGAACAACTCTTCTTCTTCTAGTACTTCTACCTTTGCTCAATCTTCTAATATCTTATCTCCCTGATAGATGACCAACCTCCTTGAATCAATCAAGAAGGGCCCATTGATGACCATGACTCTAGATTGTGAGACTGAATTCCCAAAGGCATTGAAGAACCTAATGACAAAATTAGGATTTGGAGGATCAGCACTCTACAAAGGATTTCCCTTCATTGAAGATGGCCAAGAGTATTGGTGGGTTCAACTTCACCTATACAGAAGCAAGGAGTATGACCACAAGACAGAAGGGGACTACATCTTCACCAACCCACAACAATACACATCATTCTTCGAGTCAGCTAGATGCGCTGCATGGGAGGCAATCACAGAACTTGGAGAAAGACTCACGTGGAGACTTTATCACACTCAGAAGAATCTTCAAGAAGCTGAAGAAGAGATCAACGCCCTTGAGAAGGAGCTGAAGATGTACAAGAACATAGAGATCATTGTGAAGAGTTATGATCCATCCCAATAGTTGACCACCATGGCAGAATGCGTTAGCTAGAGTTTTTTTTTTTGAGTATTGACCTGTCAACTTGTGATATGGTAATACTGAGTGTTTTGGGCTTGCAACTAAGTTGTTTTGCTTAAGTCTTTCAAAAATTAAGTCTAAATTTCGAAATTTGGTAAAATATTTTAAGTTGTTGTTTTTCATTGATTGTTTGTCTTGTTGTATTGTGCATGGGTAGGAAAAAATTCTCCTCATAGCTCTATCTATCTTTTCCTCATCTATGCTGAAAACCCACAGATGCCTCCTCGTCGCGACCCCAACAACAACAACAATGAGGACAACAACAATGATGCCCTGCAGCAGATGCTCACCTCCCAGGCCCAACTTCTACAGATGATGACTCAGTTTGTAGCAGCAATGAACAACAATCACAACAACAACAATCCCCCACCACCACCCCCAATGGATAGACTTACCAGATTTCTGAGACTTAGGCCTAATAAGTTCTCCTATGCTACTGATCCTATTGAGGCAGACGATTGGCTTCATTCAATCAACAAGGACTTAGTAACTTGTGAGTGCACTGATGCGGAGAAGGTGAGATTCACCGCACATCTGTTAGAAGGACCTGCTGCAATGTGGTGGGAAACTTACCAAGTGACTCATCCACTGGAAGGCATGATTTGGGATGATTTCAAGGAGGGATTCCGCAATGCACATATCTCATCTGGGATAATGAATCTCAAGAAGGAGGAGTTTCGTAGCCTGAAGCAGGGAGGTAGAACTTTAAAGGAGTATATGGATGATTTCCATTCTTTATCAAGGTATGCACCAGAGGACATTGACACAGATGCCAAGAGAAAGGATAGGTTCCTCAATGGACTTAAAGGGGACCTAAAGATACCACTGTCGGTAGCCTATGCCCCAAATTATCAAACTCTGTTGGATCAAGCCGTTACTTTGGACAATAACATGACAAAGGAGGAAAATAGGAAGAGGAAGTACAGTAATGATGGAAAATATCACTCTGGACCCTCATATAAGAGGCACACATCCAATGGAGGATACAATTTCCATAAACATGAGAACCATCACAATGGTGGGAATGGACACACTCCTAATGGTCATGATCATGTTGAAGGACTCAAGGAAACCAATGGTAACAGCAATGGTCACTCAAATGGCAATGGACACCACAACCACAACCATGAAGTGAAGAGGGATCTTAGCAAGGTGACATGCTTCAAGTGTAGAGACAAAGGACATTATGCAACTGATTGCCCAGAGCAGAAGACTGCAGAAGCTGCCAAGCCTAACCCATTCAAGAAGGGGCATGTGAATCATATCAACATGGATTTTGTGAATGGTAACCCCTAACTCATTTTCTTCCATCCCATGTTCCATCACCCCAATTCCATAGTGGAAGTACAATCTCAAGTATATTCTTTTAAGGGGGATAGCCCACCTCATAAACTTTTTCTAACCAAATTGCTAGCCTTCTCGAATCTCGGGACGAGATTCCTTTTAAGGGGGGTAGTCTGTAACATCCCAGGATTTAAAAAAAAAAATTTGAAAATTTTAAAACCATCATGCATTCATGATAACCATAGCATAATTGCATTTTGTTTGCATAAAAAATTTGGTTTTAATTTGCTAAACACAAAAATTTAGGTATTATTACCTATTAAACCACATTTTGAACTTTAAATCTTTTTCTAAAATAAAGTAATTTAGTTTTGGGAAATAATAGTACCAAAATGTTCTATTATTCACAAGCTTTCCAAAACTTATTTTTGTGTATTTTTCTGGTTTAGTTTTGAGGGTTTTTCAAATTTAATTGAATGCCTTTTATTAAAACAGAAAAAAAAGAGGAAAAGAAAAACCAGCGCAGCCACCCTCTCCCTCTCGCGGCCCAGGCCCAATCTGTCCTCTCTTATTCGCCGCGCAGAGCAGCAGAATGAGATGGCCAGCCCAGCAGGCCGGCCCAACCCTAGCCGCGCAGAAGCCCGCTCCCTTCCCTCTCTCCTCCTCTAGCCGACAGGTGGGCCAGCCGATGACGCATGACCAACGTCACGCTTACGTCACCGCCGCCGTGACCGAGATGGACCCCGCCGCCGTACCGCGACCGGACTCCGCGTCGCCACCGCATCGCTGCCCCCTTCCGCACGCATCTGCCCCTTAAAAGGGAGCCATGCCCTCGACGTCCGCGCGCAGCGCCTCGCGAAAACCAAACCCTAAACCCGCACCCCGCCGCTTCCCGTCCAATCTCGCCGAGATCCGCCGCCGTCTCGGGAGATCTAGCCGCCGCCGCCACACGCCACGAGGAGGAGAACAGAGGCCACCGACGACCTCGCCGTGTCGAGAAGTGCTCGATTTCGCCATCGCCGCTTCCGGGGAACCACGGGAGTCACCGCGCCGTCAACCACCCGAGCCGCCGCCGCCGCCATCTTCGACTCCGGCAAGACCTCCGGTGAGCACCCCCCCTCCCATCCATCTCGATCGTCCGATGTGAAACGAGCGGTCCAGATTAGATCGACTCGGCGAACCGGTATCCGCGAGTAAGACAGTGCCACGTCGCCCGCCTCGTCATCGCCTTGTCAGCCGCCGTCGCTCGCCCCGCACTAGTCGCCGCTCGCCACGTGGACGCCAGTCAGCCAGCCAGTCAGCGCTAAAATTGATTTAAAATTTCAGAAAATTGCTAAAACTTGTAAAATCTATAACTTTTGTTCTGTAACTCCGAATTCAATGATCTTGGGCTTTTTGAAATCAGCACAATGTTTAGATTAATATAGGCTATTCAAATTTCAAAATTGAATCGTGCACTCACATGTTATTTGTAGATCTTTATTAATCACTATTTTGGGCATATCTTTTAATCTACAAATCCTTTTTAGGTGAAATCAATTGCTATGGTTTTGTTTTGATGTCCTCTATCCAGTAGATTCGTTGGAAAAATTATTTATACAACTTTGTAAAATAAACTCTACTAATGTTGATATTTGCCTATAATAAAACCCTAGTAATACTAATAATTATAATTTGATTATAAATTTGTTTTGCATGCATCATAACCATCTTATCTTATTAACATAAGAGAACATCATTATTAGTAATTATTGCTAGTTGTGAATTTTGTGCATTAATTTGATCATGGCATAACATGCATACATGTTTTTGTATTGTTTTCTATGTTATGATTGTGTTGTATGTTTATGTGTGTCTTGTTTTGATTGTACTAGATTGTGAAGAGGAGCAAGTATACTCTTGTTGCTGTTATTCTTGTTGTGATTGTTCATCCTATTGCCAAGGCAAGTGATACACCATCAAATCTCCCATATTTTTACTATGCATTACTAGTGTTTTTGAGTAGTATGCATGATAGGAAATTTTACTAAGTTATTATAAGCTATGCAAAATCCCAAGTAGTGTGTAGCCATCCTTTAGACTTGTTATTTTGGAGACCTATACTTAGTAGATGCTTAGCCTTGCTACAAATTTGTTTTACTCAATGTTGTGGAAAAATTATAAGTATAAAACTCCCAATGAAACACCTGGGTGGATTTTGGATGTGATTGGATTATGTTGAGTGGCTCCCTAGGGCCATATCAATGGTGTTTATCACTGAAGGAGTACACTTGTGGATGGCCACCCAGGAACAAAGAGATTCCTAAGTCCCTCTAAGTTTAGTAGCTTCCCGTGCAGCCCTTTGACATATGGGCTCTGTCTTGATCAACTAAGTTGTGAGAGTTCAACCCATGCTTGACATGAAGATGTAGCAGAATTATAGGTGGAACGGGTCTTGCTGGTTGGGTTGAATTCTTGCTTCTGAAAGATCTCGTCTCAATTCTCTCCTTTCCTTGATGCACTCCGGGTGTATAGGATGTTTGGGCTAATTGAAGACAAAGGGTGAAAGTGCACAACCTCTGCAGAGTTAGAAACTATGATCATAGCCGTGTTCCCGGAAAGGACAACTTCGAGCAGCTGGACAAGGATGGACAGAAGAATCTCAACACCGTTTTAAAGAAGTAAAATTTGGCTAAGGAAATACTAGTTGTGGTGCTCATGGGTGTGTCCCATGGTGCCAATCTCTGAAAGAAAACTCTTTTTCAAAAGTGTTAGGGAAAAACTTGCTATCAGCAAAATATCCTGAACTCCACCAAGCCAGATATGCATGTAGTTTATACTTGCCATTTTATATCCACCATAGTGTCATTTGCCAGTACATTGTTTGTACTGAATCTCCTTCGGGGGCTGCATATTCCAACGTGCAGGAAATTCTGAGGATGAAGTTTGATTAAGTGCTTGGACTCGAGTCTACACCCAACATGTAATGCCTGTGGCGCATGATTGAAGATGGAGGCTCATTGCTACTTTATTTCTGCTGTTTAGAACTCTGAGTTTTGCTAGTCTTTCAAGACTATGCACTTTGTAATAAAGCTATACTTGGCTATTATGGATCTTTTGTAATAGTTTTGATACTTCTGCAATGATACTTTACATTTTGTTCTGTGGTGCTAGCATTGATCCAGGGACTAGCACTTAACACAGTAGTTCTCACATTATTAAATGTGAGGGCGCTACAGTTCTAGTGGTGCTACACCTCCTACAAGGAATAGGGACATGGCTTGCCATACTTGTGGAGGAAAAGGTCACTTTAAGAGGGATTGCCCAAACAAGAAAATTATGCTCCTCAATGCTAATGATGAGTATGAGACTGGAGATGATGTTGATCCCAATGAGGAGGATGCATATGATGATGATGATGATGGTCCTATTGATGCCCATGCTACAAATTATCCAACTATTGTTTGCACCAAAGCATTGAGTATTGTTCCTAGCAATGATGAGAGCCAAAGATGCAATTTATTTCAAACCAAGGCAATTGTTGGTCCTAATATGGCTTGCAAGGTGATCATTGATGGAGGGAGTTGCAGAAATTTAGCAAGCAAGGAGTTATGTGCAAAGCTAAGGTTGAGATATATTCCACACCCACATCCATATTATATTCAATGGCTCAATGAAAAGGAGGAAATAAGAGTATGCCAAATTGTGAGAGTGGAGTTCCAAATTGGACCATACAAGGATACTATTGAGTGTGATGTTGTTCCCATGTCGGTTTGCCACCTCTTACTTGGAAGGCCATGGCAATTTGATAGAAAGGTGCTACACAATGGGAGAGCAAACACTTACCAATTGAATTGGAACAATAAGGACATCATATTGAGGCCTATGACACCCCCAAAAAATAGTAAATGAATCAAGGCAAAAAGTGGAAGTGAATGTTGAGAAGGAGAGAGAGAGGGAAAATATGAGTGAAAAAAATACTTCCATGGGGGAAAACAAACCTAGGCCGAGGGGTAAAAGTAAGGGAGTGAGCCTTTTGACAATGTTAGCCACCAAAGAAGATTTGAGAGAGTTTGAGGATGATCCTAGCCTACTACCTATAGTGCTCATGCACAAGGGGGAAATTTTGGTTTCTAATGACATGACTCCTCTTTCTATTGGTGTTTCTAATGTTTTGCAGGAATTTGATGATGTTTTTCTAGAAGAAGTTCCCTTGGGATTGCCAGCATTGAAAGGGATTGAGCATCAAATTGATTTAATTCCTGGATCTTCATTACCAAACCGAGCTCCCTATAGGACAAATCCCCAAGAGACAAAGGAAATTCAGAAACAAGTACAAGATCTTCTTGATAAAGGTTACATTTGAATAAGCTTATCTCCTTGTGATGTTCCTGTCATATTAGTTCCTAAAAAATATGGTACTTGGCGCATGTGTGTAGATTGTAGAGCAATTAACAATATCACTATTCGTTATCGTCATCCTATACCACGTTTGGAAGACATGTTAGATGAATTAAGTGGTAGTGTTGTTTTCTCTAAAATTGACTTGCGTAGTGGTTACCATCAAATAAGAATGAAATAAGGGGATGAGTGGAAAACATCCTTTAAAACAAAATTTGGTTTATATGAGTGGTTAGTAATGCCTTTTGGATTAACTAATGCACCTAGTACTTTCATGAGATTAATGAACCATGTTTTGAGAGATTTTATTGGCAAATTTGTGGTTGTTTACTTTGATGATATTCTCATATATAGCCACAATGAACATGAACACATTGATCATATTAGACAAGTCTTGCATGTGCTAAGAGAAAATAAATTGTATGGAAATTTAGAGAAGTGCACTTTTTGCAAAGATAAGGTCATATTTCTTGGTTATGTTGTCTCTAAACATGGGATAGAAGTTGATGAATCTAAAATTGAAGCAATTAAAAATTGGCCAATTCCCATGAATGTGAGTCAAGTAAGAAGTTTTAATGGACTAGCTGGATTTTATAGAAGATTTGTGAAAGATTTTAGTACTATTGCTGCCCCTTTAAATGATTTGACTAAGAAAGGTGTAAATTTCGAGTGGGGGGTTGCTCAAGATATTGCTTTTTATACTTTGAAAAATAAGTTGATTTTGGCTCCATTGTTGATGCTACCAAATTTTAATAAACAATTTGAGATTGAATGTGATGCTAGTGGCATAGGTATTGGAGGAGTGTTAATGCAAGATAAGAAACCAATTGCTTATTTTTCTGAAAAATTACATGGAGCACAATTGAATTATTCTATCTATGATAAAGAATTGTATGCACTTGTTAGAGTACTTGATGTTTGGAAACATTATTTGTGGCCAAAGGAATTTATTATACATTCTGATCATGAGGCATTGAAATTTTTAAAGAATCAATCCAATCTTAATAAGAGACATGCTAAATGGGTAGAATTTATTGAATCTTTCCCATACATTATTAAACACAAGAAAGGATTAGATAATGTGGTAGCTGATGCTTTGTCTAGGAAAATATGCTACTCACTAAATTGGATGTTCAAGTTTCGGGTTTGCAAGAATTAAAGCCACTATATGCTCAAGATAAAGAATTTTCTACACCCTATAGTAAATGTTCTAATGTGAAGGCTTGGGATAAGTATCATATACATGATGGATTTTTGTTTAGAGCTAACAAACTATGTATTCCCGAGTGTTCTTTGCGTTTGATGTTATTACATGAATCTCATAGTGGTGGATTGATGGTTCACTTTGGACGAGAGAAAACATTGCTTATGTTGGCTGAAAATTTCTATTGGGCACATATGAGGAGAGATTTCTATAGATTTGTGCAAAGGTGTATTACATGCAATAAAGCCAAGTCCAAATTTAAGCCCCATGGATTATATACTCCATTGCCAACACCAACTACACCATGGGAAGATATAAGCATGGATTTTGTGTTAGGCTTGCCAAGGACAAAGAGGGGACATGACTCAATTTTTGTGGTGGTGGATAGATTTTCCAAGATGTCACACTTCATTGCTTGCCACAAAAGTGATGATGCTTCCCACATTGCTACACTATTTTTCAAGGAGATAGTAAGACTACATGGAGTACCAAGGACAATTGTTAAGGATAGAGATGTGAAATTCATGAGTTACTTTTGGAAAACATTATGGGGGAAGCTTGGAACCAAATTGTTGTTTTCTACAACATGTCACCCTCAAACAGATGGACAAACCGAGGTGGTGAATAGAACTTTGTCCACATTGTTGAGAACTATGATCAAGAAGAATTTGAAGGAGTGGGAAGATTGTTTGCCACATGTGGAGTTGGCCTACAATAGAGCTGTGCATTCAACTACTAAACTATGTTCTTTTGAGGTGGTATATGGATTTTGGCCTACTACACCACTTGATTTATTACCACTTCCTATTCAAGAGAGAATTAATATGGATGCATCCAAAAGGGCTGATTTTGTGAAAAAGATACATGAGAAAACAATGGATGCTATAGAGAAGAAAGGGAAGGATGTTGCTCAAAGGAGGAATCAAAAGAGAAAGGAAGTTATTTTTCAAGAGGGAGATTTGGTATGGGTACACTTTCGAAAGGATAGGTTCCCCCAGCTAAGGAAATCAAAATTATTGCCAAGAGGTGCTGGTCCTTACAAAGTGATTGCAAAAATAAATGACAATTCTTACAAGATAGATCTTCCAATTGATGAGTTTGGAGTGAGTAATTCCTTCAATGTTGCTGATTTGACACCATATCATGGAGAGAACCTTGATGTGGACATCAAGGCTTTTCAAGGGGGGGAGGATGATGAGGACATCCCTAGTACATTACCACCTAAACAAGATGAAGTGAGACTTGGACCAATGACAAGATCAAGGACCAAGCTACTAGAACAACAGGTGAATTCAATCCTTATTGATTATGCTATTCTTGATTATGAGAAGTTTATACTACCTAAGTCTATGCATTTATGTATTCTCAGGTTTATTGATAACACAAGCATGAATGGAGATCATGGAGAGGAGATACACATGGATGGAGATGGCCTAGAAGAGGAGATGGAGATCAAGTGCTAGCATGGTGAAAACAACAAATAACAAATGTTATGATGACAAGGGGATAGTGCCTCCACAAGGTCAAATGCACTTAGTGTGGAAAACATTGCCAATATGTTATTTCCACACTCATTGATGGACAAGCAAGAGGAGGGCGCCCACAAAGGACATCTATGCGCCATAATGAGTCCTAATAGTAGTAGGTTTGGTTTGTTTACCAATTGTGGCCGCATCCCACTTAATTGGGTCGGCTTGTATCTCTCTTTGAGTCCTAGTTGGACTCCTAGTCCTAGTAGGAGTCCTAGTCCTAGTAGGGAGAGGGTTGCTTGCGCAAGGCCCCCTTGTGGCCGCACCCCTCCACCTATATATGTCCTCCACCTGCGTGTGGATCAGACAGAACCAGTTTAAACCAAAACCAACAAACCCTAGCCTCTAGATTGTATTGCTTTGTAAGCATTCATCTTGAAGTTTAACAATTGCAAAGTTGTGTGATATCTTGTTATTCCATCTGGGAATAGGGGGATACAGGACCACATGTGATCTTTGATTACTTGTGCAAGAGTGTGTAGTTGAGAATATCCAACGATCTTGATTGTTGTTGCATCTGGCAACAGGGGTCAGCTGAGTGAGAGGTCTCAGTGTAGCACTAGTTATCCACATATCAGAAAAATACAAAAAGAGAGAGAAGCTCAACGAGAAGATCGGGCCACCCCATATCAGTTTCTGTCAAGTGCTTTTGTTCCATGCAGCTGAATAACTTTGGTGTTTTTGATAAGTGTTGTGTGGGTGAACCTATGCTAATGTACCGTCCCATCCAAGATTAATACATACTTGTGATTATACCCCTTGCAAGCATCCGCAACTACAAGAAAGTAATTAAGAAATAAATCTAACGACAGGTTTAAACTCCGGGATCATACGCTCCCTCGTGTAATGGTTTCCTAATGAGGGTTTAGGTTTCTGTCACTCCGGCAACCCCACAATTAGTAGCCAAATACACGATGCATTCCCCTAGGCCCATAAATGGTGAAGTATCATGTAGTCGACGTTCACATGACACCACTAGAAGAATAACAACACAACTTAAATATGAAACATTAAATATTACTCAACATTACTTCACTACTAACAACTTGACTTCTCCCATGTCCTCAAGAACAACACGAACTAGTCACAACACATCATATAGATCATGATCAGAGGTGATATAATGGATGATAACAATCTGGTCATAAAGTGCAAACACCGATAAATCTCACAAGCATCAACTACTAACAAGTAATCCACACCCGGAGAGAGACCTAATGCAAAACAATGATAGAGGCCCCTAATTGTTACAGCGGGATGACGATGGATGATGAGGGTGATGGTTGCTGGTGATGATGAAGATCTTGATGATGCCCGGAGTGATGACGGTGACGATGGCGGTGATTTCCCCTCTCCGGAGAGGAATTTCCCCTGCAGATTTCTCCCTGCTAGAGAGTTTTTCTCTCTCGGGTGTTTTCCGCCCCGCAGCGGCGGCAGAATAATTCTTTGAGGATGGAATGATGCTTAGGGTTCCCTCGGGGCCAGGCACGCCAAAGATGACCACCGGAGGTGGGCCAGGGTGGCCACACCCCTAGGTGGCGCGGCCAAGGGGGGGCGCGCCACCCCTAGGTGTGGGCCCCTGGAGGCCCCCTCCGGCTCTCCTTCTGGCTGAGTTCCTCCTCTGAACTTTTAGGAACCCCTGGATGTCCCCCTTCTTCTCGTGATCTTCTGAAATATTGTATCTCGACGGTGCTTTTTCCATGAGATTTCTAGTCCCGGTGTTTATTCTCCAAAAATTATAAAAGATGCAAAATAAGATAAAATAACATAAGGGATGCATCATAACATGAAATATATCGATGAATAACAGAAAATTATGATAAATAGTGATGCAAAATGGACGTATCAACTCCCCTCAAGCTTAGACCTCGCTTGTCCCCAAGCGAAACTGAACTCAGAAAACATGACCATAGGTTTATGGAGTGAAGAATCGATAAATAAAATACGGACAAGAAGCATCACATTTACCTATGCACCAATCATTAGAAACAACAACTTCCTATCATATAACTTAACTTGAGACAAGTAAAGGGAGTCACAAACAAAGATACAAAGGAGAGAATCAAAATTGGTAATGGCAAACTTTGTTCTTCGTCAGAGAACATTTAATGAAATTATACTTATCTTAGGTGAAGTCTTTATAACAAGGTTTATAGTGTAGAGCTTAATATGTTTAATTATAACAACTCTTTTACAGTGATTCATAGCTTTCAAAGTAATATCCATTCAGATAATAAAGCATGTGCTAAATGAACAAGGATGGAAAACATGATTGAATAAATCAACATATAGATGAGGAGATCACAACAACTCAAATGCTTGCTGGAGACAGAAGGAAATGGGTTTACTGACTCAACATAAAAGTAAAAGATAGTCCCTTCGCAGAGGGAAGCATTGACTACTCATGCGCTAGAGCTTTTATTTTAATAAACAGAGGTATAAAATGCATGACACTCCTCCCATCCATATTACACAAACCATGGCTAACCGAATCCTCGGGTGCCTGCCAACAATCACAAACCGTGGAGGAGTGTCTAAATTTTGAGAGGTGTATATTTATGTCAACGAATGGCAAACAGAAAATACAGTACGTTACAAGCCAACTAGACTCACAAGAGCGGCTCCCATAGAAGGATGCAACTGGTATAGAAGGTCATCCCTCTTTCTCTTTTGTTTACACAATTATGCTTTGACTGATAAATCAGGGGCAAAAAGAGTGAAGAGAATTTTTATTATTATTTGGGGCTGGGAACCCCGCTGCCAGCTCTTCTAGCATTTGGATAAGCGGATGAAGCCACTAGTCCAGGTGTGTGAATCCAATCAACAAGTGAGATAAAGATTCTCTATTTGCGTCCTCATGAGCTAAAACAAGAACACAAAACATGAGTAATTTGAAAGTTTTAAAGGTAGCACATGAGCAATTTACTTGGAGTGACGGTGAAATACCACATGTAGGTAGGTATGGTGGACACAATGGGCAAGGTTTTGGGGTTTAAGGTTTGGATGCACGAGAAGCATTCCCTCTCGGTACATGGTTTTTGGCTAGCAAGGCTGGGTTGCAAGCATAAGAGTTGAAGGAAAACAAAGAAATATACATATGATGAAACCAATCATGCAATCTTCATTGAAATCACAAACGATCTTAACTTGTGAATACTAAGTTTATGAGCTAATAGGCAAATTCATGTTCCTTAAACTAGCAACTCAAATTATTATTTCTGCTGACCCAAGCTAAGTTTGTCAAAACCAACTAGATTAACTTGATGATCTCTAGAGTGATACCAACTACTAATAACAAGCTCAACCATATGACAGAAGTTGAAAACTGAAATAATGTACATAGAAAGTAAATGATGAAACTTCTCATTAATATTTCAAACCGGAAACTCACACCAATGGATACAACGATAACCAACTATGGAGAGACACTTACACACCGCAAACCATCCTATATGATAACTTCTCTACTCATGATATGATGTGATACCACGGCACTCCCCTAGAACAAGCCGAGGGGATGCCAAAACCAATGACGAATCAATTCTTCGAAGGTGGTGAAGGTGGAATCACTCGGAGAGGGGTCAGAAAGCCTTTGATGATACGACAAAGCTCAATGTTTTCCGCTTCTAGAGTTGCTACCTCGGCCTTGAGAATACGATATTGTTCGCAGAATTGATCGGCAACCCGGTGTGCTTCAGCTATCACAGGGAACACGTTGGGATCTTGATTCTGAGGCACGGTCCCCTGCACATTATGAGAGTAGCGACGCTGAGGGTTAATGGATCCCACAAAGGTGGGGTTCCTCGTTGGTGCTGGTGCAGCCCTCCGGATGTCTTTCCTCAAACTGTTGACCATGTCTTCCCTCCTTGCATCTATCTCTTCCTCCGCCGCCCATCCCGTGAAAGCACTCTCATGGATGTCTTGCTGGATTTATCGAAGACGACGTGCAGCGTAATCCTCAACGCTAGAGCTGAAGGAGGACATCTTGACCTAGAAACTCCGAACTCCTGCCAGGAAAACAGCTCGAAATAGAAACACGACGAGAAAGCGATATACGGACCTCGGGGGATCCAGGGGATTATATAGCAAAAAGTTTCATAACAAAAGGAAATTCCAGGTCGAAAACGAGTCAGAGAGGGGCTCCAGGGCACCCACACCATGGGCTGGCGTGGCCAGGGGTGGGCCCGCGTCACCCTATGGTGTGGAGCCTCCGGGCTCCGTCTCCCTCTTGTTTCCGGCTCATAATTTTTCATATTTTCCAAAAACAGTAAAAATATAAGTTGGAAGATGTTTCGCGAATATTTTCTTACCAAAACTGTTAACTATTTGAAAACTGACTCTGCAGTTTCTGATATATGCTTCTTAATAAACTCCTCCGGGATCATGGCCTGAATACAATCAACATTTTCATTATAATGCTTGAGTCTTTGTCCATTCACCACTTGTGAAGAGTTGTCTTCAATGGAAACAATTTTAATTGCCCCCGAACGATATACCTCTTCGATAACAAAAGGTCCTTCCCATCTCGAGAGTAATTTTCCTGCAAAAAATCTGAGACGAGACCTATACAATAACACTTTCTCACCAACATGAAATTCTCTTTTAATGATTCTCTTATCATGCCACCTTTTAACTTTCTCTTTAAAGAGCTTAGCATTTTCATATGCTTCACACCTCCATTCATCTAAAGAACTTAAGTCAAGCATCCTTTTCTCACCAGCAAGTTTAAAATCTCTATTTAGGTCTTTCACTGCCAATAAGCTTTGTGTTCTAATTCTAGAGGAAAGTGACAAGCTTTTCCATAAAACATTTTATAAGGAGACATGCCCATGGGATTTTTGTAAGCAGTTCTATAAGCCCACAGATCATCATTTAATTTCTTAGCCCAAATTTTCCTAGATTTGTTAACAGTCTTTTGCAAGATAGATTTGATTTCTCTATTTGATAATTCTACTTGCCCACTAGTTTGAGGATGATAGGGTGAGGCAATTCTATGATTAACATCATATTTAGCAAGGGTTTTTCTAAAACCACCATGAATAGAATGAGAACCCCCATTAGTCATAAGATATCTAGGCACACCAAACCTAGGGAAAATAATGTCTTTAAGCATTTTTAAAGAGGTTTCACCATCGACACTTTTAGTAGGTATAGCTTCTACCCATTTAGTAACATAATCAACAGCAAGAAGAATATGAGTGTAGCCTTGTGAAGGAGGGAAAGGACCCATAAAGTCAAAACCCCAACAATCAAACGGTTCAATAACAAGAGAATAATTCATAAACATTTCATTACGTCTAGAAATATTTCCAACCCTTTGACATTGATCACAAGATAAAACAAATTTTCTAGCATCTTTAAAGAGAGTAGGCCAATAAAAACCTGATTGTAGAACCTTATGTGCAGTTCTATCTCCAGTGTGATGTCCTCCATAAGCACTACTATGACATTTTCTCAATATCTCTTGTTGTTCATTTTCAGGAACACATCTTCGCATAATACCATCAACACCTTCTTTATATATGTGTGGGTCATCCCAGAAATAATGCCTCAAATCATAGAAGAATTTTCTTCTTTGCTGAGTTGTAAAGGTAGGAGGCAAATACTTGGAAACAATAAAGTTAGCATAATCAGCATTGACAGGGGGATGCTAACCCGGTATGCCAAGCTCTGAGGAAATAACCCGGCCCGAGGGATGGCGTGCAGGATTCGGCTAAGAATAAAGAAGCTTGTGGAGGCCCAAACTTGTGGGCTTAATAGCCCGGGTTATGGGCCATTGTAAAGGAAAGTTATGGTTAGTGCGCCGTGTTCATGTAGGATCCGGAATATGCCTTGCCGAATAAGTTAGGGGGTACGGGTGCTTTATAAACCGACCCTCAGGTATAGTTTTAGGGAGAGAGATCTAAGAACCCTAGCAATATCGTGTGGTATCGAGTATCCAGTGTAAACCCTAATCGAGTTATTGTATCGAGAATAGAGATCCGGCGACTTCGATTGCCGGCTGTCAGATCAAGTTGTACCATGTCTTCCCTTGAGCTAAACCCTCTCCCGAACGCCTGTGTCGACTTGCCCCAAGATCAGTTACCCCTGGTAACATCTGCCGTGATTATCCCACGACAGTTGGCGCCCACCGTGGGGCCTGCGTCCAAAGGTGTTTACATCACGGGAGAAGCTCGGAAGGGCATGGAGGATCTTGTCATTGGCGAAATCTACATCGACCACGAAGAAGAAAAGTTGGTGGACGATCCCGGCTGGGGGCCAGAATCGGATCACCTCGAGTCCGGATTTATATTGACGATCGGCCGGATCAATATCTTCTTCGACACGGTACGAACGACTAACTTAAAAGGACAATATCATGTGCATACTACAGGAACTTCTAGCAGGAACAAAGAGACATCAAAGCAAGCGGCAAATTCGGTTTCATCAGCCGCGCCGGGATATCTTAGATGGGCAGAACAAGAGATAACGTGGAGTAGAAGAGATCATCCGGAAAAGGTGGAGCGTCCAGGAGTCTTGGCGTTGGTGGTTGCTCCACAGGTTAATGGTTACGAGCTGAAGAAGGTCCTGATGGACGGTGGAAGTAGCATCAACATCCTTTATTGGGAGACCTTCTTACGGATGAGTCTCAAAGAGTCCCAGCTGCAGAAAAGTTCAACAATCTTTCACGGGATCGTACCGGGTCACTCGGCGAGCCCCGAGGGAAGGATCACCTTGGAAGTTGCTTTTGGGGAATCGACGGATAATTATCGAGTGGAGTGGCTCACGTTCGAGGTGGTCAAGTTGCGCAGTCCTTACCACGCGCTGTTGGGGAGGCCGGCTTACGCCCAATTCATGGCTAGGCCGTGCTACGTGTATTTGCAGCTGAAAATCCCGGGTCCTAAACGGACCATCACTATACATGGGAACCGGGATATAGCGGCCGAGTGCGACGAAGGAGATTCAGTTATGGCCGAGCAGGCATGCAGGAAGGAAGAGCTCGAATATTACCGGTCTCAAGTAAACCCGGACGATAGAACAGCCTTGAAAAAGCCGAATACTGAGGATGAGAGAGCAAAATTCAAGGCAGCGCAAGACACCAAGAAGATAGATTTTGTCGAAGGGGATTCTACTAAGCAGTTTACCATAGGGTCTAACCTGGGAAAAGAGCAGGAGGGAGCGCTCGTGGAGTTCATTCGCTCGAATGCAGATGTGTTTGCCTGGACACCCAGCGACATGCCGGGTATCCCTACAGAATTGGCTGAGCACAGTTTGCATGTGGATCCCAAGTCCAGGCCCGTGAAACAAGGTTTGAGGAAAATGAATGAGGAAAGAAGGAAAGCTATAGGCGAAGAGATCGCTCGGCTACTGGCAGCCGGCTTTATCATGGAAGTATTTCACCCGGATTGGTTGGCTAACCCGGTTCTGGTGATGAAAAAGACCAACGAGTGGAGGATGTGCATTGACTTCACTAGTCTTAACAAGCATTGCCCAAAGGATCCGTTCGCGCTCCCAAGGATAGATCAGATTATAGACGCAGTAGCTGGAAGCGATCTGTTATGCTTCCTGGATGCATATTCCGGGTATCATCAGATTAAGCTCAAAAGGGAGGATTGGGAGAAAACATCATTCATAACCCCGTTTGGGGCCTTTTGTTATAAAACTATGACATTTGGGTTGAAGAACGCTGGCGCAACTTACCAACGGTGTATTCAAAAGTGCTTTGAGGACCAAATCGGACGTAACGTCCATGCTTATGTGGATGACGTGGTCATCAAGACCAGGAAGGCGGAGACATTTATCGATGATCTAAAGGAGACATTCAAAAACCTGAGGAGGTACCAGATGAAGCTTAATCCAACGAAGTGCGTGTTCGGAGTTCCGGCTGGGAAATTACTCGGCTTCATAGTTTCCGAGAGAGGAATTGAGGCAAATCCAGATAAAATCAAGGCAATCCAGAGTTTGAAAAAGCCGGAGAACTTGAAGCATGTTCAAAAGCTCACTGGCTGTGTAGCAGCCTTGAGCCGGTTCATATCTAGACTCGGAGAAAAAGCAATACCCTTGTATCGGCTCTTGCGAAAATCGGATAAATTCGTATGGGACGAAGAGGCAGATGAAGCGTTTGAAGCACTAAAGAAGCAACTATCTGAAGCACCAGTACTAGCGGCGCCGGGTCCTAAAGAGCCTATGTTTCTATACGTGGCAGCTGGCCCCCGAGCCGTTAGCGCAGTGGTTGTCGTGGAACGCAAAGAGGACGGGAAAGGTTACCCGGTTCAGAGGCCGGTTTATTACGTCAGTGAGGTGTTATCAGAAGCAAAGCAGCGCTATCCGCATTGGCAAAAGCTGGTGTTCGGGGTCTTTATGGCTAGCCGGAAGTTGAAGCCGTATTTCCAAGAGCATCCGATAACAGTGGTTAGTTCAATACCAATGTCGGATATCATCAGAAACTCGGACGCGACGGGAAGAATAGCCAAATGGGCGATAGAGATGGGGGATTATCATATCAACTACGAACCCAGGTCAGCAATCAAGTCTCAAGCTTTAGTTGATTTCGTTAACGATTGGACACATACAGGCATGACTGCAACGATTCCAAATTCCGAGTCATGGGTCATGCACTTCGACGGATCAAAGCAGTACGAGGGATCAGGAGCTGGGGTGGTGCTAACATCACCCAAAGGGGACAAATTGAGTTACGTGCTACAAATTCACTTCGACTGTTCCAACAACGTTGCCGAGTATGAGGCCCTATTGCATGGCTTAAAGGTAGCCAAGGAGATGAGCATCAAGAGGATACGGTGCTTCGGAGACTCGGACCTTGTGGTACAGCAGGTGTCGGGAACGTGGGACAGAAAGGACGCAACTATGGCGGCATACCGCAGGGAAGTTGATAGGGTAGCAGGATGTTTTTCCGGGTATGAGGTGGAGCATATAGACAGAAGAAAGAACGAGGCAGCCGACGCCCTCGCCAGACTCGGCTCGCGCAGAGAGCCGGTTCCACCTAACGTTTTCCTGGACGAATTATGGCGACCATGAGTTAAAATCGAGTCAGAGGAGGAATTGGAAAATCAAGACTCGGATTCAGGGCTCGTAGCCACTGTACGTACTATTCCCGAGTGGACAGAACCGTTTTTGGCCTACCTATCACGAGGTGAGTTACCACAACAGGAGGTATTAGCAAGGCAAATTTTGAGGCGAGCAAAGGGGTACTCTATCATCAATGGGGAATTGTACAAAAGAAGTGCAGCAGGAGTCTTTTTGCGCTGCGTGGCGCCGGAAGAAGGCAGACAGATTCTCAAGGAAATCCATGAAGGCGACTGTGGGCATCATGCGTCCACAAGGTCTCTTGTGGCTAAAGCTTATCGACACGGGTTTTTCTGGCTCACGGCCCTAACGGATGCGGAGCGATTGGTAGCAAGGTGTGACGGATGTCAAAGGTACGCTCGCCAAACCCATGTGCCGGCTATGGAGTTGCGGACTATCCCGTTAACTTGGCCGTTCGCCGTCTGGGGTATGGACATGGTTGGCCCCTTCCATATGTCACCATGCAAGAAAACACATCTTTTGGTGGCTATTGATAAGTTTACCAAGTGGGTTGAGGTTATGCCAGTTACTAATTGCGAAGCAGCTACAGCAGTCAAGTTCCTGAAAAGGATTATCTACCGGTTTGGGTATCCCCACAGCATAATTACCAACAATGGAACCAACATGTCCCTTGGTGAGATGGAGAAATTTTGCGGCAACAATGGAATCCGGCTCGATGTGGCATCGGTGGCTCATCCCCAGGCCAATGGACAAGTGGAGAGGGCAAACCAAGAATTGCTTCGCGGATTAAAACCACGATTGCGAGTTCCCTGTGTCAGGGCCGCTGGTGCATGGGTTCAGGAACTTCCGTCTGTAGTTTGGGGTATCAACACTACACCTAACAGATCCACTCAGATGACACCCTTCTTCATGGTCTATGGTGCGGAAGCAGTGTTACCAAGTGATATTATTCACGATTCGCCCAGAGCATCAGCTTACGTCGAAGTAGAGAACGAAAAAACCCGGCAGGACGCCGTAGATATGTTAGAAGAACAAAGAGAACAAGCCCTGGAAAGATCAGCCATATATCAGCAAGATCTACGGAGGTATCATAGCCGGCGTGTGAAGACCCGGGTATTCCAGGAAGGAGATTTGGTTCTGCGTCTGGTACAGTCAAACGAAGGAAAACACAAATTATCACCACCATGGGAAGGACCATTTATCATAAGCCGGAGCCTACATAACGGATCATATTATTTGATAGATGCAAGGGAAGAGTCGGCTACAGTCAATGACACCGCACACACCACTTCATCTATGCAAGAAAGAGATAGACCATGGAACGTGGCTCAGCTGCGTCCGTATTATACTTAGTAAAGACTATATTGGCAAGTGGAATTGCACGATGTAATAGGCAGCAGGTTTTCTGACGTACTCTTTTCCTATCCAGGGCACCTTTGGGGACTGGACGGGTTTTTAATGAGGCGGCTTGCTGACCTACATTTTTCATATCAAGTAAAGAGATGGTTATCAAGAAAAGAGATGGTTGTTATCAGTTTTTCATATCAAGTAAAGAGATGGTTATCAAGAAAAGAGATGGTTGTTATCAGGTTATGTATTCTCAGTACGATGCGTATATCTAGGTCTTGGGGGCTGATCGCTTAAATAGCACAGTTACAAACTCAAAGACCCGGCCATGATGCCTATGAGTTATAAGGGCCGATTACTCGCAAACGAGTACGGCTACAATCTTATAACCGGACAAAGAAGTCCAAATTTCTTGGCTACTCTTACTTAAGCTCGATGTGACTCACATTAAAGTGGCATGATTTGTTCGCTTACGATGACAGTTAGTCATGAAACCCGACGGGAATTGGCTGGCTACGTCTTCGTATTGATGTAACAACATGGTATCCACGCGAAAGCCGGCTTACAGTACAAGACAGTCAAAAGGGTCATCTAAACCACAAGTTATGCAGAGTACAAGGCTGAATAGCTGGAAACTCAATGACTATTAAGCATAACTTCAAAACCGATGTGAAACAACTCATGGATCTTTGTGAAAATAGCAATAAGCATTTTGTTGCCTTTTCAAGATCAAGTGTCCTAGGCTCGGCAATCCGGGCCCGATAGCTCGAAATCTTGAAAAGAACTGGCTTACTTGTATAGTTGCAAAAATCCAAATATCCGAGTCTTGGGGACTTGGGGACTTCGAAGCAAAATCCGCTTGTCAATACCCATGAGACCCGGAAATTGAGTTTTCACAAAAGGAGCAATAAATAAAACCAGATATCGAGAACAGATGAGCTTAAACTTACAAAGGTCGGAACAGGCATCGAGTATATCAAGGCCTTAGTGTGCATTACAAAATACTGGTGAAAAAATATCAAAGATGCACAGGCGCACCGCCTAAAAAATGACTGTTTCAAAAAGTATGTCGACCGACTAACGCTTAAGAAGAGGCATCGGAAACCATATATCACTCGGCGCCCATCTTGGCCTTACCCTTGCCATCATTGGTGGTAGCAGCAACACCCGGATCGGCGGCGCCAGCCCCCGCAGGGGGCGGAACGACTGATGTTGAGGCAGCAGGAGCAGAGCCGGCTTCAGCTTGTTTCTTGGCAGCCTCCGCCCTTATCGCAGCAGCTTCCTCCTTCCACCGGGCCAGCATGTCATAAGGCTCAGGAAGATCCGACTTAATTGCTTGGTCGGCAGAATCATATGCTGGAACAAGTATGTTAACATCCAGTTCATCAGCAATTACGCTGGCCGGGTAACGGACCTCCTTCTGGACGGCCTGGAAATCCTTTACTGAAAACTTGGATCCGTCAAGCTTGAACTCTGGGAAGCCTCCCATAAGCTTCGCTAACTCGAGCTTGGGGAGATAAGCTTTCGCAAGCGCAAGCCCCCGGGTCACTCCAACCCGGCAAGATGAGCGCTTCCAGTGCCGAATCCACTCGGGAACAGTGGATAGGGCGTCCAACAGCCTCCTCAGGTCAACATGTCCTCTACCCGGACACCGTAACTCGTCAAGGATCCATCTGGTCCCGGCACATAGCTGCCGGATAGCACTCTTTATGGTTTTCAGCTTGGCAATGTCATCTTCGTCCGGCATGGCTTCGTCCGGGCCTGAAGTAAAATGAAGATATAAGTCGGACAACTTTTGCTGTTTGTCAAAAGGATAAAACCGGAGAAGGAAGCATACCAAGCAAAGAACGATAGGTGTCAGATATTTCGACGGAAAGGCTTGTCAGGTCATCTTCGGCTTGGTGAGCCCTTCTTCGGTACTTCTTCATTAATTGCCTGTTCCTCCTGGCTTCAGCCTCTGCTGCTTCACGTAAAGATATCTCCTTTTCAACGAGCTTGGCGGCGTCCGCAAGTTTCTCCTCGTATTGAGTCACGTAAGACTGCATGGATGTTAAGAAAGCATTGGTCAGGTAGAAGAGCACAGTTATCAGTCATTGGTATAATAAAAGTACCGAGCAAGTCATGAATGAACTCCCTCGGAACTTGGGGACTGGACAAAGGTACAAGCAACATTAATCAAACTTACCTCGTGTTTGGTTATCAAAGACCCCAAGATACTTTCCTCGTTAGCCCTTAAGGCGCGCAGGGTCTCTAGCATTTGGGCAAAAGTTAACTCCTCGGAGCGAGTCCCGGAAGAGCCGGCAGCTTGATCATCTGGTAGGGGGGTTCCCCTTGCATTTGGAGTGGAGACCCGGACAGTCTGAGTGTCCGGGTTGGGAGGGCTCATCTTTGTATCTAGAATTTCTATCTCTTCGTCTACTGGTTCCGACAAAGAAGGAGATCCGACGGTTTGGGAAAGTGGATTGTTCAGAGGGCCTTGTTCCCGGTTAGTGGCCGCATCACCACCAGTTGCGGCGTCTGCGTCGTCAGTCGGCTTCTCCACCTGGAGGTTATCCGTTTCTGTGTTTTCCGGGTCACTGACGGTGACCTGAGCACTGAAAGAAAGATGAAAAAAGGCAGTTATTAATGATGACGATGGCTCGGATGAAAGTTCGCTAGAGGCAAAAAGAAATAGTAAGGCAAAAACTTACCCGGCATTTACGGTGTAATCCGATGGGAGCTCGCCACTTGAAGTAGATGAGGTATTCGCAGGAACCACTAATGGAACCCGGAATTGCCCGGCACGTGGGTGGTTAGGAGAAGGGTGGCGCTGAGGAGAGTTGGAAGAGCGAGATGGAGGAGCACTGCCACGAGGGACCGAGGGGGCGGAAATGCCCGGGTTAAGTGGATCTTCACCTGGGGAGCTCCGAGTTACCCTGCGCTTGGCTGGGAGGGAATCCTTCAAGCATGATGAATTTGATAATTGATGGTTAAGTCGTCGCATGACGTCAAAGGAGTAAGGTTCAGAGGATAATGAGGAAAAAGGAACCTTGGACACTGTCCCCCTGCCTTTCCTCTTGGCCCCGACTGTTGCCTCTGGGTCAGACTCGGTTCTCTCTGGGTCGTCTTCATTGTTTCCACCCTCGTCTTCTAGCCCTGCGAACCGGGTGTGCATTCATTGGAAAAAAGACAGACGAGAGGAAAGTAATGCAAGAAAAAATATGCAGATCCTGAGTGAATACCTTCACGATCGTCAGTCGCTTCGTCCTCCTCTTCCGGGTCTCTGGAGGGGGGGAGTGGTTCAACTCTCCAGAAAGGGTCATCAGCCTGAGGTAAAAAGATAAGATTAAAGGCTTAGAAGCAGTATCGAGTTGAAATGCGGAAACAAGCTATGAGCGCCGGGTATTACCGCTGGAGCTGGATTTTCCCGGGTAAACGGAGGTAACCCGGCGATACCCTTTATCGCCTCCAGCTTCTCCGCCAAGAAGCCCTCGATAGTCTTTATAGTATCACCGGTCGCAAAGCTCTTGGTGGAGTAGCGGAGCGCGTCTGTGGTGTGCCCCGAGTACTCGCACATCAATTTGGCGCGAAAGGAATTAGGTTGGATTCGGAAATCGACCCAAGTTTTTATTAAATTGAGCCCTAGGAGGCCCTGGGCTGAGAGAATGGCTATCTTGGCTAGCGAAGGAAGGATTGCCTCCCTGTCTGAGTCTGATGCGAAGGCATTGAAAGACTCGGAGAGCTTGAGGGGGGCCTCTGAGTAACCCGGCAGCTTCTTTTCGCTGTCGGGGGAGGTATCGTGGCAGTAAAAGAAGGATAGCTGCCAATGTTTAACGTGGGAGTGCAGGTTGAGGGTTGGCATCAGAGAATTCTTACGGCGTTGGATAGATACCCCGCCGCAAGTGAGAAGCGCTCCGTCGCCGCTTTCGCGGCACGGCTTGCACTGGAATAACTCAATGAAAAGAGTCAGACTTGGTGGCATGCACAAGTACGACTCAGATAGAACAATGAAGTGGGTAATGTTTAACATGGAGTTAGGCCCTATGTCAAACACCCGGAGTCCATAATGATCTAAGACCTCCCTAAAGAAAGGATGACCCGGAGGACGAAATCCCCGGGTCACGTGGTCAACGAAGCAGATTACCTCGTTTTCTTTGGGGGTGGGACGAGTCTCATTACCCGGGACCCTCCAGTGGATGTCTTTTTGAGAAGGGAGGGTTCCTAATTCGGCTAGCTCGTCCAATTTGGCTTTGGTGGTTGTGGAACGCCCCCAGTTGGCAGATATGGTTTGGGTGGTCCTTGCTGGAGCCGGCTGTTTCCCTTGTCGCTTGGGAGCCATGGGGCCAGCCTGCAAAACATAAAGAGAAGAGGCGTGTGAAATAAGACCCGGGAATACTGAGGCATCCGAATATAAAAGTATCAAGAAGGTGCGAAGTCGAGAACTGTCCGGGTATTGAGCACACTTGTGAAATTGTTGGTCACTTACATAGGGAAAGGTATTCGGGGATGACGGATGGTTGCCCATATTTATATCGCAAATGAAATGGCTGGAAAAGGAGGGTTTTTCCGGGTGTTAATGCAATAGGCGGAAAATTGAGGAGGAACGGATCTAGATGGAAATGCTTGCGGATGATTTTTAAGTAAAATTGGTAATCAATGAGGGTTGGAGGATCATTTGTGACTATAGGGCAGATGATTAAAGGAGTTGGCAAGCCTCGAGTCGATCTAGTTTGGTGCAATCGGACAAATGACTTGCGGGTTGACCTAGATCCGATCTTGGGTAAATTGAAAGTTGTGAGGATTGATTGACTGGTTGCGAGGAGCTTACCGGGGAGATTGGAGTCTAATACGATGGAGACGGGCGGCGTGGCTCGAATGAGAGGAACGGAGGAGCAACGATGACACTTGACGGTGGCGTAAGGCGACTCAAGGGCGGGCGCGGTCGCTGGTGAGCTTGCGTTGGTGACCGGTGCGAGCTCCTCACGATGGTGTCGCGAGGGTGTTGGGAGCAAGGAAGAAGAGGGGAAGTTGTGGCGTGGTGAGAGGCTTAGGGTTGCCCATTAAGTACTATTTATAAGGCAAGGGTGAGCCTATCCTAACGGCCAGTAGCCGGAAACCGCGGGGTAAAGGTTATCAGCGAAGATCTTGCGGGATATGCGTTGAGTATTGAGCGAGGCATTGGGACAGAAGAAGGAAAGGATTAGCCCGGTAATGACGGGACTGATTATCGAGCATGAGATCTTGGCATTTTTGTGGTAGTCTGGACCTGGGAATTTGAACCTAAATATCTGGAGGCCAAATCCGGGTTATCACATGGCCACCATGGAGTGAGGCCTAGCCGAATATCAAAAAATCTTAACCCGGTCTTCATACGCCCGTATGATCTATATCTTTGCAGGGAATAGCAAGCGCTTCAAGGAGATCCATGAAGCCCAGGCTATTCTGGGGACTACTGACAGGGGGATGCTAACCCGGTATGCCAAGCTCTGAGGAAATAACCCGGCCCGAGGGATGGCGTGCAGGATTCGGCTAAGAATAAAGAAGCTTGTGGAGGCCCAAACTTGTGGGCTTAATAGCCCGGGTTATGGGCCATTGTAAAGGAAAGTTATGGTTAGTGCGCCGTGTTCATGTAGGATCCGGAATATGCCTTGCCGAATAAGTTAGGGGGTACGGGTGCTTTATAAACCGACCCTCAGGTATAGTTTTAGGGAGAGAGATCTAAGAACCCTAGCAATATCGTGTGGTATCGAGTATCCAGTGTAAACCCTAATCGAGTTATTGTATCGAGAATAGAGATCCGGCGACTTCGATTGCCGGCTGTCAGATCAAGTTGTACCATGTCTTCCCTTGAGCTAAACCCTCTCCCGAACGCCTGTGTCGACTTGCCCCAAGATCAGTTACCCCTGGTAACATCTGCCGTGATTATCCCACGACAAGCATACCATGGACTCTCTTGAGAGCTCACTTTTATTGCAGCTAACTGTTCATTAGGAAAACTATCATTAACATGAATAGGGTCATCAGGGATATTTTCTAATCTAGACAAATTATCAGCAACAGGATTTTCAGCACCCTTCCTATCCATAATATGTAAATCAAACTCTTGTAAGAGAAGCACCCATCTAATAATCCTAGGCTTAGCATCTTTGTTTTCCATAAGGTACTTAATAGAAGCATGATTAGTATGAATAGTAACTTTAGAATCAACAATATACTGCCTAAATTTATCACAAGCAAAAAACTACAGCTAGGAACTCTTTCTAAGTGGTAGCATAATTCTTTTGAGCAGCATCAAGAGTTTTACTGGCATAATGAATAACATTTAACTTCTTATCTATCCGATGTCCTGGAACAACACCCACAGAATAATCACTAGCATCACACATAATTCCAAATGGTAAATTCCAATCAGGTGGTTGAACAATAGGGGCAGATATTAAAGCCCTCTTTAAAATTTCAAAAGCTTCTTTACAATCTTCATCAAAAACAAATGATACATCTTTTTGGAGAAGATTAGTAAGAGGTTTTGATATTTTAGAGAAGTCTTTAATAAACCTTCTATAGAAACCCGCATGACCCATAATACTACGAATACCTTTGACGTCCCTGGGATAGGGCATTTTCTCAATAGCTTCAACTTTTGCTCTATCAACCTCAATACCTCTTTCAGAAATTTTATGTCCAAGAACAATTCCTTCATTAACCATAAAATGGCATTTCTGCCAATTAGAAACAAGATTAGTCTCCTCACATCTCTGCAAAACTTTATCAAGATTCTGCAAACAATTATCAAAAGAAGTTCCATAGGCGGAGAAATCATCCATGAAAACTTCCACAATTTCTTCACAAAAAGCATGAAAGATAGCAGGCATGCATCTTTGAAAGGTAGCAGGAGCATTACATAAACCAAAAGGCATACGTCTATAAGCATAGGTTCCATAAGGACAAGTGAAAGTTGTTTTCTCTTCATCAATCTTTTTAACAGCAATTTGAGAAAACCCAGAATAACCATCAAGAAAGCAGAAATGAGTTTTCTTAGACAACCTTTCTAACATTTGATCAATAAAAGGCAAAGGATAATGATCTTTCTTAGTAACCTTATTAACTTCCCTAAAATAAATACACATCCTGTAACCAACTACTACTCTTTGGGGAATGAGTTCAATATTTTCATTTGGCGCAACAGTCATCCCTCCTTTCTTAGGGACACAATGCACAGGACTAGCCCATCTACTATCAGCAATAGGATAAATAATACCAGCATCAAGGATTTTCAATACCTCATTTCTTACCACATCCTTCATCTTAGGATTTAAACATCGTTGATGCTCACCAACTGGCTTTGCATCAGGTTCAGTATTAATAGCATGCTGACATATAGCAGGAGAAATCCCCTTCAAATCATCAAGAGTATAACCAATAGCACCTCTATGTTTCTTCAATATCCCCAATAATCTCTCCTCTTCTTTATCATAAAGTTGAGAACTAATAATAACATGATATAATTTCTTATCATCAATATGACCATATTTAAGATTATCTGGAAAAGGCTTTAAATCAAAAACAGGATCCTCCTTGGGTGGTAATATTGTACCCAAGTCTTCCACAAGTAAATTATGTTTCAGCATAGCTGGCTGATGTAGGAAAATCTCATCAATTTCATTCCTTTCTTCCATAAAGACATCACTTTCGTGGTCTTCCATGTATTGCTGCAAAGGATTGTTAGGAGCAAGAGCAATAGCAACCAACTGTTCAACTCTATAATTTTCATTAGGCAATTCAGCTTCATAAGGTGCTTTAGCAAATTTGGAGAAATTAAATTCATAAGACTCTCCATCAAACTTTGTAAGAATTTTCTCCTTTTTACAATCAATAACAGCACCACATGTGTTTAAGAAAGGTCTACCAAAAATAATAGGACAATTATCACTAGCAGAAGTGCCTAGTACTAGAAAATCAGCAGGATATTTAGTTTTACCACATAAGACCCCCACATTTCTAACAATACCAATTGGAGAAATAGTTTCCCTATTAGCAAGTTGAATAATCACATAAATGTCTTCAAGTTCACAAGAACCAATTTCATGCATAATTTCTTTATAAAGCTCATAAGGAATATCACTAGAACTAGCACCAATATCACATAAACCATAATAACAATGATCACCTATCCTAACAGATAGCACAGGAACACTAGGTTTCCTAGATTTACTAGGGTGAGAGACAATATTAGAAGCATCTTCACAAAATATAATGTGTCCCTCTTCTACATTTTCAGTAGCAAGGTCCTTTACTATTGCTACTGTAGGTTCTATAGTTATTTTTCCTCAGGTTCTACAAGTTTCTTTGCACTTTTATTAATCACACTAGCTAACATAGAGTGTTCTTTTACCTTAGCAGGGAAAGGCATTTTCTCAATATAAGGTTCATGCACAATAGAATCAACAGTATGAACTTCTATATCTCTAGTAGGAACACAATTAATAGTATCTTTATAAGGTGCATGGTACTTATCCCATTCCTTTTTAGGAATATCAATGTAAGAAGCAAAAGCCTTATATAAGTTTGCAGCAACTTGGGAATCAAGACCATAAACAACCTAACATTATGAAAATCCTCAGATGACATAAGGGTTTTAATGCATTCATAGTCATAATTTATACCTGACTTTCTACCTTTGTCATTCTCCCATGCTTTAGTGTTTTCTTGAATACGGTCAAGAAGATCCCATTTAGCTTCATCCTTCATACGTGTAAATGATCCATAACAAGAAGCATCCAATAAATCCTTATCATGAAGAGGAAGCCTTGCATATAAATTATTAATAACTGTATTACTGGGGAGCTCATGAATGGGGCATTTGAGCATTAGTAACTTCAATCTCCCCCATGCTTGGGCAATACTCTCTCTGTCATGAGGCCAAAAATTCTATATATAATTCTGATATCTATGGATTTCAATTGGAGGATAGAATTTAGAATAAAAGAGAGGTACAATTTCCTCCCATTCAATAGTCTGGCTATTTTTCAGCAGCTTGAACCATTCAGCGGCTCGGCCTATCAATGATATAGGGAATAATTTCCTCTTCACTTTGCTCATTGTAATACCTGCACACTTGAACAACTCGCATAATTCATGTAAAAAGAGCAAATGGTCACCAGGATGGACATTTCCATCACCTGAATATCAGTTATCCATAACATGTTTAACAATCTTTATAGGTATTTTATAAGGATCCAAATCAACAGGCGGTGTGTCACTTGCTACCCTAGAAGTGGCAGCAGTGCCTGCAAATAAGGACTCAAAAGGAGTTCCAAACATAGTGTAATAAAGCAGTTGACATAAATAAAAATACACTTACAGCAGAAGCTTCCTTTATCAATTCCACTTCCCAATAGCGCTTCACTCCCCGGCAACGACGCCAGAAAATAGTCTGTATGACCCACAAGTATAGAGGGTGTATTGTAGTACTTTCGATAAATAAGAGTGTCGAACCCAACGAGGAGCAGAAGGCGTTGACAAGCAGTTTCGATGAAGGAATAACTGTAAATACTGGAAAATAGATTTGCAGGGGTTTTTGATATTGCAGATAAATAAAGTGCGAGTAAATAAAATGCAGTAATAATAATTTCAGCAAGTGGCCCAATCCTTTCTTCAGCAAAGGACAAGCCGGTGAGTTTACTTATGATTAACAAACGTACTCAAGGACACACGGGAGGTTTCTGTCAAGTGCTTTTGTTCCATGCAACTAAATAACTTTGGTGTTTTGATAAGTGTTGTGTGGGTGAACCTATGCTAATGTACCGTCCCATCCAAAACTAATACATACTTGTGATTATACCCCTTGCAAGCATCCTCAACTACAAGAAAGTAATTAGAAATAAATCTAACCACAGCTTTGAACTCCGGGATCTTACGCTCCCTCGTGTAATGGTTTCCTAACGGGGGGTTTAGGTTTCTGTCACTGCGGCAACCCCACAATTATTAGCCAAATACACGATGCATTCCCCTAGGCCCATAAATGGTGAAGTATCATGTAGTCGACGTTCACATGACACCACTAGAAGAATAACACCACAACTTAAATATCAAACATTAAATATTACTCAACATTACTTCACTACTAACAATTTGACTTCTCACATGTCCTCAAGAACAACACGAACTACTCACAACACATCATATAGATCATGATCAGACGTGATATAATGGATGATAACAATCTGGTCATAAAGTGCAAACACCGATAAATCTCACAAGTATCAACTACTAACAAGTAGTCCACACCGGGAGAGAGATCTAATGCAAAACAACGATAGAGGCCCCTAATTGTTACAACCGGATGATGGTGGATGATGAGGGTGATGGTGTTGGTCGTGATGACGATGATGATGACGATCTTGATGATGCCCAGAGTGATGACGGTGACGATGGCGGCGATTTCCTCTCTCCGGAGAGGAATTTCCTCGGCAGATTTCTCCCTGCCAGAGCGCTTCTCTCTCGGGTGTTTTCCGCCCTGCAGCGGCGGCGGAATAATTCTTCGAGGATGGAATGAGGCTTAGGGTTCCCTCGGGGCCAGGCACGCCAAAGATGACCCCCGGAGGTGGGCCAGGGTGGCCACACCCCTAGGTGGCGCGGCCAGGGGGCGCGCCACCCCTAGGTGTGGGCCCCTGGTGGCCCCCTCCGGCTCTCCTTCTGGCTGAGTTCCTCCTCTGAACTTTTAGGAACCCCCGGATGTCCCCCTTCTTCTTCTAATCTTCTGAAATATGGTATCTCGACGATGCTTTTTCCATCAGATTTCTGGTCCCGATTTTTATTCTCCAAAAATTATAAAACATGTAAAATAAGATAAAATAACATAACGGATGCATCATAACATGAAATATATCGACGAATAACAGAAAATTATGATATAAAATAGTGATGCAAAATGGACGTATCAGAGACCTCCTTTTCCTCCCCTTTTTTTTGCTGTCTACTCCCGCCTTCTTTAGTTGCTGATTGATCTGGCATGTCCGACGGGAACTGGGAGGATGCACGTCCTTGTTCAGCCGAAACCGAGTCACCTGACAACCAAGGCCCCTGATTCTTCTTCCTCCTCTCGTCCTAGGCTAGGAGCCTGTCCGCTGAATATGGAAGCTTTCCATCAGCATCACGATCCCCCGGATTCTTGCATTCCATGGAAGAGTGGCCCACAATGCCACATGAAAAATAGTAGTGCGGTATGTGTTCATACTAAACATCAAACAATTTTGTGGCGTTCCGGCACTGGGAGAAGACCGTGACTCCCCGCAAAAGCGGTTTATCAACATCTACCTCCACCCGAACACGCATATAGCTGCCACAGCATCTTCTTGTATCATCACAATCCACAACCGGTCTGCTACCCTCTAAGCCGAGTGAACCGGCAATCATCGCATCACACTTCTTGTGCATGTAACCAAATGGCAGATTAATGATTCGAGCCCAGATCTTCATACCATTAAAGACCATGTCCTTCGGCCTCAGATTATCCCTAAACTCGCGCAGTAACACCGCGTGCTTGCCAACGACCCATGGTGGTCCGTCCATGACGCGAGTTTTATCAGCTTTCGTCGCAAATTCCGCGACAAACAAATTGTCACCGCTGGGTTTAGGTACAGTCCATGCGGATTACCCCAGTCCGGTCGTAGCGCCGCAGCGACTGTACTGATGTGTAGCTTGTTGGGAGCAAGAACCTTCCCGACGAGCGTCCATTGAGAGTGTACCGCGACTTCCTCAACATCTTCTAGTACCACTGCCATAGCTTCTGCCACCGTAAGCCGGAGGCGTCCCATCATCTTCGAGACATGGTCATCGGATCCGGTCACCACCGACTATGCAAGGGGTACCAGGGATGCGATGCCCACTGGTGATCCCTCCGCCATCTTCGCAGGTGTTGCCGCCACCACCTTGCCTCCCTCCTCCAACCACGATGAGCCCGTCATCGTTGATCGCCCCATGATCCGTAGCTAACCAAGGGCGGGTAGCAGTCCAAGAAAGCCCCTTGATCGCCCCAAGTCAGCGCATGAAAGCTGTGGATAAATCTTCTAGGACACCTCGAGGGAGTAGGATGGCACGAGAAGGAGATCGCCCTCACCAGAGCAACTCAAAGGTTGATTCAATCCCTAGGAAGATGCGATCACCATGGAAGTCGCCCTAACCCTAGGAGAGAGAAACACATGTCGTTTCCAATTCAAAACCCCCCATCCTGAGGACTTGGGAAGACTTTGCCGTGTTTTGGACATCTCAAAATTCTCAAAATATGCGCGTGCTTAGTCTAATTAAGCTGGCATTGGTTGGAATGAGTAGTATAAGAGCATCTCCAACTAGGGATGTAAATGAGTCCATTGCCACAAAAGCCCATTTATTTATCTTTATAGTTCAATTTTCCGGAAAAAGTACCGTCTTTAACTGTTTGACCAAAATAAGTGGACATAAACGGGATTAAATGAGCGTCCATTTACGTTGCTATCTCCAACCCGGTCGCCCAAACCGCCCCCAAATGTCCGCGCACCGATTGGCCCAGAAAACATCATCCGACCACGGCCCCCAAATCTAGCCCCCCGTGCTATCCGACGCACCCCAAACCCAGCCCATATGTGGGGCGGTTTGGGGTGGCCCGGGCCTACCAGATGCGCTCGACACACACTGCCTGAGAGCACGGACCCACACGAAGGTAGGCAGCCGGAGCGGCGTTGTCCACGCCTCGGCTTCGGCCATTAAAGGCAGTCGCCATCCAAGTAAACCCCATTCCCTTTGAACCCTAGATCACATTCCCTCCGCTCCCCCACTGGTCTACCTCCTCTCAGCCATGTCCTCCTCCTCCGAGTTTGATTGGTCCGCAGACGATGAGCCGAAGAAGTCATCGCCACCGGTGTAGAGCTGCTTCTCGCACGTCCCGGCCAGCGACTTCGACGATGAGGACCCCAAGAATATGCTGGCTTATCGTCTCGGCGTCTTCCGGTCGCTGGAGAACACCACAGACGGGTTCAACTCGGGAGCGGTGGCGACTAGTGGTGGTGCAGGCCAATGTAGACGTTGGTCCGCTCCGACCAAGGGGTGGATCCAGCTCGGGGGCCACTCAAGGTCCACGCCTTCCTCCGCCAACAGGAGGTCACCCCCCTCGTTGTTTCCCGGGCTCCGACTGCACCGGTACAACCTCCATCCGGCTGGAGAATGGTAACAGATAGGGTCAGATGGAGGCTGCTTCCGTAGTGCTCGCCTCCACCTCTACCTACATGGGCGCTGGCGTCGAGACGACGGGAAAGTCCTTCCGAAATGTGATGGAGGCTGTCCACACCATCGAGGAGGTGGCAGCCATGGCAGGAGCTGAACCAAACCTCCCCCCTGACATACATGAGAAGACCCTCAAATCCATGGAGACAGACTGCTGTCGTCGCAGCTGCTGGAACAAGAACGGCCTGGAGGCTGGCATCGCACTCTCGAGGACGGAGATGGAAAGGAAGAGGAAGCAGATCGAGAGCACCCGCCGACACCGTTTATTTTGATTGAGGGAGACGAATGGAACAACACATTTTAGAGGAGGGAGGGGGTGACTGGTCACTGTCCGCGGAGACGCCCAAGCATGTCTGCGGACAGTTTTTCGGTCCTTCAAACCCCTCCAAAAGGGCTATGGGATGGTCAAATGGGCTATGAACATAGCCCGTTTTCATCCGGACATGCCCCATGTTTCGTCATGGGCTACCAGCCCAACCCGAGCCGTGGGAGCGCTTGGGGGGCGCCGCGCGAAATCGTTCGCATCGTTTTCACCGGTGGGCCAGATCCGTCAGCCGTACAGAGGCAGATGCATGATCGTGGTCATCGTGGTCGCCAAGATTGAATGCGCATGGAGGTTTTCGAGACGTCGCTCCGCGCTGCACCCTGTCGTCCCATCACACACGCGGCAAGCATCGCGGTTCCCCATGCGGCAGCGTTAATGGCTAGTGCGACCGCTCGGCTGGCTCGACCGCCATTTAAAACGTCACCGCGTGCTCAACTTGCCGCCACACAACTCTTTCTCGCCATGCAACGCACTTCTATCTTCTCTCACTCGCTGCTACAATGGCCAACTGCCATGACTGTGCCGCAGCGGCGAATTGCTTCGGTCCGGTAGGTTCATCAAGGTGCAGGCGGTTGATACGCCACAAACGTATCTATAATTTCCAATGTTCCATGTTGTTTTCATGCCATATGCTACATATTTTCTATACACTTTACATCATTTTTATGGATTTCCTGGGACTAACCTATTAACAACATGCCATAGAACCAGTTCTTGTTTTCTGATATTTTTGGTTTCAGAAAAGTCGTTCTGGAAATTTTCTCGGAATTGGACGAAACAAAATCCCACGGTCTTATATTTCTGTCACGTACACGGAGTCTGGAGGAGACCCGGAGGGGGTCCTAGAGCCATCACACCATAGGGTGGCACCCCCCCTTGGTCGCGCCACCAGGTGGTGTGGGCCCTCTGGCCACCCACCGACATCGGCCTTTCGCCTATTTAAGCTCCTTATCGGGTTAACCCTAAATACCCGAGCCTCCATCTACAAAAAGCTCCGTAGCCGCCGTCATCGTCAACGCTAGTTCGGGAGGGTTCTAAAGCTCTCCTCGGCACCCTGCCGGGAGGGGAAATCATCACCGAAGGGCTCTACATCACCATGCATGCCTCCGGAGTGATGCATGAGTAGTTCATTCTTGGACTACGGGTTCATAGCAGTAGCTAGATGGTTGTCTTATCCTCTTTATGCCACCATGTTTAGATCTTGTGAGCTGTCTAACATGATCAAGATAATCTAGCTGTAATGCTACATGTTGTGTTTGCTAGGATCCGATGAATATTGAATTATATGTCAAGTTGATTATCAATCTATCATGTTTATGTTATTTATGATCTTACATGCTCTCCATTACTAGTAGATGCTCTGGTCAAGTCGATGCTTGTAACTCCAAGAGGGAGTATTTATGCTCGATAGTTGGTTCATGCCTCCTTTTCATCTGTGCTCGAGTGACAGAAACGTGACGGATGGGGGATGTGATGTTTCCATTAGGGAGAAAAAAATAATGTTTCCTAGCTAAAAGGCGTTAAAGAAAAGCACTTCTTGGGAGATAACCCATGTTTTTATTTTTGCAATGTTTTCTTTTGTTTTCTTTAAGTCAAGGTGTTGTTTACTTCTGTAGAAACTCCTTTATATCTTAAATTTCTCGTATTTGTTGTGCCAAGTAAAGTCTATAGTGAAAAGTTAAAGTTAGATTTGGATTTCTGCGCAGGAACAGATTTTTGCTGTCCACTGTTAAATTCGTATAAATTCATAGAAAACTTGGAACCACCTGAAACATTTTGCGCATGATCCTGAGCTATTTCCAAAACTTTTTATAATTCTGAGTTTTCTGATCTGAGCAACTTAAGTGCCTCGAAAAAATCCGTCTTTACAGACTGTTTGATTTTGACAGATTGTGCCTTTTTTACTTTGCATTCTCTCTTTTACTATGTTCAGTGGATTTCTTTGCTCCACAAAACTACAGTGGCTATAGCTAATGTTTAGAAAGTATTAATAATGCTTGTGTCCATGGAGAACGTGTGAGTTTTTTTTATTGTGCACTAACCCTCTAATGAGAATTACTTTGAGTTTGGTGTGAAGGAAGTTTTCAAGAGTCAAGAGAAGAGAGTGACATAGTGTGATCAAGAAGAGTGAAAAGCCTAAGCTTGGGGATGCCCCCGTGGATCATCCAGAAAATTCCAAGAAGACTCAAGCGTCTAATCTCAGGGATCCCCAAGGCATCCCCTTCTTCATCGGCAACTTATCAGGTCACTTCTAGTGGTACTATATTTTTATTCGGTCACATCATATGCACTTTACTTGGAACGTCTGTTTGTTTTTGTTTTGTTTTATTTTATTTTACTTGCTGCAATAAACTTAGTTGGAACCCATCATTCTTGTATGGGAGAGAGACACGCTCCGCTTTTTCATATGAATACTCGTATTCCCCATTTATCATACTCGTATTCTTCGTTTTTCTTCTAGCTGCTGCAAATCCTTTTAGCTCCTGTTTTGCATGCATCTCTTATTCAGAGATGTTAGTTCTTATAGAGTAGCTGTACTCTATTGTTTCATTATATCATTTGGAGAGTTTTTGTTTAGATAAAATGATTGGTGTTGGAAAGCAATAAAATATTTCATGCTTATACAGTGCAAAAAGAAGTTTGTTTAGACTCTGGCTAGACTTTATCATGTCATGTTAGATATTATTTTAATTCTATGCTTAGTAGTTATTGATGTAGCATGACTTGTCTCAAATATTTCAGAGTGCTTAATGTGCCATTGAAAGAATCATGAGTTGTTTTTATCACATCGAAGCATAATATTGTGGTATTCTCCTTCAAATGCTTTATTTGGTTGACTTGGTGCATGCTTACACCATGTTATGACTACAAACCAGTCACCTCTAGCCTCTATGATCATTTAGTTTTTGACTTGTAATACCATTTATGCTTTGATTAATAATGTTTTTGTCGCTATGCATGATTATGATCATTATTGCTCTCTTAATTAATCGCTCCCAGTCTTTTGCTAGCCTCCACCTGTACTGAGTATGATCCCTAGTCGTGCATCCAACTCCCAAAGACCAAAGTTTGCCAAATATGTCCACGATACCTACCTATATGTGGTATTTAACCGCCACTCCAAAGTAAATTTCTCATGTGCTATCTTTAAAACCTTCAAAATTATACCTGTTTTGTGTTCTTGTTTTAGCTCATGAGGAAGTAATTTAAAGTTTATTGTGGTTCAGGTCAAGAAAAGGTATTCTCCCTCGTTCACCCGATGAGTGTGAAATCTGTGCTCATTTAAATTTGCAGAGAGCTGGTACCAATTAATATAAACAAAAAGGCACTTCCCCATGGATCGATGAAAGTTGGTGGGTACCCGTGGATATGGCTAGCTCTGGTTTGTGAAAAGCATGATGGCGGGAAGTACCAAACTAAATAAACAACGTAAACCTCTCTCAAAAGTCTTAAAACCTTGCTTGGCATGAGTTATATAAGTTTTTCATTACCATTCGTTGCATAAACATACACCTCTCTTAAAAAAATTGTTTTCAACACCTCTGTTTATAAAATAAAACGCTCTAGCACATGAGTTAATCCCTGCTTCCCTCTGCGAAGGGCCTTTCTTTTACTTTTATGTTGATTCTTCATCTTCTAACTTTATGCACAATTAAGAGAGCATAGTTGTCATTATGAGTATAATGTGCATCAGTCCCAAAGATAATTATTGATTGATTCATGATATGTTATTGCTTGTTCTCAAATTATTTGTTTCTAGTCACCACTTGAACTTTGAAGGTGTCCTGGCATTTATGTTTTGCTCTCACTTTTCAGGACAAGTGAAATACCACTTTGCTATGTTTTCTTTATGCTCGAAACAAACATATAACTTTCAAGTGCATTATTATTCATGATCTTTTATTTGTGTTACTTTTCATGTTGCAACATAGTTGGTAAGTTCCATTGTTAGAATTATATCTATCATGCCTATGTTTAGAGTACTATGATCTCAGCTTACAAATGCTTTTACAAATATGATGATCAAGATTATGTTGGTAGCATGTCACCTCAGAAATTATTTTGTTTTTATCGTTTTACCTACTCGAGGACGAGTAGAACTAAGCTTGGGGATGCTTGATACGTCTCAAACGTATCTATAATTTTTTTTATGTTCCATGTTGTTTTTATGCCATATGCTACATGTTTTCTATACACTTCACATCATTTTTATGGATTTCCTGGGACTAACCTATTAACAAGATGCCACAGAGCCAGTTCCTGTTTTCAGCCGTTTTTTGTTTCTGTCACGTACACGGAGTCCGGAGGAGACCCTGAGGAGGGCCCTGGATCCACCACACCATAAGGTGGTGCGCCCCCCCGGGCCGCGCCACCAGGTGGTGTGGCCCCCCATGGCCACCCACCGACATCGCTCTTTAGCCTATTTAAACTCCTTCTTGGGTTAACCCTAAATACCCGACCCTTCATCCACGAAAAGTTCTGTAGCCGCCGTCATCGTTAACCCTAGTTCGGGTGGGTTCTGAAGCTCTCCTCGGCACCCTGTCGGGAGGGGAAATCATCACCGGAGGGCTCTACATCACCATGCCTACCTCCGGAGTGATGCGTGAGTAGTTCATCCTTGGACTACGGGTCCATAGCAGTATCTACATGGTTGTCTTCTTCTCTTTATGCCACCATTTTTAGATCTTGTGAGCTGCCTAGCATGATCAAGATCATCTATCTGTAATGCTACATGTTGTGTTTGATGAGATTCGATGAATATTGAATGCTATGTCAAGTTGATTATCAATGTATCATGTTTATGTTATTTATTATCTTGCATGCTCTCCGTTACTAGTAGATGCTCTGACCAAGTTGATGCTTGTAACTACAAGAGGGAGTATTTATGATCGATAGTTGGTTCATGACTCATTTTCATCTGTGCTCGAGTGACAAAAACGTGACATATGGAGGATGTGGTGTTTCCATTAGGGAGAAAACAACAATGTTTTCATTGTTTACATTACACACTTTACTTAATGCAATAATCTGTTGATTGCAACTTAATACCCGAAATTTGATTGGATTACGCTCTGAGGGTGGATTATTAGTCATAGATGCAGTTGGATAACGGTCTATGAATTATGTTGTAATGCATGCTTGATCTCATAGTAATGATCGTGTCTTGCATATGCACTACGGTGCAGCCTTTACTCCTGTCAATTGCCCAACTGCAATTTGTTTACCCAACATGTTATCTATCTTTTATGGAGAGACACCACTAGTGAACTGTGGACCCCGGTCCATTCTTTTACACTGATAATACAACCACTGCAAGAACCGTTTCTTTTACTACAATCACTGTTTTCCTTCCATTCACTACAAACAAGTACTGTTTTTCACATTATACATCTAATCCTTTGTATTAGCAAAACCGGTGAGACTGACAACCTCACTGTTTTGTTGGGGCAAAGTATCTTGGTTGTGTTGTGTGCAGATTCCACGTTGCTGTTGAGCCTGGTAGTGCGCCCTCCCAACATCAGCTGTCATCAACCTTCAGAAGTGATTTCTTTTTTCTACTGGTCCGATTAAACCTTGGTTTCTTACTGAGAGAAAACTTGATGTTGTACTCTTCATACCTTCCTCTTGGGGTCTCCCAACGAACGTGTGTTTACACGCCATCAGCGGTGGCATTGTTCGAGGTGTGGTATCCCTGCCCGTCGGACATGCGCTTCGGGCACCGCTACACGCTCGGCGTTAGCGGTGTACCCATCTCGACCCACCACGGTCACGTGACGTCGATTGGGAGGCACACAGGTGTTGCACCACTTCTGGCATGGCTTCATCGGCGAGTAGCTCCAACAACCGCAATGGGACCCAATGAACGTTGACCGGTATGATGCCGAGTTCCGGCGCATCCATCGCCAGCGATTGAGCCGTTCGGACAGCTCCGCGGCACCGCCGTGCGACAAGAACGGTGACGGGCACCACACGTTCTAGGGCGTTTCGGGGCGCATGCTCGCCGCCATCATGGACCACATCGCCCGAGGCGACCAGCTGCGCCTCCACAACCCCCTACCCCTACCCCCGCCAGCGGCGAGCCGGTGTGGGTGTCCCCAAGCCGGAGCCAGGAACTACGCCGATGCGTCGTGTTGGCGCCCTCGTCATCAACGACGGCACCGCCTCCCGCTCCGTTGTGCGCCTCCCACAACCACCTCCCACCAAGAAGCCGAAGACAGAGGGGCGCCTCCACCGACGCTGCAGGAGCACACGGCCCAGCATGTGCACGCCGCTGCCGACGACCCCGAGGGCCTCGCCCCCGCGTTTGAGGCCTCGAGGAACACCCTCTCGGGGCTGCCTGTCAAGCATCGAACTCGATCACGACGACGATGACGACAGCTTCAGCGCCGACGCCAATGGCGACGAGGCGGGGCCGAGCAACCACCTAGGTGGTGGCGATGGCACCTACACCGTCAAGGAGGAGGACTACGACGTGTTTTGGCGCTACCGTTAGATTTAAGTTTAGTTTAGTTTAAATTTTAGTTATTTTCGTTCAAATCTATAAAATGTCAATAAAAATTGAATAAAATTTCGTTTCCATTCGAATTAAATTATATTTTTTTTGTGGGGGCGGCCAGTGGGGAGAGGGCACCACTCATAGCACCATCTCGTCCGGACACGCCCCCATAGCGCTCGTTTTGACGCCAATCCGGACGGCCTATGGGGAGAGCAGGTGGGGGCGAGTGGCGATGCTCTAACAAAGACATGGTTGTGGCTTAGTGTGAAAGCCCAGATTTTAGACATGATGGTTGCGGTCAATCCGAGTGTAGATGATTCCTTAGTCATTCCAACCTACTCCGGTAAAATCTAACGATTCGTTGAGAATGTTAGCTGCAAGTTAGCAATTTTGGATTATGTGAAACATGTTACACGCAATAGCAAAATAACGATAAAGTTAATCAAAATCGAACCAACGGGGATACGAGATTTAACGTGGAAAACCCTTCCAACAAGGAAGAGAAAAAACCACGGGCGCCAGGCAGCAATATTTCACTATTTCGGGTGTGGTTACAAACGCGTCGGGATTTACAATGTGTGGCTTATCCCAAATGGCGGCTTACACGAAGTATATAGAGAAGCTCCGTTCTACTCGTCAGAAGTTCGTCCTTTTATCAGCATAAGTAAATTTGAATCACCCAAAAATAACAAAACAATTTGTCTTGCTTACACTGTTTATCTCTAGAATTACCAGAATCACTTACTCCGGTCAGTTAGAACTTCTATGGTACACATCATGTTTGCTTGCGTATTTCTATTTAGGAGTGTTGATTAGAGCTAAAACTGAACCACGAGAGCAGGTTCAGGACTTTTTATCATAGAATACTTTATTAGTAGAACCTCATTTTTGGTAAACTGCACTTGTTGTGATTCTTTCTCTAGATGTTTATGTCTTGCTTGTGTATATAACCTGAAGGATATTCCTGATGTACAAGTACTGGCTAAAACTGAACCATAAGATTAGATTCCTGATGTTTTGTCACAACAGTCTATAGCAAAGTTCCATCTCTGAAACAAACTGTAGTATGCAATACCAACTTAAATATATGTGATATTACTTGGAACACAACTTTCTTATCGCATATTGGTCTGAGTAAGGTGAGAGTGTTGACATGCCAATATGAGAATCTGGGAGGCATGTAATATTCAGATTTCAGAGAAGTAGTTGTACTCTAGTATCACAATTCAGTTTGCACTGGACAACTAATATCCAGAGAACTACCGTAGCATATATTTGGTTTTAGACAACGGAATTCAGCTCCATGAAACCTTCAGGCAACCAAGGTTCAGAGTAGTTCTTATAGCAGAAACTAAGTATCGTGAGTGTCGTGAATCTCCGGTGAGGCATCGGAAGTATCAATCCATCCAGCCATCCCGTACAATAAACATTTCTGCAATACACGACCATTGGTTTACGACTAACCAGTACTAAAACATGTAGCTCCAGATTACCAATCCACATCGTTGCTGAAATGTGTGGTATTGAAGCAGTTAACCAGTACTCCACCATGATCCAAGTAACATGCATGCTTGGTTTATTTCCACGAGTTAACAAGAGGTTGTTTCCTTTATCTGAAAGTAGCATTTAGGTGACCAATTAAGTCACCAAATACCAGCCCTTGTCACTCCAATACATTAAGTAGATGAAATTGATTTAGTTGGACTAGTAGAATAACTCATGTTGTCTGTTCTCTAATTATTTCCTTTACTCACGCAAAGATAGGGTAGAAGCCCACTTAACCAATTATTTTGTTGAACCAGAAATGAGCTGAAATAATATTGCATGAAGTAAACAAGAATAATTGGGATATTCAGAGTTTAAACTATCCACCCCTTGCAATAAAACTAAGTATATGAATAAAGAATAAATCAAAATGCATATCTCTTGGTCCTGAGCAAACCATCCTCTTTTCACCAACATCATTGCTTTCATCTTGGATTTTTCTGGAGTTGTTCCTCATTGGATTCTTTGACTTTTCAGAAATCGGAAGCCAACCCCTCGAATTACACTTCTTATCCTACATCAGGCAAGTACAATTTTTTGTCCATGTACACTTGATTATTTTTATCAAGATACTGGTGGTATCATCTGCATCAAAGAAAATATATCTTATAAGTAACATCTAATATGACATGGATCTTGTTGATCGACTGATGGACCAATCGGTAAACTATTATGGTGGTAATTCAAACCCATTGTGTGAAAGCTGTCAAGCCATAGGAAGGTGGGTTTGACTACACTGGATATCACCATTGGGTTTAACAACAATTTCCTTCTTGTGCTCCTTCAACGGTCATCTTATCTCGCATCAAGGAGGAGGCAACCATGTGGACAATCGCAGGAGCAAACTATTTGGGAAATTTCCTTCACCAAACCATCTTTTTTTTGTGTTAATGAAAAGGCAAAGATTTTACCCCTTTTTTGAAAAAGACGAAAAACCCTACTAGCCATGTTTTCCATCTCGTCTGATGGATTACCTTTTCCGGTTCTGGTGAACGAGGGGTTGCAGCGGCAGTACGTCGAGTTGTATGGGGCTCCGGTTGTTGTTCATGCAGGTCTAACGGGTCCATCTACTCTCCAAGCATTTGGCGCTCTTGATTTGAATCTTTCAAAAGTCTAGGTGGCTTATGTACTAGATGCACACAAGTGAACAAAGGTCGCTTCCTCTCTTTAAGTGGGACACCATGTCTGGCTTATGAGATCGCGTCGCCCCCCGCGTGGACGACGGAGACGCTGTTTCCTTGCGCCGACGCGGGCTTCTTCCGACCTCCCATCCTCTCCGCCGTCATCGGCGAGCTGCACCGGGCAAAGCTCGTGCGGTGCCGACGGCGGCGAGACCTCTCTTCCCCTGCTCGTGGGGGGCAGGGTGCGGGTTGTGGCGGCCATGGTACGCGATGGACTTGGTGAGGGGTCCGCCGACACGGCCTCTCGGCGGTGTGGTGGCCTCGCGGCCTCTTGCACGTCCGGGCTCGACGCTGGGTCCGGTGGCGGCGGCGGCGCCTATGGCGGTTGTGTCGTCTTTGGCGGGGTAGCGACTTCCTCCTGCGGCGGTCCAGTTGGTGCTAGGACTCGGTCTTGGCGGTGGTGGTTCCAGGATGGCCGCGGTTGGGGGCAGCACGACGCGGGGAGAGGTGGCGCCTGGAGGTGGCCGTGGCCATGGTTGCTCGGCCAGATCTGGGACCTTTGGGCCGGATCTGGGTTTTCGGTCCCAGGCTGGCGCCCACATCCAGGTTCCATTCTACAGGGGCAACTGCAACCTTGGCGCTGCAGCGCGGTGGCAGGAATGGTCGGGCTCCTCTGGCCCTGAGGGGCTAATCTGGGCCTGACCGGACCTGCTACTGTGTCCGGTCTGCGACCGCCGCTGGCGGTGGAGGACAGCGGTCTCCTCCCATTGGATGCGGATGTCTCCCTCGTGAGCATAGATCTGTCACCGGTCCCAATCACCTGCCATGTTGATCTCGCAGCCGGTTGGTCGTGCGGCTTGAAGTCGCGGACGCCGGGGCAGCGGCCCTAGAAGATGGGCTGCACGGGCGTCTCTTACGGCGAGCGACGTGACGGTGGTGATGGCTTCGTCCTTGGGCCATGTAGATGGCATGGAGCGGGTATTGGGGACCCCTGGCGTTGGTGGCGGCAAATCACAGATCATGTTTTGGAGTCCATTCTCGGAGTATATGGTCGGTCCGGGTGGACGAACGTTGTGCGTAGGTTTTTCCGAGCAAAATTTCTGCAAACTTTGGCGCCAATGGCGACGATGCCTGCAGGTGTTACCCTCTTGGGGGCGTTGTTGTGGCTACCTTCGCCATCGTTGGCTCCGGGTGAAAACCCTGGACCTCTCCAGTCTCGACTTCGGCGATGTATTACGTTGTTACACTCTTTGGGGGAGTCATTGCGGAGTCTCGTCTGGCTCCGGGTGAAAACTCTTGACCACCCCGGTCTCAATGTCGGCGATGTGATATTTTGCTACCCTTTTTGGGGTGGCAAGTTTGAGTCTCACTATTTTTTTTCTTTTCTCTATCTTTGATTTTCTTGCGTTGTAAGAGGTGTCCCTCATCACTTTGTATCGGTTCAGCCGTTTGAGATTTATTTATAAAGCGAGACGAAAGACTGTTCCGTTGATGTCTGGCTTATGAATTCTCCTGAGATTATTCCTATGAACATCTTAAAATCCCTTGTTTGTCATAAGAAAAAGGTCAGATGGATTATCTTAGCCACGTCAGACGTGTACACGCGATGACACGGCAACTTTGGCTTTCGAGGACGGAAAGACGGAAGCAAAACCTTTTCTGTTTTCAGTTATCGTCTTGTCGGGCAACCCAGGATAAAACTAAGACCCGATAAGAGAACGAACGGCCCAGATTGATGGTACGGGACGCGTACCGTCCAATCAGATCGCGCGGACCACGTCACGCACCGAACAGACCGGACCCGACCCGAATAGGGGCAGCGCGTGATATATCGGGGACACGCACGGCACGGCACGGACAGAGCATTCCGCAACTCGGATTTACGGCACCTGGTTGCAGACGATCGCAGGGATCCGCGAGCGCGAATTCATCAGGTGCGAGCGATCCTCCTCCTGATCTCATCTTTTTTTTTTCTGAGCAGATTGCTTGATCGCACGCACTGCTTGTTTGTCCGTAGAGAACGTAGGCTTTCGTTATGTTTTTCGTTAGATTGCCTTCGCCGAGTTGAGGTCCGTGTCGCTGACGATTTGGATCTGGGGATGCGTTTTAGGTTTCTTATTGAAGTTTTGATCTGGTCTCTGTATGGTCGTTGCGTTGTGAATTTGGGATTATGTTCGTGTTCCTTCGTCCGTAGATTCTGAGTTGGGTTGATTTGTCGGGAGAAATCTTCCTCGCCATCCTTGCGGCCCGTCTGCATACGGCAAGATATTTACTACCTAACTGCGTTTTAATTGAATTCACGACGCCCTTATGATTTCCTTTGTATAACATCTTAGTATATGTTAATCTTTGCGCATAAGATTTTTTTACGCACATTCGTCTTGATCACGATGGTTTAGTTTTTCTACAGTTTCACTTAGGCAGCATATCGGGACAGGGTCTGTTTGGCCATGCCCCTCAGCACAACTATTTTGATTATTACAAGTTTTTTGGTGGTTGTCAGTTTAGCTCTGGCAATGATGAATTTATCTTTAACTTACTACAGTACGTTATAGAATCTAGATATGAACACTGGTAAGCAGCACAAATGGTAGCTTTCCATGGTTTTGCAATGAAATTTACTGTGAAAACTTCACTTGTAATGCTACTTTCGGGACCCTGCCTTTTGGTTACATGCTATTTGTTCATTGGAACTTGTTTCTGATCTAAAAGCCTACTTCCATGCAGGGAGATTAAACAAGATGGTGGCCAATGGTGATGCACCCGTGAGAGGGAGTGCAGCAGCTGCTGCAAGCTTGCGCAGGCGTCGGCCCACTGGCGGTGCTGCTGCGGCTGGAGGTGGTGGTGGCGCCAGTACGATGCTTCAGTTCTACACTGATGAGACTGCTGGGCGCAAGATGTCCCCTAACGCTGTGCTGATCATGAGCATTGGGTTTATTGCTGTCGTTGCCGTGCTGCATGTTTTCGGCAAGCTGTACCGCACCCCTAACTAGGCTCGGTGTGTGAGCAGATTCTATGAACAGAGGGAGCCCCTAGTGTTATCTAAATGCATAGCAAATGATTGTCAGATCATGGAAAGATTTTGTTATTATCATAGAATTTTATATGCACCTTATACAACTGAGATGTTATAGTAAATCCTTGCAAGTATTTGTTTTGTCACTGCTTACAGTTGATCTACCTGTTGTTAGTCTCTGTGATTGTGATGTGCTTATTCTTTGCTGTCCTTCTCTGCCTTTTGTTTATTGCCTACTTGGCCGGTTAGTTTCTCGCTTACATTAAAGGTAGTAACCAGAGTTCTTGTTTCCAATACAATTAAGAATTACTCCCTTCGTATCAAAATATAAGATGTTTTAGCATTTTGTATATATAATGTATCTAGACATGTTTTAGTGTGTAGATTCATATGCATCTTACACTAAAACATGTCTAGGTACATATTGTCTAGGAAATGCTAAAAACATCTTATATTTCGATACGGAGGGAGTATATTTGATTGATTGATGGGTTTGGTTATCTGGGAGAGAATTGGGTTATCTACAGCCTTTGGCGGTGCGCTTTCAGGACCGAAAACCACAAGCAGCAGTTCAATTCTTACCTCTACTCCTGAAAACAGTCTACTGCAGTTTCCAAACTTTGCTCCCTAGCATTTCTATTTTAGTATGGGCTACTATTTCGATAGTATTGTCCTCTGATAATCAGGACATTATAAAGAGGAGGTAATCCAACGTGTAAATTTACCTGGCCTGTAGGTTCCAAATGTTTATAAGAACAAAAGCTGCCTTGAGGATGAACCTGGAAGAGTTCTTGATTGGGCGAACAATATATGCATAATTTGTTGTAGTGCAATTATTAAATCTTCCTAACTGTCAAATTCTGTACTCTGAATCTTCCATTTGGAATTCAAGAAAGCATCAACTACAATAGTAGTAAATGTCTCCACTGTAGCTATTACATGTCTCGATGATTTTGAAATGGGTCTATGAATGGTTAAATTTACGTGATCTTTTTCCATGTGCAGTATACCAATATCTATACCATACCTTATTGATTTGTAGAACACCTGATTTTTATATTCCATTATGTCAGGATCTAAATGGTTAAGATCTTCGGACCTTCATTATATAGCTTTTTTGAAGTGTTTGGTTCTACAGACAGTGGAACTTGAGTGACATTTTGCTGACAACGTTGCTGGGCCTTTATTTAGGTTCAGAAGTGAGAAATTAGGATTATTGAATATTTTCCTTTCCAGCAAAGGCTACATACTTTATAGGTAGCTTTAGTTATGGGTTTAATCTCCTCTTCATGGATTATCCTCTTGGTTTTGTATTTTATTGACATTTCTATGGTGCTTAGCGTTCACTTTGTATGTTTATGGCAAATCATTCGCTGGCAGCTATACTTAGATTGTTGATCAGAAAAGACAGTTCGTCCACTATTTTCCTCTCTTTCTTGGTAATTTTAGTACTTGAAATGTGAAGGTTAGTGCTCATAGTACTGATACACTTCCTGTTATATCAGTTTGTAAAAGAGTAGCAACATACTGATATATTCTTCTATGTTTGTATTTACGATGGACACAGGAAAGTGCACTGGCAGTCTTGGGAAAACATGATCAAACCAAAAGGCAAGGGTGGATTGGGTTTCCGAGATATAGACCTGCTCAATCAGGCCTTACTGGCCAGACAGGGATGGCGGCTAATCCAAAGATCAATGAGCTTGTGCGCGAGGATTCTGAAAGCAAAGTATTGCCCACACGGCAACCTGCTCGACACAGTGTTTGCAGCTGATGCCTCCCTGGTCTGGAGAGGGATTGAATATGGCTTTGAGTTACTCAAAAAGGGGGTCATCAACCGAATTGGCGATGGCAGAAATACCCAGTTGAGCAGGGATAGTTGGATTCCCAGACGCAGTGCCCTTAAAATCACGAGCCTGAAAAAACAGCAGACGTCGCTGGGTCAACCAACTCATGGTCTCGGGGCAGAAGAAATGGAACGTTGATCTCCTGCGCGAACTCTTCCATGAGCACAACGTTCAAGCTATCCTTCAGATCAAACTCCCCCAAAAGGAGGCCGAAGATCAGATAGCTTGGCATCACGAAAAATCTGGTCTATTCCCCGTCAGGAGCGCCTACCGGCTTGGTTTAAGCCTCAAGTGCAACCTAGATGAAGCTGGCTGCTCTAATCGCAATCCGGCATCGGATCGGCCAGTCTGGAACGCTAATGTGCCGCCCAAGGTATGCATCTTCGGCTGGAGGGTTGCCACTGATTCCCTTCCTACCAAACGGAACAAATGGAGAAGAACTCTGGAGGTCGATAGTCGCTGCAACTTATGTGGTAAAGAGGAGGAAAACACATAACATGCCACGGTAACTTGTTCAAAAGCTACAGCCCTTCGACAGGCGATGCGAAAGGTCTGGTCTCTGCCTCCAGAGTCCCTCTTCAGATATTCGGGGCCAGACTGGCTGCAGAACTTCTTGGGCCAAACGGATGCGGGCCACGCGGGCGAGACCATTCTGTTACTATGGAGAGCGTGGCACCTCAGAAATGATATCGTCCATTACGAAGGAAAGGTACAGTCGCAGCCTCCAAATTCTGGTTGGCTAAAGCTGAACTCAGACGACTCTTTCCTCAGCAACTCCCGCCTGGGAAGTGCGGGCACCATTATTGAGAGACAGTACTGACTCCGTCGTGATTCCTGCTTGTGCAAGAATCCCAGGGTGCTCGACTGCTGAGGAAGCCGAGGCTCTAACTGTTCTAATGTGTATCAATTTGATCTCCACATATCGGGACGCCAAGCTAGTCGTCGAAACTGACTGCTCATCTCAGGCGGCTGTACTCAGCTCAAAACAGATCAGAGCTCTGTTTCACCATAGAAGAAGCCAAGAGTTTGCTGTGCAGGTTCAACGTTCAACGAGGCGATAGTCGTCCACGCGAAGAGACAATCCAACCCGGTGGCTGATGCCCTTACCAAACTGGCCTACGAGTCGGGAGACATGATTCTACAAAATGAGCTACCGCCCATGATAAATGAGCTTGTAATCCACGACAAAACTCTCTCCCCCAGTATGAATATATAAAGCTCTTTATCCCCTAAAAAAAAACACTCTGTTATTTTTAGCAACCAATGCACAGATTCACATGTTAAAACATGGCTTTTGGGATTGGACCATTGTCTTTTAACTCTTTAGGTTAGTTGGTGCAATTTGCCATCTTTGCTAATTTAGTTATATGAGTATTTTATCTCGCTAGACCTCACATTTCCTGCAGTGTGTGTATGTCGGTGTTTTAGTAGCAGAGGTCTTGGAGACTTGGCTAAACATTTGAATATTGCTCAATACGTCAGGGACCATAATTTGGAGTTCGTGGCGATCTCCGAATCTGGGAGGAGAGATTTTCCAGTGAGCGTTTTGAACCGCCTTTCGAGGGGGTTTAGACTTCACTTGGCACTCTATTCCTCCGCGTGGTAAATCGGGGGGCATCTTATTAGGCGTTAAATCAGACTCCATAGAAGTGTTAGCGAGGTCGGATGGTAATTTTCATATAAAATTACATCTACGTAACCGCGTTGATAACTTTGTATGGAGTCTGGTTGCTGTGTATGGTGCTGCCCAGAAAGAATTTAAGGAGGCTTTTCTTCGAGAGTTCGTGAACCTGACTAATGTTAATCCACACCCAATTTTAATTGGTGGGGATTTTAATATGCTAAGGTTCCCTCACGAGAAGAGTCGTGGATGGTTTGATGGTCACTGGCCTTTCTTGTTCAATGCTGTAATTTGACAGTTTGGATTTGAGAGAGGTCTATATGACGGGTCGACAGTTCACGTGGGCAAACAGTCTTCCGGAGGCTACATACGAAAAACTAGACCGTGTGCTGATGAGTACCGATTGGGAAGAAAAGTTCCCATTGGTAACGGTGCGTGCTCTAGAGCGTATTGAAGCTTTGTCGGACCATGCTCCCCTCCTCCTCTCAACTGGAACAAAGAAACCACATTCACAACCACAGTTTAAGTTTGAAATGGGAAACTTTTTCACAACCACAGTTTAAGTTTGAAATGGAAACCACATTCACAACCACAGTGGAGAGTCGTTTTGAGGACAAACTTGGGTGCTGGAAAGGGAAACTTTTATCTTATGGGGATCGATTAGTTCTTGTTAATTCTGTGTTAACAAGTTTACCCATGTTTATGTTATCCTTTTTTGAGATTCCTAAGAGCGTCCGTAAGAGACTAGATTTCTATAGATCACGTTTTTTCTGGCAGAGTGATGACACCAAGCGTAAATATAGATTAACTAGATGGAATATTATTTGTAGACCCAAGGATCAAGGTGGACTAGGTGTGGAAGTGTTAGAGCTAAAGAATAAGTGTTTATTGGCTAAATGACTGTCTAAGATACTTCATGAGGAGGGTATTTGGCAGGAATTATTACAGAATAAATACTTACATAGTAAAACTTTAGCTCAAGTTGAGGCACAACCCACTGATTCTCCATTTTGGAAGGGTCTAATGAGAGTTAAGAGGGATTTCTTTAGTAGAGGTTCCTTTAAAATTGGTAATGGAGAAACAACTAGATTTTGGGAGGACATTTGGCTAGGCCAAACCCCTCTATCTGATCAATATCCTCTCTTATATCATATTGTGCAGTCTAAAAATGTATCAATTGCTGATGTATTTCAGAATGCACCTCCAATTAATATTTCCTTTCGTAGGAATCTAGTAGGCATTACTTGGGATATGTGGTCTCACTTGTGCTTACGTCTTATGAATGTCTCCCTGATTTCGGATTCTGATAGGTTTATTTGGAAACTAACTCAGAATGGGAGCTTTTCCTTGAAATCTATGTATGAGGATATGATGAATGGGCATACTGTTTTTCTCAAAACCTATTTGTGGAAGTTAAAACTACCTCTTAAGATCAAAATATTCATGTGGTTTTTAGACAGGAAGGTGATTTTGACAAAAGATAATTTAGCAAGGAAAGGGTGGAAAGGTGATATGCTATGTTCCTTCTGTGGGAATAATGAGACAGTAGATCATCTATTCATTTCTTGTCCTCTGGCTAGACTTATTTGGAGAGTGGTCTTTTGTACTTTTAATATTACTCCTCCCTCCAATGTGACTAATATGTTTGGAAATTGGCTTAATGGGATTGATGTGAGAACTAAAAGAAGGATTAGGATTGGTGTTTCAGCCATTTGTTGGGCTATCTGGACATGTAGAAATAATGTTGTTTTTAACAGGAAGAACTCCTTTCATGCTTTACAGGTTATCTACGCAGCAGCTCATTGGATCCAGCTATGGGCTTTATTACTCGCTTCAGATCAGAGGAAGCTTATGGTGGATGGCTGCACTCGTCTCCTTACGGTGGCACAGGATTTTTTCTCCCTGCATACGTGGCAGCATCATAATAGGATTTCGTAGATTCCTCTTAGTTCTGCTATTTTGGTGAAAGGAGATTATCCTGTTCTGTGTAAGGTGAAAACTTTTGTACACGTTTGGATGCTGTGATTTTTAATAAATAATAAAGGCTGCGTGCATCACTCGATGCAGAGGCCGGGGTCTACCCCCATTTCTAAAAAAAAAAAATTTTGAAATGGGCTGATTATTACGTGATGGTTTTGATGATCTGGTTAAGAGAGTGTGGGGCAAACTGGTTGTTGGTGATAACCCAATCAGGAGATGAAATAATAAAATGCGCAATTTGCGTAAGTATCTTCGTGGTTGGGCTAGACATACGACCGGAATGCTCAAAAAAGAGAAAGAGTATCTTTGTTCAATTATCGATGAGTTAGATCAGATCGCTGAGACTAGATTGCTATCCACGTAAGAGATTGAACTTAAGAGTCAATCAAACGCAAAGGTAGCACATATGTTGCGAGAAGAGGAACTCAAATGGTATCAGAGGTCTAAGGCTCAATTTATTCTTGAAGGAGATTCAAATACTCGTTATTTTCATAATGTCGCCAATAGAAGACACGGGAAAAAACGAATTCATTCTCTCAATCAAGAAGAAGGGCTGATTGAGGGACAAGAATGTCTCCAGGCTTATATCAGAAAGTTCTATAAAGGTTTGTTTGGGGCTCCTGAAGTATGTGATCTTACTATGGACGAGACCCAAACAGATGATATTCCCCAAGTCTCTAATGAGGAAAACGCCTTTCTTAACGCTCCTTTCTCGGAAGAGGAGATAAAGAAGGCGATATTCCAAATGGAGCACAATAAGGCACCTGGGCCAGATGGTTGTCCCGCAGAGTTTTACCAGCATTTTTGGGAGATTATCAAGGATGATCTTATCGAGATGTTTGGTTGCTTACAGGGTGGACACCTAGAGCTGTATCGCCTTAACTTTGGGGAAATCGTTTTGTTACCTAAGCTTTTGGAGGCAGAAAGATACAAAAGTATAGACCAATCTGCCTTCTCAACGTTAGTTTCAAAATCTTTACTAAGGTTGCAACCATGAGGTTGAATTCGGTGGAAGATCATGTGGTTAAACCTACGCAGACTGCATTTATGCAGGGTAGGAATATCCTTGATGGGGTCGTGATTCTACACGAAACCGTACATGAGATGCATACGAAAAAACTAAATGGGGTAATTCTTAAAATGGACTTTGAGAAAGCCTACGATAAGGTGAACTGGGAGTTTCTCCAACAGACGCTGAGAATGAAAGGATTCTCAGAAGAGTGGTGTACCCTAGTTCGCAGTTTCGTGGAAGGAGGTAGCGTGGCTATCAAAGTCAATGACGATGTTGGTCGCTACTTCCAGACCAAGAATGGCTTAAGGCAAGGTGATCCGCTATCGCCAATATTGTTCAATATTGTGGCAGACATGTTAGCGATCATGATTGACAGAGCTAAGGAAAGCGGTCTAATTGAGGGAGTAATTCTACATCTTGTTGATGGGGGATTGTCTATTCTTCAATATGCAGATGATACGATTCTGTTTATGGAAAATGATCTGGAGAAAGCGGCAAACCTGAAATTAATTCTTTCAGTGTTCGAGCAACTATCTGGATTAAAGATTAATTTCCATAAAAATGAATTGTTCTGCTTTGGCGAGGCCCAAGATGATGTTGCTCAGTACGCCGATTTATTTGGGTGCGAGCAAGGTCAATTTCCTATTAAGTATTTGGGAATACCAATACATTACATGAGGTTGACTAATGCAGGATGGTGTCACGTTGAAGAATGTTTGCAGAAAAGACTTGCTAGTTGAAAAGGAAAATTGCTGTCACTAGGTGGAAGACTGGTACTCATAACAGTATTATCCAATATGGTACTGTATATGATATCTTTCTTTCAGTTGCCTAAAGGAGTCTTGAAAAAACTGGATTATTTCCGATCAAGATTTTTTTGGCAAGGTGACAGTGAGAAAAAGAAATATCGATTGGCCAGATGAGACGTAGTTTGTCGTCCAAGAGATCAGGGGGGACTTGGGATTCATGACTTACAAGTCAAGAACACCGCCTTACTTGGTAAATGGATGTTCAAACTACTAACTGAAGATGAGGTTTGGCAAACCCTCCTTAAACGAAAATACATAGATTCGAAAGCAGTCTCACAGGTTATGTGGAAACCTAGCGATTCACACTTTTGGGCTGGACTGATGGCGAACAAAAATTCTTTTTTTTCCGCTATGGGGTATTTAAGATTAAGGATGGATCACAGATACGGTTCTGGGAGGACAAGTGGCTAGGTCATACCACCCTCAGAGAACAGTATCCGGCATTATACACGATAGCGCAACAGAAGGATGATACGCTGGCTACGAACATCAACTCCTAATGTCACGTTTAGACAAGATTTAATTGGGCCACGATTTAATTCTTGGCAGAAACTAGTTAATAGACTAACAATGGTTAGTCTAACACCAGGCACCGATGAATTTCGCTGGAAACTCACTAAGAACGGTATGTTCTCGGTGGATTCCATGTATAGAGCTATGATACAATCAGACATGTCTGTCGATATTTTTAGAAATGTATGGCGTTTGAAGGTTCCATTAAAGATTAAGATCTTTGCGTGGTATCTTCGGAAAGGGGTCATACTTACTAAGGATAATCTTGTCAAACGTAATTGACATGGGAGTTCTAAGTGCGTTTCTTGTTCTCATGATGAGACTATTAAGCACTTATTCTTTGATTGCACTTTTGCACGTTCTATATGGTCCGCTATCGAGATGGCTTCGAATCTTTATCAACCAACCTCAGTTGCGAATATATTCGGCAACTGGTTAAATGGGGTTGACAAACGATTCAAGTCTATTATTAGGGTAGGAGCGCTTGCCGTCATTTGGTCGCTCTGGCTTTGTAGAAATGACAAGATTTTCAACGATAAAAATTTCTCTCGTATGCAGCTTCTATTCAGGTGCACAGGTATTCTCCGTTCGTGGTCCACATTACAGCGGGGCGGGGGGAGGGGGGGAGTTTCGAGACCTTTTTTATGGAGGCATGTGCACGACTGGAGCGGGTGGCGAGGGATATTTTTATCCCACATGGATGACCGCTTAATCTACGGATAGCAGCACCATAGCATCGACAGTCTGCGTCTTCATGATTTGTTTAGACTTGTCGTATTTCTTTTCGTTCTTGGATTTCGGCTGTGTGCATTGTCATGATGCAGAGGCCGGGTGTAATGCTTAATTTTAACTAATAAAGCCCTTTATCAAAAAAAAAATGTCGGTACTTTAGCTCAATAATTTTAATATTTATAGAGATCTCTCACCTGCTTCAGTATATTAGTGTTTCTTCTTTTCAGATATCGTTTAATTGCCGGCCACTGCTTGGTTAGTTCCTTTCGAAGTTAAAATTTTAAGGTAGTGCCTGCCACTGCTTGGTTAGTTCATTTCAAAGTTAACTTTTAAGGTAGTGTTATTGCTTATATGGTATTTTGGTTCTTCTCCTTGGTCCAATTGTGTTGTACTTGCTTTGTTGACTGAAATTCTCCCACGGTCACTGTTTGTGTTCTTTTCTCCGTCCTTATGAACGAATATGGTCCCAAGGCAGTCGGTTATTCCTCTTTTCTTTTGTGTATTGTACTTGCTCACTGCATGTTTGTATATTTTACTTGCCCGATGTGTGTTCCTCCTTTTTGCAGGTCAGTAAATAGATGTCCGCCTGCCTATATCAAACTTCTCCTTGCTCCTAGCTTCAGGATGGGGCCAGAAGTGATAATCCTTACATTGTAACTTTGTCATGAAAACTATGCCACAACTTGCAGCTACTTAAAACTTGCTGTTCATGCATAGTACTCTGCTATGCTTTATTTGAAGAGATAATTTTGTTGCTGATCCAATCGAGGTCAGGGAGCTGGTGCCTCTTCCAGCAGTGGACAGATTCCATGGTCGATGAGAGCTGTCATGAATCAAATCAAGTGTAGTCTCTTGAAACCCAACAAGTTCACTGTATGTTCTTCGCAAGACAGCAGTTTTCACCTCATGATTTTTCTTACCTTGATTCGGTACCATGGAGTTGTTTGTGCAATTGAACATGGCCTCTTGCTTGCTGTACATTTTTGTTTAGTGGACGAACTATTTATTCTCGCTTCTTTATATGTTCTAAATTCGGGCCCTAAGAAAAATTCCATATTTATGTTAAATTCTAGGGTTTCTTCACACTAGTGGATTTTTGATGTGTCCAGTTTAGAAGACCGATATATTTCAGTACCGACGTTGATCCATTTTCCGTTAAATGTTGTCATCGACTACTCAGACAACTCAGACAGCAAGTACCAAAACTACTGTGCCTCTTTATCTGGTAACAAAGGGAGTTGCTTGAGAGCAAGACCTGAGGCGAAAAGTTTTCCGTGACCTAGCCACCAGGAGCGGCGACTAGGGAGACGGTCGCCTACCACCGATCTTCACCGGCCGGCGCGCTGGTCGCCTCTCCCTCCGACTACTGCTCCGGCGGCAAGAGGGAGGGGGACCCCGTTCCTCCGCTCTGTAGTTAGGTTTTGGTTCTGTAGATCGTGGTGCGTCCTTGGGGTGGTGGGAATGGCGCCGCGACGAATAAATCTGCCTCAACTCTACTCCCACACCGGCGTCGTCCTTCATGGCAACGTCTCAGAGTTGATGGCATCGTGTGTTTGCCGATTTTTTAGATCGGTGGCGTTAGAGTTCATGGATGGTGTCGGCGAGGCGGTGGCGGCGATCCCATCAGGTGTGTCTCTCCTTCTGCTCTGTCCCCGTTGCTGCGGCGTTGTCTCCGACATCATGGTGGATTGGTCGTCCGAGAGTACGCGCAGACGGCTGCTTGCGCAGTTGACAGCTGGAAGATGGTGCATCATGCTGGATTTATGGTTGGAGGCTGAGAGTTCTGGTATCCTTCTCTGACGTTGTAGTCGTGCAGGGATGTCAGGTCTGGAGTTCGATGGAGTGTACGGGGACACGTTGTCCCGGTCTGATTCGTTCAACGACAATGGTTTTGCTTCTGGCAAACTATTTTGGAGGTTCGTAAAGCTGCAGATCAGCGATGGAGCCGCGTCGAGCTTGGGTGAAGAGGTGATCTGCCTACTCTCTCTTGGTGGTTGCTTCGGTGGTGCCGAAGGAGAGAGACAACACTGGTTTTTTTGCACAAGATCATCATATCTTTTTAGTACTGTAATGTCGGTGATTACATGTCTTGTAACCGGATTTTTATCTTATGAATGAGAACCTATTACCTTGCAAAACAACAAAGGTATTTTTTGATTGCCTATTTGGATTAACTAGGTAAGAGATTATTAGTTCTATCTTCTTCCAGTAGTTGGTTGGTTTCATTGGTACTGTCATGCAAGTGTTGATGATTGCATCTCTCATAAGTTAATCTATACTTCTTATAAAGCAAAACTCCACTAACATGCATTAATTATTTTTCTATCTCAACATGCAAGCTATGCACATCATTCATCCTCTTAGCCAAGCAATCGTCCATGTCATCTCCTCTAATATTTATTAATTATTACATGCACGCTACATATCATACTTTTTTTAACCATCCATTTTTCAGTTTAATGATTTATGCAAACTACATATAATGCATTCCTTAAACCATCCATTTTTTAAACTAATGGTTTATAATACGCATCATGTCACCTCCTCTAATATTTATTAATTATTACATGAAAGCTACATATCATACCTTTTTTAACCATCCATTTTTCAATTTAATGATTTATGCAAGCTACATATAATACATTCCTTAAACCATCTATTTTTCAAACTAATGGTTTATAATACGCATCACATGTCCATAAATTTAGTATCTCGAGTATGATCAACCGATTTTTTTCATATTTATTTAGACTATATAATATATCATGTTGTTTTTTTTTCTTCAAAAAGAAGGTTAAGACCCTTGGCCTCTGCATCAAAACACACACATGCCATTTACTATAAGGGATCCCTGCCGCAACGCGCGGGGTATCCTTCTAGTTGACTAGACAAGAATGGGACACGTCTGCACGAAATCTTGTTGGCCTAAGTGGAGACTTTTTTTTTTGCTTCCTTAACCCTTCCAGTTATCACTAGGCAATCAAAATGGTCATCGCATGAACTAAAGCATAATGACAATTATATATTTGTTCTTCTGAAAAATAAAAAAAGATCATATGCCACTGTCTCCGCATTTAAAGAGTTCAGCATGTGATGTTCTTCTTGTAGCTATTTTGCATGTAAATATATTATGGATTGCTGCTATGTATTGCTGCTACTGTCTACACTAACAAAGTTGATCAACTAATGCTGCTGCCATACAAAAACTGAGTATACGGCACCACCAGGTAGGTCAAAGATGAACAGAAAAATTAAATGGTGCAAGTGCAAAGTAGACCCTAGAAAATAGAGGAATAGAAAGAAGCATTAGGGCGAACATATATAATGGTGATATCTTAGGGTATGTTTGGTAGAAACACTTGCAGAAACATGAAGTGTTTCTCGCGTTCTCTACTGAAGTCCTTTGTAATTGTGTGTTTTGATTGTACAAGTGTTTTTGTAATTGTGTGTTTTGATTGTACAAGTGTTGTGGAGTTTTCCTCTAGTTAGTTGGACACATGCTGACATGGTTCAGCCATGTATCCTTAGTTCCTTACAACTCCATTGAAAGGGAGAAGTGCCTTCATAAAAGGTAAACAACAGGCATTTTCCTGTGTGAATCTTCGTTGGTAAGTGCACTAAAGGGTAATTTTCAAACTACGAGGAAATAGATTGTTAGTCGCAATCTTATTTGTAATACATACGAACAAATCTTCCACCCACTTGTTCAGCAGGAGGAGTTACCACGCCATGCAATAGTCTAATAATGTTTATTTATAGTCTTACAATTGCATCTAGCAGAAAGTACTCAAAATTGCAAAATAAAAAGCAGGTTATTATGCTCAATGATAATCGAGAAACCGACTCTTTATGTTTCAATTTTTTTTATTTTTTCGTGTTTAGTTGGAAACCTTCATCTGACTATTATTGACTAAAGTATCTGAGAGATGCCAAGGATCCAAAATACTGTACAAGTGGAGGAACTAACGGGAATCCTCTCCTTATCTAACTAGCAACTGGAGGGAGTTGGTTGTTCAATCTTAGCTATCAAGAGATTGCTACTAACTGACTTACAATTATTTTGTCTTTTTTTATCTCTAACAACCATGGTCAGTATTATACGCTCTCAGCTAATGGTGACCGAACTGGTGATGTTCTTCAACTTGATGACTGACGTATGGTGGCGACTCTTGACACCATGTTATTACAGTTCAAATCAGCGTCTTCTTGCTTGATATCATTTTATTTCCTGTGATATTTTTACTCTATTATTTGTTTGGAGTGCTCTTGTTTGGTGTTCACACGTTTCAAGTGTTTGTCAGAATGTCGGTTAGAGCGAAGTTCATGTATCTGGTAGTTTGGCAATGTTAGCTTTGAAGCATGTCTTTATGTCCATGATTTAGACATCACATTTCATTCAAGTCCATTTATGTACACACCAGTTACAGTTTCTTGCAAGCAAGTATTGTCCTACAGACTCTATAATATTTGGATCTTACAAATTTATCTCTGTTACGTCGTCTAGATTTATCATAGAAATAAATTAAATGGATGCAGTAATTTTTTGCTACACTGTAAAATGTTGGCCACTGTAAAATTGCTTGCAAGTTGGAGAACACCCTTCGTATATGTATATTCAGGTGCATACAGGATGTTTCGGATCCATAAAGATAGACTACACGAGCCATCATATTAGCCATGATGTTTCAGATACACTACTGAGATGCATCCCTATGTCTCTACTGGGAATGGCGGCATGATCTTATGGTGAAGATGTAATGTGACACTTTCTTTTGTGGATGAGAGCAAAATGAGAGATCTCGACATATTGTTTAAGCCGATTTATAGTGAAATAAAATGAGTAATCAACTATCAGACTTTTTTTACTTTTTTTTACCTCCGTTTGGGGGCTCTTTTACACTACAAATTACTTCTCCTCTTTGGTAGTAGTATTGATACATCTGGACCGTCCATTGAATGGGTATTTCAGGCAATTCATGTCTATATAATTAAGGTAAGAAATCCAAACAGCAATAATTACCTTCCCTTCCAATTAGATTCCGCAAAAAATTATCTCTCCCACGTGCCACAGGCACCAACGGAATCACGGTACAACCTTATTTATCAACGTATCCGCAAGCGGAATGACCGGCGTTAGACGGGCATCGCATGCCAATCACATCACATGCACATGCCTGGCCGTCCGTACGCGTGACATAGCTTCTAGCACTCTAGGAGCCCACATCGCCACACCACGTCGGATTAGAAGAATTCTTGGGCGAGTGGGTCGCATCCGACGACCATTACGGTTTCATGTGTCTGTCAGTGTGTTCACCTTTGCCATTTTGTTCAGCTTCTTTCCGGCGGTACCGTTGGCATCGAATGAGTGTCTGCGTCCAGTTACGTCCTCGCCGTTACCGGTGGTCGGCCGCGCACGCGCAAGAACTGATGCACCGTAAACTATGGCTGTTTGGTCCACCTAGTTTTGATGTCATGTGCGCCATACGCGTCCGGAGCAATTGATCAGCTTTGTGCTTCCCTAATATCTGGCGCTTACAGTCACAGTCAAATGCAATCAGTCCTGATTTTTTTTATCTTCCGAATATACTCTTGTGTCTGCCCAATCTTTTCCCACCTCTACCTATTTTTCCCTTGGAAGAAAAATTACTAGTCATCGTGAGTGCTAGTATTGATATATTTGGACCATTGGATCTATTTGGATGGATGGCCCATATCCACATGTCCCTGCCGTAAAACGCCTCCCGTTTGCGCAGTCCCTATTTAGCGCTTATTGTGAGCACTAACTCCGACTCGCCCGTGCAAGAATTCTATATGGGTCGGTCCACCAATTTTTCCTTAAAAGCGCTTATTGCGAGCACTAACTCCGACTCGCCCGTGCAAGAATTCTATATGGCCGGCCCACCAATTTTTCCTTAAAAGAAAAGAAAACTAAAATTGTTTGACAGGAATCGAACCTAGGAATTCGCGATTAGAAGTGAAAGGCGCAGCCACTGAGCTAAGATTCACACTTGTGTACAATACCCTTTTTATGGTTTTTATTATCTTATTGATTTTCTCTTTTTTTCATTTTTCCCATTTTATTTTCTATTTCTGTTTTCATTTCAGTTTTATTCTTTCTTTTCTGTTTCTTTTTTCCTTATTTTATTATTTATTTTTTGCTGCATCTCTATTTTCTATTCACTATATTTTTGGTTCACCGATTTATTTTAAAAATTGTTCAAACTGAAACATGTTAAAATTTAAAATGTTCAAACTTTAAAATGTTCAACTTTATAAATTGTTCGAATTCAAAAATTGTTCGGATAAAAAATGTTCAACTTTATAAATTGTTCGAATTCAAAAATTGTTCGGATAAAAAATATTCAACTTTATAAATTGTTCAAATTCAAAAATTGTTCGGATAAAAAATGTTCAAATTTAAAATTGTTCAAACGAAAAAACGTTCAAATTAAAAATCGTTCATACATAAATTTTGTTCATGTTTAAAATCATTTGTATTTAAAACTTGAGCCTAATGTATGCAGTTGAGATTGGAGCATAATGTACGCATACATGGAGAAGCAAAAGCGTAAAAAAGATGAAAGAAAAGAACGCCGCGACGCTGCGTGAGCGTACCTGAAGGTACGTGAGCGTACTGAAGCTAGGTGAGCGTACGTGAGCAACGATGCGTGAGCGTACCTGAGCCTAGTTGAGATTGCAGCTCGCTGGCCCATGTAACGGGCATGGATGACGGGTGCTGTTCGCTGGCTCGCGAGCTTGATGAGCGAGGCGAATCCTACAACTCGCAACAAGCGATACATAGGAGAGGTCCCCCCGTTTGGCTCCAAAACTGTATACGAGAGCTGACTGGCACCTGAGAATTCTGAATGAGGAAACTTGATTTCCTTGCAGAAAATGTTACAGTAAAATTTTGATTTTGGTTGTACCACGTGAAATCCACCACGGATGGTTGGTTGACCTTTAGCGAGCCGAGCATGGTTTTCATGTTTATTCATGAAAACAACTTTAAAACGGGATTTTTTTGTTGTCCGTTCTTTCATTTTAGCTGGCAGTGTGTCAAGTAGTTGGGCTGGGACCATTTTCCTAGGACCTTGATGATTTTATTTATGTTGCTTTGCTTGAACAGGCTCCAAACATAGTCAAGTGGGCAATTGTTAAAGCTTTGTCTTGGTCCATTTGGATCACGAGAAATGCTATTGTGTTTAATCACAAGGTATGGGCTTCTTCGCGCGCTACGGGAGGCGCCATGAACGCCGACGGCCACCTCAGACGCCGACGGCGAATAGTCGGCTCTCGTCGGCGTCGCGCGTGGGAACGGAATGGCAGAGCTTCGCCCGTCGGCGTAGCGTCCCCGTCGGCGTAGAACGGTCGTTTGCCGTCAGCGTAGAAGCCCGTCCCCGTCAGCGTCGTAGTCACCGTCGGCGTCTCCGCCGCTTCCGTATCCAAGAAACGCATGGCCGCGCCTCCCCCGCACGGTTCATTTCCAACCATACCCGCGCGCCCTCCTCCTCGTTTAGCCACCGCCGCCGCTCCGCCTCCCCAGTCGGCTGCCCGCCCTCCCCCGCCCCTCTGCCCCGCCCTCCACCGCCCCTCTGCCCCGCCCTCCCCGCCCCCCCCCCCCACGCGGCCGCCGGAAGCGAACTCGGGAGGTGAGGGGCGGCCGCGCGCGCAACTGCCCTCCCCATGCCCCTCCCATCGAGCTGCTCTCGGGAGTGCTCTCCCTCGGGAGACTGTGAGGTAATTTTTTTATTTGTTAGGTAGTTATGTTAGTTAAATTAGTTAGTAGTAGTTATGTTAGTTAGATTAGTTAGAAAATCTTAGGTTAGACAAATTTTAGTTTAGGAAAAATTTTAGTTAGACAAATTTTAGTAGTTTTTTTATTTAGTTGTTGTTAGTTTGAAGTTAATTTAGTTGCTAGTACTAGGCTAATATTAGAGTTAGAATTATTCTAGTTGATAGTCATAGGTTAGATTAGGGATGTTAATTTAGTTAATGATGTTAATTTATTTGTTACATGAGATTGGAGCCGCCACGCAGTCGACCACCTACACCGCCACGCCATGCTCTCGACCCCGCCGGAATTGTCTGGAGCCGCCACGCCATGCTCTCGACCCCGCCGCCATTCTCTGGAGCCGCCACGCCACGCCCCCGACCCGGTCGTCACGTCAGCGTTCAACTACTTCCTCTACCGTCGAGGGTGAGCTAGAACACCATCTTCTCCCTCGCATTAATTTATGTCGCGTCACCTAGGTGTCATTTCCGTCCGCAAGCGTTACGAAGATAAATATGCATTAGAGGTAGGCATATTTTGAACCGTAACGCTTGCGGCATTTACGGGACAGTCGGCGGATGCGTAGTTGGGTACGTTTTACATGTTCTGGTCTGGTCTGGGTCAGGATTTCGGTAGCGCCTCCCCGTTGTTCTCCTTATGCACATTCTCTCGGTTTTTTGCTGAGACATGTATCGCGAGAGCAGCGGGGAGGTGATGCCGAAATTCTGTCTCGGATCGGGGTAGAGCATGGAGAACGTACTCAATCTACGGATCCGGCGGCTGCTAGGACCCTTACCTATTAGAGATGTAGATTGATGCTTCATTTTGCACGGTAGAAAAAAAATACTATGATGCAATTAATTGCATGCTATGTATGTTGTTTGGCTCCGAAATAAAACAGAGGAGGGCTGATAATGAGTGGATATACAGTGGCCAAAGTTTGATTGAAAGGTCAGATGAGTGAGTATGGAAGACATATTTCTTAGTGAAGGAGTTAGCGCGTGGTTCTAAAGCCGGCCTTCGTCCATTTTTCCCTTGCAGTCATTGTAGGAAGCGTCAGCGTAAGGGAAAAGACGATATGAGAAAACACCTTTGGTCTTATGGGTATATGTAGGGCTTCGTCACGACGATCGACTTTGCTGAATATGAACGTGACAGTGGAAGGGTGATGCGGCAGCGGATCAATGGCAAGGAGGACGATGGGATTAGAAACTTTCTGAATGATCTCCGTGATTCCTACATGCCAGATTCGCCACCTTCACACGAGGAACCGGAGGAACCGTGTGAACAAGAGGAACCATGTGAATCCGAAGAACCGGAGCCTACCGCGAAGGCCTACTTTCATATGATGGAAACGACTGAGATACCTCTGTACGAGGATGCAAGTATTTCTCAGCTCGATGCCATCTCACAAGTACTAGCCAAAAAGGTCAAGTATGGTAACAGCCGTTCATGTTTTGAAGCTCATCTGCAAACATATGGTAACATGTTGCCCGAAGAACATTGTTTGCCTAAAAGCATGTACGAGACGAAGAAAATCTTGCGAGAGCTCATGATGGATTGTGAAAAGATAGATTGTTGTCCTAAAGGTTGCATCTTGTTTCGGCAACATTTTGCGGATGACAAGTACTGTACCCTGTGTGGGGCCTCTAGGTATCATGAGGTAAAGGGAGCGGATGGTCAGAAAAAGCAGACGAAAGTAGCCGTGAAGATTCTTCGTTATCTCCCATTCATAAAAAGAATCCAGCGGCTTTACATGAACAAGGAGTCTGCCACACAGATGACGTGGCACAAGATGGGGAAGAGATATGAGGACGAACACGGACGGGTAAAGATGGGACATCCATCTGATGGTCAGGCATGGAAGAATTTCGATGCAAAATACCCCGAGGAGGCAAAAGAGGCTCGAAACGTTAGAATTGCGATAGCAACCGATGGATTCAATCCGTATGGTATGTCGACTGCCTCATACAGCTGCTGACCCGTGTTTGTTATTCCGCTCAATCTCCCTCCCTGAGTCCTAATGCAAAGGAATACCATATTCCCGTCGCTGGTTATTCGAGGGCCTGAATACCCGGGGAAGAATTTGAGTGTCTACATGCAGCCGCTTGTGGATGATCTGTATCACTCTTGGCATCACGGGACTATGACATACGACCGTGCATCGAAGAGAAACTTCTTGATGAAAGTTTGGTTCCACTATTCCATGCACGATATGCCCGGGTACACCCTATTCTGCGGATGGTGTACAACTGGTAAGTGGCCATGCCCAGTGTGCAGGAACCGACTTGAGTTCCTTTGGCTAAATGGGGGTAAGAAGTATTCCGCGTTCGACACGCATCGAAAGTTTCTCAAAAGAAGGTATCGGTTTAGAGAAGAAGAAAAAAACTTCAAAAAGGGAAGAGTTGAGCGTGAAGAGAAAAAGATACCAACTTTCGATGGTGCAGATGTTGATGCCAAGCTACATGCTCTCGTGCCTGCTCCGGGAAATGGCCCACGATATGTGGGATATGGTGAAACACACAAATGGACTCACGAGGCAGGCTTGACGCAACTCGAATATTACAAGGACCTCAAACTACCCCATATCATCGATGTGATGCACACCGAAAAGAATGTCGGAGAGTCTATGTTTCACACAGTGCTGAACACTCCTGAGAAGTCAAAGGATAATGTCAAGGCTAGAGTCGATGTTAAGAAGCTCTGTGATAGGGAGAGATTACACATGAAGCCTCCTAACAACCGTCGAAAAAAATGGTGCAAGCCGCATGCCGACTTCTGCCTTAATAGTCTTCAAAAAAAGGAGGCATTCATGTGGCTCAAATACGTCGTGATGTTCCGTGACGGTTATTGTTCGAACATAAGTAAGGGAGTCAATCTTGCAATGGAAAAAGTCACCGGGCTCAAGAGTCACGACTATCATATTTCGATTGAGCGGCTGATGCTGGTGATGGGTCGAGGGTATCTCCCCGACCGTGTGTGGTGAGTGCTCGCGGAGTTGAGCCATTTCTTCCGCACGCTCTGCGCTAAGCAGATATGTCCCCTGATTATTCAGAAGCTGCATGATCTAGTGTCGGAGTTGCTATGCAACTTAGAGACGATATTTTTGCCAGGCTTCTTTACTCCGATGGCACATCTTGTTGTGCATCTCGCGAACAAGGCTCTCTTGGGTGGACCGGTGCAGTTCCGTTGGCAGTTTTGTATTGAGAGAGAGTTTAAGTATATTCGAACCAAATGTGAAAACAAAAATCAGATTGAAGCAGGCATAGCTGAGGCAACTATCCTCTAGGAGATGGCAGACGCTAGGCTAACATACTTCCCCGATGATGTTTCCACTATGCATAACTAGGCCTCTCGGTACAATGTCGACGATCCTAATAAAGACCCCAAGCTCCTCCTCTTCAAGTGTCCCGGTGGCAAGGTCGGTGGCGCAAAAAAGTATACCTTGACCAAGGAAGAGCTGGAGTGTGTAATGCTATATGTGCTCTTTAACATGGATGAAGTGGTTCGTGACGAGGGGGAAGCATGAAGTTTCCTCAGGTAAAATGGTGAACCGAATTACTTTGCAACTAGTAACTCGGTTTCGCTCTAATACATATTTATCTTATTTTAGCCAAATTCAAGGATGAAATGGGGTCGGGAACGTTGGATCCCTATGAAGCTGAGCTGGACATTCTTCTGAAAGAGGGTGCCCCGGGGAAGAAAAAATTCACGGCTTGGTTCAGGGAAAAGGTAATTTCTAGCCTGTCCCCTACCTTGCAATCTGTGTCTTGTCCTTTTTATTACACATAACTAATACACTAAACTTGTAGGGAGCTAATCTCAACGTTGTGATGTCCGATGAGTTGAGATGTGTCCGCCAAGGATGTAACCGTAGAGTCGAGGCGTATGAGAAGTATGATGTTAATGGGTATCGCTTCCATACAGAGTTTCACCAGAACAGTCGGCCTAATGCAAAAACTGTAAATACCGGGGTCTTCACAAAAGGAGCCGGTGAGTTTGACTACTACGGAAGGTTACATAACATATATGAGCTGACGTACAATAATAGGAACATAGAACTCAAGCTCGTTGTGTTCAAATGCCACTGGTTCGACCCAAAGCATTGACAGAAAAGTACCCCTTCCATTGGGTTAGTTGAAGTCAAGCCTTCAACCACCTACAGCGGATCCGATGTCTTTATTGTGGCCCACCAAGCCAAGCAAGTTTATTATTTTCCATACCCATGTCAGAAAGAGGGACTCAATGGCTGAGAAGTCGTGTTCCAGGTGTCGCCACATGGGAAGCTACCCATGCCCTCTAACGATGATTATAACAACATTAACCCTAAAAAATACGAGGGAATTTTCTATCAAGAGCAAGAGAACTTTGGGGACTTTGACATAAAAGGTCTCGAGAATCTCGAGGACGATGCACCGACAGGGGGTGAGGTAGTGGTGAATATAAAGGACATAGACATGCTCAACAAGTTGCAGGAGGAAAATGACAGCGATGATGAGCCTCCACCATGCGAGGAGCCTCCAACTTACTTCACGCGTGATTGTGATGTTGATATTGACGATGAGAACCTAAGAACTAATTATGAGAGTGATGGTTTGTGGTGAGGGTCTTTTTATGTCTTTATTATGCTTAGTATTTATTTATGTCTTTATTATGCTTAGTATTTATTTATGGCTTTATTATCATTGGTATTTATTTTCTAACATGCTTCTTAATTGCATTACATCTTTATGCTTACTATTTACCCTTTCTCGATGCAGGTGATCCACCAATATAAGCCATGGCAAAGAATCATCGGGCACTTTGCTGAACTCGCTGCGCCAGAGGAAGCCTACCAAAAGTGGAAGGGAGCCTGTTCCGAACCCTAGATACATTACTGATGAGGGTGGGAGAAGAGGTCGAGGACGAGGGGCAGCTGTTGTTCCACTCCCTCCGAGGGGAGGACGAGGGCGAGGTGGAGGACGAGGGAGAGGTGGCGGACGAGCACTACTAGAGGGTGGTGACATACCCTCCGCTTCTGACGATGTGGCTTCACACTCCCGTGAGTTGGTGTCTCGAGATGAGGAGACGCAGTCTCGCGACGAGGGTACGGTTTCTGGCGGCAAGGGGATGGTGTCTAGTGGGGAGGGGTCCACAAAGAAGCCACAGATTCATGGGGAAATGTAACATCCCAAGTATGAAAACCACCCCTAGAATGTTTTATTTCTTGTTATTTTATGTTTTGCATCATGACATCATCATTGCATTTGTTTTGGCATTTGTTTTCCAATTGTTTTCCATTTGTTTGCATTTGTTTTCCTTTGTTTTCTATTGGAATTTTCAAACCAAATTCAGGTATTTGTTTCATACTTGCTCTGTTACAATTTTCAAATAAAAATATTCAGAATAAAACATCCATTTGTTTCCATTAAACCATAAGGTTCAAACTATTTAAAATTATGGCTCTTAATAATTCACTTAATTCAAATTTTATTCAAATTCAATTGCAAATTACAAACAGCACCCAATTTGAAATTATGAAAATTACAAAACAATTCATTCACTTGTTTCCAATTAAACTTGAATTTAATAACTTAATTGCTTAAGTTAAGTTAATCAATTAATTTTAATTTCCCCTCAAATTTCAAATTAAATTCCAAACAGCAACCATTTGTAAATTATGGAAATTACAAATCACTCCAAAGCTATTGTTTCAAATAAACATGAATTTTAAAAGGCTTTCAAATTGTTAAAGTTCAATTAATCACTTAATTCAAATATTCAATTAAATTCATTTATTTTCCAAAACAGCAACATGAATCAAATATTTTGAAAACAAAAACTTTGCAATGTTGCTGTTGCAATAAACATCCTATAAAAATTTATCACTAAATTTTCCTAACCCAAAAACCTATCTCTTTATTCCTATTTCTATTTCAGCAAAAAAAAAGTAACAGAACAAAAAATAAATAAAAGAACAGAGAGGGGTGGGCAGGCCAGCCAGATGGGCTGCGCCCACCAGCCCACCACACCCCCCGGCCCGCTTACCGTTTCGTGGTCGTCTCCCTTCCGTACGGCGTGCATCCGGCGTGTCCACGTCGCCGTACGGCGAGCAGAACGGCCAGGAGGCGATCACCTCCTCCTTATAAGCCCTAGGGTTCCCCCTCGGTGCCCTAGACCACCTACTCCACCCTCTCCCTCTCTCCCACCGTCGCCATCTCCCTCCTTTCCCTCTGTCACTGCCTCTCTGCAACCACACCGGCGCCACCCCGTCTGAATCCATGGCGATCGCCGCCGTTCCCGTGCCCCACCTTCCACGCTAGCCACGGGGATCAGCCCCCCGTACCTCCGTCTACCTCTTGGAAACCTCAGCGAGCCCGGAGACCTCCTGCTTCCACGCCGCCGTTCTCGACTTCGTCGCCGGCCACTCTGCACCGAGCCTCTGCCACGGCGACATCGCGAGTGAGCACACCGTTCCCTTCCCTCTCCTATTCCTTCTTTGCTGCACGCACGCGCGCATCCATAGCAGCACGCACTCGCGGCAGCTCAGCGCAGCACGTGCACGGCAGCTCGCCGCTGGCGATTGCTGTCAGTCAGGTTCAGTTAGTGCGCATGTTCTCGTCAGTTTCAGTTAGCTAGCAGAAACTGAACCTAATCCTAGCTGCGTCCCCTATACTGACAAGGAACGAGCAGCTACCGCAGTGGTAGCACACAGCGAGCGCGCGCAGCAGGCGCGGGTTCGAGCCCTGCGCTCGTGAATAAAACCCACCTTTTTTTCGCTAGGGTGCTGACAGGCAGGCCCCCCTGTCAGCGACCACTGCTGCCACGCGGGCCACCGTGGCCCAGGGGCCCTCTGTCAGTGGCTGTAGCTAGCCACTGCGGAGTGGAAAATGTTTTTCTGCCTTTTCTTTTTAAAATCAAATCCTTTTCTTTTTACAGATTGGTCCCTAATTTTAAAATGCTAATAACTTTTAATTCCTAAATCCAAATCATGCAAATAAAATATGTTTGCTGAACCAAATTAAATTCTCTACCTATTTAAAACATTTGTATTCTGTTTTGAATATTTCAAATGCATTCAAATTTCAAATTCAAACAAATCATCTTAATTTTGGTTAATTCCATAAATAATTCAAACTTAATTCAAATCACACAAATAAAATATGTTTTCCATGCCATTTTGAACCACCTTTTCAAATATAACTTTTGTTTCATGTTTTGAATAATTAAAATTGCTTAACTAATTTAAACCTTGTTTAAATCATTTAAATTTGCTAAATTCATAACTTGCTTAAATTAAATTATTTTTGAACATATAAAATATGTTTTCAAACTAGAAAAGTATAAACTTTTCAAATATGAATTTGGGTTAATGATTTGAACAAATAAAAAATTCAAATAAATTCATACTTGAATTTAATTCATTTAAATCTTGTTTAACTTGTTTAATTCATAACTAATTCATCTTAATTCCTTTTTCAATAATTGAAACATGTATTCCACCTAAAATTTTGTGCTCTTTCCAAATATAAACTTTGTTATCTGTTTTTGAACATTAAACTTGGTGAAAACAACAAATGCTTGTGTGACACCTTTAAGAAGCACATTTTTCATAACTTAATAAACAAATTCCCAAACTTGGTAAACCTTATTTCTAATTGTTTCTATTGTTGTTTTCTTATTGTTTTCATCATCCATGCATCATGCTAATTCACTTTCACATGTTGGTTAGTTGTAAAACAATTATTTCAACCTTAATTCATGGGCTTTCCATATGCAATCCAAATTGCATATGGGTCCATTTAATTATGTTATGTTACCATGTCAACTAGTTTATTTCTATGCATCAATTAAATGGCCATGCATCATTCCATGATTGTGCACTATGCCATGTTATTGATTGTTTATCTCTCTGCGTTGTTTGTTTGCTTCTTCTCGGATAGACGACGACGACGTTGAGACAGACGATACTTACGACACCCCTTCTGAGGATCTAGCTCAGTACCAGGCTGCTGAGTTTGCAGGCAAGTATTCACTCACATGAACCACTGTGTTCCTTTCAACATTGGTTACCGATACTTTCCGTTGTCTATTTCTGCTAGCCCTATGAATCGTTGCTTCTGTTCGATCCTATCACATGTTACCCTTTAACCCTGATATAGCCTCACCTCCACACCTATAACCCCATTGTTTGTTGCCCGTGTCTTACTAGCATGCTTAGGGTTGTTTCTGCTCGAGTCTGTTACCCGTTACTTTCTGTTACTATATTTCTATTATGTTCTGGGGCTCGATGTTAAACAACAACCTGTTAATTTTGAGGTAATAATAATTTGCTGATAAGGCACCGGGAGGAGGCCCGGCGTGGTTTTGAGGCCTGCTAGTGTCAACCCTAATTAGGAAAAGGGTCTTGTCTACTGATCCATGATGAGCGCACTAACCGCATGTGGGAAGCGTGTATGGGCGCCCCCCTCAATTTGATTCGATTCGCATCTCGTCCAAATCGCCACACTTAGTTCGGGCTTTCCATTTGATGCACGCATATGCAGGTACGAACCCGAGGCTAGGGTGGAAATTTTTGTAGTCGGCATTTAGGGCGGCGTTGTCTTAGAGTGCTATGAGGGTCCCCTTTTCTTCGTGGGGCTCGATTAGCCGCGCACGCACATCACGTGGTTCTTTGGGCTTGACGCGAATAAGAGTTGAGTTGTGTAGAGTGCCTCGCTTGGTGGGTTTGATTCCCGTCTGGCGGGATATTGTTACGTGTACGGCCAAATTGGTGCACCCCTGCAGGGATAAATCTTCTCGAGAAGCCGTGTTTTCCGCGGTTATGGTTAACTTGGTGAAAGTACTGGCTAACAAGTACTCAGAACAACTTACACCTAACTAATGATAACTTGCCTAGTAATAGTCTTATTGACACAATAACTTGACCCATCATTAATCCAACTGTGTGAGTTATCCTCGGATTGCTTCTTTGGATAAGGGGCGAGATCCAGGATGGGTTTGTTTGGTGTTAGTCGTAGTTGGTTACGATACGCTAACTTATCTTCTTTCTGTTAGCCGGAAGTTGTAGTATGTTCCGTAGTTGGTTAGTGCAGCCAGCTGCTGCATCTTTTGTATTACCCCTTTTCCCCGTTGAACCCAAAGCATATGTGCTTGATGTTGTGGGGTACATTTTAGTGAACTGTGAGTCTTGCTTGCCAGTACGTTTATGTACTGACCCCTTTGGGGCTGTGGTTTCCGCAGACTACGCTTACGAGGATCCCCGTGATGGCTACTACGTGGAGTTTGACGAGGCTGCTGACGAGTAGATAGCGGACCCGGGCAGGATCCGAGACATCGTGGATGGGCTCCGTCTTTTCGTTTCCGGTTTCTTAAGCCTATTTGGATCTTGTCTGTACTCAGACATTTTGGATGCTTCCGCTGTGTTGTAATGATGATATGTTGGGACATGTGTCCTCTGGATGATTGTATTTGCTATCTCTGCTCTATTGAGAGCTATTTGCAACTTATTTCTATTTATTTGTGTCTTAGAGATATGTTGTGCTATCATTCTGTTAAACGCCGTTGACGTACCATGTGTGTATGGTATGAAGTACGTCAATGGTAGTATCCTGATTTCTATGGGATGGTTTACGTAGACGATGAACAGTGGGGGTTGGTCGTCACACATACGTGTGTTGGCCTACTCGTAAGAGATGCGGGTGCCGGTAAGCCCCGTAATCCAATCAACTACTGTTCAACGGAACTGCGAGTATCCTCTAGAAGTCCGGGTGCGACAAATGGTATCAGAGCCTGTCTGCCTGTAGAATCCCTTTTACTGGTCGCAGTTGAGTCTAGAAACTATTTTTTGTAGCTATATAGGAAAAATGAAACGTGAGAGTAGGAATTCTGCCATTTTATTTCTTTCCCCACCCACCCTCCCTTTTCTGGTAAGGAAGTGCAACGTTGATTTCTCTTCTCACCTAAACTTTCAAGAATCCTGGTTTCTCTAGGATAGTTATATCTACTAGACCATAGGAATGGAGGTGGTTGTGACATGATTTATCATGTTGCCTACTCATGATTGAGAACGGAGGCGTGTAAGCCCCGGAAGCAGATCCTCTATTCCTTAAGCAGTAGATATTGATCCTTTAGAAGCCCGGATGGGTTTTCCGTAGTACCTCAAGAGTTTTTGGTCTCGTGTTTCCCGATGTTGCTTCGATATCCTGTTCTTCTCAACATTCTTATCGTCCGTTGAAACCTTGTTGTTGCTTTCCACTTCAGTTCTTCTACCGGCGTCTAATCAAAACTTCCCCGATCATCTGCAGATGGATCTCAGGTTCTACCCGCAGGTGGTTCGGATGACTCGTTGTGAGAGCACCGCCGGTTATCCGGAGATGCTGAGAGACATGGTCACTTATCTGGGGTTCCGTTGGGCACCAGAGTACCAGGTCTACGAGCAGCAGCGAGAGTTGACCAGACCTACTACCAGGCTATCGTCTACATTCTGTCAGATGATGGCATGAGCGTTGTCCACCGCTACGAGGCAGTAGGTTCCACAGTGGATATGGCCGTGCAGCAGGCAGCTTATGTGAGTCTCACCGTCCTTCGTGCTGACTACTGGGGGTTTGACGATTCCATCTATCGCCACATCCCCCGTGGTTACATCACTTCGGAGGGAGCTCATTTCACTCTCTACGACAATCTGGATGTCTACGAGCATGATAACTCCAGGCTGCACACCACCGCTCAGTTTGTGAGGCACAGTGACGCAGTTGCCAACACACTATCTCAGGAGTTGGCTTCAGTCAGAGAGCAGCTCTACCTTGCTTTGACTCGTATGGCGACTTACACCATAGACTTTGTTGTAGATGAGCGCTTTGCACGTTTCGATCAGCCAGTTGGTCGTCGTCTGCCAGATGCTTGAGGTTACGAGCCGATCAGAGGTCCCCTCCTTAACCTCGGTGCTGGTTACACTGGGATTCCATGCTTTGGAGCACAGGGGGTCGACGCTATGTACTTCACCACACCTAGAGTCGCTCTCAGACCACGTCAGATCTACGTGGATCGTCGTTCTACCTACTTTCATGGGCGTGCTCCTCATCGTACCTCTCGCCGTACTCCTAGTCGCCGACCTGCGTGATGAGCATGGGAGTATCGATGTACCCATTCTTAGCTATGTTTGGTTATCCTTTGGAATTCGAACCATTTGTGGTGTGTTGGATATTCTGATGTATTTGAACATATGATGATGTACCTGTTGGTTATCTATTCATGCGTCGGAATAATCTCTCTTTCGGTTTCCAAGTCTATCCTTTTCTGTTGTTGTGCTAAAATGCATTTCCATTCAGGATGCCGCCAGCAAGGAACACCCCGCCTGAGCCACCGCCAATCACGGAGCTGTTGACTCAGATGACCCAAGTCATGGCACAGATGGCCCATTTTCAGACTAACCAGCACAACAACCAGAATGCTCCACGAGTCAGTATCAAGGAGTTTCTTAGTCTGGGCCCAAGAGCTTTCGTGGAAACACGGGAGCCTCTGGATGATGATGACTAGATCCGTGAGATAGCTAAGGCTCTGGAGATTGCTCACGTTGCTGAGGAAGACAAGGTCAAGTATGCATCCTATCTGCTGAAGGGTCAGGCAGCTACTTGGTGGGAAAACTACCAGACCATGAGAGCTGGCTACCCAATCACCTGGGGTTGTTTCAAGGAAGCCTTCCTGAAGCACCACATTCCGGATGGTCTCATGGAAAGGATGCGTGAAGAGTTTTGCTCACTCAAGCAGGGCAAGCTGGACGTCATTGGCTATCAGAGTGAGTTCAATCGCCTCGCTCGTTACGCTGGTGATGAGGTGTCCACTGAGGCTAAGAAGATGGCAAGGTTCCGCAGAGGTTTTAACCCGGAACTCAAGTACGCCCTCACCAACATCAAGGCCAACAACTTCGAGGAGCTCGTTAACACCGCGCTCAATGAAGAAAATGGGCGCAAGGCGTTCGAGGAGTCTCGCAAGCACTCGTGTGAGGGTGGTTCCTCCTCCAACATGACCACCCTTCCGCAGAAGCGCCGCATCTGGGTGCCAAATGGTGTTGTCACTCGGGCTCAATATGCCCAAGCTTCTCCAGGCTTCGCTCCCCGCCCACCCAACCCTGTTCAGATGCATGATCAGAGGGCTTCGATGGGGCAGCCAAGGCCAGGGCCTCCTCGTGTCGTCACTTGCTACAAGTGCAAGCAGACGGGGCACTACGCTGACAAGTGCACGCAGAGGCAGCTACCTCCACCACCACCTCGTCCCAACACAAACCAGGCAATGGTGCGTGCTCCCCCGCCTAAAGCCTTCAACTCCAACAACAGGCCTGTCGGGAGGACTGCAAGGGTGAATCATGTCAAGATCGACAAAGCTGAGGAAGCTCCTGACGTCGTTCTCGGTATATTACCCGTAAACTCTTTTCCAGCTAAAGTGTTGTTTGATACCGGAGCATCGCATTCTTTCGTGTCAAAGATCTTTGCGACAGCAGTTAAACTCCCCTTTGTTGGTTTGGGTTCCCCGTTAGTAGTAAACTCCCCTGGAGCAACTATGCAAACTTCCAAGATCAGTCACGAGAATCAGATTCTAATTGGAGGTCACATATTCCTTGCTTCTCTCATTCTGCTGGGAAATTCTGACATTGATGTCATTCTTGGTATGGATTGGTTGAAGGCCAATAAAGCTACAATTGACTGTGCTCAAAAGTCAATAACTCTGTCCCACCCTTCTGGCCAGATAGTCTATTCTCCAAATGAATCAAGTCCTGTTCAGCTTTACACCCTCGATGCTAAACCTCTACCTCTACTTGAAAATGTTCCGGTGGTTTGTGAATTCCCTGACGTCTTTCCAGAAGAGTTGCCAGGGATGCCTCCGGACAGAGCAGTTGAGTTCGTGATCGAGCTTGAACCAGGTACTGCTCCAATCTCTAAGCATCCATACAAGATAGCTCCTCCTGAACTGAAACTGTTAAAGGAGCAAATCGATATGTACATGGAAAAAGGTTACATTCAACCTAGTTCCTCGGCTTGGGGTTGCCCAACTCTGTTCGTTGCGAAGAAGGATCACACAAAGAGACTCGTTGTTGACTATCGTCCTCTTAACGAGAAAACCATCAAAAACAAGTATCCAATTCCTCGTATTGATGATCTTTTTGATCAACTTGCTGGAGCCTCAATATTCTCAAAGTTGGACTTGAGAATGGGTTACCATCAAATAAAGATCAGAAAAGAGGATATTCCAAAGACAGCCTTCACCACTCGCTACGGTCTATATGAATTCACCGTCATGTCCTTTGGTCTCACCAATGCACCGGCGACATTCTCTCGACTCATGAATTCTGTCTTCCATGAATACCTCGACAAGTTCGTTGTGGTATATCTTGATGACATTCTGGTCTACTCAAAATCAGAGGACGAGCATGAAGAACATCTTCGTCTCACTCTCATGAAACTTCGCGAGCATCGTCTATATGCCAAGTTCTCCAAATGTGAGTTCTGGATTCCAGAAGTTGCTTACCTTGGACATATCATCTCCGCCAAGGGCATAGCCATTGATCCAGAAAAGGTTAAAGCAATTGTTGATTGGAAACCTCCAAAGACGGTGAAGCAAGTAAGAAGTTTTCTTGGCTTAGCTAGCTATTGCCGTCGTTTCGTCCAAAACTTTTCCAAGATTGCCAAACCTCTCACTGATCTCACAAAGAAGGACAAGAAGTTCGTTTGGTCTCCACAATGTGATGAGAGTTTCAATCTCCTGAAGACTAAACTCACTTCTACACCAGTTCTGGTTGGCCCAGATCCTACCAAACCTTTCCAGATATTCTGCGATGCATGTCTACAAGGTCTAGGTGCAGTTCTTATGCAAGAACGTCAAGTTGTGGCTTATGCTTCACGTCAGTTGAATGCACATGAGAAAAATTATCCCACACATGATCTTGAACTTGCAGCAGTTGTGTTTGCCCTCAAGAAATGGAGGCAATACTTGTTGGGTAATCGCACTAAAATCTTTTCCGATCATAAGAGTCTGAAATACATCTTCACTCAACCAGATCTAAACCTCAGGCAAAGGAGATGGATTGAAAAGATTAAATACTTTGATCTGACCATTTCTTACACTCCAGGCAAGGCTAATGTTATGGCCGATGCTCTCAGTCGCAAGTCGTATTGCAATAATCTCATGATCATGGAAAGCCAACCTCCTCTTCATGAAGAATTCCAGAAGCTAAACCTTGGTCTTGTTCCTCAAGGTTATCTTGCAAACTTGACAACCAGTCCAACTCTCGAGGACAAGATTCGCTCTGAGCAACTTCGTGATGCTGAGATCAAGAAGATGGTAGAACACATCAAAGAAGGCAAGGAGAAATTTAAGTCCTTCTCAATTGATGACAAAGGAACTGTGTTCTTCGAAGGACGCATTGCAGTTCCTCAAGTTCAAAGTCTCAAAGATGTCATTCTCAAGGAGGCTCATGAAACTCCTCTCTCCATCCACCCTGGAAGTACAAAGATGTACCAGGATCTCAAGACACTGTATTGGTGGCCTGGCATGAAACGTGAAATTGCTCAATACGTTTCTGAATGCGACGTTTGTCAACGTGTTAAGGCAGTTCATCAGAAAACAGCCGGTCTTCTCCAACCTCTGAAAATTCCTGAGTGGAAGTGGGACATGATTGAAATGGACTTCGTCACTGGTTTTCCAAAGTCCAAGAAGGGCAACGATGCAATCTTCGTTGTTATTGATCGTCTCACTAAAGTAGCTCACTTCTTTGCTGTCAAAGAAACAATCTCGGCTAGCCAGTTAGCAGAGCTCTACACAGCAAAGATTGGTCCTCTTCATGGTGTTCCATTGGAAATAAGCTCAGACCGTGGAAGCATATTCACTTCTCATTTCTGGAAAAGCTTTCAAGAAGCATTGGGCACCAAACTTCTGTTCAGCACAGCTTATCACCCTCAGTCTCAGGGGCAAATCGAGAGAGTCAATCAGATTCTCGAGGATATGCTCAGAGAATGTGGTCTCTCCTTTGGCATGAAATGGGAGGAATGTCTGCCATATGCTGAATTCTCCTACAACAACAGCTTCCAGGCAAGCCTAGGCATGGCACCATTTGAAGCTCTCTATGGCCGCAGATGCAGGAGTCCAATCAATTGGTCTGGAGCTGGTGAACGTTCACTCTTAGGCCCTGACATTGTTAAGGAAGCCGAAGAGAAAGTTTGCATCATTCGTGACAATCTCAAGATTGCTCAGTCTCGTCAGAAAAGCTACTATGATAGCAAGCACAGGGATATGGTTTATGCACCTGGTGACAAAGCATACCTCCGTGTAACTCCCCTCAGAGGCACTCATCGTTTTGGTGTAAAAGTAAAACTTGCACCAAGATACATTGGTCCTTTCAACATTCTCTCAAGGCGTGCGGAAAATGCCTATCGTATTGAACTTCCAGAAAAACTATCCAAGGTGCACGATGTGTTTCACGTGTCACAGCTCAAGAGGTGTTTCAAAGATCCAGATCGTGCAGGTCTCGAGAATCTCGAGGACGATGCACCGACAGGGGGTGAGGTAGTGGTGAATATTAGACATGCTCAACAAGTTGCAGGAGGAAAATGACAGCGATGATGAGCCTCCACCATGCGAGGAGCCTCCAACTTACTTCACCCGTGATTGTGATGTTGATATTGACGATGAGAACCTAAGAACTAATTATGAGAGTGATGGTGCGTGGTGAGGGTCTTTTTATGTCTTTATTATGCTTAGTATTTATTTATGTCTTTATTATGCTTAGTATTTATTTATGTCTTTATTATCATTGGTATTTATTTTCTAACATGCTTCTTAATTGCATTACATCTTTATGCTTACTATTTACCCTTTCTCGATGCAGGTGATCCACCAATATAAGCCATGGCAAAGAATCATCGGGCACTTTGCTGAACTCGCTGCGCCAGAGGAAGCCTACCAAAAGTGGAAGGGAGCCTGTTCCAAACCCTAGATACATTACTGATGACGGTGGGAGAAGAGGTCGAGGACGAGGGGCAGCTGTTGGTCCACTCCCTCCGAGGGGAGGACGAGGGCGAGGTGGAGGACGAGGGAGAGGTGGCGGACGAGCACTACTAGAGGGTGGTGACATACCCTCCGCTTCTGACGATGTGGCTTCACACTCCCGTGAGTTGGTGTCTCGAGATGAGGAGACGCAGTCTCGCAACGAGGGTACGGTTTCTGGCGGCAAGGGGACGGTGTCTAGTGGGGAGGGGTCCACAAAGAAGCCACGGATTCATGGGGAAATGTAACATCCCAAGTATGAAAACCACCCCTAGAATGTTTTATTTCTTGTTATTTTATGTTTTGCATCATGACATCATCATTGCATTTGTTTTGGCATTTGTTTTCCAATTGTTTTCCATTTGTTTGCATTTGTTTTCCTTTGTTTTCTATTGGAATTTTCAAACCAAATTCAGGTATTTGTTTCATACTTGCTCTGTTACAATTTTCAAATAAAAATATTCAAAATAAAACATCCATTGGTTTCCATTAAACCATAAGGTTCAAACTATTTAAAATTATGGCTCTTAATAATTCACTTAATTCAAATTTTATTCAAATTCAATTGCAAATTACAAACAGCACCCAATTTGAAATTATGAAAATTACAAAACAATTCATTCACTTGTTTCCAATTAAACTTGAATTTAAAAACTTAATTGCTTAAGTTATAATATTAATTTTGTCGTGGTGGTGTCACGGCAGATGCCATGGGATGGCTAAAGATGTGGGGACGAAGGACGCTGGAGGTGCTCGGGGAGGGATCACGCGACGAGTAGCCGCGTGAGGTACGAAGTAAACACTGCAAACAACACGATCTACCCAGGTTCAGGGCCCTCGTGAGGAGGTAAAACCCCTACTCCTGCCTTTCTTTGTGTATTTTGGTATCTCTCCGAGTAGCCACAGTACAAGGTTCTAGCTACCGAGTAGCCACTCTCCTCTAGATGAAGAACTAGGTCAAGAACTTAGGGTTTCCAGTATGCGATGTGTTCGATCCTGTGTCCGATCCTCACGCAGGAGGCGGCGGGGCACCTTATATACATGGTGCCCAGCCGGATACGTCCAAACATGGACAAGTGTCAACATTGTGTGCACATCGTCCTTCTTCCGGGTTCTCGCTGACAGCTTTGGTTCCTAACATTGGCTTCATCTGGAAAGTCGTTGGGCAAAACTAGGGGACAGACTGGTATCACTGTACCTAAGCACAGAGTAGGCCCCCCTTATCCTGCCACGGCCTGCTTCCATGCTGTCACTGTCAGGCAGGCCGGTCCCAGATGAACAGTAGTTCGAATGCTGCCAAGTACGGACCCAGGATACGCGGGATCCTGTGTCAGAACGGCTCCTTTGACTTTCTGGCCCGAGTAGGTTCCCGCCAATTGTTCCCGCCAATTGTACTCGGGCCAACTCTTCTACTCGAACGTAGAGAACTTGAATGATTCTTCCTTCTGGTCATCTTGAGGTGAGACCGAGTAGCAGTCGACCGGGTAGCGGGTACCGGGTAGTCGGCTACTCGACCAAACCTCTCTTCCGTAAGACGCCTTTACCACTTGCCTTTACCCTACTCGGGGGTAACCCCCCGACAGCAGTCCCCGAAGCTGGTTGAGTCTTGCGAACTCGTTCACTTAGGCTCTGCCAGCTTAAAATCAATCTTTGCCTCATAGCCCTTGAACCTCAAGATGCCGAGTAAAAGGCCTCCGAGTAGTACTCTGACAATTATCTTGTGTCTCTTGTCTTCCGAGTAGCACTTGCTTTCTACTCTATAACCGAGTAAAAAGACTTAGAGAATTTTCTTGAATTGAGCCCTCGCGGCGCAGGGCACCATCCAGCCGTCCGTGCCGCAACCGGACGCGTGTCAAGCATCCACGACCCTGTCGTTTCGCTGCCCACGACACATCGTGCCACGCGCCCAGTTTTCACGGGGCGGGCCCACCGGCTCGTTATGTCCCATCAATCGTAATAATAGGCCACGATTTGGTCGTGGGATCCACTGTGGCCGTTACGCGCGCGTTCCGCGCTTGCGTGCGTTTCTATCCGGCCACAGGCCCCGCCACACAGCGATCATGGCCACGATTGATCCCACTACGCCGATGGTAACGGTAAACCCGCGGAGAGGGTATAAATACCCCCGCCGGTAACTTCCTTTTCCCCTCCCCTTGCACTATTCCTCTTTCGTCCTCTGCTTTCCTCCGCCACCGAGCTCTCCGCCGCCGCGCAAGCTTTCACGCCGCCGCGGACTCAATTCGCCCAACCAACTCCGTCCAATTTCTTCCACTCCTCCTACTTGCAACGATGGCTAAAGCCGGCTGGGCGGGCTCAATCGTCACTAGTGACTCGTGAATACCAGGAGAGTTCCTCCCGGCGTGGAGTGCCGAGCGCCTGACGATGAACTCGTGCCAACCCCACGGGAGGGTGAGCGCGTCGTGTTCATGTCGCACTTCGAGCGCGGCTTCGGACTGCCGGCCTCCGATTTCCTCCGTAAGTTCCTTGACCACTTCGGCCTTCAGATGCATCATCTGCCGCCCAATGCCGTCGTCTTCCTCGCCTACCACGCCGTGGTGTGCGAGGCCTTCCTCGGCATCCACCCGACGACGGATACCTGGCTGAGGTACTTCCACCTCCGCCAGCAGACCACCGGGAAGAAGGATACCGCGGGCGTTGGCCGCGCCACCGACACCGGCTGCGCCATGATGGTGCAGCGGTCCGGGACGAACCATCCCCGTGTCAAGGGGCTGGACTCCGTCCGAATGTGGCAGAAGACGTTCTTCTACGTCAAGAACATCCCCGCCACCGAAGGAGCCCAGGTAAATGACAGGATCAACCTTCCCGCCTGGAGCCTCCGTGCTCCCACCGGGAAGAACTGGAAGGAGAAGCCCGCCAATGATGACAACGCCATCGAGATAGAGAAGAGGCTTGGCTGGCTGATAGAGCAAGGCCTCAAGAATGATGATCCGGTGGCTTGCTGGATCCAGCGCCGAGTGCTGCCTCTGCAGGAGCGCTGCCATCTCATGTGCTACATGGGAGGCCCCCGCGACTGCACCAGGACGACAACCATCGAGATCGACAACATTGATGTTCCCGGGCACGCAAGGGCCATCTTGATGACGAGCCTCGGCGACAATTGGCAGTACGGGTTCGTCCCGTATAGCCGCACGAAGCCGATTGAGCGGGTACGTCCTCCTTACTCTGTTTTTGCATATGCTTTCGGAGTAGATGATTCTTCTTCTTGCCGCGAGTAGCCATTGTCTTCTGCACCGAGTAGGATATTTAGCCGAATTGCCTAGGCTTAATGTGCTTTGTGCTTGCACGCCTTGTCAGGTAGCCTACTCGGGAACAATCCTTAGGCTTTGTGTGCTTTGTGCCTGCACGCCTTTCCGTGTAGGATATTCAGCAATCATGCTTAGGCCTCGTATGCTTTGTGTTTGCACGCCTATCCGGGTAGAAACAATTAGTGAGCTGCCTAGGCTTAGTGTGCTTTGTGTTTGCACGCCTATCCGAGTAGAATTCCTTCCTGATACTCGGCTAATCTGTGGCCCTTCTCTGTTTTTCAGATCCTTACTCGCCAGAAAATTGAAAGCTGCGAGCGCTTCGATGGCAACTTCTTTGCCGATCGCGAGGAGGATGATGTGCCCTCCTTCGATGCCGCGGATCAGATCAACCTCCCACGCTCCCCAACGACGGAGAAACGCGAGGCCGAATCATCTCTTCACAACTGGTCTGACGATGAATTCGACGGTAATAACGCATTCACTCTGTTTGCTCCCGAGAAGCACCAATCCTTTGTTTGCTGTTTCTGATTCGCTCCTCTTTTCTTTTGAACTTACAGATGAGGTCGCTGAGGAGAATGATGGTGAGGATGAAGATGTGAACGAGGGCAAAACGGCCCTTGTCGTCAAGCCTCTGTCCGTTGCCGCTCCTGACACCCGCAAGCGTACTGGCAGTGGGGCCCAAGAGCCTCCAGCTAAGAAGAAGAAGCTAGCCGAGAAGAAGAAGCCGACCAAGGCGGTCGCGAAGAAGCCGAGGCGAAAGCTCCCTTCCACCACTGCGTAAGTTTTCTTCTCGGTCGTCTCTCCTCTCGCGCTGTGCTGTTTTCCCCAATCTCCTTCTAATTTCTGATTCTTTCTTTCTCGGCAGACCTCCCATGGACGCGAATGCCGTTTTCGCGCCCGACCAGGCCAAGAAACCAACAGTACCTCTGATCAACCTCGACGATGAGGAGGATGATGCCACTAACACCCAAGGAGCAGAAGCAGAACAGCAGAACCGTGCATCGTCAGCAGCACGGGACACTGCTGCTCATCAGGAAAGAGCGCCTTCTCCTCCGGCCAGCAATGCCGAGGAGAATCAGGACCAGGAGATGCAGGACACCGCCACCCTTGAGCGGCCAGAATCTGAGCAAGAGCAGCCCACCACAAGGGCTGCTGAACAAGAAAATCCCGCTGCCGAGCAGCGGGTAGAAGACGCCACCACCACGGATGCCACCATGACGGACGCCTACCCACTGAGCGACGTGCAGTCAGGCGCCACATCGAGTAACGCCCAGCCAGATGACTCGCAAGGTGACGGTTCCGTGGTGCCACCCATTGTTCAAGGCACTACACCGCCAGTTTCCTCCTCAGTGCCACAGAACCAGAACCCAGCCAGGCAACAGGCCCTAGATGCCCTGAAGGAGGCAGTCGAGAAGAGGACTGCCGAGAAGGAAACTGACGAGAAGGCAAAAGCCGAGAAAGAAGCCGACGAGAAGGCAGAAGCCGAGAGGACGAAGGCCAAGGCTGAAGGAAAGACGGCCACGGAGCCCGAGAAGCAGCGAGCCGAGAAGGAGCAAGCGAAGAAACGAGCCAGAGATCAGATGCCACCGCCAACCTCGAGTGGATCGTTGGTTATTCGCGCTCCCGGCCCGGTTGCTACTGCTACCTCCGCCGCTCTTGCTGCTGCTGGTCAACCTTGCTTCCCGGACTACATGGTGCAGGTCAGCCAACAAGGACAAATCGGCTTCTCTCCCCAGGATAAACAACTTGCCCTCCAGAGGGGAAGGAAAGCCGTAGCCGTGAACTCCCCTCCCCCAGCTCCGAATCAGAGCAAGTCCATTACTATTGCTTCTCGGGGAGTCCAGGATCCAGCAATAACATCACGGAGCCTTGAGCAGGTACTCGACACCATTGGCTTCATCGACGCCAAGTGGGACAGCAAGGTTCTCGGCACGGACAACTGGCACGGCCTTGGATTGGGCGCAATCGACTACATGCGCGTTGAGTGGAACAAGGTGGATTTGGGTTACAAACCCATGACTGTCTCCACCGAGACTGCCACTCTCGCCGCCAAGATGTTCCTGCATCGCAAGAATGCCGAAGATGTCGAGCAAGCTTATGCGGTAAGTCTTACTTGTTCTCTCCGAGCTGAATTTTTCTTTTCTCCTACCCGTCTTCATTTTCCTTTACCATCACCCAGTCCCCGAGATTCTGGCCGAGTAGACGGATACTCTCCGAGTAGCCTCCTACTCGGGTTGAATCTTCACTTCTTTGCCTAACTTGCTCTCTTCCCGCTTCTCAGGATAGCGTTCTGAAGCGTACCAATCTGTATCGCGTGCTCCTCTGGAATCATGCTATCGCCAGGAGGCGAATTGCTGCACTGGAAAAGGAGAAGACAGCTGCGGAGGCAGCGAGCAAGAATGCTAATGATAGCACTCAGCAGCTGGCTGAAGTAAAAGGTATGCTTTGAGCTGCGCGGTTACTGCGTTTTATGTTTACGCCCGCTTCTGCTTTCTTTTTGCGCTAACCATTCCTACTCTGCAGAGAACCTGAAGACCTTAACTGAGGAGCACGAGAAGTGCCGTTCGTTTGTTGCGAATGCCGAGAACACCATCAAGAAGCTGGAAGGTAAACCTCCGTCTACTCGATTTGATTATGTTTCTGTTTCTTCTCTGCTTCTCTGCTAACCTTGTTTGTCTCTCCGCAGAAGATCATAAGTTGTTTGTTGAAGAACATCAAGACTGCGTCAAACCGGAAGAGGTGCAGAAGCAGCTGTCCGACCAGGCTGTCGAGTTGGTGAAGAACCACACCACAGAGGTGGCGGAACTGCAACTCCAGCTGCAGAAGGCACTCCAGGATGCTATCACTCTTGGCGCCGAGAGGGACAGAGCGATCGCCGAGAAGGCCAAAGCCGAGACAACCTTCAATGCCAGAATCAATACCCTCAAGCAGGAGTGCGAGGTACTGACAAAGGCCAATGCTGGGCTCTTCGCACAGATGGATACTCTGCGCCAGATCCAGGAGAAGCACATATCCAATGAAGAATCCTAGAAAACCCAGCTGCAGGCGCTGCGCATCGAGCTTAAGAGTAAGCTTTCTCTTCTCTGCACCTTTCTCTTCTCGGTCGAATTTCTTCTCGGTTCTTCCTCTACCCGGTTCCTTTCTTCTCTGATTCTTAATTTCTTACTTGTTTTCCCAGAGATCTTTCCTGCCATTATTTCTTCCTGTGTGCCCGCTCTGGCCAAGGCCCAAGCAGCACGTGCTGCGAATGGCGAGCCAGAGGACACCAGGGCCGAAATTGAAGACAGCATGCTGGTGATGCGAGGCCAGTTCGAACGCCTAGCCGGCGTTGGTACTGACACCTCGTGCGCGTGGGCTTTGAGCTTCACAAGCTCTTCTGGCCTGAGGATCCTGAGCCAACAACCATCCGGGGCCTCGCTCTCAAGCTACAGAATGTGAAGGCCGAGTTGAAGAAGTGGCGTGCTTCTGGAGCTCGGGCAGGCGCGGACTTGATGCTCCTTTGCATCGCCTCCTGGTACGAAAATCTTAACATGCAACTCATCCGCGGGAAGCGCGACAACTCCAAGTGGGAGACAGACCCCAACTGCGTGGCCGCGCGCAAATTGATCGCGTATGAAGTGGCGGAGTGCGCTGAGACGGAGATCTACATTGACGGCCTCCCCGAGCCCGACACCGAGGTGGAGGAGGACGAGGAAGATGATGAGGAGACAGACTCTGAACTGGAGTCGGGTTTCTTCGACTCCCCCAAGAGCAAGGCCGGGAAGAGGAAGGCCACGGCCGTCGCGAGTAGAGATGAGGAGGCTGAGCACATCGACACCGCCACACTCGACTTCGGCACCTCTTCAGGAGCCGCTCTTGACGACACGATACTCGCCCCCAGCCGAGCCTCTGGTTCCTCTACAGCTCCAGGGCCCATCTCGGTGGCCACGGCCACTTCTGACCTGGCAGCCACCGAGCAGGACGTCGAGATGGAAGAGTCCGCCACCGTCCAGTCGGAGGCGGATGCCACCCATGCCAGCGCCGAGGAAGATGCGGCAGCCAGGGCCACCACAGAAGATGCAGCAGCCAATGCCAGCACTGACAACACTGCCTCCTCCACATGATTTTACCTGCATACTTTTCACTTGCACATTTATCAGATCCCCGGAATGCCGGGAGCATATGTATCAGACTTATTTATGCATTTCTTGCTACTCAATTTTATTTCCACACATTATCTTCAATTTAGTCATTTTGAGCAGCCCTGGCTCGATGCCGGGTTGCGTTTCCATGCGAGTCCCCGAGTTGCGTTTCTTATTCACTCTATCTTTTCATCTCTGCTCTACCTGCAACTTGTTGCTTTTTTGGTATTCGAGTCACAAGAATCAAAGAGTAGAGCTGCAAATATTTGGCCACTTAGGAACAATCATAGTAACGCAGCCCACCATCTAGCCGAGAAGACAGAACAGAGAACAACAGTAACAAAACACTCTACTCGGTTCCTGCACTTTTTCTTCCTTAGCGATTTTCGTGTGCTCATTGACCTTTTGCTTGTTCTCTTGCTTGCCATGAAGCCGGGTTTCGGACAGCAGCAGAGTCGAAGAGTTGGCATATAGGTTTAAACACAGTACTCAATATGCTTATGAGTTCCGAAGTGGAGCAACCGAATAGACAAAGGGTAAAGCCGAGTAAAAACACTTAGAAAAATTTTGGACGAGGGCAGTCCCCGAGAACAATTTCAGATTGCAGGGTAGAATTTCAACTCGGATAAGAGGGTACATACACATCTTTGCTTACGAATGAAAACGACGGAGTAGAGCTACATTCCAAGGGCGCTTGGTTTCCTCTCCAGCTTTATCTGCCCTGTTCGCCTGCGATGGGCGCACATCTACAAGGTAGTACGCATCATTGTGCAGCGCTTTGCTCACAATGAAAGGCCCTTCCCATGAAGGAGACAACTTGTGCATCCCGGTTGTGCGCTGCACAAGCCTAAGGACCATGTCTCCTTCTCGGAAAACCCTTGGGTTCACCTTTCGGCTATGATAACGCCGCAGGTTTTGCTGGTAGATAGCCGAACGTGACAGAGTCAGCTCTCTTGCTTCTTCAAGCAGGTCAACGTCGTTTTCTCGAGCTTCTCTCGCCTCCACCTCAGTGTAGAGGGCTACTCGGGGGGAGTCATGCTCTAAGTCTATTGGCAACACGGCCTTAGCCCCGTATACCAAGAAGAATGGCGTGTAGCCGGTTGACCGGTTAGGGGTAGTCCTTAGACTCCACAATACCGCTGGCAACTCTTCTAGCCAACACCCAGGTGTTTTCAGCAACGGCTCAATCAGCCTTGGCTTTATGCCTACCAGTACCATTCCATTTGCTCTCTCAACTTGCCCATTGGAGGCAGGGTGCGCGACTGACGCAACGTCTAGTCGGATATGCTTATCTCTGCAGAATCGCACCATTGCCCCCTCTGCGAAGTTGGTACCGTTGTCGGTGATGATGCTGTGCGGGTAGCCATATCTCATGATCACATCCTTCACGAACTTCACAGCTGTGACCCCATCGCATTTCCGAATAGGCTTCACTTCAATCCACTTGGTGAACTTGTCCACCATGACCAAGATATGTGTCATATTTCCTTTAGCCGGCTTGAAGGGGCCAACCATATCCAAGCACCAAACAGCAAACGGCCATGTGATAGGAATTGTCTTCAACTCGGAAGCGGGCATGTGAATCTTACTTGCGAACATCTGGCAGCCATTGCACTTCCTCACAATATCTTCAGCTTGCTGTAGTGCAGTGAGCCAGTAGAAGCCATGCCGAAAAGCTTTCTTGACCAAAGCCCGAGATGATGCGTGATGCCCACACTCCCCTTGATGTATCTCCACCAGAATTTCTTCTCCCTCTTCTGGGCTCACACAACGCTGCAGCACGCCAGTGGCACTTCTCTTGTGCAGCACATCTCTGACTATGGTGTAGCCCTTGGACCTTCTCTGAATCTGCCTCGCAGTCACCTCATCTTCAGGTAATGTGCCGTCCCTTAGAAAGGATAATATGGGCATAGCCCAACTCGGTGTCTCCCGTATGGGAAACACTGGTTCGTCCAGTTCCATTGGGACGGGCTCTTGCGGTTGCACAGGAGGAGCAGGAGCGCTTCTTTGCAGCCCAGATCGATTGGCGAGAACTTCTTCAATGAATGCGACAGCCTCTGGGTTGAGGGCGGCAGTCCCCGAGTACGGAGTGGCCGTCCCCGAGTAAGGAGTGGCAGTCCCCGAGTAGGGAGTGGCAGTCCCCGAGTAGGAAGTGGCAGTCCCCGAGTAGGGAGTGACAGTCCCCGAGTAGGGAATGGCAGTCCCCGAGTAGAGGACGGCAGTCCCCGGGTTTCCTGCAGCACTCTCCCAGTCAATCTCCATTGGATCAGATTCCTCACTTGGCAGAGAAGGGACAAATATAGACTCCGAGTTGGGAGAAGGCTTGATGGATGGCTTCCTCAAATGCTCCAAGGCGATTCCCGCCGGGATGGACTGCCGAGAAGATCCCAACTTGGACAACTCATCTGCTGCTTCATTCTCTGCTCGGTGAATGTGCTGGAACTCACAACCCTCGAAGAAACCAGTCATAGACTGCACCAGGAAACGATACGATGCCATGTTGGCATCCAAAGCATCCCAGGTACCCGAGACTTGCTGCACCACCAGATCTGAATCGCCATAGCATATAATGCGCTGCACACCAACCTCCTTTGCTACTCGCAAACCATGCACCACTGCCTCGTACTCGGCTACATTGTTGGATGCCTTGAAATGAATCTGCAGCACATACTTTAGCTGATCTCGCTTGGGTGACGTAAGCACAACACCAGCGCCAAGGCCTTCTTTCACCTTTGAGCCATCAAAGTGCATCTTCCAGTAATTGGAAACTGGAGCAGGAGGTTCATATTGCACCTCGGCCCAGTCCACAAGAAATTCCGCCAGGATTTGCGACTTGATGGCGTCTCTTCTCGCATACGCGGGAGCGTACGCGGCTAGCTCAATCGCCCACTTGGCTACTCTGCCACTCGCCTCCTTGTTGCCCATGATATCCGAGATGGGAGCAGAGCTCACAACTGTGATAGGGTGCTCCTGGAAATAATGCTTCAGCTTCCTGGCGCCCAGGTACACACCATATGTCATCTTCTGGTAATGCGGATAGTTTTGCTTGGAGCTGGACAACACTTCACTGAGATAATATACTGGGCGCTGCACACTCTTGCCTTTTTCTTCTCGCTCCACCACAATCACCACGCTGACTACTCGGTTAGTCGCAGCAATATATAGCAGCATTGGCTCCTTGGGTAGCGGACTAGCCAAGACGGGAGCGCTAGCCAGCATTGCTTTCAGCTCATTGAATGCCACGTCCGCTTGCGGAGTCCAGACAAACTTGTCACTTTTCTTCATCAGCTGGTATAGGGGCAGGGCCTTCTCGCCCATTCGGCCCAGAAAACGGCTCAAAGATGCCAAGCAACCTGTGAATTTCTGCACATCCTTCAATGATCTCGGCAAAGACATGCTCTCAATAGCTTTTATCTTTGAGGGATTGGCTTCAATGCCCCGACTAGAAACTAGAAAACCCAGTAGCTTTCCAGCCGGTACACCAAAGGTGCACTTACTCGGATTCAGTTTCATTTTGTATTTGCGTAGGTTAGCAAAGGTTTCCTCCAGGTCGGCAAGCAGAGTATGTGTTTTATTCGTTTTGATGACAATGTCATCTACGTACACCTGCACATTCTTGCCGAGCTGGTCGTGCAAGCATTTCTGCATGCATCTCTGATAGGTTGCACCCGCATTCCTCAAGCCAAAACACATGACACGATAGCAATAAGCCCCGTACGGGGTAATGAAAGCAGTCTTTATTTGATCAGCAGGATTGAGTGCAATCTGGTGGAAACCAGAGTAGGCATCTATGAAAGACAGCAGTTCACAACCAGCAGTGGAATCGATCACCTGATCGATGCGAGGTAGCGGGAAAGGATCCTGGGCATGCCTTGTTCAAATCAGTGTAGTCGACACACATGCGCCATGCAGTGGCAGCCTTGGGATCCTCCTTCTTCTTCTCGACCATGACCGGGTTGGCTAACCAATCCGGGTGCAGCACCTCCATGATGAAGTTACTTATCAGCAGCTTGGTGATCTGATCACCGATGGCCTTCCTTCTCTCATCTCCGAAACGGCGCATAGCCTGCTTCACTGGCTTGGCGTCAGGACGCACATGCAAAGAGTGCTCAACCAACTCCCTCGGGACTCCTGGTAGATCTTCATTAGTCCAGGCGAATACATCCCGATTCTCACGGAGGAAGTGGATGAGCTCGCTTTCCTATTTCTCCGCCAACCCGGAACCAATGATGGCTACGCAGTCGGGGAACTCGGGGTCGACCTGGACTGTCTTGGTCTCCTTGGCAGCTTGGAAGGCAGTACCATGCTGTGTACTCGGCACACCTTGTGCGCCAGCTTGTGCGGACTGAGCCATGGCCACCACCTCGTACATCTTCTTCTTCTCGGCCTCGATCACCATCGACTCTGCCAGCTTGGAGCTAGCCGAGGCACACTCCATGGACTTCTTGTAGTCGCCAGCGATAGTGATTATGCCATTGGGACCAGGGATCTTCATCTTCAGCTATGCAACATGAGTAGAGGCCATGAACTTGCTCAGAGCAGGCCTGCCGAGTAGAGCATGATAGGGACTCTGGTGATCAACCACTTCAAACTGCAGGCGCTCTGTGCGACAGTTCTCCCGGGTACCGAATAGCACATCTATCCACACTCGGCCAATCGGGTTGCACGAGATCCCGGGCACAATGCCATGGAAGGTGGTCTTGCTGGGCAGCATCATGTTCTCGGCCAGGCCAAGCTTCTCGAGTGTGTCCTTGTACACAATGTTGATGCTGCTGCCGTTGTCGATCAGCACCTTGCTGAACCTCACATTCTTCTCGGGACCCAGGAAAGTAGGATCCAACACCAAGGCATAGGTACCCGGGTTGGGCATCACCTTGGGATGATCTACTCGGGACCACCTGATCTCCTGGTCGCACCAGTACATGTAGTGAGGAACGGCAGGAATCACTGCATTGACCTCCATGGCCCGCCTGTGCTGTGATTGCTTGTCGACTGCCTCAGACGTGAAGATCATATAGCTCTCATGGTGCTCTTGGTACTGGTTGGAGCCATTGCCCCCATTGCTGCCATTGTTGTTGTTGCCCTGATAGTTGTTGTTGTTGCCTCTGTTGTTGTAGTTGCGGTTGTAGTTGTTGTTGTTGTTGCGGTATCTCTCGTTGTTGAAGTTCTGGTTGGCTCCTAAAGCCACTTGGTTCACATTCTCTCTTCTCGGGTACACTGGCGGCCGAGCTGCGGGTGCGCGAGTAGGCTGAACAGTGGCATTGGCGGCTGGCAGGGGAGGAGGAGGAGGCAAGCCATCACTCTTGATCACATCCCACCATTCGCATTGCCGAGTAGTATGGTTCGCAGGCCTTGAGGGGTGGTGAGTGTGAAAGCTGCATGGGCCATCCTTCATGTCATCAAAGACAAACTTCTTCGGCTGCTCGGAGTTACCGCTACCCGACTGAGGAGTACAGAACGGTTTCTTGTTGCCCTGGCCCTGGTTCTGGTTCTGCCCGTAGGCTCCAGCAGGTTTCTGCCTTTGGCCACCACCGCCTCCGACATTCACTGCATTCACCTCTTCAGGATCATACCGAGTATCTACTCGGCGCTTGTTGCGGAACTCGTTGTGCTTGCTGCTGTTGAAGTTTCTTCTCGGCTCAGAGGAGTCCATCAGTGGCTGAGTGGGATCACCGAGTGCGTACTGATCCGCAATCTTGATGGTCTCTGCCAGAGTGTTCGGCATCTCCCTCTGCAATCTCTGCCAAAGCATACTGCCATGTCGGCAACCCTGCGCGAACCAGGTAATGGCCTGTGCCTCATTCACACCCTCACAGGTGTTCCTCAAGGTGCTCCACCGAGTAAGGTACTCGCGGTCTGTCTCGTCTTCTCGCTGCCTGCAAGCTGATAGCTGCTGTGGCCTATTCGGCCTCTTGTACGTGCTCGTGAAGTTGCTGATGAAGGCATCCGAGAAGTCCAGCTAGCAGTTAATGCTGTTCTTGGGCAAGTTGTTGAGCCAAGTGCGGGCTGGACCCTCTAGCATCTGTGGAACATAGCGCACAGCCCATCTTCTGTTGCCATTCGCGATATGGACCGCGGTGACATAATCATTGAGCCAATCTTCAGGCTTGGTGCTGCCGTTGTAGCTCTTGGTGCCTCTTGCAAGCTGGAAGCCCTTCACGGAAGGCTCGTTCATGATGCGCGGGCCAAAGCACTCGGGGCCAGGAGGACCCGTGCTCTCAAGCCGCGCAGACAAGCTGATACGGTCCAGCTGGTGCCTTGCATCTCCAGGCGCCAACACGCGCTCACCAACACGGTCATGAATATCATAGCCAGCCATCTCCATAGCCGAGTAGCCATCATCGTACCTGTCCACCTGCACAGCTGCAGGCTGCTCCACCGGGTTGGCGATTGGTGCCACTGGGCGCGGCTGCTGCCTCTGCCGAGTAGGCTGAGCTACGGGTTGCCGAGAAGAACCTGGACGCGCGGCTTCTCGGGCACGACTTTGAGCTTGATGGGCTTGAGAGCCTGCTCTTGCAGCGTTGTGTTCCTGCCCGGGCTGCTGCGGCACAGCAACCTGTTTCGCGGCAGCAGCCGGGTCATACACCTGCATTTGCCTGTCTCTACCCGAGCGCCCGCTGCGGCTCTTCTCGCGGCTAGGATGCGGAGACGAGGCCTGATCGTTAGATCTAGCCGCGTGCGAGTGAACCACCTGCGAAGCCCCAGCACCCGGGTTGGCCTTCCGGAACTCCTCGTTCTGCCTAGCGGCCTCCAACACCAACTCGTTGAGCCTCTCCTGCTGCCCGAGACGCGCCTCTCCATCCAGGCGCGGCAACTCGGCAGCCACGGCCTCTGCAGCCCTGAGCGTCTTGGCGGGTGTGCTGTACCTTGGCCTTGTGAAGGTGTTCGCGGTGGCGGACTGAGCGGGAACCTCCGCAACCGTTGCCATCTCGACACCCAAGTTGCGCCGAGTGCCGCCTACTCTGCTAGCCCGCCTGGCGACTGGCGTGAAGCCGTGCGCCTTGTTGTACTCGAGCTGGTCTAGGCTCAACTCCAACCTCACCTTCTCCAACTCCGCCTGCTCGGCAAGCAACTCCAAGCGTTGCCGCTCGAGCTGCTCCCGCATGGCTAGAAGCTCGACGTCGGTGGGAGTAGGCATACCAGGTCGCGCAGCCGACGCAGGAATGATCATAGAGGTGGAAGGCGGCAAGTTGCTCTCCCTCTCGTAGGGCCGGTGAGTCCTGCCACCAGCAGGCGGTTCATCCGTCTCCTCGACGACGGCCGCAGCGCCAGTAGCAGCTGCGCCAGTGTTTGCCGCCAACCCCGTCACCATCACCTCAGCGCAGCTCGCAGAGCCGTATGCGGGCCTTCCGCGATCAGCAATCACCGCGGGAGGATCCTCCGCGTCATGCACCATCTCGGGGTACGCGCGGTTGGCGACGGTGGCGACGTAGACGAGGTGAGAGCCGAAGGAGATCACCGAGCCGCCCTCAGGCATGGCCACGCCGCCGAAACAGCCGGCGTTATCGGTGACGAAGTCGAAGGAGCCGAATCTGTGGACAAGGCCACAGACCACGCGCTCCGCTGAAAAAGATCCCGTCCGAACAGAAACTCCAGCCAGCGCCGCTGGTTGCCCCACGGTGGGCGCCAACTGTCGTGGTGGTGTCACGGCAGATGCCATGGGATGGCTAAAGATGTGGGGACGAAGGACGCTGGAGGTGCTCGGGGAGGGATCACGCGACGAGTAGCCGCGTGAGGTACGAAGTAAACACTGCAAACAACACGATCTACCCAGGTTCAGGGCCCTCGTGAGGAGGTAAAACCCCTACTCCTGCCTTTCTTTGTGTATTTTGGTATCTCTCCGAGTAGCCACAGTACAAGGTTCTAGCTACCGAGTAGCCACTCTCCTCTAGATGAAGAACTAGGTCAAGAACTTAGGGTTTCCAGTATGCGATGTGTTCGATCCTGTGTCCGATCCTCACGCTGGAGGCGGCGGGGCACCTTATATACATGGTGCCCAGCCGGATACGTCCAAACATGGACAAGTGTCGACATTGTGTGCACATCGTCCTTCTTCCGGGTTCCCGCTGACAGCTTTGGTTCCTAACCTTGGCTTCATCTGGAAAGTCGTTGGGCAAAACTAGGGGACAGACTGGTATCAGTGTACCTAAGCACAGAGTAGGCCCCCCTTATCCTGCCACGGCCTGCTTCCATGCTGTCACTGTCAGGCAGGCCGGTCCCAGATGAACAGTAGTTCGAATGCTGCCAAGTACGGACCCAGGATACGCGGGATCCTGTGTCAGAACGGCTCCTTTGACTTTCTGGCCCGAGTAGGTTCCCGCCAATTGTTCCCGCCAATTGTACTCGGGCCAACTCTTCTACTCGAACGTAGAGAACTTGAATGATTCTTCCTTCTGGTCATCTTGAGGTGAGACCGAGTAGCAGTCGACCGGGTAGCGGGTACCGGGTAGTCGGCTACTCGACCAAACCTCTCTTCCGTAAGACGCCTTTACCACTTGCCTTTACCCTACTCGGGGGTAACCCCCCGACAAATTTCCCCTCAAATTTCAAATTAAATTCCAAACAACAACCATTTGTAAATTATGGAAATTACAAATCACTCCAAAGATATTGTTTCAAATAAACATGAATTTTAAAAGGCTTTCAAATTGTTTAAGTTCAATTAATCACTTAATTCAAATATTCAATTAAATTCATTTATTTTCCAAAACAGCAACATGAATCAAATATTTTGAAAACAAAAACTTTGCAATGTTGCTGTTGCAATAAACATCCTATAAAAATTTATCACTAAATTTTCCTAACCCAAAAACCTATCTCTTTCTTCCTATTTCTATTTCAGCAAAAAAAAAAGTAACAGAACAAAAAAAAAAGAACAGAGAGGGGTGGGCAGGCCAGCCAGATGGGCTGCGCCCACCAGCCCACCACACCCCCCGGCCCGCTTACCGTTTCGCGGTCGTCTCCCTCCCGTACGGCGCGCATCCGACGTGTCCACGTCGCCGTACGGCGAGCAGAACGGCCAGGAGGCGATCACCTCCTCCTTATAAGCCCTAGGGTTCCCCCTCGGTGCCCTAGACCACCTACTCCACCCTCTCCCTCTCTCCCGCCGTCGCCATCTCCCTCCTTTCCCTCTGTCACAGCCTCTCTGCAACCACACCGGCGCCACCCCGTCTGAATCCATGGCGATTGCCGCCGTTCCCGTGCCCCACCTTCCACGCTAGCCACGGGGATCAGCCCCCCCGTACCTCCGTCTACCTCTTGGAAACCTCAGCGAGCCCGGAGACCTCCTGCTTCCACGCCGCCGTCCTCGACTTCGTCGCCGGCCACTCTGCACCGAGCCTCTGCCACGGCGACATCGCGAGTGAGCACACCGTTCCCTTCCCTCTCCTGTTCCTTCTCTGCTGCACGCACGCGCGCATCCACAGCAGCACGCACTCGCGGCAGCGCAGCGCAGCACGCGCACGGCAGCTCGCCGCCGGCGATTGCTGTCAGTCAGGTTCAGTTAGTGCGCATGTTCTCGTCAGTTTCAGTTAGCTAGCAGAAACTGAACCTAATCCTAGCTGCGTCCCCTATACTGACAAGGAACGAGCAGCTACCGCAGTGGTAGCACACAGCGAGCGCGCGCAGCAGGCGCGGGTTCGAGCCCTGCGCTCGCGAATAAAACCCACCTTTTTTTCGCTAGGGTGCTGACAGGCAGGCCCCCCTGTCAGCGACCACTGCTGCCACGCGGGCCACCGTAGCCCAGGGGCCCTCTGTCAGTGGCTGTAGCTAGCCACTGCGGAGTGGAAAATGTTTTTCTGCCTTTTCTTTTTAAAATCAAATCCTTTTCTTTTTACAGATTGGTCCCAAATTTTAAAATGCTAATAACTTTTAATTCCTAAATCAAAATCATGCAAATAAAATATGTTTGCTGAACCAAATTAAATTCTCTACCTATTTAAAACATTTGTATTCTGTTTTGAACATTTCAAATGCATTCAAATTTCAAATTCAAACAAATCATCTTAATTTTGGTTAATTCCATAAATAATTCAAACTTAATTCAAATCACACAAATAAAATATGTTTTCCATGCCATTTTGAACAACCTTTTCAAATATAACTTTTGTTTCATGTTTTGAATAATTAAAATTGCTTAACTAATTTAAACCTTGTTTAAATCATTTAAATTTGCTAAATTCATAACTTGCTTAAATTAAATTATTTTTGAACATATAAAATATGTTTTCAAACTAGAAAAGTATAAACTTTTCAAATATGAATTTGGGTTAATGATTTGAACAAATAAAAAATTCAAATAAATTCATACTTGAATTTAATTCATTTAAATCTTGTTTAACTTGTTTAATTCATAACTAATTCATCTTAATTCCTTTTTCAATAATTGAAACATGTATTCCACCTAAAATTTTGTGCTCTTTCCAAATATAAACTTTGTTATCTGTTTTTGAACATTAAACTTGGTGAAAACAACAAATGCTTGTGTGACACCTTTAAGAAGCACATTTTTCATAACTTAATAAACAAATTCCCAAACTTGGTAAACCTTATTTCTAATTGTTTCTATTGTTGTTTTCTTATTGTTTTCATCATCCATGCATCATGCTAATTCACTTTCACATGTTGGTTAGTTGTAAAACAATTATTTCAACCTTAATTCATGGGCTTTCCATATGCAATCCAAATTGCATATGGGTCCATTTAATTATGTTATGTTACCATGTCAACTAGTTTATTTCTATGCATCAATTAAATGGCCATGCATCATCCCATGATTGTGCACTATGCCATGTTATTGATTGTTTATCTCTCTGCGTTGTTTGTTTGCTTCTTCTCGGATAGACGACGACGTTGAGACAGACGATACTTACGACACCCCTTCTGAGGATCTAGCTCAGTACCAGGCTGCTGAGTTTGCAGGCAAGTATTCACTCACATGAACCACTGTGTTCCTTTCAACATTGGTTACCGATACTTTCCGTTGTCTATTTCTTCTAGCCCTATGAATCGTTGCTTCTGTTCGATCCTATCACATGTTACCCTTTAACCCTGATATAGTCTCACCTCCACACCTATAACCCCATTGTTTGTTGCTCGTGTCTTACTAGCATGCTTAGGGTTGTTTCTGCTCGAGTCTGTTACCCGTTACTTTCTGTTACTATATTTCTATTATGTTCTGGGGCTCGATGTTAAACAACAACCTGTTAATTTTGAGGTAATAATAATTTGCTGATAAGGCACCGGCAGGAGGCCCGGCGTGGTTTTGAGGCCTGCTAGTGTCGACCCTAATTAGGAAAAGGGTCTTGTCTACTGATCCATGATGAGCGCACTAACCGCATGTGGGAAGCGTGTATGGGCGCCCCCCTCAATTTGATTCGATTTGCATCTCGTCCAAATCGCCACAATTAGTTCGGGCTTTCCATTTGATGCACGCATATGCAGGTACGAACCCGAGGCCAGGGTGGAAATTTTTGTAGTCGGCATTTAGGGCGGCGTGGTCTTAGAGTGCTATGAGGGTCCCCGTTTCTTCGTGGGGCTCGATTAGCCGCGCACGCACATCACGTGGTTCTTTGGGCTTGACGCGAAGAAGAGTTGAGTTGTGTAGAGTGCCTCGCTTGGTGGGTTTGATTCCCGTCTGGCGGGATATTCTTACGTGTACGGCCAAATTGGTGCACCCCTGCAGGGATAAATCTTCTCGAGAAGCCGTGTTTTCCGCGGTTATGGTTAACTTGGTGAAAGTACTGGCTAACAAGTACTCAGAACAACTTACACCTAACTAATGATAACTTGCCTAGTAATAGTCTTATTGACACAATAACTTGACCCATCATTAATCCAACTGTGTGAGTTATCCTCGGATTGCTTCTTTGGATAAGGGGCGAGATCCAGGATGGGTTTGTTTGGAGTTAGTCGTAGTTGGTTACGATACGCTAACTTATCTCCTTTCTGTTAGCCGGAAGTTGTAGTATGTTCCGTAGTTGGTTAGTGCAGCCAGCTGCCGCATCTTTTGTATTACCCCTTTTCCCCGTTGAACCCAAAGCATCTGTGCTTGATGTTGTGGGGTACATTTTGGTGAACTGTGAGTCTTGCTTGCCAGTACGTTTATGTACTGACCCCTTTGGGGCTGTGGTTTCCGCAGACTACGCTTACGAGGATCCCCGTGATGGCTACTACGTGGAGTTTGACGAGGCTGCTGACGAGTAGATAGCGGACCCGGGCAGGATCCGAGACATCGTGGATGGGCTCCGTCTTTTCGTTTCCGGCTTCTTAAGCCTATTTGGATCTTGTCTGTACTCAGACATTTTGGATGCTTCCGCTGTGTTGTAATGATGATATGTTGGGACATGTGTCCTCTGGATGATTGTATTTGCTATCTCTGCTCTAGTGAGAGCTATTTGCAACTTATTTCTATTTATTTGTGTCTTAGAGATATGTTGTGCTATCATTCTGTTAAACGCCGTTGACGTACCATGTGTGTATGGTATGAAGTAGGTCAATGGTAGTATCTTGATTTCTATGGGATGGTTTACGTAGACGATGAACAGTAGGGGTTGGTCGTCACACATACGTGTGTTGGCCTACTCGTAAGAGATGCGGGTGCCGGTAAGCCCCGTAATCCAATCAACTACTGTTTAACGGAACTGCGAGTATCCTCTAGAAGTCCGGGTGCGACAGGAAACGACTGTCGCTGGTGAGTCCAAGATGCCTAAAACCGAGGAGGAGAAAGTCCTCATTGTGCCTAACGACATTGAGTAAGTTACTATACTAATTTTGAAGACGCCATTTCATTTATATCAAAACAATTTGACATGTACTAATGTTTGATTATTCTGCAGCAACTGTACCTTTCCAGCGGGAAGCCGTGTTCCTAACACTTTGCTTCAAGCTCTGATTAGGAAGTACTGGCCGGGCTTATACACTGTGGTCCCCAACGACGAGAATAAGCTAGCCCACCATTGGGTAGACTATGAGGCCGCCGATTGCCCAGGCTTCGGGACAACTGTTGACGTCGTGATCAACACGTTCTGGGTAAGGCAAGGTTTTCCAATCACGTTCATAGTTGATGCCCCCACCATGCTAACTCTTTACTCTCACAATCTTTTTATGCATGTTTACAGAGATTCTTTAGGGTTCTTCCGGAGTATCAGGACTCGGCGAACAAGACTGTGTGAGGGGCATGTAAGAAGCTGACACGACAACAGTTCTACAATGTAAGGCATAACGTCATGAATCAATTCAGTTCTGAGAAGTTCGGCAAGACGGCGCCGAAGCATGAGAATGTGATTGCAAAGCCTCCGATGACTTTGGAAGATTACATCGCGGTAAGTCAAAATTGTCAATGGTATCATATGTTGCCGCAAACTGCAATTTGTATTATCTTTTCTTCAAAATGAGTCTTGAATTTTTCAGGTTATGCCCCAGTGGACCGATGGTAAAGAGGACGCATGGGAGGCGTTGGTGGCAATATGGCTCGGGCAGAACGAGGAGTTCAAAGCCATAAGCGAGTGGAACCAGGCAAATCACGGCCACGAGGGGACACACTGTGCGGGAGCCCGCAACCATGCTCGCTTCAAGGAAAAGATGGTATATACATACATCGAACAACATGCATTTATTCCCGTCATGTTTCTATCTGGTATGCATAACATTTCTTTTGCGATGTAGGAGTCCATCATAGGGAATGCCCTCTTACGGACATGGAAGCATGGGAGAAAATGAGGATCAAGAGGCCTGATCCATCCAAGCCTCAACCTCGCTTCCGGAGTAATTTGGCAGCGCCAAGGAGGACAGAGATAGGTACTGCATGGCGTTCCAGGGTTTTCATCCGTGGGTGGATAACCCTATTCAGCAGGAGACCGACGTGAGGGCTTTGGTCGTGAGCGGGCGCGGCAGGGAGCATGGTCGTTTGCGCTGCCTTGATCAGGTGATCCCGCGTACTCCCGAGTTGAGCCTCACGCGTATCAAGGCCACCCTCACCGCCGACGGCCCCGCTGTCCCTCCTCCTCGACGGACTTCCCGAGCTCGCGCCGAAGTAAGTTTTTCTCAATCTCATTTTCTTTTTGACATTTCTTCCTTAGTGACTAAATTGACGAAATTCAACTTACATCGAGATTCATTTTTCTTGATATTGTAGTCTTCTTTCGGTGAGGCCTTCGATGCCGTTATGGCGGAGTACGCCGTTGCGTATCAGGACTGAGCGCAGAAGAGAGGGGCCTATGACGCCTGGGAAGAGCTGCGCGATGCTGTAAGTTTCACCCTTTTCATTCTGCAAATGATGACAAGTACTATTTTCTGCAAAGCCTAGCATCAAAACTATCTTGTAGGCGGACGAGAGGTTTTATGCCACTGGAGAGCGGGTCCCATTACCAATTTCACGACCACCTAGGCCTGGGCTGCCGCCACCGTTTCCATCGAAGGAGGACTTTACTCGCATAGGCTACCCGATGACACCGGTAAGTTATATGTCAAACCAGTTGTTACCGTTGTCATGTGTCTGCCAAGTTGCTAACTTCTGCTAAAAAATGCATGTAGGGATCGGGACACTCCGGGGCTACTCCCTTTGGCCGTGCTGATGGCTAGCCAAGTCGCATGATCACACCGTTTCATCACGCTCCGGGTGCATCGCCGAGTCCGTCGCGCGAGATCGATGCCCGTGGTACTCCCTCGCCGAGTTCCGCGCATGGTTCGACGACGGGCAACAAACGCAGAGCGTCGCCTATTCTCACTCGGTCCGAGATGGGGACATCGAGCTCTCGCGAGATCTAGCTAGGATGATTGAACTTTGTATGCACTATCGATATTGCTCGGATGATGTTTGGATGATTTTGTGCTTTGTATGATGTTTGAATGATATGCATATGACGTGTGCATGTTGTTTGTGTTATTTCTATCATGTTTTTAATTTTTCTGCAATTTAAATCGTATGAAAAACCCGCCCGAAACAGCACAGGAAAGCACAGGAAAAAAAAACAATCTATACGCCGACGGCATAGCCGTCGGCGTCTCCGGAGCGCATGGCCCATAGCCCGACGGGTATCCCGTCGGCGTCTCTGGAGCAACGGCCCAGCGCGCGGCCCAGGAAGCGATGCGTGGCCGATAGGCCGACGGCCCGGCCGTCGGCGTCGGTGTCGTGCGCGCCATCCGTTACGGAGTGCCTGTAGGGCCCACGTACTCGATGCGCCGACGGTTACTTCATACGCCGACGGGGCAGGTCATTCGCCGACGAGGCAAGAGGCCGACGGGCGGTCGCCGACGACCACCGTTTGGGAACATGTACGTCGACGGGGAACGGGGAGACGCCGACGGTGGCCCCCCGTCGGCGTATCTACGGCGTCCTGTAGTGGAGAGAATTGAAACTTATGGCCTTCATAATTATTCATAAAAACAATTTTCGCAGAAGTAAAAACGGGCGCGGGAAGACGCGCCTTTTCTTTCTAGTACTGTCTAAACATGATGGCATAGTAAAGCCACAGTAATAACAAGTCGGACACACATTCCTTCATCGTAGGGTAGAGGCGGATCCACCTAACTTACCGTCAAGATCGCACGCTTCACGTTGCTTGTACCTGTGAGGAAAGATAAAGACTCCCTCGAGACCCCGTTGAGGGGAAAGAAGAGTGTTTGAAGTTAAGTCCAGAGGTACATAAAGTGTTTCCTCGTAACATAATTCAACAAAGCTCCTTCAATCAATGTCGCTTTACTGGAGTGGAGGGGCAGTATCAAAGGAGAGAAAATCGGGTAGTGACAGTCAATCCTGGAGGAAGAATTCTGAGAATGTGGAAGGGGATGGAAGTAAAGCGAAGCTGCTGAAAGAAACCTCAGAAGAGGTCACATCACCGTTGAAGGGAACATCAGATAAAAAAGTGGATGGTGCGCAAAAGAAACTTTCTTTCACTGATATGACTACTGATCAGGAGAAGAAGGCGGATGGAGGGAAGATCCCAGAGGCTGCCAAATTAAGTGATAGGGGGGGAGAGAAGAGGACAGAAACATCCCAGCCTATGCATGGGGGTGCTGTCGTGGCACAAGCTGAGATAATGCATGTGATCCCTCTTCCCCAAGGGGAAGAGGTGAATGGAAAGCAAATACAGAAAACACCAAAAAAATTCAGAAGAAAGGAGAGGAAAACAGTGTCAGAGAAAATGGAGAGGAACACAAATTTGGGTGCCAAGAGGGATGCAAACCAGATGGATATAGATACAGAGGTGGAAGTGAAAAACAAAAAAAAGCTAAGGGTGATGAAATTTTCGTAAATGTTGGAGCGGGGCTGTCGGAATAGCTCCGCGTGTTCCAATGAGAATTGGAGCTTGTAATTGACGGGGTTTGGGGAATGGCCCGACAATTGATGCTCTTCTAGAGTTCCAGAGGAAGGTGGACCCTGACATCCTCTTTCTGTCCGAAACAAAATTGGATAGTGAGAGAATTGATTGGTTTAGGTGGAAGCTTGGGTTAATTAGTTTTGCGAGTGAAAGACTGTCAAGGACAAAGTGGTGGTTTGGCCCTGTTTTGGAGAAGCAACATCAATCTCAAAGCAGGACTAGTGTCAAAATATCATATTGATGCTGAGATCACGGAACCTGATGGTTTTAAGTGGAGGTTTACAGGAATCTACGGTGAACCTAGACTTGAGGACAGAGAAGCAACCTGGAGACTGCTTAGAACTATTAAGCATCACATCAACTTGCACTGGCTGTGTGCAGGCGATTTCAATGAGATCTTGTTCCATAGTGAGAAGGAAGGTGGGGTGGCTCGACCCCAAATTTACATGGACCGTTTCAGCAAGCTTTGGAGGACTGCAACTTGCATGATTTAGGGTTCATGGGTGATCCTTTCACCTGGAGTAATAATAGCCGGGACACGGGGACGTACATATGTGAGCGTCTTGACAGAGCGGTGGAGTGCCCGGAGTGGTTTAATCGCTTCCCAGGATACAGAGTTGATAACACTGAGTATAGAAGATCTGATCACCGGCCCCTGTCCATCCATCTCAATCATCAGAGAGTAAATAATCAAAGTGGCAAGAGGGAGTGTGCGGGATTCAGATTTGAGGAAAATTGGTTAAGTGAGGAAATGTGTGGTACCATTGTGGAAAATGCTTGGTGAAGGGAGACAATCGACCCCCTCGTGTCGACTTCTGCTGCTCTGAAGGGGGTGGCGGGTGATCTGAAACACTGGAGCAAAACCTCGTTGGGAAACTTGGAACAACGGATTGCGCGGCTGAAAAATATGCTGCATTATAAGCTAGAGAAGCTGGAGGAACAACGTAACATGTATTGGAAACAAAGATCCCTGTGGAATGGCTCTCGAAAGGGGATAGGAACACAAAATATTTTCACTCTTATGCATCTACGAGAAAGAAAACAAATAGAATTAAGAGGCTGAAAAAGGATGATGGAGGCGAAGTGGTGGAGGAGGCGGAGATGGGGGCGGTGGTCACTAACTATTTTTGAAACCTTTTCACTTCTGTTTTAGGTACTCGCATGCAGGAGTTGCTCCAGGAGGTGACCCCGCGCGTCACTCCGGAGATGAACGACTCGCTCACGAAGCCTTTCTCCCCGGAGGAGGTGAAAACAGCTCTCGATGGCATCGGTGATCTCAAAGAACCGGGGCCGGATGGCTTGGATGCATTATTCTACAAGACTTATTGGCACCTGATTGGGGAGAAAGTGACTACGGAAGTGATCCATGTGCTGAATGGAGGGGATATCCCGGAGGACTAGAACGAAACCTGTGTAGCTCTGATACCGAAAGTGAAGACACCAGAGAGGCTAAAGGATCTGCATCCCATAAGCCTTTGCAATGTCATTTAAAAATTGGTTTCCAAGGTTCTGGCAAATAGACTTAAACACCTGCTCCAGGAGATCATTGCTCTGAATCAAAGCGCCTTTGTTCCAGGATGTTTGATTACAGACAATATTCTGCTGGCTTATGAAGTGACACATTTCATGTGTAATAAGAGAAGTGATGCTGAGGGTTTTGCAGCCCTAATGTTGGATATGAGTAAAGCGTATGACAGGGTTGAGTGGGAGTTCCTGGAGGCCATGATGAGGAAGATGGGCTTTGACGAAGAGTGGATCCATGTAGTTATGAGGTGTTGTTCTACTGTTAAGTACATATTTCGGTTCAATGGAAGCCTTACAGAGGAGATTGTTCCGGAGAGAGGGCTCAGACAGGGGGACCCAGTATCTTTTTCTCCTTTGTGCGGAAGCCTTCTCTTGTTTACTCAATAGTGCCGAGCAGGATGGTAGATTGGGGGGGGGGGGATCAAAATACACCAAAATGCTCCGAGTTTTAATCAACTTTTGTTTGCAGATGACTCGTTAATCCTCCTGAAAGTTTTAGAGGATAGTTCTCATCATCTGCAAAATGTGCTATCACTTTATGAGGAATGCTCGGGGCAGACTATCAACGTTGAGAAGACGTCGATTATGTTCAGTAAGAATACTCGAAATCGAGACAAGCAGACAATGATGGAGCAACTCAGACTGAGCAGGGAGAGTTGGAACGAGAGATATTTGGGCTTACCTGTTCACGTTGGACAGTCGAAGATGGCGGTGTTTAGCTATCTAAAGGGTCAAATTTGGCAGAGAATTCAAGGGTGGAAGGAGAATATGTTGACGAGAGCGGGGAAAGAACTATTAATCAAAGCCATTGCACATGCTATTCCCACCTTTGCCATGTCGGTGTTTGATTTGACAAAGGGTCTGTGTGATCATATTTCATCTATGGTGTGTAGGTTCTTTTGGGCCTAACAGGACAACGACCATAAGATACATTGGCTGTCTTGGGAGAAGTTGTCGAGTTCAAAGAAAGAGGGAGGGCTGGGATATAAAGATCTTCATACTTTCAATATTGCTATGCTCGCAAAACAGGGGTGGAGGATGTTGAATAACCCTAATTCTCTCTGTGCAAGAGTACTGAAGGCCAAGTACTTTCCTGATACTGACATTCTACATGCTGAGCTAAGAGAAGGGATGTCTTACACGTGGCGTAGCATTGTGAAAGAGATTGATCTTCTCAAGAGTGGTGTGATTAGAAGGGTGGGGGATGGGTCGACAATCAACATCTAGTCTGACCCATGGCTTCCCTGAAACTGGTCTCGCTGCCCTATTACTCCAAGGGGGATGTCGCACCCGGACTTCTAGAGGATACTCACAGTCCGCTAAACAGTAGAACAAATGGCTTACGGGGCATACCGGCACCCGCATCTCAATATGAGCAGGCCAACACGTAAACGTGTGACAACCATTCTCTACTATCCATCGTCTGCATAAACCATCCCATAGAAATCCGACTACTTCCGTTGACGTACTTCATAACATACACACATGGTACGTCAACGACATTTGAACAAGTGATATCACAACATATCTCTAGGACACAAAAGATTGAAATAAGTTGCAAATAGCTCTCACTAGAGCAGAGGTAGCAAATACAATCATCCAGAGGACACATGTCCCAACAATTCATCATTACATCACAGCGGAAGCATCCAAAATGTCTGGGTACAGACAAGATCCAAATAGGCCTAAGAGGCCGGAAACGAAAAGACGGAGCCCATCCACGATGTCTCGGATCCTGCCCGGATCCGCTATCTACTCGTCAGCAGCCTCGTCATACTCCACGTAGTAGCCACCATGGGGATCCTCGGAAACGTAGTCTGCGGAAACCACAGCCCCAAAGGGGTCAGTACAGACAAGTACTGGCAAGCAAGACTCACAAGATACCAAAGTGTACCCGGCAACACCAAGTACAGATGCTTTGGGTTCAACGGAAGAATAGGTGATACAAAAGTGCGGCAGCAGGCTGCTCTAACCAACTACAGAAACACGCTACAACTTCCGGCTAACAGAAGGGGATAAGATAGCGTATCGTAACCAACTACCACCAACCTCAAACAAACCCATCCTGGATCTCGCCCCTTATCCAAAGAAGCAATCCGAGGATAACTCACACAGTTGGATTAATGATGGTTCAGGTTATTGTGTCAATAAGACTATTACTAGTCAAGTTATTATTAGTTAGATGTAAGTTGTCTAATCCTTGTTAGCCAGCCCTATCACCAAGTCATCCATAACCGCGGACAACCACGGCTTCTCGAGAAGATTTAACCCTGCAGGGGTGCACCAATTTGGCCGTACACGTAAGAATACCCCACCAGACGGGGATCAAACCCACCAAGCGAGGCACTCAACACAACCCAACTCTTCTTCGCATCAAGCCCAAAGAACCACGTGTTGTGCGTGCGCGGCTAACCGAGCCCCCACGAAGAAAAGGGGACCCTCATAGCACTGGAAGACCACGCCGCCCTAAATGCCGACTACAAAAGTTTCCACCCTGGCCTCGGGTTCGTACCTGCATATGCGTGCATCAAATGGAAAACCCGAACTAAGTGTGGCGATTTGGACGAGATGCGAATCGAATCAGAGTTGCGGGGGGCGCCCATACACGCTTCCCACATGCGGTTAGCGCTCTCAACATGGATCCAGAGGACAAGAACTTTTCCCGAGTTCGACACTAGCAGGCCTCAAAACCATACCCAGCCTCCTGCCGGTGCCTTATCATCAAATTAGCATTACCACATACATTAACAGGTTGTTGTTTAAACATCGAGCCCCCAGAACATAATAAATATGGTAACAGAAATAACGGACAGCAGACTCGAGCATAAACAACCCTAAGCATGCTAGTAAGACACAGGCTACAAGCAATGGGGTTATAGGTGTGGAGGTGAGGCTATATCAGGGTTACAGGATAACATGTGATAGGATCGAACACAAGCAACGAATCTTAAGGCTAGCAGAATAGACAACGGAAAGCATCGATATCCAGTGTGGAAAGGACACAATGGTTCATGTGAGTGAATACTTGCCTGCAAACTCAGTAGCCTGGTACTGGGCTAACTCCTCAGAAGTGGTGTCGTAAACCTCGTCTGTCTCAGCGTCGTCGTCTAATCGAGAAGAAGCAAACAAACAACGCAGAGAGACAAACAATGAATAACATGGCATAATGCACAATCATGGGATGATGCATGACAATTTAATTGATGCATCAAAGGTAAGCTAGTTGACATGGTAACATAATTAAATGGACCCATATGCAATTTGGATTGCATATGGAAAGCACCATGAATTAAGGTTGGATTAAATGATCTACAATTAATCAACATGTGAAAGTTGTTTAGAATGATGCATGGATGAGGAAAACAAAGAGAAAACAACAATAGTTTCAATTTGAAAAGGTGTTTTACCAAGTTTGAAATTTTATTTATTAAGTTATGAAATTTTGGCTTCTTAAAGGAGTTACACAAGCATTTGTTGTTTTCACCACTTTTAATTGTTCAAAATAGATAACAAAGTTCATAATTGGAAAGAACACAAAATTTTAGGTGGAATACATGTTTCATTTGTTGAAAAAGGAATTAGAATGAATTGATTATGAATTAAACAAGTTTAAACAAGATTTAAATGAATTTAAATCAAGTATGATATTATTTGAATTTTTATTTGTTCAAAACATTAAATAAAATTCATATTTGGAAATTTTATACTTTTTTGGTTTGAAAACATATTTTATATGTTCAAAAAGAAATTAATTTGACCAAGTTATGAATTTAGCAATATTAAATGATTTAAACAAGGTTTAAAATTATTTAACCAATTTTTTAATTATTCAAAACATGAAACAAAGTTTATATTTGGAAAGGTGGTTCAATTTGGCATGGAAAACATATTTTATATGTGACATTTGAATTAAATTTGAATTAGTTATGAATTTAACCAAATTTGTAATGAGGTGTTTGAATTTGAATTTTGTAAACATTTGAAATGTTCAAAACAGTAAACAAATGACTTAAACATGTAGAGAATTAAATTTGGTACAGAAAACATATTTTATTTATATTATTTGGATTTGAAATTCACAAGTTAGTTCAATTTGAAATTCAGGGACCAATCTGTAATAAACATGGACTGGATTTAAAAAGAAAAAGGGGCCAGATTTGGTTTCCACCTCGCAGTGACCCAACCTGGGCCACTGACAGCGGGCCCTGGCCACCGTGGCGCTTAGGTGGCGGTGTGTGCGTGCTGACTAGGCTCGCAGAGCCACAGACAGGTGGGCCTGGGCGAGGGATTTATTCCCTAAAAAGATTGCGCGCGGGGGGCTCGAACCCACGACCTCGCGGGTGTGTGCGCTGCGCGGTGCCACTGCGCTGTGCTCGATTTCTTGTCAGGTTAGGGGGGCGTGGGGATATAATGTTCAGTTAGCTGTTAACTGAACCTGAACAAAAATTCAGTTAACTGAATCTCTGACGGAGGCGGACGGCCGCCGGCGGTGAGCGGCTCGCTGCTGCGGCGTGCTCGTGTGCGTGCAGGGGGCGTGCTTGCGCGTGCAGAGAGGAGAGAGAGGGGAAGTAACGAGGTGGTGCTCACCGGGGAAGGGAGGAGGAGCAGGTGATCGTGCTCGGTGCGGGGAGGTGGCCGGCGACAGCGAGGTGGACGGCGGCGACAATCCCGGGCTGCTCGTGCCCCTCCCTGGACACGAGGAGGACGAGGACGGCACGGGGGTTCGTTTCCCGCAGCTACCCAGCTCGGAGGGACCCCATAGCTCCGACGATCACCGGAGATTTGTGCGGTGGTGGTTCGGTGGAGGTGCAGAGACAGAGAGCTGCAGAGGAGGGAGGAGGGAGAGATAGGCGACGGCGGCGAGAGAGAGAAAGGAGGAGGAGGTTAGGGCAGAGGGAGGAGCTCGTGCGGCTAGGTTTTAAGGAGGGGAAGGCCTGCGCGCAGCCGTTCCCTCCTCTAAAGGTTGTTTTTCATACTTGGGATGTTACAAAACGCCCCCCCCCCCCATGAAGGAATCACGCCCCGAGATTCCTACTGAGAAGAGAAAAGGTCCGGATACTTCTTGCAAAGATCCTCTTCGGTCTCCCACGTCGCCTCTTTATCGGAATGATGAGACCACTGCACTTTCAAGAACTTGGTGCTCTTGTTGCGAGTTTTACGCTCGGTCTCATCGAGAATTCGAACAGGGTGCTCCTCATAAGATAGATCTTCTTGCAGTTCAATGGAATCATGATCAACTGCACGATCTGGATCTTTGAAGCACCTCTTGAGCTGTGACACGTGAAACACATCGTGCACCTTGGATAGTTTTTCTGGAAGTTCAAGACGATAGGCATTTTCTGCACGCCTTGAGAGAATGTTGAAAGGACCGATATATCTTGGTGCAAGCTTTCCTTTGACACCAAAACGATGAGTGCCTCTGAGGGGTGTTACACGGAGATATGCTTTGTCACCAGGTGCATAGACCATGTCCCCGTGCTTGCTGTCATAGTAGCTTTTCTGACGAGACTGAGCAATCCTGAGATTGTCACGAATGATGCGAACTTTCTCTTCGGCTTCCTTAACAATGTCAGGGCCTAAGAGTGAACGTTCACCAGCTCCAGACCAATTGATTGGACTCCTGCATCTGCGGCCATAGAGAGACTCAAATGGTGCCATGCCTAGGCTTGCCTGGAAGCTGTTGTTGTAGGAGAATTCAGCATATGGAAGACATTCCTCCCATTTCATGCCAAAAGAGAGACCACATGCTCGGAGCATATCCTCGAGAATCTGATTGACTCTTTCGACTTGCCCTTGAGACTGAGGGTGATAGGCTATGCTGAACAGAAGTTTGGTGCCCAATGCTTCTTGAAAGCTTTTCCAGAAATGAGAAGTGAAGATGCTTCCACGGTCTGAGCTTATTTCCAATGGGACACCATGAAGAGGAACAATCTTTGCTGTGTAGAGCTCTGCTAACTGGCTAGCTGAGATTGTCTCTTTGACAGGAAAGAAGTGAGCTACTTTAGTGAGTCGATCAATGACAACGAAGATTGCATCGTTGCCCCTCTTGGACTTTGGAAAACCAGTGACGAAGTCCATTTCAATCATGTCCCACTTCCACTCAGGGATTTTCAGAGGCTGGAGAAGACCGGCTATTTTCTGATGGACTGCCTTAACACGTTGACAAACGTCGCATTCAGAAACGTATTGAGCGATTTCACGTTTCATGCCACGCCACCAATACAGTGTCTTGAGATCCTGGTACATCTTTGTACTTCGAGGGTATATGGAGAGAGGAGTTTCATGAGCCTCCTTGAGAATGACATCTTTGAGACTTTGAACTTGAGGAACTGCAATGCGTCCTTCGAAGAACACAGTTCCCTTGTCATCAATTGAGAAGGACTTAAATTTCTCATTGCCTCCTTTGATGTGTTCTACCATCTTCTTGATTTCAGCATCACGAAGTTGTTCAGAACGAATCTTGTCCTCGAGAGTTGGCCTGGCTGTCAAGTTTGCAAGATAGCCTTGAGGAACAAGACCAAGGTTGAGCTTCTGGAATTCTTCATGAAGAGGAGGTTGGCTTTCCATGATCATGAGATTATTGCAATACGACTTGCGACTGAGAGCATCGGCCATAACATTAGCCTTGCCTGGAGTGTAAGAAATGGTAAGATCAAAGTATTTAATCTTTTCAATCCATCTCCTTTGCCTGAGGTTTAGATCTGGTTGAGTGAAGATGTATTTCAGACTCTTATGATCGGAAAAGATTTCAGTGCGATTACCCAACAAGTATTGTCTCCATTTCTTGAGGGCAAACACAACTGCTGCAAGTTCAAGGTCATGAGTGGGATAATTGAGCTCATGTGCGTTCAACTGACGTGAAGCATAAGCCACAACTTGACGTTCTTGCATAAGAACTGCGCCTAGACCTTGGAGAGAAGCGTCACAGAAAATTTGGAAAGGTTTGGAAGGATCTGGGCCAACCAGAACTGGTGTAGAAGTAAGCTTAGTCTTCAGGAGATTGAAGCTTTCATCACATTGTGGAGACCAAACGAACTTCTTGTCCTTCTTTGTGAGATCACTGAGAGGTTTGGCAATCTTGGAGAAGTTTTGGACAAAACGACGGCAATAGCTAGCCAAGCCAAGAAAACTTCTTACTTGCTTCACCGTCTTTGGAGGTTTCCAATCAACAATTGCTTTAACCTTTTCTGGATCAATGGCTATGCCCTTGGCGGAGATGATATGACCAAGGTAAGCAACTTCTGTAATCCAGAACTCACATTTGGAGAACTTGGCATAAAGACGATGCTCGCGAAGCTTCATGAGAGTGAGACGAAGATGTTCTTCATGCTCTTCCTCGATTTTGAGTAGACAAGAATGTCATCAAGATATACCACAACGAACTTGTCGAGGTATTCATGGAAGACAGAATTCATGAGTCTGGAGAAGGTCGCCGGTGCATTGGTGAGACCAAAGGACATGACGGTGAATTCATATAAACCGTAGCGAGTGGTGAAGGCTGTCTTTGGAATATCCTCTTTTCTGATCTTTATTTGATGGTAACCCATTCTCAAGTCCAACTTTGAGAATATTGAGGCTCCAGCAAGTTGATCAAAAAGATCATCGATACGAGGAATTGGATACTTGTTTTTGATGGTTTTCTCGTTAAGAGGACGATAGTCAACAACGAGTCTCTTTGTGTGATCCTTCTTCGCAACGAACAGAGTTGGGCAACCCCAAGCCGAGGAACTAGGTTGAATGTAACCTTTTTCCATGTACATATCAATTTGTTCCTTCAACAACTTCAGCTCGGGAGTTCCTATCTTGTACGGATGCTTAGAGATTGGAGCAGTACCTGGCTCAAGTTCGATCACGAACTCAACAGCTCTGTCCGGAGGCATCCCTAACAACTCTTCTTGAAAGACGTCAGGGAATTCGCAAACCACCGGAACATTTTCAAGTGAAGGTAGAGGTTTTGCATCGAGGTTGCACAGCTGAATGGAACTTGATTCATTTGGAGAATAGACTATCTGGCCAGAGGGGTGGAACAGAGTTATTGACTTCTGAGCACAGTCAATCCTTGCTTTATTGGCCTTCAGCCAATCCATACCAAGAATGACATCAATGTCAGAATTGCCAAGCAGTATGAGAGAAGCAAGGAATATGTGGCCTCCAATTAGAATTTGATTTTTGTGACTGATCTTGGACGTTTGCATAGTTGCTCCAGGGGAGTTGACCACTAGCGGGGAACCCAAACCAACAAAAGGGAGTTTAATTGCTGTCGCAAAGATCTTTGACATGAAAGAATGTGATGCTCCGATATCAAACAACACTTTAGCTGGACTAGAGTTTACGGTAAATGTACCGAGAACGACGTCAGGAGCTTCCTCAGCTTTGTCGATCTTGACATGATTCACCCTTGCGGTCCTCCCGACAGGCCTGTTGTTGGAGTTGAAGGCCTTAGGCGGGGGAGCGCGCACCATTGCCTGGTTTGTGTTGGGACGAGGTGGTGGTGGAGGTAGCTACCTCTGCGTGCACTTGTCGGCGTAGTTCCCCGTCTGCTTGCACTTGTAGCAAGTGACGACACGAGGAGGCCCTGGCCTTGGCTGCCCCATCGAAGCCCTCTGATCATGCATCTGAGCAGGGTTGGGTGGGCGGGGAGAGAAGCCTGGAGAAGCTTGGGCGTATGGAGCCCGAGTGACAGCACCATTTGGCACCCAGATGCGGTGCTTCTGCGGAGGGGTGGTCATGTTGGAGGAGGAACCACCCTCACGCGAGTGCTTGCGAGACTCCTCGAACGCCTTGCGCCCATTTTCCTCATTGAGAGCGGTGTTAACGAGATCCTCGAAGCTGTTGGCCTTGACGTTGGTGAGGGCATACTTGAGTTCCGGGTTAAAACCTCTGCGGAACCTTGCCATCTTCTTAGCTTCAGTGGACACCTCATCACCAGCGTAACGAGCGAGGCGATTGAACTCACTCTGATAGCCGATGACGTCCAACTTGCCCTGCTTGAGTGAGCAAAACTCTTCACGCATCCTTTCCATGAGACCATCTGGAATGTGGTGCTTCAGGAAGGCTTCCTTGAAACAATTCCACGTGACTGGTATCCCAGTTCTCATGGCCTGGAAGTTCTCCCACCAAGTAGCTGCCTGGCCCTTCAGCAGATAGGAGGCATACTTGACCTTGTCTTCCTCAGCAACGTGAGCAATCTCCAGAGCCTTAGCTATCTCACGGATCCAGTCATCAGCGTCCAGAGGCTCGCGTGTGGCCACGAAAGCTCTCGGACCCAGACTGAGGAATTCCTTGATGCTGACTCGTGGAGCCGTCTGGTTGTTGTGCTGATTAGGCTGAAACTGGGCCATCTGCGCCATGACTTGGGTCATCTGAGTCAACAGCTCCGTGATTGGCGGTGGCTCAGGCGGGTTGTTCGTTGTTGGCGGCATCCTGAATGGAAATGCATTTTAGCACAACAATAGAAAAGGATAGACTTGGAAACCGAAAGAGAGATTATTCCGACGCATGAATAGATAACCAACAGGTACATCATCACATGTTCAAATACATCAGAATATCCAACACACCATAAACGGTTCGAATGCCAAAGGATAACTAAACATAGCTAAGAATGGATACATCGGTACTCCCATGCTCATCACGCATGACGACGGCTAGGAGTACGGCGAGAGGTACGGTGAGGAGCACGCCCACGAAAGTAGGTAGAACGACGATCCACATAGATCTGACGTGGTATGAGAGCGACTATGGGTGTAGTGAAGTACATAGCGTCGACTCCCTGTGCTCCAAAGCGTGGAATCCCACTGTAACCAGCACCGAGGTTGAGGAGTGGACCTCTGATCGGCTCGTAACCTCCAGCATCTGGCAGACGACGACCAACTGGCTGATCGAAACATGCAAAGCGCTCGTCTCCAACAAAGTCTGTGGTGTAAGTTTCCAGACGAGTCAAAGCAAGGTAGAGCTGCTCTCTGACTGAAGCCAACTCCTGAGATAGTGTGCTGGCAACTGCGTCACTGTGCCTCACAAACTGAGCGGTGGTGTGCAGCCTGGAGTTATCATGCTCATAAACATCCAAGTTGTCATAGAGAGTGAAATGAGCTCCCTCCGAAGTGATGTAACCACGGGGGATGTGGCGATAGATAGAATCGTCAAATCCCCAGTAGTCAGCACGAAGGACGGTGAGACTTACATAAGCTGCCTGTTGCACGGCCATATCCACTGTGGAACCTACTGCCTCGTAGCGGTGGACTACGCTCATGCCATCATCTGACAGAATGTAGACGATAGCCTGGTAGTAGGTCTGGTCAAACTCTCGCTGCTGCTCGTAGACCTGGTACTCTGGTGCCCAACGGAACCCCAGAAAAGTGACCATGTCTCTCAGCATCTCCGGATAACCGGCAGTGCTCTCGCAACGAGTCATACGAACCACCTGCGGGTAGAACCTGAGATCCATCTGTAGATGATCGGGGAAGTTTTGATTAGACGCCGGTAGAAGAACTGAAGTGGCAAGCAACAACAAGGTTTCAACGGACGAAAAGGATGTTGAGAAGAACAGGATATCGAAGCAACATTGGGGAAACACGAGACCAAACACTCCTGAGGTACTATGGAAAACCCCATCCGGGCTTCTGAAGGATCAATATCTACTTCTTAAGGAATAGGGGATCTGCTTCCGGGGCTTACACGCCTCCGTTCTCAATCATGAGTAGGCAACATGATAAATCATGTCACAACCACCTCCATTCCTATGGTCTAGTAGATATAACTATCCTAGAGAAACCAGGATACGTGAAACCCTAACTTGAAAGTTTAGGTGAGGAGAGAAAACAACGTTGCACTTCCTTACTAGAAAAGGGAGGGTGGGTGGGGAAAGAAATAAAAGAACAGAATTCCTACTCTCACGTTTCATTTTTCCTATATAGCTACAAAATAGTTTCTAGACTCAACTGCGACCAGTAAAAAGGGATCCTATAGGCAGACAGACTCTGATACCATTTGTCGCACCCGGACTTCTAGAGGATACTCACAGTCCGCTAAACAGTAGAACAAATGGCTTACGGGGCATACCGGCACCCGCATCTCAATATGAGCAGGCCAACACGTAAACGTGTGACAACCATTCTCTACTATCCATCGTCTGCGTAAACCATCCCATAGAAATCCGACTACTTCCGTTGACGTACTTCATAACATACACACATGGTACGTCAACGACATTTGAACAAGTGATATCACAACATATCTCTAAGACACAAAAGATTGAAATAAGTTGCAAATAGCTCTCACTAGAGCAGAGGTAGCAAATACAATCATCCAGAGGACACATGTCCCAACAATTCATCATTACATCACAGCGGAAGCATCCAAAATGTATGGGTACAGACAAGATCCAAATAGGCCTAAGAGGCCGGAAACGAAAAGACGGAGCCCATCCACGATGTCTCGGATCCTGCCCGGGTCTGCTATCTACTCGTCAGCAGCCTCGTCATACTCCACGTAGTAGCCACCATGGGGATCCTCGGAAACGTAGTCTGCGGAAACCACAGCCCCAAAGGGGTCAGTACAGACAAGTACTGGCAAGCAAGACTCACAAGATACCAAAGTGTACCCGGCAACACCAAGTACAGATGCTTTGGGTTCAACGGAAGAATAGGTGATACAAAAGTGCGGCAGCAGGCTGCTCTAACCAACTACATAAACACGCTACAACTTCCGGCTAACAGAAGGGGATAAGATAGCGTATCGTAACCAACTACCACCAACCTCAAACAAACCCATCCTGGATCTCGCCCATTATCCAAAGAAGCAATCCGAGGATAACTCACACAATTGGATTAATGATGGTTCAGGTTATTGTGTCAATAAGACTATTACTAGTCAAGTTATTATTAGTTAGATGTAAGTTGTCTAATCCTTGTTAGCCAGCCCTATCACCAAGTCATCCATAACTGCGGACAACACGGCTTCTCGAGAAGATTTAACTCTGCAGGGGTGCACCAATTTGTCCGTACACGTAAGAATACCCCGCCAGACGGGGATCAAACCCACCAAGCGAGGCACTCAACACAACCCAACTCTTCTTCGCATCAAGCCCAAAGAACCACGTGCTGTGCGTGCGCGGCTAACCGAGCCCCCACAAAGAAAAGGGGGACCCTCATAGCACTGGAAGACCACGCCGCCCTAAATGCCGACTACAAAAGTTTCCACCCTGGCCTCGGGTTCGTACCTGCATATGTGTGCATCAAATGGAAAACCCGAACTAAGTGTGGCGATTTGGACGAGATGCGAATCGAATCAGAGTTGCGGGGGGCGCCCATACACGCTTCCCACATGCGGTTAGCGCGCTCAACATGGATCCAGACGACAAGAACTTTTCCTGAGTTCGACACTAGCAGGCCTCAAAACCATACCCGGCCTCCTGCCGGTGCCTTATCATCAAATTAGCATTACCTCAAACATTAACAGGTTGTTGTTTAACATCGAGCCCCCAGAACATAATAAATAAGGTAACAGAAATAACGGACAGCAGACTCGAGCATAAACAACCCTAAGCATGCTAGTAAGACACAGGCAACAAGCAATGGGGTTATAGGTGTGGAGGATAGGCTATATCAGGGTTACAGGATAACATGTGATAGGATCGAACACAAGCAACGAATCTTAAGGCTAGCAGAATAGACAACGGAAAGTATCGATATCCAGTGTGGAAAGGACACAATGGTTCATGTGAGTGAATACTTGCCTGCAAACTCAGTAGCCTGGTACTGGGCTAACTCCTCAGAAGTAGTGTCGTAAACCTCGTCTGTCTCAGCGTCGTCGTCTAATCGAGAAGAAGCAGACAAACAACGCAGAGAGACAAACAATCAATAACATGGCATAATGCACAATCATGGGATGATGCATGACAATTTAATTGATGCATCAAAATAAGCTAGTTGACATGGTAACGTAATTAAATGGACCCATATGCAATTTGGATTGCATATGGAAAGCCCATGAATTAAGGTTGTATTAAATGATCTACAAATAACCAACATGTGGAAGTGGATTAGCATGATGCATGGATGAGGAAAACAATGAGAAAACAACAATAGATTCAATTTGAAAAGGTGTTTACCAAGTTTGAAATTTTATTTATTAAGTTATGAAATTTTGGCTTCTTAAAGGAGTTACACAAGCATTTGTTGTTTTCACCACTTTTAATTGTTCAAAATAGATAACAAAGTTCATAATTGGAAAGAACACAAAATTTTAGGTGGAATACATGTTTCATTTGTTGAAAAAGGAATTAGAATGAATTGATTATGAATTAAACAAGTTTAAACAAGATTTAAATGAATTTAAATCAAGTATGAAATTATTTGAATTTTTATTTGTTCAAAACATTTAATAAAATTCATATTTGGAAAGTTTATACTTTTCTGGTTTGAAAACATATTTTATATGTTCAAAAAGAAATTAATTTGACCAAGTTATGAATTTAGCAATATTAAATGATTTAAACAAGGTTTAAAATTATTTAACCAATATTTAATTATTCAAAACACGAAACAAAGTTTATATTTGGAAAGGTGGTTCAATTTGGCATGGAAAACATATTTTATATGTGACATTTGAATTAAATTTGAATTAGTTATGAATTTAACCAAATTTGTAATGAGGTGTTTGAATTTGAATTTTGTAAACATTTGAAATGTTCAAAACAGTAAACAAATGACTTAAACATGTAGAGAATTATATTTGGTACAGAAAACATATTTTATTTATATTATTTGGATTTGAAATGCACAAGTTAGTTCAATTTGAAATTCAGGGACCAATCTGTAATAAACATGGACTGGATTTAAAAAGAAAAAGGGGCCAGATTGGTTTCCACCTCGCAGTGACCCAACCTGGGCCACTGACAGCGGGCCCTGGCCACCGTGGCGCTTAGGTGGCGGTGTGTGCGTGCTGACTGGGCTCGCAGAGCCACAGACAGGTGGGCCTGGGCGAGGGATTTATTCCCTAAAAAGATTGCGCGCGGGGGGCTCGAACCCACGACCTCGCGGGTGTGTGCGCTGCGCGGTGCCACTGCGCTGTGCTCGATTTCTTGTCAGGTTAGGGGGGCGTGGGGGTATAATGTTCAGTTAGCTGTTAACTGAACCTGAACAAAAATTCAGTTAACTGAATCTCTGACGGAGGCGGACGGCCGCCGGCGGTGAGCGGCTCGCTGCTGCGGCGTGCTCGTGTGCGTGCAGGGGGCGTGCTTGCGCGTGCAGAGAGGAGAGAGAGGGGAAGTAACGAGGTGGTGCTCACCGGGGAAGGGAGGAGGAGCAGGTGATCGTGCTCGGTGCGGGGAGGTGGCCGGCGACAGCGAGGTGGACGGCGGCGACAATCCCGGGCTGCTCGTGCCCCTCCCTGGACACGAGGAGGACGAGGACGGCACGGGGGTTCGTTTCCCGCAGCTACCCAGCTCGGAGGGACCCCATAGCTCCGACGATCACCGGAGATTTGTGCGGTGGTGGTTCGGTGGAGGTGCAGAGACAGAGAGCTGCAGAGGAGGGAGGAGGGAGAGATAGGCGACGGCGGCGAGAGGGAGAAAGGAGGAGGAGGTTAGGGCAGAGGGAGGAGCTCGTGCGGCTAGGTTTTAAGGAGGGGAAGGCCTGCGCGCAGCCGTTCCCTCCTCTGTACCTCGACGTGGACACCTCCGATGGTGTGCCGTACAGAGGTAAGGGAAAGGGGGGTAGCAGGCCGTGGCTGGTGGGCTGGGCTCAGCCCACTGGCCTGCCCTCTCCCTCTCTGCTATTTTTTTTTTTTTCTATTTAATGAAACTGTTTTTTTTTGCAGAAATAGAAAAGGAAGAAAACATAGTTTTAGGGTTGGAAAAATTTTAGGGAAAAAAATTTGTATAGGTTATTTATTGTAACAGCACCAATATGCAAACTTTTGCTTTTTCAAAATTTGAAATTGTGTTGCTGTTTGTATTTTATTTGAATTTGAGTGAATTTGATATTAATTAAATTATTGAAAAGAAGCAATTTAAATGGTTTGAACTTCCAAGTTATTGGAAACCATTTGATGTTTTGATTTTAACTTTTTATTTGAAAATTGTAACAGAACAAGTATGAAACAAGAATTTTGAAAATTGGTTTGAAATTCATATTGAAAAACAAGGGAAAACAAATGAAAACAAAGGAAAACAAATGGAAAACAAATGCAAAACTTATGATGACATGATGCAAAACATAAATTAACAAAAAACAAACATTCTAAACGTTGTTTTTCATACTTGGGATGTTACAGGGGATGTGCTTGCCCAGTTTGCTCATGAGCTTATGGACCCATATATGGGTGGGTGGGATACCCAACTTGTCTCCTCTATTTTCTGTGATCAAGACACTCAGATTATCCTTGCCCTTCCCATTAAGGAGGATATGGAGGACACATGGGCGTGGTTCCCTGATAACTGTGGATGGTTCTCTGTCAAAACAGCGTATAAACTAGCTCGTTCGCTTGTGAGGGTGCAATCGGGTGAGCAAGGGCCTAGCCATGGTGTGATGTGCAATTGGCAGAAATCCCCATGCCCCTTAAAAATCCAACAACACTTGTGGCGCATCGCTCACAATAGCCTACCAGTTAGGCGGAATCTGATCAGAAGGGGTTTGGAGATGGAGTCGATATGCCCAGTCCGTGGACGTTTGGATGAGGATGAAGCTCACTTGCTCCTAAACTGCAAACCAGTCAAAGCTTTGTAGAGAGAGTTTGGCTTGGACAGTAAACGAAGAGAGTGGGCACAACTAGCAGATCCGAGAAGTTTTATTGAAAATCTGTTGCAACTTGAGGATGAGAAAAAAAGGCAATGGGATTGCCCTCTGTTGGACCTAGTGGTACACTAGAAACAAGATCAATGCGGAAGGAAAAACATTTTCACATGATCTGGTTTGTCTGCAAATTAGAAGACTATCTCTTGAATTCAGATATTTCTTTAGCAAACTTGAAAAGAAAGATAGGGTTGATGTGCTTGATATGTGGCACCCCCCCAGGTGGACTCATAAAGATCAATATCGTTGGCATTTTCAACGCATCTGATCGGCGAGGCGGATGGGGGATGGTTGCTCGGGATGCTGATGGGGATGTGTGTGGTTCGGGAGCGGGACGGATTGATCATGCACTTGACGCGCTGCAGACTGAAGCTACGGCATGTCTACAAGCCATGGAGCTTGCCATGCAATGGCGGATGCAAAACGTCGTGGTGGAAACTGATGCTCAACTTCTTGTTAATGCAGTATCTTCGACGGATTTCGATATTGCTGCTAATGGTGTGCTGTTTAGGGAGATTAAAGTTTTTTCTTTTCTAAACTGTAGTTCGTTTTCTATATCGTTTTGCCCACGGGCGTGTAATAAGGTGGCTGACGCTTTAGCGAGCTATGGTGCAAAGATGGTTTTGGAACCCCAAGCCGTATGGCCGGGCCGAGTGCCTACCTTTGCTCAGTTTTTGGTTACCAGCAATTTTACTGGGCGTGGTGGTTAATGGAAAGTGGAAAATCAAAAAAAAAATGTCGCTTTACGCGCCTAGCTTTCCTAGCACTCTTTGATCGGGCAACGGGTATAATACATTCTGTTAGCTGTGTTCGTGCAGTTCGCGTGAAGTCTGTTGTGGAATGCGCAGGCCAGCACACTCGTCGCTACCACATGTAGTCCAACTCAGCGGGCGTGTTCTCCTAAAAAACTCAGGTCTCTTAGTTCTGCTTCCATTCCATCGATTGTGATTAGCAAGCAAATCGTAGATCAATTAAAGTAATGGGTGTCAAGTGTAAACCCTGGCCTGCTGATAAAATCTTCTGACGTAGTACTAGCTCCAAAAAAATGGAGGAAATGGCTGAGTAGACCCAAACAATACCAATACTTTGCAACAGAAGATAACAGCCAAGTATCACCAACAGCAATCCATCACTTACTACCACACTACTTTACTACGCTAATCACAGAATATATATATATCTGAACGCGGGAGCAGCACAGAACAAGCTATACCCACACACCCCAAATAAATAACTGAACCCAAACAGGTGTAGCTAAGTTCAGATCGTGTCTATAAGGGGATCTAACAGCGGTCAGCATAATGCCCGAGTCTCTAACATATATTCAATCAGATCTTTGCATTGCACAAGTGCATCCAGTCACACTCTTAAACAATTCGCTAAACAGTACTCCCTCCGATTCATAAAAAGTGTCACCCGCTTAGTATAAAATTTGTACTAACTTAGTACAAAATGCGTGACACTTTTTATGGATCGGAGGGAAGGGAGTTGTAATTCAGAGCATGCCAACATGACATGCATCAGAACCAGAAATTAGACGTACCAACAAATATACATCTATGGACAAGAGTAGGTACACACAATGCTCCTTCTAGAGCACATCTATGGACAAGAGAACTTGGTACCATTCATTAATCTAAATATCTTATCATATGGAACAAAGAAGATCATTCATGGACATCGCTTACCAAATCTAGTACGTACTTATTATTAATGGTATCAATACTCAAATCACATCCCATAAATTAAACTAAAATGAGTATTGATCATATGGAACAAAGAAGATCATTCATGGACATCGCTTACCAAATCTAGCAAGTACTTACTATTAATGGTACCAATACTGGTAATATGGAGGAACAAAGAAGAGCATTCATGGACATTGCTTACCATATCTAGTATACTTACTGTTAATGGTACCAAATACTCAAATCACATCCCATAAATTAAACTAAAATGCGTATTGATCAGGAGTTTAGGACCTGGAAGAGGAAAATGCACGCCTCCTTAATTTGATAATCCTAAACTAGTCACGGATCAAATGTCATCATGGATGGACATACATCATCAGTAAATCCAACACCGTAAAACTCGTTGTTCCACACCACACAGGTTGATTGACAGCAAAATGAAATGTGATCAGGAAGCAGGTACTGCTATATTTAAGAGAGACTAGGCAAGAGAACCCCAAATATTTGCAACAGAGATAGTGTATGTCGAATCAAAGACTATATCGATCCATTTTCAATCAAGTATCACCAACAGCATTCCATCTCTTCATAGTTCATACTTCATACTAACTGGTGTACCATTCTGGCCATAAGAAGAAACAGTACTAATTGTCGAATGGAATACTAGAAAGAGTAACTGAACGCAGCATCGATCGACACACAGATTCAATTCAACCCAAGCATTGAAACCAAACAGTTGTCGCCAAGTTCAGATCGTGCCAACGCGCACGTACGTGAGATGTATGTAGATCATCGAGTCACCGGCATGTCAGCAGTCGATCGCAAAAGAGACGGCACGTACTTGTTCGAACGATCTCAGCCAACGGGCTCGCCGATCTTCGGGAGGCAGTGGGCGGCGATGTCGAAGCAGACGTAGGCGTCGCGCGTCGCGTACATCCACTCGTCGTTCTCCAGGTCGGGGCGGCCCCAGTCCACGTCGGCCAGCTTCGCGGGCCACGGCGCCAGCCGCATGTCCTGGCCCAGAGCCGCCCGCGCCATGTACTTCATGCTCAGCACCTCGATCACCTTCGGGATCCACCTCCCCGTCTTGCTCTTCTCCTCATACAACTGCAGCTCCACCTCGGCATGTGCCCGCGCCCTCTTGGCCGCCTCAACGCTCATCCAGGAGTAGTTCCCCGGTTTCGGCGGCTTCCCCGGCAGCACCTCAGGATTCACGCCGATCCCCTTCCCGTAGGCGTGCGCGAACAGATCCGTCAGCTCCCTTGGCCGCGCCACCTGCACCCCCCACTCCTCCGCCAGCTTCTTCACCACCTTTGCCGCGCCGAGGCAAGCCACCACGACGCGCTTGTCGGCCAGGAACTCGCGGAGCTTCTTCATCTTGTTGTCTTTCCTGAAGGGGAGCAGGCCGCTGGTGTGCTTGGAGTACAAGCAGTCGGGCTGGTACACGAGCGCGTGGGATCCGCCGACGCAGAGCGCGATGCAGCGGATGGGGTTGTCGGGGTGCTGCGGGTTTCCGCGCGCGCCTTTGTCGTACCAGTACTCGCTGGGCGGGCGGCCGCGGAACGCGACGAGGCCGACGACGAGGGGCGCGCGGAGGCGCTGGCCGCGGAGGAGGGAGGCGATCTCCTTCAGCCACGCGGTGGTGACATAGTCGTCCTGGGAGAATGTGGTGTCGATGACGGCGAGGCTGTGCCCTATCCAGGGGTCGATGCGGACCACGGCGACATCGCCCTCTTCCAGGCGGTCGTCGTCCCACCACCAGCGGTAGGGTGAGACTGCCCCGACCTTCTCCAGGGTGACCCCGACGGGTGCCTTCTCCCTCTTCGCCTTTCCCCTCCTCATCGCGGCCGGTGGTGGCGGCCGCAGTGGCGCCGGCGCGCTGGGGTGGGGAGACAGTGGTGGGGTTTGGGGTTTTGGTTGTGGCTGTGGCTTGGGGAGGGAGTTGGTGGTGGTTCTGGAAGCGACTAGTGGGAGGGGGAGGACGTTTTATGGCAGAAATGGGTACTAGGGTGACACATAGTGACTTGGAAGGCAAATGCGTATAGACTGTGGTGTCCGAAATGGGTTGACAATGGGCCATTAGATGGCAGATAACCCAATTTCTATCTTGAGCCCATTGGAAGACAGATCGTTGGGTCTATTTCTAGATGTCACTGTTAACTGAACACTTCGCCTAAAATTGTACTCTATCCGTCTTAAATTAACTGTCACAAAGATGAACAAAAGTGAATGTATCTAGACATAATTTAGTATTAGATACATCAAATTTTGCCAAACTTTGTGACAGTTAATTTGAGACGAAGGGAATACTACATAAGCATCTAATATGTGACACAGAGTCCTTTTTTTATATATATTTACAAAATCACATACATAGAGACTACCGTACATACTCCCTCCGTTTCTAAATATAAGATGTTGTAGCTATTGCTCATGTTGTCTAGATACATGCTAATATGAGTGAATATGTGCACTAAAATTTGTCTAGATACATGTAGACATGTGTGTATATAGAAAAGAGTTAAAACATCTTACATTTAGGAACGGAGGGAGTACATCATAAGAACCGCCGTAAATTTCCCACTGTTCCATCTATATTCCCTAACACTCATTGTGTCGACTGCAAGTTCTAGAAATCCTCCTCTTGCCCCCAAAGTAACGGTATCAACTGAGTCCATCATCCGATAATATGAAGAAAAAAACATCACCTAAACATCGTGAGAAAATGTTTGTGTCTTGTAGATTCGGAGCAAACATCACAAAACAACATAATCGAGGTTACCACATGAATCTTTTCACTTCAGCGCAACTTGAAATAAGTTTTATCACGAAGTGTCTCGTTTTAGGCCATCAGTCAACACTTGGCAGAGTAACTTGTTTGTTCAATGTTTTCAGGATGGACCCGACTGGACGGCTTGGTGCGTTGGATCTAAGTTGATTGACTCATGTCCAATCAGTCTACCCCCTCCCCCCTCCCCGGCACCATAAATCAAGCTATGATAAGCTTCCCCGGCTGGGAAAATAAAGCACATATTTATCGAGAGAGTTTTCCGTAATCGATAGAGATTCATTGACCATTGAGCACATGTGCATAATGAACATATCCTTCCACAATTTAATGAAGAGTCCTCAGACAACAACGAGGATCATCGCGTCATGGCACCTTCTCTGACAAACGACAACAACTACAAAATATGGGGGGGGGGGAGGGGTTGATACGTCCAAAACGTATCTCCTTTTCCGAACACTTTTGCTATTGTTTGCCTCTAAACTTGTGAGTTTTGGATACAACTAACACGATGTCTCGTTTTGTGCAGAAAAATCAACTTTTAGGAAATTGCCCGAAAAAGATCCTGAAGTCCTTATTTTACCCGAAGACCCCCGGAGCCAGAAGAAGAGCCGGAGGGGAGGGGGAAAAGGGGGCCCACACACCCCTAGGCTGCGCCCGCTGGTGGTGTGGCCACCCGAGGCACCCCTCGGGTCCCCTTTCGAATACTTATGCCCCGTAAACCTAAAACCGAGGGGGGTTCGTCATATTTCATAGAAACACCACGGAGCGCCGCCGCCACCTCGAAACTCAATTCGGGGATCAGAAGTTCCTGTTCTGGCGCCCTGCCGGGACGAGGATTCTGAGGAGATCATCGCCATCGTCACCGCCACCACTTCTCCATCAACCATCCATGATTCCCCCATCCATGTGTGAGTAATCCCCGATGTAGGCTTAGAGTGATGGAAGGGATTGGATGAGATTGTTCATGTAATAATGCCAGATTGTTAGGGCATGGTGCCTAGTATCCATTGTTAGTGCTATATATCGTTGTTGCAACTTGTTATTCTTAATGCTTGTCACTAGGGTCCGAGTGCCATGATCTCATATCTGAACATGTTATTTTTTCATGAGTATAATTATGTTTCTTGATCATATCTGCAAGTTGTTTACACACATTATTGTCCGGAACCCGAGGCCCCAAAGTGACAGAAATTGGGACAACCGGAGGGGATGGCTGTGATGTAAGGATCACATGTGTTCACAAAGTGTTAATGTTTTGCTCCGGTGCTTTATTAAAAGGAGCACCTTAATTACCAGTAGTTTCCCTTGAGGTCCCGCTGCAAACGGGCTGGCAGGACAAAATATGTCGTGCAAGTTTCTCATTGCGAGCACGTATGACTACATTGGAACACATGCCTATAGTTTGCCTAGAATTTGGATGATTTATTATTATATATCTGCAATGCCCATGTTTTGATTATTATATGAACTATCTTATCAATGCAACGCTCATTCATCCATCCCTATGCCTATAGTACGTTAATCCTGTTGTTTTCCGCAATTGCTAATGTTGTTACTATTTTCCTCATGCTGTTATTTTGCTACTACCGTTGCTATAAAACTGTTACCACTGATAAACTGTTGCGAGCAAGTCTACTTTCAGGTGCAGCTGAACTGACAACTGAGTTGTTAAGGCTTATAAGTATTCTTTGGCTCCCCTTGTGTCGAATCAATAAATTTGGGTTTTACTTCCCTCGAAAACTGTTGCGATCCCCTATACTTGTGGGTCATCAAGACTATTTTCTGGCGCTATTGTCGGGGAGCATAGCTTTATTAATTTGTTCACTTGAGCGTGATATTGTTCACTGCAAGCCTTTCATCATGGGTAAAACTCGTGATGGAAAAGTTCATATATTACCATCCACTACAAGAAGAGGTACAACTCTGAACACCTATGTTGCTCTTGATTCACCGTCTGTGATGAGTAAGCTTCTTACACCACCACATGCTACACACACTATTACTTTTGCTGAGTCTGAAAATGCTTTTGATACTTTCGATGATGCTTCTACTGTGCTTGATGATACTGGTTCACTAGGTCCTTTCCTAGATGCTACAATTGCTAGAGCTAAACAAATTGAAAACACTGAAATTCCTGTTGAAAATGTTGGTACACCTTTTAATTCACATGAGTCTAGAGAAATTCCTAGTGATGATCTTGAGGAAACTTATATTGAACTTAATGATGACTTTATTGAGGAAGTTCAAGCTACTACTAGTGCAAGTGCTCTTAAGAGTCTTCTTGCAAGACATGCCGTCAAATATAAATCTTCTCCTGATGCTAAGTTTGCTACATCTCCCATATACATTAAAGATACGGATTATGATTTCTCTCTAGATTTATCTTATATATCTATTATTGAGAAGAACCTTTTTGTAGTACTGAAAGTATAAGTGCTATGGAACATATGAATGAGCTTTCATCTTTGAGTAGTTTATTTTTGTATGACATTAAGATGCACACTTACTTTGTTACCAAGATATTTCCTTTGTCTTTGAAAGATGAAGCTAAAACTTGGTTTACCAATTTGTCAGCTCGATCTATTGATAGTCCTATGGTTTTGGTTAATGCTTTCTTTCAAAAATATTTTTCTACTAGTGCTCAACGTGCTTCCTTGCAGAATATCTTTAACTTTAAGAAAATTGAAGGAGAGAAAATGCCTGAATCTTGGTCAAGGTTTTTTTTTCCTTTAATAAGAGCTAGCCCTGGAAATCCATTGCCTAAAAATGAGCTCCTAGATATATTTTATAATGGACTAACTGTTGAATCTAGGACATACCTGGATAGTTGTGCTGGTTGTGTTTTCAGGAAAAGAACACCAGAAGAAGCTGAGGAATTATTGGCTAAAATAGCCAAAAAATCATGATGATTGGACTATACCGGAGCCTACACCAACACCAGAGCCACCACCAATACCAACACCCAATAAGAAGGGAATGATTTTATTAAATGATGAAGTGATGAGGGAAGCCAAGAAATATCTTAATGAGAGGGGTATTAAATCCGAAGATGTGAAGAATCTACCACCTATAGAAGAATTATATAAGCCAATTCCTCATCCATCAACAGTTGAGGTACACTCTCTCCAATATTTTGATAATAGAGATATTCCATATTCTAAACCACCTGATCAATCTTAGATGAATTTGATAATTATGTTGTTAAGCAAGATAATTTAAATATGAGGATATAAAATCATCTAATGGAAAACTCTAGAGCTATTGATAATTTGCATGGTATTATTGAGAGAACCTCTAATGGTGTTAAAATGCTCGTTAAACATTTTCATATGGTTGAAAATCAAATTGATCAACTCACTAAAGTGCAAAAGGATTTGCTAGCTAATGCTTCTAGAGAAAAACATGTTTGTGAAATAATTACTAGAAGTGGTATTCCTACTCAGGACCCCTTGTATCCTGAAGGACATCCTAAAAGAATTGAACAAGATTCTCAACAAACTAAAAACAATAGTTCTACTTCTAAGAAAAAAAAAGAGACATAAAACTGTTGTAGAATCTCCTGAACCGGCTAAAGATCCTAGTAGTATATTTGTCTCTTATGCTGAAACTAAAAGTGATAATGATAAAAGTGGTGCTTCTGATAAAGAAGAAACTGTAGGTGAACTTGAAAAACAAACTAAAACTGCAAAGTATACTAAGGAGGATTTCAGTGCTAATAAACATGGTAATGAAAGAGAGCCTTGGGTACAAAAAGCAATGCCATTTCCTAATAAGAAACATGAATCAAAGGAGGAAGACCATTATAACAAGTTTTGTGAGTGGATGAAACCTTTTTTTTTTTTGCAAATTCCTTTGACTGATGCTATTAAACTACCTCCTTATTCAAAGTATATGAAATATATTTTCTCTAACAAAAGGAAAATTCCTAATGAGGAAATTTCCACTATGCTTGCTAATTACTCTTTCAATGGAAAGGTTCCAAAGAAGCTTGGAGATTATGGTATTCCCACTATTCCTTGTTCTATTAAAACTAATTATGTTAGAACTGCTTTATGTGATTTGGGAGCAGGAGTTAGTGTTATGCCTTTTTTTTCTCTTTAAGAGGCTCTCTCTGGAAAAATTTACACACACTGATATATCTTTGCAAATGGCTAATAAATCTACTGCTATTCCTATTGGTATATGTGATAATGTTCCTGTTCAAGTGACTACTAATTGTTTGATATTAACTGACTTTGTTGTATTGGAAATGCCTGAAGATGATAATGTGTCTATTATTCTTGGGAGACCTTTTCTTAACATTGTAGGGGCTGTTATTGATTGCAATCAAGGAAAAGTAACTTTTAATGTTAATGATAAAGAGCACACAGTTTATTTTCTAAAGAAGATTGATATGAGATATGGTCTAAATTCAATTGAAAATATTGAGACCATCAAGTTTGGAGAATTCTATCGTCCCATTCCAATGCCGCCAAAAGAATATGAAATTATTATGATTGGGACTATGTCTACCAAGGTTTAGGTAACATAATTATTTAGTGATAAGCAACGTTTTGCTTCATATAAAAATTGTTTTGGTAACAAGACTTGATCAACCTTGTTAACAAAGTGATTTTGAATGAAGAGGAGAATGTTTTCACTTTGTTTTCACCTTCGCCATTATGTTTTCACCATGTTATCACCTTGCTACCTTAGTATAATTATGTTTTCCACCATCCATAGTCATGTTTTCATCATGTTTTTATCTTGATTACTGTGGATACTCATGTTTTCACCACCCATAATTTTTTTCACCACTTCCACCTTTGTTTTCACTGGTTATTTTCCTATTGGAGTGTCTTAAAACCTCTGTAGTTCTAGTTTTGGTTTTGTTTTCCACCTTTCCATATTTGTTTTTCTGGTTTTTAATTGTGTATTAAATTCTGGAAATTGCTTGAAAATGAAGTTTCTCTAAAAATTCCGGAAAAATTATATTAAATTTCTAAGCCAAAAATGAGGTAGAGAGGCACCTGGTAGACCCCAGGGGGGGCCCACCATGCAGGCACACGATGCCTGGAGGCGGCCAGCCCCTGGTGGCGCCTGCACATGGTGTAGGCCCCCCTGGGCCTCCACTAGCTCTCCTCCCTGCCAATCACTCCTCTCTCTCTCCCAAACTCAAAAACATTCCTCAAACCCGAGCTCTTGATGTTCTTCTTCACGAATTTCTCGATCTCTTTGCTCAGTCTATCATTGTTACTGAAATTTGGTGTATTTACTCTCCGGTATGTGACTCCTCCGATTATCCAAGTAGAATTTTATTTGGTGGAGTATTTATTGGGTATTTTGGTACTCTAGGTGACAGGTTGTGTGAGCTAGCATGCTTGATTTGTGTGAAATAAGTTAGTTGTGATGCATGTTTAGCCCTTCTAAAAGTATCCATAGTAGTTCCTATCATATAGTTGCTTGAAATCAATTTTTGTGATGTTAGCTAAAAATTTCAGAAATGGACAACTTCAACTTTGGAGAAATCTTTAGGAGTGATTCACCAAGGAGGACAAGGCCTTCATGCTCAGCTACCTTGCTGAGACCATCGTATAATGAGAACCTCATTGCACCAAGTATCGACAATGCGGGGGATGATGGAGATGCAAATCCATCTACCTTCCCTTGCTATACTTTTCTTAATGATGCAAGGATTCTCGAGGATTTCTTGCAGCTGGTTGGTAGGGCTGGTTTAACCAATTACATGAATGATGAGAGCCCTCAGTATGCTTTATTGAAAAAAAAATGTTGAGAGATTCAAATTCAATAACTCACCGTATGACCCAACTGTTGCATTTAAGATTTATGATAGACCTATTGCCATGCCTTCGGAAGATTTTTGCAGCATTATAGGTATCAACGCATCGGGGACAGCAAGGAAGATTCAAGAAAGGCCCCCTGATTTGATGGAGCTCTAGCGGGGAATTACCAATGATGATAACCGCATAGCTCAGTTTGGCAAGATAAGAAATATTCAACTCCACGCAATTAGATATTTCACTTACTAGCTTGCTACTAGTGTTCTTGCTAGGGAAAACACTAGTAATATTTCAAATTACCATCTTGCTTTTCTTGATTCTGCATTGACTGGTAGTGTTAAGTATAACCTTGGTTCATTCATTGCTCGCTGTCTAGCTGCTAAAGGACCCATTTATGGGGGGTGTTATTGCTACGCGTGTTTTGACTGCTCTAGGCCTCTTTGTTGCACCACATGATGTTTTATTAGCTCCACGGAGACTTGACCTTGCTGCCATGAAGGCTCACCACTTTGTTACTGCAAACTCTATTGCTGGCCATCTAGTATATAGGGTTTTATTTACTGATGGCGATGAGAGGGAAGTCCACTTGCGGCAGCCTATTTTGTTTGATATTAGCAGGACGCTGATGCCTACGCACGCTTCTATTCTTGTAGATAGTGTTGGGCCTCCAAGTACAAAGGTTTGTAGAACATCAGCAAGTTTCCCTTAAGTGGATCACCCAAGGTTTATCGAACTCAGAGAGGTAGAGGTCAAAGATATCCCTCTCAAGCAACCCTGCAATCATGATACAAGAAGTCTCTTGTGTCCCCAACACACCTAATACAATTGTCAGTTGTATAGGTGCACTAGTTCGGCGAAGAGATAGTGAAATACAAGTAATATGGATGATTATAAGTGGTAATAGCAATCTGAAATAAAAATGGCAGCAAGAAAACATGTAGCAGAACTGATTGTAAATGGTGTTTCAATCCTTAGAAACAAGGCCTAGGGATCCTACTTTCACTAGTGGACACTCTCAACAATAATAACATAATTGAATGCATAAATATCATCTCTTCACTATGCTACTCCGAACCAATCTCCGGTCGTATAATGAACACCAATCCATGTGTAGGGTTGTAACAACACTCCTCAAGTATGTATTCCCTCTCTAGGGCACCCCATGCTATCACCATGAGCGCCCCAAATTAGTACTAAACAAACGCCACAATTTCATAGGGTCATCCAACACAAAATATAAATATCATGCTAAACCACACGGTGCACATACTGTCACCTTTGCACCATGATCAAAGTGTCTACGGAGATCTCATAACAAAACCACTTGAGTAGCATAACATATGAAGAGTAACATCTACTTATTCAACTAGATTACAAAGCTCATGATCACATAAAGATCACACCATGGGAGAGAGAGATGAGACACATAGCTATCGGTAGAGCCCTCAGCCCCAGGGGAGAACTACTCCCTCCTCATCATAGGAGACAACAACGCCGATGAAGATGGCGGTGGATTCGATGGAGATGGCTCCGAGGGCACTTCCCCGCCCCGACAGGGTGCCGGAACAGAGATTTATGTCCTCCGAAAATTGTCGGCGACGGCGAAGCTATGGAAATTTTCGTGGAAGGGGGCCAATATTTTTGCAGTTTATGCATCAGAGGGATTAAATAGGCAAAATGGCGATGTCGGTGGGCAGCCAGGGGGGCACACCACCTCTGGGCGCGGCCAGGGGGACCCGCGCCCACCCATGGTGTGGGCACCCCACTGCCCCTCTCTGGGTATCTTTTGAACTCCGTTGATCCTCCGGGAATTCTAATACTTATGGGCTTCGAATCGTCTGATTCGGATAATATTTCCAGAACAACTTTTCTCAAACTAAAAACAGCAGAAAACAGGAACTGGCTCTGTGGAATCTTGTCAATAGGTTAGTCCGAGAAATCCATAAAAATGACATAAAGTGTATAAGAAACATGTAGCATATAGTATGAAAACAACATGGAACATCAGAAACTATGGATATGTTTATGACATATCAACATCCCCAAGCTTAGTTCCTACTCGTCCTTGAGTAGGTAAACGACAAAAACAAATAATTTCTAAGGTGACATGCTACCAACATAAACTTGATCATCATAAAGTAAAGCATAAGTACGCTGAGATCATAATACTTTAAACACATGCATGATAGATATAATTTTAACAATGAAACTTAGCAATCACTTTGCATCATGAAAAGTAACACAAATAAAAGATAATGAATAATAATGCACTTGAAAGTTATACGTTTGTTTTGAGCATAAAGAAAACATAGAAAAATGATGTTTCACTTGTCCTTAAAAGTGGGGCAAAACATAAATCCCAGGACACCTTCAAAGTTCAAGTGGAGACTAGAACAAATAATTTGAGAGCAAGTAATAACACATCATGAATCAATTAATAATAGTTTCTGGGACCAATGCACATTAAACTCAGAATGGCAACTACGCTCTCTCAACTGTGCATAAAATTAGAAGATGGAGACTCGACATAAAAGTAAAAGAAATCCCATCGCAGAGGGAAGCAGGGATTAACTCACGTGCTAGAGATTTTTATTTTATTAAACAGAGGTATTGAAAACATTTTTTAGAGAGGTGTATGCTTATGTCAACGAATGGTAAACAGAAAATACATTACGTCACAAGCCAACTAGACTTCACAAGAGAGGATCCCATTGAAGGACGCATCTGGTATAGAAGGTCATCCCTCTTTATCTTTTGTTTACACAATTATGCTTTGACTGATAAATCAAGGGCAAAAATATTGAAGAGAATTTTATAGTACCCAATTTTGGGCTGGGCACCTCGCTGCTAGCTCTCCTATCATTTGGATAAGTGGATGAAGACACTAGTCTAGGTGTGTAAAGTTCAATCAACAAGTGAGATAAAGATTCTCTATTTACGTCCTCATGAGCTAAAACAGGGGCACAAAACAAGAGTAATTTTGAAAGTTTTAAAGGTAGCACATGAGAAATTTACTTGGAGTGGCGATTAAATACCACATGTAGGTAGGTATGGTGGACACATTTGGCAAAATTTGGTTTTTGGGAGTTGGATGCACGAGTATAGCTCATACTCAGTACAAGTGGAGGCTAGCAAAAGACTGGGAGGGACAAATCAAGAGAGCAATAATGGCCATAATCATGCACAGCGACAAAAACATTATTAATCAAAGAATAAAGGGCATTACAAGTAAAAAACTAAATGATCATAGAGGCCATAAGTGACTGGTTTGTAGTCATAGACATGGTGTAAGCATGCGCCAAGTTAACCAAATAAAGCATTCAAAGGAGAACACCACAAATTCATACTTCAATATGAAAAAAACAACTCATGATTCTTTCAATAGCACATTAAGCACTCTCAGCTATTTGAAACAAATCATGCTACAATAACAACCACTAAGCGTAGAATTAAAATAACATCTAGCATGACATGAGAAAGTCTACCACAGTCTATACAAGCTTCTTTTTGCACCGGCATAAGCACGAAAATTATACTACTTCTTTCCAACATCAATCAAATTGTTTGAAACAACTGTCATAGATAATATGCATCAAAGACCAGAGAGCTAATCATATATAACCGAAGAAAACTAACAATCTCTAAACAAAATACGAGTGGAAAACAAGGGCTAAACGCGGTACTAGCAAAAGGTGAACACTCATAGAACAATAAGAATGAAAACTAGAGTGTTCTAAGAAATGGAAACGAAGCGGTCTATCTCCCACACAAGAATGATAGGTTCCAACTAAGTTTATTGCAGCAAAAAAAAAGCAAAAAGACACTCCAAGTAAAGTGCATATGATGTGACAGAATAAAAATATAGTTTCACTAGAAGTGACCTGATAAGTTGCTAAAGAAGAAGGGGATGCCCAAAGCTTAGACGCTTGAGTATTCTTGAAATTTGCTGGGATGAACCATGGGGGCATCCCCAAGCTTAGTATTTTCACTCTTCTTGATCACATTATGTCACCCTCTTCTCTTAACCCTTGAAAACTTCCTTCACACCACACTCAATGTAATTCGCATTAGAGGGTTAGTGCACAATCAAAAATTCACATGTTCTGCATGGACACAAGCATTATTAATACTTTTTAAACATTAGCTACAACCACTTATGTTTCGTGGAGCAAAGAAATCCACTCAACATAGTAAAAGAGAGAATGCAAGTAAAAAAGGCAAAATTTGTCAAAAATAGAACAATCCTAAAGACGAATTTTTTAGGGGGACTTATGTTGCTCAGATTGAAAAACGTAAAAACGAGAAAGTTTCGGAATTAGCTGAGAAACAAACACAAAAAAATTCAGGTCATTTTGATTTTGTTTTTGAATTATGCGATTTTTTATGGTAGACAACAGAAATCTGTTTTCTGCGCAGAAATCCAAAACTAACACTAACTTTCGCTAGAAACTTTACTTCTCACAACTAATACATGAAAATAAAGATACAAAGGAGTTTCTATAAAAGTATACAACACCTTGAATCAAAGAAAATAGAGAAAAACAAAGCAAAAAGAAAACCATGGGTTAACTCCCAAGAAGTGCTTTTCTTTAAAGCCTTTTAGCTACGCATGATAATTTGAGAAGATGCTCACATGAGAAATATGAATTGAAGCAAAAGAGAGAATCAAGAAGAAAATGTACAACAATTTTAATTCTAACCCACTTCCTATGAAAAATAATCTTGTAGAAAAACAAGTCATGAAAGCACAAGGCAACAGGCATAGGAAAGCAAAACAAGTGCAACTTCAAAAATTTCAACATAAAGAGGGGAAACTTGATATTGTTTAGATGCATAAGACTATGTTCCCTCTCTCATAATAACTTTCAGTAGCATCATGAATGAAATTAACAATATAACTATCACAAGAAACATTCTTATCATGTGCCACATGCATAAAAGAATTGATACTCTCCACATAAGTATAGTCATTCTCATTAATGGAAGTGGGAGAAAATTCAACAAAATAGCTATCATTATTATTCTCATCACCATAATCATCAAATATAGGAGGCATATAACTAATTTTGTCCTCAATAGTAGGTGGAATAAAAATAGCATGTTCATCATTATAATCATCATAAAGAATTCCAACATGATAGACAAGTTGTATATTAGGGAGATGGTTTTGGGTAATCCCTCCATAACTATGACAAGTTTCATGAGCATAATTGTAATTATGGCCTATGTTATATTATTCTTCATAATTATCAAATACCAGGGGCATAATATCATTATTAGCAATAGAATAGTCATCTTCCAAAGTGTGTGCATTTGTAAACATATCATAATTTTTACTAGAAGGAGATGTATCAAGCATATAATCATCAGTAGCAAAAGGATTTTCAAACACATCATCCACAAGTTCAGATCTTTATACATCAACATTGGAAGGAACATGGATGGTACTAATAGTACATCAATTATCATCATTTTAAGAATTGGTACCAAATAGATTTTCAATATCAAAAGTAGTGTGTTTCTCCCAATCATGATCACTTTCATAAATAACAGGCATAGGAAAATCATCGAGTTCAGACTCGTAAAAAACTACAATAGGAGCAACATTCTTAGGGGCTCTCCTTTTACTCCTCTTCTTCTTCTTCTTCCTCTTCTTTCCCACTTTAGTAGGGAGAGGCTTGAAAGGAAGCTTCTCCACATACCCTGTTTTATTGTTAGAAACAATAGAAAAAACTTTGGAGGATTCCTCCTCTTCAATAAGAACAAAACAAATATTAGTCCTGTCATATTTTGGTAAAGTCTCCTCTTTTATAATATTTTGTATGTAAGTATTTGTGTGGCAATTATTAACACAATAAAGATGACAACCATGCATGACACTATTCATATCAAGATCACTCATATCTACCAAAGAAGTTTTTCTTGATAACTCTTCACACCCCAAAATAATGTGAGTTCATCATGCTGATTAAGAGTGATAATGTCATCACAATACAAACTTGCAGTACTCATAGGATTCGAAAGGCTATTATTACAGCATGAGCATTGAAAATTGAAATGACCCACTTTACAACAAAGTTCACAAATAAAAGGATAGAGGGCACAAACTTTTTCACCAAGATCATCTAAAGCCCTGTACCACTTTCTAGTTTTTTCATTCCTATGATGGATACAATATTCTTCTTCGATTTGATTCTTTTCACAAGGTCTAAGTGGTCCACAAAATTTAACATTCTTATAATAAATAGTACCTCAGAAGTTTGAGCATGTTCATTGCAATCACTAATAACAATTTCATTTTTCATGCAAGTGTCTTTAAAAGGTTCATGATATATGTCCCCATTTGCTTTAGGAACATTAATATAAGAACCAAAATATATATACCAACCAAAAATGATTTGATGATCAAGACCATATTTAGCACCAAGCTCTTGAAAATCAGCAGTTTCAGCGAAAGACTTAATGCAATCACACTCGTAGTTGATACCTGATTCTTTACCTTTGTCGTCATTCCAACCTTCATTATTGGTTTGAATTGTTTCAAGAAGATCCCATTTAGCTGCAACCTTCTTACTTGAGAAATAACCCTCCGAACAAGCATCTAGATAATCCCTGTAATGTCCTGAAAGCCTTGCATAAAAATTAGTAACAATTATTTCTCTAGGAAACTCATGGTTAGGACATTTGAGTATTAATGTTTTCAGTCTTCCCCAAGCTTGAGCAATGCTTTCTCCACCACGAGGCCAAAAATTATAAATGTAATTTCTATCTAAATACAGTTCATGAGAAGAATAAATTTAGAGTAACATAGAGATTCAAGCTCCTTCCACTCTAAATGATGAGGATCATCTAGTAGCTCATACCAATCCCTTGCTTTGTCCTTAAGTGACAAAGAGAATAGCCTCCTCTTAACTTGGTCCATAGAAGTACCTGCACACTTGAACAACTCGCATAATTCATGTATAAAGAGTAAATGATCACTAGGATGGACAGTTCCATCTCCAAAATAGCAGGTGTTCATGACACGTTCAACAATTTTCATAGGTATTTTAAAAGGAATACTTTCATTAGGAGGATTTAAAATATCACAAGCATCATTAGATTTATCACATATGGGAGATAAAGTATCATCAGAGCAAATTTTCTCCTCTACGGCTGAGGAACTAAAAAGATCATTTTCATAAAAACAAGCTTCCCCAAGCTTAGACTTTTTCATAGCATTAGAAATAATGTTTTTCAAAGAATTTATACTAATAACATTGCTACTAGCATGCAAATATAGTTCCTTAGGTTTTTTAATTTTCTCTTCAAACACTTCATGTCCTAACTCGAGATAAAGATTATAGAGTCTCTCATATGTTTGTTGTTTTCCATTAAGACTAACTAGTAAAAATAAAAACAAGGAACAAGTAAAAATAAGCCTACCTAGTGAAAATAAAAACAAGAAAAAAAGATATAATTGCAGAATCTAAAGGAAATAACTTCGAGCACTCACATAGGATGTGAGTACCTTTATCTTACCTCCCCGACAATGGCCCCAGAAAAGAGCTTGGTGTCTACGCACGCTTCTATTCTTGTAGACAGTGTTGGGCCTCCAAGTGCAGAGGTTTGTAGAACAACAACAAGTTTCCCTTAAGTGGATCACCCAAGGTTTATCGAACTCAGGGAGGTAGAGGCCAAAGATATCCCTCTCAAGCAACCTGCAATTACGATATAAGAAGTATCTTGTGTCCCCAACACACCTAATACAATTGTCAGTTGTAAAGGTGCACTAGTTCGGCGAAGAGATATTGAAATACAAGTAATATGGATGATTATAAGTGACAATAGCAATCTGAAATAAAAATGGCAGCAAGCAAACATGTAGCAGAACTGATTGTAAACGGTGTTTCAATGCTTAGAAACAAGGCCTAGGGATCCTACTTTTACTAGTGGACACTCTCAACAATAATAACATAATTGAATGCATAAATATCAACTCTTCACTATGCTACTCTAAACCAATCTCCGGTCGGATAACGAACACCAATCCATGTGTAGGGTTGTAACAATACTCCTCAAGTCTGTATTCCCTCTCTAGGGAACCCCACGCTGTCACTATGAGCGCCCCAAATTAGTACTAAACAAACTCCACAATTTCATAGCGTCATCCAACACAAAATATAAATATGATGCTAAACCACACGGTGCACACACTGTCACCTTTACACCGTGATCAAAGTGTCTATGGAGATCTCATAACAAAACCACTTGAGTAGCATAACATATGAAGAGTAACATCTACTTATTCAACTAGATTACAAAGCTCATGATCACATAAAGATCACACCATGGGAGAGAGAGATGAGACACATAGCTACCTATAGAGCCCTCAGCCCCGGGGGAGAACTACTCCCTCCTCATCACAGGAGACAGCAACGACGACGAAGATGGCGGTGGAGTTGATGGAGATGGCTCCAGGGCACTTCCCCGTCCCGGCAGGGTGCCGGAACAGAGATTTCAGTCTCCCAAAACTTTTTGGCGGCGGCGGAGCTATGGAACTTTTCGTGGAAGGGGGCCAATATTTTTAGGGTTTATGCATCAGGGGGATTTAATAGGCGAAAGGGCAATGTCGGTGAGTAGCCAGGGGGCCACACCACCCCTGGGCGCGGCCAGGGGACCCGCGCCCACCCATGGTGTGGGCGCCCCTTTGCCCCTCTCCAGGTTTCTTTTGAACTCTGTTGATCCTCCGGAAATTCTAAGACTTCTGGGCTTTGAATCGTCCAATTCCAAGAATATTTCAAGAACAACTTTTCTGAAACTAAAAACAGCAGAAACAAGAACTGGCTCTCTGGCATCTTGTCAATAGGTTAGTCCCAGAAAATCCATAAAAATGACATAAAGTGTATAAGCATGTAGCATATAGTATGAAAATAACATGTAACATCAGAAATTATGGATACGTTTATGACGTATCAGACGCCATGGTCGTGTTCAAAGGAGGAGTTGGATGAGCAACTGTGCTTGCTTGAATTCCAGGAGCGGCAAGCCCGCGAGCACCAAGCAGGGTAGAGCACGCCTTCTGAGGACTACACCACGCAGTACACCAGGGCGTCCTCGAGCTCACATCAGGAGGATGGCTCATCCTCGGCAAACTATGGGGGCGCCACTTCATGGCCCTCTTGGGATTGATCTCCACTTAGGCCAAAATCCTAAGCTTGGGGGGAGGTATGCCGACATCAAGCTCACCTATATATCACGTTTCGGTCGGTTCTTTGTATATCCATGTTTTTGTTTCTTTCGCTTGTTTTTGTTTCTTTCGCTTGTTTTCATTTCTTTCGCTTCCTTTTGTTTTTATTGTTCTGTTCCTGCTTTCCAAAACACAAAAAGACCAAAACAAATCTGTTGTTTCTCTTTATTTTCTTCTTTAGTTCTTTTGTTGGTTTTCTTTACTTTCTTGTTTTGGTTTAGTATTAAAAAATTCAAAAATATTTTGCTTTGTTTGCTTGTTTCCTTTTGCTCTTATTTTAAATTCGAAAACCTAAAAATATTTGTTGTTCTTCTTTGGTTTTGTAAAGTTTGCTGCAGAGCTCAGTAGTCCTCCGTGACTCCGTTGGAGCTTGGTTATCATTCTATATTATTCAATCCACACGAGTGAAGAGCAATAATGACGGTTTACGACAATTCAAGTTATGGTGAGAGGCTGGTATGAAATCTATTTGTTTTCATTTTTGTACATATACTCATCCATGTGGACATGCTTAGTTTGTTCGTGTAAGGTGTATGTTATCTAATTGATGCTTAGTAGTTCGTGCTCTCTCATGTTTAGTTCCAACTTATTAAAATTAGATAGCATGTCGTACAAATGTTTGCTTGCATTGTTTTATTCATAGAAGGGTATGAAATTGTGGTATCTCCCTCTGAATATTTCTCTTGAATCGACTTGGCACATGATCACGCATGCATAAGACTGAAAACAAAAGTCAATTAAGCATCGATGATTTTTTTTGCCTCAGAGTATTTGTATCACTTGTATGCCCCCGTTAATTTTGTTTTGTCGCAAGCATGATTATGACAGTTGTTGCTCTCTTGATTGTCGCTCCCAATCTATTGCTAGCCTTCACTTGTACTGAGTATAAGCTCTACTCGTGCATCCAACTCCCAAAAACCAAAGTTTTCCAAATGTGTCCACCATACCTTCCTATATGTGGTATTTCACTGTCACTCCAAGTAAATTTCTCATGTGCTACCTTTAAAACCTTCAAAAATTATTCCTGTTTTGTGCCCCTGTTTTAGCTCATGAGGACGTAAATAGAGAATCTTTATCTCACTTGTTGATTGGACTTTCCACAACTGGACTAGTGGCTTCATCGTCTTATCCAATTGATAGAAGAGCTGGCAGCGGGGTGCCCAGCCCCAAAATTGGTTACTATAAATTCTCTTTACTATTTTTGCCCCTGATTTATCAGTCAAAGCATAATTGTGTAAACAAAAGAGAAGAAGGATGACCTTCTATACTAGATGCATCCTTCAATGGGAGACGCTCTTGTGAAGTCTAGTTGGCTTGTGACGTACTGTATTGTTTGTTTACCTTTCGTTGACATAAGCATACACCTCTCTACAAAAATGTTTTCAATACCTCTGCTTATAAAATAAAAAAACTCTAGCACATGAGTTAATCCCTACTTCTCTCTGCGATAGGTCTTTCTTTTACTTTTATGCCGAGTCTTCACCTTCTCACTTTATGCACTTTCTTGAGAGCATGGTTGTCATTCTTAGTTTAATGTGCTTGTTCCACAACACGGTTGATTGGGGGTATAATTTTGATGCTTGTATCTTTGATACATTTACTTCTATTCTTCACTTGAACTTCAAAGGTGCCCTGGCATTTATGTTTTGCTCCATTATTAAGGGCAAGCGAGTATACTTTATCATACCCTATTATGAACATTGCAATCCTACAGATTGATATATTTCATGTTGTTTATTATTGGTGTGTTGGTATCTCTTCGTGGTTTGCTTAACTATTAGGTGACTTTATCTTGCTTACTTCTTATTATGAATTTCCTAAGCACTTGATCATATAGTGAGAATATTTACATCATATGAAACAAATGTGTTCATAAAATTTCTTTTATCGCACTCAGTTGTCACTGAATTGCTTGAGGACAAGCAATAAGCTAAGCTTGGGGGGAGTTGATACATGATACGTCTCCAACGTATCTATAATTTCTTATGCTCCATGATCATATTATGTCAATTGCTACTTGTTTTCTCCCTTATTTATATCATTTTTATACGTTTTCCGGGACTAACCTATTAACAAGATGCCAAGTGCCAGTTCCCTGTTTTTTGCTGTTTTTGGTTTGAGAAAAGTTGTTCTGGAAACATTCTCGGAATCGGACCCCACAAAGCCCGAAGTGCCGATTTTCCCCGGAAGCATCCAGAACACCGAAGAAGAGTCGAAGACGGGCACCAGGGGGTCCACACCATAGGGTGGTGCAACCCCCCTTGGCCGCGCCAGCTATGGGTGTGGGGACCCTGGAGCTCCACCGCCTTTGCCCTTTCGCCTATTTAATCCCCCGGATGGAAAACCCTAAACACCTGATAAAAAATCCCCAAAAAGTTCCGCAGCCGCCGTCACCGTCAACCCTAGATCGGGGGGGGGTTCTGAAGCTGTTTCCGGCACCCTGCCGGAGAGGAGATCATCACCGGAGGCTTCTACATCACCATGCCTGCCTCCGGAGTAATGCATGAGTAGTTCATCCTTGGACTACGAGTTCGTAGATGTAGCTAGATGGTTGTCTTCTCCTCATATGCCTGCATGTTTAGATCTCGCGAGCTGCCTATCATGATTGAGATTGATCTTATGTAACTCTATATGCTATGTTTGCTGGGATCCGATGAATATTGAACTTATGCCAAGTTGATTATAGTCTTTATTTGCATATTCTATTTGTGATCTTGCATGCTTTCCGTTGCTAGTGGTTGCTCTGGCCAAGTAGTTGCTAGTGACTCCAAGAGGGAGTATTTATGCTCGATAGTGGGTTCATGCCTCCTCACCACCTTGCTCGAGTGACAGAAACATGAAGGGGGAGGATGTGGTGTTGCCATTAGGGAGAAAATATCGGTGAGAGTGCCCGCGTGCATAATCATTGCTTACATTACACACTTTGTTTAATGCAGTTATCTGTTGCTTCCAACTTAATACCTAAGGGGGTTCGGATGATAAAGTGAGGGTGGATTATTAGTCATAGATGCAGATGGATTTCGGTCTATGTATTTTTTTTCTAATGCATGCACTAAATATCATAATAATCATCATGTTATATTGTGCACTATGGTGCAACCTCTATTTGTCAATTTCCCAGCCGTAATTTGTTCACCCATCATGCTATCTTTTATGGAGAGACACCACTAGTGAACCTATGAACCCCGGTCCATTTTCCACATTGTTAAACAAACCACAAATATTTCCTGCTTTCTTTACTTACTGCAAGCATACATCATTTTCCACTCTATACGTCTAATCTTTGTTTTTAGCAAGACCGGTGAGATTGACAACATCACTGTACTGTTGGGACAAAGTATTTTGGTTGTGTTGTGTGCATGTTTCATGTTGTTGCTGACACCAGTGAAGCGCCAGCACCACCGTCAGTGGCATCAACCTTCCTGAGATCCTCTTCCTCCTACTGGATTGATAACCTTGGTTCTTAACTGAGGGAAATTCTTGCCGCTTGCTCATCACACCCTCCTCTTGGGGTTTCCAACACACCATCAAAGGGCATCAAGGAATTTCTGGCGCGGTTGTCGGGGAAGAAGAAGTCTTCTGGCAAGGGGAGTCTCTCACTCTCAACTTCTTTATTTTGTTTATTGTCTTGTTTTTATTTTTGTCTTGTTTTTCTTTTCTATATTAAAAACACAAAAAAAATTAGTTTACTTCATAGCTGTTATTTATTTATTTGCTTTTATTCTGCTAAAATGAGTTCCTCTGAGAATACTAAGTTATGTGACTTCACTAGCACAAACAACAATGATTTTATTTGTACAGCTATTGGTCCACCTGCTCCTACTGCTGCTTTCTATGCGATTAAACCTTATTTATTAAATCTTGTGATGAAAGAGCAATTTTCTGGTATTAGTACTGATGATGCTGCTGCCCACCTTAATAATTTTGTTGAACTATGTGAGATGCAAAAATATAAAGATGTGGACGGGGATATTATTAAACTGATAATATTTCCTTTCTCTTTGAGACGGATAGCTAAAGAATGGTTGCTATCTTTTCCTAGAAATAGTATTGATTCATGGACTAAGTGTAAAAATGCTTTCATTGGAAAATATTATCCTCCTGCTAGGATTATATCCCTGAGAAGTGGCATAATGAATTTTAAACAATTTGATAATGAACATGTTGCTAAAGCTTGGGAAATAATGAAAACTAGGGTGAAGAATTATCCCACTGATGGACTAAGTACTTGGATGATTATACAAACTTTTTATGCAGGACTGAATTTCTCCTCAAGGAACCTATTGGATTCAGCTGCTGGAGTTACCTTTATGTCCATCACTTTGGGAAATGCAACAAGTTTGGGACACTTTGCCCTCAAGAAAGTTTTGGAACACTTTCCTATAAAGAAGATGAATCTACCTTTTGACTCTATTATTAGAGCAAGATATGATGTTACTGCTTCTTCACTTGAAAATACTTGAGTTTCCCTTTTATGCCTAGCTGAAAGGCGTTAAAGAAAAGCGCTACCGGGAGACAACCCGTTTTATTTCGCTGTTTTCAACCCGTTTTCTATCATTTTCTTTGGTGTGCTTTGCACCTGGGTGTTTTCTATTTCCTTAGCAACCCTGCTGTATCTTTTCATTTGAGTTTTTGTTGAGCCAAGTAAAGCCTCTAGTTGAAAGTTGAGGCTATATTTCGGATTTCTGCGCAGGAAACAGATTTTTGCTGTCCACTGTTAATTACGTAAAAAAATACAGAAAATTCAAAATGACCTGCGTTTTTTGTGCGTAATTCTGAGTTATATACGCAACTTTTTTTAGTTGACCACTTTTTGATTTGAGCAACAGAAGATTTTTGTAAAAATCAATCTTTACGTGTTGTTCTGTTTTGACAGATTTCTGCCATTTATTGCATTTGCATCTTAATCTCTTTCTTTTGGTGTTCGTTTGAGAAAAGGAGTTTTAAAGAAGATGTGACAATAGTAATGTGTTTTTGAGTGTTAAACTTGTGTTGAAACTGAACCATGTGAATTTATTATTTCAATTGCACTAACGTTGCTAATGAAGATTGTGAGAAGTTTGGTGTGAAGGAAGTTTTCAAGGGTCAAGAGAAGGGGATGATATGATGTGATCAAGAAGAGTGAAAAGCCTAAGCTTAGGGATGCCCCGGTGGTACATTCTAGAAAATTCCAAGAAGATTCAAGAGTCTAAGCTTGGGGATGCCCAAGGCATCCCCTTCTTCATCAACAAATTATCAGGTCATGTCTTGTGAAACTATATTTTTATTCGGTCGCATCTTATGTGCTTTACTTGGAGCCTATTTTATTTTTGTTTTCAGTTTGTTTTTGTTTTTTGCTTTCAGTTTTTTTTTTCAATAAGCTTGGTTGGACCCCAACATTTTTTTATTGGAGAGTGACACGCTCCGTTTTTTCATGAAAATACTTTGTACTCTTAATCTCTGTCCAACTGCTGCATTTATTTAGCTCATGTTTTGCATGCATATCTTATTAGAGCTGTTAGTTTTAGTAGTGTTATGTGAGTACTCTCATGTTTGCTTGCTTTATCATAAAGAGTATTTTTGTTAAAGCATGTTTTGCATGGTGCTTGTTGGGAGAAGAAAACTGTTGCTTGAAGTAGAGTTTATAACAGTACTAGTTGAAGCTTGTATAGACTGTGGCTAGAACTTTTTCATGTCATGCTAAATGTTATTTTATTTTTAAAGCCTTGTGGTTATTGAATAGCATGAATAGCCTCAAATAGATGAGAGTGTTTAATATGTCTTGAAAGATTCATGAGTTGTTCTTGTCATAGTAAAGCATCAATATATGGTATTCTCTTTCAGATGTTTTATTTGGTTGACTTGGCGCATGCTCACACCATGTTTATGACTACAAAGCAGTAACGAATAGCCTCCATGAACACTTAGTTTTTGAACTTGTGATACTGCTTATGTTTTAATTAATGATGCTTATGTCGCTATGCATGCTTATGGCTCTTATGCTCTCTTGATTTGTCGCTCCCAGTCTTTTGCTAACCTCCACATGTACTGAGTATGAGCTTTACTCGTGCATCCAAACTCCCTTAAACCAAAGTTTTTCCCATTGTGTACACCATACCTACCTACATGTGGTATTTAACTGCCACTCCAAGTAAATTGCTCATGTGTTACCTTTAAAACCTTCAAAATTACTCCTGCTTTATGTTCCTGTTTTTGCTCATGAGGACATCAATAGAGGATCTTTATCTCACTTGTTGATTGGATTTCACACCCTGGACTAGTGGCGTCATCCGCTTATCCAAATGATAGAAGAGCTGGAAGCGGGGTTCCGGACCCCAAATTAATACAAACAAATTCTCTTCACTATTTTGCCCCTGATTCATCAGTCAAAGCATAATTGTCTAAACAAAAGAGAAAGAGGGATGACCTTCTACACCAGTTGCGTCCTTCACCATGGGAGCCGCTCTTGTGAATCCAGTTTGCTTGTGACGTACTGTATTTTCTATTTACCATTCGTTGACATTAGCATACATCTCCCAAAATATAGACACTCGGTGTCAAACTTTTAATACCCCTGTTTAATAAAATAAAAGCTCTATCACATGAGTGATCCCTGCTTCCCTTTGTGAAGGGCGTTTCTTTTACTTTTATGTTTAGTCTCCATCTTCTAACTTTATGCACAGTTGAGAGAGCATTTCTGCCATTCTGAGTTCTATGTGCATTTGTCCCATAAACATCAATAATTACTTCATAATGTGATATTATTTGTTCTTAAATTATTTGTTCTAGTCTTCCTCATGAACTTTGAAGGTGTCCTGGCATTTATGTTTTGCCCCACTCTTAAGGACTAGAGAAATATCACTTTGCCATGCTTTCTCTATACCTGAAACAAATGTCTACCTTTATTTGCATTATTATTCATGATCCTTTATTTGAGATACTCTTCGTGATGCAAAGTAATTGCTATGATTTATTATTAAAGTTCTATTTATCATGTTTGTGTTTGAAGTTCTATGATCTGAACGTGCATATGATTTTACATTAGATTGCTCAAGTTTATGTTAGTAGCTTGTCACCTCAGAAATTATTGTGTTTATCGTTTACCTACTCGAGGACTAGTAGGAACTAAGCTTGGGCATGCTTGATACGTCTCCAACGTATCTATAATTTCTCATGCTCCATGGTCATATTATGTCAATTCCTACTTGTTTTCTCCCTTATTTATAGCATTTTTATACGTTTTCCTGGACTAACCTATTAACAAGATGCCAAGTGCCAGTTCCCTGTTTTCTGCCATTTTTTGTTTCAGAAAAGTTGTTCTGGAAACATTCTCGGAATTGGACCTCACAAAGCCCGAAGTGCCTATTTTCCCTGGAAGCATCCAGAACACCGAAGAAGAGTCGAAGACGGGCATCGGGGGGAAACACCATAGGGTGGCGCGGCCCCCCCTTGGCCGCGCCGGCTATGGGTGTGGGGCCCCTGGAGCTCCACCGCCTTTGCCCTTTTTCCTATTTAATCCCCCCGGATGGAAAACCCTAAACACCTGATCAAAAATCCCCGAAAAGTTCCGCAGCCGCCGTCACCGTCAACCCTAGATCAAGGGGGTTCTGAAGCTGTTTCCGGCACCCTGCCGGAGAGGAGATCATCACCGGAGGCTTTTACATAACCATGCCTGCCTCCGGAGTGATGCGTGAGTATTTCATCCTTGGACTACGGGTTCGTAGCTGTAGCTAGATGGTTGTCTTCTCCTCATATGCCTCCATGTTTAGATCTCGTGAGCTACCTATCATGATCGAGATTGATCTTATGTAACTCTATATGTTGTGTTTGCTGGGATCCGATGAATATTGAACTTATGCCAAGTTTATTATAGTCTTTATTTGCATATGTTATTTGTGATCTCGCATGCTTTCCGTTGCTAGTGGTTGCTCTGGCCAAGTAGTTGCTAGTGACTCCAAGAGGGAATATTTATGCTCGATAGTGGGTTCATGCATCCTCACCACCTTGCTCGAGTGACAGAAACGTGAAGGGGGAGGATGTGCTGTTGCCATTAGGGAGAAAACAATGGTGAGAGTGCCCGCGTGCATAATCATTGCTTACATTACACACTTTGTTTAATGCAGTTATCTGTTGCTTGCAACTTAATACCTAAAGGGGTTCAGATGATAACCTGAGAGTGTATTGGTAGTCATAGATGCAGATGGATTTCGGTCTATGTATTTTGTTGTAATGCCCGCACTAAATATCATAGTAATCATCATGTTATATTGTGCACTACGGTGCAACCTCTATTTGTCAATTGCCCAGCTGTAATTTGTTCACCCAACATGCTATCTTTTATGGAGATACAACACTAGTGAACCTCTGAACCCCGACCCATTTTCCACACTGTTAAACAAACCACAACTATTTCCTGCTTTCTTTACTTACTGCAAGCATACATCATTTTCCACGCTATACGTCTAATCTTTGTTTTTAGCAAGACCGGTGAGATTGACAACCTCACTGTACTGTTGGGACAAAGTATTTTGGTTGTGTTGTGTGCAGGTTCCACGTTGTTGCTGACACCGGTGAAGCGCCAGCACCACCGTCAGTGGCATCAACCTTCATGAGATCCTCTTCCTCCTACTGGATTGATAACCTTGGTTCTTAACTGAGGGAAATTCTTGCCGCTTTCTCATCACACCCTCCTCTTGGGGTTTCCAACACACCATCAAAGGGCATCAATACGTCCAAAACGTATCTCCTTTTCCGAACACTTTTGCTATTGTTTGCCTCTAAAATTGTGAGTTTTGGATAGAACTAACACGGATTAACGCTGTTTTCACCAGAATTACCTTGGTGTCTCGTTTTGTGCAGAAAAATCAACTTTCAGGAAATTGCCCGGAAAAGATCCCAAAGTCCTTATTTTACCCGAAGACCCCCGGAGTCAAAAGAAGATCCGGAGGGGGGCAAAGAGGGCCCACACCATGTCTGGGCACGGCCCCCCTATGCCGCGCCCCTGGTGGTGTGGCCACCCCAGGCACCCCCTCGGGCCCCCCTTTCGACTACTTATGCCCGGCAAACCTAAACCTGAGGAAGGTTCGTCATATTCTAGAGAAAAAGCAGAGAGCGCTGCCGCCACCTCAAAACTCAATTCGAGGATCAGAAGTTCCTGTTCTGGCGCCCTGTCGGGACGGGGATTCGAAGGAGATCATCTCCATCGTCACCGCCACCACTTCTCCATCAACCATCCATTATTCCCCCGTCCATGTTTGAGTAATCCCCGCTGTAGGCTGAGAGGGATGGAAGGGATTGGATGAGATCTTCATGTAATAATGCCATATTGTTAGGGCATGGTGCCTAGTATCCATTGTTAGTGCTATATATCATTGTTGCAACTTGTTATGCTTAATGCTTGTCACTAGGGCCCGAGTGCCATCATCTCAGATATGAACATGTTATTGTTTCATGAGTATAATTATGTTTCTTGATCATATATGCATGTTGTTTACACACATTATTGTCCGGAACCCGAGACTCCAAAGTGAAAAAAATTGGGACAACCGGAGGGGATGGCTGTGATGTGAGGATCACGTGTGTTCATGGAGTGTTAATGCTGTTCTCCGGGGCTATATTAAAAGGAGCACCTTAATTATCAGTAGTTTCCCTTGAGGCCCCGCTGCAAACGGGCTGGTAGGACAAAAGATGTTGTGCAAGTTTCTCATTGCGAGCACGTATGACTATATTGGAACACATGCCTATGGTTTGCCTAGAACTTGGATGCTTTATTATTATCTATCTGCAACGCCCATGTTTTGATTATTATATGAACTATCTTATCCATGCAACGCCCGTTCATCCATCCCCTATGCCTACAATACGTTAATCCTGTTGTTTTCCGCAATTGCTACTGTTGTTACTATTTTACTCCTGCTGTTATTTACTAATACTGCTGCTATAAAGTGTTACCACTCATAAACTGTTGCGAGAAAGTCTACTTTTAGGTGCAGCTGAACTGACAACTCAGTTGTTAAGGCTTGTAAGTATTTTTTGGCTCCCCTTGTGTCGAATCAATAAATATGGGTTTTACTTCCCTCGAAGACTGTTGCGATCCCCTATACTTGTGGGTCATCAGGGGTGTTTCCCATAGTTACTAATCCATATAGTTGAAGCATGACTTAGATAGAGGGAAGAGTCTAGGAATGCGAGTAATAGATGATGGAGCATAATGTATATCGGCAACATGAAAATTCCAATGGCGTGCATCATTCACAAAAGTGGAGAAGAAGCATAACTCTATATCTTAGGTCGGCATGTGATATGTAGAGGAAAATCAGAGGATAGAAATTGCAGCCTTGGGCTCCCTCTTAGAACTAGATTTGATCGGGGAAAGTTGTGGACATGCGGTTGAGGTCACTAAAAAAATAAGAGAGAATGGTAGAGAGAGGAGGCGGCGTAAAGATAGAGAGAGAGGTTCTTGTCGGGTCTAGGGGAGCTCGCAAGAGAGATGATGGGACAATAAGCCTCCAGATTACCACAAGAAGATTCAAACTTTTATCACCCAATGATTGTAATGTTTCAGAGGTAAAAACGAAAAAAAATTGGTAACCCACATATTCTAAGGCTAGAAAAAGTGTTAGGGGTAAGTGAGGCAGTTGGCATTCTCCTAGTGCCTAGGCGACGCTTAAGCGCCCTAAGCACAACCTAAGTGGTCATATAGTTCGACTATTATGTGAATGAGTATATTACCATTAAAAAAAAATTAAAATATGATCGATTTGGCTCGTCACTGCAACATGTCATTGTTTCTCGCCAGAGAAGAGAATTTCATTGTTACCCTGCCTAGACTTCCACTTATTCCCTAGGCAGGGCATTTTTTCCCCACCTAGTTCTGAAGCGTGTTGAAGCTCCGCCTTTTTCAACAGAGGTTTAAATCTCCTTGTAAGTGAGGAAATTGCTTGATCAACAAGTGTTATAAATTATTTGATTCTAAATGATTCCAATACATAATGTGTGGAAACATTTCTGTCCGCTACTTCGTATCAAGTTGTCTCTTTCTTTTTGATTTCCCACCTTCTACGAAATGTTATACCAATATCCATATCAAGTGCAATACATTTGGTTGTGTCCAATGCTTCTAAGAAAGAAGTATCCCTATACCCCTTGAAGAAATAAATTTTCCCTTGCACTTTATCAATAGTAACATCAATAATCATATACTTTTCTTGCAAGTGTTTTCTTACAAAATTAATAACAAACAATACCTCATATCAAATGACTATTACCACTATAAATTCCAAGTTCAATTTTTTTCCAAACCTAAAGCCTCATTGTTCGCCTTTAGATCATTACCTGAAATTAAAGGAAAGTAAATATATGTTATAGTTGGATATAGTGATGCAAACCTTCCACCGAGAACTCCTATAACACCCAATGGTCCTATGAAAAGAGCCTGCGCAAAGGCCACACAAGATAAGGTGAACTCACTCATATCCCTCTATGAATTCGATGACTTGGTGGATGAATAGCTACCTCATGAGAACATGCTTTGCGTTCTTAGGTACCTACCACATGATGGTCCTCAAGATGGTGCTGGAAATGTCTAATAAGATGCCCAAGAACATGGCCACCAAGAAGAAGAGGAAGAGGAGGAGACAAAGAAGCATCCAAAGTGGCCATCAGACTGTCTGGCTCAGGAGCCCCGGACTGTCTGGCCCCTAAGAGATGCACATGTGTGTTGGAGATATGCCCTTGACACAATAATGTTCAGTTATTAGTCTAGACACAATAATATTCAGTTATTAGTCTATCTCCAAGTTCATAATTAAAATTATGACATCATGTTATAACTGCTATAGTACTTGAAAAATGAGTTTTCAAAGGAAATCATTTGTGCGGGTGTGGATATATAAACAAACAACCATTCATAATATTGTCTCTAAAATTAGTTTATGATTTGTGAGATGATCACATTTTCCTAATCATGGACTTTGATAAAGTCTAGCAAACATAGTACTTTATTGTTAGGGTAACAATAGTACTAAACAGACCAAAGTATATGATCTTACTAACAGGCTAACAATTGTAATGTATTTACCAAATTACATATGGAGTTGTCATTGACTAGAATTCCTATACTATGAGAATATCTAGTGACCGCATAATCGACGGTTATACTTTGGATGTCTTCAATTATCCACCATAACAGGGGATTATAACGTTGACATATGAGTATAATCTAGAGCGTGTAATGGAACTGAGACCATTCAAAAATAGTACTTAACTCCTCCAGACGAGAGAGAGATACATTCTCTAGACCCTCCTAGTACCACCGATCTCAACCAATCGTCTGGTCATACACAATGTAATTTATCCCAAGGATATCGGGGATATGGATGAGAAAAGAGAACGATATCGGTACACGCGCGAGATTTGGACACCCGCTGGACAAGTCCGTCTACTGTCCGACGAGTTTCGATTACCTTAAGCTGGATTATCCGAATCCCTAGCCGCCGGATTGTCCGACACCTTGAGAAATACTAGCGAACATCGTACACCCGCCGGACATGTCCGACAACCATCTTTTACCTTAAATCGGATTGTCCTGCCTGCCCGTCCCCTGAAGCTTGCATCTGTAACAACAGTCCCAGCCCGAAGTCAATTGCCGGCTATCCAGCCCCTGCCTGTGAGCAGGAAAAGGCCCATGTGACTTGTCAATTTCCTCCCCACATACCCCTTCGTCCTTAGCACTATAAAAGGGACCCCTTCATCGAGATCTTTGGTTAGAGAAGAATTTGAGATTTGTGAGCTTTGCTCCTTACCCTCTTGTGAGACTACTCTTATGATCTTCATCTAGGATTGTATCAAGACTACTCCTTTAGCTACTATATTGTAGCATATCAAGGCGTACCTTGTGATTTCTATATTTCCCCTTGGGATTCTAGTAGCGTCATACCAATATTTCTTAACTTACCCTTGACATTCTATTGGCTCGGTGGACCGCCCGGGAAGGTGAATCGGTTTCACCAAGGGTAAGTTTGACTTGATTCGTGAGATCCAGAGGATATGTTTGGGTTGTGTTGACGGGGATCACATCAGGTAGGATTTGCTAGTTATCCCTTGGTTCAATTTGATTTTCCTTCTTTGTGTGTTCTTTGTCCACCCTCGGTCAATTCATGAAGATCGGGCATCCCACGAGTATGCACCCACATCATATAGCCTAAGAACAAAGGAATTATCAATATGACAATATTGGGTACCTGAAGTACAACATCATGAATGTCCGCACATTAAAATCAGATAGCTTTAACACTTTCAACACGACTCTCCCGACGTGTAGCTGACATTGATTTAAGAGTCAATTATGTTTCGTCATCTTTCAGAATCAATCATTTCTTAGTAGAATTAGCAAACGTTGCATATATCTATTGGATGGTTCCAAATAAGTATTAAGATCTACCAGAAGTCTTAGCTTTATCACAAAATGTTAAATTAAGGCTATGACAACCACAACCAGAATGGAGAGCTATAGGATTACATCAAAAAAAATTGTATACCTTGATGTTTTCCTTTCATATTTGACCCATTATCAGAACCAGAAAAGAAAGAGTTGCCGCTCGAGTTAGGTCTAGTCGCGAGGAAAGAGGGTCAGTTGGACTGTTGTGTCGGTTTTGTTGTAATTAACAAGAAAATAGGGACATTTGGATATGTCGATTTGTTTACTTTAGAGAATCTTGGGATCTGCTAGTTTTTCGGGCCTCTGAATTTGCACTACATAGGAGCGTGACGATGGGGATAAACTGGCAAAAAAACTTTTACTTCTTTCGGGATTTGGCTGTTCTGTACCTTTAAGCTGCCACATAAGCCCAAAATAAGTGGCCCTACTACGTCACGTGAGACCTTGGCTACTTGGAGAACCACACATCTTGTGAGGATTTTCACTCTTACACATGTTAAAAGGGGAAAACTCAAAATCTAGTACATGCAAAGATGGCAAGGAACACTCTCGCCACCCGTTTTGCCATTTTCTCGTGTACCACCTACCTCAGTCAATTAGCCATGGTTGGATGCATGATGACGTTGAAAGGTACAACATAACTAAGTGTCGATTCAACATTTACATCCAGTTGGTGGGAGGAGCCATTGGATTGGCTATTCATGACCATCGTGGAAGATTTCTTTTCTTGAATACCTGTGGGGGGGGGGGGGTCTAAACAGCTTTGTATCTGACAGGAGAGAAACACAAGGTTCAGGAGTTATAAATAACACAAAACCCACATGAGGAACTCCAGTGCACCAACTTTGGGATGAGACACGGAGGAACTAGGTGATATATCTCTCAAGTCTCAAGTACACTCCTACAAGCCATCCAACCACGCCACTCACCCTCTATTTGGTGAAGCACCTCCATGGGAGGCAGTGACGGAGCTGCACACTGATTGAGTGGTCAAGCGATCACACACAATTTTGGTGTGCAAAGAAACCTTTGATATGGATACACCAAAAATGACCCCATGAATCCTAGTTTTATTAGATCTTTGACAACACTGGTTGCTAGGGCTAGCTCTGCCACCGATGGGAGGCGAGGGGTTGCCATCAAACACCTTGGGGTTCCACTCTAGTGAGATACTCGAAGTACCAATACGATGAACGAATTTACCTCATGATGTCGAACTTGGGGTTGGTTGCTTAATGTTCCGTCCATTGGGAAGAAAGAGTGTTGTTCACGCTGGGTGAACTATGGAGCGCTCTGGGTCGAGGCAAATGAACCCGAACCACTCATCAGTAGGGGCACCGCGGAAGAATATGATCCGGGATTTCATCGTAGATCACACACGGGCAACTCCGCTGGTTCTAAAGCCCGCGATGCTACAAGCGATGAACCGTTCAACAACGATGCCGTGACAACCAAGCATAGAACTTTTACTTCATGGTGGGAAATGGGTACGAGAAACTAGGCACCTCCCTGGAGAAGCAAGTTACCTTTAAAGAAAGCTCCCGAGTGGAGAAATAACCGTTGGCATTCTACTTATACGAGATGCATCTGTCGATCATGTTCGAGAGGCTAAAGAAACGGATCGTGGCATTGCTGGGGATAGAAGCTTTATGGCTCGGCGAGGTCGCTAAGCTTTTTTTCTCTTTAAGAATTAACAAAAAAAAAAACTCTTGTGGATTCCATAATGATAGCGTTGCAACAACATACAAAGGAGACTAAGCGGTTCAACCTAACTGGGAAGGCTACTTTTATCATATTATCCTTTGAGGACAAATAACTTATCACCCACATTGCTAATCATATTTTTTTTCATCAACACGTTAATTGACTTATATTTTCATATATATTATAAGTCGATGGCGTTAGTTGTCTTGTCTAATCTTTGACTATTCTCTCATGCACGAATCTTAACGGGGACAGGGGCTCTGGACGTTAGAAGATCTATAAGAGTTAGCAAGAAACTTTGGAGCCCGCTAAATAAAAATGTCTACGTCGGATGTATGGACAAGGCGGAAGACCATGTCAGCGTAGACACAGCCGAATTGTGAATTGAGACATAGGCCAGCCGGTAGCAGCTCCACTGATTGAGAACACAACACGGCATGTTGCTTTCTTGCGACAAGTCGGCAGTTCCTCGTGTCATAGAATTGCAATTGGGGGTTATTCTTATTCCATTAATCCGTATATTCCACCACAACAGTTGACAAAACCGCGCGATTCCGCACTAGTATAATCTCCCACTTCCTTCCATCCATCCATCCAGCCACAATTTCCCAACAACCAAAACCCCTTCACTTTCTCCTCTACCTCTGCTGTTTGATTCATCCTCTTCCCTGTCTCGTCACCAAGAAACCATCGCAAGGGGAGAGGAGAATTTCTCATCTGCTCCTGCCGCTGCCTTTTGCCATGGACGGCGGCTACCGCTCCAAGTCGTATGCCGGCGGGCGCATGCAGATGGAGCCCTACACCGGCGGCGCGCGGCCGGACTTCCGGTCCTTGTCCTACGGCGGCGGAGGGGCGTCGTCGTACCAGTACCAGTACGAGTACGGCGGCGGGGCAGGGCCGGTGTCGACAGTGGTAGAGGAGGAGGAGGTGAAGAGGAGCAAGTCGAAGCGGCGGTGGCTGGCGCTGGGCGACCCGGACATGGAGCGGAAGCGGCGCGTGGCGGCGTACAAGGCGTACGCGGTGGAGGGAAAGGTGAAGGGTTCTTTCCGCAAGAGCTTCAGGTGGATCAAAGACCGCTACCTGCACATCGTCTACGGCTGGTCCTAGCTGGTACTCTTACTATATCTAGCAGCAGCAGCAGCCAAGGATAGAAGAGAGCAAGAACGATCGAGCTGCAAGAATAAAAAAGATTCTGTTGCTGTTTGTATTTCCTTTTGATGCCTGATCATGGTTGATCTGTAAAGATTGATATACTACATATACGTGCGGTTTTCTCCCCTCCTTTCCCCCTCTCTTCTTCCTTTTGTTCTTGATTATCGCAACTACTGTACTGTAAGTTGTATGTATCTCAGTATCTGAGTGAGTTTTTGCGACTCTGTTCTTGAAGGAATCGACCAACCGATTGGTGTTCATAAGCGCTGTTGCTGCGGTCATTTGGTTCTTGTTTAGTTCTGGATTATCTGGGATACGGTTTACCAGGAGATTGCGGTTTGTTCTGTTAGAAGATTCAATTTAGACAGTCAACTATGGGGTTCTTGTGAATAGATTGATCAGCTTGCGTGCGTGGACTGAGTTTTAGCGGAGATTGCGTGGAATGGCCAACGGAAATTTACCTTCTTCGGTTGGATCGATCGGTCGGCTATTTTAGCTCTGATGACATGGCCAACTTTTGACGAATTCCTTAGACGTAATCGAGCTTACGGGATATATTGTCTTGCAAAATAAATGGAATGAAAGTCCATGTGTCATCTGCTTAATTATGCACACCACCGTCGACAGATGTCCGGTGCCGACATAAAAGCCACACCGCTATCCGCCTACCAATGGTAATCGACCGTGTACTACATCGGCGAGGAGAATTCGCCAAAGCTTATGTTGTGCAGTCATCAACTGCTGCTTTGATGTGCACGCGGATCTTTTTTTTCCGTCGCGTCAAAAGCGCGATCTTATTCGTCACGTGGGTTACAATCAGCTAATACTAGCTTTCATATTATGTTTTCCTAGTTCCCGGATAATCTGTTTCAGGACGACGATGCGTCTGGGGGCCCGGTTGCGCTTGTTACAGTGGTTGGCACTCCTGCTACGGCGAGACAGGTCGAGATGACGGTTGCCCGCATGTGTTCTGCACCACGATGGAAGTGGGAAGCGATGCCTAGTGGGGATAGCCGTTTCAAGATGGTGTTCCCGTCGGTGGCAGAGCTGGAGAGGTTCGATGGGATGGATTTTGGGGTCCCGTCTCAGTCTACCAGGCTACTATTCAGTAAGTGGAAGCCAGGAGATATTGAGCCTAAGCTTGAGTTCTACCAGACGTGGGTGCATGTGGAAGGAGTACCAAATCCATTGCGACATTTCCTAGGTCTGTGGGCAGTTGGTTCTCTCATCGGTATTACCTTGGATGTGGACCTTTTGGCTTTACGTCGCAGAGGTATTGTTCGATTGCGGATGGCGCTGTCAGATGACGAGGTGTTCAACAAAGCGGATGAGGTGGGTCCTTACACAAACACGGATGGTGTGTTACATCTAAAAGGGTATGGTTTCACTTTCCGACCAGAGCCTGAGGATTTTGTGCCGGAATCAGACTTCGTACCTTACATGTGGGACTTGAAGACGCCTTCGGAGTCCTCTACCAGAGGTGTCCGAGATTTGGATGTGCTTGACACGGATGCTGGCTTAGAGGAAGAGGCGGGAGAAGCGACGGGCATGGCTATTGATCAGACCCCTGCGGATGGTGGTACTTCGGCTCATACCGAGGCGTTGGAGCTGTTGAAGAACTATGCATTAACGCCAATTAACATGTCCCCGGCCACTCCTAGGGGAAGGGAAATTGTGCGTTCGTTGCAATCCTCAGGCGGGTTTCTCGCCAAGCCATCTTCGGGAGAGACGCTGTCTTCTGCTGCATTGTCGAGTGGGCTGCAGGGTGCAGGAGGCACTCGGTTATTCGCCGCCCAGGCGGGGCGGACCAGCGACATTCTTCCAGGGACAGCGGCTACAGTGCGCCGGCTGCTGGGCCGGGTGGGGCGCCTCTATCCACCGCCCATGCGGCAGCGGCAGGCTGCAGTGCGCAGCGATCGGTGGCCCGCTCATCTGGCGGCCCAGCGACCGAGCAGCTGAGCAGGGAGCAGGTGGCTCCCGCTCGCGCGACGGATAGCGGCGGTGGCCCGCTGGGGCCGCATGGGCCTTCACCTACTCGGCCAGTGGCTGTTGGGCTGGGCGGAACGCCGGTATCCGCCGCCCAGGCAGCAGCTGTACGCTGCAGTGATCAGCGGGCGGAGGCCCGCTCACCTGGCGGACCGGCAGTCCAGGCGCACTGCGGGGAGCAGGCGGCTCTCGCCCGCGCGATGGATAGCGGGGGTGGCCTACTGGGGCATCCCGGGCTTTCGCCTGTTCGGCCAGTGGCAGTGGCTGCTGGCTGTGCCGCGCAGGCCGGGCGGTGCGGTCTTCAGGACGACGACGGGTCGTGCTTGCGTACTCCCTCTCCGGTGCGAGGTGGATCGACGGCTACAGCATTGGTGTCTCCGGGCCGGCTGTCTGGGTCCTCTGGGCCGCGGGCAGAAAGCCGGGATACCGTGACGACGCCGGTGACCCCGCCATCTCTAGCGGGCAGCGGCACGGGCGCGGCGGTTCCTCTCAGGGAGGGGAAGGACATGGTGGTCGGGGGGTATCTTCTTCGCCAGTACCTCCCTCCGCAGTGGCGCGCTCCTCCGTGGTTCTTGGGCAGGCTGTAGGTGGGCTGAGACGCATTGCTCGCCTTCTCGTTGCAGCGGATGGGGCTTCATCGACGGATGAGGACGCGATGCCCAAGGCCATGCGACGGAAGGCGGCAATGTACTCAACATCGCCACAGGGTCCGGTATCTAACCATATATCATTTCTTTCTTTTTCAAATACCAAGTTATTCTCTAGCCTAGGTGTAGTTGGTGTTTCATTAGGGAAGAAAGATAAGGAGACCACGTTGTCCACTAATGTGTTGAAGCATATGGAATATGATCGTTTAATGGTCAAGCCGACGGTCAATCCGAGTGCTTCTCCCATGGTGGACATACTTCACATGGATGATGATTCAGCGTATGCCTCTTCGGATGGACAGCTTTTATCACATCTAGTGGGGGAAGTGACTGAGGTGGGATTGGATGAGGACGGGCTTGGATCTTTATTTGATCTATACGCTTCCGGCCGGAAATCCAAAACTGCTAAACAAAAGAGACCGCCTAAAAATCCAATTGTTTCCCGATGAATGGCTTATTCACTAATAGCAGAGGTCTTGGAGACTTGGCTAAACATTTGAATATTGCACAGTACGTCAGGGATCACGATTTGGAGTTTCTGGCTATCTTCGAAACAGGGAGGAGAGATTTCCAAGTGAGTGTTCTAAACCGCCTATCAGGTGGTATCGACTTTACTTGACACTCTACCCCCCCCCCTCGTGGTAGATCGGGTGGCATTTTACTAGGCGTTAAAACTGACTCCTTTGATGTGTTAGCAAGGTCGGATGGTGATTTTCATATTAAATTACACCTCCGTAACCGCACCGACAATTTCATATGGAGTTTGGTCGCTGTGTATGGTGCTGCACAGGAAGAGTTTAAGGAGGCTTTTCTCCGTGAGTTGGTTAACTTGGCTAATAATAATCCACATCCAATTTTAATTGGTGGTAATTTTAATTTGCTAAGGTTTCCACATGAGAAAAGCCGGGGGCGGTTTGATGGTCATTGGATTTCTTGTTCAACGCTGTCATTGATAGCTTGGATTTGAGAGAGGTTTACATGTCCGGACGACAATTCACCTGGGCAAATAGTCTGCCGGAGCCTACATACGAAAAGCTAGATCGCGTATTAATGAGTACCGATTGGGAAGATAAGGTCCCTTTGGTAACGGTACGTGCTCTAGAACGTATTGAGTCTCTATCGTACCATGCTCCCCTTCTGCTTTCAACTGGCACATCAAGACCAAAAGGCCAGACACAGTTCAAATTTGAACTAGGTTGGTTTTTGCGAGATGGTTTTGATGAACTAGTAAAGAAAGTCTGGCACAAACCGGTCTTAGGTGATAACCCAATACGGAGATGGAATAATAAATTGCGCAATGTGCGTAAATATCTCCGTGGTTGGGCGAGACATACGACCGGGATGTTAAAGAAGGAGAAAGAGCGTCTTTGTTCGATTATCGATGAGTTAGATCGACTCGCTGAAACTAGGTTGCTATCTACGCAAGAGATTGAACTAAAAAGTCAATCCAACGCGAAAGTAGCACAAATGTTGCGGGAAGAGGAACTCAAATGATATCAGAGATCGAAAGCTCAATTCATTCTCGAAGGAGACTCGAATACTCGGTATTTCCATAATGTTGCCAATGGCAGACATAGGAAAAAACAGATTCAATGTCGCCATCAAGATGAAGACAAGAGTTTCTCAAGGCCTATATCACAAAGTTCTATAAAGATCTGTTTGGGGCTCATGAAGTAGGTAATATTACCATGGATGAGAGCCGCACAGATGATATTCCCCAAGTTTCAATGGAAGAAAACACTTTTCTTAATGCTCCCTTTTCTGAAGAGGAGATAAAGAAGGCTATATTCCAAATGGAACATAATAAGGCACCTGGTCCAGATGGTTGTCCGGCGGAGTTCTATCAGCATTTCTGGGAAATCAGTAAACATGATCTCATAGAGATGTTTGATTGCTTACAGAGTGGACATCTGGAGTTGTATCGCCTTAATTTTGGGGAAATCATTTTGTTACCTAAGGTGTTGAACGCAGAAAGGATACAACAGTACCGACCAATCTTCCTTCTTAACGTTAGTTTCAAAATCTTTACAAAGGTTGCAACTATTAGGCTAAATTCAGTGGCAGATCATGTGGTAAAACCTACACAGACTGCTTTTATGCAGGGTAGGAATATCCTAGATGGGGTCGTGACTTTACACGAAACCGTACATGAGTTGCACACGAAAAAGCTTAATGGGGTAATTCTTAAAATAGACTTTGAAAAGGCCTATGATAAAGTGAATTGGGAGTTTCTACAACAGACTCTGAGAATGAAAGGATTTTCAGAGGAGTGGTGTACTCTAGTTCGTAGCTTCATAGTTGGAGGTAGCGTGGCTATCAAAGTCAATGATGATGTTGGCCGATACTTCCAAACTAAGAAAGGCTTGAGACAAGGTGATCCGCTATCGCCCGTATTGTTTAATATTGTGGCAGATATGTTAGCAATCATGATCGATCGAGCCAAGGAAAACGGCCTAATTGAGGGAGTAATTTCACATCTAGTCGATGGGGGATTGTCTATCCTTCAATATGCAGATGATACAATTCTCTTTATGGAACACGATTTGGAGAAAGCGGCGAATCTGAAATTAATTCTTTCAGCGTTCGAGCGATTATCCGGATTAAAAATCAATTTCCATAAAAGCGAATTGTTCTGCTTTGGCGAGGCACAAGATGCAGTTGCACAATATACCGAGCTATTTGGTTGCGAGCAAGGCCAGTTTCCTATTAAGTATTTGGGAATACCAATACATTACAGGAGATTGACTAATGCAGAATGGGCTCAAGTCGAAGAGCGTTTGCTGAAAAGGCTAGCTAGTTGGAAAGGAAAATTGTTGTCACTTGGTGGACGACTGGTACTCATTAATTCGGTCCTTACTAATATGGTACTGTATATGATATCATTCTTCCAGTTACCTAAAGGAGTCTTAAAAAAATTGGATTATTTCCGATCAAGATTCTTTTGGCAGGGTGACAACGAGAAAAAGAAATATCGATTGGCCAGATGGGATGTAGTTTGTCGTCCACGAGATCAGGGAGGGCTCGGTATTCATGACCTGCAAGTCAAGAATTCAGCCCTACTTGGTAAATGGATTTTTAAACTACTAACCGAAGATGGCGTATGGCAGACCCTCCTGAAACGTAAATACATAGATTCGAAAGCAATATCACAGGTTATGTGGAAACCAGGTGATTCACACTTTTGGGCTGGACTCATGGCGAACAAAAATAAGTTTTTTCGCTATGGGGTATTTAAGATTAAGGATGGATCGCAGATACGGTTTTGGTAGGATAAGTGGTTAGGTAATACCACACTCAGAGAACAGTATCCGGCCTTGTTCACGATAGCGCGACATAAGGATGATACGCTAGCTACGGTTGTGCAAACATCACCTCCTAATGTTACGTTCCGACGAGATTTACTCGGGCCTCGACTTGCGTCTTGGCAAAACCTGGTTGATAGATTAATGATGGTTACTCTTACACCAGGCGCTGATGAATTTCGTTGAAAGATCACTAAGAATAGTATGTTCTCGGTGGAGTCCATGTACAGGGCTCTGATCCAATCGGATATGCCAGTCGATATCTTCAAAAATGTATGGCGTATGAAAGTGCCGCTGAAGATTAAGATCTTCGCGTGGTACCTTCGTAAGGGGGTCATACTCACAAAGGATAATCTTGTCAAACGTAATTGACATGGGAGCTCTAAGTGTGTTTCTTGTTCTCATGATGAGACAATTAAACACTTATTCTTTGATTGCACATTTGCGCGTTCTATATGGTCCGCTATCCAAATGGCTTCGAATCTATATCAACCCACTTCCGTTGCGAATATATTCGGTAATTGGTTAAATGGGGTTGATAAACGATTTACGACTATTATTAGGGTAGGAGCGCTTGCCGTTATTTGGTCGCTCTGGCTATGTAGAAATGATAAGATTTTCAATGATAAAAACTTTTCTCGTATGCAGGTTCTATTCAGGAGCACAGGTATTCTCCGTTCGTGGTCCACATTACAGCGAGGGGAGTTACGAGGCCTTTTTACGGAGGCATGTGCACGACTGGAGCAGGTGGCGAGGGATATTTTTATCCCACATGGATGGCCGCTTGATCTACGGATTGAGGCTCCATAGCATCGACAGACTACATCGGATGTTTTGTAGCATTTTCGCTCTGTTTATTTTCAGTTTCGGATTTCGGCTGTGTGCATCTCACGATGCAGAGGCTGGGTGTAATGCTTGGACTTTTTGAGTAATAAAGCCCTTTATCAAAAAAAAAACAATCAACTAATACTAGCTGTGACACGAAGTTTAGTTTAGTGCCTGGCGCTTGTGAGCCTCAGATGTAATCTAGCGAGAGGACATAGAGTGACGTCCCGAAATGGGCCGGCTCCTATTTAGATACCCCTCCAATCCGAGTTTAGAGCCGGAGGAAATGAACTTATGTTGCACAATTAGAGCATCTCCACCGGCACCCTCCAAATGCCCCCCAAAGGCCCAATTTTTTTTTTTGATAATGGGCTTTATTACTTAAAAGTTAAGTATTACATCCGGCTTCTGCATAACAAAGATGCACACGGGCGAAAAAAGAAAATAAAAGGTATCATAAAACAAATGGACGACATGCCGATTACAATCAAAGATGAATCAAACTGTCGCCTAAGTGGCGGCGATCCTACGATCAAGCGGCCACCCATGTTGGATAAAAATATCCCTCGTCACTTTTTCCAGCCGTACACACGCCTCCGTAAAAAGGCCTCGATACTCCACCCGTTGTAATATGCACCACGAACGGAGAATACCTGTGCAACAGAATAGAACCTGCAAACGAGAGAAATTTTTATCATTAAAAATCTTGTTATTCCTACACAGCCAGAGCGACCATATAACGGCTAGCGCTCCTACCCTAAAAATAGTTTTAAACCTTTTATCAATTCCATTCAACCAATTGCCAAATATATTTGCAATGGATGTTGGAGGATATAGATTCGAAGCCATTTGGATAGCTGACCATATAGAACGCGCAAAACCGCACTCGAAGAATAAGTGTGTTATAGTCTCATCCTTACAACATGAAACACACTTTGTACTCCCATGCCAGTTGCGCTTGACAAGAATATCTTTAGTTAATATGACTCCCCTACGGAGGTACCACGCAAAGATTTTCATCTTCAGCGGTACCTTCATGCGCCATATTTTCTTATTATTATCGACATGCACTCCAGAATGGATGAGTGCCCTATACAAGGAATCAACCGAGAATTTACCATTCTTAGTTAAATTCCAACGAAACTCGTCGGAGCCCTGTGTTAGATGGATCGAAGCCAATCTATCCAACAGAGCATTCCAAGATTGTAATCTTGGTCCAACAACATCCCGTCTGAACGTCACATTCGGTGGATATGTTTGCATTACCGTAGCTAACGTATCCCCTTTATGACGAACAATATTGTATAGGGCTGGATACTGTTCTCGGAGGGTGGCATTTCCTAACCATTTATCCTCCCAAAACCGTATTTGTGATCCATCTTTGATGTTAAATACCCCATAGTGAAAGAAGTGTTTCTTAGATGCCATTAGGCCAGCCCAAAAGTGAGAATCACCTGGTTTCCAAATAACCTGTGAAATCGCTTTCGTGCTTATGTATTTTCTCCTGAGAAGGGATTGCCAAACCCCAGTTTCTGTAAGCAGATTAAATAGCCATTTACTTAGGAGAGCTGAGTTTTTGACTTAAAGGTCATGAATCCCCAGCCCTCCCTGATCTTTGGGTCGGCACACCACATCCCATCTTGCCAGTCGATATTTTTTCTTCTCACTATCCCCTTGCCAAAAAAAATCTCGATCTGAAGTAGTCTAACTTTTTCAAGACTCCTTTAGGTATCTGGAAGAATGATATCATATACATTACCATATTTGTTACGACTGAGTTTATGAGGACCAATCTTCCGCCTAGGGATAGTAATTTTCCTTTCCAACTTGCTAGCCTTTTCTGCAGTCGATCTTCGACATATTTCCATTCTGCATTAGTCAGTCTCCTATAGTGTATTGGTATACCCAAATACTGTATAGGAAACTGACCTTGCTCACAACCAAAAAGATTGGAATATTGAGCAATTGCTTCCTGGGCTTTGCCAAAGCAAAACAACTCACTTTTATGGAAATTGATCATTAATCCAGATAATTGCTTGAACGCTGATAGAATTAATTTCAGATTCGTAGCTTTCTCTAGATCATGTTCCATAAAGAGAATTGTATCGTCTGTATATTGAAGAATAGATAGACCCACATCAACCAGGTGAGGAACCAATCCTTCAATTAGGCCATTTTCCTTAGCACGTTCAATCATGATCGCTAACATATCAGCCACAATATTAAAAAGTATGGGCGATAATGGATCACCTTGCCTCAATCCTTTTTTGGTCTGGAAGTATTTGCCAACCTCATCATTGATTTTGACAGAAACACTACCACCAGACACAAAACTATGGATCATGGCACACCACTCCTCCGAGAAACCTTTCATTCTTAGAGTTTGATGAAGGAATGACCAATTAACTTTATCATAGGCCTTTTCAAAGTCAATTTTAAAAAGTACACCATCAAGCTTCTTGGTATGCATCTCATGGACAGTCTCGTGTAAAACCACGACCCCATCTAGGATATTCCTACCCTGCATAAAAGCAGTTTGTGTAGGTTTCACCACATGATCATCCACCGTATTCAGCCTAATGGTTGCCACTTTTGTAAAGATTTTAAAACTAACATTTAGGAGGCAGATATGTCTGTATTGTTGTATCCTTTCCGCCTCCAAAATCTTAGGTAACAAAATGATTTCCCCAAAATTTAGGCGAAACAGATCTAGTTGGCCCACATGTAAGCATCCAAACAATTCCAGTAAATCATCCTTGATGACCTCCCAGAAATGTTGGTAAAGCTCTGCGGGAAAACCGTCTGGACCTGGCGCCTTATTATGTTCCATCAAAAAGACTGCCTTTCTAATCTCCTCTTCAGTGAAGAGAGCATTAAGAAAAGTATTCTCCTCAGTGGACACTTGGGGGATATCATCTGTTCGCGACTAATCCATGCATACATGAGTATCCATCGGAGCCCCAAACAAATCTTTATGAAACTTTGTTATAGAGGCCTTAAGCTCATCCTGTCCTTCGATCAGGCCTTCATCCTGTATAAGAGAATGAATCCGCTTCTTTCTATGTCGCCCATTGGCAACATTATGAAAATAGCGGGTATTCGAATCTCCTTCCAGAATAAATTTAGCCTTTGATCTCTGATACCATTTGATCTCTTCCTCACGCAAGAAAGAGGCTACCTTCGCATTTGATTGGCTTTTTAGCTCAATTTCCTGTGGAGTTAACAGTCTTATTTCTGCGATGAGGTCAAGTTCATCAATAATGGAACACAGGCGCTCTTTCTCTTTTTTTTAGGTTGCCAGCAGTTTGTCTAGCCCAACCACGAAGATATCTATGCACATTGTGCATTTTCATATTCCATCTTCCGATTGGGGTATTCGCCACCACTGGTTTAGCCCATTCATTTTTAACCAATTCATCAAAACCATCCCGTAACAACCAACCCAGCTCAAACTTGAACTGTGGCTGTGTGGTTGGTTTCAATGTACCAGTAGAAAGTAGAATGGGTGCATGATGCATGTAAAATGCATAGATGAATTTTGCATATTTTCACATGGTTTTCTATTACATATTGCATCATATAAGGGTATAATTCAATGTTTTATAGTATTTTGGGGTTAAATTACAAAGTCCCCCAACTTTTATGGAATTAACCCTGTGTCGCACCCGGACTTCTAGGGGATACTCACAGTCCGCTAAATAGTAGAACAAATGGCTTACGGGGCATACCGGCACCCGCATCTCAATATGAGCAGGCCAACACGTAAACGTGTGAAAACCATTCTCTACTATCCATCGTCTGCGCAAACCATCCCATAGAAATCAGGACACTTCCGTTGACGTACTTCATAACATACACACATGGTACGTCAACGGCATTTGAACAAGTGATATCACAACATATCTCTAAGACACAAAAGATTGAAATAAGTGGCAAATAGCTCTCACTAGAGCAGAGATAGCAAATACAATCATCCAGAGGACACATGTCCCAACAATTCATCATTACAACACAGCGGAAGCATCCAAAATGTCTAAGTACAGACAAGATCCAAATGGTCCTAAGAGGCCGGAAACGAAAAGACGGAGCCCATCCACGAAGTCTCGGATCCTGCCCGGGTCCGCTATCTACTCGTCAGCAGCCTCGTCAAATTCCACGTAGTAGCCACCATGGTGATCCTCGGAAACGTAGTCTGCGGAAACCACAGCCCCAAAGGGGTCAGTGCACATATGCTTTGGGTTCAACGGAACAAAGGGGTGATACAAAAGATGCGGCAGCTGGCTGCACTAACCAACTACAGAACATACTACAAATTCCGGCTAACAGAAAGGAGATAAGATAGCGTATCGTAACCAACTACAACTAACTCCAAACAAACCCATCCTGGATCTTGCCCCTTATCCAAATAAGCAATCCGAGGATAACTCACACAGTTGGATTAGTGATGGATCAAGTTATTGTGGCAATAAGACTATTACTAGTCAAGTTATCATTAGTTAGGTGTAAGTTGTTCTGAGTACTTGTTAGCCAGTACTTTCACCAAGTCAACCATAACCGCGGAAAACACGGCTTCTCGAGAAGATTTATCCCTGCAGGGGTGCACCAATTTGGCCGTACACGTAAGAATAACCCGCCAGATGGAATGCCTCCCACCAAGCGGGGCACTCAACACAACTCAACTCTTCTTCGCATCAAGCCCAAAGAACCACATGCTGTGCGTGCGCGGCTAATCGAGCCCCACGAAGAAAAGGGGACCCTCATAGCACTCTAAGACCACGCCGCCCTAAATGCCGACTACAAAAGTTCCACCCTGGCGCCAAGGGTTCGCACCTGCACATGCATGCATCAAATGGAAAGCCCGAACTAAGTGTGGCGATTTGGACGAGATGCGAATCGAATCAAATTGAGGGGGGCGCCCATACACGCTTCCCACATGCGGTTAGTGCGCTCATCATGGATCAGTAGACAAGACCCTTTTCCTAATTAGGGTCGACACTAGCAGGCCTCAAAACGACGCCGGGCCTCCTGCCGGTGCCTTATCATCAAATTATTATTAACCACACATTAACAGGTTGATTGTTTAAACATCGAGCCCCAGAACATAAGTAAAATATGGTAACTGAAAGTAACGGACAACAGACTCGAGCAGAAACATCCCTAAGCATGCTAGTAAGACACGGGCAACAAGCAAAGGGGTTATAGGTGTGGAGGTGAGGCTATATCAGGTTTAAAGGATCACATGTGGTAGGATCGAACAGAAGCAACGATTCATAGGGCTAGCAGAATAGACAACGGAAAGTATCGGTATCCAAGGTGGAAGGGAACACAATGGTTCATGTGAGTGAATACTTGCCTGCAAACTCAGCAGCCTGGTACTGAGCTAACTCCTCAGAAGGGGTGTCGTAAGCCTCGTCTGTCTCAACGTCGTCGTCTATTCGAGAAGAAGCAAACAAACAACGCAGAGAGACAGACAATCAATAACATGGCATAATGCACAAACATGGGATGATGCATGACCATTTAATTGATGCATCAAAATAAACTAGTTGACAAGATAACATGTTTAAATGGACCCATATGCAATTGGATTGCATATGGAAAGCCCATGAATTAAGGTTGGAATAATTGTTCTACAACTAACCAACAGGTGAAAGTGGATTAGCATGATGCATGGATGAGGAAAACAGAAAGAAAACAACCTTAGGTTCAATTTGAAATAAGGTTTACCAAGTTTGGAATTTTATTTATTGAGTTAAGAAATTTTGGTTTCTTAAAGGTGTCACACAAGCATTTGTTGTTTTCACCAATTTTAATTGTTCAAAATGGATAACAAAGTTCATATTGGGAAAGTACACCAAATTTTAGGTGGATTACATGTTTCACTTGTTGAAAAAGGATTTAAAATAATTTACTTATGAATTAAACAAGTTTAAACAAGATTTAAATGAATTTATTTCAAGTATGAATTTATTTGAATTTTTATTTGTTCAAAACATTAAACCTAATTCATATTTGAAAATTTTAAACTTTTATGGTTTGAAAGCATATTTTATATGTTCAAAAAGAAATTAATTTGACCAAGTTATGAATTTAGCAATATTAAATGATTTAAACAAGGTTTAAATTATTTAACCAATTTTAATTATTCAAAACATGAAACAAAGTTTATATTTGGAAAGGTGGTTCAATTTAGCATGGAAAACATACTTTATTTGTTGAAAATGGATTTAAAATGAGCAAGTTATTAATTTGGCAATTTTAAATGCATTAATCAAGAAACAGTTGTTTTCAGCAATTTAAATTGTTCAGAACAGAAAAAAAAGTTTATATTTGCAAAGTACATGAAAATTGGGGTGGAAAACATATTTTACATGTTGGAATTGGATTTGAATTGCCCAAGTTATGAATTTTGCAATTTAAAGGGTTTAATTAAAGCATTGAATGATTGCACCACTTTTAATTAGGGAAAACAATAAACAAAGTGCATTGAAAAGGTTTCAAACATGTAGCAAATGTTTCAATGAACATTTAGAGCTATCAACATAATTTTTGGGTTATTATTGAATTTATTATGCAATTTTCCATAAATAGTCTTATTCTGCCCTTTTTAGTAAACAGAGGGAAACATGTTCAAATTTAATTCAATTGTGACCAAATAAAATACCAATGTGTAGAGTTTGTTAAGACAAATTTTTAGAGCCCAAGTTTGCTCAAATTGGATGAACAGAACTAAAGTTATGAAATTCCAAAGTTTCAACTTTTAATTGCATTTTCAGTAATTAATTAATTAGTGCAAACATTATTACAGAAACATGTTGCAATTTTGTTACTAATGGAAAGGGCACAAGATTTTGAATCCACAGGAATTTGAATCATTCAAATTGGAGCAAAATTCGATTTGTTATGGATTTTAGAATTAATGGGTCAGATCTGGGTTTCTGAAATTCGGGCAGAAAAAGAAAAAGGCAGAAATAAAAGGTGTGGCTTTTCTGCCTCTGGGGGGGATCGAACCCAGCACCTGGGGCTCGCCCGCAAGGGTTGCTACCAATGCGGTATCAAATCGTTTGTTGACAGTACAGAGGCAAAGGGAGGTTGAGGTGTTGCTTCGGGCCTGCACCTAAACTGAACGTGGGTTCAGTTACCTGAACCTTGGGCGCGGGCAGATCGACGAGGTCTATCGCTGCCGGCGAGGGGCGCCGCGGCCATGCTGCTGTACGCACTCGTGGGCGTGGCGGTTAGTGGGTGCGGAGGGGAGGAGGAGAGGGAGCAGCAAGGGGGAGGCTCACCGCGAGGGGGCAGAGGAGAGGCAGGGCGGCTCAGCGTGGTGGTGGTGGCCGTCGCCGGAGATGGACACGGCGGCGGCGCTTCCGTTGCTCCCGGCCCCCGCTGCAACGTTGAGGAGGTAGTCGGAGGTGGGGGGATTCCAATCCCGGCCCTAGCCTGGCCGGAGGAAGGGCCTAGCGGCGGCGATCGCCGGAGGGAAGAGGGTTTCAGTGGGGTTCAGTGTGGTGCAGAACAGAGAAGCAGAGGGAGAGGAAGAGAGCTTGGCGGCGGTGGGCGAGGGAGAGAGGAGGGAGAAGGGTAGAGGGGAGCCCTAGGGCTAGGGGTAGCTATAAGGGGGAGGTGGGCGAGCTCATGGCCGTCCCTGCTCCTCTGAACTGACGTGGATGCAGCGGATGCTCGGCCGTACGAGGAAGAAGATGAGGGAGGGGGTATCGGGCCTGGGGAGAGATGGTGGGCTGGGCCTGCCCCTCTCTCCCTCTCTTTTAGGTTTTTTTTATTTTTCTTTCTTATTTTTTTTTTGCAGATTGGAATAGGAAAGAAAAGGGAGGTTTTTAGGATAGGAAAATTTGGTGGATGATTTTTATAGGTTATTAGATGAAAAGCACAATTGTGACATTGTTGGTTTCTGAAAATTTGAATCTTGTTGCTGTTTTAAAATTCAATTGAATTTGGGTGGAAATTGCTATTAAATGAATAATTAAAAAGAACCACTTAAAATAGTTTGAACCCTCAAGTTTATTTGAAACAGATGATGGAAGTGTTTTGTCATTTTCATAATTTTCAAAAGGGTTGCTGTTTTGGAAGTTAATGGAATTTGAAAATGGTTTGGTATTAGATGAAATATTGATTAGAAACAAATCAATAGCTTTGAAATTACAACTTTAATGGAAACAAATGATTGTTTTGATTTTGAATACTCATTTGGAAAATGTAACATCACAAGTATGAAACAAAAAGTTTAAAATTTGGTTTGAAATCCAAATAGAAAACAAAGAAAAACAAATGAAAACAGAGGAAAACAAATGGAAAACAAAGCAAAACAAATGCAATGAACATGATGTCATGATGCAAAACATAAAATAACAGAGAGCAAACATTCTAATGGCTGTTTTTCATACTTGGGATGTTACAAAACGCCCCCCCTTGAAGGAATCGCGCCCCGAGATTCCTACTGAGAAAAGAAAAGGTCCGGATACCTCTTGCGAAGATCCTCTTGAGCTGTGACACGTGAAACACATCGTGCACCTTGGATAGTTTTTCTGGAAGTTCAAGACGATAGGCATTCTTGGCAACTCTTCTGGAAAGACGTCAGGGAATTAGCAAACGACCGGAACATTTTCGAGTAGAGGTAGAGGTTTTGCATCGAGGGTGTATAGCTGGATAGAACTTGATCCATTTGGAGAATAGACTATCTGGCCAAAAGGGTGGAACAGAGTTATTGACTAGACGCCGGTAGAAGAACTGAAGTTGTAAGCAACAACAAGGTTTCAACGGACGAAAAGGATGTTGCGAAGAACAGGATATCGAAGCAACATCGGGAAAACACGAGATCAAAACACTCCTGAGGTACTAAGGAAAACCCATCCGGGCTTCTAAAGGATCAATATCTACTGCTTAAGGAATAGAGGATCTGCTTCCGGGGCTTACACGCCTCCGTTCTCAATCATGAGTAGGCAACATGATAAATCATGTCACAACCACCTCCATTCCTATGGTCTAGTAGATATAACTATCCTAGAGAAACCAGGATACGTGAAATCCTAACTTGAAAGTTTAGGTGAGAAGGGAAAACAATGTTGCACTTCCTTACCAGAAAAGGGAGGGTGGGTGGGGAAAGAAGAAAAAGAACAGAATTCCTACTCTCGCGTTTCATTTTTCCTATATAGCTACAAAATAGTTTCTAGACTCAACTGCGACCAGTAAAAGGGATCCTACAGGCAGACAGGCTCTGATACCATTTGTCGCACCCGGACTTCTAGGGGATACTCACAGTCCGCTAAATAGTAGAACAAATGGCTTACGGGGCATACCGGCACCCGCATATCAATATGAGCAGGCCAACACGTAAACGTGTGACAACCATTCTCTACTATCCATCGTCTGTGCAAACCATCCCATAGAAATCAGGACACTTCCGTTGACATACTTCATAACATACACACATGGTACGTCAACGGCATTTGAACAAGTGATATCACAACATATCTCTAAGACACAAAAGATTGAAATAAGTTGCAAATAGCTCTCACTAGAGCAGAGATAGCAAATACAATCATCCAGAGGACACATGTCCCTACAATTCATCATTACAACACAGCGGAAGCATCCAAAATGTCTGAGTACAGACAAGATCCAAATGGGCCTAAGAGGCCGGAAACGAAAAGACGGAGCCCATCCACGAAGTCTCGGATCCTGCCCGGGTCCGCTATCTACTCGTCAGCAGCCTCGTCAAACTCCACGTAGTAGCCACCATGGTGATCCTCGGAAACGTAGTCTGCGGAAACCACAGCCCAAAAGGGGTCAGTACATAAACGTACTGGCAAGCAAGACTCACAAGATACCATAGTGTACCCGTCAACACCAAGAACAGATGCTTTGGGTTCAACGGAAGAAAGGGGTGATACAAAAGATGCGGCAGCTGGCTGCACTAACCAACTACAGAACATACTACAAATTCCGGCTAACAGAAAGGAGATAAGATAGCGTATCGTAACCAACTACAACTAACTCCAAACAAACCCATCCTGGATCTCGCCCCTTATCCAAAGAAGAATTCCGAGGATAACTCACACAGGTGGATTAGTGATGGATCAAGTTATTGTGGCAATAAGACTATTACTAGTCAAGTTATCATTAGTTAGGTGTAAGTTGTTCTGAGTACTTGTTAGCCAGTACTTTCACCAAGTCAACCATAACCGCGGAAAACACGGCTTCTCGAGAAGATTTATCCCTGCAGGGGTGCACCAATTTGGCCGTACACGTAAGAATAACCCGCCAGATGGAATGCCTCCCACCAAGCGGGGCACTCAACACAACTCAACTCTTCTTCGCATCAAGCCCAAAGAACCACATGATGTGCGTGCGCGGCTAATCGAGCCCCACGAAGAAAAGGGGACCCTCATAGCACTCTAAGACCACGCCGCCCTAAATGCCGACTACAAAAGTTCCACCCTGGCGCCAAGGGTTCGCACCTGCACATGCATGCATCAAATGGAAAGCCCGAACTAAGTGTGGCGATTTGGACGAGATGCGAATCGAATCAAATTGAGGGGGGCGCCCATACACGCTTCCCACATGCGGTTAGTGCGCTCATCATGGATCAGTAGACAAGACCCTTTTCCTAATTAGGGTCGACACTAGCAGGCCTCAAAACCATGCCGGGCCTCCTGCCGGTGCCTTATCATCAAATTATTATTAACCACACATTAACAGGTTGATTGTTTAAACATCGAGCCCCAGAACATAAGTAAAATATGGTAACTGAAAGTAACGGACAACAGACTCGAGCAGAAACATCCCTAAGCATGCTAGTAAGACACGGGCAACAAGCAAAGGGGTTATAGGTGTGGAGGTGAGGCTATATCAGGTTTAAAGGATCACATGTGGTAGGATCGAACAGAAGCAACGATTCATAGGGCTAGCAGAATAGACAACGGAAAGTATCGGTATCCAAGGTGGAAGGGAACACAATGGTTCATGTGAGTGAATACTTGCCTGCAAACTCAGCAGCCTGGTACTGAGCTAACTCCTCAGAAGGGGTGTCGTAAGCCTCGTCTGTCTCAACGTCGTCGTCTATTCGAGAAGAAGCAAACAAACAACGCAGAGAGACAGACAATCAATAACATGGCATAATGCACAAACATGGGATGATGCATGACCATTTAATTGATGCATCAAAATAAACTAGTTGACAAGATAACATGTTTAAATGGACCCATATGCAATTGGATTGCATATGGAAAGCCCATGAATTAAGGTTGGAATAATTGTTCTACAACTAACCAACAGGTGAAAGTGGATTAGCATGATGCATGGATGAGGAAAACAGAAAGAAAACAACCTTAGGTTCAATTTGAAATAAGGTTTACCAAGTTTGGAATTTTATTTATTGAGTTAAGAAATTTTGGTTTCTTAAAGGTGTCACAGAAGCATTTGTTGTTTTCACCAATTTTAATTGTTCAAAATGGATAACAAAGTTCATATTGGGAAAGTACACCAAATTTTAGGTGGATTACATGTTTCACTTGTTGAAAAAGGATTTAAAATAATTTACTTATGAATTAAACAAGTTTAAACAAGATTTAAATGAATTTATTTCAAGTATGAATTTATTTGAATTTTTATTTGTTCAAAGCATTAAACCAAATTCATATTTGAAAAGTTTATACTTTTATGGTTTGAAAGCATATTTTATATGTTCAAAAAGAAATTAATTTGACCAAGTTATGAATTTAGCAATATTAAATGATTTAAACAAGGTTTAAATTATTTAACCAATTTTAATTATTGAAAACATGAAACAAAGTTTATATTTGGAAAGGTGGTTCAATTTAGCATGGAAAACATACTTTATTTGTTGAAAATGGATTTAAAATGAGCAAGTTATTAATTTGGCAATTTTAAATGCATTAATCAAGAAACAGTTGTTTTCAGCAATTTAAATTGTTCAGAACAGAAAACAAAGTTGATATTTGCAAAGTACATGAAAAATGGGGTGGAAAACATATTTTACATGTTGGAATTGGATTTGAATTGCCCAAGTTATGAATTTTGCAATTTAAAGGGTTTAATTAAAGCATTGAATGATTGCACCACTTTTAATTAGGGAAAACAATAAACAAAGTGCATTGAAAAGGTTGAAAACATGTAGCAAATGTTTCAATGAACATTTAGAGCTATCAACATAATTTTTGGGTTATTATTGAATTTATTATGCAATTTTCCATAAATAGTCTTATTCTGCCCTTTTTAGTAAACAGAGGGAAACATGTTCAAATTTCATTCAATTGTGACCAAATAAAATACCAATGTGTAGAGTTTGTTAAGACAAATTTTTAGAGCCCTAGTTTGCTCAAATTGGATGAATAGAACTAAAGTTATGAAATTTCAAAGTTTCAACTTTTAATTGCATTTTCAGTAATTAATTAATTAGTGCAAAAATTATTACAGAAACATGTTGCAATTTTGTTACTAATGGAAAGGGCACAAGATTTTGAATCCACAGGAATTTGAATCATTCAAATTGGAGCAAAATTCGATTTGTTATGGATTTTAGAATTAATGGGTCAGATCTGGGTTTCTGAAATTCGGGCAGAAAAAGAAAAAGGCAGAAATAAAAGGTGTGGCTTTTCTGCCTCTGGGGGGGATCGAACCCAGCACCTGGGGCTCGCGCGCAAGGGTTGCTACCAATGCGGTATCAAATCGTTTGTTGACAGTACAGAGGCAAAGGGAGGTTGAGGTGTTGCTTCGGGCCTGCACCTAAACTGAACGTGGGTTCAGTTACCTGAACCTTGGGCGCGGGCAGAGCGACGAGGTCGATCGCTGCCGGCGAGGGGCGCCGCGGCCATGCTGCTGTACGCACTCGTGGGCGTGGCGGTTAGTGGGTGCGGAGGGGAGGAGGAGAGGGAGTAGCGGGGGGAGGCTCACCGCGAGGGGGCAGAGGAGAGGCAGGGCGGCTCGGCGTGGTGGTGGTGGCCGTCGCCGGAGATGGACACGGCGGCGGCGCTTCCGTTGCTCCCGGCCCCCGCTGCAACGTTGAGGAGGTAGTCGGAGGTGGGGGGATTCCATTCCCGACCCTAGTCTGGCCGGAGGAAGGGCCTAGCGGCGGCGATCGCCGGAGGGAAGAGGGTTTCCGTGGGGTTCAGTGTGGTGCAGAACAGAGAAGCAGAGGGAGAGGAAGAGAGCTTGGCGGCGGTGGGCGAGGGAGAGAGGAGGGAGAAGGGTAGAGGGGAGCCCTAGGGCTAGGGGTAGCTATAAGGGGGAGGTGGGCGAGCTCATGGCCGTCCCTGCTCCTCTGAACTGACGTGGATGCAGCGGATGCTCGGCCGTACGAGGAAGAAGATGAGGGAGGGGGTATCGGGCCTGGGGAGAGATGGTGGGCTGGGCCTGCCCCTCTCTCCCTCTCTTTTAGGTTTTTTTTATTTTTCTTTTTTTTTTTTTTGCAGATTGGAATAGGAAAGAAAAGGGAGGTTTTTAGGATAGGAAAATTTGGTGGATGATTTTTATAGGTTATTAGATGAAAAGCACAATTGTGACATTGTTGGTTTCTTAAAATTTGAATCTTGTTGCTGTTTTAAAATTCAATTGAATTTGGGTGGAAATTGCTATTAAATGAATAATTAAAAAGAACCACTTAAAATAGTTTGAACCCTCAAGTTTATTTGAAACAGATGATGGAAGTGTTTTGTCATTTTCATAATTTTCAAAAGGGTTGCTGTTTTGGAAATTAATGGAATTTGAAAATGGTTTGGTATTAGATGAAATATTGATTAGAAACAAATCAATAGCTTTGAAATTACAACTTTAATGGAAACAAATGATTGTTTTGATTTTGAATACTCATTTGGAAAATGTAACATCACAAGTATGAAACAAAAGGTTTAAAATTTGGTTTGAAATCCAAATAGAAAACAAAGAAAAACAAATGAAAACAGAGGAAAACAAATGGAAAACAAAGCAAAACAAATGCAATGAACATGATGTCATGATGCAAAACATAAAATAACAGAGAGCAAACATTCTAATGGCTGTTTTTCATACTTGGGATGTTACACCCTGCCTGTCAGAAACCCCGTTTTCTATATTTTTCACGTTTCAGGGGGCAAACTTCCGCGAAATCACCTGAAAATCTGCGGGGGTCATTTTCTTGGAAGGAGAAGACTTGCGGGCGAAGGATCCACGAGAATTGGGCAAGGAGGCCCAAAAGAGGACCCTCCACGCGGCCAGATTCCTTGGCCGCGTGAGAGGCCCCCTTTTGGCCCCTGTGGCCCCAATTCCTTCCATCTTCGACTTACCGACTCCGTCTTGACCTAAAACCGACTATAAAAAGGGTCCCCCGTACCCTTACGGAGGGGAGCGCCGCCGAAACACCGAAACAGAGACCAGAAGTTCCAGATTGGAGGGGGAAAACTCCGACGGGGCGCCGCCGGTGTGATCTCCTACCCCTCCAACGTCATCTCCATCGACATCTCCATGAAGAGGGAGTAGTCCACCCCAGGGCTATGGTTTTGTGGAAGTAGCACTTGTATCTCTCTCTCTATGTGCTTCACTAATTAGATCCGTATGAGCTGCCTCACATGATTACGGGCACAGTTGTAATTCCTATGTGGTGGATCTTTTCTATGAGTTATTGAATCTGAGATTGCAATTGTTTCTCTTGAGTTATTTGAGTAGATGTATCTTATGTACCCCGTTCTTATTTGCTAGCTTTGATCAATCTAGTTCTTGAGAGCGTTTGTGGGGTGATGGGTGCATTAGTTGGAGTAACGGGGGGTGGCTAGTGCTGTGAAAGTGACAGAAGTTCAGCGATCCACTTAGGTTTTGTTAAATCTTTCTTAGTTACCTCACTAGGGATAAAAAGGAGTACCTTGTTACCGGGGATTTGAAGTGACACTAATCAATCTCCATGACTAGATCTAGAAAGTTCTTACTTCAACTTCATGTCACATTGCTTAAAGCTATACTCTGGTTTTTCCTTAATTATCGAGGTGTTATGATTTATTTCGCATCTTGATGGAGTATAAGAGGGATCAATATGACCGTAGAGATCTCTATGCTAGGACGTGATGCCCATATGAAAGTACTCAATGTTAAACATGTTATTGTAATCTCACATGTTGTAACATCCCTGTTTTGCTACAATAGGGTGGTGGTGTGTTGTTGGCATCTCATACATGCATGAAAACATGGGTTAAAATTTTGCATTTAAAATTGACAAATGGGATGACCAAAATCCACTTAAAGTGGTCACCTGAAATTTCAAATAAAAATATTTTCAAATTGTGAAAACCTTTACATGGTGAGTTTTCAAATTTTACAAGGTTTTCAAAATGTATTTTTACCAAATTTTATTCTTACAAATAGGCCCTGAAAAGTTTAAAACCAGTGTTGTTTCTAAAAGAAAAGGACCTAATTGTGTTTTCCTAAAACTTCAGGGGGTTTCCGCAATTTCCCTTTTGTTTCCCTTTCTTCTAGCTCCAGCCAGAAGGACGAGGGCCATGGTGAGGTGGCCGAATGCCACCTCCTACTTCCAGTCGCGAGGGGATGACGATCCCCTTGGAGATGTCCGGATCGCGAAGACCCCGCAGAACCCCCTCCTCGCGTGCCCTCCCTCTCTCTGCTCCTCTGCGCGAAACCAAACCCTACCCTACTGCCACGGCCGCCGCCGGTTGTCGCCGACTCCGGCTGCCCCCGAACGAATTGATGGCGCAGGAAGATCCGCCAGGGTGCCCTCTCCCTCCTCCACAACTCCTGTGAACCGAGGAGGCTGACATCACCGGAATCGGGGCTTCCTCCTCCTCTCCGGCCGGCTGCTCCCCGAGCTCGCCGCCGTCGTTTCCGGCGCCGCCTCGCCTCTCCGACCGCCCCACGAGCTTCACCGAGCCGTGGTGAGTCTCACTGTGACTCCCTATCGCTCCCTATCCCTCTGTAGCCTTTTTCCGCCGTGCAACCCCGACCGCTGCCGCGCCATGGCTCGCCGGCGTCGCTCCGGTGACCATATGGTCTGCCCGCCGCCACCATCCGGTTCCCCGTGGTCTCCTGCACCTTGTGAGCCTTTTCGATTCCACGAATTTGCGACGGATCGATCAATTTCTTGCTCACAGAGAAGATTTCCCTCCATGTGACATCAGGGTGATGTCACTGTGATGTCACAAATCCTGTTTTCTTAATTCCAGAAAATGTGTAATAATTACGGAAAATTAATCAATTTTATTAATTCAATAACTACTGTTTTATAATTCAGAAAAATAAAAGTGAGGTACCAAAATGTTCAGAAAATTATTCTCTGCCCAATTATGTCTTTTTCACACATGTTTGACAAAGTTCAAAAATAGGCGAAGGGGAGACCAGAAAACGCCTTTCGTTTTCCCCCCTTCAGCGGCCCTAGCCGCCTTCCTTAACAAGCCCTCGAGCCTCCTTTGCGCTTCTATAGATAAGGCAGAACGTCCTTAGTTCAGCATTATAGCACCCATTAACAAAACATCCCCTTTTTCTTCGCTCTTCCGGAACGATTCAAGGCTGTGAAGACAGTTTCAATCGGTTCGATGGAGCCGAAGTTACGGGGTCATTTTGCCGAGTTATCTATTGCCATGTACATATCAGCGGGCAGTGGGATAAGCGCTGGAGTAGGCATTAGCAGTTACTGAAAAAGGGCCAGCGGGCACCGAGCAAGGGACACTGCCCGATTGTGTGTTTATTTAATGTTGTTTAATCATTTTAAAATGGAAAAATAAGTTTTTATTCAATAAAATTAGAAAATTACAAGTTATATACCAAAATGCTCAAAATGACATATGCAACATGTTTATGATGTTTTCAAACCCATTTGAGCAATTAAAATTGAACTCACTTCCAGAATCGCCCGAAACCCCCTCCGGGGCCTATTTCGGGCTAATTTCAGTAAAATTGCATAATTGCCATATGAACTCTAGCAACCCATCAAACATGTTTACGGCTTCATTTCAGTGCATTAACCTGCTCATGCATACATATTGCGCGTTGCATCGATGCCATGTTTGATTGTTGTTTCTCTTTCGGTGTTTTGCTTCTGATCGGTAGAACGTGACTCCGAAGAGAAGATCGACAACGCCATGACGAATACTTGATCCTAACCGACAAGTCAAGCAGTTATTCCTGAAGACTTTCTCTGGTTTTCTTGAAGCAAGGCAAGCATAACCTCTTATCTGCCCATATATGATTTCGAAAGACTTTTCATTCTCGTACAAATGCATTCGATTCCAATGTATATTGTGTCAGTAGATAGAGTTATCCTATTTATTTGCATAACCCAGATATCATGATTCAATGCTCCTAGCAGACATAGGATTTGTTTGTGTGTATCGCCAGAGCCTCAAATATGCGATGCTTAGTCATACATGTCTATTGATCTCTGCTCCATCCGGTTGATGAATCAGAGCCGCGAATGAATCTAGTATGATAGTATGTTGTGGAAAGTTAAGATAACTTGTTTAACATGACTTAAAGGTGTGGATGACGAGACCACAGAGGGTCTGTGGTGGTTGTCTCGTTCATGCCCCTAGGAGCGAGTTCTCGTCTTCAAGCCAAGACTGAGCGTGTATCCACACGGGGCTTAGATTCCCCTCGGTCTCAACTTGCCTAGTTTGTTCCATGAGTTGCCTAGTTCGGGCTTTCCATTTGGATTCTCGGGGATGTTAAAAACGTTTACAAAATTAGGACGTGGCGGTGTAACAGCCTGTTGCGAGACAGTAGTTGAAGCACCGCTCACAACGATAGAGACCCGGCAGGAGATGGCCACTCCCTATTGGCGGACCATCTCTACTCGGAGCGACTCATGGAATAGGCAAAGCAAGGGAAAGGTCGTGGTCAACCTCCATCTGCCGGCACTTCCCGGAATAGTACTAATGATCTGGCATTGAGAGTTGGTTGGTACGTGTGGTTAAAGTTGTACACCACTGCAGGGTTAAATCTTTTCGAAAAGCCGTGTCTGCGGTTAAGGACGACTTGGTGACGGATTCTGTGATCATAGACAACTTAAACGAAATGATTAAAACTTGCTGATAACGAATGAAGGATGCCTCCTCGGAGATGCCGAGAGGGGTTACCTTGTAGCATGAGTTACCGGAACAACTGGAGGTGGTGATCTTTGAAGCACGAGGTGCTGATATGATTTGGTGGATTAAAAAGACAATGATTTCAGTAGTTGAATAGCTTTCTCATCTGTTTTCAAAATACTCCGTGAGACATGCTATTCCTCCCTCAATTTGGAAAACAAAGATGTCTTTACGCAAGAATAACCTTCATAACTCTTTCTAAAAGAAGCAGATATATAATAGGTTAACTAAGTCTTGTTGAGTACCTCCCGTATTCATGTTTGCTTCAACTTGGTTCAGGTGGAGTTCCTCAGTTCGGTGGTGTTACGACGTGGACATCGACGAGTAGTTTGGGGTTCCCAGGTAGCAGCCTGGAATCTATGGGCTGGGACGTCCCCTTATGTTGTGGCCTCTTAGGCCTTTTTGGTTCTTGTTGGTTAGCAACATAATTTGCCTTTCGTTGTCCGATGTAATGTTGGGTCGTGTGACCTCTGTTTGTAAGCTATACTCTAGTAACACCTGGTTAATAAAGCTTCATGTTTAGAGTACTTCTTTGATCGGTTGTTGGTTTCGAGCTCATTGTTATACAGTTTTGGCTATGCCTGCATAGTTGTCGCAGTCGAGGGGTTGTGGAGCCGATGATCCATGTCCGAGCCCGCCTGTCGATGTGATCGGCCTGGGGCGAGGTAACCCCAGTAACCCTCGATTGTTGTTGCACTTTCTGGACATATAGAAGCTCTGTATAACTTTGGTCCCGTTCCTTCAGTTTCATCCGACTCGTGGACGCTTTGGTATGCATAATTGGTTATGACTAGCATGGATACAAGGAGTTGTAGACCGAGGATCCGGACTACGTGCCGATGAATCCGGTCTGCCTGCCGTTGTTTGTTGCGGCCGGGGCTGGTAACCCTGAAGCCCTTGTGAGTCCATGGCTAGGAGCACATAACAGTATGTATATCTCTGGGTCCGGGGTCTGACAAGTCATAGTATCAGAGCAGGACTGCCTGTAGGAAAACCTTACTGCTTGGTCGATGTTAAGTCTAGCGTTTGTGAAAAACTACTTTCAAACTCCAACTGGATTGTGAAAAACCTTCATAGGATTCTTTTTACTCCTTATCTGGTATCGCTCTGACTCTGGGTCATCTTACCTGTTTTGATTTGAAAAGGTTTTGCTATCTCTTCTAGTGATTCAAAACTCAGGTGCCTTGTTTGGCAAAGACGTGTTCTACCCAAGTTGACCTAGTGCTCAATTTCTAGAGTCGTGTGTGTTCCATGTTCCATTATCCCTCGATTCAAACTAGGATATTTCCTTGCCATCCTAGTCTCTCAGAGTTGGGTGGATTCCACATACCCCTGTTCTAAAGTCTCAAAATCCTGAACCTCGAGATTTCCTTTTCATCTCGAATGTATCCATTACCCTCTGCTCAAATTCTTCCGGAGCTATCTTTTATTTTGAAAGATACCTCGTGATTGCTATTCATAGTGTCCTTTAAGACACTAAGAGAGTAGTTACCCCTTTCTTAGGGTTTTAACCCTCGGACTTGAACCGAAGGTCCCGGAATGTGCTGAACTGCGGTGAGTTGAGTCATGTGGTTTCTTAACCATGTAATGCTCACGCTATCAGTACAGGATGCTGACCTTTAACCCAAGATCCATTACGTTGAATCCTAAGGAACATCTTCTAACTCAGGATGACTAGGTAATTTCAACCCTCCTAGCCACAGGTTCTCTCTTGGAATCAAGAAGGGATCACAACAAGAGTGGTCATCATGAAATCCACATATTCTTTCTTAGTTCAGCTATATCGATCTTCTAGCATGGGTTTTACGAAAGAGTATCACCTGTGCACTCCCCATGGCCTCTGGATTTTCCGGAGCATGTTCCTATCTTCCAGTTGCTCTCAAATCTCCATCCGTTCTTTTGAAACCAAGTTGCATATGTGTGTTGGATTGATCCAATGCATTTGCTCTTGTTTTCCGTCAAAACATTCCACCTTGGAATGTCAGGAGAACCAAACTCCAGTACCTCGTTCATCTCTAGGACCAGGTCAAAGTGTTGTAATCCGCAGATCAAAGAAGTTTCATCAAATTCCGATCCGTTCTACCTTCGAGTATCGCACTCCTTTATGTCAGGAGGTCGTGATGAGTTTCATGGCCTTAATGATGAAGTGATGCTCTTACACCTCTTCACTCACCCTCCCTCCAAGTTTGAATGCTTGAAAATGATGGGTCTGCTCATCGACATGTGTATCAGATATTCCTAGCAATTTCTATTGCTTCGAAAAATCTAGGAAACATTTGTATCCTTCTTAGCACTACTGGTCATCCAGCCTCTATTTGAAGTTCACTATGTTACCAAATCTGTTCATTTCGGTGCATGATCTTGGTCAGAGAGTCAGGTTTGTACCAAAGCTCTCAAGACCCTATCAGTTGCTTTGAAAAGCAAACCTCCTCTCGAATTCTAAGACATACCGGTAGGTTGTGATATTCTGGTTGTCTTTCTAGAGGTATCACCAGGTTTGTCACCTGACCATGATGTCTAAACAAGGGGTACTTTGAACCCCTCCTTTCTCCAAGAAACCTTGCTGGATACCCTGGACTAGTTGGTTGAGTTTAAACAACAACTTGGAGAGTTGAAAGACACGAACTCTTTCCAACTTGTTCCTTTGATAAGGGATATCTAGTTTTCCTCGTGTTGAAGCAGGATAGTACCTCCTTTGCGGAAATGCTATCACTCTACCTCTTGGTTTGAGTTGGGCTATCGTCAAATCAAGATCAGATCCAAGGACTACCTTTACGGTGTTTTCACCCATGGTGTTCCACCTAAGTACATCTCCATGTCCTATGGTCTGACCAATACCTTGCCATGTTCATGTACCATATGAGTCCCCCTTCTTGGAGTAATTTGATAAGCGTGTTATCGAGCCCATCGATGACATTCCTATTTCTCCAAGTTGCAAGAGGTTCATGTTGAACACTTGGCACTAATGTTGGAAACCTTTGAGAACCATCTTCGTGTCATCACGAAGTTGTGTTCTGGATGTTCGAAGTGACTTTCTCAGTTTTGTGTGCTTATGGTGAAAGTTATCGCCATGGATCCGAGTAAAGTTTTCTTGTCTCCCTCGGGAATAATCCCAGTCGGTCATGCATGTGTGGAGTATTCTTGAGATGGTTGGTTTTTACCTCCATTCACTTAAAGAAGTTTGCACCCACGCTAAGCCACTGACTGATTTTCCTTGAGAGAAGAAGTCCAAGATCTTGGTGATCTTTGTTATCATCTTCCCAACAAGGACTTTGATGTGTTTGTTGCAAGTAGTCCATGTAGGTGCAACCGTCTTTCGCAAGTTGCTAATACATGAGTTCTACAATATCACTCATCCTCTTGAGTGTGGCATTGTAGTCAGTATCTTGAGAATCTAGTAGATATATCTCGTTGATAACCGGTGCAATCTCTTCGCTCAAACATACCGAGTCTAAGTTATTCAATCCACTAACCACAGCTGAATTTCAAGCAGCAATGATGGTTGGTGTCTTCTCAAGGGTATTGAATTAGGTCCATTCAAAAATCCGGCATGGTCGATGTTGTGGTTGACACAATTAGCCGGAAGACCTAATGTCATATCCCTCCGAACTCGTAAGAACAGACACTCCCCATGAGAATTCTTGTGTGGCTCGTGCTAACAAGTTTTTCTCACCTTTCTTCCAAACCGGAGTTTTACTTTCACTTGATGACCTATAGAAGGCTTGTCGTGAGCCTGCTGTCGGTATTTAGAACATCAAGGATAAGTCTGAAGTTGATCTTCTCAATATTTCTCCGTTGAACCTCCAAAACCTTTGTTCTGGTGGAAACAAGTTCATCATGAGAACCATCTCTTGGTGTTTCGTAACCGCCAATGATCAGTTCCCTTTTTCAAGTTGTTCATAATTGAAGTTCTGTTCATCTCACACATTGTGTGAATTTGTCAGTGACTTTAGCCATGGGATCTTAACCATGTGGTAGATGTATTTCTACGTCCAAACCACATCAGGAACGAGATTCATTATTCCTTTCGGTGTTTGAAGTCCCATTGGTTACCATCCTTACGATGTGACCAAGAATACCTCCTTCATTACGGTGTTCCAACATCCTTTGGTTACTCATCTTCTGCCGTGAAGTAACATCCCGATCCCTCATAAGGATTTCAAGAAAGTTGTTACGGAATGGTCGAAAGTTCCTTCATCTTCCGTGTCCACTCCGAAGAGTGAACATGATCGTGTATCAAATCCTCTCTGACGCACGATTACAGTGTTTTCTCGTCTTTTCCCTCGTCAGTGGATATTATGTTTTGGTATTCAAGACCATCCTTCCCATCTTGGCACTCTGTTTGAAGAAACTTCGGTTTCATAAGTTGTCCAAACTCTATTTTCCAAAAGGGTTTAAAGTTTTGTGCAAAGCTCATATTCTAAATCCTTTCAAGAACCATCGTCCACAAACTTGAAACCTTCTCCTATTTTCCTCCATTATCTTGATGTGTTTCATGCCTGTTAACTCAACAGTTCTTTACGAACATTCTTGTCCTGAGTTAGCTATGAAATACTCGATCTTCGTAAAGATCAATTCCTAAGAGTTTTCCCTCTTACCTAGGTGTATCCGTTCAACACTTCATGATACTACGGACCAAACTCTTCACGAAGAGAACCGCAAGATTCGAGAAGATCGTTCAAAACCGGTGTTCCTTCTTTCTTTCTCCTTCAGGGATCTCGGGACGAGATTCTTGGAAGGGGGGCAGATTTGTAACATCCCTGTTTTGCTACAATAGGGTGGTGGTGTGTTGTTGGCATCTCATACATGCATGAAAACATGGGTTAAAATTTTGCATTTAAAATTGACAAATGGGATGACCAAAATCCACTTAAAGTGGTCACCTGAAATTTGAAATAAAAATATTTTCAAATTGTGAAAACCTTTACATGGTGAGTTTGCAAATTTTACAAGGTTTTCAAAATGTATTTTTGCCAAATTTTATTCTTACAAATAGGCCCTGAAAAGTTTAAAACCAGTGTTGTTTCTAAAAGAAAAGGACCTAACTGTGTTTTCCTAAAACTTCAGGGGGTTTCCGCAATTTCCCTTTTGTTTCCCTTTCTTCTAGCTCCAGCCAGAAGGACGAGGGCCATGGTGAGGTGGCCGAATGCCACCTCCTGCTTCCAGTCGCGAGGGGATGACGACCCCCTTGGAGACGTCCGGATCGCGAAGACCCCGCAGAACCCCCTCCTCGCGTGCCCTCCCTCTCTCTGCTCCTCTGCGCGAAACCAAACCCTACCCTACTGCCACGGCCGCCGCCGGTTGTCGCCGACTCCGGCTGACCCCGAACGAATTGATGACGCAGGAAGATCCGCCAGGGTGCCCTCTCCCTCCTCCACAACTCCTGTGAACCGAGGAGGCTGACATCACCGGAATCGGGGCTTCCTCCTCCTCTCCGGCCGGCTGCTCCCCGAGCTCGCCGCCGTCGTTTCCGGCGCCGCCTCGCCTCTCCGACCGCCCCACAAGCTTCACCGAGCCGTGGTGAGTCTCCCTGTGACTCCCTATCGCTCCCTATCCCTCTGTAGCCTTCTGCCGCCGTGCAACCCCAACCGCCACCGCGCCATGGCTCGCCGGCGTCGCTCCGGTGACCATATGGTCTGCCCGCCGCCACCATCCGGTTCCCCGCGGTCTCCTCCACCTTGTGAGCCTTCTCGATTCCACGAATTTGCGACGGATCGATCAATTTCTTGCTCACAGAGAAGATTTCCCTCCATGTGACGTCAGGGTGATGTCAATGTGATGTCACAAATCCTGTTTTCTTAATTCCAGAAAATGTGTAATAATTACAGAAAATTAATTAATTTTATTAATTCAATAACTACTGTTTTATAATTCAGAAAAATAAAAGTGAGGTACCAAAATGTTCAGAAAATTATTCTCTGCCCAATTATGTCTTTTTCACACATGTTTGAAGAAGTTCAAAAATGAGTATTTATTTAATGTTGTTTAATCATTTTAAAATGGAAAATAAGTTTTTATTCAATAAAATTAGAAAATTACAAGTTATATACCAAAATGCTCAAAATGACATATGCAACCTGTTTATGATGTTTTCAAACCCATTTGAGCAATTAAAATTGAACTCATTTCCAGAATCGCCCGAAACCCCCTCCGGGGCCTATTTCGGGCTAATTTCAGTAAAATTGCATAATTGCCATATGAACCCTAGCAACCCATCAAACATGTTTAGGGATTCATTTCAGTGCATTAACCTGCTCATGCATACATATTGCGCGTTGCGTCGATGCCATGTTTGATTGTTGTTTCTCTTTCGGTGTTTTTCTTCTGATCGGTAGAACGTGACTCCGAAGAGAAGATCGACAACGCCATGACGAATACTTGATCCTAACCGACAAGTCAAGCACTTATTCCTGAAGACTTTCTCTGGTTTTCTTGAAGCAAGGCAAGCATAACCTCTTATCTGCCCATATATGATTTCTAAAGACTTTTCATTCTCGTACAAATGCATTCGATTCCAATGTATATTGTGTCAGTAGATAGAGTTATCCTATTTATTTGCATAACCCAGATATCATGATTCAATGCTCCTAGCAGACATAGGATTTGTTTGTGTGTATCGCTAGAGCCTCAAATATGCGATGCTTAGTCATACATGTCTGTTGATCTCTGCTCCATCCGGTTGATAAATCAGAGCCGCGAATGAGTCTAGTATGATAGTATGTTGTGGAAAGTTAAGATAACTTGTTTAACATGACTTAAAGGTGTGGATGACGAGACCCCAGAGGGTCTGTGGTGGTTGTCTCGTTCATGCCCCTAGGAGCGAGTTCTCGTCTTCGAGCCAAGACTGAGCGTGCAGCCACACGGGGCTTAGATTCCCCTCGGTGTCAACTTGCCTAGTTTGTTCCATGAGTTGCCTAGTTCGGGCTTTCCATTTGGATTCGCGGGGATGTTAAAAACGTTTACAAAACTAGGACGTGGCGGTGTAACAGCCTGTGGCGAGACAGTAGTTGAAGCACCGCTCACAATGATAGAGACCCGGCAGGAAATGGCCACTCCCTATTGGCGGACCATCTCTACTCGGAGCGACTCATGGAATAGGCGAAGAAAGGGAAAGGTCGTGGTCAACCTCCATCTGCCGGCACTTCCCGGAATAGTGCTAATGATCTGGCATTAAGAGTTGGTTGGTACGTGTGGTTAAAGTTGTACACCCCTGCAGGGTTTAATCTTTTCGAAAAGCCGTGTCCGCGGTTAAGGACGACTTGGTGACGGATTCTGTGATCATAGACAACTTAAATGGAATGATTAAAACTTGCTGATGACGAATGAAGGATGCCTCCTCGGAGATGCCGAGAGGGGTTACCTTGTAGCATGAGTTACCGGAACAACTGGAGGTGGTGATCTTTGAAGCACGAGGTGCTGATATGATTTGGTGGATTAAAAAGACAATGATTTCAGTAGTTGAATAGCTTTCTCATCTGTTTTCAAAATACTCCATGAGACGTGCTATTCCTCCCTCAATTTAAAAAACAAAGATGGCTTTACGCAAGAATAACCTTCATAACTCTTTCTAAAAGAAGCAGATATATAATAGGTTAACTAAGTCTTGTTGAGTACCTCCCGTACTCATGTTTTCTTCAACTTGGTTCAGGTGGAGTTCCTCAGTTCGGTGGTGTTACGACGTGGACATCGACGAGTAGTTTGGGGTTCCCAGGTAGCAGCCTGGAATCTATGGGCTGGGACGTCGCCTTATGTTGTGGCCTCTTAGGCCTTTTTGGTTCTTGTTGGTTAGCAACATAATTTGCCTTCCGTTGTCCGATGTAATGTTGGGTCGTGTGACCTCTGTTTGTAAGCTATACACTAGTAACACCTGGTTAATAAAGCTTCAAGTTTAGAGTACTTCTTTGATCGGTTGTTGGTTTCGAGCTCATTGTTATACAGTTTTGGCTATGCATGTATAGTTGTCGCAGTCGAGGGGTTGTGGAGCCGATGATCCATGTCCGAGCCCGCCTGTCGATGTGATCGGCCTGGGGCGAGGTAACCCCAGTAACCCTCGATTGTTGTTGCACTTTCTGGACACATAGCAGCTCTGTATAACTTTGGTCCCGTTCCTTCAGTTTCATCCGACTCGTGGACGCTTGGGTACGCATAATTGGTTATGACTAGCATGGATACAAGGAGTAGTAGACCGGGGATCCGGACTACGTGCCGATGAATCCGGTCTGCCTGCCGTTGTTTGTTGCAGCCGGGCCCGGTAACTCTGAAGCCCTTGTGAGTCCATGGCTAGGAGCACATAACAGTATGTATATCTCTGGGTCCGGGGTCTGACACATGTAATTCTTTATGTCCACCGTCTACCACTTTATTTGAGAGAATGCAAGTGTGAAACCATGAACCCCGGTCCTATTTTAAATATAAGAAAACACTCTAGTTACTTTGCTGCAATTTACTTTACTTGCACTTTACTTTACTTGCATCTCCAATTCGAATTTACATTATCTCGATCACCATTTGCATCACAAAAATACAAAAACAATCCATTGCATATTTATTTTCTCATTTGCATTTAGTAGTAGATTTAATTATTGCACATTTACTTTCAGTTTTGCATTGCAATTTAGAAGTCTCACACCTTGTGCTTGACAACCACTTGGTGAGGTTGAGGGCACACAATTCTCTACTTGTTTGCAGGATCCTGGAGGAAGCTTGGAAGACAACTGCTGAAATACTGGCTCCCCAAGAGTTCGATATAAACCCTCGAGTCACCCTCCTGGGGAAGAAGGCTTGCCACTAGCTACACACTCTGCACTTGGAGTCTCAACCTAGCCATCAGTGCATGATCCGATAGAGACTCAATACGGTCCAGAGCTCGTACTGTGACCAATGGGTATTTATCTTCCCAATCAGTGCGCATAAGTACTCGATCCAGTTTTTCGTATGTCGGATCCGGGAGACTATTCGCCCAGGTGAACTGTCTCCCAGTCATATGAACCTCTCTCAAATCTAAGCTATCAATGAGAGCGTTAAATAAGAAAGGCCAATGTCTATCGAACCTTCCTTTTCTTTTCTCATGAGGAAATCTTAGCATATTAAAATCCCCACCTATTAAAATAGGATACGGGTTCTCATTAGTCAGATTCACCAATTCGCGAAGGAAAGCTGCTTTATATTCTTCTTGGGCAGCACCGTACACAGCAACCAAACTCCACATGAAATTATCAGCTCTGTTCCGGATATGTGCTTTAATGTGAAAGTCACCATCCGTCACTGCCAATACATCCATGGAGTCTGATTTGACGCCTAGTAAAATGCCGCCAGATCTTCCACGAGGAGGGATTGAATGCCAAGTGAAATCTACACCTCCTGAAAGGCGGTCCCACACACTTGGGGAAAAATCCCTTCTACCCGTTTCAGAAATAGCCAAAAACTCCAACCTATGATCCCTCACATACTGAGCAATATTCAAATGTTTAGCCAAGTCACCAAGACCTCTGCTATTAGTGAAGATGTCGTTCATTGAGAAACAGATGGGTTTTTATAGCTTTTCTCGCTTTTGTGAGCTAACTTATTCCTCTTGTCCTTGGCAGATTTGGATTTTTGGCCTGAGGCATACAGATCATGTAAAGATCCTAGCCCATCCTCATCCATCCCTACCTCCGTCACCTCACCCACCAAACGTGATAGAAGATGTCCATCAATCATGGAATTCGCTTCCTCATCATCTGAGGGCGATGTGACCGGCTTAGAAGAACCACATGGGGATACCCGAAGGCGATCAAACTCCATGTTTTTTAAGACATTAGCCGAGACATTAATTTCTTCCTCATTTCTACCAATATTAACTCCTATATTAGCTAAGCTAGATGATAATATAGAAGTATAATACGATAAAAAGGAGCTAGTACCAGAGGTCGTACCCACGCGAGGAGAAGAAAACATGGCCGCCTTGCGGCGCATCGCCTTGCCCATTGCGTCTTCATCCGTAGCTGATGAGCCATCCGCCGCCACGGGGTGTCGAGCACTGCGACAAATCGTCACATTGTGCGTCCTCGTAGCCCTCGGTACTGCGGAAGGGGGCAGTGGTGGCGAAGATGCCCCCTCGACCACAGTGGACACCGGTGCCGAGCGATGAGCCGGTGTCACCATCGCCGCCCCAGTAGACCGTGCAGGCTCGGGAGGCGCGGATACAGCCACCGAGCCCACAACTCGCGTTGGGCTGCCATACGCTGCCGTCGCGCCGGCCCAGGACCCCCTGAGCGGAGGACGACGCCTCGACGCACTCCCAGCGAGCTCAGCCGCTCCTCCTGTTACCTGCGTGGGCTGGACTTCGGCTTGACCGAACTTGGGCCGCCCGCCCGGTGCACCAGGTGGAGTGGGCGCTGCCTTCGCAGCTCCGCGCTGCTCACCGCACGGGGCGGCATGCAGCACCCCCGACGTAGACTGCATGGTGGGCCGTCGCACCTCGGATGCAGGGGACACAGCCGGTTGCTGCGGTCTGTCTGTCAGCGCATCAACATCAAGCAAGCTCATATCCGCCGCGTCGTCAAACTTCCCCATCAGCCCACTGTCTCCTTCCTTCCTCGAAGGAAGCTGCCGCGGAACCAACAAGGAATTTCTCAACACCGCCTCAGCCACACTCCTCCCCTCAGACAAAATAAACTAACGAACAATCTCCTTTCCCCGGGGAGTCTTAGGATTAGGATTCAAAGGCGTAACGGCCACACCCCCCAGCAAAACTGACAAAGACATCCCATTCTGCTGAGATGAACTATCTCCTGGCCTCGGGTCAATCACCATACTATCAACACCCGACGAAGCCTCACGAGATGGCTCTCCAAGCCGCTGCTGACCAGGACCACCCCCTCCTCCATGCCTTTATCCTCTGAATCACCTCTACGGTCCCAAAAGAACGGCACACAATCTGGTTCAGGCACATAGTCTGACGGCTCAGGTCTGTACGTTAACTCAAACCCCTTCAACAACAACACCCCGGTTGTTTTAATAAATGGTCCCAAAGCATCAGTCTTTTTGAAGCAATCGTCGTCAACCATACCGATACGGATACGGACAAGGCCACGCCTCCGAAGAGCAACCAAGTCCACATCGATAGTAGTACCAATAAGCGAACCCGCCGCCCACAGACCCAAGAAGTGTCTCATCGGATGCGGAACCCCTGTCACATGAACCCATTGTTGATGCGACTCCATAATATGCTCAATCTGCTCAGGCGTCCACTGGCTGAATAACAATCTCGTGGACTGTGCTGGAACCCCAAGAACCATCCCATCAAACCTCTGCAAATCCTCCACATATGGAAAACCCAAAGTGAACGACATATCCCCATTTGGAATAGCCTCCCAAACCCAAGACAGATCCGTACACATCCTTGCAATCTGAGCCTCCACCTGCGAAGCCGTCGCCGCCGTCCCCTCAACCATGACTAATGCAATCGGCGAGGTACTAGGAGCCAACTCTGCCCTGTGAACGCTATCAGGAAGCATACTAAACATCGTCTCTCTGTTACCTTGTCCTGCCACAATTACTGTTGGTCTCGGTAACTTCAGAACTGGGCACTTCTTAGTAGGGTGCAGCTGATTATCACAGACAAAACAATAGTGCTGGACTGGGCAGTCTTTGGTAGCATGCGTATCCACCCCGCACTTCCAGCACCACGACTTCCCTTTCTTAGCCCCTTGGTCGACCACCACCGGCACTATCGCCTGAGGGGTAACCACCGTCATCTCATGTGTCACCTGCTGCGTCGCAGCAGCAACCGCAGTCACCGTCGTCCCCCGAGCCTGTTGCCCAGCCGCTTGAGCAGCACCTGCCGGTTTCTTCTTCTTTTTCTTCCGCTTCTTTTCCAGTGCCGGCACCGCGGGTTTGGGCGACTCCGAAAGCGAAGCCAAGCGCCCCCGCCTGCAGGCCTCCACCTCCGTTCGGCATCCCCGTCCCAGGTGGAACAGGGGCAAACGTAGGCGGGCCGATGCCGAAGACGTGCCCGACTCCCGCTGCCGGAACCGCCCCTCCCCCTTGCGCCAAACCACCAACAGCACCTCCTGGCTGAACAACGACTCTGGGTGCGGCCGGAGCGGCCGTCGGCAGCCCCGCGAAGGCCCCAAATACCACCCCACCGCGACCCCTTCCGGCTGCAGAAGCGACAGGATTGGAGCGTCCCGCCCCAGCCGGCCGCGGCGCCGCCATTAGCACCTCCGCGAACGACCTCCGCGCTAGGCCCGTCGATGGAGACTCGTGGTCGTAGACGATCGCTGGAGTCTGAGGGAACGGCGGCTGCGATGGCACAGACGGGTCCTTGTACGTATCCCTAGTAGAAGGACGATCGATGACCCCTTCACGAGCCCACAACCCAGCCAACATGTCCGCCAAGTGGACCCACCGGTCTGCCCCGGTGGACCGCAACCAAGCCCCACCCGCCAGCGTCTGGGGGATTCGAAAATCGGATCCGAGCGGTAACCTCGGATCAGCGATCAGCAAATCCTCACCCAGATCGCCGGATGAGGAACTCCGGCTGTCCACCGTGCGCAACTCCGGCGGGAAGAAGTCGCCCAAAACGGCCGGCGGCGTGATCCGTTGTCGGGTAGAGGACCACGCCACGCCATTTTCACCAGAGAGATGCGCAATGACCTCCGCTGAGTAGCCGCCGCGCCACTGCTGGAGCTCGCCTCCATCTTCTCCTGCCCCGTCGCGACCTCCTCCAGTGTTACCGCCTGCAAGAACTCTTACCTTCGGGGTCACCGCTGTATATCGGAGGAGTCTTCTCCCAAAACCTCGAAGCCGGTGTCGGGAATCCGATATCAGTCCAGAAATCCCGTGCCAGCTCCTCATCGGTCCTGGGTATCCGCCGGACGTCATCACGAGAGACCTCCCAGCTCTCTGCCAGCACCTCCTCTCCGCAGAGCCGCGCCGTCTCCCCGGCAAGCCGGTCTCCCCGTTCATCTCCCGCCAGGACATGTAGGGCCGAGAAGCGGGATCCACTGGAAGGAGACGACGGCGCAGACCACGCCCTCAGCGCGAGAGTGAGGCGCCGTCCTTTACCCGTCCTAGGCACATCACCCAGATACCCCGGCGGATCAACCACGGGGTCGAGGTCAGCCGCGGTGGCCGTGGCATCGGCGTCACCAATCGCCTCCGCGTCGCCCATCGCCTCCTCTACAACTTGCAATATTGGCATGCAGCAGGTGCCGTGCACATCCTCGCCTCCCCAAAGGCCCAATGGGGGTCCGGACAAAAAAAAAACGCCGCAGCGGCACCCCCCCAAAGGTGTCCACCCGCCAATTTTGTGTCCGGGCCCCCAGCCCACCCGCCATACTTGGGGGCCTGGCTGGGGGCGCCGGACATTGTCCGCTCACCCCTCCGATAGGCGGAGGCCACCCGTCATAGAGACAAGGATGGGGGCAGCCGCGAGTTATTACACCGTGCTGGAGGCCGCTGAGGAGGCCGGTGACCGCGTTAATGCTGGCTCCCGGCGCCAGTTTCCAACGCGACGCCGGCCTGCAGTTACACCGGCGACACGACGCAATGCTTCCGAGGCCAACGTTGCGCCTTTCCCACGCGAAGCATTTACGGCGTCGCCGCCCTTCTGCCAAGATAAAAGGCGACGCCTTTTACCTCGCCGTGCACATCCTAGCCTACCGAAACTCGCCTCGCCTCGCCTCACCTCGCCGTGCACATCCTCGTCTCCCCAACCTCACCTCGCCTCCCCGTCCTCGCCGTCGCTGCCATGGCCAACAACAACCGGGAGGCCGAGCCATCCAAGCTGACCAGCGGGCGCACCATCAACACGGACGGCGCGTGGGAGCTGTACCGGTACGTGCTCCTCGCCCCCCCCCCCCGGACTGCCGCATTCCGAAGGAATGGTGCGTCTTCGACAGTGGCCTCGTCGTGCCACCGATCCCCCGAACGGCGGAACAAGTCCGTCGTTACATCGCTCGCCAGCGCAGTTGGATGAAGCCCGCAGAGTGCAGCCTCCCCGAGAACGACGACGGCCAGCACAACTGGGGGAGGTGGCTCGACCGCTTCGAGCAGGAGCGGGAGGCTGCCATCAACCTCGTCGACAGCCCCGACGTGCTCCTCTCGCGGTGGAACGCCATCGGGCGCCGCCGCTGGTGGGATCGGACTAGCCACACCGTGGCCAGCGCGATTGACGCCGCGATGGGAAACGTCCTCCCGCTCCGGCTGTTGCCGCTTCCGCCACCGCAACGCCCCATCGCGCCACCGAGCCGCTAGGGAGCCCCTGGCATCGTCATCCGCGAAGAGCAACGCCGCCGCACTTCTCCCCGCCGCCGGCACTCCCCACCTCGGGGCCGCCTTTTCCTCCGCCAACGGCACCAGGAGCCGGAGCCGCCGCGCGCCACCGTCAAGAAGGAGCCGCAGGTGAAGGAGGAGCCCATCAATGAAGACCGTGTCCCAACGCTGCTGCGCGACCCGATGGACGGGACTGCTCCGCCTCGTCGCAGCCATGGCCCGATCGGTGGCCATGTTGGAGAAGGAGGCGCCGGGTTGGCTGACGACGATGCAGTTCACCGCGGTGGAGGCATCCGGGAGCCGCGGTAGTAGCAGCGTGGCCACGACCACCTTGAGCTCTCGAACCGCCCCTCCTGCAGCCACGCCGGCGCAGGCCCCTCCTCAAGCCATGGCGGCCCCTCCTCCAGCGGCAAAGTCGTCGTGATCGATGACAGCGACGATGACTCTTTCGACTAGAGCGACGACGAGTAGGCTAGGGTTTAGGGTTAGGGCGGCGGGGGCGGCGCCATTTGCTATTTTGTTCAAAATTTGTAAAATATTTCTAAATTTGAATGAAAATGCAAATTTGAATGCCGTTGTCGGTGTGCACAAGGTGTTTGCGTTTATGTCGTCCGTAAGCTGGTCGCCGGCTGGGGGGCGCCGCTGTGGAGCACGCCCACCAAATCGGCGGACACAGGTCCGGTCAATCCCCAAAGGGGGACAATTGGGTGGTGCCGGACACGTTTTTGATGGGTGCCGGTGGAGATGCTCTTAGCTAGCTAAGCTAGCGACATTTATTGTATAGCTTTTTAGTGATGGGTGTTCTGATCTTGGACATGCAGCAACAAGGCTGAGTTTGAAACAACCTCAATGCAATTTGAAATTTCTCGATGATCTTCGGTGTTTGTGAATGGTTTATTTTATTTTATATTTTTGACAGTATTAAATTTATAATCAGTTAAGTCGTATCATTGGCAAAAAAATAATGCATGAATTTCCATCAAACAAGAAGGAAGAAGGAAAAAATGCGAAGGAGAGGCATGTTTCCCTTTTCTTGAGCGTATATTCCTTTACTATTCGAGGAAAAAATAGAGAAAGGTTTTCGGGCACTCCTGTTTATCGCGTTTAGCGAAGGAAAAGTTTCCGTCTCCCCCTCGGGTTTCTCGGCTCGGCCTATTTGTGGTTCGCGGAGGGTTCTACTAGTTCGCCTTTGGTTCGACTGGTCTATAGTTCCATTAGTCAACTAGTTTGTGCGTCACATCAACAATAAAAACTAGTTCACGTGTGTGGATTCCAATGGGGAGCTCCATCGCCCGGCGATGGATCTTCTAGAGAACATCAAAAAATTGATGGATCAAAACACATACCTCGTGAAGCACCAAGGCCGATAAGTATCGCAAGGAGTCGTTGCTCCTGCGGGAGGAAATCAACAAGATGAAGAAAAGATAGTTTTAAGATAATAAAGGGACTCCGAAACATTATTATGTTTACACCAACCCAAGCCCCGCAACTATTTTATAGTTTTTCATTTCATATTTTGGTGATTGATACATTTAATAAGATTTTCATATGAGCCTTTAGTTAGTAGTATCTCATTTTTATGAAACTATGGGTGAAACATGTAGAAGTCTCCCTTTAGTCGTGTAATGCTGCTAAAACCATGTTAGAGATTTGGGCCACATATTTGTGTACGTTTATGACAACTTTGCCAATGAGAAGCTGGCATTTAGGAGTCTTTTCATTTTGGCCCAACATTAAGGTGTCGACGACAATTTTCTTTGAATTATAATGAATCATGTAATTTTTCTAAAATCATTTTGGCACAACATAAAGCAACAAGGTTACAAGTATTAAATGCTAACTGTACACTTGTGACTACTTTTTTCATCATTTTCACTCTTTTCGTGTGTAATGGACGTTTTTCATCTAACTGACAGTAAAAAAATGGACCTATCCGGCAAGTTAGTGCAGTGGCAACAATGGCCCAGTGGGGAGCCCATGTCTTAGTGCGCCCACGCCATAAAATGGCCCAGTTGGCAGCCCATGTTTTAGTGCGCCCCCAACACAAAATGGCTCAGGTGGTAAATATTTGTTTCCCTTTTTTACAAATAAAAATGGAGATTATGATTGATCTCCCCGCGTATTTCCGCACCTAAACTAGTGTTATTTGGTTAAGGCCCACCCCTTATCTCCCTGCAGTTACCTAGATTAAGGCCACGATCCACGGTATGCCCTAATTCCCCTATAAATTCACCTCTAGCCGATCTGGCTGTACCACTTCATGCACATCTCGAAAAACCACCGCACCATCTTTATCCTCCACTTGCACATCGATGGACATGTTTCCTATTACGGGATTCAGTCGCAAGCCTCGGTCTCGGGGGGAGCCGCTCTGGCGGTTTAGGTTGCCTCTGAGACGTGATCTAACTCAGCTTGTTGCCGAAGCAGGAACTGGTGGCAGTCGTCCAAACGGCAGACCATTGGGAAGAGGTGGCCGTCCAAACGGCGGACCATTGGGGAGATGCGCTCGATTTGGGGGGCGGTCGTCGGGTGGTGGCGGTCGTCTAGCATTCCCTCGTTGCTCGAACCCCATGCACCCTGTCCCGACATCTTCTATCGGGGCGCTCAGCGTCGACTACTGGTGATATGCTGCTTCACTTCTTAATCCCAGGGTTAGAGGCGGCGATCTCTCGTGGGCTCCATGTGGGTTCAGCTAGGGGGCGCTTCATGATGGTGGTTGTGGCCTGGTTCGCACCTCTTCTACATCTCAATCTGCCGAGACTCTTCGTCGGGTCAACCACTTCAACGAGTTATACAATCAGTTCTCTGGACGATGGGTCAGGTACGGACTGATGGGACGCTGATGCCCCTTGGCTTATCGATGGTCTGGATGAGGAGTTTGTGATTATTCCCCATCAGGACTTAGACCAGGAGACGGATTCTTCTGAGTAGACAGTTTCACACTGTCTTCGAAATAAAGATTTGCGATCTTAGTTTAATTTAACTTTTGGTATCCATATGTATTCTATGATAGACCCCGCTTAATGAAATTGTATATTGTTTATCACTTTATATTGTGAAACTGCATTTCTAACATTTTTCTGACATTTTTAAATGTACGTTCAGAATTTTTACATATGTGGATATTAGGCTCAAATCATAAATCGAAAACATAACAAAGAACTTAAAAAAATAAAAAATAGGTAGCTGAAATGGAAAAGGCGGAGATAGGCCGGCCCAATAGTGCCGCGGTGCATGGGGCGCTGTCTTCTCGCGTGGCCTGCTTTTGTATATAGGATTTGAGGGCTCCTATTTGCCGCCCCGCAGCGGCACTTCGCTGCCGCCTGCGGGGAGCAAATGGGCAGGCCTATTTAGCCTCTCCCTGCTTTTTTAGTAAATTTTTTTTGAACAAAAATAAATTAAACATAAATAAATTTAGAAAAAAAAAGTTTCTGAACATTTTTTTTTGAACAAAACTAAATTTAAGCAAAAAAATTAAAAAAGAAACAAAAAATGGATCGGACCCCCGAATTGCGCCGCCAACGGGCGGCAAATAGGAAATGCGGGATTTGGCGCACCCGCTGGACGCGTCCGGTCTGTTATGTTTTTCCAGCTGGGCCGAGTCTCGGGCCGAGGTGATTTAACGAGGCGTCGCTGAGAGTTAGGCTGGCCCGGAAACCGTGCAAATTACAAAATATGTGAAGCAGGCCTAAAAAAATGTGAGGCTGGAAAGAGCCGCACCATCATCCGGGTATTTTTTTATAACACTTTTATTGAAGCTTTATGGGTTCCTAAATATTACTCCCTCCCTATCGAAATGTAATAGGTTTTAGCGTTTTCTAAAAAAGACGTATCTAGACATGTTTTAGTGTATAGATTGAATCTATGCACTAAAACATGTGCAGATACTTTTTGTCTAGAAAATGCTAAAACATCTTATATTTCCATACGGAGGGAGTACGAAATAAAAATTTCAAATCCGGGTAATGATATGTAACGAAAATACATAACTAAAGTGATCAGAAAAACATCAGTTTGTAATTTATCATTGATATATTGCTGACTACCATCTTCGAATGAAAGAGCACTATCTCTAGATTTTTCCGTGTACTTTCTACCTACACAAGTAGACATACAAAACTGATGACATACTATCTAATATGAAACCAATCAACGAGTCTAGAATGAAGAGTCAAAATAAACTTACTCTGGATCATTTGGGCATTTGCGTCGGTTATGTCCTTTTTTTGCGTATGCCACACTTGTGATTTCTCACCTCATTGAACATGAGTGGTCTACCATTTTTTATCTACGGGTGGTTCTCCTGATTATCTGCTTTCTTCTTCTTTCTTCTTCTGCTTACGAGCACCTTTGGTGGACACTTTAAGAGGATCACCAATCCATAAATCTTGTCCTTTAAACCCAGGTGCATATTGCTTGTCAAGGTTTCTGTGAGGATACGTTCCACTCTGTTTATCATATTTTCTTGATATAATGGCTTGCAGACTTTCCTTTCACTCATTGAACAAGTCTGGGTCCTAGGATGCAGCATAGAATGCCTCGTCCCCTAACAATTTTAGCTGACATTGTCTTCCTCGCTGCGATGACCCTGACCAACCAAATCCAAAGATATCGCTTGTGCGCCTCGGATGCAAGACATATCTTGCCTTTTTCGATAAGCATGTAAGAACTAGACATTTTGACAGTTTCGATATTTTTAGATACTTCAGTATAAAGAGGATATACTTGCAAGGAAGGCCCACACGATGCATCCTTCGACAACTGCATTTTATAGTTTCTTTACTGTACGTTGGAGAGTAGTCCACAAAGTAAACGAATTTACGATTAGTTTTTCATGTAACCATAAACTGTTGAGTCACCTCTCCCACAACATTCTCAATGACCTCGAGGTCACATATCTTTTTCAAATCTTCTTGCAGAAAGTAGAAGTTTGACGCGGTAAAGACTTGGGCAGCATACTCCTCGATCTCCCTTGCATCAGTAATTACCACCGGTGTAGACTGTGAAGCAATGCAGTCATCGTTCGCCTCTCTTCAAAGCATTTTAACAGTGGCATTCTCATAGTGCAGAATCAGCTGAACTATGCTCAAACCGTAGTCAAAGTGAAGGTGAAGTCGTGCGTTTATACTTTCACTCCTCTGACTGCTACTCATGCATAGGAAAAATCCATCGGTTAACAAGGAGGCGGCCCACGGTTCCTTCTTCTTATACATCCTTTCTAACCATTCTGTGGTATTTTTGGTCCGCCATTTTGAAACAAACGCGTGCCAGTTGTCCTCCCATTCGTTAGGTTTGCTGACGTGGTATATAAGTGACCGGAACTTCTCCAAGGACTTGTCACTGAGATGTTGTGTCATTGTTTTCTATGTGCCACGAGCATAAACAATGCCTCACACCTTTGAGAACATGCCTAATTGCAGCGATCATGGCAGCGTCACCATTAGTTATTACAGGCTTTGGCTTCTTCCGACTCATTGTCCTTAGGAATGCTTGAAGCACTCAACCATAGGTTTCCTCTGTCTCGCTTGAAACGATGGCACACCCAAATAGCGTGGTCTTACGGTGACTGTTCAGACCCACAAAGGGAATAAATAGCATAGTATACCGATTCATCTCGTAAGTGCTGTCAAAAACCACCACGTCACCAAAGTCTTGATAGTCCTGGCGGGACTGAGAGTCACACTAGAACATGTGTTGCAGGTTTCCTTCTTTATCTTGCGTGTACTCGAAAAAAAATTTGGTTCTTTTTTCTTTCTGCTCTCCATAATGCTAATGGCTGTGTTCGCATCACCCTTCTCGATCTCCAACCTCATCGGTCTGGAACTCATATTGTACAGATCCTTACTGACCCAGCCCACATTTTCCTACCCACAACTACTGCTGACACAACTATCCATTATTGTAGTCTTCCTTACCCCTGCTGATGTAGATGCCATGATCGTTGCTCTTTTGTAAGGCGGGATTTTTCTGTGTGACCGCAGAAATGGCACTTCATTTGGTCTATCTAGTACATGGTTATGTTTGTCTTCAAAGCTCTCAACATACCAGTCTCTACCGTTTTTATCTTTCTTCACAGTTAGATGAGCACCACAGTTGCAACGGGTCTCGAGCCTTAACCTACGCTTTGTGGCCATCCATGGTCAGGAACTTGCTATTCCTTTTCTCTTCCCTCGAGCACATAAAATTTCTTTTCCGTACTTCTGCCGAAGCACATTTTGTCTTCTTGGATTTGGACATTCTTAAGATGAAGCCTCGTTCTTTCGCATGCTTGTTGTAGTGATCGTAAGCATGCGTTTCAGAACGAAACGTCTAGGCCATCATCTGCTGGTATCTTTGAAGTACCTCCTCCATGTCTTCATATATATCATGACCAATTTCATCGTCCGATTCTCCATTATGACAATGCTCATTGTTAGCTGATTCTGTCACCTAAGAAAATAAAATCAAGTACATGTAAGTTGTAAATTCAGAACTTGCATATAATGCTTCTCAACGTAGAATAATGAACATACTTCATTCTTGTTTACCGAGTATGATACAGTATAACTATTGGCCTCATTGAGGCCATCGACGTCCATCTGCAGAATATAAAGAATAAAATGTAAACTGTTGTGAATTTGGTTGCATACAAAATAGTTAACTCACACGTGACGAACGGTATCATCATCGGATGATCCATTGAAGCTCATGGTATCATCATCGTTGCATCCGATCCCGTTCATGGTATCATCATCGTCGTAATTTTCGTACTCACTTGCAAGCTGGTCGTCATCGGAAGGTACATCCTCATTTGATGGAGAATATACATCAGCCCAACTGATATAATCATCTTTAAACATGTTTTCCTCTATCCTTGATGCCGTAGAGTTCTCCATAACTGTAACACATTAGATGTAACACAATTAGTTCATATTTAAAACCTGGCACAATGTATTTGTGTCAACTATCAGATTACTTGCGTAAGTGCTAGCTAGCTCCCGGAGGTTACACTAAACCCCAAATTAAGTTAAATTCCACTATATATGAGATTTCTTGCGAGTGTCCATCTTTATTTTTAAAATGTTTGAAAATGATATTACTTTTTTCTGAGGATTTTGCTAATAGTAGTACTTACATAGTGGACCATACAATGTATTTCAAATAGTGTGTTATGATGTCTAATGAAATCACGAGTGCCTCAGTCCTAATTAAGAAGTTCGTGCTATCGTCATCCTTCGATTAGGCACCCCTATGAAAAGAATTCTGGGAGATTAAATTCCTTTTGACCATAATAATACATAAAATGTGCCCTAGGGCATATAATAATCCACCAAATGTGCCCCCGGATATATAATAATCCACCAAATGTGCCATCGGGTATATAGCAATCCACAAAATGTATCCTCCTCCGGTATAAAAATAATCCACCAAATGTGCCCTTGGGTCTATAGTAATCCACCAAATGTTCTCTCGGGACTACAAATAATCCACCAAATGTGCCCTCTCAGGGTCTATAATAATCCACCGAATGTTCTCTCGAGTCTAAAAATAATCAACCAAATGTGCCCTCTCGGATCTATAATAATCCACCAAATGTTCTCTCGGGTCTAAAAATAATCCACCAAATGTGCCCTCTCGGGGTTTATAATAATCCACCAAATTTGATGATACTTAACTAAGTAGACTTCTAAGTCGAATAATGCCCTCGGCTGGCAAGAAAAAAAATTATGGAGGACACATTACCTGGTTAGGGAATTTGTCCGATAATTTGTTTTATATCATCTAGTGGTTAATGATTTTGTCGTGCCTTGAAAAAATATTTGTGTTCATCTCTATGCTTTATCTCATGCATCCACTCGGCGATCTTAAACAAAACTATAACACACTATGTAAAAGATCACCCCTAGGGTTTATGTACCATCCCAATGCCTGTTCCAACTGTGATCATGTACTTGTCACAATTATCTAGTTTATTTATCTAATGTAATTAATCCCAGTAGTCCATCAAGATCATTTTCGCCGCTCCAAAGATCCAATTATATTGGGAGTCCTTTGACCATATTCATACAAAGAATTTCACTAATCACCCATATAAAGAAAAAATGATAATAAAAAAATTTGGGGGATATCATGCATACCATGAACCAGTTGTGTTATTTCCTTACAAAGCACGATAGCCCAAACGCATTGTCTAGTGTCAGTGACGGGGACGCCTAGATCACACTGGAGGCCAGTTGTGGAGAGGATGGCGAGTAGGAGGACCAGCCGTCGACGTGTAGACCAGAGATGGAGAGATCGGTAGCGGCGAGGCCGGTTGTGGAGAGGATGACGATCGGGGAGGAGGACCAGTTGCCGACATAAATGTACACGCCGGAGGAGGAGAGATTGGGAGCAGCGAGGAGGCCAGTTGTGGATATGATGGCGAAAACTCCAGTCGTGGTCCAGACGCCACCGGAGGAGTCGCGATTGGGACCTGCGAGATGAGCGGAGATCGCGAGTGGCGCTAGGGTTGTAGAGCGTGCGGCAGTTTTGGATATGATAATGTGGGGTGTGCGGGAGGGGTGGGGCCGCCGTTTTTTTTGAACTGTAAGAGCGTCTACCGTATAAAAGCGGTGGTATACGGTAGATAATATTTAGCGCACAAAAATAAATCGATTATATGAAAAAGACGATCGTGCTCTTCACTTTTTTCCCGTTTTCACCCCAAGGGGTGGACACCGAAGCACTGCCTCCATTCCAAATGCAAAAGCCATCCTCTAGTGATAGCTTTTTATTTTCAAACATTGAGTGGCATATTTGTGTTTCTATGATTTGGTTTCTTGTGGTTCGTAATGTTTTTGTTGACACATGAACACATCACGTGTACCCTCGGCGTCGAGCGTGATACGCAAGACACGTCGCCGAAGGAGGCTCACCGGAAGCGCGATACGCAAGACAATCCGGCGGGAGCTTTTGAACACCCGAAACCCCACGCGGCCGGGAGGGACCCCGTCTGGACGCACGGCGGTGATGGGCTGCCCTAGATTGTTTTGCCCTTCCCAAGGCTTTCGTAGATCGAAGCTCTCCTGCGAAGAACGCCGACGAACGAAGAAGAAGATAACTAGGGTTAGGTATGAAGTTTGTAGATGGGTTTTTGCGATTGTGTGTTGTTGTTCAATCGGCCGTCACCCCAAAAGTATATAAGGGGCGGATGGACTTCCCGTACAGGTTTGGGGCGAAAATTCCGTCCAAAAAGACCTAATTTGAGTCCAATTCAAGCAAAAAAACTGGTCAACCGAACTCAGGTTCGAACCCAGAAATCGGAAAAAAGTTTCAAAAGTGAACCGGAGTCCAAAGTCCAGCTGCACTATGTACCCTTCCTCGTCCATGGCACAAAACTCTATAGGCAACTAATAAACCATGTTAATATCCATACCTACCCAGACCGGCGTATTTTCATAATCCACTTGCTCTTCATCATCTTCTAATGCGGACGCCGAATCTGGAATTTCATCAGTGGAGGGAAGTGTGGGAGGCGATGTAGATGACGCATCAATGCTCATTTCTTCCTTCTCGGATGGCGTAGGAGTTGGTGTGATTTCCAGGGGATTGCTACCCCATCATCTTTGCGCATCCACATCTTAGCCGGTGTGGGGTGAATTTCATCAAAATAATCATCCCTCCACTTTTCCGCTTCATCTTCAGCCTTTTGTTCATTCCTCATACGTTGCAGCCTCCTCTTCTTAGTTTTAGTCAATCCAGGAGGACATCACTTGGGCTGAGTATATTTAGGATCCCTCGGCTTAGCTTGGCCTGTACTAGCTTCATGATCATTAGCCGATGAACTTGGTTGAATAGCCAAAATAAGTTCACTAGAAATAGCCGATTTTTCTCCATCAACCGACTTTTTGAGCTTCAACTCATGAGAACCTATCACAACGGAACCTGCATCATTATCATGACCTTGCTGCTTGCCAGATTCTGAAACTTCAGTAGATGGTGACTTAGGACGCCATACTTTTTGTGCACTCTTACTTTGAAACGACCTATTTATACCATAGCTCAAACGGCCTCGAACAGGACGGGTAATTCTATCATGGACAGATTTCCTTGGCGCAGCACAACCCGGATGAAAAGCATATGGTGCCATTGGGGGCTGCACCCACCCTCCATTGGAATAATAGGGAGCATAAGTTGGCGGCGCCATCCATGGTCTCGGCGCCCACTGTCCGTACGTCCCTTCATAATGTGAATACTCCTCCCTTGGAGGTGACCTTGGACGCTTCATATGTGATGGCCGGTTGTAAGCTGAACTAGCCGCTTGGTGTGTATATTTGTTCAAGAGCATATCAAAGGTTGGCTTGATCTTCTTATATTGAGCATTCTCCCCGTTCTTCTTCCACTTCCCAACCTCCGGGTTATTTGGTTTGATGAACTTGGCACGAGCTTCTCCTTGAGTTTGTTGTTGCCCCCCGGGTAGGATTGTTTATAGTGATCTTCAATGTCTCCTTGCCATCGGGTTGTTTGTAAAGAACAATCTCCCTTCCCGAGGCCTTCTCCTTCTCCTTGCTATTCCTGGGGTCACCAACAACAACATTATTTTTGTTAGCAGATCCGGCCACTTCAGGCCGAATTAGCACCTTCTTTCCATGCAGCTCCAAAGTGTTCATCGGGAATGGCTGCTTCTCAATTTGCATGTCGGCAAAGCTTAATCGTCCATCATTAATAGACGATTGTATCTGTCGCCGAAAAACATTGCAATCATTAGTAGCATGAGAAAAAGAATTATGATACTTGCTATAAGCACGCCGTTTTAGCTCCTCAAACGGCGGTAACGTATGAGATATTCTAATCAATTTGTCCTTCAACATAACATCAAATATTCTATCACATTTGGCTACATCAAAAATAAATTTTATCTCATCTTCACGATTCTTGCGAATCGGCTTAAGAGCATCACAAATATAAGGTTTGACCTTTGAAGGCCAAACAAATTCAGCAGCATAAACATTGGCCTCATCGTCCGAATTCTCACTACTATACTCAACCATATTAAAACGAGGACGATCAGATTTAGACTTATGCTCAATTTTTGTTTCTTTGCTTCGGCTTTCTTGAGCCAAAGCTATCTGCAAAACTTGGTTGACAATTAAAAACTCATATCCTTCAATTCTCTCTTTAATGTGAGTTCTAAAACCATTAAGCACCAAGTATGCCATGTCTCTTTCAGAAATCACTAAGCTATAACATCGGTTTTTAATATCTCTGAATCTTTTGACATAATCGGTGACCGATTCATCATGCTTTTGCCTAACTGATGTAAGATATGACAATTTTAACTAATTATCCCTGCTATAAAAATGCTCATGGAATTTCTTTTCTAAATGATACCAAGTATTAATAGAACCATGAGGTAAAGCAGAAAACCATGAAAAAGCGGTACCTGTTAAAGACAAAGGAAATAAACGCACTTTCAAAGGATCACTATTACCAGCCTCCCCTAATTGTGCTAGATATTTACTAACATGTTCCCAAGTTGTCTTACTATCTAATCCATTAAATTTAGCAAAATCTGGTACCTTATAACCTTGAGGGTATGGTAAAGCATCAAAATATTCCGGATAAGGCTTTTGATACATCCGGCTTACTGGCTTCGGCTCAATTCCGAAGTTATCATAAAACAACTTTTGCAACTCTGCCCTTAAAGTGGCCATGTTTTCATCTACCATGGGCGAAGTTGTTTGCGGTAATGAAGCATGCATATTAGTGCTAGTAGTAATTGGATTTATCCGCGCCATTGATGCCGAATTGAAACTCGGCGCTATGACTGTAGCCAAAGGTTGTGTGACTTGATTCGGCGGTGTTGCTGAATAAGGCATACTCCTAATAGGAGTGGGACATTCTAGCACATTCACAAATTGACTATCTTGGGTATAGTAAGGATTCATCGGCGAATTATGTGGGACTGCCGATGAACTAGGATTTTCTGTAGTTTCTTTTTTACCAATACTACTAGGATAGTTATGAGGCGTATTTTGACCAGCTTTTATATATTCTAACATAGCATCATAAGCTTGGCGACTAGACTCGGTAGCGTAATGATTAATGACTGCTAATTGATCTTTAGAAAACACTTCATTACTTACAGAGGGTTCGTCTAGATCGCCGATCATTGGTGGAAGCTTGGCCTTCCCCAGTGAGGTGATAGAACCTTGGCGATCCTTCTTGAAGCTTGCAAGGAAATCTTCAGCGTCTTTCTCCTCTTGCTTCTTCTTCAAAGCCTCAAACTCCTTCTTACGCTGCTTCTCTAGCGCATCAAGTTGATCTTGACGCTTCTTTTTTAGCGTCTCAAAAGCTTGGCGTTGGTCTGCCGAAAGATCATCGAAGCTAGGCTTAATGATGTTTTCGGCATTAATCTCAGAGGGCCGGGGAATCTTGTCGTCCGACATGATGATCGTCCCCAGCGGAGTCGCCAAAAAGCGTGTTGACACACGAACACGTCACGTGTACCCTCGGCGTCGAGCGCGATACGCAAGACACGTCGCCGAAGGAGGCTCACTGGAAGCGCGATACGCAAGACAATCCGGCGGGTGCTTTTGACGACCCGAAACCCCACGCGGCCGGGAGGGACCCCGTATGGACGCACGGCGGTGATGGGCTTCTCTAGGTTGGTTCACCCTTTCCAAGGCTTTCGTAGATCGAAGCTCACCTGCGGAGAACGCCGATGAACGAAGAAGAAGATAACTAGGGTTAGGGATGAAGTTTGTAGATGGGTTTTTGCGATTGTGTGTTGTTGTTCAATCGGCCGTCACCCTAAAAGTATATAAGGGGCGGATGGACTTCCCGTACAGGTTTGGGGCGAATATTCCGTCCAAAAAGATCTAATTTGAGTCCAATTCGAACAAAAAAGGGTCAACCGAACTCAGATTCGAACCCAGAAATCGGAAAAAGTTTCAGAAGTGAACCGGATATTTTAAACCGGATTATTCAGTTTTAACCGGAAATTCCGGTTGCAAAGGATTTTCGCTAAGGAAAAAAGGCGTGAGCTACAGAAGTCAACCGGATATTTGGAACCGGATTATTCAAATTTAACCGGAAATTCCGGTTTTGACCTCATGCGTCAATATTGCCAGCAGTATTTTGGCCATAGATTTTGCATACTTTGTCGGATTGAGATGACCCAAAAATCAAAGTTGTTTGTTTCGACGAGACGCACAACTTTAATTCACGCTATTTTTCCATTTGAGGTCATCTTGGTGCCATCTCTTAGTAAGCCAAAATAGGCTGTCAATAGTTTTGTATGGAATTTTTTTTATCATGTTAAAGCAAAGTTTAAAATAGCGGGCTATTGCGTATAGCCACGACGAATTCAGAAGCTACGAAAGGCTATAGCCGGCTCTAGCCGGGTATATCCATATAGCCGTTTTGCTAAAATATTGAAAAAATTAAAATTTAGACAACATATAATTGTATATATAGCATTATTCACATATTCATAATGTAATAACGTAGTTACATAAGATGTCTGAATAATCAGGAGTTTAAATAGTAGTTATTCATGACACAGTTCAATAGTCCTGAAACCATGTCGCCATGGGTCGTACTCGCACGTCACAACAGCACGTTAACCATAAATGGTGGTTGATTTGGGCTCCGAAATTGGCCAAGTTGACAAATTTTAGACCAAAATTTTTGGTCTTCTAGATGGGATATAGCCGGGCTAAGAGGCTGAATCTATTTAGACTAGGAAGACCAGTTAGCTGCCACTTTCTGCATGCATAACTCTTGTTTGCAATGTCTACAGGATATCTCCTTTCAATTCCATCATTCCGATTTTCATAAACCCCAGCCAGGGTATTAGAACTCATAACCATCCTCATATGTATATCTCTCATTGCCCTGGTCCTTTGATCCAGTAAGAATTCCATCTTTGGCACTATTTTGTGCCCTACCAACTTTCTTGCACATATTATATGTCTTAAATCAATCTTCACCATTATGGCCTATCTTATTGCATCTAACAAAAGAACCAGTGTTATTGATCCAAGGTCACTAATCTTTGAATTGAAACTATCTGGCAAATTGTTACACACATAATCCACCTTGCTTAACTCACCAAACTTGCTTCTAGACCATAGTTTGGTGTGGTGTTTCTGAAGATAATCTTTAACCTTTGGCTACGCATACAATTGATTCAACAAAAAAATCATGCCTGTCCTGGGTGTATGTGTGCGCAGCTGACCAGAATTTATGTTCAAAGAATATTTATTTGAATTTCCTCATAAAATTATTAGAGAGGTGCCTCATGCATTCTCTATGCTCATCCCCAGGAAAGACCACATCAACATCATTTTCTAGCCTACTGCATGCATCAGTGTGTATCACCAAGCCTTGAGGCTGACCTATCACTCTACGAAGACTCTGCATGAACCATGTCCAACTTTCACTAGATTCACCCTGAATTATAGCATAACCTATGAGAAACAACCAATTATATGCGTCTACAACACAAGTTATAGCAAGCTGTCCTCTGAACTTTCCTGTCAACGAAGTTGAGTCTATTTCCAAGTATGGCCTGCAGTCTTCCAAAAACCCCTTCCAGCATGCCTTCAGAGACACAAAACATTTGCGGAAGCATCTCTTATTTGCCATCTTATATTTCTTCCCCCCTGAAACTTTTATTTTCCTCTTACTAACTCATAGTCGATGTCAACAACACTCCCAGGTGATGCATTCTCAACCTCTGCTTTGTAAGTATACAACAAATGGAAACTTTCATTCCACTTACCTTGAATCAGGTCCAAAGCCATCTCCTTCCCATTGAAAACTCTCTGGTATGGAATCAACACACATTGAACTTGTCCTGTAGCTTCTTCCTTAGTTCAGATGCTCTAATTGTTTGATACTCCCTCACCCAATCAGTACAGTTGCAGCAATCCACTTGGTTGAAGCAGGTCTAATTTTCTCACTTAAAGTTGTGTTATGACAATTGTGTATCTGGGTGTTCACCTTGATCTGCATTGGAATGTTATTAAATTACATCACATATTTATTGAAAAGGATATAAATATCAGAACATATTGCAATAAAAAATTACAACCTGAAATGGGTATCCATCCCTCATTGGAGATGCATGTAATCTCCAATTACACACTTTGTTTTCCCTGCAATGCACCCTCAGTCTTTTTTGGTCACTCTTTTAAGTGATATACTTAAACCCAACTTTTATTGCGAAAGTAGGAACTGTATATCTGCAGCCCTCCACACTTATAAAAACAGTTCCCTCATCAATTGTAGGGTTTTCCTTGTCAAAGTGTATGATTGACCTGTCATGTTCATCTTCATCGTCATATTTGGAACCCAGTTCCTCATCTTCAGCCTCCTCATCCGAATCAGTGCCATATTCAGGCTCAAAGTTGGGATCAACCAAATATTCCCTTCTTTCCATCCTACTAGGATCAGCGGTCACATATGGATATTCTATCTCATCGGCATCATAATCTCTTGTAACAAAATCGTCTTCTCCCCCTAATTCTATGTCCTCCTGGTCACTAACCTCTGTATCGTACTCAAGAAGGAGTTGCTCAGTGCTGGTACTTTGTACTATACATGAAGGTGCGATATTGACAATCCTCTCTTGCCTAGACTCTTTGTTAACAATATGTACCGACATCAACATAGTCCTACTAGCCAAGTGTTTACCCCACATCAGGGCCAAAGCCTCATCATTTCTAAGGTCTACAAAATTTTCATGTTTGCTGTCATAGTATCTAGCAATGAATTCCTCGTTCTACGCACACGGGAAATTCCCAAGTTCCGTGCACCCGTTATTTAAAGTTCATTATGTCGCATCTACTGTCAGTCCATACAGGAAACCACCTCTAACAGTAATTCTACCGCCGGGGCAGAATTTTTGTACGACACCCCTGCTGAATCTTCAGTAGAAATCCGAACACACCAGACGTCCTAGGTACATTAAGAACCACATACAACATCACGATTATGGATCACAATAGCTAAACTACTTTGAAGAAATATTGTAGACATAATTCGGTTCTTACTTACCCTGGGGTTGCGACGAATGGCTGCTTCACCGGACTCCACAGCTGCAAAGCTCGGTTGCCGGCATCCACTAACAAGGTGTCGGCCGCGCCCACGATCTCAAACTCCGTGGAGTCCATCTCGGTGACGAGATCCCCCGCGCCAAAATTTAGGAGCGGTCAACAGAGCACAACAGTGGAGCACGCGACAGCGGAGGCGTAGAGGGGGGCCGAATGGACCGCGCCGATGAGGAGCGAGGAAGGGAGAGTTGAACCAAAAACGGAAAACAGTACACAAAAATAGCTTCCTCGGATTCTCGAGCAGGGGGCCAAAGAGCCGTGTATGATGGCGGCGGTAGAAATGAAGAGACATCGAGGAGTACATGGGACTACGTGTAGGGCTAACGTTCTAATTAAACTAATTTCTCCGGCAATTAGCTTAATGTTTAGCCACACGAAATGACAACCGGCGGCGTCAAGCCCGTCGACCAAGCCATGTGGTCAAAAAGTTCGCCTATGTGTGTACAACATATATACTGTACAAAATTAGTGACATAAACACAATTTAGCAAACTGTACTAATTTAATTCATGTGGAAGTCAGTGACACAGTCGTAATAACATTCAGACTGTCTGACTCAGCTTTCCCTGCAACGTTGCGCGCGAGAGCTGCCCATCCAGCCGGCTGTATATTTAGCCTGCCTTAATTCATAGGAACTTCCGCGTCTGTTTTTAAAACAAGCCCGCCCCCTTATTTATTTCAGAGAGGCCTTCGGTCTGTCCGTCTCTAGCCTGCCATAAATGCAGAGGCGGGATGTTTCCTCGCCTGCCTCTGCAATAATGGGAGGCGCGCAGTTTTTTTTACGCGCCTCTGATCGACGAATATCTAAGCCGGTCTTTTCTTTAGAGGCGGCTTATCTTCACAAATCGGCTGAGGGATACCATTTCCAAGCCTGTTCTTTTTTCAAGGGTAAAATCGCCTCTAGCAACGATCTCCAATACTCAGTTTTCAACTAGTGCCTTCAACTTCTGTAGTCATGCGCTTGTTGATTCCGCGAATTCCCCACTCTAGGTGTTGTGATGTTGTTGATTTTCTTCCCACACGAATATGATGTCCGATTGGAGCGATTAGCCACCACCAGCATCGACCTAATGGACGTAGACCACCACGTTGTAGCGAGTCCTCTCTCTCTCTCATAATTTCTTGATGCCCAAGTTTAGATTAAATTGTACATAAATGGTCATGGATGAGCACTCTCATTTGGTGTTTAGTTGAGAAACTCTCTATGCCATGTGTGTGACGAGGGGATGAGTCCTGGACCTATCGAGTGAGACTACCCGGTCCAAGGCCTAAGACCTAAGCCCAAGGAAAGGTGACACCAGCAGTTCTAGAAGGCCCAATCGAAGGCCCACCCGCAAAGCCTTGCGGGTCAAGAAGGAAACTTGTAACCGACCTAAGCTAGGGTTTGTAACCCCCCGGGTACGGTTTGAGACCTAGCCACCTATATAAGGCCAGGAGAACCACCAAGAGGGGGATCCAAGCAATCACGCACCACCAAAGCCTTGAACTCGAGATCATACTCTCGATTTGAGCACCCCCATTGTAACCGATCTATTGATAATACAGATTGCCAGAGCAGGAGTGAGGGTTTTACCTCTACGAGGGCCCCGAACCTGGGTAAATCTTGCCCCCTGTTAGCCGACCATCGTCACCAGCGCCTACACGTTCTTCTAATAGAAACCCTACCGGTTCACCCGAGGGACTTGTTGAGATGACTATTCGACAGTGTGATAACCAGTGTGGTAACCAATTTGATCACAAAACTTCATTTAGCATTGCTTGATAGCCTCAATACTAAACTCAACAAAATCAGAGCAATGGATTAATTTGATTCATCCTTCTAGTGACACTCTGTAATTGAGAATTTCACATGCTTTTGTTGTATTGTCTACTTGAAAACATATCTGTTTAACAAGAGATTCAACTCAAAACTATTTCAACTGATACTCATGTATGCAGTATTATATTCTGTTTGAATTTGAATTGAACACATCATGTATCTATGACCTCAACTCCTTTTGTTTCAATTCATCTCTTATGTCACCACATAGAAAAGGCTGGGATGCTCCTCTCTACTAATATATGTTTAGAGTTTGAGATGTACTGATTGTTGTGTTTTCCTATTGCAACTTACAACTAACATGATTAGTTTTTTTTGTTCTCTATTTATTTCTATTACGGGACCTGGAACTATAGTCTAGTGTACTTCTTTTGATGATATGCATTTCTGTGATGCCATGCCATCATTGAATGCCCGACCTCAATCATGTGTGTATTTTTTCAGATGATTTCCATCAGTAGGCCGTTCCCTGGACCTGCACCAACGACAACTTGACCGTCAATGTGCGCAACAGTCACGGCTTAGCGCTCCTAACCACCCGCTGAGCTCTTTCAGCAACATCCAATACCTCTCGGCTTCAATTGCATACTCTTTAGTTATGGTGATTTTTTTTTCACGGAAAGACCAACCTAAGCATCAAGGTATAGATAGATGGTGTGCATGAACTATTAGAACCAAGCAGTTATATGCATACCATGTTATATGCTAGCTCGTGAATGCATTTTCTGCTGCCATAACACTTCTCTAAATGAAATATTTGTTGATTCTTGAGCATTATGCTTGTATTTCTGGACTTTAGTATCCATAAACCATGCATTTAAATTGCACCTATGTTTCGAGCTTCAAATAAATTCTCAAACAAGCCTGCAAACCTGTAGGTCCAGTTTTTGAATGATTGACACTCAAATTTTACTTGCACTGCAACATTTAGTCCCAGATACTATATTTCATAGGGACCATTTTAATGTTTACTTGCACAGTAAAACATTAGTTTTTATTGTCAAGATCCTCATGTTATAACTCCAATAGAACCTGAAGTAGTGTCTTGTCCCTAACGTGTAGCCAACTATTCATTTTTATTGGCAAGCATGGTGATGTTATATATGATTGATCTTGAGTAGTGCACTTACTTGAGATCTAAGTAGTTTGTTTGTGGTGGTGTAGGCCGAGCTGCAGCGGAGCAACCTAGAGCTGGAGAAATTCATAGGAGCAAGCGCATGGTCATCCCCGACGTGCTCAAGAACGTTGAGTCCCATGTTGTCTACATCTTGGCATACTTTGTGTATGCAAGTTTGGTGCTGACGTGGCTTGTGATTTCGTAGGGTTGTGAGGCTGCAAGCATGGTCAGAAGTAGTGCCTCCTCAGGAAGCTCTCCAAGGAGGTTGGATGGAACTAGGCCGACACCATCAGGGTAAGCTATTGTCTCTCGGTTCTTCAATGCTAACTGCTACTTAGTTACCGAGTTGTATCCCCGAGTTAAGATAGCACTAGTTTTTTATGTGATGGTAAACTTAATAGGCTTTGTCGTAAACTTATACTTGTACCGCCACCGATTATTTCTCTATAAATTTAGCAATTTGTTTTGTAATTTGAACTCCACTCCCATGCATACAGTTGATATCTTAGTGTAGATAGTTCATGATCTTTGTGATCGTTTGGTTCGAGACATGCATGATTCTGGGTGACGCAGAAAATCATTCAGATTCCACTGATTTTACAATATGATTTTGGCAACCAGTTACTTCTGATGTGCATGACTCTAGGTGGCGCAGAAACTATTTTCCCTCGCTTGATTCAGTGATTTCTTTCTGCTAACAATTTTCAACAACATGCTTACTTTTTATTTAGTTTTGAGCTTGTGATGTTATCTAAACATTTGCTTGTAAGACAGTTCTGATGTACCATCAATCTCTGTATCTAGATTCAATTAGTAACATATCTTCAAATATTGTGATGTTGTTAGTTAAATTGCTGACACTGCTAGTAAAATGTTGTGAAGTTGGAGTTTGATCAAACTGCTAGTGCCCTTATGAAGTAGCGGTGTGATGACTTGATCTTTGACACTGCTAGTAAATTCTTATCAAGCAGCGATTTGATGGTGAATTGGCGATGCTGGTAAAAAAATAATGTTTGTTTTGTGCAGACATCAAAGGTGACTGAGAACGCAGAAGGTGCAAGGCCAACGCCTTCCATTGTTTCCAAGAACAAGAACGTCTACTTCATTTCCTGTGAACTGTGTTCCTGAATTTTTTATGCATTGTTGAATGTAAGGTTGCTGCAGTTCTTAGATGTTTGCTGATTGTGGAAATTCAACTTACTGCGTAAACTGCTGTTATTAAAATTCCTGTCTATTTTCCAAAAATGCTACAACAACAACAAAAAGCAAAAAAAAAATGATATTTTGGCTCTTGTTCTGTACCTATGGTGGCCACGGTCCAGAAACTAGTTGATCGGAAAAGGCCCTTGGCTTGGCCTGAACAATGAGATAATGTAAGTGCGTATAAAAATCAAATTGGTCAAATAAAGGACTGGACCAAAGGTTATGCTGGATCTAGAAAGGCCATGACCGAAATAATGTTAAAAGAAACGGACCTGAAAAAATAGAAATGAAATAAAATAAATGGATCATAAAAAGGCCAAGGCCCATAAATGAAAAGGATGTACAAAGGCTAAGGCCCGAATGAAAAATGGACCATCAAGGGCCAAAGTAATTGGGTTAGGCCCACGTAGATTACAGAAATGGACCGGGCTGAATTTGATCCACGACGTTTTCAAATCGTCATGATTTTGTCACGTAGGACTAGCCACGTCGGAGCTGATGTATCCTGCCAGGACTGTGCGTGACGATTTGGATCATCATAATTTCATGACGTTCCTAAATCATCGTGGATGTCCATGACGTTTCCAAAAAAAACCTCGTTGTGGTTAATTACTTACGCTCCATTTCAACGATTTTTTTTCGTCGTAGGATCGTCATGAATGCAATATAATGACGATTTGGTGAGGAAAATAGAGGGTCATGTATCAACGTAATTCTTGTAGTGACAGCTAGGCAATTGACAAATCTAGAAAATATAACAATACTATTATGACGATATATAGTTCACGGGTTCTAACGTTGTAGGCATTACGTCAAGACAAATAGACCGCAATCCGACAACATCTATTACTAAAAGTCCACCTTGAGACAGCTACCAGAAAATCTCCCTGGTATTAAGTTGCAGAAACAAAGTGATTAGTTTGGGTGCAAGCGTCAAATGCATTAAGAATAGTACGTAATGTAAGTAATAATTCCCATCCATAGATAAGAACATCACTGTTTTATCCCTAGTGGAAACAGCACATCCCCCCGTCACGTTTCTGTCACTCGAGCACTGATGAAAAGGGGGCATGAAAACCCTCTCTTGGAGGTTCATACAACAATTTGGGAGAGCATACAACAACTTGGCCAAGCAAATCATACACATGGGAGAGCATTGCAAGACAAGATTAAAACTCTCTAAAAATATAAGTGAAGCATCTCAATATGACATGAACAAAATAATCATAATCTCATGGTTCATCGGATCCCAGCAAACACAACATGTAGCAATTACATAATGGTAATCTTGATCATGTTAGGCAGCTCACAAGATCTAAACATGGTGGCACATAAGGGAGAGAACACCATATAGCTAATTCTATGGACCGTAGTCTCGGGATGAAGTACTCACACATATATCCGGAGGCAATCATGGTGATGTAGAGGCCTCCGATGACGACCCCCCTCTCCGGCAGGGTGCCGGAGCAGGACTCCGGAAGCCCTAGATCGGACTTTCGAGGTGACGACGTTCATGGAAAATTTCTCCGTCCCCGTCATTTTTAGGGTTAATGTGATTTTATAGGCGAAAAGGCGACGGGAGGGGATGTCGGGGGATGTCAGATGACCCCTAGGCGCGGCCTAGGGTCAAGCCGCACCTGGGGTCATTTGGCATCCCCGACACCCCTCCTGTCGCCTCTTCGCCTATAAAATCACATTAACCCCTGGTCAGGCCGGACCTGGCACCCCTCTGGTGGCCCCAGGCCACCTCTCCGGCTCTCCTTTGGATGCAATCTTCTTTCCGATGAAAAAAAATCTCTGTAAATTTACAACCCATTCCGTGAATATTTTTTTAAGAAATTTTGTGAAATACAAAAACAACATAAAACATGATCTGGCTCTAAGCATCTTGTTAATAGGTTAGTCCATGAAAATATCCAAAAAAGGAAGAAGTAAAACACGTGGAAAACATGGGAAAACATGTAGATAACATAGCATAGAGCATAAAAAAATTTAGATACGTTTGGGACGTATCACGGTGGGTGAATCTGCCCCCTCCAGCACTCCCCCCTTCCCGGTTTTGGCCCAAAAATCTTCCGAAACCCTATGAACCCAATAGATAAAATCATCGATATTATCCACTGATGTTAGATACATACTTCTAACATCTCAGGACATCTCATGTCCTCCGTTATCTCTCATATAAATTTTACCATACACCAGCATAATTTCTCCTTATATTAACTTCCCCAAAACCACTCCGATTGACACAAGACTTTTTTCGATGACATCATATCAATATAGAACATTCATAAAACCAATAACAACATCTTATTTATCTCAATTAAAGGTTAGCACGGCTTAATCGTGTGACCCATAAAGGCTCGATGACACACATACATGTTCGGAAACTTACCGAACAATAACCAACAATGGGACTATGGACGCCCATGATGACTCCTCTGTGTTCACAAAGAACGAGGGAACCTTATAAGTTACTCATTCCTCTTATTCACTTAACTTCATGATACCAATGATATCACGAGTTGAGACTATGTGATCTGGTCTGACCAAACTCTTTGATTATAACACATATAGAACTCGTTACTGATAGCGTCCTCTTTTCTCATCCTATCTCTGATGTCGTTGTGATTAATCACACTGTGTCTGGCCAGGCATTTGGTTTGCATCGGTAATACTAAGAGAGCCCATAGTGTGTATCTCTCTATCATCTAGAGAAGTGAAGTACTAGTCTTGAACGATTTCGGTTCCATTACATTTTCTAGATTATACCTAGACATCACCGTTATGATACCCAGTTACGGCAAGATGGTTGATGACACATCCAAAGTATAACTTTTGATCGTGTCGTCACTAGTACGCGGTAGCAACATCCAATACCTCTTGGCTTCAATTGCATACTCTTTAGTTATGGTGATTTTTTTTCACGGAAAGACCAACCTAAGCATCAAGGTATAGATAGATGGTGTGCCTGAACTATTAGAACCAAGTAGTTATATGCATACCATGTTATATGCTAGCTCGTGAATGCATTTTCTGCTGCCATAACACTTCTCTAAAAGAAATATTTGTTGATTCTTGAGCATTATTCCTGTTTGTCGGGACATTAGTATCCATAAACCATGCATTTAAATTGCACCTATGTTTCGAGCTTCAAATAAATTCTTTGGACTCCTTTGGACCCCGTTTACGCTCCGGAAAATCTAAGACTTCGGGTCTCCTTCTGAATCTAAAAACCACAGAAAACGGGAACTTTCTCTGTATCATCTTGTCAATAGGTTAGTCCCGGAAAATCCATAAAAATACATAAAGTGTATAAGAAACATGTATCATAAGGCATGAAAACAACATGGAACATCAGAAATTATGGATACGTTTGAGACGTATTGTACTCTAAACACATACATGATAGATATAATTCTAACAATGAAACTTAGGAATCATGTTGCATCATGAAAAGTAACAGAAATAAAAGATCATGAATAATAATGCCCTTGAAAGTTATACGTTTGTTTCGAGCATAAAGAAAACATGGCAAAGTGATATTTCGCTTGTCCTTAAAAGTGGGGGAAAACATAAATGCCAGGACACCTTCAAAGTTCAAGTGGATGACTAGAACAAATAATTTGAGAGCAAGTAATAAACCTTCATGAATAAATCAATAATAATCTTTGGGACTGATGCACATTAAACTTAGAATGGCAACTATGCTCTCTTACTTGTTCATAAAGTTAGAAGATGGAGACTCAACATAAAAGTAAAAGAAAGGCCCTTCACAGATGGAAGCAGGGATTAACTCATGTGCTAGAGCTTTTTATTTTATTAATAAGAGGTATTGAAAACATTTTTTAGAGAGGTGTATGCTTATGTTAACGAATGGTAAACAGAAAATATAATACGTCACAAGCCAACTAGACTTCACAAGATCAGCTCCCATTGAAGGACGCAACTGGGGTCAGAAGGTCATCCCTCTTCTCTTTTGTTTACACAGTTATGCTTTGACTGATAAATCAGGGGCAAAAATAGTAAGGGGAATTTCTATTAAACAATTTTGGGGTTGGGCACCCCGCTGCCAGCTCTTATATCAATTTGGATAAGCGGATGTGCCACTAGTCCAGGTGTGTAAACTCCATCAACAAGTGAAATAAAGATTCTCTATTTACGTCCTCATGAGCTAAAACAAGGGCACAAAACAGGAATAATTTTGAAAGTTTTAAAGGTAGCACATGAGAAATTTACTTGGAGTGGCGGTTAAATACCACATGTAGGTAGGTATGGTGGACACATTTGGCAAACTTTGGTTTTTGGGAGCTCGATGCACGAGTAGAGCTCATACTTAGTACAGGTGGAGGCTAGCAAAAGACTGGGAGTGATAAATTAAGAGAGCAATGATATGTCATAAATGTATCCTTAATTTCTGATGTTCCATGTTGTTTTCATATTTTTCCCACATGTTTGCTATACACTTTATGTCATTTTTATCGATTTTCCGGACTAACCTATTGACGAGATGCCACAGAGCCAGTTCCTTGTTTTCTGCTGTTTTTGGTTTCAGAAAAGTTGTTCTGGAAATATTCTCGAAATTGGAAAATTTGAAGTCCGGAAGTCTTAGAATTCCTGAAGGTTCCAAGGAGTCCTGAAGAGACCAGGAGGGGGGCCCACACCATAGGGAGGCGCGCCCCCCTTGGCCGCGCCAGGGGGTGGTGTGGGGCCCCCAGGCCTCCATCGCCTCTGCCCTTTCACCTATTTAATCCCCCAAGACATAAACCCTAAAGCACCCCTACTTTTCCCGACAAAACACCCGAGGCCGCCGTCACCGTCATCTCGAGATCGGGAGGGTTGTGGAGCTCTCCCCGGCACCCTGCCGGAGGGGGAAATCATCACCGGAGGGGTCTACACCACCATGCCCTCCTCCGAAGTGATGCGTGAGTAGTTCATCTCTGGACTGCGGGTCCATAGCAGTAGCTAGATGGTTGTTATCTCCAATTTGTACCTCATGTTTAGATCTTCTGAGCTGCCTATCATGATCAAGATCATCTTTATGTAATGCTACATGTTGTGTTTGCTGGGATCTGATGAATGTTATGTCTTCTGATTATCAATCTATCATGTTATCTGCATGCTTATGTTATTTATGATCTTGCATGCTCTCTGTTATTAGTAGATGCTCTGGACAAGTAGATGCTAGTGACTCCAAGAGGGAGTATTTATGCTCGATAGTGGGTTCATGCCTCCTTTTCATTTGTGCTCGAGTGACAGAAACGTAATACATGGAGGATGTGATGTTGCCATTAGGGAGAAAACAACAATGCTTTGTCTAAGGATGATGTTATTGTTTACATTACACACTTTCCTTACTACGACTACTTATTGCTTGCAACTTAATACCTAACGTTTGTTCGGATGATATCGGAGGGTGGATTTTAATCATATAAGCAGTTGGATAACGGTCTATGTATCTTGTTGTAATGCCCGCATGAATCACATAGCAATCTTTATGTCTTGCATATGCACTACGGTGCAGCCTTCATTTCTGTCAATTGCCCAGCTGTAATTTGGTCACCACACATGTTATTTATCTTTCACGGAGAGACACCAATAGTGAACTGTGGACCTCGGTCCTTTTTCCTCATACTGATAAAACACCTACTACTTTCATATTGTTGTTGCTGCTTTCATATTGTTTTCATACTATTTTCCACACCATACGTTTAACCTCTTTGTGTTTAGCAAAACCAGTGAGATTTACAACCTCACTGCCACGTTGGGACAAAGTGATTTGATTGTGTTGTGTAGGTTCCATGTTGCTGTTGAACCGGTAGTGCGCCCTGCCACCTCAGCTGCATCAACCTTTGGAGATTGCTTGTCCTCCTACTGGTCGATTCAACCTTGGTTTCTTTTCTGAGGGAAAACTTGCTACTGCACTCTTCACACCTTGCACTTGGGGTCTACCAACGTTAGTCATCAACAAAGTTTCTTGGCGCCGTTGCCGGGGATTTCCAAGTCATCAGCAAGAAGTCTCCCATCAACTACACGCCATCAACAAGTTTTCTGGCGCCGTTGCCGGGGAGGAAGAGAATTTCTGCAAGGGGAGTCTCTCACTTCCAATCTCTTTACTTTGTTTTTGTTTTGCTTAGTTTATTTTATTTTTTCTTGTTTTCTTATCTTTATCAAAAACACACAAAAATTAGTTCTTATTCTAGCTGTAGTTTTATTCCTGTTTTTAGCCTTGCTAAAATGAGTGTTCCTGAAGTTGAAGTTCGTTCCTTTAAGCAACAAGGTGGAGAAATTTTGAAATATGCTTGGTATAGGATAAGTGATGCTCATCATAGATGCACTAAGAAATATTCCACTTTAATCCTTTTTAGGATTTTTTACGTTGGTATTACTAGCTGGTATAGGTATGTTCTAGGCACTAATTTCCTGGGAACACCTGCTTTGGAAGGCTATAATTTAATTGAAAGTTTAGTTGGAACACCACCTACTAAGGTTGTTAAAACTGAGATCACTTTAGATGATGTTATTAAAAATCTAAACTCTATGGAGAAAAATTTGCCAAAGTTCCTTGATAATGCTAGCAAAGTTAATGAATCGATAGTAAGTATCAACAAGAAAATCACTCTTTTAGAAGCTAGCAATATCCATGATAGTCAAAATATGAGGATTGGTAAAGTAGAGGAGGCTATGGAAACTTTAAGCTCAACCTTTTCTTCTCTTAAGTTTAAAAGGGAGAAACCTTCTGTGGGAAAAGAGAAAAAAATTATGTAAGTCCCCAAGGTACCTAAACCGAAATCCCCTAATGTGCTTAAAACTAATAAAACTTTTAGTGAAACTAAAAAATATTTGCATGTTGAATCATCTTCAGGGAGGGGTGTCTAAGGTACCCATTGCTACAATTGGAGTTTTGGAGGAAATTATTGATTGGATGCTTCTTCACTTGAAAGTACTTGATTCCACTTTTCCGGGCCTAGCTAAAAGGCGTTAAAGAAAAGCATTGGGAGATAACCCATGGTTTTATTTTATTTTTCTTTGTTTTTCTCTGGTTTCTTTGAGTAAAGGGGTTTTATACTTCTGTAGAAACTCCTTTGTATCTTTATTTTCATGTTTTAGTTGTGCCAAGTAAAGTTTCTGACGAGAGTTGGAGTTGGTTTTAAATTTCTGCGGAGGAAACAGATTTCTGCTGTCCACCGTAAAAATCGTATAATTCACAGGAAAATCAGAATGACCTGGAATTTTTTGTGATTATTTCTCAGCTAATTATGCAACTTTTTAATTCCTTAAGTTTTTCGATCTGAGCAACATAAGTGCCCCCAAAAATTCGTCTTTACAGACTGTTCTGGTTTTGACAGATTCTGCCATTTTTCTTGCATTTGCTCTTTTACGATGTCAAGTGGATTTATTTGCTTCACGAAACATCATTGGCTGTAGCTAATGTTTAAAAGTATCAATAGCACTTGTTCCCATATAGAACACATGGGTTTTTTATTTTTGCACTAACCCTCTAATGCGAATTACTCTTTGAGTGTGGTGTGAAGAAAGTTTTCAAGGGACAAGAGAAGAGGGTGATATATGTGATCAACAAGAGTGCAAGGTCAAAGCTTGGGGTTGCCCCCGTGGTTCATCCAAGCATATTTTAAGAATACTCAAGCATCTAAGCTTGGGGATGCCCAAGGCATCCTCTTCTTCATCAACAGTCTATCAGGTCACTTCTAGTGAAACTATATTTTTATTCGGTCACATCGTATGAAGTTTACTTGGAGCGTCTGTGTTTTTTTTCTTCTGTTTTTTTTTCCTTGATGAAACAATATAGTTGGACCTTAGAATTCCTTGTTTGGGAGAGATACACGCTCCGCGTTTTTGTTTGAATCCTTACTATGCTCGTATTCTTAGTTTTTCTTCTAGGTGCTGCAAAATTCATATTTAGCTCTTGTTTGCTTTGCATCTCTGATTTAGAGATGTTAGTTTTAGTAGTGTTGTGTGAGTACTCTCATGTTTTCTTGTTGTATCATTTAGAGAGTTTTTGTTAAAACATATTTTGGTATGGTGCTTGTTGGGAAAAGAAACTACTGCTTGTAGTAGAATTTATACAGTGCAAGTAGAAGCTCGTATAGACTATGGCTAGACTTTTTCATATCATGCTAGATGTTATTTCTAAATCCTAGTAGATATTTAGTAGCATGATTAGTCTCAAATAGCTGAGAGTGTTTAATGTGACATTGAAAGAATCATGAGTTGTTCTTGTCATATTGAAGCATAAATTTGTGGTGTTCTCCTTTGAATCTTATATTTGGTTGACTTGGTGCATGCTCACACCATGTTTATGACTATGAACCAGGCACTTATAGCCTCTATGATCATTTAGTTTTTGAACTGATGGTATCACTTATTCTTTGATTAATGATGTTTATGTCGCTATGCATGATTATGGCTCGTATGCTCTCTTGATTTGTCGCTCCCAGTCTTTTGCTAGCCTCCACCTGTAGTGAGTATGAGCTCTACTCGGGAATCCAACTCCCAAAACCCAAATTTTGCCAAATGTGTCCACCATACCTACCTACATGTGGTATTTAACCGCCACTCCAAAGTAAATTGCTCACGTGTTACCTTTAAAACTTTCAAAACTACTCCCGTTTTAGCCCATGAGGACGTAAATAGAGAATCTTTATCTCACCTTTTGATTGGACTTACACACCCTCGACTAGTGGCTTCATCCGCTTATCCAATTGATAGAAGAGCTGGCAGCGGGGTGCCCAGCCCCAAATTAATAAAAACAAATTCTCTTCACAATTTTTGCCCCCGATTTATCAATCAAAGCATAATTGTGTAACAAAAGAGAAAGAGGGATGAGCTTCTACCCATATGCATACTTCTATGGGAGCCGCTCTTGTGAAGTCTAGTTGGCTTGTGACGTACTGTATTTTCTGTTTACCATTCGTTGACATAACCATACACCTCTCTAAGAAAATGTTTTCAATGACTCTGTTTAATAAAATAAAAAGCTCTAGCACATGAGTTGACACTGCTTCCCTCTGCGAAGGGCCCTTCTTTTACTTTTATGTTGAGTCTCCATCTTCTAACTTTATGCACAGTTGAGAGAGCATAGTTGCCATTCTGAGTTTAATGTGCATTTGTCCCAGAAACATTATTAATTGAGTCATGATGTGTTATTGTTTGTTCTCTAATTATTTGTTCTAATCTTCCTCATGAACTTTGAAGGTCGTGGCATTTATGTTTTGCACCACTCTTAAGGACTAGCGAATTATCACTTTTCCATGTTATCTCTATGCTTGAGACAAGCGTATATCTTTTGATGCATTGTTATTCATGATCTTTTATTTGGCTTACTTCCCGTGATGCAAGGTGATTTCTATGCTTTATTGTTAAAATTTTATTTATCATGCTTGTGTTGAAGTTCTATGATCTCAGCTTACTTATTCTTTAACATTATTGATGATCAAGTTTATGTTGGTAGCATGTCACCTCAGAAATTATGTGTTTTTATCGTTTACCTACTCGAGGACGAGTAGGAACTAATCTTGGGGATGTTGATACGTCATAAACGTATCCTTAATTTCTGATGTTCCATGTTGTTTTCATGTTGTTTCCTACATGTTTGCTATACAATTTATGTCATTTTTATCGATTTTCTGGACAAACCTATTGACAAGATGCCACAGAACCAGTTCTGTGTTTTCTGTTGTTTTTAGTTTCAGAAAAGTTGTTCTGGAAATATTCTCGGAATTGGAAAATTCGAAGTCCGTAAGTCTTAGAATTCCCGAAGGTTCCACGGAGTCCGAAAGAGGCCCGGAGGGGGGCCACAGGGGGGCCATACCATAGGGCGGCGCCCCCCCCCCCCAGCCGCACCATAGGGTGGTGTGGGCCCCTCGGGCCTCCACCGCCGTCGCCCTTTCACCTATTTATACCCCCCCGATACGTCAACCCTAAATATATACCACTTCGTCCCGAGAAACACCTAGGCCGCCGCCATCGTCATCCCGAGATCAGGAGGGTTCTGGAGCTTTCCCTGGCATCGTGCCAAGAGGGGAATTCATCACTGGAGGGGTCTACACCACCATGCCCTCCTCTAGAGTGATGCATGAGTAGTTCATCCCTGGACTACGGGTCCATAGCAGTAGCTAGATGGTTGTCTTCTCCACTTTGTACCTCATGTTTAGATCTCGTGAGCTTCCCTACATGATCGATATCATGTTTATGTAATGCTACATGTTGTGTTTGTTGGGATCTGATGAATGTTGAATGCTATGTATTATAATTATCAATCTATCATGTTATCTCCATTCATATGTTATTTACGATCTTGCATGCTCTCCGTTATTAGTAGATGCTCTGGCCAAGTAGATGCTAGTAACTCCAAGAGGGAGTATTTATGCTCGATAGTGGGTTCATGACTCCTTTGCATCTATGCTCGAGTGACAGAAACGTGACGGATGGAGGATGTGATGTTGCCATTAGGGAGAAAAAAACGGTGTTTACTTAGTTTACATTGTTTACATTACACACTTGGCTTACTGCGATAATCTGTTACTTGCAACTTAATACCCAACGTTTGTTCGGATGATATTCGGACGGTGGATTATTAGTCATATATGTAGTTGGATGACGGTCTATGTATTTTGTTGTAATGCCCGCATGAATCACATAGTAATCTTTATATCTTGCATATGCACTATGGTGTAGCCTTCATTTCTGTCAATTGCCCAGCTGTAATTGTTCACCACACATGTTATTTATCTTTCACGGAGAGACACCACTAGTGAATTGTGGACCCCGGTCCATTTTCTCATACTAATAATACACACACTGCTTCCACTGTTTTCACACTGTTGCTCCTTCTTTCATACTGTTCTCATATTATTTTCCACACCATACGTTTAACCTCTTTGTGTTCAGCAAAACCGGTGAGATTGACAACCTCACTGCTTCATTGGGGCAAAGTGATTTGATTGTGTTGTGTAGGTTCCACATTGCTGCTGAACCGGTAGTGCGCCCTGCCACCTCAGCTGCATCAACCTTCAGAGATTTCTTGTCCTCCTACTGGTCGATTCAACATTGGCTTCTTTTCTGAGGGAAAACTTGTCGCTGCACTCTTCACAACCCTTCTCTTGGGGTTTACCAACGGCAGCCTCCCGTCGAGGGACACATCAAGTTTTCTGGCGCCGTTGTCGGGGAGGAAGATAATTTCTGCAAGGGGAGTCTCTCACCTCCAATCATTTTTTTACGTTGTAATTGTTTTGCTTGTTACTTGCTCTATTTTGCTTTATATCAATGTTTGATGCCTTTGAAACTAGATCTTATTGGCAAGGTGGTTTTACGGATGAACAAAATATTATAAGGAACACCGCTTTTCGAAAAAAGGGATAGACTTATGGGAGCAAATTAATAAATTGCATATCATTGCTAGAAACCTGTGCTCTACTTATAACGTTACTTATTTCGTTGATAAATCTTGTTATTGTAGGAGGTATAAACACCTCCCTTTTCAATGTGAGTATAATGACAATGTTGCCATATCTTCTTATGTTAAGGGAAATTATGACTTTGATGATGTGGAACAAATTGAGGAATTTACTGCTTGGAAGGGTGCATTCGAAATTACCTATTTGCTTGAAAGTATTGATGATGCACCTTATAAATATGAGATTTATGATATACTTGAATATTGCTTTGATAATTACAAGGATTGTAATTACAACATACTTCAATATCTTAATCAATTCTCTCCCCCAAAGGGAGAGACTAATGCCTTGCAGGAACCTATGGAAGAAGAAACTGCTGAATCTGGAAGCTCATTGGATGAAAAATAGGAGTAGAGTTATGATCAAGAGGATGTATAATGGAGCTACCCATGTCTACCTCCAAATGAGAGTAACTCTTTAACTCATGGTTGTGATGATCCTATTGATTCTTTTGAAATATCCCTTTTTAATGAAGTTGATACTTGCTATACTTGTGACCTTCATACTACTATGAATGAAACTTGTGAGAATGATATTGCTACTGTTATTTATGATAATCCATGCTACTTTGATAAATGCTATGAGAATCCTCTATTTATTCCAACTATTGATATGCATGATAATGAGGAAGTTTATTTAGAAAATTTATATGATAATGCTCTTGATGATGGTCCTATGTTACTTGATGTTATAAATTATAATTCTACTGAAAATAGGATTGCTATAATGTTTCCTCTACCTTTTATGAGTGATCAATCATCTTGTTTTGATACTGCTAAAAAGTGAGAAAAAAGAGGAGCTGGTTTTAAATTTCGATCCCACTATTTTGGACCTTGATATGAATTGTGTGCTTTTAGACCATGACAAACATGATTTATGTGATAATTATGTTGTTGAGTTTGTTCATGATGCTACTGAAAATTATTATGAGAGAGGAAAATATGGTTGTAGGAATTTTCATGTTACTAAAACACCTCTCTTTTTGTTGAAAGTTTTGAAATTGCTCTTGTTCTACCTTCCCATGATTTCTAGTTTGAGCTTCTTTAATTTATTTCTTTACAAGATTCATATGCATAGGAAGTGGGTTAGACTTAAATTTGTTTTATACTTGCTTCTTGATGCTCTCTTTTGCTTAATTCATATTTCTTATATGAGCATCTTCCTGCTTTCTGTGCCTAGCTAAAAGGCTTTAAAGAAAATCACTTCTTGGGAGATAACCCATGGTTTTATTTTTTGCTTTGTTTTTCTCTATTTTCTTTGAGTAAAGGAGTTGTATAATTCTGTAGAAACTCCTTTGTATCTTTATTTTCATGTTTTAGTTATGCCAAGTAAAGTTTCTGACGAGAGTTGGAGTTGGTTTTGGATTTCTCCGCAGGAAACATATTTCTTCTGTCCACCGTAAAAAATCACATAATTCACAGAATGATCAAAATGACCTTAAATTTCTATTGCTTGTTCCTCAGCTAATTCCTCAATTTTTTTGTTCTTTAAGTTTTTTTATCTGAGAAACATAAGTGCCCCGAAAAGATTCGTCTTTACAGACTATTCTGATTTTGGCAGATTCTACCATTTTTCTTGCATTTGCTCTTTTACAATGTCAAGTGGATTTATTTGCTTCACGAAACATCAGTATCTGTAGCTAATATTTAAATGTATCAATAGCACTTGTGCCCATACAGAACCCATTGATATTTTATTGTTGCACTAACCCTCTAAAGCGGATTACTCTTTGAGTGTGGTGTGAAGGAAGTTTTCAAGGGTCAAGAGAAGAGGATGATATATCTGATCAAGAAGAGTGCAAGATCAAAGCTTGGGGATTCCCAGGTGGTTCATCCCAGCAAATTCTAATAAGACTCAAACATTTAAGATTGGGGATGCCCAAGGCATCCCCTTCTTCATCAACAATCTATCAGGTCACTTCTAGTGAAACTATATTTTTATTCGGTCACATCATATGAAGTTTACTTGGAGCGTCTGTTTGTTTTCCTTTTGTTTTCTCTTGTTTTCTTTTGTTTTCCTTGCTGCAATAATATAGTTGGACCCTAGCATTCCTTGTTTGGGAGAGATACACGCTTCGCTTATTCGTTTGAATACTTTCTATCCTCGTATTCTTAGTTTTTCTTCTAACTACTACAAAGTTCCTGTTTAGCTCTTGTTTTCTTTGCATCTCTTATTTAGAGATGTTAGTTTTAGTAGTGTTATGTGATTACTCTCATGTTTTCTTGCTGTATCATTTAGAGAGTTTTTGTTAAAACATACTTTGTATGGTGCTTGATGGGAAAAGAAATTGCTGCTTGAAGTAGAATTTATAACGATGCAAGTAGAAGCTTGTATAGACTGTGGCTAGAATTTTTCATATCATGGTAGATGTTATTTTAATTCTAAATCCTAGTGGTTATTTAGTAGCATTATTAGTCTCAAATATATGAGAATGTTTAATGTTCCATTGAAAGAATCATGAGTTGTTCTTGTCATATTGAAGCATAAATTTGTGGTGTTCTCCTTTGAATGTTTTATTTGGTTGGCTTGGCACATGCTCACACGATGTTTATGAATACGAACCAGCCACTTATAGCCTCTATGATCATTTAGTTTTTGAACTTGTGGTACCATTTATGCTTTGATTAATGATGTTTATGTCGCTATGCATGAATATGGCTCTTGTGCTCTCTTGATTTGTCGCTCCCAGTCTATTGCTAGCCTCCACTTGTACTGAGTATGAGCTCTACTCATGCATTCAACTCCAAAAAACCAAAGTTTTCCAATGTGTCCACCATACCTACCTACATGTGGTATTTAACCGCCACTCTAAAGTAAATTGCTCACGTGTTACCTTTAAAACTTTCAAAATTACTCATGTTTTGTGCTCTTGTTTTAGCTCATGAGGGCGTAAATAGAGAATCTTTATCTCACTTGTTGATTGGACTTTCACACCCTGAACTAGTGGCTTCATCCGCTTATCCAATTGATAGAATAGCTGGCAGCGGGTGCCCAGCCCCAAATTAATAACAACAAAGTCTCTTCACTATTTTTGCCCCTGATTTATCAGTCAAAGCATAATTGTGAACAAAAGAGAAAGAGGGATGACCCTCTACCCAGATGCGTCCTTCCATGGGAGCCCCTCTTACGAAGTATAGATGGCTTGTGACGTACTGTATTTTCTGTTTACCATTCGTTGACATAAGCATACACCTCTCTAAAAAAATAGACACTCCTCCACGGTATGTGATTGTTGGCATGCACCCAAGGATTCGGTTAGCCATGGTTTGTGTAAGATGGTTGGGAGCAGTGTCAAACATTTTATACCTCTGTTTAATAAAATAAAAGCTCTAGAACATGAGTGATCCATGCGTTCCTCTACAAAGGGCCTTTCTTTTATTTTTATGTTGAGTCCCCATCTTCTAACTTTATGCACAGTTGAGAGAGCATAGTTGCCATTCTGAGTTTAATGTGCACCTGTCCCAGAAACATTATTAATTGATTCATGTTGTGTTATTGTTTGTTCTCAAATTATTTGTTCTAGTCTTCCTCATAAACTTTGAAGGTGCCCTGGCATTTATGTTTTGCCCCACTCTTAAGGACTAGCAAAATATCACTTTGCCATGCTTTCTCTATACTTGAAACAAACATATAACTTTTGATGCATTGTTATTCATGATCTTTTATTTGTGTTACTTCTCATGATAGAAGGTGATTGCTATGCTTTATTGTTAAAATTTTGTTTATCATGCTTATGTTGAAGTTCTATGATCTCAGCTTACATATGGTTTTACATTATTGATGATCAAGTTTATGTTAGTAGCATGTCACCTAAAAAATTATGTGTTTTTATCGTATACCTACTCGAGGACGAGTAGGAACTAATCTTGGGGATGTTGATACGTCATAAATGTATCCTTAATTTCTGATGTTCCATGTTGTTTCCTACATGTTTGCTATACACTTTATGTTATTTTTATCGATTTTCCAGACTAACCTATTGACAAGATGCCACAGAGCCAGTTCCCTGTTTTCTGTTGTTTTTAGTTTCAGAAAAGTTGTTCTAGAAATATTCTTGGAATCGGAAAATTCGAAGCCCGGAAGTCTTAGAATTCCCGAAGGCTCCACGGAGTCCCGAAGAGGCCTTGACGGGGGCCACACCATAGGGCGGCGCCCCCTGGCCGCGCCTGGGGGTGGTGTGGGCCCTCGGGCGTCCACCACCATCGCCCTTTTGCCTATATAATCCCCCCGATACGTGAACCCTAAAAATATACTACTTCGTCCCGAGAAACACCCGAGGCCGCCTTCATCGTCAACCCGAGATCAGGAGGGTTCTTGAGCTCTCCCTGGCACCCTGCCGGGAGGGGTCTACACCACCATGCCCTCCTCCGAAGTGATGCGTGAGTAGTTCATCCCTGGACTATGGGTCCATAGCAGTAGCTAGATGGTTGTCTTATCCACTTTGTACCTCATGTTTAGATCTCGTGAGCTGCCCTACATGATCGAGATCATCTTTATGTAATGTTACATGTTGTGTTTGCTGGGATCTGATGAATGTTGAATGCTATGTCTTCTGATTATCAATCTATCATGTTATGTTCATGCATATGTTATTTATGATCTTGCATGCTCTCCGTTATTAGTAGATGCTCTGGCCAAGTAGATGCTAGTAACTGCAAGAGAGAGTATTTATGCTCGATAGTGGGTTCATGCCTCCTTTGCATGTTGCTCGAGTGACAAAAACGTGACGGATGGAGGATGTGTTGTTTCCATTAGGGAGAAAACAACGGTGTTTACTTAGTTTACATTACACACTTTGCTTACTGCGATAATCTGTTGCTTGCAACTTAATACCCAACGTTTGTTCGAATGATATTCTGAGGGTGGATTATTAGTCATAGATGTAGTTGGATGACGGTCTATGTATTTTGTTGTAATGCCCGCATGAATCACATAGTAATCTTTATGTCTTGCATATTCACTACGGTGCAGCCTTCATTTCTGTCAATTGCCCAGCTATAATTTTGTTCACCACACATGTTATTTATCTTTCACGGAGAGACACCACTAGTGAACTGTGGACCCCGGTCCATTTTCTCATACTGATAATACACTCATTGCTTCCATTGTTTTCACACTGCTGCTCCTGCTTTCATATTGTTCTCATATTGTTTTCCACACCATACGTTTAACCTCTTTGTGTTCAGCAAAATCGGTGAGATTGACAACCTCACTACTTCGTTGGGGCAAAGTGATTTGATTGTGTTGTGTAGGTTCCACGTTGCTGCTGAACTGGTAGTGCGCCCTGCCACCTCAGCTGCATCAACCTTCAAAGATTGCATGTCCTCCTACTAGTCGATTCAACCTTGATTTTTTTTTCTGAGGGAAAACTTGGCGATGCACTCTTCACAACCTTTCTCTTGGGGTTTACCAACGTCAGCCTCCCGTCGTGGGACACATCAAGGCCCCGTAGAGCATTGGTCCCGGTTGGAAAGGGGGCATTCGTCCCGGTTCATGGAATGAATTGGGACCAATGCCCTGCCACACGCCACGTGGCATGCGCAGGGGCATTGTTCCCGGTTCAGGCCTCGAACCGGGACAAATGACACTCCTTCCCTATATATACCTGCCTCCCATCCCATCCCTCCTCTGTTTTTTTCTGCTAGAAGGTGTGAGAGAGGTGGGTGCTAGTTTTGTGTTCCTTTACTATGCACAAGAGATGTTCGACGAAATACCTGTGCCACACTTAAGTTCACACAAAATGATATCCTCAACCGAGGTTAGCAACCTTATCCTTTTCATCTATAATTGATACAAAAATATTATATTTGTCGATGTACGATGGTCATTTCAGTATTGAAGATGTTATTGTAATGGTTTTTGATAAACTTAATTATACGATGCAGATGGATGCACGGAAGCGATGGATGTACGGTGACCGATGCACTTCCAAGTACATGGCAAGCCTGGATGAATTTCTCGGTGTAGCTAAGGCAAACAAAGAGAGCGTCTTTATGTGTTGCCCGTGTGTTGACTATCGGAACGTCAGGGAGCACTCTTCCTCGAGAGTCCTTCACGACCACCTGCTTCAGAGAGGTTCATGCCCAGCTATAATTGTTGGACCAAGCATGGAGAAAGAGGGGTTGTGATGGAAGACAATGAATAAGAGGAAGAAGAGAATCCCATGTTCCATGAATACGGTTATACGGCAACGGAAGACAATGCAGAACAAGGAGGTGATCAAGAATGGGCATTAGATGAGCCCGCTGATGATCTTGGTCGAGTTATTGCTGATGCAAGGGAAGACTGCGAAAATGAATTGGAGAGGTTGAAGTTGGACGGCATGTTACAGGATCACAAAATTTGTTGTACCCAAATTGCGAAGTTGGCAGCACAAAGCTCGGTACCACACTGGAGTTGCTGAAATGAAAGGCACAGAACGGTGTGACTGACAAGGCATTTGAGAGTTTACTAGAAAATAATGAAGTCAAAGCTTCCAAAGGATAACGAATTGCCTGACAGTACTGACAAAGGGATGGATCCTAGGCCTGTCGGATGTGCCTACCCGGTCTCAGGCCCACGGCTCAGACTCTAAATGAGGCGTCGCGAATTATTCTAGAAGGCCCAATTGAAGCCCACCCGCAACGCCTTGCGGGTTAAGAAAGGAAACTTGTAACCGACATATGGTTAGAGTTCGAGTCCTGCACGGGTATGGTTTGAGACCTGGCCACCTATATAAGGCCAGGAGAGGGTTCACCCGAGGGACTTGTTGAGATGCAGATTCGACAAGTACATACGAAGCAAAGAAGGTTCTCTGCCCTCTAGGATTAGATGTGCAGAAGATACATGCATGCATTAATGACTGCATCCTCTACCGCGGTGAGAAGTACGAGAATTCGGATGAATGTCCGGTATGTAGTGCACTGCGTATAAGATCAGACGAGATGACCCTGGTGATGTTGACGTCGAGCCCCCCATAAGAGGGTTCCTGCCAAGGTGATGTGGTATGCTCCTATAATACCACGGTTGAAACGTCTGTTTAGAAACAAAGAGCATGCCAGGTTGTTGCGATGGCACAATGATTACCGTAAGAAAGACGAAAAGTTGAGATACCCCGCTGATAGGTCGCAGTGGAGAAATATCGACTGAGAGTTCAAATATTTTGCTTGTGACGCAAGGAATTTAAGGATTGGTCTAAGTATAGATGGCATGAATCCATTTAGTGAGAATAGCTGCAGCCATAACACTTGGCCCGTGACTCTATGTATCTACAACCTTCCTCCTCGGTTGCATGAAGCGCAAGTTCATTATTATGCCAGTGTTCATCCAAGGCCCGAGGCAACCTGGCAATGACATTGATGTGTACCTAAGGCCATTAGTGGAAGAACTCTTACAGTTGTGGGGAAAACCAGGTGTACGTGTGTGGCATTGAGGCAAGACCTAAACACTCTAGATCTAAAGATAGAAGCTGCTGCTACTCAAGAATCTGTTGATACCAAGATGATATGGGGTGGCCCGATCTTCTCAAAGAGCAACACAAATAAAATTGATAACTAGTATTTCACTGAGATCTCTCCTGGATGATTCCTGATTGCCACTCCAATAGCATTCAATCCCTATGGATATTCTCAACTACACACTCTTGCACAATGTAATCAACCGATTACAAGTGGTTATGTACCTTCTAATTCCCAATGGAACAGTAGATAACACGCAGAATTTGCAAAGGATAATCACTTCAAGATGAATGCTTACAAGCAGATTCAGCCTAGAGGCCATGGTTTTTTTGTCTAAAACTTAATCTAACCTATTTTGGGCGCAATGACCAGCTATTTATGAGGGGTAGGGGTGCGGCCAAAGAGGTGGGGCCAACCCCCCTAGTTGTGTTTGGGTGGTACTCTATCCCCCTTTTATTACAATCCGAAATTAAAATAAGAGTCCTATGAAATAAGGACTCGCATGTCTACTTCTCCTAAACTACTAGGACTCTTTCTATGGCGCATCCACAAGGTGAGGTGCGCCCCCTTGATGTTTTCCATCAATTTCTCCCTTGTTTTCCAGCAGCTCCACCTTGGTTTCCAACTTGTGGCTTCTCTTTTCCAGCTGCTCCTTCTTGTTTTCCAACATGTACTTCTTGTTTTCCAGCTCCTCTTGATTCTCCTCTCCATCCATGTTTGTGATATCAACAAACCTGATCATACATAAATGCATAGACTTAGACAGTATAAAATTCTCACGATCACAAACATCACATTCTGTTAAGAGTGAGTTCACCTGTTGTTATAATAACTTGGTTCTTGAAATTGTCATAGGTCCAAGTCTCACTCCATTAGTGTTATCTTGAGCAGCAACATTATCATGTGTGTGTTGGTGAAGATCTAGGGATGTCCTCATCAAAACTGAAACAAGTTCATTTCATTATTTGTAAAATCCATATAAAATAAAAAAATGAACCAAATTTGATGATTCAAATTTCTGTGTGTAGATATGGAAGAGACTATCCGCTAGTACTATTTTTACATATGGTTGCACATATAAGTTTTGCACTTATTAATTAATTGCAGAAATAACTTATTAAAATTGAAACTTTAATAAGAATTTATAACTTGAGTTATGTAATTCCATTATGAGTGTTTAAGGTGTCAAAATGTTTGTCTTAACAAACTCTACACATCCAGATTTTATTTTGACATAGTTTTGTGCATTGACAATAACTTGCAATTTTAGAGAATTTTAGATAATTTTAGAGAATTTTCATGTATAGAGAATTTTTATTAGGACAATTAGATAATTTTTCTTAGGATATTTAGATAATTTTTTAGAAAAACTGCTAAGTCATTTTTCTACTAAAACCAGTGTTTCAAATAAATACCAAATCAATTCCATATTGGGCAATTCAAATGGGAGATTAAAGATTGAAGTATCTACTTTTATTTTTCAATTTTTTATATATTTTGTAAGACTTGCAAGGCCAGGAAAACAGATGCTCAAAAAGGCATGAAATATTAAGAGAGAGAAATTACTAGCACTAGTTGATAAGTTTTGCTTAAGTTCTGTGCATTGACAATAACTTGCAATTTTGCTTAAGATTTGTGCATTGACAATAACTTGCAATTATTTATTTGCAAAAAGTATGGAACCAAGAGACGAAGATGCAGAAAACATGCTCGCGGGTGCATATTGTCTCTAAGTATTTATTTCTGTAATTAAGTCTCTAGCTAGCTCACCTCGTTCATTGCATTCATATAATACTCACTAAATTATAATTGCAGAATGAAGATTCTCGAATGCAAAAGAGGACAAATCTATGACATTGGGTTCATTGACCCATATTTTGTTAATCAAAAAACTCTTCAGCTATCTCCTAAGGATACATAAGATAAAATTGTGAGGGCATTAAGGTTTCAAGAACACAAAAGGGAAATACTATTTTCTTACAACTTTGAGTGAGTGTTACTGTCTTGTACACATTATATTTTCCTTACTCGATGTTAAATGAATAATTGATGAGTTATGTGTGCGCAGCTTTCACTTTATTCTGCTAATCTTTCAAACTGATAAATGAAAAGTACTGGTAATGGACTCGAAACCTAAACCCCTTGAGGTCTGGACGGACTTGCAGGAAATGATCCAGCGGTAATTTCAATCTTTATGGCACTATATCGACAACTTTCGTTCATTTTCTGATATCAAGAAATTAATAACTATTTTTATTCTCTTTCTTTGCCGGGCAGCGCTTGGAAACGGTACACAAAAAAGGCTAGGGGTGAATGGAGTGTGGAGCTTACATTTGATATTTTGCAAGTAAATACTACTAGCTAGATCCGCCCATCTCCTTGATTCTAGTTTTGATACCTTTACAATGCTTGATTATTATTTTGATTGAAACCATGTTATCGTAAAGTGCTTGGAATAGGGAGACGGGAATAACTTATGTGGATACTATGTTTGCGAGTTCATTCGTCAGACGACCTGTGACAAGGGCAGAGATTTACACAAACTTCATGTACGTCAACCATCAATTTTATCTTATTACTATCTATTGTCTTTACTTAGTTTCATTAATATATATTGACAACTCTTCTTTATATTAGATTAAATGGCTGTGGGACGGTCTTCTACCAAGGGATCGCGTACGAGCAATTCAAGAGGAAATTGCGGGATTCCTAGATGCAGAGGTCCTCAATAAAAAGGGAGAATACTATCGCCCTTACACCGTGCTCGGATGAACTTGATGGTTTACATACCTTAATTTTGTCACAGTGTTGCTCGAGAAAATTCTTAATTCAGTCAGCGTTCATGTAATATGCTCGACATACTTTGATTCTATAATATAACTGTTCCTTCTTTGTTATATATATGTAGTACCATCGAATTGAGTGCAAAACATAAAATAAAAAGGAAAACAATAAATATAAAAAAAAATACTCTGCCGCGGCAGAGAAAATGGCTCAAATGCTGTCGCGGCAGAGGAGGCATTGCGCACACCGGCCACGTGGACTACCCATTCATCTCGGTTCCTAACACAATCGGGACGAATGGGGTGAGACATTTGTCCCGGCTGCCCCATCCCGGTTCGGCAACCAAGACGAATGACCCTTACGAACCGGGATGATAGGCCCTGTTTCCACTAGTGCCTACTATCTTGATCGATGTGCGGCCACATGCAGGGCCGGCTCTATATATTCCAAGGCCTAGGTGAGCTAACGGCGTGTGCCCCTAGATAATATGCATATCTGGATATATAGACATATATGTGTCTACTTAACTATTAAATATTCAAAACACGTCTATCACCATATTCGGAAGCACCTTCTCTAAGACTATAGCAACATAAACCTTTTTTTGTCGTACGATGTTATATAATCACAGGTACTATATGACAAGGGGTATCTCGCCTAGCAAAACGTTCTCCCGGAATCTTATATTCATGCCATCTCCAATTTTAAAACCGCCTGTATTGAAAATCTCATTTCCAACTAATATGCTGTTTTTTTAGAATGAAGATTAATTATGTGTGCCACTGGTAGAAAAAAAGCCTTCCACACGCCCCCATCAGTCCCCAAATTATGCGCACCGTGACTAAAGGGGTTTTAGTCCCGGTTCGGGAGGTGACCCGCGACTGAAGGTCATGCGTCGCGGTTTGGGAAGCGCGTGGAGGGTTTTAATTCCGGTTGGCCTGGCCACCCGCGACTAATGATCCAAACTGCTGGCCTCCCTGTCTTTAGTCCCGGTTGGCCTGGCCACCCGCGACTAAAGAGACAAACTGCTCGCCTCCCGCGCGGCGGTTTTATTTCGCGAGCGAGAGGCAGAAGGCCATTGCTACAGGGCGCACCCGAGAGTCTATGTTTCTTCTTCTCTCTTCTCTTCTTCCTCCACCAAGCACCCATGGGTTCTCCCGTTTGGAACCTTCTCCGTGTGGCCACACCATGCCGCAAGAGTCTCGACGTGGCCTACACCAATATGTGCGGGAGGCTCTCCGATGCTCTTAAGCATTTGAGCAATCTCTATGAAGAAGCCAATGAACAACATAAGTTCTTTGGGCTTGATCTAGAGTATACGGCGAATCAACGGGATGTTGCCGTCATCCAGATTGCCTTCAAGGAGATCGTTTTGGTCTTCCAATGGGCAAGGTAACGCACACGTACAATCTCTCTTGTAGGATAGTGTTGCATTTTCGATTTGTTTGTTGCATTGGAAGAATACATGTGTTGCAACATATCTAATACGTGTTCTATTTTTGTTGTTGCAGTAGTTCAAAGCATTCTCCGGAACTTGTTGATTTTCTTGTCAACAAGGGGTACGACTTCTGCAGCGTTGACATCACTCAAGACCGGCAGAAGTTGATGCGCTTGGGTATTGTGACACCTGAAGATCACTACATTGATCTTCAGGACCTTATCCATTTTGATGAGTTGTACGGGCACAAGACCGGGATGGCTCCGATGGCAACTGCCTTCATCCACGCCGACAACAAAACCATGAAGTCTCATTTCCCCTCCAAGAATCACATGTATTGGGGGAAGAACCCACTGGACCGGATCAACCTCGACTATGCAGCCATAGATGCATACGTTGCCTACGAGTTGTTCCGCATCTACTCGACGGAGCTCGAGTAGATGTTGTTTGTGTACCGCATCTTGCGTTCGATATATGCATGTAATGGATATATTAGTATGTAATGGATATATTATTATGTAATGGATATTATTTCTATATTAATTCCTAGCTATATTATTTCTATATTATGTCAAACACACATTTCAAAACAAACAAACAAAAACACATCAAGAAAACAAACAAAAACACATCAAGAAAACAAAACAGAAAAACCACCGTTTCTATATATCTGTTCACCAAAAACTACTGTTTCTATATCTGTTCACCAAAAATAAATCTAGAGGTCCAAAAATTAATCTAAGACAGGAAAACATAGATCTAGTCAATACCAAACTCATCCAGTTGGATTTACTTCAAAATACATTTTTGAACTCATTATAAAAATAATAGAAGAGCCTACTGGTCTTTCGTTAAAAAAGGATGGTATTTTCATTTGGTTGTTGACCTTGATGTGAGGCTAAGTGCTATGGATAGATCTTTTCAATATCTATCCAGAACATTTTAGTTTGTCCATTTTGGTTATGTATTTTAAAAGTTAGGTTCAAATCATTCTCACAGATAGTCATTGCCAAAACAGTTCTTGTGTCCAAAATAATAGTCGAAACTTGGATCTGCAAATTTTATATGGTTTAGATTTCATATGGTTTGGTTCATGAATTTTATCAGATTTTATTTTGCATTTAGGAAAGGGGAAAATGAATTAGTTTTATTTTCCTGAATTTTTTGATATATTATTTGTATTTTTAAGATTTTAAGATGTATTAGTTTTATTTTTCTGAATATTTTGATATATTATTTGTATTTTTAAGATTTTAAAATGAATTAGTTTTATTTTTCTAAATATTTTGATATATTAATAGTATTTTTAAGATTTTAAAATGAATTAGTTTTATTTTTCTGAATATTTTTTAGAAATAATACAAATTAAAAAGTTAATGTTTATTTATTTATTTATTCAAAATTATTAATTACATCATTACTTTTGTTTATTAAAAAATTTATTTGAAATTCAGACAATAAAGAAATGTGGCATCGACCAACATGTTAATATGATTGATATGATACTAGTATCACATATATGCGTGCGAAACACTTGGATGCGGGACGGGATGGAACTCAGAAGTTAAGCGTGCTAGTGCTAGAGTAGTGGGAGGATTGGTGACCGAGCGGGAAGTTTGACCACGAGTAAGAAATTTGACTAGAGATAATTGTAGTTAGACACTAAGCAAATAATAAAAATTCTGAAAAAAAAGTAGTGAAAAAAGGGAGTGAAAAATAATTAGAAACCCACATGAATTAAAGAAATAACGAAATAGCATGTAGTCCCGGTTCGTGTGGCCAACCGGGACTAAAGGTTCTCCGCCCCCGGCGCACGCCACCCGCCCACGTGGACGTGCCTTTAGCCGCGGTTCGTAAGAGGGGCGACTAAAGGGGGGGGCTTTAGTCGCGCCTATTTAGTCCCGGTTGCGCGGCCGGAATTAATGGCCTTTGCGAACCGGGACTATAGGCCTATTTTCTACCAGTGTGCTTTCAGCTTTGTCTACGCTTAAGATAAAGTTTTATCGCGAATGTACTTATTTTGTGACAACTCTTGTCACACAGCCTACTCATTCAATAATTTAAACAGGAATTTGTTGAGAAAAAACTTTTTTTTTAGCTCAAACACCTTAATTTCTAGACCGTCCTAGTCTTGCGCTGTAAGGATAATATTGCATGTAGTTAACCGATGTTTATTTTTATCCCTTTCGCGAAAAAATCTTGATTCGTAATAGTGTTTTTGTACCTCTTTGGGTATTTCAGGAAATGAACATAAACATCGACACACTAGTTAGTACTGAATTATTTAAAATACGTCTATCACCATATTAAAAAAAAAACTCACATTGCACGTGTGTCAACATTCTTTTGAATCGGCTCTTAGCTGGATACCGTTGTGAGAGATGGAGTTTTCTATGATGCATGATGGGAAGGACACAGACTCAAAATCAAATACGTTGTACACATGCTCTTCGTATCTGGCATCTGATTTTTTTGAGATTTTAAAATCAATCGTTGGGAAGGACACACAATAGTTTGATACGAGTCTATTTTATACACAGTCCCAGAATAGAGCAATGGAAGCCTTAAAAGAAAAAACAAACAAACGGAGCCATGGGGAGGATCCTGACAAAATATATCTCTGATCTATGCGCCCGCACCGTTGCTATTCTCCCGTGCGTCCATTGCGCGATGGGTTACTCCCGCCCCGATATGTCCAACGCAGCCGCACATATGGATTGCTTTCTCCTCAAAAAGTCACAAAACCCGACGCCTCCTGTACCTGCATGGCTCCGACGCGCCGATGCCCCGCTATTCCCGACGAGATCATCTCGGACGAGATCATCGCGCGGCTGCCGGCCAAGTCCGTGCTCGGGTGTCGTCGCCTCTCCCGCGCCTGGGCCGCCACGCTCTCCTCCGACGACTTCATCGACTGCTACCACGCTCTCCACGGCGGGCGTCCCAAGATCTTGCGCCTCCAGGACGACTCCCACGGCGACGTCGACGAAGAAGCAGAGTCGTGCGTCCCGATCGCCGTCACGGGCGAGTGCTTCCCGCGCTACGTCACGGTGTTCTGGGACGAGGCCCCGGCTCCAGAGCCGGGATTCCCGGACCCGAGCAGCGTCACAACGCACTGCCGTGGCCTCGTCCTCCTCGAGCTGATCCCCACGGGAATACACTTCCTGTGCAACCCGTCCACAGGGCAGAAGCGAGCGCTCCCGGAGGGCCGGACAACGGGCTGCCGGAATCCAAGGGAGCTGGCGCATAAATACGCGAGCCTAGGGCTCGGCTATGACGCTCGCACCAGGAGACACAAGGTCGTGCGCATCTGCTACCGCGGCCGCGATAGCGAGGGGCGCCCCGCCACTTCCATGGGATGTGAGGTCTATATGGTGAACGACCGCGATGAAGACTCTGCTGGGTCGTGGCGTCCAGTAAATTCTAGGCCGGCGGGCTGGGCGCAACCGTGGAAACCGAGCGTCTTTGCGCAAGGACAAGTGTACTGGTTCGCCCACCAGAAACGCGACCTTGACCACAAAATTGAAGGGAAGATGATCGTTTCCTTCTCTATCAGCGGAGAGATCTTTGGGACCGTGGCGGCACCGCCAGCCCATATCATGGACGACAAGGCTTGGCAAAGCCAGTGCCTGACAGAGCTCGGCGGGAGACTATGCCTCTTCTCCTGGGGATCTCCCGGCGGCTGTGAGCATCTCTACGATGTATGGCTACTTGATAGCGACGAATCAAGCACCTGCAGGTGGGATTTGTACTGCCGAATCGACGCGGGCACAACATCGCCGGAGGTCAGTAGGGTCATGAGAAGTCCGTACAGCAGTCACAACATGGACTTCCTTCCGGTCGTTATTACCGACAATGGCCGTCGTATCCTCCTGGCGCGAAAGGACTTTCCCGAGGTTATATGGGCATACACCCCATCAACCGGAGACATTGAGAAGCTCTTGGACTTGAATAGGGTGGTCGACAGGAAAAATCGGCTCTTAGAGGTTGTGGTATACGAGGAAAACATTGCATCTCCCGGAAGGAAACTACCAAGGGAAATAGTCTTAGCCTCTTCGCTGTCTACGCAAGCCTTGCTGTTGGTGCTACGGCTCTTCCCGGAACGCACGCTCCGAACGCTTATGTGCGTCTGTCGGAGCTGGTGCACCATGATAGCAATGTACCTTTTTAATGCATCTGGGAGGAACTATAACGATGCAAATTGAATGCTACTCATCAGCTGAATTGTGCCATTGATGTATCTCCCTAAAAGTGCTTATATAGTGGAACACATAGAGTATATGTCAAGCAGCCGAAAACTAGTTGTTTCGATGTCACCATTGAGAATTGTTTATCATAAACACCAGAAACCTGTGTCCGATCCTCCCGACGAGACCATCTCGGACGAGATCATCGCGTGGGTGCCGGCTCGGCTGCCGCCACGCTCGCCTCTCCCGCACCTGGGCTGCCGCCATGCTCGCCTCGAATGACTTCATCGACAGCTATCACACCCTCTGCGGTGGGCGTTCCAAGACGTCGTCGAAAAAGCAAAGGCATGCTTCCCGATCGCCATTGACTATGTCGTTATGTTCTTGTACGAGGCCCGGATCTGGAGACACGATTCCCGACCCGAGCCCCGTCACAACGCACTGTCATGGACTCATCCTCCTTGAGCTGGCCCCATGAGGATTCACTTCGTTTGCAACTCGTCGATAGGGCAGAAGCGACGCTCATGGAGGGCTTGACCACGGGTTCCCAGAATCCAAGCAAGCTGTTGTCAAAAAAAAATCCAAGCAAGCTGGCACATAAATACGCGAGCCTAGGGCTCGACTACAACGCTCGAGCCTGGAGGCACAAGATCGTGCGCGTCTACTACCACGGCCACGATAGCGAGAGGCGGCCTGCCTCTTCCATGGGATGTGAGGTATGTACGGTGAATGACCGCTATGAAGATTACGCCGGCGCCGGGTCTTGCGTCCGGTGAGTACCGTATCGATAGTGCAGTTAACACCCGTTGGAAACTCCAACTGTAAGATGTGATGAAGCGTAGTAGCAAAATTTCGGCAAAATGGACTCAGTGACCTCAACTCGAAACTAATTCACAGACTGCACCTCCGGTGAATTTTTTTCGAAATCTAACCTCTTTCTGTAGCGCCCAACGCCTAGACGCCACACACTACTATGTAGCGCCCATTGACCAGGTGCTACACATGTGCGTACGTGGCGCTGCGGGGCCAGCCGCGTGCCTGCGTGGCGCCTGGCAGGTGGGCCCGAGCGGTGCATGTGTAGCGCCCCGCTACTAGGCGCTACACGTACAATCAGTTAAGTCGCGCGCGGCCCTCTCTCCCCCGACCGAAACGACACTTCTCTGTTTGGAGGAAGAGCAACACCTCCCCCGGCGGCTCCCCTCCCTCTCCTCTTAAATCCTCTCTCAAATCCTCAAATTAGTAGGTTTTTTCATCGAATCTTGGCTCCATCAAGTTCCTAGAGGTAATCTCCTCCATTTCCCCTTGTTTTCACCCATTGGAAACTTTTTTTTTTTGGTTCATTCTTGTTTGCATCTTGGAAACCCTAGAAATTCGATTTGACCCCAATGATCTGTGTTGTTTGTGGTTCTATTGCCTAGATGGTGGCTTGTATGGTTGCCTAAATGTTAGGGTTCTTATATGTTAGGGCTAGATATTTGTTAGGGTTAGGGTTCTTATATGGTAGGGTTAGATACTTATTAGGACTAGGGTTAGATTGTTTTAGGTAAAATTTATTCATTTTGTTTAGGTAGTATGCTAGGTGAAAGACTAGTAGTAGCAATATAAGTTAATTTTTGCATTAGTAATGAATTGTTTTAATTTTCCACATTGTTATCTTCATTATTTTAGGAATGTCGAGAATTGTTCATGTTCATCATGTGGACAAGGAGGCATTCATGAAAGGTGATTTGGAACCGGATCCGGGTGAGATATCCTTGGTCTTCGAGCGTAGTCCTACCTATGCGGAGGTTTTGGAACAAGTTAGAGTTGAGTTGAATTGGATGGACCGAAGTGATGAAATAGAGTTGGAGGGAAGACATAACGCGGGTCATGGATTGCACATTCGTTGGAAGTTTTTGCGTATCAACTCCGAGCTACGTTGGGTTGCATACAAAGAGACCGTGGCCGAGTCACTAGACAACTCTCTCGAGTTATTTGCCACTAAAAAGGTTGATGCTCGTATGAACTTGGACCTCAACCGTAGTGTCTCCTCATTTCATGGTACAAGTCCAACACTCACAAACCAAGACGTAGTCTTTGAACCTCCTTCCACCCAACATGAAGTGAGGAAAAATTTTAGCCCCATTACAAATAATCAAGATGAGGCATTGAGGAGAAACAATGAGTATGGGGATGATGAGTATGAGGACAATGAGAATGGAGTCGAACTCCATGACAACAATGTTGGAGATTTGGACGCATATTATGTGCAAGAGACTATGGATCATGACATACCTTATTCTCGATGCTATGCATCGGGGTCGGATGACGAGGGTCCGGATGAAGAAGTTGATGAGGAGGGGTTCACGGCGAAGGAGGCGGAAGCCTTCAAGAAGGTATTGGGACGGGATCATCGGATTCCGTTGTTTCGTGATGTTAGTCTTGCGGATGAAGCCACAGTGGACGGCGGCAAGGGTATAGTGCTCGGAGCTAGACCAACTTCTTACCGGGATATGAATCATGTGGAAAGTCGGATATATCCCGGTTTGAAGTTTCCAACGTTGTTGGAATTTCAAATATGGATCAAGGAGTACTCGGTGAAGTACCATCGTCCGTTTAGAGTTGTTCACTCGACAGAACGAAGCTTTACACGGTTGCTTGCTTGGAGGATGGATGTCCATGGATTGTGCGTGCAAAACCATTCAAAAAAGGGCCCGAATGGCACATATCTAGTTGTGCGGCAACTCACATGTGCCGAGGCAAGAAGCTTGATGGCAAGACTGCCGATGGAAAGAAGGTGAATCAGGACCACCGACAACTGACTTCCGAGTTCATCACTTATAGGCTTTCCAACTCAATATCGTCACTTCCAATGATGAGTATTAAGAGTGTCATGGAACTTGTGGAGAACCTTTTTCACTACAAGGTGAAGTATGGAAAGGCATGGAAGGCGAAGCAAGCCGCATTCAAGATGTTGTACGGTGACTGGGAGGAAGCATACAACCGAATCCCTAGGTTGTTGGGAGCCATGGCCGCCACTAACTCCGGGATGGTTCATGTGGTTGAGCCTTTTGGGAAAAAAACAAGGACCCTCAACGGAAAGGCTGTCCGGGTATTTGGCCGTGCATTTTGGGCATTTGAGCAATGTGTGAGTGCTTTTGAACATTGTAGACCGGTCATCTCCGTTGATGGTACGTTTTTGACAGGTCCATACATGGGCACTCTATTGGTTGCACTAGGAAATGATGCCAACAACCGTTTAGTGCCATTGGCTTTTGCTTTGGTGGATGCGGAGAACAATGTTAATTGGGCATGGTTCTTTCATCTTTTGAGGACCAAGGTATTGTTGCCTCAAAGGGAAATATGTGTCATCTCGGATCGTCATCAAGGAATTCTAAATGCGGTTGATATTGACATTCCCGGCCATGCTCCTTTGCACCATAGATGGTGCATGAGGCATTTCTGCTCAAACTTCTATAGGGCATGTGGTAGCAAGGAGTTGACCGATGATTTTCAAGATTGTTGTATGGCTTTCTCTGAAAAGCGGTTTGCAAATTTGTACAATAAAGTATTGGCTAATAGATCCCTCAATGCCGGTGGGCAAGAGTGGCTGAATAGGCACATTCACCTTATGAAGAAGTGGGCAAGAGCTTTTGATGAAGATGGCCGTAGGTGTTGATTTACCAAGTTAACGAGCCTGGAGGAACCACGGCCGATGGTGTCCAACATGGAGGTCGGGCGTTCAAGGTCTCTCTCAAGAATTGTGACTGCACATGCGAAAGGCCACGGTTGCTTCATCTCGCTTGCTCTCACTTGCTAACGGTGGCTCGTACCCGAAATGTGGATATTAATCACCCACTCACAGTTAGACATTCCGAATTCTCTATTTTGACGACCAAAAAAAACATGGGCTCCTAGATTTCATCCATACCTTGACCGATCACAATGGCCAGAGTATCATGGAATTCAACTATGGCCTGATCCGATATGGAAGGTGATCAAACGGGGAAGACGGAAGACAAAACGTTTTAGGGGTGACATGGACGGTTGGGGCCGTGGTGGGAGAGAATGCCGCAACGACCAATTCCAAGAGCCTCGTGAGAGAACACGTTGTGGGAAGTGCAATGTTGTGGGGCACAACTCAAGAAGATGCACCCAAGGAAAAAGAGCAAAGGGAAATGAAACAAGCACTCCTAGCCAACCAAGAAACAGCCAACATGGTACTCCTAGCCAACCTTGTGGTCCTAGCCAACAAGATTCTAGTAGCCAACAAGCTTCAACACAACAAAGAGTTAGCCAAGAAGCTTCTACTAGCCAACAAGCTCCTAGACAACAAAGAGGGAGGCAACTTGGCCTTCCGAGAGGCCACGGTGCATTTAGAGGACGGGGTGGGTATGGGGGCCATGGCGGAGGTAGAAGAGAGAGTATAATAGGATACCTACATGGACCATATCCGTATGTAAATTATTTTTTGTTTTGCATTACTATTGTTTCTATTTTTGCCTTCTTACTTGATGAGGATATCATAGGGGTCCATGGTGAATGTACATGCTTGAGTTGGAAGGAAATATTGAGTCTCACTGATGTTTATTATAAGGTGAATTCTTTCCTAGTAATAAATAATGTTTGTGTTTATGAGAATGTTATACTACCTAAGCCTATGAATTTATGTATGATTAGGTTTATTAATAACACAAACATGGATGGAGAAGAGCAAGCAAGGAGCAAAGGAAGGAGGCATGGAAAACAACAATAAGGAAATAATGTTTCAATTCGGACTGCCAGGAGTCCCGAATTTGAAATAGTCATGGATTCTTCATACGAGCTCCAAATACAGAAAACGAGCACAATCCGATTAGGAAATTTGAAGGGCTTTCCAATGGATCCGGCCCGATCAAGAAATTCGACTCGTGCAAGCCGTGGTGACCGAAACAATCCACGAATAGTTTTCTGCCAGTTTCCAAATAGAGTCCAATTGGCTGCACCCATGTGGGGTCAGTTTGTATCCGAGTTGGAGGAGTCCAAACGAGTAGGAATAGGTCCAATTTCGTGGGGAACATCCCCTCCCTCATATATAGCTAGGGGTGGGCATAAAAAACCGAAACCGAACACCAAAACCGAATAAACCGGAACCGAAACCGAATTCACCGAAACCGATTTAACCGGAAGTAATTTCGGTTGGTAAACACGATAAACCGAATTTAAACATATTAATTCGGATTGTACCCCTGATTGACCGAAACAACCGAATAACCGAGATACTGCCAAAGTAGACATCCCAGCAGCGTACATGTCTCTTGGAATAGAATCGATCGATCCTTAGCATGTGTACGTGCTAGTCAACTACATGGGCCAAACGCATGCAAAAATCCCTGCGGGCCACAGCCCCATGCATGTAAAGTTGTAAACCAACGTACGTATCCAAAAATAGAATCCCTTCTTAGCTAGGTCTTGCCTCGTGCGTATATTGCCATCTGCAGCTGGAGCCGCCATCAGACTAAAAACCCTAGCTGATCGCTTGCACCGTTGGCCGTCGCCTCTATCTACTCCGGCCGGCCGACGCAGCGAACACTCCGCGACAAGGCCGACTAAGGTATTTATCCGTCATCGGCCGTCATACGTACTGGCCGGCCGCCGGCGGCCGTTTGTTTGCATATACTCGCTCAATCGCTACTTGCTTCCGTATCCCGGCCACACGCATGCACGATTATGTCCGAGCGTCATGGCCGTGGTCGCCGCTGGCCGCCGGCGATGTGGTGCTTAAGTAGATGATTAGTAAGTGTTAACAAATATTTTTTGAATGCATGTTTGTTTAGATGTCAAGTGAAGACATTGAGATGGGCACTGGGAGTGAGTCCGATCTTGACACACAGAACCATGAACATGAGGTTCCGGAGGTAGAATCTATCATTTGAGTTCCAGTATATCAATACTTTTGTTGTGCGGTGACTAGTGCATATAATTAGTCTAACAAGTGAGCAATTTTTTCATTGTATAGGATGTTGATGGCCATGGGAAGGAGATTGTGCAGGTGGATGAGGAGCCGATGGAGGGGTTAGAGAGAAACAAGGAAGAAGAGGCGGCTTCTGCTGTTAACAAGGACATTGCGGGCGGTGATGCTAAAACAGTAAGAAAAGAGATGGCTGCTAGATCTGATATGTGGAATCACTTTACAAAAATATTTGTGGAAAATGTCTTGGTTAAGGGAAGATGTAAGTATTGCAAGCGTGAGATCAAGGCACACTCAGTTAGAAATGGTACCACTGCCCTCAAGAACCATTTCGGTGTTTGCAAAAGGAATCCTCACATACATCTTAAAGATCCAAAACAAGGGGTTTTGCAAGTAACTGATTTTGTAGGTTGTTGGAAATTCGACCCTGATAAACTTAGAGCTGCATTCGCACAAATGATCATAGAAGATGAGCTCCCATTTGCATTTGGCGAAAAATCAGGCTTTAGAAAATTTATGGCTGAAGCTTGCCCGCGGTTCAAACCACCATCTAGAAGGACTTGTACTAGGGACGCGGTTGGCATTGATTTAGACTCTGTAGTTTATTCATGTGCGTCTTTGGCTTGTTGGCGTTGCTATACTTTTTTTTATCTGTCAAGTATCTCGATTGATTTTGATGCAAGACCTTCAACTGTGTGATTGCTTGAGACATAATCATCCAGCTTGGAACATTTTTCAGCAAATAATTTGTTACTATGTGTCCGTATGGGAGAGCTAAGCATCCTTGATTTCCTTTTTTTTCTACACATGATTTCACGTTACATTATCTTGGCATGCAATAACTAATTGACCAATGCATGTGCATAGGCGTATCATGTAGTGGTGCCTGTGTGTCTAGTTGTAATAAGTATATATGGCCGACTAGGTTGTATTTATGTACGCATGACACCATATACAGTGCTGTTTTTTCCTATCTTTCTATCATGTTTAGTCCATTCGGTTAAAACCGAGCACCGAACCGAATTGACCGGTTAACCGAACTGCCGGTTAATAAGGAAACCGATATAAATTCGGTGCTTATTTCCTATTACCCGAATTATTAAAAAACCGAACAAACCAAACCGAATTTTCGGTTAAAACCGAATGCCCAGGCCTATATATAGCTACCACCTGCGTGTGGAATAGATTAGACCAAGTTTAAGATAAACCCTAGATTTTCTAGATTGAACCATGTTCATCTGAAAGTTATCAACCACCATGTTCGTATCGATAGGGTGGTGTTACCATTGCAAAGTTGCGTGATATCTTGTTATTCCATCTGGGAATAGGGGGATACAGGACCACTCGTGATCTTTGATTACGTGTGCAAGAGTGTGTAGTTGAGAATATCCAAAGGGATTGGTTGTTGTTGCATCAGGGGTCATCCAAGTGAGAGGTCTCAGTGTAGCACTAGTTATCCATATATCAGAAAAATACAAAAAGAGAGAAGCTCAACGAGAAGATCGGGCCACCCCATATCATTACTATTGTTCATACTTTTGCCTTCTTACTAACTTATATCTTTTGTAGGTATGGCGGCGTCTCAACCCAACAAGGCACCAATAAAATGGATGGATGACTCAGACGATGAAGTCGAGAAGACGAACTTTTTGGAGGTGGGTTTGAGGAGGGTGAAAGAGCAAGATGATAAGGAACGTGCGAGGAAGAAGAAAGAATAGGAAGAAGCGAAGATGGAGGAAAGATTACAAATGAGGATGAACCAACGGATCTATGAAGACCGTATGAGGAAAAAGAGTCAGCAAGCTGCGGAGCAACGTCAGAAAGATTTTGAAGAGAGATGGAAGAAATCCGTGGCTTTGGAGGCCGCAAGGAGAGAGAGGGAGAGCAACATATTTAGGGAGAGAGTGCTTCGAGAGGCTCGCCTTGCAAGGGAAGAGGAGGAGGAAAAGAATGCACTTCTAAGAGGAAGGAGAAGGGCAAGGGACCTTCCTCTACACAGTAGAGCAATGCCCTATGTGAACTTGAGCTTGAGAATTATGCTCCCTAATGTGGCTGTGAACTTCATGTACTATGTCTCTTTGTTTTGAACCTTGTCGCATATCGGTCTATTGCACTTCGTGTTGTCGTGAACTATGTGCAAGTATGCTCGTGGAATATGTAGAACTATGCTATGTTAACCTTGTTGTCAACTATGTGGTAAATTTGGTGCACTTTCCGCTTTTGAACTCAACATTGTTGTTCCTGTGAATTTTACATTGCTTTTTCTGTTTACATTGTTGTTTCTGTTTTTTTTCAATTTTTGCACATGTGGCGCCCCTAGCTAGGCGCTACACATGTAAATTGATCAGCTAACCGAGAGCAACAGAGAGCAGCCACGCGCAGGCGAGCCCGAAACTTTCTAAGTCAATGTGTAGCGCCTTGTGGTCAGGCGCTACACATGGACTTAGAAAATTTCGGGCTCGCATGCGCGTGGCTGCTCTCTGTTGCTCTCGGCTGGCTTACCAAATTGGATGTGTAGCGCCTAGCTAGGGGGCGCTACATGTGCAAAAACAAAATCACTCCGAAATGCAGACACTGTCTGTTCTTTGGCGGTGTAAAATTGTTCTATGTGTAGTGCCTGCTGTCTGGGCGCTACACATGCAATTTTTTTAGCTGCCGGCCAGGCGCTACACATTGACTTAGCAATTTTTGAGCTTGCCTGCTCGTGGCTGCTCTCTGTTGCTCCCGGGCAGCTAAAAACATTGCATGTGTAGCGCCCAGGCACATGCGCTACATGTGCAAAAGTGTAGCGCCCAGGCAGCAGGCGCTACACATGTCAAAATTTCTTTACCTCTTCCGTAGCTGCTGAATCAAAAGTTGATACTTTTCTGTCCAATTATTCCATACATGATACATATATAAGAATTTTGAACCACTAGAATAAGTTTCAACATAACAACATAGAATAAGTTTCAACATAACAAGAGAGGTTCAAACATCACAAGAGAGGTTCAAGTCTACTAGAATAAGTTTCAACATAGCTAGATGTTCGAATAAGTCACTACAAGTTCATTACATATCCGGGCAAGTCTTCTACTTTCGTGCACGACCCCTCTTCGTAGGAATATTGTCCCTCCTCACCGGTGTCGGCTGCTCTTCTTCCTCATCGTCATCATTGTCATCCTCGATAAGCCTCATCCTCCTAACCGTAGCTGACCTCCGTGGCCTTTGATCCTCAACATGTGGCTCCTTTCCTTTGTTGACCCAATCATCTGGTGTGTACCGGTGAATTCCGGTCTTCTTTCTTAGCATGTAAGCAGACCGTTGCTTAGCCTGCCGCAATGTCATATCATCCGGAATTCTCGCCTTCGAAACAAGTAGGAGTATATTATTAACGTTACGGAAAATAGATATGCATACAATATCGGAAGGAGGAGTATATTGTTACGGTTAAGGTCATACCCCTTCAACAGAGGTTGTCTCGTCCTCAAGCTCATGGTCCATACTATCCACGGGGTCAGAAGGAGATTTGGACCTTGATTGCAACGGTGAGCTGTACTCGGGGTCACGGCAACCAATAAGGTTGGCAAGCCGGCGTAAGCGTTGGCCGGAGCGCTGCATGGTTGTGAGGGAGATGTCAAATAAAGCATTGGAAAATAAGCATTTAGGCTATCTTGTGGTAATAAAGTATGTTTTTACCTTAAAAAGCCTCGAAATATACTTTCGCCTTTTTCTCCACGCGGCGTGTTCGCCAACAATTCTTCGCTCTCACTAGCTTGTTTCTTTATCTCCGTGCGCTAGAGGAAAAAAGAAAAAACACATTAGAAATAAAGCATTGCTAAAGGTGGAAAGAAAACGAGTAAGTTGAAATTACCACAAAGTTGAGCACATTAGAAAAATCTGTTTGGTGGCCCTCCCTAACGATCTTGTTGTATTGGATTTGAGCAAATTCATCAAACACTATGGGCTCTTCCAATATCTCCTCCTCGAAAGCCGGTGGGCATATATCCACACGAGTATTCTCAAAAAACCATCGAATGTAGTTGTTGAAAGCAATTGGGAAATGCTCCTTCAACATTCTCCTGCCCCATCCAGTCTTGAGAGCATCCTTCACACACAACTCAAATTTGGTTATATATTTCTTATGGTGTCTCTCCCAATTTGTCACCTTTCTCTGTTTCCTCCGGTCCAACCTGCATTTCAAAATACCAACACGGGAGTCATATCAACAAATAGAAACAAAAAACAAAGTTACGAACGAAACATATGTCATTTAATCTTACTCATGAAGCAACTTGTCTGTGTCCTTCCATTCTGGTGGGTGAGCCTGAAACAACCCAAACTGCCTCAGAACGCGGTGTGGCAAGTGAAACTCAATCGCCCAATTGCATATCAACGGGCACCGCATAAGCCATAAAGCTTGTTCCTCCATGCACATTGGGTTCAAATCATAAGCACGCAAGACAACAAAACTGTTCCCCTTCCCATAAGGCTCCCAATCCACCTGCAGCATAGCACGTCGACATCAATTAGAAGGAAGATACAAAAAATGTGAGCGAGTCATTTTAGGATAAATACTTACTTGCTCGGCAGTAAGCGCATCCAACTCGTTCATGTACTGCCTATACATGTTATTTGTATCGCTGTGAGCCTCCGATACAATGTCGTACTTGTATGCCCAAGTTGCGCGGCGTAGAGGGTGGTTACCATATGCTGCCCAATCAACATAATTTATTTCTCTAGGACGTCCAACTGGTATATGATCCCAGCTCCACACGGAGAGTAGAAGCATAGAACCACCAACTCCGCATTGGGCCGTAGTCCTACGACAAGCATCGTCCAGCTGCATATAATGGCAAGCAAAGTCAATACATGTTCAACATGGATATCAAGAAACATTATAATTTGCCAACTTATTACCTGCCGATACAAGTAGGCAAGTGCAGCACTCCCCTAGCTCCATCCATAATCAAATATGGTCAACGCCTTAAGCCACATCCATGGAGCGTTCCTCCCATTGCCGTCAGCAAACAGACACCTACTAATAACATACCACATGTACACGCGAGCGTACGTCTTCACCAAGTCGTCATCAGCTCCTTCGGGGCAAGTTTTGTACTTCTCTACTATCCATGTGTAAGGAGCGCCGGCTGAGACTCTCCCTTTACTCGGGTTAGCAGGCTCCGGTGGAACATCACCAATAAGATCAAACATCTTCTGACGCCACCCTTCAAAATCGGTGTCCATAGCTACAGGCTTCCCCTCAATAGGAAGAGCAAGGATCATGGAAACATCCTGAAGTGTGACAGTCATCTCGCCGGTACGGAGGTGGAAACTGTGTGTCTCCGGCCTCCACCGATCGATAAGAGCGGTAAGTGCAGCCGCGTTGAAGTTTGGGGTAGACCGGCTAACAAGTTGGATGAAAGGAAGGAGCCCGGCCATCTCGATGTACGGAGTGTACCGCTCATCATACGGCATCTCTTTGTCGCCGGAGACCCCATGATACCGAATCTTCGAAGGGTTAAGTTCCTGCAAACATACAAGTTAAATAGTTAGAACATATCTAACATATTTGCTAGAGCACGACATTAGAAACAATAAAGTGCACAAATAATCATCTTACCATCCTCTTCTCCGATATCATATAGGCCCGGTGTTTAACATCATAGAAATCATCGAGTAACCACACCATCCTACACATTGAAAATCATTGTGAGTATCCCAAACTTTAATTTGGTTTCTAAACTAAAATAGCAACAACCAAATCATTGTGAGTATCCCACACATTTTCGTAGCAACAACCAAAAAAATCTAACATACAAAGTTGGTTTCTAAACTAAAATAACCTACTAAATTATTACCAATGAAAACTATAGCTACCCTAATACTAAAGATAATTCAAACTAGTCATTATTCCATACCAAAATCAAATCTAACTAAAAACTAGGTTTCACCCGAAAATGCTATATGGAGGCCAAATCTGAGCAATTTTATGGATGAAAAGAGGGGATCGGAGGGGGAATACCTGGGCAAACTACTTGGGAAGCAAATCCCTTCACTTTTCCTTCAGATGGGGATGAATCTGAGCAAGATCTAGAGAGGGGGAGGAGGAAACGCCATGGGGCTGTGCTCTGTTCTGCCACCGGTTCGGTACTGGATACAGAGAGGAAGGGAGCGCGCCGCGCGCGACTTACAGATTCTATGTGTAGCGCCCAGTGCGAAGGCGCTACACATGCACGGCTCGGGCCCACCTGCCAGACGCCACGCAGGCAGTCGGCTGGCCCCGCAGCACCACGTACGCATAAGTGTAGCGCCTACCTGTCAGGCGCTACAGAGAAGGGTGTGGCGCCTCCGTGTTGGGCGCTACAGGAAGAGGTTAGATTTCGAAAAAAATTCACCGGAGGTGCAGTCTGTGAATTAGTTTCGAGTTGAGGTCACCTGAGTCCATTTTGCTCAAAATTTCCTTGTGATGAGACCAATGTTATCCGACCAGTAGGATCGCGAGTCTTCAGCGAGGTTTGTAATAGACCTACAGACATCACATGAACCATTTTTGGCCCAACGATCCAGCGAGGTTGCCAAGGTTCCCATCTTACCGTAAACAAAGAGTTAAACATATAGCGTGGAGAATATGGATGAAAACAATAATACCCCCTCTGTTCCGGTGTGTAGGAATCACTAGAAAGATCATCGCGACCAAGGCAAACGCGGATTGGGCAATGGAAAATTATCGTGGCTATTATTTTCTCAAATCGGGCTGCTGAATTAATTAGGGGAGAGAGTAAACATGCATGCATTGGTCAATCCTCTTTCAAATTGCAATTTTAGGAGGGGAGAGAATGCCACAGAGTAATTAATCATGGGATATTAATTAGGCAAAGGGGCCACATCCCAACACTTAAATGGACTACTCTCTCCGTCCGGGTTTGTTAGTCCCTTGCTAATTTGCAGCGCGACCAAAGCGTGAGCGTATTGGCCTGTTTTTATGATGCGAAATCTCCCTTTACAACCAATCAAGCGACAGTTTTGATTTTTCCTAATAAAAGCCCAATTATGGGAGCCATGCAAACCGTTCGCATGCTGTTTCACACGGGAGAGAAAAAAGTATAGAATAACGGATGGGGAGAGGAAGGAGCGGCTGAGTGGGATCACACCATAAATTCGCCACGGTAATTTAGGAAATTAAATGCTTACGGGCCTTGTGGAGGCTTAGTTTCTGGACAAATAGATTTTCAGCAGGGGACTAACAAACCCGGACGGAGGGAGTAATTGTTTTAGAGAGCCCTACACAAAGGAACATATGGAGTAATGAATAGACTAGCAAGCTAGAAATAGTAAAGTAAACAAGGTTATAATCAATTTAAAACAATGGACAAGGGGACATAATCTTACTAGTGGTGTATATCCATAAAGATAACAAAACAAACATGTTAGGTGAACAAATGACAACTAGAATACATAATTGGAACAATAACTATGAAAACTAGATAATACCCCGAGCGTTGCTGCGGGAATTTATAGCAATTATTGTTAAATATTTATGTTTTAGAATTTTCGAATGTCACAAATAAAAATTGAAATAAAGGCAAAGTAAAAAAATAAATTAGTAAAAAAAAGTATTTAGTTGTTCATTTAAACCTTCACACTGGTGGTCACATATAATTAACGGTGCATCCTATTAAATTTTATAACCTCCTAGCAGGTATTGTAATATCCGACATTGGAACAAAGCTAGTACCAAAGCATATGGTATCTGCAAAAAAAAATGCATGTGTCATAATTAATCAAGTTAGAAAATTTTATGACATCGAGAAAACTAAAAGACGAACCAACTATAAACCAGAAATCTCAGTCTTTCAGGCCACATTCCTTCCAATGTTGTCAAGTTCTTTAGTCCGAGTCGTCACTTTGATAAAAAATGTTTCTTATGCGTTGCTAGGCTAGTGCAGAATCGGTGATATCATCCTATAATGCTTCCAAGTTTGGTATACAAATTGAAGGGAAACTGGGTCACTGGTGTACTTATTTCCAACTATACTTGCCCTTACGGAATTAATGATGAGGTAGCAACCTGCTAAAACATTTTGTAAGGGTGGAAGATTGAACTATTATTGGGATATGAAGAGATACAAAAATCTGTGTGAATAATAGGTGGACAATCACCCACCATCCTTTGTGGAGATTTATCCAGCTACTTGGTATAAAAGCTAAATAAACTTAGTGTGTGGTATATACTTGGTGAATCTGCTACATGCATCTTAATAAAATATTCAAGTCAGAGATATAAAAATTTATCATATCGGTTTCATTAATAAGCAAGCCAACCCTCTTTAACTCTTTGTTATGAAAATGAAATGATTTAGCTGAGAATAGTGCAGCTGTAGCTTATGGAATTAGAGTAACCTAAGAGCTGGATGTGAAATCGAAGAATAAGGAATAAAGTTAAGAGTCTATCAGCAACACTTAGACATATGGGCAACTTGTTGTTCAGAACGTGTCATGGTTTAGTTGAGAATAGTGCAGTTGTAGCTTATGGGATAAGTGCAATCTAAGAGCTAGATTTGAAATTGCAGATTAATGAGAAAAGTGAAAAGTGTACCAGCAACACTCAAACATTCGGGCAAGGAATATCTTTAAATGGGAAACATGAGTTTTTATCAGAAAAATTAATAGAGAAAAGAAAATAAAGCATACCTTAATGTGCTTTGTGGTTATAATCGCTTCACATGGTGAGAACTGAGAAACTACAAATATTTGATTCTTGATCCCTCTTCTCTGCGTATAAAAGAAAAAGAAACGCATAACATCAATTTTCCATTTGTACAGAAGAATTGAGTACATACACCTTTGGTGATGTAAATTTATTTATAAGAGCGTACGCACATGAGCACACTAAGAATTTGGAGGCATACACATCCGTAGAAAATTGCGTACGTGTGAACCATTGGAAAATAAAATAGCTACATATTTGAGAACAATAAAAATTTGGAGGCATATACAACCGTAGCAAATGTTCTACGGGGCATAAGATCCCAATAAAAACACAAACCTGCAACATATTTTTTGGAAAATCAATCCAGTTCTGCAGATACATCAGAATATAGTTTAAAGAGCATAAATGTGAATGAGAGAGAGGAAAGAACTGAGAGAGACACTAGGATGGAGGAAAACCTAGTCGCTGGTTGTCGTGGAGGATGGTATGGACATGTTCTAAGCGGAAGATTTTGGGCCGGCGTGGTGGCATCAGAACTCCCCATGGAACTTCTTGGTGACGTGATGTTTTTTATAAGGACTTCAAATTCATACAGCGAGGTCGGTGATATCGAAATCTTTTGAACTCTCTCGTTTCCAAAATGAAAAACCTTTGGAATCTCATCTAACAGGAGTGCGGGCGGTCAAATCTGGAGCAGGGGCGCATGCTTCAGATGTGGGTACGACGGGAACAGAGGAAATTTCAATCAGAGGCGCGAGCACCAGGCGATGGGGAGTATAAAAAGGGAGCAGATGCACTGGTTAAATTGGAGCGCATATCTCCACCGGTTACTTCTGTAGTGGAGAAGATGAAGGGAGCTACAGATCCATCGTTTTTTTAGAGGAACGGTCTGGTTGCGCAGAAGGTAGCAATAATCACGGGAGTAATTGCAAAGTTACGGAAGAATGAATGTCGCACAAACATGACGGGCGATTTCTGCCTGCACGGGGTGACGTGGACACTGAGTTGACTGATGTAATGGGCATGCTGAGGTGTCATAGCTGCATGTTTAGAGAAATATGTTAGTGGGGATCACCTATTTAATTACTCTCTCCGTTCCTAAATGTAAGATGTTTTAGCCCTTTTCCATATACACACATGCCTACATATATCTAGACAACTTTTAGTGCACATGTTCACTCATATTAGCATGTATCTAGACAACATGAGCAATAGCTACAACATCTTATATTTAGGAACGGAGGGAGTATTATAGATAAGAATTTTCATGGCTATATTCAAGTAGACATTATGTGAGACCTATATAGATCACTTAACCAACATGCATATATAACTAAAACTCCACTTAGAAATCACTTCTATACTTGCCTCTCCAAGATATTAAGTTGCAAACAACAGAGTATTGACTTAAGCATAGTACATAATGTAAGCAATATTAGTGATCAGATGAAAGATGCATGAACTCACTATTGACCATATAGTCCCTCTTGGAGATTCATACATCTACTTGGACAGAGTAAACACACAAATCAGAGATAATGCAAGAACATAAATAAATCAAAGTTCAAGATAATTATATAGATTATATAAGAATCTTGCACAATCTGATTATAATTTCATAATTCATTGGATCCCAGCAAACACAACATGTAAGATAGATCTTGATTATGTTAGGTAGCTCGCAAGATCTTGACATGGTAGCAGAAGGAGAAGATACAGAAATCTAGCTACTGCTATGGACCCTAGTCAAAATATGAACTACTAACACATCACTTTGGAGGCAATTATGGCGATAAAGAGGCGCCTGGTGACGACCCCACCCCCACCCCCCGACAGGAGGCCAGAACAGGGCTCCAGAACCCCAGAATTAGAGTTTCGAGATGACGGTGGCTCTATATATGTCTCGTGGAAATTTTCTCACTCCCCAATGTTTTTAGACCAGGGGTTTTCTAGACGAAAGAGGTGCTCGGAGGTGCCAGTTGGGCCCCACGCGGGCAGGGGCGAGGCCTAAGGTGGGCATGCACCTGGCACCCGCGTGGCCCCCTTCTGGCTCTCCCCCGTGTGAAATTTGGACTATGTCTCCCTTCAATGCTAATACTTCGTCTTGATTATTCGTGGAATTTTCTGATGACTTTTCCTTAATGTTTTTTTGGAAAATATAAAACAACAAAAAAAGAACTCACACTCAACATCTTGTTAATAAGTTAGTTGATGCTGACGTGATTACACGCTCGTTGGGAGACCCCAAGCGGAAGGTATCATGTAGCCTAGCGGAAATTTTCTCCCAATTAAGTAACCAGAGTTTATCGAACCAGAAGGACTTCCTAGTCTTGAAGAGGTTGCCTGTTGCACGCGGGATCAACAAACGTGGACCTGCACACAAACACAAGCTATCTCTTGCCCAAACTTTTCGGAAGGTTGTCAATCTTCCGGTCTTGTTTACAACTAGAGAATTAAACGTATAGAGTCTTGAAAAGTAATAAAAGTAAAAAACGGAACAACAAGGAAACAATTATTAAAGTGCTTTAAAAAAGGTTGTAAATATGAGTAAAACATGACCGGGGGCCATAAGTTCAGTAGTGATGTCTCTCCAAAAAAAAAAACAAATAGGTTGGGTGAAAAAATTACAGCTGCGCAATTGAAAAATAATGAATGTCTAACAAAACTATTATGACGAGATATAGTTCACGGGTTCTAACATTGTAGGCATTACGTCAAGGCATGTGGACCGCTATCCAGCGTGCATCCACATCTAAAAGTCCACCTCAAGAAAGCTATCCAGCAAATCTCTCTGCTATTAAGTTAGAGCAACAAAGTGATTGCTTTGTGTGCAACAGACAAATCCATTAAGAACAATACATAATGTAAGAAGTAGTTCTCGTCCGTAGAAAAGAGCACCCATGTTTTCTCCCTAGTATAAACAACACATCCCCCATCCGTCATGTTTCTATCACTCGAGCACATATGTAAGAGAGGCATGAACCTACCATCTAGTATATAAACACTCTCTCGGAAGTGAAAACAACTACGTGGCCAAGTTAATCATAAACAGCGGAGAGCATTGCAAGACAAGATTAAAACTCTCTATGAATATAAGTGAAACTTCTCATATTAACATGAAAATAATAATCATAATCTCATGGTTCATTGGGTCCCAACAAAACACAACATGCACAAATACATAACGGTGGCCTAGATCATATGAGGCAGCTCAAGAGACTCTAAACATGGAGACATAAGGGAGACAACAACCATCTAGCTACTGCTATGGACCTGTAGTCCCGAGATGAACTACTCACGTATTTGTCCGGAGGAGATAATGGCAATGAAGAGGCCTATGGTGAAGATTCTCCCCTCTGGAAGGGTTCCGGAAGAGGGCTCTAGAAACCCTAGATTGGATTTTCCAGGTGATGACGCCACTCTGTATGTTTTGTGTAAAATAACTCAGTCCCCGATGTTTTTACGGTTAGGGGAACTTATAGGAGAAGAGGTGGCGTGACGCGGTGGCCAGGGCGCCCAGGGGCCCACCAGGCTCGGCCTAGTGTGCGGATGCGCCTGGCAGCCGGCTAGAGGCCCCCTGTCCCCTTTCCGGTTCTCCTTTAGACTCTGTCTTCGTTCCGGGTAAAACCGATCTCCGTGAATTTGCAGCCCTTTCCAAGAATATTTCCTTCAGATTTCTAAAATAGAAAAACAGTAAAGAAAACAACAAATCGCCCGGGGCATCTTGTTAAGAGGTTAGTTAATGAAAACATCCGGAAAACGAAGGATAACATGTGAAAACATGATAATAACATAAGGGCATTGGATAAAAAACAGGTATGGAGCACTAAAACTTATACATACGTTTGCAACGTATCATTAGTCCAGAAAAATTTCCTAAAATGATATAATTTGATAGTATAAACAGGTGTTTAAATTAACAAGCATACAACCTAAATATTCTATGGCCAACTAGATGCACCAACAACTTATGCTAAGCAAGACAAGTAACAAGGTGATAGCAAGATATATAACTTCAAGCTCGAAGGCTATCACAATGTAAATTGCATAAGTAAAAAGCTCGGGTATAGAAATAACCGAGGCACACGGAGACGATGATGTATTCCCGAGTTCCTCCCACAAAGGGGAGTACGTCTCGTTGGAGGGGTGTGAGCTCACCACGAAGGCCTACTCAACGCCACAAAGGCCTCACCCTATTCTCCGATGAACCCCGCCACAAAGGCCTAGTTCACCTTCCACTATATGGCAACCTTCAAACCCGAGGCACGCATCCACAACTCAATTGGAGGCTCTCGGTGTCACCACAATCTTGGGGCACGCATCCACAACTCAATTGGAGGCTCCCAAGAACACCACAAGTCGTCTAGGGTCCAAGACCCAAGAGTAACAAGCTCACAATCTTTCACTTCCACGAATCCTCGTGGAGAGAGCAAACCGATGCAACCGATGCAAATGGCAAGAGCACAAGTGCTCAAATACTTCACTCTCAAATTCCAACAAAGCAACAAATGCTTATGGGGGAATAAGAGAGGAAGAACAATGGAGGAGAAACACCAAGAACTCCAAGATCAAGATCTACTAAGTTTCCCTCACTAAGAAGGAAGATGGATTGGTGGAAATGTAGATCGAGATCTCCTCTACCTTCTCCCTCAAAGATATGCAAGAATCATAGGAGGGATTGGGAGAGGGGCAAGCTTTCCAAGGTCAACAATGGTGGGAGAGAAGGGGAAAAACGTGCTTGGAAGACTTGGGGACCAATGGGGAAGAAAGCCCCCTTAAATAGGTCCCCACAAAAACTAGCCGTTTGTGCAGGAATCTGGGACCGGAATATCCGGTCCAAGTTTGGACCGGAATATCCGGTCTCAAGATCTGCTCGAAACCTGTTGACTTTAACCGGAATATCCGGTCCCCTTGGAAAAATCCGGTACCAATAATCCGGTCCATGTCAGTGAGCAAATTGGTCTGAAAACTGCCCAAACCGGAATATCCGGTATGCCCCGAATAATCCGGTTCAAATAATCCGGTTCACTCCAGAAGGTTCAAGCTTCCAGTCCTTAGCCATTTTTCGCAGCAACCGGAATATCCGGTCCAGGATGAATAATCCGGACCAAATAATCCGGTTGACTCCAGTAGCTCCAACCTTCCAGTCCTTAGCCATTTTTCGCAACAAACTCCACAACCGGAATATCCGGTTCCTCCGAATAATCCGGTTCCAAATAATCCGGCTCATCTCTGTCCCGAATATGGACCAAAACTACCCTAACCGGAATATCCGGTTGCCCGGAATAATCCGGCTAGAATAATCCGGTTGAGTCCGGAACGGAGAGGCTGAACTAGAAACCCCATAACTTTTGCAAATGAACTCCGAACGAGGTAAAACCAATTGCAATGGAAAGATAACAGCAAGGAGTATCCAAACAAAAAGTGAAAATATTGATACCTCAAAGTATGGAGAAGTTACCACACATGGAAGGTGTGGGAACATTCTCAAAGACGAACGGAATATTTTCACCACCGAAAACGCAACAAGTTTTTCTTACGAAATCCGTTTTCGAGAAACCAAGGCTTGTCATGAAGATCACGACAAGCACTAAAACCCAAAGGAGACAAAAGCCAAATAAGAACCAAGAAAGATGATATGCAAAGTATGCAAAGGTTTGAGCTCTCCATAACGATTCGATCGAGTTACTCACTTGAGAGCCCCTCTTGATAGTACGACTATCTATCCTATAACCCGGTCTCCCAAAGACACGAGACCGGTAAAATAGAAAACCTATCAAGATTATACCTTTGCCTTGAGCATTCCACTTGAGCTAGATGATGACGATCTTGACTCTCTCAAGTTGGATCTTCTTTCTTGATTGCGCTTGCTAGCACAAACTCCGCTTGATGAAGACTTGCAAGTTGCTCCCCCATACACCATTATGGGAGAGACTAGCTCCCCCATACACCATTATGGGAGAGACCCTTCGGCAAATCTTCACAAGGCCACAATCTCCCAAAGTGGTGGCAAGCATCAAGCATAGGATATCTTCTAGATGCTTCACTTGAGCTTCTACGTCAAGCTAGATGACAAACACCGCTTGACGACGACATAGACCATGGGCTATATGAAATCTTCCTTTTGGTTCATGCCCATGGAAAGATACCTAACCACACATAGAGATGCGACACACACATATCATGGGTTAGTTCACAAAGCTATATTGACAATTGCTTACCATACCATGAGATACACAATCCCACTTGGTACAACTTGTAGCTTTGTGTGTTGATCGCTTGCTTGATCAACCTTGTATCTTTGCTTCTCACTTCTAAAGATGATGTCTTGAAGATGATAATGAAAGATCACCTAATCCTTTTTCTTCAAGACAAACTAGCAATAAGCTCAACTCAAACCAAGACCATTCTTCATATAAATCCATGAGAAAAACAATGGCCATCAAGGAAGCTAATAGAGTTCAACACATGAACTCCATTATTTCCTATGGACAAGATCTACAAGGATAACTCAATGCAAACATTAGTCCATAAAGGATTGTCATTAATTACCAAAACCACATATGGGGGAACCATGCACTTTCACATGGACGGAGCTCCCCTAGAGATATGCTCCCTTCATGTTGAGAGAATTAAACAAGAGAGATAGCTAAACACACATATTAAGGAGCACATAAAAATGATAGAATTAAGTCACTAGGTTTATACGCTCACACCGTGCATAACGAAGTTCACATCGAACAAATAATTAAACATGCAAAGTCTTCAAATAACCAACTCTCTCAAGCAAGACGAAATAAGTAAAGCGAAAACATGGCTTGAGAGAGAATTCATGCAAATGCCCAACGCTCCTAAGTAGATATCTCTCCCCCTTTGGCATCAAGATACCAAAAGAGGGAAAAGTCCGATGCTAACGCCCCAATGATCACTCGGAGGAGTTGTCCATGCTAAGAGGACGGGCGTGATGGCGAGAGCTAGTCACTTCTTCTCCAGGTTCCTCATCAAACCACTCAATGGTTTTCACTTTGGAGTCCTTGCCTTCCACTTGTCCCAATCAGTGATGCTATCGTGCGCCGGGGACTCCACGGTCTCCCCAGCATCGCGACGAAACTGCCTCTCGGCCTGTGCTGCCCTGCAGTGCTTGAGTTCCCTATCATAGTGACGCTCCCACTGATGCGGCTCAACCTTCTTGTTCACACGGAACACTTTCTTGAGTGCCCTAGCCATCCATTTGAAGTCATTGTGGGAAGGAGGAGGGCGAGAGGGTCCGACTTCTTCTTCTTCTTCATCAACAATGACCCGTGGCTTGGCCTTGCCTTTGCGATGATCGGGAGTGGGATGAACAACGGGCTCACTGTGATCCTTGATAAAAAGCCTCTTCTCCGTGTGTGGGATCCAATGGGTGTCATAAAGGGGATCCTCCGGGAACTTGTCCTCCCACACATGCAAGATGATCTTCATACTGAACGACCCAAAGCAAGCATTTTTCCTTTGCACTATGACATGCCACATTTCATTCCAGAGATAGTCAAGCACATCAAGTTTCTGAGGCATACCGGAAAGCCGCTTCTCATGAGTGAGGAGCATGAGGTTTTTGAGGAAACCATGAATCTCATCAATGTTTCCCGCCTTGGGGTTGATAGTCTCTCGATAGATGCGAAGCATAATGTCATATGTGGGGTAGAGGCCCTTGAAGAAACCAACTGCAAACTTCTTCCAATGGTATAGAGGAGTAAGTTGATCCTTGCTGATGGAAGAAGCATTGGGCTCATGAACATGAAACCATCCACTGTCATACTCGGGGCCACTAGCAAATGGTCCATGATCCGGATAGCTACCAAGAAGAACACCAACCTCGGACCACTTGATGTTGAACTTTGTTTCCTTTGCCATCCAGATAAGGTGACGCCCAGTCTCATTTGCAAGATGCACCGTGGCCAAGAACTCACAGACAAGCCCCTCATCTGTCACGACCCCGGACCCAGAGATATACATACTGTTATGTGCTCCTAGACATGGACCCACAAGGGCTTCAGGGTTACCAGCCCCGGTCGCAACAAACAACGGCAGGCAGACCGGATTCATCGGCACGCAGGCCGGATCACCATGGTACTACTACTCCTTGTGTCCATGCTAGTCATAACCAACTATGCATAACCAAGCGTCCACGAGTCGAATGAAACTGAAGGAAACGGGACCAAAGCTATACAGATATGCTATGTGTCCAGAAAGTGCAACAACAATCGGGTGTTACTGGGGTTACGTAGACCCAGGCCGAATTACATCGGCAGGCGCGCTCGGACATGGATCATCGCCTCCACAACCCCTCGACTGCGACAACTATGCAGGCATAGCCAAAACTGTATAACGATGAGCTCGAAACCAACAACCGATCAAAGCAGCACTCTAGACATGAAGCTTTATTAAGCAAGTAATACTAGAGTAAAGCTTGCAAGCAGAGCTCACACGACCCAACATTACATAAGATAACGGAAAGCAAATTATGTTGCTATTCAACAAGAACCAAAAAGGCCTAAGAGGCCGCAACATAAGGCGACGTCCCAGCCCATAGATTCCAGGCTGCTACCTGGGAAACCCCAAACTATCCGTCGATGTCCACGTTGAAACACCACCGAAGATAAGGAACTCCACCTGAACCAAATTGAAGCAAACATGAGTACGGGAGGTACTCAACAAGACTTAACTAACCTATTATATATCTGCTTGTTCAAAAAGGGTTTATGAAGGTTGTTTTGCGTAAAGCCAACTTTGTTTCGAATAGAGGGAGACTCAGAAGTTTTTCACAAATCTTTTAAAAGAACACCCTCTCCTCGGGTATTGTCTTCAAGACCTTCGAAGCATCATCTTAAGCACCCGATAACTGGAACCTTCTCTTGAAACTAAACATTCGTTGGCAACATCTTTTACGTCCTGTTCAAGTTATCTATGATCTCAGGATCCGTCACCAAGCCGTCCTTAACCGTGGACACGGCTTTTCGAAAAGATTAAACCCTGCAGGGGTGTAGAACTTTACCCACACGTATCAACCGACTCTTAATGCCAAGCTATTGGAACAATTCCGACGATGTGCCGGGAGAGGGTGGCTGACCACGATCTTTCCCTTGCTTCGCCTATTCCATGAGTCACTCCGAGTAGAGATGGACCGCCAATAGGGAGTGGTGATCTCCTACCGGGTCTCTATCGTTGTGCACAATGCTCGACGGTTACCTACCCGAAGAGCACCGATACACCACCACGTCCTAGTTTTGAAAACGTTTTAGTATCCCCGCAAATCCAAATGGAACGCACGAACTAGGCAACTCATGGAACAAACTAGACAAGTTGAAACCGAGGGGAATCCAATCCCTGTGTGGTTGCAAGATCAGTCTTGGCTTCAAAGGCGAGAACTGGCTCCTAGGGGCATGAACAAGGCAAATCACCACATCCCATGTGGCAACTCATCCAAGCCTTTAATCATATTAAACACACATCTCGAACCTTACCACGTCATCCTGTCATACTAGATTCATTTCGTAACTCTGATTCATCAACCAGATGGAGTAGAGATCAACAGACATGTATGACTAAGCATGGCATATTTGAGGCTCTGGCGATACACACAAACAAATCCTATGTCTGCTAGGAGCATTGAATCATGATATCTGGGTTATGCAAATAAATAGGACAACTCTATCTATTGACCCAAGATACTTTGTAAAAGCATGCATCGTACGAGAAGGAAAACACTTCGAAAACATATATGGGCGGATAAGAGGTTATGCTTGCCTTGCTTCAAGAAAACCGGACAAAAAGCTTCAGGAGTAAGTGCTTGACTTGGTTGTTTAGACCAAGTATTCTTCAAGAGGGGTGTTGAACTTCTCTCCGGATTCGCGTTCTACCGGTAAGAGCAAACACCGGAAAGAAAGGAAACAACACTCAAAACAGGCATCGATGCAATGCTCAGTATGTATGCATGAACATTTGAATTCATTAAAGATAAGCCCTAAACATGTTTCATGGGTTGCTAGGGTTCATATGTTGAGTAAATAGTTTTAGTGAATTTAGTCCCGAAGTGGACCTCGGAGGCCGATTCGGGCAATACTGAAAGTGAGACTAATTTTAGATGCTCAAAAAGGGGTTGAAAACACCATAACTAGGTTGCATTTTTCATTCTAAGCATTTTTTACATATAACTTGTAATTTTCTAATTTTCTTGAATCAAAACTTATTTTCTTTATTTTAAATGATTTAAATAATGGTCAAAATTCAAGTTTGTCAAAAAGTGTGCAAATGGCATAAACATGTAGATTATATTTTTATGAACAAAATGGTATATTGAACACATTTTTCTCATTAGCCAATTAAAAGATGTTGCATTTACAATTTTAACTCTTTTTTGTGAAATTTGAAACAGAGGTGGGGTCCACGTGTCAGTACCATTTCATTTAAAAGAAATTAAATAGAAAATAGGCAGTGACGCGAGCATGATGTCACTGTGACATCACCCCGGGCCAAATGCTCACAGATGCTATGAAATTGAAGAAATTGGCGCGGGATTTTGAAATTGGTTTACTCCACGAGCTAGAGCAGACCGAGGGGGAGCTGGGGGTGGCCGCGGCTGCCCGGAAGGTCGCCGGAGCTCGCGCCGGCGAGCTCGGGCGCGGCGGCGGTTGACGGCCGGCGGCGGTAGAGCGATGCAGAGGGGGGAGGGAAGAAGGGGGAGGCACCAGCGTGCTCGGGTGCTCACCGCGAAGCTGAAGCACTTGTCGGGGAGGCGAGGGGCAGCAGCTAACGCCGACGGCGAGAGGAGGATGGCGGCGGCCGTGGCGCAATTCCGGCGAGCAATTGGGCTCTCCCGGGGCTCCCCTGCTGCTGTGCGCGCTCGAGGAGGGGGAGGCGGAAGTGGCGGAACTATTGGGGAGCTCGGAGGGGCGCGGGGGAGGTTCTATTGCCGGTGAGGAGCGGCGGTGACCGGCGGTAGGGTTCGGTTTGGGCGTGCGCGCGAAAGGCAGAGAGGGGGAGGACGAGGTGAGGAGGGGGTTTGCGAGGGGAAGGAGCAATGCAGACGTCTCCCTCGACTCCACTCGGCGCGGGAAGCAGGCAGGACGTGGCATCCGCGGCGACGTTGTCGATCTTCTGTCTACTGTCGTGAGGAAGAAGACAAAGAGAGGTTTTCTGGAAACCACCTGCTCTCCTGGAATTCACAAAAGAGCCCCTGCTCCTTTTAAAACAGCACACTAAAAACAGTGTTGGGGACTTTTCTATAAATGGTAAAAATTATTTTTGAGTTCCTTACAACATGGGCAAACTAAACATATTCTTGGTTTGCAAAAATTGCACCATTTTAAACCAACATTTTAAATTGGCACTTTTAAGTGATTTTGATAAATTCCGTTATTAAATTTTAATGTACTTGTTTTTAAAAACAACCATGGGTTCAAAATGCATGCATGACATGATATGAGCACGACACAAACACACAAACATTTTATTACAAAAAGGTGGATGTTACATCATCATAGTATTGTTGCACTTCCATAATGGGACGGAGACCGAAGGCATCAAAAATTTCCAAGGCTTCTCCAAAGTAGTTGGGCTTCCTCTCCATATGACCAAGATTGATAGCATTTTGAGGAGCAACATTTTCCTTGGTCTTCCTCATGAGAATCTTGTTGTAAATCTGAGCTTGGAACACGGTATGGAATCGTGTGTCACGTCCCCGAATTTGTGGCATCAACCGCTCTCGGTCAATGATGTAAGGGTTCTCGCAGCAGGTTTCTAAGAACACACTCTCGGACACTTGAGAGGCGGACTTCTCCTTCTGAGGCAATGTCTTCTCTGGAGCCGGGAACCGTGGCTTGCGCTTGGTTTGAGATCCAACGTCTCTTCAATCTCATCCACCCGTGGTGCCTTGCGACCGCCCATCCTCTTGGAGCGACCTCCCTTGGAAGCGGAAGCATCTATGAAAGAAATATAGAGAGAAAGCACGATGAAGAGATAATGCTCAAGTTTATTCAACGCACAAATCAAAGAAACAAAGATTTGGGGAATATTAGAGATGAATAACAACGAGGTGGGGCATATGAACACAACCCACACTAGGAACCAAGGTAATTCATGCCTAATACTCACAATCTAGGTTTCTAGGGTTTGTACTCGCGATTTCCTACTCCAAAACCGATTCCATACGTCTAGATGCGAAGAAAATGTTGCTCCTAGTGCTTCTCCATCCGTCAAAGAGATGGGAGAGAGAGAGAGCTACATACCCGCATCCATGGTGAAAGGTGAAGGAGGAAGAAGATCCCGGAGCCGTCCAGGGCATGGAGAGGGGCCTCCCGGCGGTGGAGAGCTCGTCCCGGCGGCGGAGAGGAAGGGGGCGGCGGCGGTTTGGAGGAGGAGGAGTGGGGTCGAGTGGGGAAAATGAGATCTAAGATCTCTTTGACCCGCTCGCCCTAGCCTTATCCTCGCAGAACCGCAGTGGGCGGAGGCTCTGGTGTTTTCACCGGAGGTTCCGCCCCCTTCCCACGCGGTGTGGTTCGGTACAGATCCGTTGGGCATGATTTTCACACCAGCGGAGGTACCGGTGGGCTCCGATGGTCAGGCACACCGGAGCCTCCGGTGGTTTCACCGGGGGTTCCGCCAGACCCAGTCTCAGCACGCCAAGATCGGAAAAACGAGAGCATCGTGAGGGGAATGGGCTTATGGGAAAATGGAGCTTGGGCTAGATAGTTGTAACTGTCATACGAGAGACATTAATTGATGTAAGTTCGCAAGATGCAAAGGAGAAAAAGCCGAACTCACACAAGTTGTCAAGGGGGAATAGTATGTGCGTGAAAGATCCAAAATAAAAATAAACTCCTTGAGTAGGAGGTTGGTGGCCGTGGCCACCATGTTTGAGTGTGTACTTTGGCACCGCGAAGATGTATCTTGGGTATGAGAGTACTACTCACAATTAAGCACAATGAGTCACAAAATGACTAGATATGCAATGAAGAATTGATTTTTGCCTAATAAGAGGAGGGTACACTCATGAGTTGAGTGTCTCTCCCCCTATGTCCATGCCTATATCCAAACCTAATAACACATATAATGAAGGTACGTATGCAGGGTTTCAAGTGAAGTTGGATGAATCTATGACATTTAGTTCATTCCTCAAAGCTCGAAATTTTGGTTCATCAAGGGACTTCGTGAAGATATCGGCAAGTAGATCCTTGGTTGATACATATGAGAGATCAATATCACCCTTCTAAACATGATCTCGAATAAAATAATGACGGATCTCAATATGCTTCGTCTTGGAGTAAAGAACGGGGTTGTAGACGATCTTGATAGCACTCTCATTGTGACAAAGAAGAGGCACCTTGTCAAAATGAATACCATAATCCTTCAAGGTTTGCCTCATCCAAAGCAATTGGGCACAACAACTTCTCGCGAAGATATACTCGGCCTCGATGGTGGAGAGAGCAATGCAGTTTTGCTTCTTTGACGACCAACACACTAAGGAGAGGCCAAGGAATTGGAAACCCCTGCATGTGGACTTCCTATCCGTCTTCTCTCCCGCATAATCCGCATCCGAATACCTAATGAGCTGAAAACTTGAACCCTTGGGATACCAAATACCAAAATTTGGGGTATGAACGAAATATCGAAAGATTCGTATAACCGCTTCCAAATGACTTTGCCTCAGAGAGGCTTGAAACCTTGCACATTTACCAACGCTATACATGATATCCGTTCTAGATGCACAAAGGTAAATCAAAGAGCCAATCATGGAGCGGTATACCTTTTAATCTACCTCTTTACCGTTGGGGTCGGGTTTCAAGTCAAGGGTTGTGGACATGGGAGTCTTCATAGGCTTGGCGTCATGCATATTGAATCTCTTGAGCATGTCTTGGGTGTATTTGGCTTGTTTGATGAAGGTTCCTTCATGATATTGATTCACTTCAAAGCCAAGGAAATACTCCAATTCTCCCATCATAGACATCTCAAACCTATTGGTCATAAGTTTGCAAAACTCTTCATTGAACAAAGTGTTAATAGACCCAAAAATGATGTCATCCACATAGATTTGGCATATGAACTAGTCACCTCTACCCGTCTTGGTAAAGAGGACGGGATCGATTAAACCAACATTAAACCCATGATCCACTAGAAACTCTTTAAGGTGCTCGTACCATGCACGTGGATCTTGTTTAAGTCCATATAGTGCCTTATCGAGTTTGTAGACATAGTCGGGGTGGTTGGGATCCTCGAAACCCGGAGGTTGCTTGACATATACTAACTCATTAATGGGACCATTTAGGAAAGCACTCTTAACATCCATTTGTTGTAGCTTGAAATTATGATGAGATGCATAAGAAAGTAAGATGTGAATGGATTCAAGACGAGCTACGGGGGCAAAGGTTTCACCGAAATCAACACCTTCGACTTGAGAAAACCCTTGAGCCACCAATCTTGCCTTGTTGCAGATGATGATGCCATCTTTGTCTTGATTGTTCTTGAACACCCATTTGGTGCCAATAATATTCTTGCAATCCTTGGGTCTTGGCACTAACTTCCACACCTTGTTACGCTCGAAGTTGTTGAGTTCATCATGCATGGCTTCAAGCCAATCTTGATCTTCAAGAGCTTTATAGACCTTCTTTGGTTCAATGAACGAGACAAAAGCATGAGCCTCACTAAAATCCGCCAATTGCTTCCTAGTGACAACCCTTCCACGAACTTGCCCAAGTATCTTTTCCTCCGTGTGACTCGCTCGCTCAAGATTCTCTAGCCTTCTATTTGCTCTACGAGCTAGTATCTCCTCCAAAGATTCTTTGGATATTGCTTGAGAATCACCTTCTTCATCTGAGACATGTCCATCTTCATCTTGGCCTTGATCATTAATGGGTGAAGGATCACCGCTAGGTTGAGATATCTCAACAATGATGGGACTTTGATCATGACTTTGATGAGTAGCTTGGCCTTGATCACTTGTTTGACCTTGATCATTAGCTTGGCCTTGATTACTTGCTTGACCTTGATTATTAGCTTGAGGGCTTGGTGCATCTTGTTGGGTAGCTTGTGTATCAATGGGTGTAGTCAATGGCTTCACTTGAGTGGGGCATAGTCCTTCTCCCTCTGTCATCCGGTAACTCTCAATGGGAATTATTTCACCAATCCCCATTCTTCTTATGACGATGGGAGGAATTGCATCTCCTACAACACCATGATCTATACGCCCCCCTTGGGAGCCGTTATCCTCATCAAAAACCACGTCTATAGCTTCTTAAACTTGTCAGGTGGACTTGTTGTAGACTCTACAGGCGTGAGCGTTTGTGGCATAGACAACAAAGATACCCTCATAAGATTTGGTCTGAAACTTTGACAAACGTTTACCTTTCTTGCGAATGAAGCACTTGCAACCGAAGACCTTAAAGTAAGATACGTCCGGTTTCTCGCCCGTGAGAATCTCATAAGGGGTCTTGTTCAAGATCTTGCGGAGATATAATCGGTTGGTAGCATGACATGCGGTGGAGACGGCTTCGGCCCAAAAGTTATAAGGAGATAACTCTGCAATCATTGTCCTAGCCGCATCCATCAAAGTCCGGTTCTTTCTTTCCACAACACCATTTTGTTGAGGGGTATAGGGAGTGGAATATTGATGAGAAATACCCTCTTCACTAAGAAAACCCTCAACGGTATAATTCTTGAACTCCGAGCCATTATCACTCCGGATGGCCAATATGGAAGCATTGTGTTGGCGCTCCACTAGAGCGATGAACTCAATGACTCTCTTTTGAGTCTCACTCTTCCTCTTGAAGAAATACACCCAACAATATCTTGAATAATCATCCACAATCACCAAGCAATACTTCTTTCCTCCGAGACTATCATAAGATAGTGGGACAACGAGATCTAAGTGAATGAGCTCGAGAATTCTTGTGGTGGAGATATTAGTCTTGGTTGGGTGAAGTTCTCCATGTTGCTTTCCAAAGGCGCAAGAACTACACACACGATCTTTAGCAAACTTAGCCTTGGTTAGTCCTAGAACATAATTGCCACTTTGAAGGTCATGCAACATTCTCATATTGGTGTGGGATAACCGGCGATACCAAAGCCACCCCACATGAACTTTAGCCATTAGGCATGTCGCGGCACACATGTCTCCTTTTGAGAAGTCCACTACATACATGTCGTTCTCGAAAAACCCAACAAAGGCTAATTTAAGAGTTGTTTCCCAAGTGACAAACACATTCTCTTTATTAAATAAAGAGGTAAAACCACAATTTGAAAGTTGAAGAACTAACATCAAGATATAACTAAGGGACTCGAGAAGGAGACCATTCTCAATTGATAAATCATTTGAGATAGCCACCTTGCCTCGTCCCAATACCTTAAGTTCGGAATTATCACCAATAGTGACGCAATTGAGATGAGGTAATGGAGGTTCAAGATTACTAATTGCATCATTGCTTCCGGTCATATGTTGGGATGCACCACTATCCACCGTCCATCTACCCGATCTGGAAGCAATTCCCTACAAGAGATCAATTTATTGATTTAGGTACCCATCCTTCAATCAAGGGTCTTAGGAACCAAAATAGTCCAATGATAATCATCACCATAAGAAGTACCAACGTATTTAGCATAAACATGACAATCTCTATATTTCATGAGAACATAAGAGGGGTTATATTTTCCGGCAAAGTTGTTGTGAGTGATTCTCCCCCTAGAGGTATCACCACCCACCACGGCGTTGGTCTCATTCTCCTTGGTCACATCTCCCTCTTTCACAAAGACAACATTACGAGAGGAAGAGGTGACATTCTTGGTTTTCTTCTTTGACTTGGCAACAAAGCCAAGCCCTTCCTTCCCTTTCTTAGCTCCTTGAGAGATTATGGCGTCATTGAGAATTTTCTCTCTTCCTACAATGTTAGTAGTAGTACAAGAGGTAGGCATGATAACAATGCTATTAGAGGAAGATGTCACTTGCTTATTAGATTGTTGAGCTAGAAGCTTATTCTGAGACGTGGTGAGCTTGTCATGGATTTATTTAAGAGACCTAAACTCCCTTTCTAGTTTTCCATGACGCTCAACAAGTTTCTCATGAGATATTCCTTGCTTCAACTCTTCTTCTTCAAAGATTTTAAGTAAATAAAGAGATTTTTCATTATCCTTTCTAAGTTCAGAAACACTAATGTCATAGGTCTCCTCTAGACTAGATAATCTCTCTTCAAGAGAGGCTCTCATGGATCTCTCTTTCTCAAGAGCTTCTACAAGCTCATTGTCATTGTTCTCATGGCCACCACCATAGCTCTCAAAAGTCATGATGATCTCTTCCTTCTCATATATGAGAGAGTTAGCATCATTAAGTTTCCTCAAGAGGGCCTTTACCTTTTCTTTGGTTTCACCTTCAAGACTACATAACCAAGAGCCTAGATTCTTGGCCTCTTCATCATCAACAATGTTTTCAACACAATCCAATAATGAGGGAGAACTAGTAGCAATATACTTGGAGGTGGAAGATATTACCGCGGTGGCTTTTGCCATGAGACATGTAGGTCGGATCGATGCCTTCTCATTGGGGGATTCAAATAGAGAGACCGATGAATAGGAAGTCGTAGCTATGGCGACATGGGACACACCTACGAATTCATCTTCTCCTTCATTTCTGGAGTAGTATGTTTCCAATGTGGGCCCTTCTTGAACATATAGAGCCCTTGGGACTCTTCTAGAAAGATTCTTGTTTTGTGGAGCTTTGTTCTTGTATTTGCGAACAATCTTGCCTTCATTCTCTTCTCTTGGCTCGAAAGGACATTCTTTGATGAAGTGGTTTGCACTTCCACAATTGTAGCATGTCCTTGGCCGCTCCCCCTTCTTCTTGTAGACCTTGTTTATTGAAGATCTAGGGGCACTGGACTTATGAGCCTCCCATCTCTTCCAGTAGCCGTGCATGGCAAGAGCAATACACTTATGAGCACCCTTGTATGTATCTTCATAGTCCTCTTCATCCTCATCAGCCTCATCAACTTCTTCTATCCGAGCAATCTCCTCAGACTTCAAGGCAAGGTTGGGTGACTTCCCAACTCCTCTTGAGCGAGCAAGAGCATCATCCGCACTCTTGTGAGATAGGGATATAGCTATGAACTCGTTAAGAACACCAATGGAGTTGAGAGAGTTGTAGTACGATCTTGTTGGGATGCTAGTGGAGAGGTTCTTCTCGAAAGGAGTTATGACCTTGACAAACTTCCTCTTGATCCATTCATCGGAGATTTCCTCTTTTCCAAAGTCCCTCAATTGGTTGCCAAGGGTGACAAATCTTCTATATAGCTCCTCGGGACTTTCATCTTCAAGCATAACGAAGTTCTCGGACTTGTCAAGAGCCACATCATACTTGGAGGATTGGATGCTAGCATTTCCTTGAAACAAGTTGTCAAGTTTATCTCAAGCCTCCTTGGAGGTCTTGATACCGCGGATGTGTTCAAGATGTTCTCTTGGGAGAGCCTTTTGGATAGTGACCAGAGCGGTCTTGTTGAGTTGAATTCAATGTCCTCTCTTGGAGTAAAGTTACTTGCATCGTGAGGGTGGAATCCATGGAGAACACTTCTCCACAAGGCATTGCAAGATCCTGAAATATGAGACTCCATATCAAACTTCCATGAAGAGAATTCGTTAGCGTTAAGCATGGGAGGAAGTCCAACGTTTAGAATGTGTGGCATTGTAGCAATGGGATGAATAGATTCATAGTTGGTAGGTGGTGGAACTCTTGAGTTAGACCCCGAACCGTTAGCCGTTTGAGACTTGGAGCCTTCGGAGCTCCCACCGCTCTTAGCCTTTTTATCGGCTTTTGCCTTCACTAAAGCAATGTTAGCTTCCATTTCGGCGATGTCCGGAATGGAATCATCATCCGAGCTAACATCTTCGGCGGTAGGAGGCGGTTCCTCGGGCTCCTTGGTTTCCCCATCATGGCCTCCAGCATCTTCTTTATGCTAGAAACCCCCGAACCAACACTAGAGCTAACCATGGACAATTCGGTTTGGATGGTTTCAACCGTTTCTTGTAGGTTAGTTATAGTGTTGGCCATTTTGGCGATTTCCACATTAGAACCGTCGGGGTCATTTTCATTGACCATTATACTCTTAGGCGGTTAAGCCCTTAGTAAGAGCCGAGGCTCTGGTACCAATTGAAAGTGCACTATGGTCAACTAGAGGGGGGGTGAATAGGTTGACTACCAATTTTTATCCTTTTCCTTTTAGTTATGGATAAACAAGATAAAACAAGGTTCTTTAGATGTGCAACTAGGTGAGCAACCTATGTGATACAAGATAAGATACGCAACGGAAGTAAAACGAAAGGTAGCAAGATAAACCACAATTGTAAACAAGGAGACAAGGATATGTTTCCCATAGTTCTTTCTCAAGAGAAGTACGTCTACGTTGGAGAGGTGGGGATCCACCTAGGCACTCCTCAATAGCACGGTTGTGCACACCTTATTCTCCTTGAGCTTATCCGGTGAGGGAGATTTTCGTTTCCACTATGAGGTTGACTTGAAGGCGTTGACCAAACCTTTACACGAGGTTGAGGACACTCCACAAGATGTACGGAGGCTCTCAACGAATCTGAAGCTTCTTTGCAACAAGGTGGAAGCTAGAATCACAATATCTACTAAGGTTTCTAGGCCTCAAGTAGGATTCTAGATCTACTAGGATGTGGTGGATGGATTTGCAATTCCTTTGGTGGAATCACGGATCTAGGTCTCTTCTAGCTCTCCACAAAGTTAAGGAGTGATTGGGTGGTTAGAGAGGGAGATCTAGGAGGTTGAAGCTTTCATTAATGGTTAGGAGAGAGAGTGGGAAAAGCTTAGCATTTATGAGGTAGGGGAAGTGCTTTAAATACCCCTTCCCCATTCAGACCGTTGCCCCCTCCCACGCAGCACCGGAGGCTGCGGTGGTCTTCATACACGCTGGCACGTGTGGCCGCTTTTTTCCTTTTGTGGGATCCTTAGCGGCGGAGGTTCCGGTGGAGATAGCGGAGGTTCCGCTCACGGGAGGTTCATCGGAGGTTCCGCCGCAGCCTCCGCTCGTATGCACCCGAAGGCGATTTTAGCGGAGGTAACACCGGAGGCTCCACCGGACCCCAGCCTCACCTGTAGCGCAATGGAACAGGCGGAGGTTCCGGTGGACTGGGCGGAGGTTCCGCCGCAGCCTCCGCTCTTATGCACCTGAAGGTGTTTTTAGCGGAGGTTGCACCGGAGGCACCACCAGAGGCTAGCGCCTGGAATACGCTGGGAAATAGCACGGGGCGGAGGTTCCGGTGGCTTCACTGGAGCCTCCGCTGCCTGTAAAAACTGCTCCCCATCTTTGTCTCTTTGAGCCCTTTCCTTTAGGATAAACCTTGTAACCCTTTGAATGTTTCTTTGAAGTACTTTGGCATTTTCATAGATATCAAATAAAACCTGCAAATGCTCTAAATAAAGATTAGTCCGATGGTTACGTTGTCATTAATTATCAAAACGGAAGATGATCTTTCACATACTTGAGCTTGTGTTGAAGAGGATGACAAGCTATAGAACCACACATGGAGAAAAGCCAAATAAGAACCAAGAAAGATGATGCCAAGTATACAAAGGTTTGAGCTCTCTCCGAGTGGCACGATCAACTTGCTAATTCGAGAGCCCCTCTTGATAGTACGGTTATCTATCCTATAACCCAGTCTCCCAACTAATGCTAGGAGTTATCTAAAAAAAAACTAATGCTAGGAGATCGGTAAAATAGAAAACCTATAAATACCATACATTTTCCTTGAGCATTTCACTTGAGCTAGATGATGATGATCTTGATCACCTCATGTTGGAACATCTTTCTTGATTGTGCTTTGACCATAGATTGCTCCCCCATACGACACTATGTGAGAGACTCTTGTAAGTTCATATTCACTTGACCATTATCATCAAAAGGGGTGGCAAGCTCCAACCATGTGATCTCTCCGAGATGCTCCCCTTGGACTTGCACTTCAAAACCTTGATGACGACCACCAATTAACGTCATCCACCATGGGCTATATGGATTCTTCCTTCTGATGCAAACCCATGGAAAGATACCTAACCCCACATAGATATACCATACGCACATATCATGGCTTAGTTCACAAATCTATATGGACAATTTCTTACCATACCACTAGATCACTTGATCTCACAAGGTACATCTTCTAGCTTTGTGTGTTGATCAACTTGAATCAATTCTTCGGACTTTACCTTGATCAACCTTGCATCTTTTCTTTTTTCTTCATTATGATGATGTATTGAAGGTAAACATGATTGTTCACACAATATTCTTCTTCAACACATACTTTTAATATGCTCAACTCACTCATGACCAATATTCGGATATTCCCATGAATAACATCTTGGTCATCACTTGATCATCTTGATTCCAACACATGGAACTCAAGTATTGTCTATGGAAAAACTCTATAAGTGTAAGTCAATGCAAACATTAGTCCATACAGATTGTCATAAAATACCAAAACTACACATGGGAGCATCATGCTCTTTCACCATGTGACCCTCCGGCACATGTGGCTCCAGTAGGGGTTTCTCCATTCTCCCCATTCCGGAAGCCCGAAAAAATCCCGCACTCCTCCGAAACTTTTCGGAACTTTCCAGAACCATTCCACCACTTCTCATAAAATATACGGAACAATTCCGTCTACTCTCGGTGATATTCCTGAATCCTTCATCATATACCGAGACACTCCGAACATTCGTTCGTTCTTAATTCATATATATCTTCCATTCTGAACAACTCCTAAAATGATATCAAACCTTCAGTGTGTGACCCTATGGGTTCGAATACATGTAGACATGTCCATAACTCATTCCTCTACAACGATCATTAGGAGTGTCTTGATACACATAACGATCCCCACACATATCACGAATATTTTTATTGTGAGAACCACCTTCACTTATCACAATTCTTCTCGATAATTTACAATGCCCGAGGTGAAATATCCTCGTCACCCATCATGTACTCCTTTACTCATTCCGCATTCCGATATTACTTTATGAGCATCACCATGATTAAGTGTCCGTGCGGACGACGACGAACACGACAATACTTGAGAGGGCCTAGAGTGTATCTCTCGATCGCCAGGAGTAGCAATTCCCGCAACTACACCATATATAAACTTGGAATACTATCCGGTAAGAACGAAGACCAAATTTATAATTACCCTGTTACGGTGTAATGTTCGGAGGTCCCTGTCACGTCCATATCTTAACCACTACTACATGTGTCTTACGGTCAAACGATTATAGTGACGGTAATACTAAAACTACTAATAACAATATTGACAATGTGTTTAAACGATATATAAATTGAGTCTATCCATTGTGGTTGTTCCCCAACAACTTCGATCATATATATTACTAGCAACCTCACAACACTTTGTTCCTTACCACATAGTCATGGAATTAGGACTAACAAAATATATGAACCAGTCATAGAGGCATAACTTGGGATGTCAATGGTGTTATATTCCACACATGTATCAGTGTTTTTCTCCGAATACGCACTATCCGGGACAAATATAATTATAGAAACATAAACTTATATAACACTTTTAAATTTAAACAATTTTCAAATCTAAACACTTTTGAATTATGAGCATTTTTTAAATTTGAACATTTATGAAAAATCATAAAAAAGTGAAGAAAAAATTTAAAGAGAAATGGGAAAATAAACGAGAAAAGTAAAAAACATAAAAAAGAAAAGGAAAGAAACAAAGGTAAAAAAAGAAAAGAAAAATGCTGAAAAACATAATGAAAATCCACCGAAAACGGCTGCGGGCAATATATAATACGTGGGCTCGGCCCATGTTCAGGCCGAGAAAGAGAGTCCAAGCTGCACAGTTCCGTAACAGTCGGCCGGAGCAACGGGCAGTTACTAGTAATAACTAGGGTCTAAACCAGAGTCTTAACGCCGGGCCAGACGGATTCCCCGTCCCCTTCTTCCCCTCTTCCGTTGCCGGTGCGTCCGCGTCGCTGTCTCTCCCGTCGAGCGATCGGGAGCGGAGCGGGATGGCCTCCCATCCCCCCAACCCCGCCGACGGCGGCGACCCCGCAGGTTGCTCTCTCTCTCTCTCTCTCTCTCTCTCTCTCTCTCTGTCTGTCTGTTTGTCTCTTTCTCGGCGCGTTTGCTCGAGGGAAGAGCTGCTTCCGCGCCGCTCCTGCGCCTGCGCGTCCCCTTGAGCCTAGGGTTATCGGACTTCGAGTTTATAATCGTTGTTCCTTGGTCTCTCTTCGTTTCCCCGCTAGTTTTGTTCGTGTTCTGGGGTCATGATTTAATCGTAGCTAGGGTTTTAGGACGGGTAATGTTGGGACATGTAGCTGCTCCTCTTAGCAGCTTGCCGTTGCGTGTGGGCCGGGAGTTTGCTTCGTTTGATCAAGGAGTTTAAGCAAAAGAAGATCATTAGGTCCATGTGAAATGATTAAACGGTGGTTTTTTCCTTTCTGTTTGTGGTCTGCGAGTCCTCATAACAGCATCGATCTGTCCATTTAGAGCCTGCTCTGATCTTGACGCAACGTTCCTGTATCTGAGATACCGAATTTAGGTTGTGAGCTATCCTTTAAAATTTCTGATTGGTGCTGAATCGCCGCTGCATCATTGTCACAAGTTCAGAACTTAATGTGTTGATTGTACACATGCACCTATGGACTGGGACTTTGTTTCTCCTTGTAACAATGAGAGCTCTCTTGCAGGAAATAGCGCAGAATTGCCATCTCTGCCCTTTCATGTTGTTACAAAACCTAGTCAACTTCCAATCGAGTTTCTCGAGCCCTCTGCTGCCCACAAGTTGGTGATTGGATTTGACTGTGAAGGTGTTGATCTTTGCCGCCATGGTGCTCTCTGCATCATGCAGGTAAGCTGAACTGAATCTTACTGTAACTGGTTGCATACTTATGTATTTCTACCGACTATCGATTTTAAGAAATTGGCTATGTGGTCTCTCTTGTAATGGTGCTCAAACAAGACTTTTTTTGTTGGTTCATTTGATTCTTCAGATTGCATTTCCTGATGCTGTTTACTTGGTCGATGCTATTGAGGGTGGAAAAGAACTAGTTGAAGCTTGCAAACCAGCACTTGAGTCAGATTATATCACCAAAGTTATTCACGACTGTAAAAGGGACAGTGAGGTGCCTATCTATGAAATGTTATGAATTTTTGGTGGATTTAAAATATCGTTTGAAAAATTGTGTCTCTGACTAACTGCTAAGATTGACAACTTATTATTCTGCAGGCACTGTATTTTCAATTCGGCATTAAATTGCACAATGTGATGGATACACAGGTAACCACTCTACATATGTACTAGTACAATACAGTGGCATATTTAGTCACTACCTGTGCAAGCAAATCAGTAATTTACATTTAGTATATGTCTAAATAGTGTCTGCTGTTTCTCAGTAAATTTCTTTGGAATGGAAACATTATCATGAGCTTTGGCCTTTGGACCATTAAACCCATACAAGGTTCTAGATATTACATGATCCTCCACCTTTCCAGAGATAGATGTGTTAATTATTGTGATAAAATAACTCTAGATATGATGATTTTATTATGAAGGAAGCATTCAACCATCACTTCCATGTGCAGATCGCCTATTCTCTGATAGAAGAGCAGGAAGGAAAAAAGAGAGCATATGATGTTTACATATCTTTCGTGAGCCTTCTTGCTGATCCTCGTTATTGTGGTACTTACTACACTTCACTGGATTGAATTGCTCAGTTTTATGGGGGAGAACCGTTGTACAAATTATCTCTGCTTTCTTTTCTCAAAGCAATTTAAAGAAACACACCTTACTTTGGGTTGCAAGTTGCAACTAGTACTTTAACCTTGACGTATATGTCTTATGCAACCAAAGTATTGTTTTTGGTTATTTTAGCTTTTAGCATAAGTTCTGCTCCCTTCATCCCATAATAGTTGCCACTAAAATGGATGTATCTAGAACTTAAATACGGCTACATACATCCGTTTTAGTGACATCTAATATGGGATGGAGGGAGTACATGATAGTTGTAAGGTAGTCTATAATTTCTATTTCTGGGTCGATACCATGTCTTCTTGTATATACATTGTGTAACTAATGCTAGTGTGATGAAGTTGCAATCTGTTTGTTCACTTCAGTTGGAACAAATGCTTTCACTCAATTTGTTTTATATCTGTCTGTCTTCAATTGGTTACATCTGTAATGCGCAAATAGTTCGCAAACATGTTGAAATCTGGCTTAACGTAGGTAGGATGTGTTTGTGATCCCATTATTAGCTGCCTTGAATGCGGTGTTTGACAATGTTTGCCATTAAGATACTGTTTATTGAGATTAAAATACTGCTTCTATACCTTTGTGCTCGTTTTAATATATAGTAAAAGTGTTGACATCTTGCTTAAGCTGTCCATGATCCCAAACTTGATGCTTGCAGACACCTGGTTAAATCTTCTGTATTGCTTAACTAGAACTAAGTTAGCTACCAGAAATTTTGTTCATCCAACTTGCTATTTGGGTTACATCTATGTACTGTATGGCTTACAAGATTCGCTGGGTTTGTAGTGAATCCAGTAACCATGGAACTAATATATTGTGGTTCCGTCACTCTTGTTAACATTGTGTTGCTTCTGTCCAACATCATTGACATCATGTCAATTAATCTGTCCACTCTCAACACCATTGAGAATTTCCGATGTTTACTAACTGTAGGAAGGACGACAACACTTCTCTTTTGTTCTGCATTTGATTGATTGTGTGTTGTGATACTGTTTTCTTGTTTTATGTAGGAATGCCATATCCTGAGAAGGAAGAAGTCCGCACTCTTCTTAGGCAGGTTAGCCATTTGATGAAAACTATAGAATTCATGTTTAGAATATTATTTTTCTCCAGGCCTGTAGTCTTGTGGACGTCTCAGGTTAATGCTTGAGCACATGATTTCCCATTGTACTGACATTATATTTTCTTGAAATATGACAATTCATTCTAAATTAATGGATTTTTAGGACCCAAACTTCTGGAAAAGTAGGCCCTTGTCTGAAATGATGATTCGAGCAGCCACAGATGATGTGCGCTTCCTTCTAAATATACATGAGAAAATGATGGAGAAGTTAAGCAAAGTATCTTTATGGCGTCTGGCAGTTCGAAGTGAGCTATACTGTAGGTGCTTTTGCATAAATGACAATGAGCAGGCAGATTGGCCACCTCTTCCTCCTATCCCTGGTCAGTGTGTTCACATGTGTTTTCTGATTTCTCCCCTTTTGTTCAAATGGGAAGCTTACTGTATGGCCAGATCCATTTTCTGTATCTGGATATACCACTATTTAGTGTACAAGCCATTGATGTATTCTCTCCGTCCCAAAATAATTGACTCAATTTTGTCTAAATATGGATGTATGTATACACTAAAACACGTCTACGTACATTCATATTTAGACAAATCTAAGTCAATTATTTTGAGACGGAGGGAGCATAATCTAGCGGTGGAGAGATGGCGAATCTAAACATTTTCAGCCATTGGATCAATTCCTTGGTTTCATTAGATTCTGCCACATCATGTTTCTAGATTTATACACCGAAAGGAAAATATATTCCACCATGCTACCAAGATATTTACACTCCTAATCCACTCACCAAAGAAAAAGATATCCACCCTCTAGCACTTTCGTTGCCATTGCAGAAGGGCAGGAGCAACCACCACTTCGCAGCCGTGTTTCTTTTCTGCTTTATCTGTAATTTCTTGCATTCATATGTTTTTTCACAGCCGTCGTGAGTCCTTAAATGGTCTCACGGCAATGTCCCCAACATGTTCTATATGTGATATGAGAGAAATGAAAAACTAATTTCTTCTGAAACTTAATTTAATACACAGATGTGCAAAGCATGTTTAGTTACCGATACATGTTGTTCTTCAGACAAATCTTAAATCTGAGACCTAATGATTGAGGTTGCTATATGGTTTAACATTATAGGCCCATAGTCTTCATATGGGCATTACTATACTAACATGTTATAGATGTCTTTGCCTTGCATTCTTTAAAATTTTTTTTTGACATTCAACTCTTAAAAATTGATGAAGCATTGTTAGTAGTGCAGAACATTTGTGCTAATTTTTTTTTTCATACAGATGACATTGAGGCTGAAGTTCATATTCCTGAAGTGGATATCCTTTCGCTCTTAGATGTGCCTCCTGGGAAAATGGGGCGTGTTATTGGCAGAAAAGGATCATCAATAATGGCCGTGAAAGAATCTTGCAAGTAAACATCTTAAGTTTGATTCTTTATATGCCCCATGATATTTGTGCTATGAAACCTAACCCGATGTTCCCTTGTTTATCTGCAGTGTTGAAATCCATATCGGTGGTTCAAAGGGGCCTCCAGATAGGGTAGGTTGAGAATTATCTGACATAGCTGATATATTTAGTACTGTACCATCATGCTCTACTGAATTTCTTCAGTCTCCGTGTTTGAGTTGGTTAACAGTGATACCTATAGTGATAATGTGATATGACCCCTGAACTGATGCAGCCTCCTGGCATGATATGTTAACAGCTGTAGCTGCAGTTTGTAGTTTTGTGGTTTGTTTAGTTACCACAGGTTTTATTCGTGGCAAAATTATTGTTGTCAAGCATTATTAAGCTTTGGGCATCATGTTGCTAACCCATTTCTGCACTGGAATATTGTTCTTTGTTCTTTTTCTGAACTTCGGAATATGGCTCATTTCCTAATAGAAATATTGCTAAGCACATGCGTGGTCCCTAACAGAGATGTAGTTGATTTTAGTTTTTGTACAGATCTGGCTGTTCTGATTTTCCTTGTTATTTCATCATTTATATTCTATTCTCCACTGCCTACTGTAATAATCAAAGGGGACTTATCTTGAACCTATTATTGATAGATATATCGAACTTCTATCCAAGATGATAACAGTAGGATGGTTTGATCTAGGGCCTGGATGTGTATGGAACTTTTCTGTCCTGTTATGTTGTCACACTATGCAAGCCTAAACATGTCTCAATCATTATTTCCAGTTGTTAGTACCTGCAGAAACATAGAATCGTCTTTGTTTCTGCTCAGTCACTGAACCATATAAATATCCTTTTAATAAGTATCACAAACATTAGGACTTGACGCTCATGCATTAGTCCCTAACAGAAATGTATTTGTTGATATATTGTTTTAATACAAATCTGGCTGTTCTAGTTTTCCTTGACGTTTTATCATTTATATTCTGCCTGCTGTAATCAAAGGGGACTTGTCTTGATCCTATCACGGACAGATTCTAACTTCTATCTGAGATGATGATCCCAGTAGTATGGTCTCATCTGGGGCCTGGATGTGTACGGAACTTTTTTTTGCCCGTTATGTTTCCACACTATGCAAGCCTATGCATGTCGCAGTCATTACACCCCAATTACTTCCAGCTGTTTGGATATGCAAGCTAACACCTAGTGAGAAACGAACTTGCTGTTAGTACCTCGAGTAATATAGAGAATCATCTTTGTTTCTCCTTTCTCAATATGCCTGAATTCTTATCGCAAAAAAATATGTACTCCCTCCGATCCATATTAATGGTCTCAACATTGTCTAGATACGGATGCATCTAGTCTAAACACTTAACTAGATACATCCGTATCTAGATAAAGTTGAGTCCATTAATATGGATCGGAGGTAGTATGAATATCCTTGAATTATTTTTGGCGATGATATTGTTAGCTGTACTAATCCCCATTTGACGTGATGTAGGTGTTCATCATTGGACCAGTGAAGGAAGTGAGAAAAGCGGAGGCTATCCTGAGGGGCCGAATGCTGGAATTCTAGAGAAACTTGGGTTTTATGATATAGACTTGAGCTGCACTATGTTTTGAACAGAAACATGATAGAGAATTGCATGTGGTACTCTCTACCTTGTGGATCTCTGATGCTTTGACAAAATAAAAGTAAGACCTGATGATGTGGTTCTTTCTCTGGCTAGGCTTGTGCCAGTTGGTACGTCAGAATCTGTGAGGCTCGTTAGCTTTGAGTCTTTGTTGGCGGCTCTACCCGTGCATTAAACATTGGGATTGCGCTAATCTGGTGCTGGCCCAAGTAGGCGACGAACAAGGAACGGGGGGTGTCCTACCACAATCGTTAGGTCTGTTGCCCAAGATTCAGATTGGAGATTTTGCCTTGAATGGTGATGGCAACACGGCGTCTTGGCAAACTAGCTATGCTTTGCCTGCAAATCCGGCTCATTGAAGCGAGGAGGTTCGTCCAGCGCCCACAAATGATCCTGGAAGCCTAAATTCAGACTGGGCAACAAATGGGATGGACCCCACGCAACGATGGATGCGCCCTCTTCAGGACCACTGCTTGTTACCACTGTGCCCTCGTGCTATCTGAGGCCTCGTATCACTGTTGCGTACTCGTCGTCTCAGTGTCCTCAGCTTCCTGCCTGTCTTTTTTTTTTCTTTCCAGTTTTCGGGCCTCTTTGGTTTACAGGATTTTCAAAACATAGGAATAGAAAAAACAAAGGATTGCAATGTCATGCACTTCAATTCCTATAGGATTTTAAAACATAGGAATTTTGTAAGAGATGTGTTTGGATGGCGCGCAGGAAACAAACACAGGAATTTTGCAGGAATGGAGAGAGAGAGTAGAGAGAGATAGAGTATGAGTGCATTGGACTTCTCAAAGGAAAAAATAAAAAGAGGTTGGACCTCATGTTGAGATTCCTATGGAATGGAGGGCAAAGGAATAGATTCCTTAGAAATTTGGTGGTGCCAATCCTACAATCCAAAGGCATTCCATAGGAAAAATTCCTGTGGTTTGAAATCCTCCAAAATTCCTATGAAATTCCTTTGATCCAAAGAGGCCCTTCATCTCTCTCTTCATTTTTTTCTTTCGGCGTGGTTTTCGTTGAAATGGTTCACGTTTTTGAGTCAAAATCATGAGGAAAACGGGAAGGCTGATGAATCTGATGTCGGGATATATGGTGCTCACAATCCAAGGCCGCTCCAATTCTGCCTCTGATCCCAGGATGGACGTTCGTTGCACTTTGGTAACGTTAGCTGCCGCGGAGGCGGGTGCCCCACGAGAGCGCGGGAGACGGCGACGGGCGGCCCTGGACGCGTACGCGGAGACCAAAGGCGACGGGCCGCGGGCGGTGGCGCGTAGCGGCGGCGCGGATCGGTATCGCGGCTGTGGCCCAGGTGTGCGTGCGGCCACGTGGGTCTTCCCTCATACGCTTGTGTGTAACTCGCATACGGTCGAGCGGCCGACGGCCACGCGATGGCTACGGTGGACGGTGGTCCAGTCCAGCCAGACGGAGGCCACGGAAAAGGACGCCGATTCGAGACGGTTCCGTGTCGCTTGCCGGCCGGAGGAGGATCGATTAATCAGCTCGCTACACATCATGTGTCGTTCATTCAACAATAGAGTGTACTAGTAGTATTAAATGACGCTGTGCTCGGATCGATCCAGCCGATTTGATTACGACGGTATTCTGCAAATGGTATGCATACTAGGTGGAATACTGTGGTTTGTGTCTCTAAAGTGCACATTTCAACATGCGGGACGTATACAAACATTTCTTCTTCCTAGTAGAATTCACCATGGAAGTTGTATCATACTCCTTCCATTCTTTTTTTAGAGGGTATGCTTTTATAAAAGGAGAGAGTTAATCAATATAAGAGGCTGACAGCGAGAGTTACACGCAACTCAGCTGTCAAACAAGCACTTACTTGCACACCTAAGCAACTACTCTCGAAAGAAGACTTCCACTCCGGCTCCTGCCCAAATCTTTTGTTCCTCAAAGATTCTAGCAGCTAGGTCGGCTTCGTTCCTGAGCTGATTAGTGTTTCCAAACACTCTCGCATTGCGCTGCTTCCAAATGTTACAACAAACCAATGTGACCAGCGAGTCGAAAGCCTTACGCTGCTTGTCTCTGAATTTATCTTCTCTAATGTGTCCATGCAGGTGGGGATAGGAATTGGGGATTGCAGCTTTAGGGAGAATAGCCACCAGACCTGACTCACATCGACACACTGTGTCAGGATGTTGTCAGCAGTCTCGGTCTCCTGCAAACACAGCTGACACGCATCCGGCTGATCCTAAAGGCCATGCCTCACACGCCTATCAGATGTCCAAATCCTATGCTGAAGCGCAAGTCACGTGAATATCTTGCACTTCGCCGGGGCCCAACACTTCCATATCCCATTGGCAACTGGGAACCTAATGAGACCTTGCATGAGCATTTTGTACATGGAGCTGGCCAAGTAGACTCCTGAAGCTGAGGCCGGGCAGCTGAACTCGTCCTCCCTCGTCTCCTCCCTATCCATCCTCTGGATGAACAACCAAAATTTTATGCATTAGGCTGCCATTCTCAAGTCAAGCAGGGGCTTAATGTCAATCAACCATCTGTTCTCTCTTAAGGCCTCATAGACGGTCCTTTTATTAGCCGCTCTAGTGTTGACCGCCTCCCTCAAAAGGGGGGCGATGTCTCCAACCGTGAGACCATCCAACCACATGTCTTTCCAAAAGAGGGGTTTCCTCCCATTTCCCACTCTAATTTTTACCAAGCTATTGAATACTTCAGCTGCCAAAGTATCTCTCAAAACTGATAGCCCTTGCCAGGGTCGAGACTCATCCGTCCTCCTCAGCCATTCCCATATGACTCGGAGGGCTAGCCCATGCAGCCCCAGGTTCTTGACTCTCAGCCCTCCAAAATTTGTTGGTCTACAGACATTCTCCCATGCCACCAGGCATTGCCCCCTAGTGCGTGCTCCGAACCAGACAAAAAAAGTCCCCTCATCCACTTGTCAATTTTTTCCAGCAACCAACATGGAGCCTCAACCACTAACCGCTGGTGGACCGGCCTTGCCGCGACCACATCTTTGAAAAGGGTAAGTCTGCCAGCTCTGGCAATCATCCCACTTTGCCAAGATGGCACACATCTCAGGACCTGGTCGAGCAATGGCTGCCATTTTCCTTTTGACAGCGGGCGCAAAGCTAACTGAAGCCCCAATTATTTTACGGGGAACCTCACAATGTTGAAGTTCAGAACATGTGCAACCAAGGTTTCATCAGCCTCCTCTCCACGAATGAGTGTTGCAGAAGTCTTGGCATAGTTGACTTGCAAGCCCGAAGCTTCTCCAAAGATGTGCAACAGTTGCCTTGCAGCGTCCAGGTCCCTTTCCAAGGGCTTTATGAAGAGTACCACATCATCTGCATAAACGGACACAGCTGCTTCGCCGTGTAGCCTGACAGGGGGAAAACAGATTCTCCTCAACTGCTTTGGATATTGTGCAGGTGAAAACCTCCATTGAAAGCACGAACAAGATGGGGGAAATCGGGTCCCGCTGTCTCAACCCTATGGCATGAGCAATTCTCTTCCCTGACACTCCATTTACCAGAATTTTTGTACTAGTCGTATGGAGCAGAATGGATATCAGTTTAAACCAAGCCTCGCTGAAGCCCATCTTCCATAACACTTCAAAGAGGAATGACCAGGACAAGGAATCAAAAGCTTTAGCGATGTCCAGCTTCAAAAGGATTCCCTTCTCCCTCCTTGTGTTTATTTTCCGAGCCATCTGCCGAACCAGCAGAAAGTTGTCGTGCAAACTCCTCCCCTTCACAAAGGCTGATTGATTTGTGCTGCCAAGCTCCCCTAATCTCTTCCCGAGTCTGTTTGCAAGGATTTTTTAGAACAATTTGGAGAAGCTATGGACTAGACTTATCGTCCTGTAGTCCCCCACCTCAGCTGCATCGGGCTTCTTGGGTATCAGCACCATCAACGCTCTGTTCAACTTTGCAAACCCTCTACCATCTCCCACTACAAGCTTCTGCATGGACGCCACGATGTCGTGTTTGATTATACTCCAGGCATTATGATAAAAGGCCCTAACAAACCCATCTGGCCCAAAGGCCCTGTCAGCAGGAAGCTCTTTAATGGTACTCCAGACTTCCTCCTATGTGAAAGGCCCGTCCAACTCGTGTAGGTCCAGGGATTGCAACCCTACGAAATCAAGGTCAACAGTCGACTCCCTGGTCTGCAGTTTCCCTAATAGCCTGCAGTATGCCTGATAAAAAGACTCCTCTTTCTGTGCTTGCTCGGTAATCACGTTACCATCCATGGTGATCCCATGGATGAAGCTCTTTACTCTCCTGCCATTATCCACCGCATGAAAGAGTCTCGTGTTGGCATCTCCCTCCTTGAGCTACCTTATTCTAGAACGTCGCCTAGCCATGGTTCTCTCCAAGGAGGAGAGTCCCAAGGAGGCCAATTTGAGCATACGCCTAAGCCACACTTCCCCTGTGGACAAATCCCTCTAAGGATGGCAATGGGTAGGGTATGGGGCGGGTAGAGCAATACCATACCCATACTCGTATAGTCAACGGGTAGAAAACTCTACCCATACCCGTATCCATGGGTATGAAACTCTACTCATACCCATACCCAGTGGATACCCGTACCCATCGGATACCCAACGGCTGCACAAATTATTATATTCATTGATAGCATATTTGACAAAAATATCAGTTCGATCAATTGTATGCCTCATTGCTAGGAATTTATCTCCTCAATTTGAGTATTTGAAAGATGAGGAGATTAAGGAGTGATTGCAGTTTAGTGAGGTTTGGGCGACGAGCGGATTACGAGGACGCTTTGACCGCCTTGCGGGCTGCTTCCTGCTGGGCTACATCTGGCCAAAGTGGCCCACATGTCAGTATAAATGGGTAGGGTACGGGTATACCCACGGGTACAACAAGATACCCATGACCTACCCATGCCTTGATGGGTAGGGTACGGGTACTACCTATGGGTATAAAAGTGTACTCATACCCTACCCATACGGGTTGAATACCCACGAATACCCGTACCCACGGTTAAAATTGCCATCCTTAAATCCCTCATGTCCTAGGAGGCCTCCAATCTGAGGATGACTGTGTTTGCAATGGCCAATTGGATCTTAATGTTGCCCACATTTTTCTGACCACAAGATTGCAAATGACTAGCGAGGTTCCTAAACAAAGCATCCAACCTCTTGAAAGTGTCAACAATCCTCTCCTCACACTTCTATACTTATTTTACCGCATCTTCAAAGCCCCTCCAACTTTAGCCAAAAGAGCTCAAACCTGAAACGTCTCTTAGGCCTCACAGCAGCGCATGAGGAGAGGTGTAGATGAGTGTGGTCTGACACATTACTGGAAAGAGCTTGTAGAATGCAGCCAGGGTAACAAATGTCCCAATCCACTGAGGCTAGGGCTTTGTCGATGCGTGTCATGGTTGGAGTAGCTCTCTCATTGCTCCAAGTGTATAGGCGGCCAAGCAAGTAGATGTCTCTTAGCTCATGCAAGCCAACAAAATTCCTGAATCTGTTCATCATGTTTCTGTTCAGATTGGCATTATTCTTTTCGGCCGCCGAAAGTATCATGTTGAAATCACCTACAAGGAGCCACGACCCAAGGCAAAGGGACCTCCGCTCAGACAACTCCTGGAGAAACCGAATCTTCTCCGCATCCTATTGCGGGCCATAAACTACAGTGATTCACCACATTTTCTTAGCAACAATGGTGACTTTACCTGTTAGAGTGAACGAGTCAACACTAATATGACCCAAGCTCAGCACTGACGTATCCCAAGCCACCAAAATTCCCCCTCTCGTGTCAAGCGCATGCAAGCATGCAAATCCGTCAAAAGACGGTCCAAGACATTGGAGGACGGTGTAGCGGTCCACAATGTTAAGCTTGGTCTCCTAGAGGCATATAAGATTGACTTTTACATACTCCACAAAGGTCCTAACAGAGTCCCTCTTCGCAGGATCATTCAATCCACGAGGGTTCCAGCTCAAGGTCTTGATGCCTATATCCATAGGGATACATACCAAAGCCTCCTCTCCACGGGACAAGTCCCCTCAGTGAGTGCTCACTGATTGACTCCCATGCCTAATCATCTCCCATCGGTGGCAAAGCCTTCCCAAAGATGGATGCAACCACACGCAGATGGTCATCCTTCACGGGCGAGTTGAACAGTCCGCAGAACTCTTCAATAGCCCTCTCATCAACCACCATGTTGTTTGGGACGATTCCTAAAGCTTTTAGGAGAACGTTTTCTGCAGCAGAAGCCTTCTTGAGTGGCTTGCTAGAGGAGCTGGGGATACCAGAACGACGCGTCTGCCTACGAGGAGTGCAAGGCACCACCTCGGATCGAGGGTCCGCAGTAGCTTCCACTCTGCACAGAAGTGGTGGAGCAAGCTTCTTTGGCAGGCCAACACAGAAAGTTCTAAGCCTACTGACTTGTACCGCATCTGACGACCCTGATGGCTCATCGGGGGGGGGGGGGGGGGGGAAGAGACAGTTCCAACGCCTCTCGTGGCCCCATTCTCCGATTGTCTCCGACCCAACCTCCTCATGCGTGAGGGACACCTCGAAGTACTCCTTGTGCCTCGTATCAGAATTCCCAGCTCTAGGGCTTGAACTCTCTGGAACAGCCGAGGAAGAGAAAACCTCCTCCAAAAAATTCCACACGTCCAGGAGACGCCAGGCTCCTCTCCCCACACACCAAATCAACCACCGGGCCGGCCCCGTGACCCAGGCATACCACCAGTTGTCCCTTAATGGCAGTGGGGCCGGAAACCGTAGTATCAGCGCTAGCAACCTCTCCTTTAGTGCGCTTCGACAAATCGGCTGTGAGAACCACACCCGGACGAACGCCTGTGGGGCCGCTGCAGCAGCGTCTGCACGCACGTCTGCCATAAAGTGCGCACTGGCTGAGGCCAGGACACGCGGGCGAGGCTCAGACGTGACCGGATTGGTTCGCCCCGTGGGACCCACAGCCACATCCACCCCACAAAGGGGGACAACTCTCATGCAGCACACCCTATTCCACCAAGCCCATCACCAAGTGGACCAATGACAAGATCACGAGCTAAGGTAATACATGATAAGGTGAACTCAACCCTCTCTCTCTATGCCTTCAATGACTTGGTGAATGGTGCACGGCCTCATGGATCCACCCTTTGCGTGTTCAGGTTGGACCCCACCAAGTGTGGTGACCCAGCACACCACTGCATGTGTAGTGCGCAAGTCGGTGACATAATACTCACAGAAGGACTTATCCGTGAATATTACATCTCTCAGAGTGGTACAACAGAAACACAGCGGGACCAGATAAAACTATAGGATACAAACCTCATTACAAAATCTTGAGAATCTCCTTAATAAATCAAGAAGATCTCCTGCAAATGAAATATCAAAAGAAGCAATTCGAAGCTCCGAGCCGGAGAAGAACTCTAGCTCAGAACTAATCCACTACGGCGGATGTCAGCCCTAAAAATATGACTTGTAAATTCTAAGTCCAAATATGGTCTCTACCTACACCTTGATAGCTTCTCCTCCATCAGCGTTGTTGATGATGATGCTTTACTGGCTAAGTAGTATAGAACCCCACCTAGCTTCCTTAGACAGCGATGGCTTCTCGATGACGACTTCAATAGGGCTTCAACTCTAAGCAAGGGGTCAAACGGGATAGAATGAGTAACGAGCGTTACTCAGCAAGTTCATGATATATAGTGGGTGGTTGATGCACTAACTACAGCTTTAGACTTGAAAGAGTCATAAGCTAATGCAAGGTTTTGTAAAACTTTCTTCAAGAGGTTGCTTTTAATTCTGAAAACTATGCCCGCCAGACCATCACAGGGCTAGAACTTCATGGAGTTGCCTTTCCTGTAGCGTTCGCAGTTCCTTCCCGGAACAGGGGGTAACATGCCACATCCTTTTACACTCTGCAGAGGTGCGTTACTTTACCCATGGACGACCAAGACCATGTTGCACAACCAGGCTCGAGATCCTGTCCACTCCCACTCAGGTGTGGGGCCCGGTAGTTGGTCCAAGCCAAACCGCGCTTCTCCGCACAACGCATGCCCACCCATTTCTGCCAGCAGGTTGAACGCCTGATTCCACCCCTCACGATGGATATCTACGCGCCCCTGGCAGACCATCATAGACCCGCAGAGTCCGTGGGAATTAAGGGATCCCACCCATGTGCATGTAGTCCCGCACTACCTACGCGAGAGTACAGCGTACGTCTCTGGCAGCCCGTTGACATGCGAACGAGAAAAGTATCACGGCTGACTTACTCCCCCCATAGAAGATCCATGGTCAACGCGATATCTACGGCGCACCGAGTTCTGACGGCATTTGTTGTTAATTCCTAGGTAATACTTTCCCATGCAGATGGAACCTTCCTTTGACCTATTCATCTTACCATGGTTCCATCCGCCCACCAAACAGAACACTACCCCTCGGGTAGTCATTCAATTTGTCATATTATTATAAAAATAGGATCATGCATTATTTTTGGAGTAGGTGGTAATACGATAGAGTTTTGAAATTAGTTGTTATGACATAATTCAATGGACATGAGCAAGTGATGAACTTGCCTGAGATTCAAACCACAATAATAATCCAGGTCTTCGGGGTTCGAGGGTCGCGTAGAGAAATCCAATCATCTGGAAAATAGCAAAGTAGTCCCGGTAAGGACTACAGAAAACACTGGCGAGATGATATATGCATAGTAATGAGATGCACCGTGAAATACCCTGTAAAATACCCCAGCTTACAAGTGTAAGCTATGATCGATACGGTAAGTTAATCACACGGGTTTTAAGTGAATGGTTTCATTACTCGTGGTGATGTGGTTATTAGTTATTTTAGACTTACATGTGTTTCACTTTTACTTGTCAAACAATTATTACCATGTTTAAGTAGAAATGTTTATTACTTGATTAGATCACAAAACAATCACACATGGAAAATAATTATTGAATAGATAACATGCATTTTTTTATTTTATGTTCAAAAGTGTAGAGCTAATGACATCAAGTTTATTTGCAAATAAGGAACTAATACAACTAATTCCATCATCACAATACTTTCTAATAACTAGTGATGATAGGTTTAGTAGTTTTGTAGACACGAGGTATTTATTAATAAAGAAAATAATGTTGTGGTAATAGTTTCTGGTTATAATAGAAGATTATAGAATTTCTTTGTATACTTATAAAAAAACAAGTTTAGAGGTTAAATAAAATGTTTTACAATTGGCATATTTGAGTTGGAATTTTTGTTCTCTTTAATTTGGTATATCATTCAATGTTTTCTGAAAATATTTGAATAAATGATTAATTTATTAATTTTAAATGAATTAAATGACTAGGCAAATATTGCACTCATGAAATCTTGGTCAAATGGCTTTGCCAACATCATAGATGAGTTGCATTTGTCATTTTAAGTACTTTGGTATATAACTTGTATTTTTCTGATTTTATGAATTATTTATTATTTTTCTGTATTTTAAATGATTTAATTAATTAAGAAAAATGTTTAATTTTAAACTTTATCAAATTCATTTGAAAATGTCATAATCAAATAGATCTTATTTTTCTGATTAATATGATATATTATTTATATTTTTCTGTTTTATAGAATTAAAGTTATGGAATTAATAGTTTTAATTAATTTCTGCCAGAATTCAAATTGACAGGTGGGTCCCTGTTGTCATATTCGAATTTTTAATCAAAAATGAAAATAAAGAAAAAGGAAAAATTATATGATGTCATGATGATGTCACATGTGACATCACATGAACCCGAATCCCTCAGATGGATTCAAATCCTTCGAATTTGTTGGTTCAAAATGGAATTGAAGTGGATGGGAAGGTAGAGGGCATCAAGGCGAGTTCGTGGGTGGTGGGTAATTGACCGTATGGTCACCGGAGCTACTCCGGCGATCACCGGCGCGGCGTCCGACGGTGGTGCACGGTGGCAATATAGATTTCGCCGCCAATCTTCGAATCGAAAGGCACTACGAGGAGCGTACGCTCACCAGGAGCATGTAGAGCTTGACGGCGCGTCCGGGGAGGGTGTGAATCGACGGCGGCATCGAAATCCGGCCGGCGGCCGTGGTTGAGGAAGATGGCTCGATTCGGTGATTCCTTCCACTCCAGCCCGCGTGCTTTCTCGAGTGGAGAGAGCAGACGACGACGAACTCGATGGTAGACTCGGGGAGGCGCGGGAGCAACCACATCGTCGGCGACGAGCGGAGGTCTCCGGCGGTTTAGGGTTAGGTTTCTGCTCGTTTTTCTTGCAGAGAGAGAGAATGAGCGAGTGAGAGAGGGAGAAGAGAAGATGGTCACGGAGGCCTTCTCCTTCTTATCCTCGACGAGGACGACCAAGCAGTACGTGGCAGCGGCGGTGCTGCCACGGCGTTGCTTCTCCTCTGCCTTCTGGCAGAGGAAGAAGAAAGGAAAAGAATGCCCAATTTCGATACCCCCCTATAAGTTCTAAATATTACAAAGAGGTCCTTCTGCCTTACAAACTGAGAAGGAATTAATGTTTTTAGGGCCTTTTTGTGAACAGAAAAATTATTAAAAATAAGTTTTGGAATCCTTATCAAATTCTCTAACTCACCATATTTTGTTTTGGTGGATTTGAATCATATTTGTATTTTTTTTATTTCGGGTGCTAGATTAAGTGATTTTGTTGTTTTCTCCTCCTTTTATTAATTTAATAGCTTTAAAATTATGCTAAAGCATATTTAATAAAAGTACACACTCCAAACTTGTGGATACCAAGGTGGTGTATCATAATTGAACAATTTTAGGTACAATCCCTTATAGAAAATAGTTTGGTAAAATTACTTGGTATTGTTTCCGTGTATGGAAATGGAACTCACTAAATAAAGAATTGTATCCCATGACACACTAAATTATTTTTATTAGGTAATGAACTTGTTTTATTTTAATAATACTATGTTATTTTCATAGTTACAACTCTTAGCAATTTTGGTTGGCATTTTGCTTAAGTGTGTGTAAGAAAGGTTGCTGATTTTAGTACTTGATCAAGTGGAAAACATATGTGGTTTTGGGATCTTATTTTCTTGTTTTCCACATAGGTTCCAATATGGGTATTATCCCATCTTTTGTTTAAAGCATGTAATTATTTTACATGGTTATGGTTTGATGAATTTTAGTCATCATCTGTTAGTCTTGTGTATGAAAAGGATTTGGAAAACAAGGTATTGAACTTGTTACCATTAACCTCCACATCTCAACACATGTGGATTCAATTGCTGGTTATTAATTCATTCTTGATATATATTTCCATTTAAGATGTTACTATGAGTTCCTCATTTCTGATGGGCTTTATAAGGCATAGAGGTTAAAGATCTTCTAATATTACCTAATGCTTTACTGAATAATTTCTTATATTCCCTTACTAAGGCAGTGTTGCTTCTTGTGGTCTTCTGTTGCTTAAGGATCTTCTCTCTAGTTGTCACTAGTCTTATCTTATCACCTTTGTCATTTGCAAGGAAGATCATAACTGGGATTCCATATTCAATTATCTTACCCTTGTGGTGAAGGCAACCAATTATTCCAAGCAAAGATTTTATTTAGATGATTATAAAGGAATATAAGTTGGTTTTGTGACATCAAGTTGCACTTATGCATATAAGAAGAATTTGTAAACAAGGTAGCTAGTCTTGCCTCCAAATTACTACTCATATACATTAGGCTGAGATGTACCAGATTATTCAATCTTATGTTTGTTTGTGTATGACATTCAATTGTTTGAGTATACAAAAGTGATCTGTTAACAAGGTAGCTAGTCTTGTTATCAAACTACTTCTATATAACACTAACATTGGAGTATCACACTATTTCCAGAGAGTTAATAAGATCATATCAAGATATAAGAGTTTCCAAGTACTCTTATAGAAGATTAGAGTAGCACTTCAAGCACACTCCAAATAATCTTCTTGGGAATCTTCATGTGATAGTTCCTCCTTTCTTGTGAATTGCTTCTCTTGCAGATTGATTTAGAGAAGATTGAGAACAAGATAGAATGGTCCAGACAACATAACAAGATCTAGATTAAGAGTTACTTAATGCTTTTTTATCCTTCCACAAACTTCTTATTTTATTCCCTACAAGATAGGTACTTGTTTATACAGGGTTGGTTTTATTTAGCTTTCAATCCAATTCTTCTAATAGGGGTTATATCTTGTTGTTATTCATTACTTGTATCCAGAGATACTTTAGTTGTTGAATGATGAGTTGAATATAAATGTGGAGTGTTTGTGAAATGATGACTTGATAGTAAATTGATCTACTGGTTCATTGATGTGTTAATGTTTCATATGCTCACTTATATAAGATGTTTTAAAGCAATGAGCATGTGAAAGTTATTGAAGATTAATGACTTATGTCATAGTTGTTATTTGTTCTCCCAGGTGTCATGATCTACTTTATATTCATCACTTTATTAACTTTGTCATTCATAATGCAGATATAGAGATTTGGGAATATCATGTGTGATGATCAAGGCTTAGAAGTAGTTTAAGAAGATTTATTACTTCTTTTAGATACTTATTTTATGGTTGAGGAGATATGTACATATTCGATAAATATATTATTAATGATAATTAAGTTACTTCCCACTTGTGGGACTTGGGTTAACACTTGTTTGTATCACTTGTGTTCTGTTGAACCTTTGTTATTTACTTGTGAGGGTTCACTTAGTTGTTATGGGATGATTTACAAAGATGTTGTGTAGATTGATTGATAACTTAAGTAGTTCATGTTTTTGAGAGTCTAAAATATTTGTTGATAAGATTATTCCACCAAGCATTACTAACTTGTGGAAGTGTGGTCATTAGTTATGAGATTTGGATACTCACCCCTGTTTGAGTTCTAGATAGGTAGTGAATTATCCCAAGTCACTTATAGACTTGTGGTTAAGGTTGTTAAGAATTTGTGTTAATCACAACCAATGATGGTTTGTGTAATCAAATGATTTGGTTTGTAAAGATACTATGTTATAAAGATCACTCCAAATGTACTCCTGACTAGATGAACTAGACCTATTTCATCATGTCAAGTGAAACTTTGGTCACTTTGATTCGTTTAAACTTTCGCGCCAAAATTTCCCGTACTTTTAGATGCATGCTTTGCAAATGCACATATTAAATTTAGATCCTTATAACTTCCCAAACACTGGGATGTTACAGTATCTCCCCCTTAACAAGAACTTCGTCCCGAAGTTCAACTTCTCTCACGTAAAGATAGGTAGAGAGAACTTCTGTAGACTGTTGAATCTTCACATCTGTTTCTTGTGTTGACCTTGACATGTGTATCCTCTTGTCTCCATTATTCACCTTGCACTGTCTTACATAATAATCTAATACTAAGCCTGTTGTTATGACAACTCTATTTTGTTACTAGGCCTTCTTAATGGTCTCACGAGGAACACGTGGTATTTCCACCATATAGTGGATACCAAGTTTCTTTCTCCGATGAATAGATATGGTTTCCTACCTCTCACAACTTTCTGAAGAATATTTGGTATATCCATCGGGTGATAAATAACCAATAAGATTCTTCCGGTACAATGGTTATTGTCTATGTTTAGGACTCCATTTGGTTCAATCTAGTGGTCTCAAGAGGAATACTGCTCAAAGAAACTTGTACGATGTAGTGTACATTGACTTAGACTCAATTATTAGTGAAAATAGCTTCGAGTTTCCTCGAGTTTTAACTCTTTCCTATAGGTGATTATAACCTATTCCACTAGTTACTTCCTATGGTCCTTCTATATCTTTGGGTTTTGACTTCTATGGGACAATTCTATAAGTTTATTTATCGAACTTCTACATATTTCTTTCTAGGATCTAACTACTCATGTTATCATCTTGGCATCGCTTGTGGTATATCTCCATGTGTTGATGAAGTATCTCACCAAATCCAAACAAGATGTGGAATGTGGTCCATTCCCATCAGTGGCTTCATTAACTTCTGCCTTCTTGACTTTCTAGTCTTCCAGAACGTTGGTGGTTGCTTCAATCAGCTGATATTTCAGACCGCTCTCATACTAATCCTATACCCTCTAGACCAGTAACATCAAGATAGAACTCAATGTTTGCACATGCATTTGCACATCAAGTTCAATCTTCATGCACAGATCTAGTCAATCAAAGATCCAAATAAGATCCAGTAAATCCCAAATGCAGTTATCACTCATGCATCAAAAGCCTGTAAAATAAAAGTACTTAGAGTAAAACATCTCAAGTACCAAGGCTCTTAAATGCTATACACTACAAGTAGGTATTTATTTCCTTGTAATCCTATTCTACACAACCACTCTTTGCCTAAATAGGTACTCCAGTTGCATGCCTTACTGCAATGGAATAAACCCAGACAAAATGATCCTAGAGTAGTTGTTGTCTAACTCGGTTCCATATAGGACTAAACACCATGTAAATTGAATTACTTTCTTTTGGTTATGATAAACTTCTCATCGCATCTGTTGATCCTTCGTGGTGTTGATCACATCGTAGAAGTAGTAACGTAGCTTCCATCAATGCATATGCCTTCTCCTAATTCTCTACTATACTATAGTGATTCACGTCTGGACTTGATAACTAAGGATATGTTATATACCCCATAGTTACCATGGTCTATAATAACTATTAAGGATTCTCAACATCTCTTCTTGATGACTCCTATACTAACTCAATATCATGTTCTACTCCATCCTATATATTCATAGAATGGGGTAATCATAACTGTGACTTAATCATCTCTGACCATGTCAGAACTCTCCTTTTCACAATAGCACTAATACACGCTAGACTTCTAATTGTTCATACCTAGGCCTAAAGATAATAGATAAGTAGATTTACTCAGGTTGAGTAAGAATAATTCTATACAAGTATGATTATATCATTCTCAAGTGGATGATCATCATAGTTGTAGGAAATGTGGTTTAGATAAGATGACTTCCTATAATCTTTACCAACCTACAGATCTCCTAAAAGGTTTTAAACCTAAGGTCGCTTCGCTCTGATACCACCTGTGGTGACCCAGCACACCACTGCATGTGTAGTGCGCAAGTCGGTGACATAATACTCACAGAAGGACTTATCCGTGAATATTACATCTCTCAGAGTGGTACAACAGAAACACAGCGGGACCAGATAAAACTATAGGATACAAACCTCATTACAAAATCTTGAGAATCTCCTTAATAAATCAAGAAGATCTCCTGCAAATGAAATATCAAAAGAAGCAATTCGAAGCTCCGAGCCGGAGAAGAACTCTAGCTCAGAACTAATCCACTACGGCGGATGTCAGCCCTAAAAATATGACTTGTAAATTCTAAGTCCAAATATGGTCTCTACCTACACCTTGATAGCTTCTCCTCCATCAGCGTTGTTGATGATGATGCTTTACTGGCTAAGTAGTATAGAACCCCACCTAGCTTCCTTAGACAGCGATGGCTTCTCGATGACGACTTCAATAGGGCTTCAACTCTAAGCAAGGGGTCAAACGGGATAGAATGAGTAACGAGCGTTACTCAGCAAGTTCATGATATATAGTGGGTGGTTGATGCACTAACTACAGCTTTAGACTTGAAAGAGTCATAAGCTAATGCAAGGTTTTGTAAAACTTTCTTCAAGAGGTTGCTTTTAATTCTGAAAACTATGCCCGCCAGACCATCACAGGGCTAGAACTTCATGGAGTTGCCTTTCCTGTAGCGTTCGCAGTTCCTTCCCGGAACAGGGGGTAACATGCCACATCCTTTTACACTCTGCAGAGGTGCGTTACTTTACCCATGGACGACAAAGACCATGTTGCACAACCAGGCTCGAGATCCTGTCCACTCCCACTCAGGTGTGGGGCCCGGTAGTTGGTCCAAGCCAAACCGCGCTTCTCCGCACAACGCATGCCCACCCATTTCTGCCAGCAGGTTGAACGCCTGATTCCACCCCTCACGATGGATATCTACGCGCCCCTGGCAGACCATCATAGACCCGCAGAGTCCGTGGGAATTAAGGGATCCCACCCATGTGCATGTAGTCCCGCACTACCTACGCGAGAGTACATCGTACGTCTCTGGCAGCCCGTTGACATGCGAACGAGAAAAGTATCACGGCTGACTTACTCCCCCCATAGAAGATCCATGGTCAACGCGATATCTACGGCGCACCGAGTTCTGACGACATTTGTTGTTAATTCCTAGGTAATACTTTCCCATGCAGATGGAACCTTCCTTTGACCTATTCATCTTACCATGGTTCCATCCGCCCACCAAACAGAACACTACCCCTCGGGTAGTCATTCAATTAGTCATATTATTATAAAAATAGGATCATGCATTATTTTTGGAGTAGGTGGTAATACGATAGGGTTTTGAAATTAGTTGTTATGACATAATTCAATGGACATGAGCAAGTGATGAACTTGCCTGAGATTCAAACCACAATAATAATCCAGGTCTTCGGGGTTCGAGGGTCGCGTAGAGAAATCCAATCATCTGGAAAATAGCAAAGTAGTCCCGGTAAGGACTACAGAAAACACTGGCGAGATGATACATGCATAGTAATGAGATGCACCGTGAAATACCCTGTAAAATACCCCAGCTTACAAGTGTAAGCTATGATCGATACGGTAAGTTAATCACACGGGTTTTAAGTGAATGGTTTCATTACTCGTGGTGATGTGGTTATTAGTTATTTTAGACTTACATGTGTTTCACTTTTACTTGTCAAACAATTATTACCATGTTTAAGTAGAAATGTTTATTACTTGATTAGATCACAAAACAATCACACATGGAAAATAATTATTGAATAGATAACATGCATTTTTTTATTTTATGTTCAAAAGTGTAGAGCTAATGACATCAAGTTTATTTGCAAATAAGGAACTAATACAACTAATTCCATCATCACAATACTTTCTAATAACTAGTGATGATAGGTTTAGTAGTTTTGTAGACACGAGGTATTTATTAATAAAGAAAATAATGTTGTGGTAATAGTTTCTGGTTATAATAGAAGATTATAGAATTTCTTTGTATACTTATAAAAAAACAAGTTTAGAGGTTAAATAAAATGTTTTACAATTGGCATATTTGAGTTGGAATTTTTGTTCTCTTTAATTTGGTATATCATTCAATGTTTTCTGAAAATATTTGAATAAATGATTAATTTATTAATTTTAAATGAATTAAATGACTAGGCAAATATTGCACTCATGAAATCTTGGTCAAATGGCTTTGCCAACATCATAGATGAGTTGCATTTGTCATTTTAAGTACTTTGGTATATAACTTGTATTTTTCTGATTTTATGAATTATTTATTATTTTTCTGTATTTTAAATGATTTAATTAATTAAGAAAAATGTTTAATTTTAAACTTTATCAAATTCATTTGAAAATGTCATAATCAAATAGATCTTATTTTTCTGATTAATATGATATATTATTTATATTTTTCTGTTTTATAGAATTAAAGTTATGGAATTAATAGTTTTAATTAATTTCTGCCAGAATTCAAATTGACAGGTGGGTCCCTGTTGTCATATTCGAATTTTTAATCAAAAATGAAAATAAAGAAAAAGGAAAAATTATATGATGTCATGATGATGTCACATGTGACATCACATGAACCCGAATCCCTCAGATGGATTCAAATCCTTCGAATTTGTTGGTTCAAAATGGAATTGAAGTGGATGGGAAGGTAGAGGGCATCAAGGCGAGTTCGTGGGTGGTGGGTAATTGACCGTATGGTCACCGGAGCTACTCCGGCGATCACCGGCGCGGCGTCCGACGGTGGTGCACGGTGGCAATATAGATTTCGCCGCCAATCTTCGAATCGAAAGGCACTACGAGGAGCGTACGCTCACCAGGAGCATGTAGAGCTTGACGGCGCGTCCGGGGAGGGTGTGAATCGACGGCGGCATCGAAATCCGGCCGGCGGCCGTGGTTGAGGAAGATGGCTCGATTCGGTGATTCCTTCCACTCCAGCCCGCGTGCTTTCTCGAGTGGAGAGAGCAGACGACGACGAACTCGATGGTAGACTCGGGGAGGCGCGGGAGCAACCACATCGTCGGCGATGAGTGGAGGTCTCCGGCGGTTTAGGGTTAGGTTTCTGCTCGTTTTTCTTGCAGAGAGAGAGAATGAGCGAGTGAGAGAGGGAGAAGAGAAGATGGTCACGGAGGCCTTCTCCTTCTTATCCTCGACGAGGACGGCCAAGCAGTACGTGGCAGCGGCGGTGCTGCCACGGCGTTGCTTCTCCTCTGCCTTCTGGCAGAGGAAGAAGAAAGGAAAAGAATGCCCAATTTCGATACCCCCCTATAAGTTCTAAATATTACAAAGAGGTCCTTCTGCGTTACAAACTGAGAAGGAATTAATGTTTTTAGGGCCTTTTTGTGAACAGAAAAATTATTAAAAATAAGTTTTGGAATCCTTATCAAATTCTCTAACTCACCATATTTTGTTTTGGTGGATTTGAATCATATTTGTATTTTTTTATTTCGGGTGCTAGATTAAGTGATTTTGTTGTTTTCTCCTCCTTTTATTAATTTAATAGCTTTAAAATTATGATAAAGCATATTTAATAAAAGTACACACTCCAAACTTGTGGATACCAAGGTGGTGTATCATAATTGAAAAATTTTAGGTACAATCCCTTATAGAAAATAGTTTGGTAAAATTACTTGGTATTGTTTCCGTGTATGGAAATGGAACTCACTAAATAAAGAATTGTATCCCATGACACACTAAATTATTTTTATTAGGTAATGAACTTGTTTTATTTTAATAATACTATGTTATTTTCATAGTTACAACTCTTAGCAATTTTGGTTGGCATTTTGCTTAAGTGTGTGTAAGAAAGGTTGCTGATTTTAGTACTTGATCAAGTGGAAAACATATGTGGTTTTGGGATCTTATTTTCTTGTTTTCCACATAGGTTCCAATATGGGTATTATCCCATCTTTTGTTTAAAGCATGTAATTATTTTACATGGTTATGGTTTGATGAATTTTAGTCATCATCTGTTAGTCTTGTGTATGAAAAGGATTTGGAAAACAAGGTATTGAACTTGTTACCATTAACCTCCACATCTCAACACATGTGGATTCAATTGCTGGTTATTAATTCATTCTTGATATATATTTCCATTTAAGATGTTACTATGAGTTCCTCATTTCTGATGGGCTTTATAAGGCATAGAGGTTAAAGATCTTCTAATATTACCTAATGCTTTACTGAATAATTTCTTATATTCCCTTACTAAGGCAGTGTTGCTTCTTGTGGTCTTCTGTTGCTTAAGGTTCTTCTCTCTAGTTGTCACTAGTCTTATCTTATCACCTTTGTCATTTGCAAGGAAGATCATAACTGGGATTCCATATTCAATTATCTTACCCTTGTGGTGAAGGCAACCAATTATTCCAAGCAAAGATTTTATTTAGATGATTATAAAGGAATATAAGTTGGTTTTGTGACATCAAGTTGCACTTATGCATATAAGAAGAATTTGTAAACAAGGTAGCTAGTCTTGCCTCCAAATTACTACTCATATACATTAGGCTGAGATGTACCAGATTATTCAATCTTATGTTTGTTTGTGTATGACATTCAATTGTTTGAGTATACAAAAGTGATCTGTTAACAAGGTAGCTAGTCTTGTTATCAAACTACTTCTATATAACACTAACATTGGAGTATCACACTATTTCCAGAGAGTTAATAAGATCATATCAAGATATAAGAGTTTCCAAGTACTCTTATAGAAGATTAGAGTAGCACTTCAAGCACACTCCAAATAATCTTCTTGGGAATCTTCATGTGATAATTCCTCCTTTCTTCTGAATTGCTTCTCTTGCAGATTGATTTAGAGAAGATTGAGAACAAGATAGAATGGTCCAGACAACATAACAAGATCTAGATTAAGAGTTACTTAATGCTTTTTTATCCTTCCACAAACTTCTTATTTTATTCCCTACAAGATAGGTACTTGTTTATACAGGGTTGGTTTTATTTAGCTTTCAATCCAATTCTTCTAATAGGGGTTATATCTTGTTGTTATTCATTACTTGTATCCAGAGATACTTTAGTTGTTGAATGATGAGTTGAATATAAATGTGGAGTGTTTGTGAAATGATGACTTGATAGTAAATTGATCTACTGGTTCATTGATGTGTTAATGTTTCATATGCTCACTTATATAAGATGTTTTAAAGCAATGAGCATGTGAAAGTTATTGAAGATTAATGACTTATGTCATAGTTGTTATTTGTTCTCCCAGGTGTCATGATCTACTTTATATTCATCACTTTATTAACTTTGTCATTCATAATGCAGATATAGAGATTTGGGAATATCATGTGTGATGATCAAGGTTTAGAAGTAGTTTAAGAAGATTTATTACTTCTTTTAGATACTTCTTTTATGGTTGAGGAGATATGTACATATTCGATAAATATATTATTAATGATAATTAAGTTACTTCCCACTTGTGGGACTTGGGTTAACACTTGTTTGTATCACTTGTGTTCTGTTGAACCTTTGTTATTTACTTGTGAGGGTTCACTTAGTTGTTATGGGATGATTTACAAAGATGTTGTGTAGATTGATTGATAACTTAAGTAGTTCATGTTTTTGAGAGTCTAAAATATTTGTTGATAAGATTATTCCACCAAGCATTACTAACTTGTGGAAGTGTGGTCATTAGTTATGAGATTTGGATACTCACCCCTGTTTGAGTTCTAGATAGGTAGTGAATTATCCCAAGTCACTTATAGACTTGTGGTTAAGGTTGTTAAGAATTTGTGTTAATCACAACCAATGATGGTTTGTGTAATCAAATGATTTGGTTTGTAAAGATACTATGTTATAAAGATCACTCCAAATGTACTCCTGACTAGATGAACTAGACCTATTTCATCATGTCAAGTGAAACTTTGGTCACTTTGATTCGTTTAAACTTTCGCGCCAAAATTTCCCGTACTTTTAGATGCATGCTTTGCAAATGCACATATTAAATTTAGATCCTTATAACTTCCCAAACACTGGGATGTTACACCACGGAACCCCAAGAAAGTGCCCAAGACGATGCCCAAGAAGCCATGGAAGATGGCCAAGAAGAAGACACCGAAGAAGAAGGAGAGAAGAAAGAGGAGGAGGCATGCAGGAAACCCTGCCTCACGGCCGGCGACCTAACAGAGACGGCCGGCCTCCAGCCCGGCCCTGGCCGGCCTCCCTGCGTGCCCAGGCTGGCACCCTGCCCGAGCAGCCCGGCCTCCTCCCCGGGCCAGGCCGGCCTCCCTGCGTCTCCAGGCCGGCCACCAACCCGAGCCGCCCGGCCTCCATCCCGGCCAGGCCGACTTCCCTGCCAGCTCGCAAAAGTGGGTGAAATCCCACCTTTTCACCCCCACCTACCCCCTAGGCTATATAAGGGTACCCCTTGGACCAGATCTAGGTTAGAGATGAATTGAGAACTTTCAGCTTTGCTCTTGTACCCCTCTTGTGAGGCTACTCCTATGGTTGTACCTAGGACCGTATCAAGACTACTCCTATGATCTGTATCTAGGACCGTATCAAGGCTATACTGGGTTACCTATCCTTGCCCCTTGGGGCATCAGTTAGGGACTTTCCAATCTATCTCAACTAATCCTTGATGTTCTATTGGTGTGGTGGACCGGCCACGTGGTGTTGAAGCGGTTTACGATAAGGTGAGTTCGGTTGGATCAATCGTCCCGTAGGCGTCCGTTGCGGCTTAGTTGACCGGAGATTTGGGATCTTTCAGTTCCCGCTACCCCTTGATTTCCCCTCAATTCCCCTCGAATCCTCTCTCGTGTTCATCGTTCGTTCTTCGTGTTCTTGGTCGATTCGTGAAGATCGGGCCACCCTAAAGGTTTACCCCTCCATATCATCTGGTATCCAGAGCTAGATTGACACGAATTCGACCCCCACTATCCCCTTTCCACCCAATTTTTCTTTTACCACCATAAATTTGAAAAATTCACAAAAAATAGCCAAAAAGGGATTTCGACCAATCTGTGGATTTGTTGAGTTTTGCGTGGATTTGATTCGTGGATTTGTTGCTTGAGACCATTCCCTACCTTTCTATTCAGTCACTTTCCTCGAATTTGTCCAAAATTTTCTTAGATTTGGAAGGAATTTCGAAATTGAGCAAAAATCTCAGAAAAATCCTACTCTTCGATTCTTGGACAGATTTTCTAACGTGTTTTCTTTGTCGTTGTTGGTCCAATTTGAGTGATTCAAGTTTCCACAAGAAGCCCACAATATCATCTATGCATCTACACCAACAGATCGACACGACATCGACAACCACCGGCCGCAAGTCCGAGATCACCCACAAGATAGGTATAACTTGCTTCCGTTTGAGCTAACCCATTGTTTGTGTACCTTGTCCATTCGGACTAGCTATTTTACATCGCTTGGCATCGCATTAGTGGCACCGAGAGTGCGTGTTCGCACTTGTGAGAGAATAGTTTCGAGTAGGCATTGGAATTTTGGAATCATCAAAAAGAGAAAATAAAAAAACAGAGAAAAAGAAGCAAAAGATCGATGCCAATTGCTATCACTTGTAGGAACGTGTAGCTTTGTGTTGGAAAAGAGAATAGAGTGACCGGTTGCCACGGTGAGAATCTTGTTGCCTCTTATAGTTTGCGGTTTGAGCTAGCGTCCTCCTTGCGTTTTTGTGGCATTGAGCTTAGTCTTCGATAAGAACATTTCGTCTCCGCTCGTCCATTGGCCGCACTAACCCCATTTATCCCTTGTGTGTGTGTTCCATTTTTGTTTCCTCCACTAGGTTTGGTTCTTTTGCTAACATTTCATTTTGGTTCCTCCCCTTGTTTGACAACAAACTTCTCTTCGGATTTGTTGTTTTTCCTTGCCACTTTTCGCACCCATTTGCCTTCCACATAAAGTGTGTGTGTTGTCGTTTGCGGTTTTATTTCAATCTTTTTGGACTCACTTTGGACATACCGCCCTACACCTTGGCTCGTCTACTAGCCTCAATACGACCAAAAAAGGTAACGTTGGGTAAGTGAGAAATACATTTCTTCATATCACCTTATGTGTTTTTGAGATGGCTAGGGAAGGAGTGTTCACAAGTCCGAGCTCAGAAGATGAAGGAAACCCTTTCTTCAACGACAACGACAACGCCTACCACAACTTCGTCACCCATAACGACCATTTTCAACTCCGCCAACTCGTGAAGGATGGATTGGAGTGCTATGAACATCGACTCCAAGCACAAGAGGCTCAATTGAATGATCAAATGACGCACATCAACATCAACTTGGCCAACCTTGCCAACCGCCGTGGATCATCATCGTCCTCAAGGTATAGACGTTAAAGCCACCACACTCAAGATCATCACCAAGCTCATCGCCATGATCACAACCCCAACATGGAGGATAGTGAACAACCACAACAAGGACCTCAACAACAACCACCACCTCCTTCGGCACAAGCTCCTCGACACCATTGGTATGATGATAGCTCGCCATCACCACCATCTCGACACCGCCAAGGATGTAGTGACCCTCTTCAACATCACCCTCGACGACCGGACCTTCGACAACATCAACACCCACCTCGACAAGATCTTGCTCATGACTATGATCACAATGATTTCGTGGTTGGCGCTTGCCAACATCGGAGGCCACCAAGGCACAATGCGTGTCACCACCACAATGACCGCCAAGAACAAGAGCGTTCTCAACAACCTCGCCAAGAGCAAGAACTCCCTCAACACCATCACCGTGAACATGAGTGTCCTCAGTAACAAGACCGTGCCAATGATGATACTGAACGCCGTGAAGCAATACTCCACCGCCATCACCAACTCCATCCTAATGACCACTGGCATCATCCTCCTCGCCATGACCGCCAACGCCAAGACAATTAGGATGACCCATATGATCTTTCACCTCCTATCTATGACGAAGACCCACATGAGCGACCCCATCGACAACATGAAGACAACAACATGTGTGCCCTTCGCTTCAACGTCCCAAAGTTCAATGGTGAAAATGATCCCGAAGAATATCTTGCTTGGCATCTCAAGGTAGACAAGATCTTCGGCACCCACAACTTTAGTGACAAGAATATAGTTGCTATGGCTTCTTTGGAGTTTGAAGGTTGTGCACTCCTATGGTGGAATCGTCTCCAAGCGGAAAGATTTCGGAACCAGATTGAACCTATTGCCACTTGGACCGAGATGAAGCAATTCATGAATGCTCGCTTTGTTCCTCCACACTACAAGCATTACCTCTTCAAGAAGCTTCAAGAGCTTAGACAAGGTTTGAACTCGGCTGATGAGTACTACAAGGAAATGGAGACCGCTTTGATAAGAGCGCATGTGATGGAATCTCAAGAGAAAACAATGGACCGCTTCCTCAATGGCCTCAACTATCCCATAAGGAAGATTGTCGAGTATCAACCATATGACAACATCGTTTCTCTTGTCCATCAAGCTCTCAAAGCCGAACGCCAAATTACGGAAGACCTCAAGTACAACAAGCAAAAGGCTTACTTTGCATCAAGGCCCTCTTCTTCATCTCCAATGACAGAAGTGGTAACCCCGACAAACACCAAGAGTACTTCTAGAGATCCTAATGTTACCAACAAGTCTCCGCAGCCGTTCAAGAAACAAGTGCCTTCTACCACCACCTCTAATGCTCCTAAAGTCAAATTGAGCACAATTACGTGTTTCAAATGTGGTGGAAGTGGACACAAGTCTTTCGAGTGTTCAAACAAGATGATCATGATTGTCAACCAAGATGGTGAACGCGATCCAATGAGTGAAAGAGAATACTATGCCTTGCACCAAGTTGCTCTAAATTCCTTGGACGTACCCAATGATGATGAAGAAAGCGTCTATTGCAATGAGGACAATAATCCATCTCTAGTGGTGACAAGAGTCCTTACTACTTCTCCTCAAAATGAGCATGACCAACGTTGCAATCTCTTCTAAACTCGTGCCGGCATCAATGGAAAATCTATCAAGGTTATCATCGATGGCGGTAGTTGCCACAATTTGGCTAGCAAAGAGCTTTGCGACAAACTCCACCTGACTTACAAGCAACACCCTCATCCCTACCATGTCCAATGACTTAGTGACTCCGGAACCTTCAAGATTCAACACATGGTCTCCGTGCACTTCAAGATTGGCCCTTATGAAGACACGGTTGAGTGTGACGTTGTGCCTATGACCGTGTGTCATCTTCTTCTTATACGACCTTGGCAATATGACAAGAGTTCTATTCATGATGGGAGTACCAACCACTATAGCTTCAAGTGGAATAACAAGACATTTGTGCTCCGCCCCATGTCTCCTAGCCAAGTGATCGCCGACAACAGCAAGACCCTTGCACGTAAACAAGAAGAGCTCAAATCTTGTGAGATGAGTGGTGAGAGAGTGATCCACCTCAAAGAGAGTGAGAGCCACAAGCCAAATATGAGTGGAAAAAGTTCGAGTGCTCCCAAAGGCCTTGCCTTACTTGCCGCCAAAAGAGAGATGCGAGAGTTACGATATGACCCATCCATCCTTCACTTTGTCCTTGTGTGCAAAGAAGACGCACTTGAAACTAACGCCATAACAAGCTTTCCTCCATCCTTGTTACCATTGTTGTAGGAATTTGAAGACGTGTTTCCCAACGAACTACCACCGGGTCTACCTCCCCTACGTGGCATCGAGCACCGCATTGACCTTATTCCGGGTGCCCCACTTCCGAACCGTGCTCCCTACTGCACCAACCCCGAGGGGACTAAGGAGATCGAGCGGGAAATACAAGAATTACTTGACAAAGGTTTCATTCGCGAATCTCTTAGCCCCTATGTTGTCCCGGTTATCCTTGTCTCTAAGCAATATGATACTTCTCGCATGTGCATGGATTGTTGCGCTATCAATGCTATCACCATTAGATATAGACATCCCATCCCTACTTCCGTGTTCTCGATGATATGCTTGATGAATTAATTGGTGCTACTATCTTTTCCAAAATTGATCTTAAAAGTGGATATCACCAAATTCGCATGATCATAGGTGATGAATGGAAAACACCTTTTAAAACAAAACTTGGTTTGTATGAATGGCTTGTCATGCCCTTTGGTCTTTCGAATGCTCCTTCAACTTTTATGCGTCTTATGAATGAAGTCTTGCGCCCTTTCATTGGAAAATTTGTCGTGGTTTACTTTGACGACATACTCATTTATAGCAAATCTTTGGAGGATCACCTTGATCATATTTGTCAAGTATTGTTGGCCCTTTGCAAAGCAAAACTTTTTGCCAATCTTTCCAAATGCAATTTTGCACCAACAAGCTTGTTTTCTTAGGATTTGTGATTTCTTCAAATGGAATGGAAGTCAACAAAAAGAAAGTAGAGGCAATTAGAAATTGGCCTAACCCTACTTCCATGGGTGAGATAAGGCGTTTTCATGGCCTTGCCGGTTTCTATCGTCGTTTCGTGAATGATTTTTCCACAATTGCCTGCCCTTTAAACGAACTTACAAAGAAAAATGTACCTTTTGTTTGGGGCAATGCACAACAAAAATCTTTTGACACCCTCAAGAAATGTTTGACTGAAGCTCCTTTACTTGTCTTGCTACATTTTGAGAAAACCTTTGAGATCGAATGTGATGCTAGTGGAATAGGCATTGGTGGCGTTCTTATGCAAAATGGATGTCCCGTTGCTTATCACAGTGAGAAATTAGATGGTGCTAGACTCAATTACCCAATATATGACAAGGAACTATTTGCTTTTGGTTAGAGTCTTGGAAGTTTGACAACATTACCTTTGGCCTAAAGAATTTGTCATTCATTCCGATCATGAATCCTTGAAATATTTGAAAAGTCAAGCTAATTTGAACACGAGACGTGCTAAATGGGTAGGATTCATAGAATCTTTTCCTTATGTCATTAAGTACAAGAAAGGTAAAGAGAATGTGTAGCGGATGCTTTGTCTAGAAAAGAGTGTTTTCTTACCCGCCTTGACATCAATGTGATTGGTTTGGATGAGATCAAAGACTTATACTCTTCGGATGTTTTCTTTGGACTAATTTTTGAGAAATGCTTTCCCAATCGAGGTTTTGATGACTTCTATCTTCACAAAGGTTTCTTGTTTAAGGCTAACAAATTGTGTATTCCCGAGTCATCTCTTCGTTTGTTGTTATTGAAGGAATCACATGAATGAAGTCTCATGGGACACTTTGGCCGAGACAAGACCTATTCTCTCCAACCACTACTATTGGCCTAAGATGAGGCATAAAGTTGAAAGACTCGTCAAGCGTTGTCCTACATGTCTCCGAGTTAAGTCTACTTCCAACTCTCATGGTCTTTACTTGCCATTACCTACACCACATGCACCTTGGAGTGACATTAGCATGGACTTTGTGTTAGGACTCCCACGCACTAAAACAAACATGTACTCAATCTTTGTCATTGTTGATCGTTTCTGTAAGATGGCACATTTCATTCCATGCAATCGAACGGACGATGCTTCACATGTTGCAACCTTGTTTTTCAGGGAAAATGTGTGTCTACATGGTGTTCCCACGTCAATTGTGTCGGATCGAGATGTCAAGTTTGCATCATACTTTTGGAAGACTTTGATGTCCAAGCTCAGCATCAAGCTACTATTCTCCACCGCATGCCACCCACAAGCGGATGGCCAAACCAAAGTGGTGAGTCACACACTCTCTTCACTCCTACGGGCATTGATCAAGCCCAACCTCAAGAATTGGGAGGAATGCATCCCACATGCCGAGTTATCCTACAATCGAGAGCTACACCAAGCTACTAAGAGAAGCCCCTTCGAGATCGTCTACGGCTTCAACCCCAACACCGCTCTCGACATCCTACCATTGCCTCTACGCGAGCAGGCAAACACGTACATTGACAAGCGCACCGACTACATCAAGAAGCTCCATGAATCCACAAGAGCTACACTCGAGAAGCATTCCGAGAACCGCGTCTTTATCATGAACAAGAACAAGAAGGCCATGGTGTTCCAAGAAGGTGACCTCGTTTGGCTCCACTTGCGCAAGGACCATTTCCCACAAGAGCCTAACTCCAAGCTCAAGCCAAGAGGCGACGAGCCTTTCAAGATCATCAAGCACATCAACAACAACGCGTACAAGCTCGACTTACCGCAATCCAAATACCTCATCCACAACTCCTTCAACATCAAGGATCTCTCTCCCTTCCATGGGTACCCAAGTGACGAGGAAGATCACGAGTCGAGGTCGACTCTTTTTTCAAGGGGGGGGGGGGGGTTGGGGAGATGATGCAACACACTCTATTCCACCAAGCCCATCACCAAGTGGACCAATGATAAGATCACGAGCTAAGTCAATACATGATAAGGTGAACTCAATCCTATCTCTCTATGCCTTCAATGACTTGGTGAATGGTGCGCTACCTCATGGATCCATCCTTTGCATGCTCAGGTTAGACCCCACCAAGGAACCCCAATAACGTGCCCAAGACGATGCCCAAGAAGCCATGGAAGATGGCCAAGAAGAAGACACCGAAGAAGAAGGAGAGAAGAAAGAGGAGGAGGGGTGCAGGAAACCCGGCCTCCAGCCCGGCCATGCCGGCCTCCAGGACGGCGACCTAACAGAGAGGACCAGCCTCCAGCCCAGCCCAGGCCGGCCTTCTTGCGCGCCCAGGCCGGCACCCTGCCCGAGCAGCCCGGCCTCCCTACGTCTCCAGGCCGGCCACCAACCCGAGCCGCCCGGCCTCCAGTCCGGCCACGCCGGCTTCCCTGCCAGCTAGCAAAAGTGGGTGAAATCCCACCTTTTCACCCCCACCTACCCCCTAGGCTGTATAAGGGTACCCCTTGGACCAGATCTAGGTTAGAGATGAATTGAGAACTTTCATCTTTGCTCTTGTACCCCTCTTGTGAGGCTACTCCTATGGTTGTACCTAGGACCGTATCAAGACTACTCCTATGATATGTATCTAGGACCGTATCAAGGCTACACTGGGTTACCTATCCTTGCCCCTTGGGCATCAGTTAGGGACTTTCCAATATATCTCAACTAATCCTTGAGGTTCTATTGGCCCGGTGGACCGGCCACGTGGTGTTGAAGCGGTTTTCGATAAGGTGAGTTCGGTTGGATCGATCGTCCCGTAGGCGGCCGTTGCGGCTTAGTTGATGAAAGATTCGGGATCTTTCAGTTCCCGCTAGTTATCATGTTTATTTTCCCTCGATTCCCCTCGATTTCCCCTCGATACACCTCTCGTGTTCATCGTTCGTTCTTCGTGTTCTTGGTCGATTCGTGAAGACCGGGCCACCCTAGAGGTTTACCCCACCATATCAAACTCTGTCCGTGGGGCCCGCTGGCACAGCGGCTACACCCAGCCCAACAGGTTGGCACTACCGTGGGCCCGCTGACATAGCGGCAGCCCCCACGATAGGCTCCGTCCTCGTCGAACTTGCCTGCCCAACGGGAGAACTCCCCTGGATAGCACATGCACTCGCTCCTCGGGGCCCATCCATAGGACGGTAGCACCCTCCTCCTGATGCGTATTGTCGCCACGCGTCAAACTCACTGCAAAAGCAGTTTCTTTTGACCGAGCGAGAGCAACACGCGGCCCCACAACGACCGGATCAACCTCGGGATCCACCAACAGGCAGCTTTGTCGCCTGGCTGAGGGAAAAGCGGGCGGGCGCGTAACGGGCGGAGGCCGCGTTTGAACCTCCCGCGCAGTCAAAGCGTCTCCTGGGCATGATGCCAACAGATAGGTTTCAGCTCCCCATGTACTCCTAATCTTCCTCTAGCAAATAGGCCAGCGTAGCAAACGGAAACCGAACACCTTCCTATGGAAGAGACCCGAGACCTTCCAAACTCTAATATATTCTCACCATATATCTAATCTATTTGGACCGATGTGCGCTCGATGTTGAAGACCACATTGTTTGGGTGCCGCCATTGGTACAGAAAAAACAAGGGTGCCTGCTTCTACCCCGTTTACCCGCACCCAAAACTGGTTGACAAAATCATTAGGAGTTGTCTTCTCGTGTCCAATTCGGCTTGCCCCAGAATATGACAATGTGAACTGAAGAGGGCATACTGTAACATCCCACTTTTGCTACATTAGGGTGTTGTGGTGTTGTGTTCATCTCATACATGCATGAAAATTTTCATCCAATTTTTAAAATTGAATTTTAATAAAAAATGCCCAAAAATCACTTAAAGTGAGCAGCACAAATTTTATTTCAAAACATTTTCAAATTTGGAAAACAAAAATGTGGTGACATTGGAAATTTAGTGAGGATTCTAAAAAGTATTTTTGCTAAATTTTTTGTTCACAAAAGGCCATCAAAACAGTGATTTCTGTCGGGTTTTAAAATAGAAAAGGACTTCTCTGCAGTTTCTAGTTTTCCCGGGGTTTTTCATAAAAATCCCGTTTTAACCTCTTCTTCCTCCTTCTGCCAGAAGGCGAGCTGCTCGCCGACGGCGCTGTGTGCCACCTCCTGCTTCTCCGCGCGGATAAGAAGGTTGAGGAAGTCTGGACGCCGCCTGGATCGACGCCTCCTCGCGGAATCCCCCCGAGTTCTCTCCCTCTCTCTAAACCTAACCCTAACCCTAACCGGAGCAGCCGCCGCTCGCCGTCGCTATTCCGGCCACCCCCGCGGCCTCCTCTGGTCACCGTCGTCTTCGTCACCTCCTTCTACACCTCCCAGCCAACGAGAGAAAGCTAGGGAGCTGTAGCTCGCCGGAATTTTGGCGCCGTTCACCTCCACGGCCGCCGCCATTTCATGGATGTCGGCGTCGATTGCCGCCGCGCCTTTCTCCGATGACCCCCTCACCGCATTCCTGGTAATCCCCTGAGCACACCCATGCCCTCCGTTGTGCTTATCGCGCACTGTACAGCCGTGTCGCCAAAGACCCGAGAGCCGCCTCCGTCTGTAGCTCGCCGGCGAGATTCCGGCGACCCTTCTCGGGCGGTGCCGCCACCCTTTTTCTCACATTCATCCATGCTACGTCGGTGTGCCCTCGGATGCGAGAATCGCGCGCCCGATCAAGCGATTGATCAGAGGCAGAGCTGCTGCGAGCTCTGCTGACGCGAGCGTGATGTCAGCATGACGTCACGAGGGTCCGAGCTGTCAGCCTATTCTGTTATTTCTTTTAAATGAATTTATACTGACACGTGGGCCCACCCCCTTTAATAATTACAGAAAATGGTTTAATTTTGTAAATTCAATAACTTCTAATTGGCATTTCAGAAAAATAAAAGAAAAATATGGGTTTGATCAGAAAAATAAACTCTATCCAAATATGTAATTTTCATACATGTTTGACAACCTTTATTTTTGGAGATTATTATTGTTTAATTCATTTAAATTAGAGAAAATAAGATTTTATTCAATAAAATCAGAAAATTAAAAGTTATATACCAAAATGCTCAAAATGATAAATGCAATCCATTTATGATGTTTTCAAAACTATTTGAGCAATTAAAGTTGTACTTACTTCCATAATCGCCCGGAACCCCTTCCGAGGTTCATTTCAAGGCTAATTTCAACATAGTTGCATATTTTCCATCCGAACCCTAGCAACCCATCGAACATGTTTAGGGATTTATCTCAGTGCATTAACTTGTTCATGCATACATATTGCGCATTGCATGGTTGCCATGCTTTGATTGTTGTTTCTCTTGTTTCGGTGTTTGCCCCCCCCCGGTAGAACGTGACTCCGAAGAGAAGGCCAAAAAATCCAATGGCGAATACTTGATCTTAAACGACAAGTCAAGCACTTATTCCTGAAGCCTTTATCTGGTTTTATTGAAGCAAGGCAAGCATAACCTCTTATCTGCTCATATATGGTTTCAAAGTGTTTTGAATCTCGTACTTTGCATTCGGTTCCAAACTATTGATGTCAGTAGATAGAGTTATCCTATATACTGCATAGCCTACATAACCTGATCCACTGCACCTAGCAGCTATATGTTTGTTTGTGCGCGCTTCGCTAAACCCTGTGAGTCTTGCTTAGCCATTCCTAGTTGTGATTTGATCCATCCGGTTGATGAATCTGGTTAATGCGTGAATCTACTATGTTAGGTTGTTGTGATTTGAATTATCTTTGATAACTTGACTAATCACGGCATGGATGTGAGGCCACAATGGGTTGTGGCGTTTTTTCCTGTTCATGCCCCTAGGAGCGAGTTCTCGCCTTCGAACCAAGACTGAGCGTACAGCCACACGTGGGCCAATGAACCCCGCCCGGCTAACTAACTTGTTTAACCTTATCCATGAGCCACGTAGTTTGAGCTTTCCATCTGCGTGTGTGTCGGAAAATGTTTTGGAGAAAATTAGGTCATGACCGGGATAAGTGATGGACGTACACGGATCTTGATCCCGACTCACAGAACAGGTGCCGTCAGGAGGTGGCCAACTCCTTGTTAACGGGTTGGCCCTGTTTGGGTTGACTCATAGATATGGTTCGATAAGGTAAAGGCCGGGAATCGACCACCCTCTGTCGGCACTTCCCGGGCTAGTGCTAACCTAGTGGCACTAAGAGTCCGTTGGTACGTGTGGGTAAAGTTGTACACCCCTGCAGGGTTAAACCTTTTCGAAAATCCGTGTCTGCGGTTAAAGACGACTTGGTGACGGATTCTGTGATCATAGATAACTTGAACGGAATGACTAAAACTTGTTGATAACGAATGAAGGATGCCTCCTCGGAGATGCCGAGAGGGGTTACCTTGTAGCATGAGGTAGTGGAAGAACTGGAGGTGGTGACCTTTGAAGCACGAGGTACTGAAATGTTTTGGTGGATTAAAAGATGATGACATCAGTAGTTGAGTAGCTTTTTCATCTGTTTTCAAAATACTCCATGAGACGTGCTATTCCTTCCTCAACTTGGAAAACAAAGATGGCTTTACGCAAAATAACCTTCATAACTCTTCCTGAATGAAGTAGATATATAATAGGTTAACTAAGTCTTGTTGAGTACCTCCCGTACTCAGGTTTGCTTAATTTCGGTTTAGGTGAAGATCTCACATCGGTGGTGATTCAACATGGACATCGACGAGTAGTTCGGGGTTCCCAGGTAGCAGCCTGGAATCTAGGGCTGGGACTTCGCCTTATGATGCGGCCTCTTAGGCCTTTTTGGTTCTTGTTGATTAGCAACATAACTTGCCTTCCGTTGTCTGATGTAATGTTGGGTCGTGTGACCTCTGTTTGTAAAGCTATACTCTAGTAATACTTGTTTGATACAACTTCCATGTCTAGAGTACTGCTTTGATCGGTTGTTGGTTTCGAGCTCATTGTTATACAGTTTTGGCTATGCCTGCATAGTTGTCGCAGTCGAGGGGTTGTGGAGCCGATGATCCATTTCCGAGCACGCATGCCGATGTGATTTGTCCTGGGGATTTGTAACCCCAGTAACTCTCGATTGTTGTTGCACTTTCTGGACACATAGCATCTCTGTATAGCTTTGCTCCCGTTCCTTCAGTTTCATACGATTGGTGGACGCTTTGATATTCATAGTTGGTAATTACTAGCATGGACACAAGGAGTAGTAGTACCGTGGTGATCTGGCCTGCGTGTCGATGAATCCGGTCTGCCTGCCGTTGTTTGTTGCGGCCGGGTCTGGTAACCCTGAAGCCCTTGTGGGTCCATGACTAGGAGCCCATAACAGTATGTATATCTTGAGGTCCGGGGTCGTCACACATACTATTGAAGTCTGGCATACTAGGAAGACCTATGCTATGTAAGAATAAGTTTAACGCAGTGCCAATAAATTATTTGTATTTTATTTTAGCCAGATTACGTTGTGGACCACTTAGGATCCGAGTCAGAGTTGGAGTCCAACTTCGTAGGGTCGGTATTCCTATCCCCTTTGTCCTATAGAAACAAAGTGGTGCGGCCAGAATAGGGAGGTCAAACATTATGTAGAAATTGGTATTCTAACATGCGTACCATCCCTCTGGGATTGGCGTATCATGAAGGCATTTCAGACATTGCCAGTTATCCAGTATATTGTGTTTGCATTAAGGTGTATGTATATCAAGTATTGTCGTGCTTTGGTGTGGGGCTTGTTGTTCGTTGTGAAGTTGCTCGATGGATTCATCTATTATGCGTGAGGTTCGTCTACACTGATGGGTTGTTCGCAGGATTGGTGTTCCCCATCTTAAGGCAATATTTTACCGCTCACATGATTGGGAGAACCACCTTGAACACATCTCTCAATTCTTGTTGGCTTTTTGCAAAGAATTTTTTTTACAAATCTTTCTGAATGTAATTTTTTGTACCAACAAACTTGTTTCCTTGAGTTTTGTGTTTTTTAAATGGAATTGAAATAGATGAGAAGAAAGTTGGGCCAATTATAAATTAGCCTAACCCTCCTTCCGTGGGTGAAACAAGGCGTTTCCATGGCCATGCCGGTTTCTATAGCTGTTTTGTGAAAGATTTCTCTACCATTGCTTCCCCTTTAAATAAGCTTACAAAGAAGAATGTATCGTTTGTTTGGGTCAATGCAGAACCAAAAGCATTTGATATTCTCAAAAAGTGTTTAACCAAACCTCCTTTACTTGTTTTACCAGATATTGAAAAGACATTTGAAATTGAGTGCGATGCTAGTGGAATTGCCATCGGAGCATTGTTATGAAAAATGGACGTCTCGTGGCCTACCATAGTGATAAATTAGATGGTGCTAGATTGAACTATCTCATTTATTATAAAAAGCTTTTCGCTTTGGTTCAAGTTTTGGAAGTTTGACAACACTATCTTTGGTCTAAAGAATTTGTAATTCATTCCGATAATGAACCGTTAAAATATTTAAAGAGTCAAGCTAATTTAAATGAAAGACATGCTAAGTGGGTTGAATTTATTGAATCTTTCCCTTATGTCATCAAATACAAAAAGGGCAAAGAAAATGTTGTTGCGGCTGCATTTCCCTCCGGGAATGCCTTCTTAACGTCTTGAGATAAATGTGATTGGTCTAGATAAGATAAATGACCTGCAATCTTCGGATGTTTTCTTTGGTCCTATTTTTGAAAAGTGTTTGCCAAATAGAGGATATGAAGATTTCTATTTGCATCAAGAATACTTGTTTAAAGCTAACAAATTGTGTGTTCATGAGTCCTCTCTTCACTTGTTGTTATTGAATGAATCACATGAAGGAGGCCTCATGGAACACTTTGGAAAAGACAAGACGTACGCCATGCTCTCAACCAACTATTATTGGCCTAAAATGTGGCGCCAAGTGCACTGCCTCGTCAAGCGATGTCCAACATGTCTCCTAACTAAGCCCACTTCCAAATCTCATGGTCTTTATACTCCATTTACTATACCAAACCTCGCTTGGAATGATATTAGCATGGATTTCGTGTTAGGACTGCCATGCACCAAAACACACATGGACTCAATATTTGTCGTTGTTGATCGTTTCTCAAAGATGGCACATTTCATGTCATGCAATAGAACAGACGATGCTTCACATACTGTAATTTGTTTTTGTGGGAAAGTGTTCATCTTCATGGGTGCCCAAGAAAATTGTGTCGCATCGAGATGTCAAGTTCCCATCCTACTTTTGGAAGACATTGATGGCCAAGTTTGGAGTGAAGATACTCTTCTCCACCGCCTATCACCAGCAAACCGATGGCCAAACCGAAGTGGTGAATCGACCACTATCTTCACTTCTTTGAGCATTGATTAAAGCCAACCTAAAGAACTGGGAAGAGTGCATCCCTCACGCCGAGTTCGCCTACAATCGAGCACTTCATCAAGCCACAAAGAGAATCCCTTTTGAGATCGTCTATGTCTTCAATCCCAATACCGTTCTTGACATTCTACTATTGCCTCTATGGGATCAAGTAAACATGGACCTCGACAAGCGCACATACTACATCACGAGCATCAAGACGCAAAGATGAACAAGAACAAGAAACCCATGGTGTTCCAAGAAGGTGACCTCGTTTGGCTCCACTTCCACAAAGACCGCTTTCCACAAGAACACAACTCCAAGATAAAGCCACGAGGTGACGATCCTTTCAAGATTATCAAGCAGATCAACAACAATGCATACAAACTCGACATGCCTCAATCCAAGTACCTTGTGCACAATGTTCTGAATGTCAAGGATCTCTCTCCCTTCGATGGATATCTAAGTGATGAGGATGGTCACGAGTCATGGACGACTCTTTTCAAAGGGGAGGGGGAGAGATGTCGCAGTGCGACCTATTACACCAAGCCCATCTACAACACCAAATGGACCTATAACGAGAGCACACACAAAGTCTATGCAATAAAAGGCGACTTCACTCTTATCTCCCTATGAATTTGATGACTTGGTGAATGGTGCGCTGCCTCATAGAAAGAACCTATGTGTGTTCAGGTACGATCCCCCATTGGAGCCCCAAGATGGCGCCCAAGAAGCTCGAGAACATGGCCAAGAGGATGTACGTGAAGAAGATGAAGAAGACTCATGAGAAGGTCTCTAGCAAACCCGGCCAGGCCGAGCTCAGGCCGGGTCCGTAGGCCACCTACCCGGCCTCCTCCACTACCAGCCTGGCCTCCCTACGCGCTTAGGCCAGGGCGCTTCGCCACCAGCCTGGCCTAGGACGACTTTCCTGCGCCTTAGGCCGGCCGGCTTGGCCACCAGCCCGGCGTAGGTCGGCCTTCCTGCGTCCCTCCAGGCTGGACGGGTGAGCCACCTGCCCAGCCTAGGCCGGCTCCAGCCCGGCCAGGCCGGCCTCCCTGCGAGGAGAATGAGGAATATTTCCTTGTAAATCCTACCTACACCCTCTTTTACCCCAAGAATATTAATAGAACCCCTTGGCTTTAGATCTAGGTTAGAGATGATTTGAGACTTGAACTTGGCTCCTTATGTTCCTCTTTAGAGGCTACTTCTAGTGTGCATCTAGAACCATATAAGGCTACTCTATCTTACCTCGTAATTTGGATCGAATCAAGGCTACATCGGGTTTGCTATCCTTTCCGCTTGGGATTCAGGTAGTGAATTCCCAATCTACCTCAAATAACCTTTGAGGTTCTATGGGTACGATGGACCATCCGTGGGTGTTGAATAGGTTTTTGACAAGGTGTGTTCGAAGCGATTGATTGTTCTGTATGCGGCCATCGCGGATTAGTTGACAAGAGATCGAATCCTTCAGTTCGCGATATTTATCGGTTACCGTGTTTTCCCCCCTTCGATCTCCCTCGTGTTCTTCCTCGTGTTTCTCCTCGTGTTCTCCGTTCTTCCCCTCGCGTTGTTCATCAATTCATGAGATCGGGCCACTCCTCGTGGTTTACTCCACATCATCTGGTATCAGCAGCTGAGTTGCCATGAATTTGACTCCTCAATCCACCTTTTCCACCATTTTTTTTCTCTCCCATACCTAATTTCAAAAATCCTCACAAAAGTAGCCCCCAAAAGGATTTTGACCGATCTCTTGATTTGTTGAGTTTTTCGTACATTTGATCCGTGAATGTATTGCTTAAGGTCATTTTCCATCCTTCTATTTAGCCACTTTCCCCAAATTTGTCCACGAATTTGCAAGATATGATAAGGAATTTTCGGATTTTCCGCGTTCTTCACGCGTAGGAAATCGGGCCTAGGACCCAGGCCGGCCTCTAGACAGTTTTTGTGTCTTCGATTTCTGGACAGATTTTGTAACTTGTTTTTCTTTACCGTTGTTGGGCCAATTTGAGTGATTCAAATTTCGTCGCGAAGCCCTCTACGACATCTACAACACCGCATCGGCAGATCAACACGATATCGAAAACCCCCGGCCACAAGTCTGCGATCATCAATCACTAGGTATAACTTGCTTCCGCTTGAACTAACCCCCTCTCTTTGTGTAAATTGCCCATTCGGACCAGCTCTTTTCTATTGCTTGGCATTGCACTAGTGGCACCGAGAGTGCGTGTTTGGCACTTGTGAGAGTGTAGTTTCGAGTATGCTTGGAATTTGGAAAATAAAAGAAAAGAAAAGCGAAAAGATCAACAAAAAAAAGAAGAAGAAACATCGATGCCAAGTGCTATCCATTGTTGGACCGATTAGCTTCGCGAGCAAACTAGAAAGAGTGACCGGTTTCCCATTGGTGCAAATCTAGTTGCCATTTCAAAATTTGTAATTTGAGCTAGCATCCTCATAGTGTTGGTGTGGAATTGTGCATAGTATTTATGAACATTTCATCTGCGCTAGTCCATTGGTCACACCAACCCCACTCATCATTTGTATGTGTGTGTGTGATCCTTTGTTTCCTCCTATTGTGAATTTGGTTCTTTCGTAACTTTTCATTGTGGTTCGTTTGTACCTTTAACAACAAACTTTTTGTTGGATTTGGTTGATTTTCTTGCCACTTTTCCTAACCCATTTGAGCACCTCATAAAGTGTGAGTGTGTTGTCGTTTTTGGTTTTCTTTCGATCTTTTCAAGGTCACTCATGAAATTCCCTACACTGTGGAAATCCACTTGCTTCAATACGACCAAGAAAGGTAAAGTTGGGTAAGTGAGATACCTTTCACACCATCATATTGGTATCACTTGTGCGTCTTTGAGATGGCTAGGGAAGTAGCATTTACAAGTGCGAGATCGGATGATGATGGAAAATCCTTCTCTAACAACAACCACCACAATTTTGTCACCCATCATGAGCATGTGCAATTCCGCCAAATTGTGCGTGATGGGTTGGAGCGCTATGAGCGTCACCTACAAGAATAAGATACAAGATTCAATGATCAAATGGCATATATCAACATTAACTTGGAAAATCTTGCTAACCGCCATCGATCATCTTCATCTTCACATTGCACAAGGAGTTCATCACAGTCAAGTCGACCACATGAGCAACCGCATGCTCCTCATCAAGATCATCGTCATGATCGACATCCTCACATGGAAGATGGTGGACTTCACCATCAAGAACATGAACTCCCACCATCACCACAAGTATATCGCTGCAATTGGTTTGAGGATATTTCATCTCCTTCACCACCTCCTCGACATCGACAAGGACATGATGAACAAGCTCAACCTCCTCCTAGAAGACAAGATCTTCGACACCATCATCCACCACCTCCTCTAAGCTCCGCAAATTATGGTGAACATGACTACGTGGAAGGTGCTCGACCACATAGGAGATATCCAAGGCACCAACATCGACACCATCCACCACAAGATCACGAAGCACAAGAAAATGTGGGTCGCCACCACAATGACCGCAATGATCAAGAACATCCACAACAAGATAATGAGGCTCAAGCAAATGCGCGTCACCACCATAATGACCACCATGCGCAAGAACACCCTCAATATCATCATATTGGTCAAGAAGATAGTGAGCATCGTGAAGCTAGACTACATCATCAACGTCCTAATCCTAATGATAACCGACGCAACCCTCCTCATGATCGTCAAGGTCATCAAGAACATGTTCGACATGAAGCTCAACATGACCTACCACCTACCTTCTATGATATGAACACCCTAACGAGCGCCCCAATCGACAAAGTGAAGAGAACAACTTGAGCGCCATTCGATTCCAGGTCCCTAAATTTCTTGGTGAAGACGATCCGGAAGCTTTCCTCTCTTGGGCTCTCAAAGTCGACAAGATCTTCCGCATCCACAACTATAGTGATGAGAAAATGGTTGCGATGGCTTCTCTTGAATTTGATGGATACACCCTCTTGTGGTGGGATCAACTACAAGTTTCAAGGATAGAGAACCGGATGACTCCAATGAACACTTGGAATCAAATGCGAGAATTCATGCACGCTCGATTTGTCCATCCTCACTATGAGCGATACCTCTTCAAGAAACTACAAGATCTTAAGCAAGGAATGAGAACGGTTGACGAATACATCAACGAAATGGATATCTCTAGGATGTGAGCACATGTGATCGAGTCTGAAGAGCAAACAATGGCCCGCTTCCTCAATGTCCTAAATTACCCCACCAAGAGAATTGTGGTGTTTGAACCATATGACACTGTTTTTGGCCTTGTCCATCAAGCCCTCAAGGTCGAACGCCAAATAAATGATGACTAGAAGTACTCGAAGCAAAAGGCATTCTTCGCTTATAAGTCTGCTTCGTTGCCTCCAGTGGCACAAGCATCTACAACAAGTCTACTGACCCATGTATATTGCCTTCCTGACAACTCAAGCTCTTTCAAGTCCAAACTCTCTATTAATGACATTAAAGATGAAATGCCATCACAGGTTCAAATTATCGTTGTTCTTCTCATGTGGACGTTTTATGATATTAAAATCTCCACAAACCAACATAGGTAGTGACTCTCCATCATAGATACACACCAATTCAGCTAAAAATTCAGATTTCTTGTCATCTTGAGCATCCCCATAGACAAAAACTAGTGCCCAAAGAAAACCATCGTCCTTTGATCGCACATGAAATTTAGCTGAATAATCACCTGCAATGACTGTCTGCATAGTCGAACTTGTAGCGTTGAAACCCACTAGAATTCCCCTGGCCTACCCTGTGGCGGTAAACAATACCAAGTAAAGTTTAACCCCCCAGCCAGATGAGTAAGAATAACTTTATCAAAATTAGACCGCCCTGTTTCTAAAATGGCTACAAAGTCCAACCTATTCTCCCTTACCGTTTCATTAACCGCCAAATGCTTAGCAGGATCCCCAAACCCGTCACTATTCCAAAATACACCTTTCATTTCACTTTCTATTCAGCTTCTTAATCCTAGCACTTCTACTAAGTTTCGATTTATCCCCCTTCTTAATGTGGCATGATCAAGTAACTTTCACTCCAATTGAAAAGCGATCCAAATGATCCCCCAATTCCTCCTCAGTGTCATTAGTATAGTTCTGACATAAATTAGATGCCTTTCTGAAAACCAAACTATTTGATTCAACACAATTATCAGTTGCAAGATTATTATTGTAAAAAGGAATGTGACGAGTGGTTTCCAAACTCTTAAGACCATCAACAACCAAGTCTACTTGTGACGGAGATTCTCCCAAAGAAACTCCTAATCTAGACACCCGTTGAACAATTGATCTATTCGAAAGATATGCAAAAGATAAACCTGGGTTTGGAATTATACCTACAATCTTGTCATCTTGAAGCGCAACACACATGGAGGCCTTCTCCAGAATCGGCGTGTCATAGTCAAGTTGAGCCTGGATATGCGCACTATAGCGCTTCCCCTCGAATTCCGGGTCTTGTATGCCTCCATAAGATATTATTGCTGCCTTCAAATGAGTTGCATTGTCCTTGTCGCTGCTACCTCCTCGCCACACTGCATGCTTCCAGCCAGCACCGGAGCTTCCTTTCCTAGGCCCTCCACAACAGAAGGAACAACCGCATCCCCATCTCTAATCTGGCCAGCAAGTGCACCATCTCTGAACTCGAGTGTGTGTGCAAAGTCTCCACCAGTAGATAGTGACAGAGGTCCTCGTGACTATGAAGACGATGATAGTTGTCTTTTTCTCAACGCACGGGCAGCAGGTAACATCACCGGAACGCATGGAGACAACTCGCCTTCCTCCTTACCCTCCATCTCTCCTTGGTGTACTTGATCGACACGATCCACTTTTAGCTTCAGCATGGATGCCTCCCCTTCTGCTCCCAAAGCGTCAACAAAAGTCAACAAATCGGAGCCCAGAGTCATGATTGAAGTTTTCACGGTTGCGGCAGAAAGGCTACCAGAAACCTGTTCCGGTGGCAGCAATTTGCGCCTTTCTGTGCCGGGCAAGATTGTCACCACGGCAGAAAAACCCGCAGAACCCTGCCCTGGCGGTAGTGTTTTTCCGCGTTCTATGCCCGGCAGAGACAACGCGCGCCCAATCCTTGGCAGAGAAGACGCCAATTTTGTGCCCGACAACACTTGCGCGTGCATTCTCTCTTCACTCGCAGCTGCATCTATTGCCATTTTTTCGCCCGAGCCATGATTTAGCTTCCATTGATTCTGAAGCCAAGCTTTGGCCTCCATCATTGCCCGTTTGACAAGAGGAGAAAATACTACACCCGATTTCAATGCCTCCGCGACTTTAAGACCACTGGAATTCAAAGTTGTAGAGCGATCCAACATGGGAACATCTTCCCTAGCCGAAACATGAACCCCTTTTGAATTGGTATCATCAAGTGTTGTGTTTGAAAGTACGTTCCTAAAATCATCACCGAGATCTCCATCACTACCCTCATCCTCCTCGTCAGGCAGCTCAGACATATGAACATCACCCGCCTCCTTCTTATCCTCTCCCTCAACCACAAAATAAAGCTCATAAATGGCATCTTTGATAAACATGGGAAACGTGATAGGTATCTTCGTAAGGTTCAAGCAACACACAAGAATTCGAAGCACTCCATGCTTCCTCGTATAAGCCATGTCTATCCGCAGGGTTTTGCCGAGCAAAAAATCTACAACCCAAAGAGCTAAGAACTCCCGAATGTGCTCACTTGGGATGCCCGACTCTCGAATGTGCTCACTTGGGATGCCCGAGACACACACCCAAATCTCTGGTAGAGTGTCCATAGGCTCCACCTCCTGTTCCCAATTGTCAACTGTCATCTCACAGCATGAATTAGGAACCTTACATGCCCCCAAACACTTTTAGTTGCTCTAACTCAATCTTTGATGGAAATTGCACCTTGAACACGTTGTTTCCCACCTGACGAACATCCCAATTTTTTTCAGTAGGAACTAATCTTTGCAGTTGTGTTGTAACTTGAGGGATAGACATCTCTCCCCTACTCACAATTATTGATGCAAGTTTCAAATTCTCCATCCTGGGTCGATAATTATCACATAGTGGCATCCCAAAGAAAGTGAGCTCCTCGTGCGCGTATCCGTACATAACAAGATGCGCCTTAGGAGCCGACAACATTGGGCATTGCTCAGCCACATCATCCTTAGACTGACAAATATCACACACTGACATAGGATAATCAGCAAGAAAATGCCCTGCCACCCGGCAGCGAAAACACTTCAAATTTTCAACTTTCTTCCCTTTTTTCCCAGTTGCACTAGCAACCACCGTAGCCAGCTGCTCTGCTGTAACTACTTGACCCCGATGATGCTGAGAATCGGCCTGGACCAAAGTAGGTGGCGGATTGGGAACGGTCGCTGTCCCCGATGCCGTCCCACCGTCCGATTTCCTGGTTGCACTGTCTGCACCGTCGTTGGAGACACTGGATGCACACCCCCAACAACTTGCCCAACATGCGCACCCGCCGGTGGAGGAACGACCGGGGCGTAACAAACCCTCCCAGCACCATGGTGATAGCTGCCCCAAAACCCCCGATGTCCACCTCTACCACGCCCAAACAGACCACGACCTTGATCATACCGCTATCGACCATAGAATCCATGGTTGTTGTGGTGGCGATCACGCGGATTGTTCTGATTGAAGCCAACACCAGCATTGAACGCATATGCACCATTATCGAAGTTGCCCTAGTACCCCCTGCCGCCAACATCAACCACACCATAGAAACCCTGACCACCTTGGCGAGAACCGGCATGGCCTCCCTCCATACCACTCGGGCCCCCAGTCTCGAAGACGTGCAGTTGCTCACTTCCTCTTCCTTGACCAGCGCCCCTAGCCCGCAAATGATTTGCACCACCTCTCCCCCACCTCTGTTCGCCATTGCGAGAGCTGTGATGCACGGTGACATAGCGGCGGCTCGTCTCCAAGGGAACCCTAAAAACCGACGTAGCTTGTGCCCGTACGGTATAGCTTCCCTCGAGCAAACTCTGATCGCTGCATGGCCCATGCGGCTAGCATTCGTTGCGATTAGGCTCATTTGAAAACCAGGCCCACCCGGATCCGGCGTTCGATGCAATTTGAATTTTGTACCTGGATCATGTGATCTGAAATTTTTGACCTGACTTACCTTCGCCGCACATTGTCGATCTCCTCGTCGTTGCACCTCCGTCCATGGGTTCCCGTCGTCCTCCAATGTGAACACAGATGGACCAAACACCGGCAGCTTGAGCCCGCGCGGTGCTAGCAGCCTTCTGGACAACAGAGACACCGACCTTGGAGATTCCATTGGGAAAAGAGCCATTGCCGCCTGACTTTGTGCCCTTCGCTGCACGATCCTATTTTCTTGCCTCGAGCCCCCGCGCGGAAGAGACGAGTCCTCGAACGGCTCCGGTGAAACTCAAAGATCCTGCATAGAGAACAAATAAGGAGAAGCCACGGAAGGCTCACCTTCATCCTCGAAAGACTGCATCTCGTCACCGTCATCGTCGAGCAGTGCCCAGAATCTGCCCCCAATGGACAACGTAGCCCCGCCAACCGAGGAAAACCCGCTGCAACCCTGCCTGACCCGATCGAATTTGACCTCGTCGCCATGCGAATGGCCTCTAGCCGCCTCCGAGTCAGCCATGACGCCAGGGATCCTAAGATCTACGCTGCTGTCATACGGTACCTTTGCGGCCATGGTCGCCGCTCGCTGAAGCTACCACCGAAGCACCCCCCCCCCCGTTGTCTCCACCCGATTCGCCTCCCTCCGTTTGGTCAAGAATCGTTCGATGAGTCGTTCATGGATTTTGGGAGGGAGGGGGGGGGGGAGAACTTCACTTCCCTAGCCTCTGCACCAACTAGAGATGTACACAACCATATATGTATGAATATCATGATTTTTATCTTGGTTACAAACCAAGCCCGATCCTAAGGATAAACTGCAAGAGTATCAGGAAGTCTTGATCCTCAAGTATAAATAGGAATCTAAATTCACATCCGTGGGAATTGGAATTTGGATGTTGGGTTCGTACATCCATTCACCCAACCAGTTGAGCTACGCTCACATCCTATAAACTTTAGGGCCAGCCATGACGCCAGGGATCCTGATATCTACGCCGTTGTCACACGGTACCTTCGCGGCCATGGTCACCGCTCGCTGAACCTACCACCGGAGCACCCCCCCCCCCCGGTTCTTTCACCCGTGTCGCCTCCTCCATCTAGTCGTCTCTCCATGTTTGATCAAGAATCGCTCGATGAGTCGTTCATGGATTTTGAGATCATTTGGGGGGGGGGGGGGGGGAGGGGCTTCACTTCCCTGGCCTCTGCACCAACTAGGGATGCACACATCCATATATGCACGAGTATCATGATTTTTATCTTGGTTACAAACCAAACCCGATTCTCAGACTAAATTTCATGAGTATCAGGGAGTCCTGGTCCTCAAGTATAAATAGGAATCTAAATTCGCGTCCGTGGGTATTTAAACTTGGATGTTGGGTTTGTACATCCACTCCCCTAACCAGTTGAACTACGCTCACTTCCTATAAACTTGGGGGGGGGGGATTTCACTTCCTCGGCCTCTGCACCAACTAGAGATGCACACAACTATATATATGCATGAGTATCATTGATTTTTTTTTATCTTGGTTACAAACCAAGCCTGATTCTTAGGATAAATTGTATGAGTAGCAGGATGGTCCTCAAATATAAGTAGGAAACTAAATTCGTGTCCATTCAAACTTGAACTTGGGTGTTCGGTTCGTACGTCCACTCCCCTACCAGTTGAGCTATGCTCACTTCCCGATTGTACGAGATGACTCTTCTTAATCACAGGTTTTTACCGACATAGTTTTAGCAGCAAGCACAAAATAATACTCCCTCTATTTCTAAATGTAAGATGTTTTAGTTTTTTTCCACATTCACACATGTCTACATGTATCTAGACAACTTTTAGTGTATATGTCCAATCATATTAGTATGTATCTAGACAATATGAGTAATAGTTACAACATCTTATATTTAGAAACGGAGGGAGTAGGTGTAAAGAACACTAAGAGCTAACATGTTTATAATTTTTTTTATTCTCCAAACAACATGCAACATACCTTTGTACGTGCTCTAGATTAGTCTACAAGGAACGAGCGCGTCGAAGAAGGTGGTCGAGTTTTGGATATGCTGAAATTAGCCGAGATATGTGCCCATTCAATTTTGCGAACTTATCTGCATTATTGTGGGAGCATTTGTACTTGGGTCAATCGTCTCACGACCGGGGACCGCTTCCCGTGGATCCTATAAGATTATGAGGCCTGTTTGCACGCTGCAACTTGACGCTGGTCCAACCATCCGTTGAAGGAGACGTGGATCGATCGCGATCGAGTTGGTAAGAAAAAAATCAAGCAGCCAGTTTAACAGCTAAACAGGCCGCGTGTCGAGCTACCTGCAAGCCACGCCAATTGATTATTTGCACACCATTAAAATATGCAGATATGGATAGACTATATAGAGCGTGAGATGATATAATACTCTAAATATCCACTTTCATTTTAACGGCAACTGCACTTACTCCTTGGCATCTTGCTGCACACACATGCACATGAACCTGTTCTTAATTTTATCTGGTGTCCCAGTGCAGAAGCCACAGCACGAGTCTCCACGTACATGCAGCACCTAAACTTGTCACCTACCGCATTCTGCAGTATGAAACTATGAACAGGTACATACAAACAAAACGCTGCAAAGGTTGTACCTGTAGTACATATTGCCTACAAATCTCACTCTTGCAAGTTTCTGCTTGGTTTACTGCTGCCACCTCCAGGAAAAAGAAAATGACAGCAGCTAGAGGATAGAGATCGTCACGTCCTGTGCGGAACTCTGGATGGCTGATTAGGCGTCGTGTTGCGTACTTGCCACTGTTCAAGACATTCCAAACCAGCAGCTGCCTCTTCCTCGGGTGTTGCTTTCCTCTTATCTCACTCGATCAATCAGTGGAAAACAATGATGTGCACACAAGCTTGTCCTCTCCTCCTTGTCTAATACCACTCCGTTAACCATTTCTTTAACTAATTTATATTATGTAATGAATCACACGTGACATACATATATGATAGCGAAGAGGATGGATGATCAATCTTTAGTCCTCTTCGTGCATTCCTCTGCTTATACATACATACATATATTAGTAGTGAAGGTTCCAGTATCCCTAAGGGAAAATATATGGGAGTATCGTGGAGGCAATTTCTCTGCTCCAAACCAGCTTGGAGCGTGTCTTTTTCAGAAAATCACCTCCGTGATTTTCATCCACTCATTTTCTGATTCGGCATTCAGGGTCAAACTTCACTAGACAGTGATAGATTATGAAATGCATATGCTTCCAGATGCGGAAAATGCGCATCAATTCCCAACATTGGTTGAGGCCTCTCCCTTTCAGTTGCAATTTTTTCTTTCTTAAGTTTTATCTTTCACCTGTACACACACTACGAGCTGTAACCATTTGAAAATAAATTTAAAACGTGAACTCAGTATTTGGACTTGAATTTTGAATTGTCAAAAAACCAGTTAATTATTTTATAGTTTTGAATAATCGTTCACATTATTATATCTCCCCGTCTGCGCTCGTCGATAAAATCAAGGAGGCGAAACTTTGAATAACCCCAGGTGCAAAGAGGTTGAGTGAAATAATGACAGGAGGGTAATCGTGTTGTAATATTTGTTCTTTGTTTTGCAACTTGTTAAACTCCTCCTAATTAATAGAAGCGTTTGGCCCCGTCTGTTTGAGAGCACCAAATGAAATAGACACAATTCGTCTCTTGGCACGAGGTGAAGCAAGATGATTTCATCGGATGCTTGGGAGAATCGATTGTATGCATTGGAGTTGAAAGCATTGCCCATTCATCTGACAGAGGATATACAAATCAGGTCATCATGGAAAGTGCAGTGTTGTACTTGGCAGATTGCGATCTTTGGATTTTTCATGCATTTTTTGGCATGGCCGGTTCTCACAATGACATCAACATGCTGCAACACTCTCTGGTGTTCTAGAAACTTGCTGAAGGCCACGCTTCAGAGTGCAAGTTTTGGATCAATGATCATGTGTATGAAAAATTGTACTATCTAGTGGATGTTATCTTCCCCAATTGGTCGAGATTTGTGAAGATAATTGATAAATCCGATGGTGAGGAAAATAGCCATTTTGCTAAGAAGTAAGAGGCTATCCGGAAATATGTGGAGCGAACATTTGGTGTGCTCTAGGCCCGGTTTGTTGTTGTCCGAGATCCTTCTCTATCATGGTCGATAGATCAAATATGTGATATCATGAACTCTCGTATTATCATGCACACCATGGTCGTCGAGAGTGAGTGAGATACGAGAAGGGTGTTCGATGAGCCGTTTGACTTTCAGGACCCTCTTGCGGATCCATAGCCGGACATGCTTGCCGAGTTTAGAGATTTTCTTAGTGTTTATCAGCAAATTCGTGACGTGACAACTCACAAGCAACCGCAAAATGATCTTGTCGTGCACTTGTAGGTGAACTGAGCCACCGAGTATTTTGGTCACAACGATTTGTTTTTAGAAACTTGACGGATTCAAAATTATTTTGAAGTGTTGTTATAACTATACAATTTGTATGATTACATAATTATTGAACTATTTTATTAGCTATGCAATCAAAATTTTCGAAATATAGATACAAAATATGTGAGATATGGATCAAAACTGACAAGGGGGCATTTGGGGAGTCGCCACTAAGGCACCACTCACCAATGTAGTGGACACATGTCCGGCATCCCCTGTAGAGCCGGCGGTGGGCGTTGCGCCTACGGCAGTGACGGATCATGCAGCCGTGGCAGCGCCGGCCGGCGGGTTCGCGGTTGGCACGGTGGCTGCAGGAGGGGCAGTCAGACGAAAGAATAAGAAGAAGAAACTGGCACCAGTCGCAGCGGCTCCTGTATCTCTCGAGACAGCTGTAGCATTTCCAACGCTCGTGGTTGAACAGCAGGTGCTAGCCGCCGCTGGACCCATGGGGGTTGACGTTGCCGCGGCTACGGTGGTGAGAAAGACCCGTTGCTGGAAGTGCGATGTTGATACACATGCAACAAGAGATTGTCCGGTAGATCACTACTGTTATGTGTGTGATAGTAAGAAGCACCCGATGAAGAAGTGCCCCACTCTCAGACTCCCGAAGCCGACAGTGTCCATTGGAGGGATTGGTAGCTTTCATACTATGTTTTCCTAGTTCCCGGATAATCTGTTTTAGGATGAGGATGCGTCTGGGGGGCCGGTTGCGCTTGTTACGGTGGTTGGCACTCCTGCTACGGCAAGACAGGTCGAGATGACGGTTGCGCGCATGTGTTCTACCCCACGCTGGAAGTAGGAAGCGATGCCTAGTGGGGATAACCGTTTCAAGATGGTGTTCCCGTCAGTGGCAGAGCTGGAGAGGTTTGATGGGATGGATTTTGGGGTCCCGTCTCAGTCTACCAGGATATTGTTCAGTAAGTGGAAATCAGAAGATATTGAGCCTAAACTAGAGTTCTACCAGACATGGGTGCATGTGGAAGGAGTTCCAAATCCGTTGCGACACTTCCTAGGTCTGTGGGAAGTTGGTTCTCTCATCGGTATTACCTTGAATGTGGACCTTCTGGCTCTACGTCGCAGAGGTATTGTTCGTTTGCGGATGGCGCTGTCAGATGACGAGGTGTTCAACAAAATGGATGAGGTGGGCCCTTACACATACACGGATGGTGTGTTACGTCTAAAAGGGTATGGTTTCACTTTCCGACCGGAGCCTGAGGATTTTGTGCCGGAATCAGACTTCGTACCTTACATGTGGGACTTGAAGACGCCTTCGGAGTCCTCTACCAGGGGTGTCCGTCGTTCGGATGTGCTTGACACGGATGCTGGCTTAGAGGAAGATGCGGGAGATACGACGGGCATGGCTATTGATCAGACCCCTGCGGATGGTGGTACCTCGGCTCATACCGAGGCGCTGAGCTGTTGAAGAACTATGCATTAACGCCAATTAACATGTCCCCGGCCACTCCTAGGGGAAAGGAAATTGTGCGTTCATTGCAATCTTCAGGCGGGTTTCTCGCCAAGCCATCTTCGGGAGAGACGCTGTCTTCTGCTGCATCGTCGAGTGGGCTGCAGGGTGCAGGAGGCACCCGGCTATTCGCCGCCCAGGCGGGGCGGACCAGCGACATTCTTCCAGGGGACAGCGCCTACGGTGTGCCGGCTGCTGGGCCAGGTGGGGTGCCTCTGTCCACCGCCCAGGCGGCAGCGTTCGGCTGCAGTGCGCAGCGTTCGGCGGCCCGCTCATCTGGCCGCCCAGCGTCCGAGCAGCTGAGCAGGGAGCGGGTGGCTCCCCCTCGCGCGGCTGATAGCGGCGGTGGCCCGCTGGGGCCACATGGGCCTTCCCTTGCTCGGCCCGTGGCTGTTGGGCTGGGCGGAACGCCGGTATCCGCCGCCCAGGCAGCGGTTGTGCGCTGCTGTGATCATCGGGCGGAGGCCCCCTCACCTGGCGGACCGGCAGCCCAGGCGCACTGTGGGGAGCAGTCGGCTCTCGCCTGCGCGATGGATAGCGGCGATCTTCACGACGACGATCAGCAGTTCTTGCGTACTCCTTCTCCGGTGCGAGGTGGATCGGCGGCTACAGCATTGGTGTCTCCGGGCCGGATGTCTGGGTCCTCTGGGACGCGGGCAGAACGCCGGGATACCGTGACGACGCTGGTGACCCCGCCATCTCGAGCGGACAGTGACACGAGCGCGGCGGTTCCTCTCAGAGCGGGGAAAGACATGGTGGTCGGGGGGGTATCTTCTTCGCCAGTACCTCCCTCCGTCGTGGCGCCCTCCTCCGTGGTTGGGCAGCCTGTAGGTGGGCTGAGACGCAGTGCTCGCCATCTCGTTGCAGCGGATGGGGCTTCATCGACTGATGAGGACGCGATGTCCAAGGCCATGCGACGGAAGGCGGAAATGTACTCAACATCGCCAAAGGGTACGGGTTCTAATCATTTGTCATTTCTTTCTTTTTCAAATACCAAGTTATCCTCTAGCCTAGGCGTAGTTGGTGTTTCATTAGGGAAGAATGATAAGGAGATCACGTTGTCCACTAATGTGTTGAAGCATATGGAATATGATCGTTTAACGGTTAAGCCGACGGTCAATCCGAGTGCTTCTCCCATGGTGGACATACCTCACATGGATGATGATTCAGCGTATGCCTCTTCGGATGGACATCTTTTATCACATCTAGTGGGGGAAGTAACTGAGGTGGGATTGGATGAGGACGGGCTTGGATCTTTATTTGATCTATACGCTTCCGGCCGGAAATCCAAAACCGCCAAACAAAAGAGGAAAAACTCACCGAGAAACACCGCGAGACCGCCTAAAAATCCAATTGTTTCCCGATGAATGGCTTATTCACTAATAGCAGAGGTCTTGCAGACTTGGCTAAACATTTGAATATTGCTCAGTACGTCAGGGATCATGATTTGGAGTTTCTGGCTATCTCCGAAACAGGGAGGAGATATTTCTAAGTGAGTGTTCTGAACCGCCTATCAGGTGGTATCGATTTTACTTGGCATTCTATCCCCCCTCGTGGTAGATCGGGTGGCATTTTACTAGGCGTTAAAACTGACTCCTTTGATGTGTTAGCAAGGTCGGATGGTGATTTTCATATTAAATTACACCTCCGTAACCGCGCCGACAATTTCATATGGAGTTTGGTCGCTGTGTATGATGCTGCACAGGAAGAGTTTAAGGAGGCTTTTCTCCGTGAGTTGGTTCACTTGGCTAATAATAATCCACATCCAATTTTAATTGGTGGTGATTTTAATTTGCTAAGGTTTCCACATGAGAAAAGCCGGGGGCGGTTTGATGGTCATTGGCCTTTCTTGTTCAACGTTGTCATTGATAGCTTGGATTTGAGAGAGGTCTACATGTCCGGACGACAGTTCACCTGGGCAAATAGTCTGCCGGAGCCTACATACGAAAAGCTAGATCGCGTATTAATGAGTACCGATTGGGAAGATAAGTTCCCTTTGGTAACAGTACGTGCTCTAGAACGTATTGAGTCTCTATCGGACCATGCTCCCCTTCTGCTTTCAACTGGCACGTCAAGACCAAAAGGCCAGACACAGTTCAAATTTGAACTAGGTTGATTTTTGCGAGATTGTTTTGATGAACTAGTAAAGAAAGTCTGGCACAAACCGGTCTTAGGTGATAACCCAATACGGAGATGGAATAATAAAATGCGCAATGTGCGTAAATATCTCCGTGGTTGGGCGAGACATACGACTGGGATGTTAAAGAAGGAGAAAGAGCGTCTTTGTTCCATTATCGATGAGTTAGATCGACTCGCTGAAACTAGGTTGCTATCTACGCAGGAGATTGAACTAAAAAGTCAATCCAATGCGAAAGTAGCACAAATGTTGCGGGAAGAGGGACTCAAATGGTATCAGAGATCAAAAGCTCAATTCATTCTCGAAGGAGACTCGAATACTCGGTATTTCCACAATGTTGCCAATGGCAGACATAGGAAAAAACGGATTCAATGTCTCCATCAGGATGAAGGTCTCATTGAGGGACAAGAGTATCTCAAGGCCTATATCAGAAAGTTCTATAAAGATCTGTTTGGGGCTCCTGAAGTAGGTAATATTACCATGGATGAGAGCCGCACAGATGATATTCCCCAAGTTTCAATGGAAGAAAACTCTTTTCTTAATGCTCCCTTTTCTGAAGAGGAGATAAAGAAGGCTATATTCCAAATGGAACATAATAAGGCACCTGGTCCAGATGGTTGTCCGGCGGAGTTCTATCAGCATTTCTGGGAAATCATTAAACATGATCTCATAGAGATGTTTGATTGCTTACAGAGTGGACATCTGGAGCTGTATCGTCTTAATTCTGGGGAAATCGTTTTGTTACCTAAGGTTTTGAACACAGAAAGGATACAACAGTACCGACCAATCTGTCTTCTTAACGTTAGTTTCAAAATCTTTACAAAGGTTGCAACTATTAGGCTAAATTCAGTGGCAGATCATGTGGTAAAACCTACACAGACTGCTTTTATGCAGGGTAGGAATATCCTAGATGGGGTCGTGACTTTACACGAAACCATACATGAGCTGCACACGAAAAAGCTTAATGGGGTAATTCTTAAAATAGACTTTGAAAAGGCCTATGATAAAGTGAATTGGGAGTTTCTACAACAGACTCTGAGAATGAAAGGATTTTCAGAGGAGTGGTGTACTCTAGTTCGCAGCTTCGTAGCTGGAGGTAGCGTGGCTATCAAAGTCAATGATGATGTTGGCCGATACTTCCAAACTAAGAAAGGCTTGAGACAAGGTGATCCGCTATCGCCCGTATTGTTTAATATAGTGGCAGATATGTTAGCAATCATGATCGATCGAGCCAAGGAAAATGGCCTAATTGAGGGAGTAATTCCACATCTAGTCGATGGGGGATTGTCTATCCTTCAATATGCAGATGATGCAATTCTCTTTATGGAACACGATTTGGAGAAAGCGGCGAATCTGAAATTAATTCTTTCAGCGTTCGAGCGATTATACGGATTAAAAATTAATTTCCATAAAAGCGAATTGTTCTGCTTTGGCGAGGCCCAAGATGCAGTTGCACAGTATACCGAGCTATTTGGTTGCGAGCAAGGTCAGTTTCCTATTAAGTATTTGGGAATACCAATACATTACATGAGATTGACTAATGCAGAATGGGCTCAAGTCGAAGAGCGTTTGCAGAAAAGGCTAGCTAGTTGGAAAGGAAAATTGTTGTCACTTGGTGGACGACTGGTACTCATTAATTCAGTCCTTACTAATATGGTACTGTATATGATATCATTCTTCCAGTTACCTAAAGGAGTCTTAAAAAAATTAGATTATTTCCGATCAAGATTCTTTTGGCAGGGTGACAACGAGAAAAAGAAGTATCGATTGGCCAGATGGGATGTAGTTTGTCGTCCACGAGATCAGGGAGGGCTCGGTATTCATGACCTGCAAGTCAAGAATTCAGCCCTACTTGGTAAATGGATTTTTAAACTACTAACCGAAGATGGCGTATGGCAGACCCTCCTGAAACGGAAATACATAGGCTCGAAAGCAATATCACATGTTATGTGGAAACCAGGTGATTCACACTTTTGGGCTGGACTCATGGCGAACAAAAATAAGTTTTTTCGCTATGGGGTATTTAAGATTAAGGATGGATCGCAGATACGGTTCTGGGAGGATAAGTGGCTAGGTAATACCACACTCAGAGAACAGTATCCGGCCTTGTACACGATAGCGCGACATAAGGATGATACGCTAGCTACGGTTATACAAACATCACCTCCTAATGTTACGTTCCGACGAGATTTACTCGGGTCTCGACTCGCGTCTTGGCAAAACCTGGTTGATAGATTAACGATGGTTACTCTTACACCAGGCGCTGATGAGTTTCGTTGGAAGATCACTAAGAATGGTATGTTCTCGGTGGACTCCATGTACAGGGCTCTGATCCAATCGGATATGTCAGTCGATATCTTAAAAAATGTATGGCGTATGAAAGTGCCGCTGAAGATTAAGATCTTTGCGTGGTACCTTCGTAAGGGGGTCATACTCACAAAGGATAATCTTGTCAAACGTAATTAGCATGGGAGCTGTAAGTGTGTTTCTTGTTCTTATGATGAGACAATTAAACACTTATTCTTTGATTGCACATTTGCGCGTTCTATATGGTCCGCTATCCAAATGGCATCGAATCTATATCCACCCACTTCCATTGCGAATATATTCGGCAATTGGTTAAATGGGGTTGATAAACGATTTAAGACTATTATTAGGGTAGGAGCGCTTGCCGTTATTTGGTCGCTCTGGCTATGTAGAAATGACAAGATTTTCAATCATAAAAACCTTTCTCGTATGCATGTTCTATTCAGGAGCACAGGTATTCTCCGTTCGTGGTCCACATTACAGCGAGGGGAGTTACGAGACCTTTTTACGGAGGCATATGCACGACTGGAGCAGGTGGCGATGGATATTTTTATCCCACATGGATGGCCGCTTGATCTACGGATTGAGGCTCCATAGCATCGACAGTCTACAGCGGATGTTTTGTAGCATTGTCGCTCTGTTTATTTTCAGTTTCGGATTTCGGCTGTGTGCATCTCATGATGCAGAGGCCGGGTGTAATGCTTGAACTATTTGAGTAATAAAGCCCTTTATCAAAAAAAAAAAAAACTAGCTTAGCAGGGCAAACATGCACGAGCTTTTGGTATGATCAACTGTTAGTTTTCTTAACTCAGACGGTGTTAGATACTGTACTAACAACTATTGCTAGCTAATAAAGTCGTATTGATGTCAAAATAATCAAAATAAACACAGAAAAATGTGTGGATTGGACCAGCAAGAAATCCAGGAAACTTTAGGGCCCTGTATTTCCTTGACCTTCCAAGGTTCAAGGATATTATCATTGTGAAATATGTATATCTCTAGTTGCCATATATAATTAAATTCCCAAGAGAAAAACACTTGGAAATTTTATAAATGGTGTCATTTTCAATTTAAAAGAAGCTTGAAAACGATTGAGAATGGTATCTACCTGTCCAGACAAAAAAAAAATTGTGCATCCAATAATGAAATAACCGAGAGTCACAGCCGGCAAGTTGCTTTGAACGGATTTTCTCCACACTCCACAGTAGTAACTCCTGTAGCGAAATGACATCATGGAAAGCTCTTATATATGATTCGTGTGGCCAGTGCCACTCCTGACATTTACACAAGGCCAGCGCGCGCCTAGTCGCTAGCTAGCCTCGATATAACGCTACACGCGATCTGAGCCGTCAGTGTCTCCCACGCATCTGTTCTGCACCGCTCATATTTACGCTGGTGAGTACGTACGATTGTACCGCCCAGTAGTGGGCAGCTAGCTACCTTGATAGCTCCAGTTTTAACAGCGTACTGTAGCACTATCACATCCTCCTCTCCCAGCGCTGCATCATGCAGCCTAGCTAGCATACATTAGGGTCTCTTACATATACGCACCACATACATTAGGCTGCAGCTATAGCATACATGCATGCATGAAAGTGCCCAAAGTTAAAGCTGCCAGTAAAAGTGAAAATCTTTTTGCACTTGTGACAGTTTGCTACTGCAACGTCATTTTTAGGCTGGCTATAGCTAGATAGGAGTAAGTAATGCATATGCACTGCACACACATTGACACATATGCATGTGTGTAGTTTACGTGTATAGACGACAAGAGGCAGTGGTGTTCATGAGCTCAAAGCCAGTCCTGTCTTTGATTTCCTAAATCTCTTTTTTTTACACTTAATCATAATCAAATCATATAGCACCCGTTTGCAGAGCTAGCTAAGTAATTGGTGGCAGCCTTTTCCAGTTCCTCCCTCCTCACATGTCAATTAAAGTACCCCGCGAAAAGAAAAAAAGATGTCATTAATTAAAGTAACCCAAATAAATCTATCACCCTAGCTAGTAGTAGTACATGATAGGATTGGAACACACACAAGTACAATACATAATTAATACACGAGTAGTCAGAGTACTTGTATAATTGAGCTGCCTGCCCCTACCTATAGATGGAGCCCTAGCTAGGCATGAGAGAGACCATTGCCCCTATTCTCTGGTAAGTAAAGGCCCTATAGATGTTATCTTTCAGAACCCACATAATTAAGAGCATTAATTAGATAGGCACATAGCAAAGTGAGTGATAATAGCCAGGAGCTAGCTGTTGTATGGCCACAGATAGATATGTGCATCACTGCACGGCACAGCACACTAGAGCGAAGTGTGAGGACCATCGATGTATAGTGTGTACTACTAGTGACAAGTATATGTACAAGCAGTGTGTATGTACACCATCATAGTAGGAGTAGAGCTGAGTACCCCTAGATGCAACCAGATTATCTATCTATGCAGCTATTCTTTGGCTTGCCTCTTTATAAGAGCTTGCTTGCTTTCCCCTCCGGCCTGCAGCCTTTTGCTAGAGAGAGCACACTGCACGCAGGGCCCTAAAAGTAGCTTCAACACTGCAGGCTTCTTGTCTTATTGCGCCATTAGCATCTTCCTCCTCCCTCCTGCCTCCAGCCAGCCAGCGTTTAATGCGTGAATGCTCCTTCTGTTGCTCCCTCCACACTAGCTCATCGCCAACAGCAGCACAGTGCGCTCTAGCTCAGCTCACTCGCGTCGCATTAAGGGTACGTAGCGCGCGCGCCATCAATTTGGTCCATGGATCGATTCATATCCATCTCTCTCCCTTCACATGCATATGTGTTCTTGCTAATCAGTACCTTGCTTTCTCTCTTGCCTAGCTAGCTAATTGAAATAGTATGTATATGCGCTTCTTCATCTGATTCGATTCGCCTGCCAAAGAGTATAGCTAATATATCCGCCCACGCATGGGGCATCTTTCGATTTCCTGTTTAGGTCGCGACATGGATCACGGCTTCTGCAACGACATCATCTTAAGCGAGAGCGCGTGGAACGGCGGTGGGACTGCTGCGGCAGGTGATGTTGTTAATGTCGTCGACGGCAGCGGTATGACGGTGCTGGAGAGGCTGGTGCTGGACGAGGCGCTCGCGGCGGCCATCATGGAGCTGCAGGGCATCCAGGTACCCTGCGGAGGCGGCAAGCCGATGACCACCGGCGCAGTCGAGGCGGCCACCCTCGCATACGGCGCCATGGGGCCCGCCTCGCCTGCCTACGCCGACGTGGACGGGGTTGTCCTGCAGCGACAGCAGCATCACCATCGCCATCAGGGCGCGATGGGGATGCCTCCCGACTACGACCTCGTACCAGCTGCACGACCTGTCACGTTGGCGGCTCTACCCGCACCACCTTCCTTCACAAACGGCGCCGCTGACCGTGTCGTCGACTACGGCAACGACGACGTAGTCGATGCGCCGACGAAAAGCCAGTGGGAAGAAGGCAACGGCAGTGGGAGAAGGCAACGCAGGTCCAGCAGAAAACGGAGAGCCGCAGAGCCAGCATGCACGGCCGTGGACCAGGAGAACCCTCTCTGTAGCCTCCTCGCGTCCACCGGCACCGGAGATGGCGGCATTCAGATAGCGTTCAGCACCACCACGCCGTCCTCCAAGCGGACGAAGCCGTCTCTGAGCAGCACCTCGTCGAGCATTAGCTTTGACGGCAGGAGCTCCGTCAACGGCTGCGACGACGTCCCCCGGTACGAGCCGGACACGGAAGCGCTGGCGCAGGTGAAGGAGATGATCTACCGCGCCGCGGCGATGCGGCCTGTGAGCCTTGGCGCTGCCGAGGAGGACGCCGGGGAGCGGCCGAGCAGGCGTAACGTGCGCATCTCCTCCGACCCGCAGACGGTGGCAGCGCGGCAGCGACGGGAGCGTATCAGCGAGCGGCTGCGCGTTCTGCAGAAGCTCGTCCCGGGGGGTGCCAAGATGGACACGGCATCCATGCTGGACGAGGCGGCCAACTACCTTCGCTTCCTCAAGTCCCAGATCAGGGAGCTGCAAACCCTAGACCGGCGGAATTATGGCGCTAATGCCATGTTGAGCAGCAACGCCGGCATGGCGCCACTGAGCTACGGCAACATGCCTGCCTTGGCCTTCCCCGCCGAAAACCTAGGAGGAGGGGGAGAGGAGGCGTTCATGAGCAGCCGATTTAGATAGATTAATAATTCGAGACATGCACGTACGCACGTATGAAAGCAAGTATTTTCATGTGTTTCGTCCAATGTAAGACCATATATATGCACATGATAGATCGATCCATCATCATTAGCTACTGATTAGGGATGATCATATCGATCCAAGGAATTAATCATGATGTCGTCGTCGTCGTCGCCTTTAATTTTCTTCATCTTGTGTTTGATCGATCATATAGCATGCATTTGGATGTGTTTGCATGCATGGCCGGCCTGTACGTGCTTTCAGAAATGTGTCGACACGCTTTAGCAGAGCACAAGCTAGAAAAGGAGGGATTGGAAAGTTTGCTCCTTTTTTTGGATCGTCAGCTTAATAAGTCGTCGTCGTGTCCATCTTTTCATGTGGCAAGCATGTACATTCGTGAAAGCAAAGCTTTTCCAGCGAGCGTGTGTGTGCTTTCTAAGTTCCGATCCATATGGCCATGGAGTAGAGGCAGGTCGTACCAGCAGCAGCTCGAAACATCATCATGGCAACTTTCTAAGGCATAATTAACAGCTCTTTGAAAGAGAAAGGTGTTTTCTTTGTGCATGCAAAACCCCATCGAAAAGGGATCGATCGATCGAAAGAAAGAAAAGATGGCGAAAATCATAGCTTCATCATTGCCTACTTTCTGGTCGTCGTCTTTGCTAGGGAAGCAAAGCAAAGCGGAGGAAGGAAAAGCATGCATGCAATGGTTAATAAACTACATTTGTGGTGCATGATCGAGGCCGGAGAGGTATAGTGTGTGTCATGGCAATGTCGATGCGGGGAGAGTTTTGAGCCCACTCGGCGGGTCAGGTTTCAGGGTTTGGGCTGGGTGAGCTTTTTAGACGGCCGGGTGCAGGCACTCCCTGCATCAAAAGGCATGCGTCTAAAAGGAATCATTCCCTTTCCCTTTTCATTCAAAAATTACACACCTTTTCATCCTCGAGCTGCGTGCGCTAATTCTCGATGAGATGCTGTCACTGCCTCTAAAAATCTTGATGAGATTTCTTCCTGTTTTCCTTCCATATTCCAAGCGTGCAGCTCTCCTCTGCTCCCATATGTTTCTGAATCATATGCCCTCACAGCCATTATCAGGGTTCAAGTAGAAGCCAATACTGCTGGCCTTGGATCTTCTTGCACGACCCTGCCCGGAAGATCAAGCTCTTCATTAGTGTTGTTTCCTTGCCTACATCTTCAGGCTGAAGCGCAAGCCCTTTTCCTAGCTGTCCGGTCCAGGGTCTCGTTCCTCTCAGTCAACAAGGTTCTGGTCGATGCGGCGATGACGGATGACTTGCTTGTTGGGACGAGCCACTGATCAATCAGACCTTGATGAGATGCTGTCACCACCTCTAAAAATCTTGATGAGATTTCTTCCTATTTTCCTTCCATATTCCAAGCGTGCAGGTCTCTAGCAGTCATGGCGGAGATCACGCGGCGGAGCCATGGATGGATCTGGCGGCGGCGGGCGGTTCCAAGGCCGACTTGGCCTAGGGCCACGGCTGCAGCATGGCTGGCATGGCAACGACGTCCCTCTGGCCGTTGCTGCGTGACTAGGCCACGTTCGACATCTCACGGCGGGGAGGCGGCGGCGCGAGAGCTGAGGTGGGCGTCGACAATCCGGAGACGAAGACATCGGCCCTATGGGGTGCAGTAGTCTCTTGGATCTGATGCTTTCTCGGTGGCCAACCAAGGTTCCGCGGGGCTGATGTTGGCCTACTTGTTCCGTTCGCCAGGAGCCAACCGGCAGCGTGGGGGCTGCGAGCTCGGCCTTTAATAATGGTGGCTGATCCTGCAAGTTCTTCGAGCGTCATGACGCCGATCAACATCAGTCGGACCTCCTCGATTGAGTCACATATGTGTTATGGTCTTCCTCTCGATGATTCCGTCGTTTGACGTATGGCGCCACTTGATTTCTAGATTGGAATCGATCTGGTCATGCGCTCCCCTAGATCATGCCAATTACGTTATGTGGGAGTGGCGTGAAGCTTCGCTTCTTAACGGTGCTATGGGACATATAATTGGATCTCCATGGCATTGTCAGAGGTGGAGAAAATCATGGTGTTTTCGATCGGAGTTTTGACTTGGTGGAGAGGTGTAGTGGTTGCGATGAAGGATGGCGACACAGGTTCTTCTTGTGTGTCGAGTGTTGGGCACTTGCAATAGCAACCTTGGTAAGAGGGGGAGATAACACATGTGGACTGCTTTTGTGGCGGTACTTTTTGATTACCGAGTGGCAAATTCCAGGGTGAAAGCGCAAGGTCTGGCCTTAATTGGTTGTGTCTGGCAATGGTCTTGCTGAAGAGATTGTTTTTGTGGACTCAGACTTTCTTCAGGGTGAAAGCTTGAGATCTTTGATCGGGCAACGGCAACACTTCTGCTTTGTTTCCTTCTTGAAGGCGTCGTCTTTGGAGAATCCCGTCTGCGGTTCAGGTGTTGTATTCGGTGGTGGCTAGAGTGTTATTTTAGCGTGTGTTCCATCACCGTGACGGGGTCTTTGTTTTTCATTTCTCTATTTTTATTTTTTTCTCTGCTGTGTGCATCCGAATTGCCTTTCGACAGTTAGTTGGTGCAGAGGCTGGGTGTAATTGGTATCTTTGATATTAATATATTCTATTTATAAAAAAAGGTCTCTAGCAGTCAAGCGCGTCTAAGGCTACTATAGGAAGTTAGACAAATCCAACAGCCCTCAAATCGAACATTTTTGTCCATTTTGGCCCGCGGACCATGATTTTGGTGCATCTTTTTTATCCCAAGAGTCCCTACCCGGACGCCGGGGGGGGGGGGGGGGGGAGGGGGATGCCGAGTTTCTCCAAACCTGGCAAGAGAACACACCGCGTGAGGATCTGATGGCTTATCATCGCATCCTGTACGAGCAGCAGAAGGAGCTGGCCCAAATCTAGAGGATGCTGGAGGAAAGGAAGAGGCTCGCGGATGCCTCGAGTGAACGACACGCGGCCCTCTCTTCCACTCGCTACTCTTCATCAACATGCAACCAACCAAGATACTAGAGCCGCCTCGGGCGTGTGCCGGAGGTGGAGATACGTGCGGCTACGCTCAACATCAAGTCTTCGTTCATGTCTATGGACGAGGCAGGCAACATAATGCCCGAGAACCCTGCGACCGCGATCCTGGCGGAGACCACGTACCTGGAATCCACGTAGCCGCCTGACAAGGACCCCTGGAGCAGCGGTCCATCAGCACACGATACTTGGGCTAGGCCTGGCAGGAGCCGCGCTGCAGCCAGCGGCAAACCCGGCCAATGCAGTCGCAACCGCAACACATCGACCCACAAGCCTGCAACGACGACGCGATAACTCGCCAAGATGCCACCGCTGATGCAGCACACCCCATTCCACCAAGCACATCACCAAGTGGACCTATGACAAGATCATGAGCAAAGGCGATACATGATAAGGTGAACTCAATTCTCTCTCTCTATGCTTTCACTTAGTTGGTGAATGGTGTGCTACCTCATGGAAACACCCTATGTGTGCTCAGGTTTGATCCCACTATGGAGCTCCAAGACGATGCCCATGACAATTCCCAAGAAGCCACGGAAGAAGTACGAGAGGAAGATGTCGAGGAAGAAGAAGCGAAGGAGAAGGGATGAGGAGGGAAGGGGAGCCGACCTCAACCCCCAGCCAGGCCGGCCCCCACCCTGGCCTCGGGCCGGCTCCACGGCGCCTCAGGCCGGCCAGCCTCCAGAGTGACCCAACCCCCACCCTGGCCTTGGGCCGTCTCGCCCCAGCGCTAGGCCGGGCACCCGCCCAAAAGCTCCAGCCTCCACCCTGGCCCCAGGCCGGCGCGCCTGCGCTGCCAGACCGACTGGCCAGCAGCTGCCCCCACCCCGGCCTCCCATGCCGGTTGCCGTGAAGACACGCAAATGGAGGGTTTTGTCCCCTTTTCCATCTCCACCTACCCCCTTGGCTATATAAGGACTTCCCCGAGCTAGATCTAGTGTTAGAGATGAATTTAGAACTTTGAGCTTTGCTCTTGTACCCCTCTCGTGAGGCTACTCCTATGGTTGTACCTAGGACCGTATCAAGGCTACTCCTATGATGTGTATCTAGGATCGTACCAAGGGTACACTGGGTTACCTATCCCTTCCCCTTGGGAATCAGTTAGGAACTTTCCAATCTATCTCAACTAATCCTTGAGGCTCTATTGGCGTGGTGGATCGGCCACGTGGTGTTGAAGCGGTTTCCGATAAGGTGAGTTTGGTTGGATCGATCGTCCCGTAGGCAGCCATTGCGGCTTAGTTGACGGGAGATTTGGGTCTTTCAGTTCCCGCTAGTTATCCCCTTTTGTTTGCCCATGTTTCCCCTCGATTCCCCTCTCGTGTTCATCGTGTTCTTTGTTCGTTCTTGGTGTTTTTGGTCAATTCGTGAAGATTGGGCCACCAAAGAGGTCTCGGCACGGCGACGACTCTCACCAAAGAGCCGGCGCAGGCAAATGCGCTCACCGGACCTGCGCTGAGAGGACACCAGGAAGTTTACCGATAAAGCAGAGAAAGGCGCAAGCCGGGCTGGGACCCTGGCGTTTGCCTCATCCGAGTGGAACAGTTAGTGGGCCAGTGTCGCCCGGGCAAAGAGGAAGTACCCAAGATAGCTTGCTGCGCTTCCCGGGCTGGGTGCCGTGCTACCTTCGTTTCAGGCCGTGTGGGGGAGAAAGAGCACACCCAAATCAGGGGACAAGTCGTTGGCTGAGATCTCCTGAGTACAACGCCTTGGTCGTAGCAAGGGTGAGGGACCGCCCTATCAAGGCGACCGAGGCTGAGAGAAAGAGAAAGAGACACTCGTCCCGCTGCTTCCACTAGATGGGTGTTCGGATCTCGCCCCCCCAGCGGGTGAAAGAAGAAGCATGGTACCACACCCATGGACAGCGCAAAGCGTGGGTGGGCATTCGTCCGCGGAAGCCCGCTCCCGGTGGCAAGCCTGAGCAGGAGTCGGAAAGATAAGTATCTATGAAGCCTTCTCCTTTACATTTGCCAAAGTCCTCGTGTGTATCATGTCATGACTTATCTCATATGGCTTGGGTGTTGAGTAAGCGGTTGACGGAGGGGGTGGTTCTCGTGGTTCACCCTGGTGCGACCCAGGGGCTCCGCGCGTGGAACCCACCTCCTGATATCGGAGCGGCCCCCGACCGGCGGCACACCCGTGCAACGACGCTCTTGATCTGGTCTATCATGGCTCGGTCTGGTGTGCGCGCGCGCTCAACTGGTCCCCATAGACGTAGAGCAATAGACATACAGGAGCATCTGACCATACAGTCTAGGGACTTTAGGCAAACTATGGGTCCTTATGGCAGAATCCTCACGACAAAGTCCGGGATTTAACTAAAGCAAATGATGCCTGGGCGGGTATGTCCTTCATAATGCAGGTACTGGGGAAGAACTAAAAACACTGAAGGTGGTCCTTCAACCTTTGGACGACAGAAGCAGCGGCTAGCTTCGCCACTTCTTCATCATCTCCCTCTTCGTACGGGCGAAAAAGGCGGTCGAAGGGAAACCCCAACGCTAGCAGGGCAACCCGTGGGGGGGACCACTGAGCCTACCAAGGAGGCGGACTGCTCCGCCGCCTCGCGAAGCTTACCCTTCACCATCTCAAGAAGAAGGTGAAGCTTCCTCGCAGTTTCTACGAAGAACTCCAGCAGAGGTCCCATCCCGTCTCCTCTGGGTACGGGAGGGGACATGCCTAGCTTAAGGACGGCTTCCCGCGTATCATCGGCAACTTGGCGCAAGTTGTTTGGCACATCGGCATGCTGAAGCGCCTCGGCTTTCAGTTGCGGAACTTGCGCCTGACGGCCTCCGCCTTCCTTGAAGCCTCCTGAGCAGCCTGGAGTTGTTGGCGGATCTCTTCCAGGCGGGATCCGGCATCCTGAAGTTGTTCTTGGAGAGCGACCTCACGCTCTTGAGCTTATTGGGTTGTGACCTCCCTCTGGCGGGCCCCATCCATCAAGGATCGCTGGAGCTCTAAAGAACGTCGGGTCAGAGATGTTATGAGCTCTAAAGAACGCTGGGTCAGAGATGATATGGTGCCCTCCAACTCCTTGACCCGGGCGTCTGATGCGGCCCGGGCTGGTTCCACGGAACTAGCCCAGGCTTCCCGGTCTATGGCAAACTAGTCGTGGTCCTACTGGCTCACCTCTTGGAGGGCGGCAAGCTAGCACTGGAGGTCCCCCACCTCGAGGACAGTGGCTTGGGATTGTCGTTGCAGCGGCGCCAAGGTGGCAACCAGGATGCCCTTGAAGGCCCCTTCTGTGGCACGGGCAGCGTCCGCGGCCGCTTCTTCCTAGGCGGCGGCCTCTTCAGCAGAAGCTCTCCCGAACTGCGACCATTCCTTGCGCTCGAGAAGGTCGGCACTCAGAGCCACTAGTTCCACCTTGTTGCGTGCAAGGAGCTGGTGCTCCGACTCTAGGTCTGCCCGTTCCTGGGGGAGTAACCTCATAGAGGCCTCGTTATGTGCACGCGCGGCTAGAATCGCCTCGGCAGTGCGGCCCTGCTGGTCGACCCAATTGTTTATCACCCAGTGTGATTCTTTTATCACACCGGGGTCCGGCACCATGCTGGCGAGATCAACGGTCAGGGGTCTACCACCATCCCATGCACCACCAGGGCAAGAGCGCCAACTGGGACCGTAACACTACCGCCGAGAAGGCGGGGCGGCATCAGCATGAAATCCTGGGAAGGTACAGCCTCCCAAGCGCCATCGGCCTGGGGAGGCAATCGTCCGGGAAAGTTGTCGACATTGCCATCAAGAACAAGGTATGACTGTACTCGTCTAAAGGAAAAAAGAGTACCATCAGCAGTGGGTCCCTAACCGGGGGAGTCTCGGGAAGGAACCAAAGATGCCTTATGCCACTCTGGGGCTCGGGGATCCTTCGATGGGATTCGCAACCATCCGTCAAGTCAAACCGCCGGTCCTTCTTCAATGGTCGGATGGCGACATATCCCTCCTCACGAGCCCTCTTCTCCGGGGCCAACGGAGGGGGCGACTGCTAAAGGTACGAGGCGAGTCAGTAAAGGAAGGTCGAAAGCTAAGAGGCAAGGATACCAGGGCGCATACCTTGGGCGGCGCAGTGAGATGCCCCACTCCGTGTTGGGTACCCCTAGTCGTCTTTGAGTCTCCATGGAGGTCACCCGTCTGGGAGGACGCCCGCGGAGAGTGTAGATCACTACTCGACAAAGGAGGCCCTTCTTGGCGAAGACGAGCGGATGATTTGGGGGACATCATCCTCCTCTTCAACCTCCACCGAGGTCGTGTTAACCATGGTTTGGAGCCGAGTCACCCTTGGTGCCGGGCACGAACCCCGGGTAGGGGAAACCGGGCCCTCGCGGCGTGCGTTCCCAACCCGGGACCGCACCCGGCTGCCAGAACCTAGGTCGGCCCCGCTGATGGAAGCGGAAGTAGCACCACCGGATGCACCACCACGGTGCATGGCCCATGTTGATAGGGCAGGGATAAGGACAGTCGATGACGCAGCCAGGTTCCTGGCCCTGGCCTTGGGAGGCATCCGGCCCCGAATCCCCCATTCGTCGCAAGAAGGCAAGCCCGCTATGATGGAATCCCGCTGCGGGTCTTGGTAGAGGGGTACCACTCCCATAGGGAGCGGTTCCAACTCTGCCATCCCCCCAACCAACTCAATCATCAACCCCTCCAGAACCTCTCAAGACACGGACGATTTCCGCCTCGTGAAGAGGCGGACTCGGTCATTGATCCCTTGATACTCCCACATGGGGTGCGAGCGTTCTTGGAGGGGGCGATGTAGTGTTCGATGAAGTGCACCACCACATGTTCACCCTCCGGTCCAGAATCGACTGACCGTGAGATCTAGGCGCAAATCGGGACGAGATCGGCGTCTCCTACGCTCTTCTCGTCCCACTGTGCCTGGCATTCACATGGGCCATTTGGCTCTGGCAGGAAATCATCCGCTGCTTGGAAAACGGACGGACACCCACCGGTGGCGCCATTCGCCCCACTTTTTGTTCTTCGTGGTGAGGATGAATTGGTTTGCCTGGTTTGCCGATGACAGAAGGATACCACCGCCGTGACGTGGTTCTCCGGCTCCACTCGGGGATAGAAGTAATGGCGGAATAAGGCCACCAAAGGAAGGACTCACACGAAGGTCTCGCAGAAGTGCTGGAAGATAACCGGCCCAGCAGGGCGTTGGGGTGAAGCTAGCCTAGGCAAAGGGAGAAGGCGGCCATCACCTCCTAGAAGAAGTGCAACTTCGGGGGAATCAGCCCCGAGATCCAGAAGCGGGAGAGGACGCGGATGTCCAGGCCGCCCAGGTCACTAAGAGGTGCATCAGCGTGTTGCAGGACGGTCGCTCGGTGCTCGTTGTCATTTGACGTGAAGGCCCTAATAAGACTCTCCAAGGACTTGAGGCTGCATCCAAGGTCGAAGAACACGGCCTTGTCCTTCAGTTCCTCCCAGAAGCATTCTTGATTCGTCATCTTGGCCGTCTTCTTGCCTTTGTCCTTTTTTTGCCTGCTGCGACATCACCCGACGGGGGAAGAGGCGGAGGGGAGGACAAGACTGGATCTGGAGAAGAGATGGAAGTGTGGGAAGCGCTACGGAGATCTAGAGTGGGAGAGGGGAAGGTGGAGGACTATTTGAAAACCAAAGGAAGAGAGGCGGACTCACATGGCTCACCTACTAGCATACAAGTCCCCTCTTTGTTACGAGAGGGCAGATTTACTCGAGATCCGTGTTTCCACTCATCGGGAAGGGAAGAGTGGTTGTGGGCCTCGGTAGGATCAAAGTTCGAAGCGGTCTACTTTGAGGGACGCGCCCGTCGTGGACTAACCTTTTTTGTGTATGAACAGGAACAGACTTTGAACCCGTGACCTTCCAGGCGGGGCGACTTGGATTCAAGAAGAGTGACACGGTAACAGGAGAAACGCCACCGTGACACGCCCGGGGGCTACTGTCGGTACCCCACCGGAGTGGGTACCGGCTCCTAGCATGTAGGTGACCAACAATGCATCGAAGGTAGAAGAACACCCGAGAAGAGCTCGGCGAGGGGCGAGGGGCCGGGTGCAGGCACTCCCTGCATCAAAAGGCATGAGTCTAAAAGGAATCATTCCCTTTCCCTTTTCATTCAAAAATTACACACCTTTTGATCCTCGAGCTGCGTGCGCTAATTCTCGATGAGATGGTGTCACTGCCTCTAAAAATCTTGATGAGATTTCTTCCTGTTTTCCTTCCATATTCCAAGCGTGCAGCTCACCTCTGCTCCCATATGTGTCTGAATCATATGCCCTCGGAGGCATATCAGGGTTCAAGTAGAAGCGAATAGTGCTGGCCTTGGATCTTCTTGCACGACCATGCCCGGAAGATCAAGATCTTCATTAGTGTTGTTTCCTTGCCTACATCTTCAAGCTAAAGTGCAAGCCCTTTTCCTAGCTGTCCGGTCCAGGGTCTCGTTCCTCTCAGTCAACAAGGTTCTAGTCGATGCGGCGATGGCGGATGACTTGCTTGTTGGGACAAGCCACTGATCAATCAGACCTTGATGAGAAGCTGTCACCACCTCTAAAAATCTTGATGAGATTTCTTCCTATTTTCCTTCCATATTCAAAGCGTGCAGGTCTCTAGCAGTCAAGCGCGTCTAAGGCTACTATAGACAGTTAGACAAACCCAACAGTCCCCAAACTGGACATTTTTGTCCGTTTTGGTCCGCAGACCATGATTTGGGTACATTTTTTCTATCCCAAGAGCCCTCACACGGACGCCGGGGGGGGGGAGGGGGGATGCCGAGTTTCCTCCAAAACTAGCCTAAGTTTGTTCCACGTCTGGGGTGGTCCGCGGACATAAATTGTCTCTTCTGGTCCATTGGTAGGGCAAAATGCTCCAAACCCTACCAGTCTCGCTGCCGCACCACTTTGTTCCTCCCACCCCGATCGTTGCCCAGGTCTAGCCATAGATGACGAAGCGCGCCGCCGCCAAGGCCCCGCCGAAGCCGATGCCGGAGCCGAAGCCGAAGCCCCTCAAGCGGCAGAACCGGCGGCTGAAGCAAAGAGGGAGAATTGGGGAGGACGAGGCCACCACCGCCCTTCTCTTGACACAGTCCGAGGACGTCGCATTACACGTCCGAGCCAACGCCGACGTCCTTGCGGCAACCCAAGTCGCTACGAGCATGTTCATGATGCAGGGCGAGCTGGTGGGCATGTTCATGCCCACCGCGTTTATCCGTCCCGTGTTGGCGGTGCCCTCCTCGAGTTCGGCAGCGTCCGCGGCCAGATGGCCCCGCTTTGGGTCGCCGGCGCTGATGTGGGCACACCTACTGTGTTTCCCCCATTGGGCTACGGGGTGCCGACCTAACTTAGCCACTCACATATTCCTTCATGGTCCAAGACGCAAGCCCATCGGGCCTAGGGAACCGACCTACTACCTTGCCGTGCAAGACAAGCTGACAGTTGCAACCTAGTTGGAATCGAACTCTATATGTACCCGTGAATCATGGAAACCCTGTGACCCCGCCCCTCATATAAGGGCTGGGAGGGGACTCAAAATAAAAGCTACAATTAATCTGCAACCTAGCCACATAGAGCACCTTTGGTCTTGCGCGAGATCCAATCTCTCTGCCACAACCATTGTTGCACCTTGTAAGCCTCTTAATTAATACAAAGCAGACAAATGGGAGTAGTGGTTTTACCTTCACGAGGGCCCTGAACCTGGGTAAACCGTGTCCCCAAGTCCTGTTAGCCTTTCGAGTTCACCAACGTGCAACCAGCTCCCTCTTCCTTAAACCCTAATACCTCATATAAGGGATCTTCCAAGTCAAGGTCTTGACAGTTGGCACTGTCTGTGGGAACGGCACGCGTCGGAATCACGGTCTCGATGGCCTCCAACTCGGTCACTAGCAAACCATAAAGTTTCTCTGGATCAATGAACTTTTGGTCATTCTATTTCACGCCACACCTTCCGGTCTTCCAACAGGACTTCAACGCCCTCTATGGGGGTATGAACATGGCATTCGGCGACTTCAACTTCCATGCCACCCAGGAGGGCATCCTTCGACTGCCCTGCCCATCGCGCCTCCATGCAACGGAGTCCGCTACATCGCGAGTGTCATCGTTCGCATCTGCAAAGGCGGCTCCATCTCTCCATTAAATTGATGCTGCCTACTACTACGGAGATACCGTGGCTAAATCGATCGAGTATGACGTTGATGACCACCTCGACTACCATAGCCATGGTGATGACGCGAGCCCGCTCCACCAATAGAACATTGCGCAAGTCTACATGGAGAACTCCACCAGTTCATCATAGCGGACCCAGAACACCGTCATGCAGGCGACTATCGATAGGATCCGTGCCGCCATCGCGAGCAGAACGCCCATGCTAGAGAACACCCCACGTGAGGATCTGATGGCTTATCATCGCATCCTGTACAAGTAGCAGAAGGAGCTGGCCTACCTTCTGAGGATCCGATGGCTTATCATGCCTTGAGTGAATGATGTGCGACCCTCTCTTCCACTCCCTACTCTTCATGAACATGCAACACACCAAGATACCAGAGCCGCCTCGGGCGTATGCCGGAGGTGGAGATAGGCGCGACTACGTGCAACATCAAGTCTTCGTTCATGTCCATGGACGAGGTGGGAAACATAATGCCCAAGACCCCTGCGGTCGCGATCCTAGCGGCGACCACGTACCTGCGAACCACGTAGCCACCAGACAATGACCCCCGAGCAGCTGTCCATCATCAGACCATACTTGGGCTAGGCCTGGCAGGAGCCGTGCTGCAGCCAGCGGCAAACCTGGCCACCGCAGTCGCAACCGCGACACATCGACCCGCATGCCTGCAATGATACCTCGATAACTCGCCAAGATGCCACCCCAGTCTGCGATGAGAAGTGCAGCCACGATTAGCTCACGGACGTGTCGAGCCGTACGACGCCTACAATACGATCACACATAGCAGGGTCAACAAATCCCGCGTGAGATATGGCGCTGCCTACTCCTCGGACTTGGAGGACCTATATGAGAACTGCGGCGCACCCTACTTCAGCCGAGAAATTCGCGAAGCCCGGGCCCGAACGCCCAAGAAATTCAAGCGCACGTTATAAACGCCCAAATATGACAACACCGTGGAGCCAATAACCTGGCTAGAGGACTACCTCACCGGCGTAAGGTGTCAACAGGGCACCCGAACAATCGCCATGCAATACTGTCGGTACCCCACCGGAGGGGGTACCCGCTCCTGGCACGTAGGCGACCGGCAGTGCATCGAAGGCAAGAGAACACCTGGGAAGAGCTCGGCGAGGGGTCGGGGGGGGGGGGGAGGTGTGGGGCTCCCCCGGGGTAGGAGGCCACCTTCAGTATGGGGCCCACCGCCCTGGCCATGGAAAATGCCCCGTGGCGGTTTCCTGACGACACGTGGGAGGCGGGAGCATTGCGATGTCCACATTTCCACCGCTCCCGCTGAAGAAGGGAAAAGAGAAAGAAGAGAGCCCGGGGGGCTGGGAGCTGACCTGAGAGCCAGAACTCTAGTACCACCAATGTAATCACCTACACCAACATATAATTCCAGATCAGACATGCATGACATAGGGCTCCATCTTGCGATGGCCTGAACCAGGGTAAAAATCCATGTCCCGTGGAGTACATTTCATCCCACCTCTCCCTAGAGCAGTCATAGTTGGCACGACTAGGATTGCCCACATCCCCACTACCGAATAAATCAGGGAGCTGGACGTCGGTCACTCCCGGTGTCCGCGTTTCGACACACGACATATGGTGCACTAGGTAAGGGGTGCACGCTCTCCTGGGATCAGCAGCCTGTCTAGCGTAGTGCTACATCGAAGTTATGGCGCCTCCTCCGCGGGAGGCCGAGCTGTGCTCCTCCTCTTCGGAGTCCAAGTCCTCTTTTAAGGGAATGCGGTGTGCGCTCGGACTAAGCGGAGCAGTTTGGGCTGCCGGAGGGCCCGATCCGAGTCCAATCGCCGAAGATCTTGGTGAAGGCAGCGCGTTGGCGACGCTGCACCTCCTTTTGAAGAACCCCCCGCAACAGGTGACAGAAGACCATGTACCCGGGCATGACTAGCCAGTCTGACCGCCACGGCCGGGTACGCGCAACATGTAAGGACCCCAGACCGGCAGTCTGAAACCCTACGTATGCATACATTCACGATCCCAGAAAGATCAGTCGTGAACAACATACACAGTTGGCACACAGAAATACATCATCCATTACACGAATACATAAAGGTATTACATAAAAGATCACATGATCAAGTTTAAGCAACTGCCACAAAGGCAGGCAACTTAACAAACATAGCGGAAGATAACTAAAACACAACGTAGTTGAGCCCAAGTCACGCCTTAACCTACAGGCTGCTGACCCGGAGACGATCCTAGCTCGCAAAGCCGTCAACTCCGTACTTCTCTTCATAGATATCCTTCGGAGGCTCCTTCTCAAAGTCTGGCAAGTAGATACCAGGGGCGAAACCATAATGAGTACATTTGAATGTACTCAGCAAGACATCCATCATGTCACTTACCAAACATGCAAGTATGCTTATATGGTGGAATAGGTAGGCTATAAATATGGTTCACTATCAATGGTGTTCATATATGATGACACCACAGTTGCAGTCAGGTTTATCTGTATCTTCGTTGAAGAAGATACTTCAGAAGAAAAATAATATATAGTTTTATTTCTCTTGTAGATATCACATGTACAAGAGGTTTTGTAAAGTTTTGTTAAAGAATATTTTCTCTTTGCAAAACTTCTTGGAATCAGTTTCCAGAATTCTTGCTTAGAGTAGAAAAGGTTTCCTTTGCAAAACATTTTGTTTTGTATAACATCATCTGGCTTTTCATCATCGACCATACCTCCAAGGTATAAGTTTCCATTCCTTTCCGAACTTCACAAGTTCAACACTTCCTTTCCAAAATTTCCTTTTCAAAAACATCCTCTTTTGAAAACATTGACACAATGCTAGCTACATGGCCATTCAACTGTCCATATCCGAGGACGCGGCTTCTTCGAAAAAGTTATACTCTGCAGAGGTGTACACATCCACCAGATCCAGTACACCTCCCGTGAACAATCACGGACTGTAACAACAGTATGTAAACATCAGGTATATGATCATAACCATCCACTATGTTCAAGCTAGAATATGCCTATCTCTCGATTGAAGTTGTTCTCCCCGGCATCAAGTCCCACCCTGCCTAGCCAGGAGCCTCAATGAATGCATCCGGAGGGAAAATTAATCCCACACTTTATATGCCTCAACATTGGGAGTTTTGACGACATTCGGTTCGAGGGTACGACGCCCCTTATAGCAAGTGAGATAGCACACACTAATAAGAACAAACTTCAAGTTAAGCCCCGTGCCCATGTTGGGGTAGGGTGGCAGTACGGTAAAGGTTGTCCGGCGAAGACTAGGTTATGTGTCATTTTTGAAAACACCACTTTCTCAAAAATGACCACTTCCACATTCCTCCGGAGAACAAGGATCCGCCTTTTCTCCGGGTTTTTCCGTAAAGCCTTTGTTTCGTAGAATCATAATTTTAGGGTGTCCACTTAGGGACTAGTATATTTGATGGTAATAAATACCATATGGTGGCTTATGGGCTTGGTATTACCAAGTTTAACTACTGGCATGATAGTAACCTATAATATAGTATAGTAGTAATTTCCACATCAAAAATAGTTTTGATAATCAAGTTTTGGTAAAACTTCAGAGGTAAAACATGCATGATATATAATGGTAAGTATTGTATCAGCAAGCAATCAGGATGCTTGCCTGGTATCTCTTTGTGTCCCTGGTTGTTGGAGTGACCGGAACTTGAAACAGAGCTTCCCGACACTTCCTTCCTCTTCGTTTTCTAACGTCGTAAAAAGAGAATAAAGGACACACATTCAGAACCAAACAAGACAAACAAGGCTACAAGTAATACATACAGCAAGCAATCAAGAAGTACCACCCAAGTTCTCAATTTTTCCCTTAAGAAAAATTGGCATAAAAACTATAGTTGAAAAGTCTGCTTTTTTCCTAGTGTTTATGTGTGGCCAATTCAATGATTTTTAGTTAAGAACACCATGGACCAGTGGGGTGGAGCACATGTTACTAGACAGTAGGGTGTCACATAAAACACATTTTTATGTCTAAAAACTTCCCCAACAATCTCTATGGCTAGCACATATAATTTGCTAAAATACTCAAGTGGTGAAAAAGGCTCATGACAACAAGTCAAGCCTATTTTCCACCATGATGCAAAAGTACCAGTGGGTGTTCCACTAAAAAGAAAATGCTCACCCAGAGGTTAATAAGCCTCTGGTCACTTTTATAAAAGTGCTCCAAACAAACAATCTAGCATCCAAAAACTCCTACTCATACTAGTAGAAAAATTTAGGAAAAATACTAGACTAGTTTAGGCTACACTAGTTAATTTTATGCACAAGTTTGCAAGCTAGCAGAGGCAAAATACTCCTATAACCAGTACCATAATTGCTACTGGATTCCACAAAATAACATAAAAAGCATAGCTAGGAAACAAGGAAAAACTATGCTTAAAATGCTACACATGTGAGGAGATTAATTCCTAGTCATCCAAGTGTTACTCATGCTTTTATGCTACTTAAGAGGAAACCTATCAGAGGTGAAAACCCTAAGATAATAATGCCACAAGGACATTCCATCCTCTTGTTTCCACACCAAAGATTCATAGTTTTCCCTAGGGTAAAACAAGACAAAAAGCATACATGAATATCCTAGTATGAAATTTAGACTTTAAGCATTGCTATTTAAATCTATTTCAAACACAAGCACCAAGTATCTAGAGGTGCTATAACCAAAATAACAGTACCTAAATGGTACTGGTTTCATGAGAATTAATCTAGCAATAAGCCTAAAAAGCATTTAAAGATCTACTCAAAACATATATAAAAGAAACACATCTAGTGTGGGGGAAATAATGTTTCCACCAAAAATGCAATGACACCAGTGGGTGTTCCACTATCATATCAAAGCATTAAGAGGCCACAAAGCCTCTGGTCATACTTGACAAAAATTAACAAAATGCTAAACTAGCTTCTAGTGCAATAACCATACTAGCAGAAAATAATAGGGTACAAAAATAAGCAAGGTAATGCTACCCATGCTATTGTTTTCACATAAGTGAAAACTCTAGGGATAAAGTACTCATAATAACACCATCAAAATGCTACTGGTCTTATGAACATAACACAAAAATATGTGGCCACAAAACCACAAATGATTCTGTCAAAATTCCACACATGAGGGAATTTTTCCATAACCATTCTCATAGCCATGACAAAGCTAATAGTGCTTTTCTACCAATTCCAATGCAAGATAGCAGAGGTGATAACAACACAAAATAAGTACCAACATGGTACTGAATCTTATATCTCATCACAACAATTCAATCACTTGCACACAAATTAATCAATCAAAAATTATATGCAAGTAATAAACTAGAGATAAAAATATGATATTAATATAAATCCTATTTCTTCTCAACTCAAGTACACACATTCTAACATGATAAAATAGCTAAGTAATACTTATAAAACAAGTTCACACAACTTATACATGCTAGAAAACAATATTGCAACACAAAAATATCATCACACAAATTAATTAACTAAAATGCCAAAATGGCAGAAACAGGTGAAACAAAGATCTGTCCACCAAATTTTCTAGGATGCTCTAAAAAATAAACCCTTCTAGGTTTGGATAGCCCTAAACATATACAAGACCATCCAGTTGAGTTTGCATCAAAAATCAGTTTTAATAATTTTATAAAAATCACCAAAGTGCTCTCTGGTGTTTTACCAAATTGCATTCCATTTCAAAAATACAATGAATTTGGAAACGAGGTTAATTGCTCCTGTTAGGACATTTCATGGGCTTTACAATGCAATTGGCCTCACTTCATTGTGAGTTGTGAAATTAAAATGGTGCTCATTTTGGTGTTTCTGGTACCTGTTGCCAAATCATTTTTCATTTCAAATCTATCCATCAAAATGTAGATCTACAACTTGGAGATGGTTTAGAATTAGTTGAGGTACCACTGTAAATTTTAGTTTGGTCAAATTCATATTTTAAGTTGCCTTTTTGAGCCAAAAGTAACCATGCAAGTTTCTGTGAAAAATAAACTGGAAAAACAACTGTCCTGGGCCAGATCTCCTAATTGGGCCGGCCAGGTCAAAACTCACCGCGAGCAGAGCCAGCCCGAGTCGCTGACACGCGGGCCAACCGCCACGCGGGCAGCCACGCAGGCAAGGCCTGGCCCTACCTGCAGGTTTGACCAGCCTTTGCGCGCGGTCAAGGAAGGCGGCGTCAGCATGACGTCACGCCGGCGGGAATCTGCTCCGGCGAGCTCCAATCTGAGTGAAATCGACCACGTTTCCCAAATCAAAGACTATATGCACGTTGCTCGCGTCGAGGGGGATCTAAATATGGTGGTCTCGTTTCCAGGGAAGGCTCCGGAGAGCGGCGGCGACGGCGCGCACGCGACGGCCGGACGGCGACCACGACAGGTGGCGATTAAGGGCGAGAGGGAGAGGGGAAAACGGTCGGGGGGATTCCCCTGCTTACCCCAGACGCGATGGGAACGTCGGCGAGGGAGGAGGAGGTCCGTGGCGGCCGGAATCCGTCGCCGGAGTTCCGTCGAGGCCGAAGAGGAACGGGATGGCGTGGCGTCTACGGGTCGTTTGGGCTCGATTCCCTTGGCACCGAGGGCAACCACAACAAGGCGGAGAGGATGGCGCCCACGGCTGCCGGCGGCGAGCTCTGCATCGGCCGGAACGACGGCGGGTCCCGAGCTAGGGTTTCGGTAGCAAAAAAATATCTAGAGAGAGAGGGCTTCGAGGGGGAAGAGAGAGAGGGGGCAGGTAAGAGGTGCTCAGAGGGGTTTTAAACAACTAGAAGCCTTCTACTCGAAGGCAATGGAGCATGGGCTTCCATGCCTCTACTGCGTCATCTACAGGAAGAAGAAGATGACCATGTGACTCAGCTTACATTTAAGTCCCTGGAAAATTACAAGTAGGTCCCTGTACTCTCTGAAAATGGATGTTTTCCCTAAGCAAACAAAGTCAAAATTTGAAATCCTTTTGCCCAAAATTCTTATTAGTTAAGATACACCACATATATGAAAATTGGCTCCATTGGATAAACTTTATAATTCAAAGTTGTTCAAATTTGAATTCTTACATAAATGGACATTGAATTTATTAACCTACTTAGGAGTTTCCAAAAATGATAATTTTTGGCACACATTCCTTATTTGATGTGTTACTTATGTGGTAGAAAATTCAAGTCATTTTGAGTTACTTAATAGAACAAACTTGTTCAAATTTCAAAAAGGTGTTGTGAAGAAAACAGGGGTTTTTGGAAATTTAAACAATTCAAAAACTTGTGCCCTTTTGGTTTTCATCCTTATTTATGATATAGAGCATGTGGTATTTATTTCATGGCATTTGGAAAATGTTTGTAGAACAAACTTGTTCAAAATCCCAAATGTTGCTGTGGAGAAAAACCATGTTTTCAGGACTTTAATGGATTCAATTTTTGTTCTCCTCTTGTGTGTGTTCCTTATTTGATATAAGGAAGCAATTGTATGAATTTCAAATCATTTGATGAAAGTTTCCAATAGTAACTTGTTTTAGTTTTCTGTTTCTGGAAATATTGGAATTTCTATTTAGTAAAGCACTTGGCTTTTCTTTAGCAATGCTTTGCCAAAATATTTATGTGACTAGAGATAGCAAGTCAATGCTCTCCAATACCTTTGTTTTTAATCTTGCAAGGTTGGAAAAACATTTGATAATATTTTGGTGAAGCATTTAAGAATGCCTCTTTTTCTGATAATCTTTATAGGGAAATTTATTAAGTGTTTCCTCTTTCTTAATTTAGGCCTTGGAATAATATTCAACAAGTATGAGTTTCATAAGATAGTTTTTGGAAAACTCTTTGATCAATATTTACTTTAGAAAATATTGCCAAGGTCATTGGAACAATATGTTGAATATTTTGTTTTCAATTTCTTAGCGATGTAAGTTTATATAATTAGTTTGTTTAGTTGCACTCAAACAAACACAAACAAACACAACCAAGGTTTATTAGTAAAGCAATTAGCAAAACAACTGTGTTAACAGGTATTCCAAAGTTGGGATGTGACAGGTCTTCCCCCCTTAAAAAGAATCTCGTCCCCGAGATTCACAAGCGAGGACTAAGGGAGGGCCAACAAACACAATGTTAGTGTTGGAGTGCCGGTGCTTCCCCCCTTTGACTTATCTTGGGAGGTGGGGTACTTCCCTAAATTAGCAAATTCACTTTACAGAAAAATTCTTTAGCTATCAATTTATTCAACCACCAGATTTTAAAAATTTCTGATAACATCACTACTGCCAACTAGTTCCTTTTAGTGCAGAACTACCTGGAAAAGTACCGTCAATAATTACATGAGTTCCTAGCTATAACCCACTTCTTACATAACACATATGGAGTGGTGTACCACTCTCATAATAAGGTATATAAGAAGCTAAAAATATAGCTTGTGGGTGCAAAGGTTAGGTTGCTAAGGTAAAATAAACAGACAGAACCATACTCATGGCAGTGGTTATTACTCACCACAAGCAACTATCACTTAATATGTTCATGATTTTATTTGGATGTTTTAGTTTCATAAGATACTCTTAAGCACAATCATAACACAAGTATAAACTCATGCTAAGGTAAAACATTTAAACAAAATCCAATAAGCAAGCAAACAACACCACAGATGAATAGATTATTTATTCACTAGGTTATTGTTTATTAGAGGTTTTGGAATCCATCAATCATGAACAATTAGCAAACAACCAGTAGCTAAAAACTAATGAATTCAATAATAAAGATACGCTAAAACACCATCTTTACACAAGGTAAAACTTCTATTACACAGGCATAGAAAAAGGTCTGCACAAATCACACACTAGTATGAAAAATCTACACCAGCATGCTATAAGAGATAATCATATCCTATAACCATAGAACGTGCAACTAAATAATTCATGGCATTATAACAGAAGTAATAACTTCCTAAACATGCTATATCAACACATATACTCATAAAATAAAAAGAGGGTAATACTAGAGCAAAAATCACCATTTTCTAGTGGTGAGACTAGTTTCACTCTAGAGAAGCAAACCATGCTATCATGATGTTTAAACTTAAACAAGCAAGTCATGAACATAGATGTACCTAACAACAGTACCCAAAACTTACTCATGTTAGTAAGCACAACATCAAAACAATCCCATGATACAACTATTAAACATGCAGAAATTTCTTCTAGCAATTTCTGTTTTTCTTAAACAATTACTAGCAAACAAGCAAGGTATAACTCACACAACCAGTAGCTATGCAAGTAATGAAAAGTTATCTAAACCTTCTCAAAAAAATCCATACACTCAATTTAAAATCATTCACAAACAATCTACCAATCAAGAGGAATTTATTTTATTTGCGAACAATTTAATTTTAGCACACGATAGTGAAACATTTCTTAACATGATACCCCTAAGGAATATTATGCTAACAAAAGGATCACACCTAAACATATTAGTATTTACTAATAAGAAATAAACTTCTCACTTGCATAAGTGAAAACAAACAATTATATTTTCCATGGTGGAAAATAGAAATCAATCACATAGTGAAACATGCTATTTTCACACAGGTGTATGGTTGGGGATTTTCATCCTCAAGCCAAAATACAATGGGACCAGTGGTCTATGGCCTACTAATACCAAGTAAAAATAGGTACTAAGCCTCTGATTACTCATGAAAAACTTTGCATACAAGATAAAAATATAATGCTATTTAATCTAGTGAAGCAATACTAGTACATACTGATAGCAATTCTTACACATGCTGTTTTATTAAAAGACGTGCAAGCTAACATAGGTACAAGCATCAAAATATCAGTACCTAAATGGTACTGGACTCAAAGAAAACATAGCACAAAATTTATCAAAGCATTCACACAAAGATCTAGCTTTCACAATAATTGCAAATAATAAAAACTGGAAAAATAGCAAATGTTACTCATGATTTGCTATAAGATCACATGAAAGTTAATGAAGATAACATCATATAAATAACAGTACCAAAATGGTACTGGATCTATCATAACCCTAGCAAAAATCTAGGTACAACAAATCTACAAGGATTTGCCCACTCAACAATCCAAATAATAAAACTGGAAGGTAACAAATGCTATTTCATTTTTATTCGAGTTTCCAAACATGCACACACTTTCTAGGGCAGATGTATTGTAAGAAAACAACATAATAACAAGTCCTAACAACTCCATATAAGTTAGTAAGCTAGATTGAATAAAACATAAATTCATTTCAATCAAGAGCACACAAAGAAATAAAAACAGGAAAACTGCTGTTTCCTAGAGCTATCATAATTGTTCCATCGTTCACTTAATTTTCTAAACCCCGAATCTCATAGTAACTACAATGTATATTAAGATTTGGTTTTCCAAATTAGATACACATGATATCCTATTGACTAGTAAACGAATAGGTCATCATTTTATTTCCTCGTGACTTCTCCTTTTTACCAACTAGATAAAAAGGTGTCCTTAGTCACTTAATTTCTTGGTTTAGAAAGAGTTGTCAGTAGTTTGCATGCTTTGGTTAGGTGTCAACCTAAGATTAGGCAAAACATGTTAGTCTTGTTAGCTTTCTATTTAATCATGTTTGTCCGACAAGACACGACTAGCGTCATACGTCGAATATTGAATTGTGCTCTTTGGATTGGTTTTTGAGGGGGTTATGCATCATGGCATGTGAAAACTTATTTTGCACCTTTCTCCAGAGGAGGGAGGTATATAACTTTTAAAAGGGGATTTCTCTTATTTGGTCTTTTAAAAGGGAACATAAAAAGGTGCTACATTTAGCCAACAGGGCAAAACGAGTCTTTTGCCAACAGACAAACATAGAGGTTTTGGTCAGTAGTGGTTGGTGCATTCACGCCTTTTCTTCTTTGAGGGTTGTCGTGGTTGGAGCTTTATTTGTTGGAGTGCATCACTGGTAGCAACGCTATCAGCTCGTGTGGCTTGATGGTCCTCTATATAGGCCCAACGGTGCTTTCATTGATGGTGGGGAAATGGTGGTGGTTCACGACAGGTCGCATTATGAAGCGAAAACAAGTATAAGTCTAAGCAACAAATTCTTGTTTTTGAATACTATACTAACATTTTTGCTTGCAAAAATTTAACACGAGGCGATTCAAAAACAAGAGCGGGGCAAGCACAAATCTGCAAATTTTGAGCACCCCACAAACATATAGAAGCCTAGATGAACCAAATTCTACACCACAAAACAGCACAAAGTCCTACGGACACACATAAGCAAGCCAAAACACACAAACAAGGCTCCATTGGAGCTACGTAGGGGGAGACGACTCATGGAGTTATCGCTAAATTACTCCAAACTAGACTGATCCAAAATCCTAGAAGTGGCTGAAGAACTATATCTACTTCTGACCATCATCACTGTAGAGCTAGGCAATTATTTTGGTCTTCTCGGGACATCGGCAAGTATAAAAGTTTTTGGATGGAAACAAGATAATAGAAGTAAAGTTTTGATAAAACTTTATGCAACAATCTGTTTTTGAAACTCCAACTATTTTTTTGGACAGAAAACTTCAAATACGAGAGATGTTTCAAAAACAGAGCGGAGCAGTTGCAAACCAGTAAGAAATAAACTCTTAACCGAGAGAGATACAAACTCTGTAAGGCCCGCCCTTCGAGCCACTGTTCAAGGACGCCCTTGATATGCATTTAGAATCTTTTGAAAAGATCAGAAGGAGGGGAAAATATACTAAAATTCCCTTAGATAAAAATAATTTAGATAGTAAATAGGTTTTTACCCAAAAATACTTTTCTTTCCTATCTGACGTCCATGCTAACTAAGGTCTCCTAAGGTCAGGATGGCTCTGATACCAACTCTGTAAGGACCCCAGACCGGCAGTCTGAAACCCTACGTATGCATACATTCACGATCCCAGAAAGATCAGTCGTGAACAACATACACAGTTGGCACACAGAAATACATCATCCATTACACGAATACATAAAGGTATTACATAAAAGATCACATGATCAAGTTTAAGCACCTGCCACAAAGGCAGGCAACTTAACAAACATAGCGGAAGATAAATAAAACACAACGTAGTTGAGCCCAAGTCACGCCTTAACCTACAGGCTGCTGACCCGGAGACGATCCTAGCTCGCAAAGCCGTCAACTCCGTACTTCTCTTCATAGATATCCTTCGGAGGCTCCTTCTCAAAGTCTGGCAAGTAGATACCAGGGGCGAAACCATAATGAGTACATTTGAATGTACTCAGCAAGACATCCATCATGTCACTTACCAAACATGCAAGTATGCTTATATGGTGGAATAGGTAGGCTATAAATATGGTTCACTATCAATGGTGTTCATATATGATGACACCACAGTTGCAGTCAGGTTTATCTGTATCTTCGTTGAAGAAGATACTTCAGAAGAAAAATAATATATAGTTTTATTTCTCTTGTAGATATCACATGTACAAGAGGTTTTGTAAAGTTTTGTTAAAGAATATTTTCTCTTTGCAAAACTTCTTGGAATCAGTTTCCAGAATTCTTGCTTAGAGTAGAAAAGGTTTCCTTTGCAAAAAATTTTGTTTTGTATAACATCATCTGGCTTTTCATCATCGACCATACCTCCAAGGTATAAGTTTCCATTCCTTTCCGAACTTCACAAGTTCAACACTTCCTTTCCAAAATTTCCTTTTCAAAAACATCCTCTTTTGAAAACATTGACACAATGCTAGCTACATGGCCATTCAACTGTCCATATCCGAGGACGCGGCTTCTTCGAAAAAGTTATACTCTGCAGAGGTGTACACATCCACCAGATCCAGTACACCTCCCGTGAACAATCACGGACTGTAACAACAGTATGTAAACATCAGGTATATGATCATAACCATCCACTATGTTCAAGCTAGAATATGCCTATCTCTCGATTGAAGTTGTTCTCCCCGGCATCAAGTCCCACCCTGCCTAGCCAGGAGCCTCAATGAATGCATCCGGAGGGAAAATTAATCCCACACTTTATATGCCTCAACATTGGGAGTTTTGACGACATTCGGTTCGAGGGTACGACGCCCCTTATAGCAAGTGAGATAGCACACACTAATAAGAACAAACTTCAAGTTAAGCCCCGTGCCCATGTTGGGGTAGGGTGGCAGTACGGTAAAGGTTGTCCGGCGAAGACTAGGTTATGTGTCATTTTTGAAAACACCACTTTCTCAAAAATGACCACTTCCACATTCCTCCGGAGAACAAGGATCCGCCTTTTCTCCGGGTTTTTCCGTAAAGCCTTTGTTTCGTAGAATCATAATTTTAGGGTGTCCACTTAGGGACTAGTATATTTGATGGTAATAAATACCATATGGTGGCTTATGGGCTTGGTATTACCAAGTTTAACTACTGGCATGATAGTAACCTATAATATAGTATAGTAGTAATTTCCACATCAAAAATAGTTTTGATAATCAAGTTTTGGTAAAACTTCAGAGGTAAAACATGCATGATATATAATGGTAAGTATTGTATCAGCAAGCAATCAGGATGCTTGCCTGGTATCTCTTTGTGTCCCTGGTTGTTGGAGTGACTGGAACTTGAAACAGAGCTTCCCGACACTTCCTTCCTCTTCGTTTTCTAACGTCGTAAAAAGAGAATAAAGGACACACATTCAGAACCAAACAAGACAAACAAGGCTACAAGTAATACATACAGCAAGCAATCAAGAAGTACCACCCAAGTTCTCAATTTTTCCCTTAAGAAAAATTGGCATAAAAACTATAGTTGAAAAGTCTGCTTTTTTCCTAGTGTTTATGTGTGGCCAATTCAATGATTTTTAGTTAAGAACACCATGGACCAGTGGGGTAGAGCACATGTTACTAGACAGTAGGGTGTCACATAAAACACATTTTTATGTCTAAAAACTTCCCCAACAATCTCTATGGCTAGCACATATAATTTGCTAAAATACTCAAGTGGTGAAAAAGGCTCATGACAACAAGTCAAGCCTATTTTCCACCATGATGCAAAAGTACCAGTGGGTGTTCCACTAAAAAGAAAATGCTCACCCAGAGGTTAATAAGCCTCTGGTCACTTTTATAAAAGTGCTCCAAACAAACAATCTAGCATCCAAAAACTCCTACTCATACTAGTAGAAAAATTTAGGAAAAATACTAGACTAGTTTAGGCTACACTAGTTAATTTTATGCACAAGTTTGCAAGCTAGCAGAGGCAAAATACTCCTATAACCAGTACCATAATTGCTACTGGATTCCACAAAATAACATAAAAAGCATAGCTAGGAAACAAGGAAAAACTATGCTTAAAATGCTACACATGTGAGGAGATTAATTCCTAGTCATCCAAGTGTTACTCATGCTTTTATGCTACTTAAGAGGAAACCTATCAGAGGTGAAAACCCTAAGATAATAATGCCACAAGGACATTCCATCCTCTTGTTTCCACACCAAAGATTCATAGTTTTCCCTAGGGTAAAACAAGACAAAAAGCATACATGAATATCCTAGTATGAAATTTAGACTTTAAGCATTGCTATTTAAATCTATTTCAAACACAAGCACCAAGTATCTAGAGGTGCTATAACCAAAATAACAGTACCTAAATGGTACTGGTTTCATGAGAATTAATCTAGCAATAAGCCTAAAAAGCATTTAAAGATCTACTCAAAACATATATAAAAGAAACACATCTAGTGTGGGGGAAATAATGTTTCCACCAAAAATGCAATGACACCAGTGGGTGTTCCACTATCATATCAAAGCATTAAGAGGCCACAAAGCCTCTGGTCATACTTGACAAAAATTAACAAAATGCTAAACTAGCTTCTAGTGCAATAACCATACTAGCAGAAAATAATAGGGTACAAAAATAAGCAAGGTAATGCTACCCATGCTATTGTTTTCACATAAGTGAAAACTCTAGGGATAAAGTACTCATAATAACACCATCAAAATGCTACTGGTCTTATGAACATAACACAAAAATATGTGGCCACAAAACCACAAATGATTCTGTCAAAATTCCACACATGAGGGAATTTTTCCATAACCATTCTCATAGCCATGACAAAGCTAATAGTGCTTTTCTACCAATTCCAATGCAAGATAGCAGAGGTGATAACAACACAAAATAAGTACCAACATGGTACTGAATCTTATATCTCATCACAACAATTCAATCACTTGCACACAAATTAATCAATCAAAAATTATATGCAAGTAATAAACTAGAGATAAAAATATGATATTAATATAAATCCTATTTCTTCTCAACTCAAGTACACACATTCTAACATGATAAAATAGCTAAGTAATACTTATAAAACAAGTTCACACAACTTATACATGCTAGAAAACAATATTGCAACACAAAAATATCATCACACAAATTAATTAACTAAAATGCCAAAATGGCAGAAACAGGTGAAACAAAGATCTGTCCACCAAATTTTCTAGGATGCTCTAAAAAATAAACCCTTCTAGGTTTGGATAGCCCTAAACATATACAAGACCATCCAGTTGAGTTTGCATCAAAAATCAGTTTTAATAATTTTATAAAAATCACCAAAGTGCTCTCTGGTGTTTTACCAAATTGCATTCCATTTCAAAAATACAATGAATTTGGAAACGAGGTTAATTGCTCCTGTTAGGACATTTCATGGGCTTTACAATGCAATTGGCCTCACTTCATTGTGAGTTGTGAAATTAAAATGGTGCTCATTTTGGTGTTTCTGGTACCTGTTGCCAAATCATTTTTCATTTCAAATCTATCCATCAAAATGTAGATCTACAACTTGGAGATGGTTTAGAATTAGTTGAGGTACCACTGTAAATTTTAGTTTGGTCAAATTCATATTTTAAGTTGCCTTTTTGAGCCAAAAGTAACCATGCAAGTTTCTGTGAAAAATAAACTGGAAAAACAACTGTCCTGGGCCAGATCTCCTAATTGGGCCGGCCAGGTCAAAACTCACCGCGAGCAGAGCCAGCCCGAGTCGCTGACACGCGGGCCAACCGCCACGCGGGCAGCCACGCAGGCAAGGCCTGGCCCTACCTGCAGGTTTGACCAGCCTTTGCGCGCGGTCAAGGAAGGCGGCGTCAGCATGACGTCACGCCGGCGGGAATCTGCTCCGGCGAGCTCCAATCTGAGTGAAATCGACCACGTTTCCCGAATCAAAGACTATATGCACGTTGCTCGCGTCGAGGGGGAGCTAAATATGGCGGTCTCGTTTCCAGGGAAGGCTCCGGAGAGCGGCGGCGACGGCCGGACGGCGACCACGGCAGGTGGCGATTAAGGGCGAGAGGGAGAGGGGAAAACGGTCGGGGGGATTCCCCTGCTTACCCCAGACGCGATGGGAACGTCGGCGAGGGAGGAGGAGGTCCGTGGCGGCCGGAATCCGTCGCCGGAGTTCCGTCGAGGCAGAAGAGGAACGGGATGGCGTGGCGTCTACGGGTCGTTTGGGCTCGATTCCCTCGGCACCGAGGGCAACCACAACAAGGCGGAGAGGATGGCGCCCACGGCTGCCGGCGGCGAGCTCTGCATCGGCCGGAACGACGGCGGGTCCCGAGCTAGGGTTTCGGTAGCAAAAAAAATATCTAGAGAGAGAGGGCTTCGAGGGGGAAGAGAGAGAGGGGGCAGGTAAGAGGTGCTCAGAGGGGTTTTAAACAACTAGAAGCCTTCTACTCGAAGGCAATGGAGCATGGGCTTCCATGCCTCTACTGCGTCATCTACAGGAAGAAGAAGATGACCATGTGACTCAGCTTACATTTAAGTCCCTGGAAAATTACAAGTAGGTCCCTGTACTCTCTGAAAATGGATGTTTTCCCTAAACAAACAAAGTCAAAATTTGAAATCCTTTTGCCCAAAATTCTTATTAGTTAAGATACACCACATATATGAAAATTGGCTCCATTGGATAAACTTTATAATTCAAAGTTGTTCAAATTTGAATTCTTACATAAATGGACATTGAATTTATTAACCTACTTAGGAGTTTCCAAAAATGATAATTTTTGGCACACATTCCTTATTTGATGTGTTACTTATGTGGTAGAAATTTCAAGTCATTTTGAGTTACTTCATAGAACAAACTTGTTCAAATTTCAAAAAGGTGCTGTGAAGAAAACAGGGGTTTTTGGAAATTTAAACAATTCAAAAACTTGTGCCCTTTTGGTTTTCGTCCTTATTTATGATATAGAGCATGTGGTATTTATTTCATGGCATTTGGAAAAAGTTTGTAGAACAAACTTGTTCAAAATCCCAAATGTTGCTGTGGAGAAAAACCATGTTTTCAGGACTTTAATGGATTTAATTTTTGGTCTCCTCTTGTGTGTGTTCCTTATTTGATATAAGGAAGCAATGGTATGAATTTCAAATCATTTGATGAAAGTTTCCAATAGTAACTTGTTTTAGTTTTCTGTTTCTGGAAATATTGGAATTTCTATTTAGTAAAGCACTTGGCTTTTCTTTAGCAATGCTTTGCCAAAATATTTATGTGACTAGAGATAGCAAGTCAATGCTCTCCAATACCTTTGTTTTTAATCTTGCAAGGTTGGAAAAACATTTGATAATATTTTGGTGAAGCATTTAAGAATGCCTCTTTTTCTGATAATCTTTATAGGGAAATTTATTAAGTGTTTCCTCTTTCTTAATTTAGGCCTTGGAATAATATTCAACAAGTATGAGTTTCATAAGATAGTTTTTGGAAAACTCTTTGATCAATATTTACTTTAGAAAATATTGCCAAGGTCATTGGAACAATATGTTGAATATTTTGTTTTCAATTTCTTAGCCATGTAAGTTTATATAATTAGTTTGTTTAGTTGCACTCAAACAAACACAAACAAACACAACCAAGGTTTATTAGTAAAGCAATTAGCAAAACAACTGTGTTAACAGGTATTCCAAAGTTGGGATGTGACACAACATTGCCGCAACAAGGCCGTCCTGAGGACTGTGCGCGTCCACAGCCGCCCCCGGGCATCGACAATCAGGCCGGGTCAGGAAAAAAGCGGGCACGCCCAGTCACTGCAGCTACTCCAAGTGAGGCGGAGCCCGACGGAGTCACTATACGACGTTGTCGTGCACTCCCACCAAGTAACGGGGCGTTGGCGGCGGAGCTATAGTGAACTGCTCCCTGCCACGCCCTCGACGACCCAGAAGATCCGACCTGCGAGGGACGGGCGCGGTGCCGCCTGACGGGCGGCACGGTGATGACTCTCGCCAAAGAGCCGGCGTAGGCGAGCGCGCTCGCCGGACCTGCATCGAGAGGACATCAGAAAGTTTATCGATAAAGCAGAGAAAGGCGCAACCTGTGCCGGGACTCCGACGTTTTGATGGAGGGGTTAACCTCTTGGGTGGCCCGATCTTCACGAATCCACCAAGAACACGAAGAACAAACGTAGAGCACAAAGAACGCGAGGGAAACGAGAGGGGGGTCGGGGAGGGAAGATAACTAGCCAGAACTGAAAGACCCGATCTCTCGTCAACTAAGATGCAATGGTCGCCTATGGGACAATCGATCCAACCGAACTCACCTTTTCGGAAACCTCTTCACACCTGTGGCCGGTCCACCATGCCAAAAGAACCTCAAGGGTTAGTTGAGGAAGATTGGAAAGTCCCTAACTGGATCTGTCGTGGGATAATCACGACAGACGTTACCGGGGGTAACTTATCTTGGGGCAATTCGACTCTGGTGTTTGGGAGAGGGTTTTGCTCAGGGGAAATCATGGTGACAAAGCGATCTGGTAGCCGGCAATCAAGTCGCCGAGTCTCCAATCTAGGTTTATTATCTCAACTCTGGTATTACAGGGGATACTCGAATAGCTAGTAAAACTCGTGTCTAATCTAACCCTAGGAGCCGGCTTATATAATATCCGGACCCCCTGGCCTCCTGTCCAAGGCATACTCGGAGTCCTACCCGGGCACCGCTTACAAACGCTAAGCTTCCTTATCAAAACCCACAATCCGGGTTACGAGGCCTACACTCTTGGGCCTTCTAGAAACTCCCTTTCCTTAAGCCGGGTCTTGCGCAGCTCCCTTTGGGCTGAGTTACACCTTGCCGTTAGCCTACCGGGTTATCGTCCCTCCATCAGTAGTCCCCAGAATAGCTTGGGCTTCACGGGATCCTCCTTGAAGCGCATGGTATTCCCTGCAAAAATAACAAACATACAAGTTCATAAAAGACCAGGTTAGGTTGCTTTGATAAACAGCTAGGCCTAACTCCACAGGTGGTCCATATAATAACCCGGCTTTCTCCGAGCCCAACATTGTTTTCCCGGGTCAACACTCCGAGGAAAACACAGAAGACCCGGCTCACTTTGTTCGCTAGTTAATCCGGATATCACGGAGATGATTTGCTCTGATCCTTTCCGGATATCACGCACAATCACTTAACCAATTATCCCAACAAATCCGGGCGGGTATCCCCCCCCCCCCGAAATTTTTGGCTCCCGCTCCTTAGGCCTAGGGCTTTCCACCCGCACCTATAAATAGGTGCTTTAGGGGCAACCCTAAGTCAAAACGCTCCATTTCTCCATCTCTTTCCCCTCTTGGTGCTCCCTTGCTTGAGCCCAACACCAAGCCACGACAGAGACCACGGGCGCACCGCCGGACACGAGCCGCCGCCGCCTGCGTTCTTCCTCGGCTCGCGCCGCGCCGCCGTCGACCACCGCCGCCGCGCCCTCGTGCAATCCACTGGGAGATCCAAAGGGTCACCGCGACTGCGCCATCTGCCGCCGCCGTGCTCTCCTCCAGACCCCGCCGGTGAGCCTCCTTCTTCCATGGATCTTACCCTTAAGCTTTGCTCGAATTAGATTAGATCTAGGTCCACTTCATAGATGGTTTTCTTGTCCCGCAACGATTGGGTAGTCCATGTTCCGTTCCTTCTCAATCAATGTGTAAACTAGATCAATAGCATATCTCCATTACTTGTGGTCACCAATTTCTCTGTAAATCTCTAAGTTTTAGATCCAATCTGCCAAAATTCTCCATAATTGCTCTTTGATACTCGGATAATCTGTAATTTCCGGATCTTTTAGTTGCTCTTTGGTTAACCGGACAATCAGTCATCTCCTGGTCTTAATTACTTACACTCTGCACTTTTTGTCTCCTGTTTTTAGACTACGCACATGGCACCCAAGGTCAACACCAAGACAAAGGGAAAACAGCCGGCGAAAGCAAGTCCGACTCAGTCCATACCTGCCAACTGGGCAAGGTCCACCATGACCAAAGAAAAATTAGATGAGCTCGCTGAGTCGGGCGTCCTTCCTTCCCAGGAGGATATTCATTGGCGAGTCCCGGGGGATGAGACCCGGCCTTCCCCAGCTACCGGTGAGGTAATCTGCTTTGTCGAGCACGTGATCCGGGGATTCCGTCCCCCGGGTCACTCCTTTTTCCGTGAGCTGCTTAGCCACTATGGCCTCCGAGTCTTTGACATAGGACCCAACCCCATGTTAAATATCACCCATTTTATCGTTCTCTGCGAATCATATCTATGCGTCCCCCCAAATCTTGCTATGTTTCTCGAGTTGTTCCAATGCAAACCGTGCCGCGAAAGCAGCGACGGGGTCCTCTTGGCTTGTGGTGGGGTATCCATTCCGAGGCGGAAAATCTCATTGATGCCGACTCTGAACCTCAACTCCCACGTCAAGCATTGGCAGAAGACCTACTTCTACTGCCGGGACATCTCCCACCTGGCGAAAAGAGATTGCCGGGTTTCTCCGAGGGCCTCCTTGATCTATCCGATAATTTCAATGCTTTTGCTTCTGAGTCGGATAGGGAGTCCATCCAACCCCTCTTAGCCAAACTTGCTGTCCTCTCCGCCCAGGGTCTCCTTGGGCTTAATTTAGTTAAAACTTGGGTGAACTTCCGAATCCAACCTAATGCCATCCGGCCTAAGATGATGTCTGAGTATTCTGGGCACGTCACGGATTCGCTCCGCTATTCTTTGAGGAATTATCCGGCTGCTGATACAAACAAGATAATCAAAAGTTTCTTGACTGAGAAAGCGGAAGTGATCCGGACTATAGCCGGTTTAGAGCCATACACTCGCGACAATCTGGCTCCAGCGGTAAGATCCGGCCTTTACTCTTTATCCTTGTACCCTTACCTGATGAAATCACTAACCTTTCCTATCACACCTTTATTTCAGGCAGATAGCGCTTTTTGGAAGATCGAGACCCCCTTCCTCCGAAAACCCGGAGGAGGACGAAGAACCGGTTGACTCGGAAGAAGGTATCATCCGGGTTTCACCTATCCTAACTTCTGTTAATTTGCTCTCCCATATTTTCTCTTTTTTCGACTGTACACTACGTTTTCCAGGGATGGAGGATAAGGAAGACAAGGAAGATAAGGAAGACCCGGAGGAGACCGAGAGTGATGAAAGCGAGGCAGAACCGGAAGCTAAGGTTGGGCCCGAGAGGAAACCCCGAGGGGTCGTATTCAAGGTTCCATATTCCTCCATGTCCTCCAAACCGTATTCATTTGCTAATATGCACGAGCTTAATCAACAATTGTCCAACTCACCATACTTGAAGGATCCCCCTACGGTCAAGCGCAGGGTAACCCGGAATTCCCCGGGTGAGGATCCCCTCAACCCTGGTATCCCTTCGTCCCCAGCCCGCCGCGCCGGTACTTCCCAATCTCATCCTTCCAATTCACCTCGAAGATATCCTTCTCCCAATCACCCCCTAGCTGGACAACTCCGAGACTCACTTTCTCAATCTTTATCAGCCTCGTCCGGGTCTAGCAACGAGCTTCCAACGGACTTCGTGGTAAATACTGGGTAAGTTACATTTCTTGCTATCCGATATACTGGCTCTTTCAATAACCTTCACTCATTAATACTGACCATTTCTTTTACTTTCCTTAGTGCCCAAGTCACAATCAGTGACCCGAACAACATGGATCTGGATAACCCGGAAACAGAGGATCCGATTGATGATGTGAATGCCGCGACGGGCGGCGCTGAAGAAGAAGACAGAGAAAGAGACCCGCTGACAGACCCGGCTGGGCAGGAGGCCGAGTATCCCAATCCATCAGATGGACCCGGGGGTGACGACGTCGAGGTTCTGGGCGTGAGGATGGGTGATCCCAATCATAACACCCAGGCGACCCGGGTCTCCCCCCAAAGCAGGAAAGGACTCCACCTCCAAGTAACCAGGCCGCCGGCTCTTCCGGCACAAAACTTGACGATCTGAACTTTGACAAGATGCTTGGCGCTCTGCGCACCTTGAGAACTGACGAAGAAGGCATTCTAGAAGCCTTGGTAGCCAAGCACCAGGTAAATCCGACTAATACTGCCTGTATATTTGTCTAGTCCCCAAGTTCCGAGTGAACTTATGCATAATTTACTTGGAACTTTCATAGCATATCCGACTGATATTTCTTTTTTGTCCGACTAACATTTCCTTGTGTTTCCACGCAGGCATACGTAACCCACTCTGAGGAAGTGTTGGCTAAAACCACCAAACTCCTCGAGGTGGAGACAAAGCTGCGTGAATCAGTTGAAGCTGATGCCGAGAAGCTGGGGAAAATTGTGAAAAAGTATAGAAAGAGATGCCATGCTGCAGAAGGTGAACTGACAAGACTCTCTGCCCAGATTGCCAATACTCACCGCGCTTTGATTGGTAATGATTCCCGACTTACTAATCGTAACCCGGATTTTCATTCTGATAACACTCGGAATTCCTTACTTGAACCTTTCTGTTTTTCTGCAGGGCCGGATGATGAGATTCCGGATGAAGATGATATAGCGAAGCTGAAGACCATAAAGAGCACAATCCGGCAACTCTGTGCCGGCACCAAATGGGTTCTTCAAGCTTTGAAATGGCCGGGTACTGGACATGGTAGTTTGAGCACGCTGCTTGATGCGTGTTCCACCATCCCCGAGTGGATCGACCACTGGAAACGCTCGTCATGCCGGGTTGGAGTAACCCGGGGGCTTGCTCTGGCTAAAGCGTACTTTCCCAAGCTTGAGCCGGCAAAGCTCGTTGGCGGGTTTCCAGAGTTCAACAATGACGGCTCCAAGTTTTCAGCCAAGAACTATAAAGCCATCCAAACAGAGGTTCATCACTCGGCTAGTCTGATTGCCGATAGTCTGGACGTTAGTCGGATTGTTCCGCCATACGATGCTGAAGATAAGCCAATTAAGTCGGATCCTCCTAAGCCTTATGACATGCTGGCACGGTGGAAGGCGGAAGCTGCTCAGATGAGGGAAGAGGCTGCGAAGAAGAAGGCTGAGGCCGATACTGCGCCTACTACCTCTATGCCGGTTGTTCCTCCTCCCGCGCGCGCCGGTACTGCTGCTGACCCGGACGCTGCTGCCGCGAAGACCGTCGAAGAGCAAGTCAAAGACCCGGCTGCCCAGGACAACACTCAAGACTCGACCCAACAGGCCGAGTGAAGTTTCACCTACTGCCTCAAACATTTTATTCGGCCAATGGGCCTTTAAAACAATTATTCTTTCGATAGTGCGCCTGTGCACTTTGTGATACTATCACCTCGGTTTGTAATATGTTAAAGACCTTAATCGCTTTCGTGGCCCTTCTGGCCTTTTGCATGATCTTAATATTTCCTATCTTTGAGCTTTTCATTGCTGGTTTTCCGACTTTTCGTTACTTTTTCCTATTGTGAGACTCGGTTTCCGGGTCTCGGGGGTTTTGACAAGTGGACTTTTTCTAAGTCCCCAAGTCCCCAAGACTCAGATTTTTGGGTTTTTGAGCTGAATAGCTAGATAATTTGTTTCTTTTTTCGAATTCCCAAGTCCCCAAGGCCCGAATTTCCGAGTCTAGGGTGTTGGATTTTTTCAAAAGAACAAATTATTTCTGCTAAGGCCCAAAATCTAGAGCTGCTCATGTAGGTTTGAAGTTGTGCTTAATATATCTTGAGTTTCCGGCTATTAATCTTGTACTCTGCATAACTTGTGGTTTAGATGACCCTTTTGACCTTCTTTTACTATAAGCCGGCTTTCGCGTGGATGATCAATGCTGCTATAACTGTATAAAGACAGGGTCAGGCAAGTCCCATTGGGCATCATGACTGATTGTAATTACACGCTAGCAAAGCATGCCACTTTTGTGCGAGTCACATCGAGATTAAGAAAGAAAAGTCAAGAAAATTTGGCTCTATTGTACGGTTATAAGCTTGCAGCCGTACTTATTACAAGTAATCGGCCCTTATAACCTAATGGCATCGTGGCCGGGTCTTTGAGTTTGCAACTGTGCTATTCAAGCAATCAGCCCCCAAGACCTAGATATATGCAATTTACTAGAAAAACTAACATATTAAGAACAATAAATAATACTTACCTGAAAAAGAAACAGAAAACAACGGGAATATAAAAACTTGACAAAAAACACACAGAAAGGAATATTTTGCTTAACCATCTCTTTATTGATATGAGAAAAGTCAGGTCAGCAAGCCGCCTCATTAAAAACCCTCCAGTCCCCTTAGGTACCCTGGATAGGAAAAGAGTGCGTCTGAAACCTGCTGCCTGTTACATCGTGTAATTCCACTTGTGAATCTAGTCTATTCTAGGTGTAGTAGGGACGCAGCTGAGCCACGTTCCATGGTCTTTCTCTTTCTTGCATAGATGAAGTTGTATGAGCGGTGTCATTGACAGTAGCCGACTCTTCCCTTGCATCTACCAAGTAATACGATCCATTGTGCAGATTCCGGCTTATGATGAACGGTCCTTCCCATGGTGGGGATAGCTTGTGCTTTCCTTCCTTTGACTGTACCAGGCGCAGAACCAGGTCCCCTTCCTGGAAGACCCGGGTTTTGACTCGCCGGCTATGATATCTCCTCAGGTCCTGCTGGTATATGGCTGATCTTTCCAAAGCTTGTTCCCTGTGTTCTTCTAGCATATCCACGGCGTCCTGCCGGGTCTTCTCGTTCTCCACCTCGACGTAAGCCGATACTCGAGGCGAATCATGGATGATATCACTTGGCAATACTGCCTCTACGCCATAAACCATAAAAAACGGTGTCATCTGAGTAGATCTGTTAGGTGTGGTGTTAATTCCCCAAACCACTGATGGTAACTCATCAACCCATGCGCCAGCAGCTCTGATGCACGAGACTCGCAGCCGTGGTTTTAATCCACGAAGTAACTCCTGATTTGCCCTTTCCACTTGTCCATTAGCCTGTGGATGGGCTACTGAAGCTATGTCAAGCCGGATTCCATTATTCCCACAGAATTTCTCCATCTCACCAAGGGACATGTTAGTTCCATTGTCTGTTATTATGCTGTGAGGATACCCGAACCTGTAGATGATTCTTTTTAAGAACTTGACTGTTGTGATTGCTTCGCAATTGGTAACTGGCATAACTTCCACCCACTTGGTAAATTGATCAATAGCCACCAAGAGATGGGTCTTTTTGCAGGGTGACATGTGAAAGGGGCCCACCATGTCTATGCCCCAAACAGAAAACGGCCAGGTTAACGGGATTGTTTGCAACTCCATAGCCGACACATGGATTTGGCGAGCGTACCTTTGACATCCATCGCACCTTGCCACCAAGCGTTCCGCGTCTGCTAAGGCTGTGAGCCAGAAGAAACCGTGTCGATATGCTTTGGCTACAAGGGATCTTGTGGATGCATGATGCCCACAGTCGCCTTCATGAATCTATTTCAGGATCTGCCGGCCTTCTTCTGGTGCTACACAACGCAAAAAGACTCCTGCTGCACTCCTTTTATATAACTCGCCATTGATGATATAATAGCCCTTTGCTCGTCTCAGAATTTGTCTTGCTAAAACTTCCTGTGGTGGTAACTCGCCCCGTCATAAATAAGCTAAAAACGGCTCTGTCCACTCAGGAATGGTACGTACTGTGGCCACGAGCTCTAAATCCGGGTCTTGGTTAGCCACCTCTTCCTCAGACTCGGTTTTAACTGATGGCCGCCATAGCTCGTCTAGGAAAACATTGGGTGGCACCGGCTCTCTGCGCGAGCCGAGTCTTGCGAGTGCATCAGCTGCCTCGTTCTTTCGCCTATCGATATGCTCCACCTCGTACCCGGAAAAACACCCGGCAACCCTGTCCACCTCCCTGCGATATGCTGCCATGGTTGCATCCTTCCTATCCTAGGTTCCTGAGACCTGCTGCACCACAAGATCCGAATCTGCATAGCATCGTATCTGCCTGATGTTCATCTCCTTGGCTATTCTCAATCCGTGTAATAATGCCTCATACTCGGCCACGTTGTTGGAGAAATCAAAGTGGATTTGCAACACGTAGCTCAGTTTATCTCCTTTAGGTGATGTAAGTACCACTCCAGCTCCTGATCCCTCGTATTGCTTGGAACCATCAAAGTGCATTACCCAAGACTCGGAACTTGGTGTCATTGTGGTCATGCTAGTGTGAGTCCAATCATTAATGAAATCAACTAAAGCTTGAGACTTGATTGCTGACCTGGGCTCGTAGTTGATGTGATAATCTCCCATCTCGATGTCCCACTTGGCTATTCTACCCGTTGCGTCCGAGTTTCTGATGATATCCGACATTGGTATAGAGCTAACCACTGTTATGGGGTGTTCCTGAAAATAGGGTTTCAATTTCCGGCTGGCCATGAAGACCCCGAAAACCAACTTTTGCCAATGTGGGTAGCGCTGCTTTGCCTCTGATAACACCTCACTGACGTAATAAACCGTCCTGTGAACCGGGTGATCCTTCCCATCCTCTTTGCGCTCAACGACAACCACTGCACTAACCGCTCGGGGCCCGGCCACAATGTATAGTAGCATGGGCTCTTTGGGACCCGGGGCTGCTAAAACTGGTGCCTTAGACAATTGCTTCTTTAGTGCCTCAAACGCCTCATCCGCCTCTTGGTCCCAAACAAACTTGTCGGATTTCCTTAAGAGCCGGTATAATGGAATTGCCTTCTCCCCGAGTCTGGATATAAACCGGCTCAGCGCTGCTACGCACCCTGTAAGCTTCTGAACATGCTTTAGGTTTTCCGGCTTTTTCAGACTGTGGATAGCTTTGATTTTGTCCGGGTTTGCCTCGATTCCTCTCTCGGAAACAATGAACCCGAGTAACTTTCCTGCTGGAACTCCAAACACGCACTTTGTAGGGTTAAGTTTCATCTGATACCTTCTCAAATTCTTGAACGTTTCCTTTAGATCATCAATGAATGTTTCCGCTTTCCTGGTCTTGATCACCACATCATCCACATAGGCGTGGACGTTGCACCCAATCTGGTCCTCAAAGCACTTCTGTATGCATCTCTGGTAAGTTGCACCAGCATTCTTTAGCCCAAAAGTCATGGTTTTGTAACAGAAAGCCCCAAAGGGGGTTATGAACGATGTTTTCTCCCAATCTTCCTTCTTGAGCTTGATCTGGTGATACCCGGAATATGCATCCAGGAAACATAATAGGTCACTTCCAGCTACTGCATCTATGATCTGATCAATCCATGGAAGGGCAAATGGATCCTTTGGGCAGTGCTTGTTGAGACTCGTGTAATCTATGCACATCCTCCACTCGTTACTCTTTTTCAGTACTAGAACTGGATTTGCCAGCCAATCCGGGTGAAATACCTCCATGATAAAGCCAGCTGCCAATAACCGAGCAATTTCTTCTCCTATAGCTTTTCTTCTTTCCTCATTCATTTTTCTCAGGCCCTGCTTCACGGGCCTAGACTTAGGATCAACATGCAAGCTATGCTCTGCTAACTCTGTAGGGATACCCGGCATATCGCTGGGCGTCCAAGCAAAAACATCTTGATTTGAACGAATAAACTCCACGAGTGCTTTTTCCTGCTGATTGTCCAGGTTAGATCCTATAGCAAATTGTTTGGAGGGATCACCCTCGACAAAAGCCACCATCTTGGTATCTTGTGCTGCTTTGAACTTTGCTCTCTCATCCTCCGTATTCAGCCTTTTTAACGCTGTTCTGTCATCCGGGTCTACTTGAGACCGATAATACTTGAGCTCTTCCTTTCTACAAGCTTGTTCCGCCATTGCCGCGTCTCCTTCGTCACACTCAGCCGCTATAACCCGGCTCCCATGGATGGTGATGGTCTGCTTGGGACCCGGGATTTTTAGCTGTAGGTATACGTAACACGGCCTGGCCAAGAACTTGGCGTAAGCCGGCCTTCCAAATAGCGCGTGACAAGGGCTGCGCAACTTTACCACCTCAAACGTGAGCCACTCCACCCGGAAATTATCCTTTGATTCTCCAAAAGCAACCTCCAAGGTAATCTTTCCCTCAGGGCACGCCGAGTGACCCGGCACAATCCCGTGAAAAACTGTTGAACTTTTCTGTAGCTGAGACTCCTTGAGACCCATGCGTAAGAAAGTTTCCCAATATAAGATGTTGATGCTGCTTCCGCCGTCCATTAAGACCTTTTTCAGCTCATAACCATTAACCTGTGGCGCGACCACCAATGCTAAGACTCCCGGGTGTTCTATTCTTTCCGAGTGATCCCTTCTGCTCCATGTCACCTCTTGATCCGACCACCTCAGGTATCTCGGAACAGCCGAGGAAACCGAGTTTACTGCCTTTTTGAGTATCTTTCTATCCTTGTTAGACGTTCCTGTGGTGTGAACGTGGTACTGGCCCAATTGCTTGGGGTTGGCCTGGAAACCTCCGGATCCTCCCTGATTGTTACCCGGATTACCACCTCCTGGGTTGCCTGCCGGGGGTGGGCCATTGCCCGGGTTACCACCCGGACCCGGTCCTGCTCCCCGGCCTGCGCCTCGCATTGCTTTCTGTATTTCCTCTTCTTCCATCTTTGTAAATCTACGCATTGTTCCAGTGAGTGATTTGCCGGCCTGCCGTTCCTGCTGTGGCGCGGACAGGGCATCCTGAAGGCCTCTATATGGTTAGCCGGCCTTGGCGGTCCTTGGTAATTTCCTCCATTAAAGTTTCCTCCGTTGAAATTTCCTTCTGCTCTGGGTCTTGCAAACCCGGCTTCTGTGTTGGCGACAAACTCGGAATTTCCCTCGTACGGGCGCTTATTCTGGTTGTTTCCATTATTTCCCCCATTGTTACCCGGCGTAGATCCATTGCCGGGTCTTCCACTGTTGTTTGCGTTAGCTTTGGTTTTCTTATCATGAACATCCTCCTCTGTTGTATCCGTAGCAGCGTGCTTGTTGCACGCGTCCATCAACTCTCCCATTGTAACTTCTGAAGCATTCCGACTAGATTTCATGCGTGTTAGCTTCTACACTAAAGGTATATACTTGCATGTCTTTGCCATAGCTTGTAACGCATCCTTCGGCTGAATATCCGTGGATGAGTGAAGTATCTCCATAACCCGGCGCACCCAACTGCGCGCCGACTCTCCCTTCTTCTGGACACATCGTTCTAGATCATCGATTGTGAATAATTTCCTGCACGTCCCATGGAAGTGCTTGATAAACGTAACTTTCAGCTCACTCCACGAATTGATAGATTTTTCCGGTAAATTGTTGAACCATAAATTTGCTGCTCCCTCTGACATCATTAAGTACATGAACTTGGCTTGAATATTTTCAGATGCGTTGCGAATCGACATGGGCATCTCATAGCTGCTCAACCAGGTTTCTGGATCCATGGTCGGCTCATAGTTCACCACTTTACCCGGTTCCTTGAACTTATCCGGGTAGGGCTCAGCTCTGATGGCGTCCGACAAACACTTGGGTCCGGCTAAAATTGCCGGTACTGGCCTTACCCGGGAAACATGCGACCCGGCGACGGGTGCGGCGGGGGGTGCAACCGCTACCGGCCCTCGTACCGCAGCCCCGGCTGCTGCGCGCATGGCTCGAGAACTGTCCACGATAGCTTGCGCGGCCGATACTGCAGGTGTTGCTGGTGTACGGGGAGGAGGCGGCATTTGCTGCTGCTCTTCCCTCCGCCGTGCTGAGCTTGTCTGAATATTATCGGTGTTTCCGTTATGCCGGCTTACATACGGCGTGCCGTGCATTCCGCTCCTATTATCCGGGTAATTGGCTTGCTGAGCCACCGCCGTGCGCAATAGATCTATCGCCCGCCGGGTCTCCTCCGCATGGGGTGACTCTCTTACGGGGATGCAGTCCAGTGCCAATGTTGCTGCATACACGTTGTCCATGGGATTATTGAAGTGACCTGGCGGAGTGTGAAACCGTGGTGGTGGTGGTGGCGGCGCTGTGTTGCCAACAGCAACCCCTGTCTGCAACGTGGGTAACCCAGCTTGTACGTTCGCCGGCTGTCCTCCACCGGTCGCGGGCTGGTGTATAGTTTCCTGGTTCACAGCCGGAATTGGTTGGTCTTGGGGTGTGACGAATAGCGTGGCCGGGTTTAGAACTACACCCGTTGCCGGTAATCTCGTTTGGTATCTCTGATGCATCCTAGTCGTCTCAACCCGGAGCCGGTTCTCCAATGCTTCCAGCTCACGTTGGCGCGTGGCTACCCCTTGCTTCTCTGCTTCCACATCTCTCCTTTGTTGCTCCAATGCACGACGGGCTACATCCAGATCCCTAGCACGTGCCGCTGCGTTTTCTGGGGTTATTATCGTAGCTAGCACCGTGGGATCCAGGATCAGGTTATTACTGAAAAAGGCCGGGTGTTGTGCATTCGAAGGACCCGCCACTGGCGTCCTGTTCGCCATGAACCCAAACATATTCTCCTGCAACTCGCTATCCGCCGCCCGGCTAGTGACTGAAGCCGACTCTCCGTCAACCCGGGTCAGAACCGGATTTCCGTCAGCCGGATTTTGCTGCTGGGCCAGCGCTCGCGCCGCTCCGACCACGGCCGTAGTCACGTCCCCCTGATTGAGATTGGTTGCAGGGGCCGTGTAGACCGCGACCTGGCGCGCGATGCCAGGTGAAGACTCGTATTCCTCCTCATCACAACTATCCTCTTCGTACCGGTCCTCCAGCAAGTGCAGGATAGACTCGGTATCATCTTCTCTCATGACCCGGCCACGCGGGGTCCATGCCGGCTCCTCCAGCTGTTCCCTCTTCGTGGCGGGCTCTTCTACCGGATCCACCGTTCCGACCGATTCTTCTCCATCCGACTGAACACAGGTTGCTACCCCTGATACAGAATCACATCCAAAATCATCAGGGATTGAACCGGACGTACGTACCATGCCGATGAAGACGTTGACCCGACCGATTGTGACAAAAGATCCGGATTCGAGCAGATCCGACTCTGGCCCCTAGCCAAAATCGTCCACCATCTTCTCTCCTTCGGGGTTGGTGTAGATCTTGCCGACGACAAGGTTCTTCATGTTCTCCCGAGCTTCTCCCGTGATGTAAACACCCTTGGACGTAGGCCCCACGGTGGGCGCCAACTGTCGTGGGATAATCACAGCAGACGTTACCGGGGGTAACTTATCTTGGGGCAATTCGACTCTGGTGTTTGGGAGAGGGTTTTGCTCAGGGGAAATCATGGTGACAAAGCGATCTGGTAGCCGGCAATCAAGTCGCCGAGTCTCCGATCTAGGTTTATTATCTCAACTCTGGTATTACAGGGGATACTCGAATAGCTAGTAAAACTCGTGTCTAATCTAACCCTAGGAGCCGGCTTATATAATAACCGGACCCCCTGGCCTACTGTCCAAGGCATACTCGGAGTCCTACCCGGGCACCGCTTACAAACCGTAAGATTCCTTATCAAAACCCACAATCCGGGTTACGAGGCCTACACTCTTGGGCCTTCTAGAAACTCCCTTTCCTTAAGCCGGGTCTTGCGCAGCTCCCTTTGGACCGAGTTACACCTTGCCGTTAGCCTACCGGGTTATCGTCCCTCCATCACGATCCCAAGGGGAAAGGATAGGAATCGCGATGAATCTTGATACGATCCTAGATACACATCATAGGAGTAGCCTTGATACGGTCCTAGGTACAAACCATAGGAGTAGCCTCACAAGAGGGGTACAAGAGAAAAGCTCAAAAGTCTAAATCCATCTCTAACCATAGATCTAGTCCAAGGGGATCCTTTTATAGCCAAGGGCTTAGGTGGGGGTGGAAAATGGGGAGAAAACCCCCAAATTCCGTAGCTTCAGCGCACCCACCCTAGGAGGCCGGTCTGGCCGGCCAGTGAGACCGGGGTGGGTGCAGCTGTAGGAAAGCCGTCCTAGGAGTCCGTCCTGTGAACCATAGATCTAGTCCAAGGGGCTCCTTTTATAGCCAAGGGCGTAGGTGGGGTGGAAAATGGGGAGAAAACCCCCAAATTCTGCAGCTTCAGGCCACCCAGCCTAGGAGGCCGGCCTGGCCGGCCTGTGAGGCCGGGGTGGGAGCGCACGGAGGCCAGCCTGTGGTCGGGGTGGAGGCCGGCTGCCTCTGTTGGGGGTCCGGCCTGGCCGGGGTTTGAGGCCGGGTTCCCTGCACTTCTCCCTCTTCCTCCTTCTCTTGGACTTCTTGGACTTCTTTCATAGCTTCTTGGGAATCATCTTGGGCATGTTCTTGAGCATCTTGGGCATTGTCTCGAGCACACATAGGGTGGTTCCATGAGGTAGAACAACATTCACCAAGTCATCGAATGCATAGAGGGAGAGGATTGAGTTCACCTTATCATGTATCGCCTTTGCTCGTGATCTTGTCATGGGCCCATTGGGTGTTGGGCTTGGTGGAATGGGGCATGCTGCATCGCATTTGCCTCATCCGAGTGGAACAGTCAATGGGCCAGTGTAGTCCTGGCAGAGAGGAAGTACCCGAGATAGCCTGCTGCGCTTCCCGGGCTGGGGTGCCGTGTGATACGTCGAAAACGTATCTCCTTTTCCGAACACTTTTCTTATTTTTTTCCTCTAAACTTGTGTGTTTTGAATGCAACTAACACGGACTAACGCTGTTTTCAGCAGAATTACCTTGGTGTCTCGTTTTTGTGCAGAAAAATCAACTTTCGAGAAATTGCCCAGAAAAGACCCCATTGGTCTTAAAACACCGGAAGACCCCGGGAGCCAGAAGGGGGGCATGAGAGGGGCCAGAGGGGGGCCACACCACCCCCTGGCGCACCCCCATAGGCTGCGCAACCTGGTGGTGTGGGCCACTCCCACACCCCCTCGGGCTCCCCTTTCGACTACATAATGCCTTCAACCCTAAAACCCGAGGAGGTTCATCATATTCCACAGAAACACAATAGAGCGCTGATACGTCATAAAAGTATCCCTAATTTCTGATGCTCCATGATCATATTATGCCAATTGCTACATGTTTTTTCCTTTCTTTATGTCATTTTATCGATATTACAGACTAACCTATTAACAAGATGCCATAGAGCCAGTTCCCTCTTTTCTGCTGTTTTTTAGTTTCAGAAAAGTTGTTCTGGAAATATTCTCGGAATTGGAAAATTCGAAGCCCGGAAGTCCTATTTTCCCCGGAAGCATCTAGAAGACCGAAGAAGAGCCGGAGAGGGGCAGCGGGGGGCCACACTATTGGGTGGCGCCCCCCTATTCACGCCAGCTATGGGTATGGCCCCCTGGAACGCCACCGCCTTTGCCCTTTCGCCTATTTAAGCCCCCCAGATCGAAAACCCTAGGTACCTGATCAAAATCCCCGAAAAAATTTCCGCAGCCGACGTCACCGTCAACCCCAGATCAGGGGGGTTCTGAAGCTGTTTCTGGCACCCTGCCAGAGAGGAGATCATCACCGGAGTCCTCTTCATCACCATGCCTGCCTCCGGAGTGATGCGTGAGTAGTTCATCCTTGGACTACGGGTTCGTAGTTGTGGCTAGATGGCTGTCTTCTCCTCATATGCCTCCATGTTTAGATCTCGTGAGCTGCCTATCATGATCGAGATTGATCTTATGTAATTCTCTGTGTTGTGTTTGCTGGGATCCGATGAATATTGACCTTATGCAAAGTTGATTATAGTCTTTATTTGCATATGTTATTTTTGATCTTGCATGCTCTCTGTTGCTAGTGGTTATTCTGGCCAAGTAGTTGCTAGTGACACCAAGAGGGAGTATTTATGATCGATAGTGGGTTCATGCCTCCTTGTTGCCTTGCTCGAGTGACGGAAACGTGAAGGGGGAGGATGTGCTGTTGCCATTAGGGAGAAAACAACAGTGAGAGTGCACGCGTGCATAATCATTGCTTACATTACACACTTTGTTTAATGAAATTTTTTGTTGCTTGCAACTTAATACCTGAGGGGGTTCGGATGATAACCTGAGGAAGGATTATTAGTCATAGATGCAGATGGATGTCGGTCTATGTATCTTTTTGTAATGCCCGCACTAAATAGCATAGTAATATTCATGTCATATTGTGCACTACGGTGCGACCTCTATTTGTCAATTGCCCAGCTGTAATTTGTTCACCCAGCATGCTATCTTTTATGGAGAGACAACACTAGTGAAACAACAAACCCCGGTCCATTTTTCCACACTGTTAAATAAACCAGAACAATTTCCTGCTCTCTTTACTTTCTGCAAGCATACACTGTTTTTCCACACTATACGTCTAATCTTTGTTTTCAGCAAGACCGGTGAGTTTGACAACCTCACTGTACCGTTGGGGAAAAGTATTTTGATTGTGTTGTGTGTGCAGGTTCCACGTTGTTGCTGACACCAGTGAAGCGCCGACACCACCGTCAGTGGCATCAACCTTCCGAAGATTCTCTTTCTCCTACTGGATTGATAACCCTGGTTCTTAACTAAGGGTAAAACTCCTACCGTTGTGCTCATCACACCCTCCTCTTGGGGTTCCCAACAAAGTGCATCAAGAATTTTTCTGGCGCCGTTGCCGGGGAGAAGGAAGTCTTCTGGCAAGGGGAGTCTCTCACTCTCAATCTCTTTATTTTGTTTATTGTCTTGTTTTTATTTCTCTATATCAAAAACACAAAAAATTAGTTTATTTCTCTATATAAAACACACACACACAAAATTAGTTTACTTCATAGCTGTTATTTATTTACTTGCTTTTATGTCTAGTTTTGTTTCTGTCATTATGTCACTAGAAGAAACTATCTTTACTTTCAAACAAGGGAATTATGAGAACTTCAAAGAAGCTTGGTCTAGAGCTTTTGATTCCTATTGCAAAGTTGAACCTAAAATGACTCTAAATCTGTTTCTTCGTAGCTTTTACTTTGGTCTTGTTCTTTGTTATATATATGCTTTGGATACTGTGGTAGGAGGTGATTTCCTTAATTGTGATAGAGATCAAGCTTTCAATGCTATAAGAAAATTAATTGCAACCTACAGCTTACCCAGTAGTTCTGATAAAGCCTTTGCAGATATTTATGCTAGATTAAATACTCTTGAATCACATATTTCTATCTTAAAAGAGGGATATAGCCAAATTCGTGAACATCTTGATCATGTCCCAATAAATTGTGAGTCAACAAATATGATCCCTTTGGTTAAAGTTGTTATAAATGGTGAAACTTTTCATGCTCGTTGTGATATCATGTCTGAATTTTGTCTTATTCCTAAAGAAATTTATGAATCTTTGAACCTTTGGGGGCTAGCTGATGGAGGAGAAGAAATTCCTCTCATTAATAACACCACTATATTTCCCATTGGGATAGCTGAGGGGGTGTTTACAAAAATCATGGGAAGTACCGTATCCACTGATTATGTTGTTATTGAATGTGTAGGAGAAGGAAGAATTACACTTGGAAGATCCTTGCTGAAACTCCTGGGGGCAGTAATAGATGTGGGCAATGGTACATTAAAATTTACCTTCACACCATGTGAACACACATTCTCCAAAGGAGTAAAAAGAGAGTTATTGGTATTGATGTTGATGCTTCTTCACTTGAAAATACTTGAGTTTTTTTATTGCCTAGCTGAAAGGCGTTAAGAAAAGCGCTACCGGGAGACAACCCATTTTATTTCTCCGTTTTCTTTCAGTTTTCCTTTGTTTTCTTTGGTGTGATTGCACCTGGGTGTTGTATATTTCCTTAGCAACCCCGCTGTATCTTTTCTTTTGAGTTTTTGTTGAACCAAGTAAAGCCACTAGTGGAAAAATGAGCCTATATTTCGGATTTCTGCGTAGGAAATAGATTTCTGCTGTCCACAGTAAATTCTGTTAAAAATCACAGAAAATTCAAAATGACCTGAGCTTTTTTGTGCTTAATCCTGAGTTATATACGCAACTTTTTTTTTAGAAGACCACTTTTTGATTTGAGCAACAGAAGATGTTTGAAAAAATCGATCTTTACCTGTTGTTCTGTTTTTGACAGATTTCTGCAATTTATCACATTTGCATATTAATATCTTTCTTTTGGTGTTCTTTTGAGGAAAAGAGGTTTGAAAGAAGTTGTGACAGTAGCTAATGTGTTTTTGAGTGTTAGACTTGTTTTGAAACTGAACCATGTGGATTTATTATTTCTATTGCACTAACGTTGCTAATGAAGATTGTGAGAATTTTGATGTGAAGGAAGTTTTCAAGGGTCAAAAGAAGAAGATGATATGATGTGATCAAGAAGAGTGAAAAGCCTAAGCTTGGGGATGCCCCTGTGGTACATCCAAGAAAATTCCAAGAAGACTCGAGCGTCTAATCTTGGGGATGCCCAAGGCATCCTCTTCTTCATCAACAAATTATCAGGTCACTTCTAGTGAAACTATATTTTTATTCGGTCGCATCTTATGTGCTTTACTTGGAGCATCTTTTATTTTTGTTTTCAGTTTGATTTTTCTTTTTCTTTCAGTTTGTTTTTACTTTCATAATAAGCTTGGTTGGACCCCAACATTCTTTTATTGGAGAGTGACACGCTCCGCTTTTTCATGAGAATACGTTGTATTCTTAATCTCTGTCTAGCTGCTGCATTTATTCAGCTCTTGTTTTGCATGCATCTCTTATTATAGCTGTTAGTTTTAGTAGTATTATTTGAGTACTCTCTTGTTTTCTTGCTGTATCATAAAGAGTATTTTTGTTAAAGCATGTTTTGTATGGTGCTTGTTGGGAGAAAGAAAATTGCTGCTTGAAGTAGAATTGATAACAGTACTAGTAGAAGCTTGCATAGACTGTGGCTAGGACTTTTTCATGCCATGCTAAATGTTATTTTAGTTTTAAAGCCTTGTGGTTATTGAGTAGCATGATTAGCCTCAAATAGCTGAGAGTGTTTAATATGTATTGAAAGATTCATGCGTTGTTCTTGTCATAGTAAAGCATCAATATATGGTATTCTCTTTCGAATGTTTTATTTGGTTGACTTGGCGCATGCTCACACCATGTTTATGACTACAAACCAGTCACGAATAGCCTCCATGACCACTTAGTTTTTGAACTTGTGATACTGCTTATGTTTTAATTAATGATGCTTATGTCGCTATGCATGATTATGGCTCTTATGCTCTCTTGATTTGTCGCTCCCAGTCTTTTGCTAGCCTCCACCTGTACTGAGTATGAGCTCTACTCGTGCATCAAAATCCTTTAAACCAAAGTTTTTCCCATTGTGTCCACCATACCTACCTACATGTGGTATTTAACTGCCATTCCAAAGTAAATTGCTCATGTGTTACCTTTAAAACCTTCAAAATTACTCCTGCTTTATGTTCTTGTTTTTTCTCATGAGGACGTAAATAGAGAATCTTTATCTCACTTGTTGATTGGATTTCACACCCTGGACTAGTGGCTTCATCCGCTTATCCAAATGATAGAAGAGCTAGCAGCGGGGTGCCCAGCCCCAAATTAATGCATACAAATTCTCTTCACTATTTTTGCCCCTGATTTATCAGTCAAAGCATAATTGTGTAAAAAAATGAGAAAGAGGGATGACCTTCTATACCAGTTGCGTCCTTCACCATGGGAGTCGCTCTTGTGAATCCAGTTGACTTGTGACGTACTGTATTTTCTGTTTACCATTTGTTGACATTAGCATACATATCCCAAAATATAGACACTCCTCCACGGTATGTAATTGTTGGCAGGCACCCGAGGATTCGGTTAGGCATGGTTTGTGAAAGATGGATGGGAGGAGTGTCAAAATTTTAATACCTCTGTTCAATAAAATAAAAGCTCTAGCACATGAGTGATCCATGCTTCCCTCTGCGAAGGGCCTTTCTTTTACTTTTATCTTGAGTCTCCATCTTCTAACTTTATGCACAGTTGAGAGAGCATTTTTGCCATTCTGAGTTCTAAGTGAATTTGTCCCATAAGAATCAATAATTACTTCATGATGTGATATTATTTGTTCTTAAATTATTTGTTCTAGTCTTCCTCTTGAACTTTGAAGGTGTCCTGGCATTTATGTTTTCCCAACTCTTAAGGACTATCACTTTTCCATGCTTTCTCTATACCTGAAACTAATGTATACCTTTATTTGCATTATTATTCATGATCCTTTATTTGAGTTACTCTTCGTGATGCAAATAAATTGCTATGCTTTATTATTAAAGTTTTATTTATCATGCTTGTGTTTAAAGTTTTATGATCTCAGCGTGCATATGCTTTTACATTAGATTGATCAAGTTTATGTTAGTGGCATGTCACCTCAGAAATTATTGTTTTATCGTTTACCTACTCGAGGACGAGTAGGAACTAAGCTTGGGGATGCTTGATACGTCATAAAAGTATCCCTAATTTCTGATGCTCCATGATCATATTATGCCAATTGCTACATGTTTTCTCCCTTCTTTATGTCATTTTTATCGATTTTCTGGACTAACCTATTAACAAGATGCCACAGAGCCAGTTCCCTGTTTTCTGCTATATTTTAGTTTCAGAAAAGTTTTTCTGGAAATATTCTCGAAATTGGAAAATTCGAAGCTCGGAAGTCTTATTTCCCCCGGAAGCATCCAGAAGACCGAAGAGGAGCCGAAGAGGGGTAGCAGGGGGGCCACACCATAGGGTGGCGCGGCCCCCTGGCCGCGCCAGCTATGGGCATGGCCCCCCTGGAGCGCCAGCGCCTTTGCCCTTTCGCCTATTTAAGCCCCCCGGATGGAAAACCCTAGGTTCCTGATCAAAATCCCCGAAAAAGTTCCTCAGCCGCCGTCACCGTCAACCCGAGATCAGGGGGGTTCTGAAGCTGTTTCCGGCACCCTGCTAAAGAGGAGATCATCACCGGAGGCCTCTTCACCACCAAGCCTGCCTCCGGAGTGATGCGTGAGTAGTTCATCCTTGGACTACGGGTTCGTAGTTGTAGCTAGATGGTTGTCTTCTCCTCATATGCCTCCATGTTTAGATCTCGTGAGCTGCCTATCATGATCGAGATTGATCTTATGTAATTCTTTGTGCTGTGTTTGCTGGGATCTGATGAATATTGACCTTATACCAAGTTGATTATAGTCTTTATTTGCATATGTTATTTGTGATCTTGCATGCTCTCCGTTGCTAGTGGTTATTCTGGCCAAGTAGTTGCTAGTGACTCCAAGAGGGAGTATTTATGCTCGATAGTAGGTTCATGCCTCCTTGTTGCCTTGCTCGAGTGACAGAAACGTGAATGGGGAGGATGTGCTGTTGCCACTAGGGAGAAAACAGCGGTGAGAGTGCCCGTGTGCATAATCATTGCTTACATTACACACTCTGTTTAATGCAATTATCTGTTGCTTGCAACTTAATACCTGAGGGGGCTAGGATGATAACTTGAGGGTGGATTATTAGTCATAGATGCAGATGGATGTCAGTCTATGTATCTTGTTGTAATGCCCGCACTAAATAGCATAGTAATGTTCATGTCATATTGTGCAATACGGTGCAACCTCTATTTGTCAATTGCCCAGATGTAATTTGTTCACCCAGCATGCTATCATTTATGGAGACACACCACTAGTGATACTATGAACCCCGGTCCATTTTTTCACACTGTTAAACAAACCACAACAACTTCCTGTTCTCTTTACTTTCTACAAGCATACACTGTTTTTCACACTATACGTCTAATCTCTGTTTTTAGCAAGACCGGTGAGATTGACAACCTCACTGTACCATTGGGGAAAAGTATTTTGATTGTGTTGTGTGCAGGTTCCACGTTGTTGCTGACACCGGTGAAGCGCCAGCACCACCGTCAGTGGCATCAACCTTTCGAAGATTCTCTTTCTCCTACTGGATTGATAACCCTGGTTTTTAACTAAGGGGAAAACTCCTACCGCTGTGCTCATCACACCCTCCTCTTGGGGTTCCCAACAAAGTGCATCAAGCGCCGCCACCACCCGGAACTTCGATTCGGGGATCAGAAGTTCCTGTTCTGGCACCCTGCCGGGACGGGGAATTGGAGGAGATCATCGCCATCGTCATCGCCAACGCCTCTGCATCTACCATCCATGCGTGAGTAATTCCCCCGCTGTAGGATGAAGAGGATGGTAGGGTTTGGATGAGATTGTTCATGTAATAATGTCGTGATTGTTAGGGCATAGTGCCTGGTATCCTCTATTAGTGCTATTGACATTGTTGCAACTTGTTATGCTTAATGCTTGTCACTTTGGGCCCGAGTGCCATGATCTCAGATCTGGACATGTTATTGAATCACGATGATAATTATTGTTTCTTGATCATACGTGCAAGTTGTTTACACATATCGTTGTCCGGAACCCGAGGCCCCGAAGTGACAGAAATTGGGACAACCGGAGGGGATGGCTGTGATGTGAGGATCACATGTGTTCACGGAGTGTTAATGCTCTGCTCCGGTGTTCTATTAAATGGAACACCTTAATTACTAGTAGTTCCCTTGAGGTCCCGCTGAAAACGGGCTGATAGGACAAAAGATGTTGTGCAAGTTCTCATTGCGAGCACGTACGGCTATTTACGGAACACATGCCTATGGTTACTTAGTGCTTGGATGCTTTATCTTATTTATCTGCAATGCCCATGTCTTGATTATTATACGAACTATCTTATCCATGCAGCGCCCGTTCATCTATCGCTATGCCTACAGTATTTAATCTCGATGTTTACTTCAAAAACTACTGATGTTGTTTTTATTCCAGTCCTGCTATTATTTCACTACTCTGGCTACTATAAAACTGTTATTACTGATAAACCACTACGAACAAAAGTACTTTCAGGTGCAGGTGAATTGAAAACTCACTTGTTAAGGCTCACAAATATTATTTGTCTCCCCTTGTCAATAAATTTGGGTTTTACTTCCCTCGAAGACTGTTGTGATCCCCTATACTTGTGGGTCATCAAGACTATTTTCTGGTGCCGTTGCCGGGGAGCATAACTTTATTTGCGAGCTCACCGGAGAGTACTATTATCTACTGCCAATCATTCATCATGGGTAAAACTCATGATAGAAACTTTCCTATATTACCATCCACTACAAGAAGAGGTACAACTCTGAACACCTCTGTTGCTCTTGATTCACCGTCTGTTATGAGTAAGCTGCTTACACCACCACATGCTACACATGCTACTTCTGCTGAATCTGAAAATACTTCTGATACTTTTGATGATGCTTCTACTGTGCTTGATGAGAGTGGTTCTCTCGGTCCTTTCTTAGATGCTACTATCGCTAAAGCTAAAAATATTGCAAACACTGAAACTCCTGATAAAAATCCTGTTACTCTCGCTGTTTCACCTGAACTTAGATAGAATCCTAGTGATGATTTTGATGATTCCTATATTGAACCTAATGATGATCTTATTGATGAAATACATGCTATGAAGGATAAAGATGCTGCTATAAGTCTTATTGAAAGTCGTGTTGTTAAATATAAATTATCTCCTGATGCTAAGTTTGCCACTTCTCCCATTAATATGAGGGATAAGGATTATGATTTCTCTCTTGATTTTTATTATATATCTATTGTTGAGAAAGAACCTCTTTGTGGTACTGAAAATGAAAGTGCTATGAAACATATGAATGAGCTCTCCTCTTTGAGTAGTTTATTCTATGATGATCTTAAGAAACGTCGCTACTTTGTTGCTAAAATATTCCCTTTCTCATTAAAAGATGAAGCTAAAACTTGGTGTAATAATTTGTCTCCGGGATCTATTGACAGTCCTATTGGTTTGGATAATGCTTTCTTTCAGAAATATTTTCCTGCTAGTGCTCAGCATGTTGCTTTACATAATATATTTAATTTCAAGCAATTGAAAGGAGAGAAATTGCCTATATCTTGGGCAAGGTTCTGTTCTTTAGTTAGGATAATGGACTAACCGTTGAATCTAGGACATACCTGGATAGTTGTGCTGGTTGTGTTTTCAGGCAAAGAACTCCAGATAAAGCTGAGGAATTAATGGCTAAAATAAGCCAAAATCATGATGATTGGACTATGGTTGAGCCCGAGCCGACCCCTACTCCAGTATCACCACCAACACCAACACCCAAGAAGAGGGGAATGATTGAATTAAATGATGAAGTGATGAGAGAAGCCAAGAAATCTCTTAAAGAGAGGGGTATTTAATCTGAAGATGTGAAGAATCTTCCACCTGTAGAAGAATTATGTAAGCCAATCCCTTACTCATCCACCATTGAGGTACACTATCTCCAATTTTTTGATAGTAGAGATATTCCCTATAATAAACCTCCTGATCAATGTTTAGATGAATTTGATAATTATGTTATTAAGCAAGATAATTTTAGGATGAGAGTGCAAAATCACCTAATGGAAAACTCTAGAGCTATTGATAATTTTCATGGTATTATAGAAATAACCTCTAATGATGTTAAAATGCTTGTTAAACATTTTCAAATGGTTCAAACACAAATTGATCAAATTGCTAAAGTGCAAAAAGATTTGCTAGTTAATGCTTCTCAAGAAAAACATGCTTATGAAATAAGAACTAGAAGCGGGATTGCTACACAAGATCGTTTATATCCCGAGGGACATCCTAAAAGAATTGAACAAGATTCGCAGCAAACTAATAATAATGTTATTCATACTAAGAAGAAAAAGAAGAAGAAACATAAAACTGCTGTAGAATCCTCTAAACTTGCTAAAGATCCTAATAGTATATATATATCTCTGATCCTGAAACTGAAAGTGGTAATTATAAAAGTAAAGCTTATGATAAAGAAGAACCTGTAGCTGAACCTGAAAAGAAAACTAAAACCGCAAAGTATACTAAGGAGGATTTCATTGCTAATAAACATGGTAATGAGAGAGAACCTTGGGGGAAAAACCAATGCCTTTTCCTAATAAGAAACACAAATCTAAGGAAGAAGAACATTATAACAAGTTTTGTGAGTGGATGAAACCTTTGTTCTTGCAAATTCCTTTAACTGATGCTATTAAATTGCCTCCTTATGCAAAATATGTGAAAGGTATTGTCTCTAACAAAAGGAAGACTCCTAATGAGGAAATTTCCACTATGCCTGCTAATTACTCTTTTAATGGCAAGGTTCCTGAGAAGCTTGGAGATCCTGGTATACCAACTATTCCCTGTTCTATTAAAAATAATTATGTTAGAATTGCTTTGTGTGATTTGGGAGCTCGAGTTAGTGTCATGCCTTTTACTCTCTATAAAGATTCCTCCTAGAAAAATTGATACTAACTGATATATCTTTGCAATTGGCTGATAAGCCTACTGCTATTCCTGTGGGTATATGTGAGGATGTTCTTGTTCAAGTTGCTAATAATTGTGTGATATTAACTAACTTTGTTGTGTTGGAAATGCCTGAAGATGATAATATATCTATTATTCATGGAAGACCTTTTCTTAAAATTACAGGGGCTGTTATTGATTGCAATCAAGGAAAAGTTACTTTTAATGTTAATGATAAAGAGCACACTGTTTATTTTCCCAAGATGATTGATACAAAAAATGGTCTAAATTCAATTGAAAATATTGAGACCATCGAGATTGGAGAATTTTATTGTCCTATTCCAAAGCCACCCAAAGAATATGAAATTATTACGATTGGGACTATATCTATCAAGGTTGAGGTAACATAATCATTTAGTGATTAGCAAAGTTTTACTTCATATGAAAATTGTTCTGGTAGCAAGACTTGATCACCCTTGTTGACAAAATGATTTTAAATGAAGAGGACAATGTGTTCACTATGTTTTCACCTTCCCCATTATGTTTTCACCATGTTTACTTCTGTTATCACATTGATAATTGAGTACAATCATGTTTTCCAACATCCTTATGCATATTTTCCTGATGTTTTCACTCTGATTACTGAGGTTATGCACATTTTCACCACCCATACTTTTATTTTCACCACTACCACCTCTGTTTTATTTGGATATTCTTCCATTAGAGTGTCATAGAACCTATGTAGTGCTGGTTTTGGTTTTGTTTTCCACCTTTTCACTTTCGTTTTCTTGTTTTTTATGAATTATTAAAATTCTGGAAATACGTCAAAAATAAAGTTTCTCGAAAAATTCCAGAAAAATTATAATAATTTTTTACGTAAAAAATGAGGCAGAGAGCCACCTGGGAGACCCTAGGGGGACCCACCAGTCAGGCACACCATGGGGCGGTGCGGCCAGCCCCCTGGTGGCACCAGCACATGGTGTGGGACCCCTGGCCCTCCACTTATTTTCTCCACTGCCAAAGTCTTCTCTCTCACCTCCCAAACTGAAAACATTTCCTGGAACCCGTGTTCTTGCTGTTCTTCCTCTGGATTTTCGATATCCTTCTTCAGCCCATCATTTGTGCTGAGATTTTGTGCACTTGGTCTCCTATATGTGACTCCTCCGATGATCCAAGTAGAGTTTTGTTTAGTGAAGTATTTCTTGAGTATTTTGGTACTGTAGGTGACAGCTTATGTGAGTTTGCATGCTAGATTTGAGTAGAAATAATGTAGTTTTGATGTATGTTTAACTCTCATATAAGTCCCTATGGTAGTTTCCACCTTATAGTTGCTTGAAATTAATTTTTGTGATGATTGTTGAAAAATTTCAGAGATGGAGCACAATGTTCATCAACTAAACCAGCATGAGTTGGAGTTGCATGGTGTCATGCTCGTGCACCGTGAAGAGAGAGTGTTCCCATCAATTTATCCGTGTCAAGAATTCATGAGGATTACGGAAATTTCGCAGGATTTCAACACTCTTGTGCATAAAGCAGGCTTGGACCATTTCATTGACGACGAACCTATCCAACATGTGAAACTAACTATGTCTCTGGTGCAGGATTTTCGTTTTAAATGGTCCTCAACTAACCCTATGGTCCACTATAAAATTTACAATGAAGCTGTAAACCTGCCTTTCAGTGATATTTGTGCAGCTATCAAGGTACTAGAGTGGGGCTATTCTGAGAAGATAAAAGGGCAGCCTAAACCACTGCTGGAATTACATGAGGAGATATCCAAGGAAAAATCTTCACATAGGAGAGTGGTAAAATTCGAGAAATTCAACTCCCTAGCATTCGATACTTTGCCTATTTTATTTCTAAATGTGTGTTCGCTAGAAAAAATGCCAACAAGCTATTTTTCTATGATTTGGCTTTTATTGTAGCTTCCTTAAGATGTGATAGGTCTTATAACTTTGGCTCTTTGATTGCTTACCGTCTCTCACATAACCGTGAGAAGGGCGGAGTTTGTGGAGGTCTTATTGCCTTGCGGTTGCTAGCTTTGCATGGTTTGGAACCGCACCCTCTAGAGCTGCAGTTTCCTATAGAGAGGCTTGATCTTATTTCCATGGTTCAACATAAGTATCTTTCTACCCATGCTCACTTACATAATCTATCTTTTGAATTAACTTTCTCCAAACGATCCGGGTGGAGAGTTACTAAAAATGTTAGGGAAGTACTTTTGCCTGCACCTCTTTTGTTTAATGTTAATAGCAGGCAAGGATGGAAGCTTTCTGAGAGTGAGTTGGACATATACCTTGAGCATCACCCCCAGCAAGGGGAGGATGCCGACGAGGGGGACAATGGTGATTTAGTCTAGCCCTATGACACCACGGGGATCCCATACCAGCACCTCGGTTATGACTATGCGCCCGCTGCTTCATCTTCCTCTTGGGCCCCCGAAGGACGACCACGCGAGGGACGACCCACCACAGTGGGGATATTTCCCGCGCCATGAGTGATCTCCACTTAGGACAAAAGCCTAAGCTTAGGGGGAGGTATACCGACATCGCACTCATTTATATATCATGTTCGGTCGGTTCTTTGTATATCCATGTTTTCACTTCTCTCGTTTGTTTTTGTTTTCTTTCGTTTCTCTTCGTTTTGTTGTCCTGTTTTTGTTTTCCAAAACACAAAAAGACCAAAAATATTTCTGTTGTTTCTCTTTGTTTTCTTCTTTAGTTTCTTTATTTGGTTTGCTTTCTACTCTTGTTTCGCTTTAGTATTCGAAAATCCAATTTTTTTTTGCTTTGTTTGCTTGTTCTCTTTCTGTTCTTGTTTTAATTGTAAAACCCAAAAATATTTGTTGTTCTTCTTTGGTTTGTAAAGTTTGTTGCAGAGTTCACCGGATTCCCGTGTCTCCATTGGAGCTTAGTTTTCATTATATATTATTCGAGCCACAAGTGAAGAGCAATAACGACGATCTATGACAATTCGAGCTGTGGTGAGAGGCTGGTATGAACTCTATTTATTTTCATTTTTGTACATATACCCATCCATGTGAGCATGCTTAGTTTGTTCGTATAAGATATATGTGATTTAATGCCTGCTTAATAGTTCATGCTCTCTCATGTTTAGTTCCAATTGACTAATAGTAAATGAATTGTCATATAAATATTTGTTCGCATTGTTCTATTCGTAGAAGGGTATGACATTGTGGTAGCCTGCTCTGACTGTATAATTTGAATCGACTTGGCACATGCTCACGGATGCTAAGACTGAAAACAAAAAGTCAATAAGCCTCGATTATTTATTTTGCCTCAGAGTTCTAGTATCAATTTTATGCCTCGGTTAATTTTGTTTTGTCTCAAGCATGATTATGATAGTTGTTGCTCTCTTGATTGTCGCTCCCTGTCTATTGCTAGCCTTCACCTGTACCGAGTATGAGCTCTACTCGTGCATCCAACTCCCAAAAATCAAAGTTTGCCAAATGTGTCCACCATACCTACCTATTTGTGGTACTTAACTGCCACTCCAAGTAAATTGCTCATGTGCAACCTTTAAAACCTGCTAAAACTTATTCATGTTTTGTGCCCCTGTTTTAGCTCATGAGGACGTAAATAGAGAATCTTTATCTCACTTGTTGACACCCTGGACTAGTGGCTTCATCCGCTTATCCAAATGATAGAAGAGCTGGCAGCGGGGTGCCCAACCCCAAATTAATACACACAAAATCTCTTCACTATTCTTGCCCCTGATTTATTAGTCAAAGCATAATTGTGTAAACAAAAGAGAAAGATGGATGACCTTCCACCCAGATGCGTCCTTCATATGGGAGCTGCTCTTGTGAATCCAGTTTGCTGGTGACGTACTGTATTTTCTGTTTAGCATTCGTTGAAACAAATGTTTTCAATACCTCTATTTAATAAAAATAAAAGCTCTAGAACATGAGTGATCCATGCTTCCCTCTACGAAGGGCCTTTCTTTTACTTTTATGTTGTGTCTTCACATTCTCGCTTTATGCACCTTCTTGAGAGCAACGGCTGTTATTCTTAGTGTAATGTGCTTGTCCTAGAATACGGTTAGTTGTAGTATAACTTTGATACTTGTGTCTTTTGATATATTTACTTCTAGTCTTCCCTTGAACTTCAAAGGTGCCCTGGCATTTATGTTTTGCCCCACACTTAAGGGAAAGCGAGATACCACTTTATCAGATCCTATTATGAATATTACAATCTTGCAAATAGTTATGCTTCATGTTGTTTATTATTAATATGTTGTTATATCTTCATGGTTTGCATAGCTATTCAGTGACAGTATCTTGCATGTATCTTATCATGAGAATAATTAAGTATTTTATCATATAGTATGTATATTTACATCATATGAAACAAATGTGTTCGTAAAAGTCTTTTATCGCACTCAGTTGTTACTGAATTTCTTGAGGACAAGCAATAAGCTAAGCTTGAGGGAGTTGATACGTCGAAAATGTATCTCCTTTTCTGAATACTTTTCTTATCGTTTTCCTCTAAACTTGTGTGTTTTTAATGCAACTAACACGGACTAACACTGTTTTCAGCAGAATTACCTTGGTGTCTCATTTTTGTGCAGCAAAATCAACTTTCGGGAAATTGCCAAGAAAAGACCACATTGGTCTTAAAACACCGGAAGACCCCGGGAGCCAGAAGGGGGCAAGGAGAGGGGCCAGAGGGGGGCCACACCACCCCTGGAGCGCCCCTAGGCCGTGCCACCTAGTGGTGTGGGCCACTCCCACACCCCCTTGGCCCCCCTTTCGACTACATAATGCCTTCAACCCTAAAACCCGAGGGGGTTCGTCATATTCCACAGAAACACAACAGAGCGCCGCCACCACCCCGAACTTCGATTCGGGGATCGGAAGTTCGTGTTCTGGCACCCTGCCGGGATGGGAAATCGGAGGAGATCATCGCCATTATCATCACCAACGCCTCTCCATCGAGCATCCATGTTCCCCCCATCCATGTGTGAGTAATTCCCCCGTTGTAGGCTGCAGGGGATAGTAGGGATTGGATGAGATTTTTCATGTAATAATGTCGTGATTTTTAGGGCATAATGCCTGGTATCCTCTATTAGTGCTATTGACATTGTTGCAACTTGTTATGCTTAATGCTTGTCAATTTGGGCCCGAGTGCCATGATCTCAGATCTGAACATGTTATTGAATCACGATGATAATTATTGTTTCTTGATCATACCTGCAAGTTGTTTACACATATCGTTGTCCGAAATCCGGGGCCCCAAAGTGACAGAAATTGGCACAACCGGAGGGGATGGCTGTGATGTGAGGATCACATGTGTTCACGTATTCCTAATGCTTTGCTCCGGTGTTCTATTAGAAGGAACACCTTAATTACCAGTAGTTCCCTTGAGGCCCCGCTGAAAACGGGCTGGTAGGACAAAATATGTTGTGCAAGTTCTCATTGCGAGCACGTACGGCTATTTACGGAACACATGCCTATGGTTACTTAGTGCTTGGATGCTTTACCTTATTTATCTGCAATGCCCATGTCTTGATTATTATATGAACTATCTTATCCATGCAACTCCCGTTCATCTATCCCTATGCCTACAGTATTTAATCACGCTGTTTACTTCAAACACTACTGCTGCTGTTTTCATTCCACTGCTGCTATTATTTCACTACTGCTGCTACTATAAAACTGTTACTACTGATAAACCACTACAAAAAAAAGTACTTTTAGGTGCAGGTGAATTGACAACTCACTTGTTAAGGCTCACAAATATTCTTTGGCTCCCCTTGTGTCGAATCAATAAATTTGGGTTTTACTTCCCTCGAAGACTGTTGCGATCCCCTATACTTGTGGGTCATCACCGTGCTACCTTTGTTTCAGGCCGTGTGGGGGAGCAAGAGTGTGCCCAGATCAGGGGACGAGTCATTGGCTGAGGTCGCCTGAGTACAACGCCTCGGTCACAGCAAGGGCGAGGGACCGTCCTGTCAAGGCTACTGAGGCCGAGAGAAAGAGAAAGAGATACTCGTCCCTCTTCTTCCACTAGATGGGTGTCCAGCTCTCGCCCCCCAGCGGGTGAAAGAAGAAGCATGGTACCACACCCATGGACATCGCAAAGCATGGGTGGGCATTCGTCCGCGAAGGCCCGCTCCCGGTGGCAAGCCTGAGCAGGAGCTAGAAAGATAAGTATCTCTGAAGCCTTGTCCTTTACATTTGCCAAAGTCCTCATGTGTGCCGTGTCAAGACTTATCTTGTATGTCTTGGGCATTGAGTAGGCGGTTGATGGAGGGGGTGGTTCTCGTCGTTCGCCCCTATGCGACCCGGGGGCTCCGCGAGTGGAACCCACCTCCTGATATCGGAGCGACCCTCGACCGGTGGCACACCCGTGCGACGGCACTCTGGATCCGTTCTATCGCGGCTCGGTCTGGTGTGCGCGCGGTCGACTGGCCCCCCAAAGACGTAGAGCAATAGACATAGAGTAGTGTCTGAACATACACTCAGGGCACATTAGGCAAACTATGGGTCCTTATGGCAGAATCCTCACGACAAAATCCGGGATTTAACTCAAGAAAATGATGTCTAGGAGGGTATGGCCCTCATAATGTAGGTAGTGGGGAAGAACTAAAAATGCTGAAGGTGGTCCTTCAACCTTTGGACGGAAGAAGCAGCGGCCAGCTTTGCCACTTCTTCGTACGGGTGAAGAAGGCGGTCGAAGGGAAACTATGATGCCAGCAGGGCAACCCGTGGGAGGACCATCGAGCCCACCAAGAAGGCGGACTGCTCTGCCGCCTCGCAAAGCTTACCCTCCACCAACTCAGGAAGAATGTGAAGCTTCCTCGCAGTTTCGACGAAGAATTCCAGGAGAGGCCCCATCTCGGCCCCTCTGGGCACGCGAGGGGACATGCTTAATGAGGGCTTCCCGAGTATCATTGGCAACTTGGCGCAAGGTGTTTGCCACATCAGCATGCTGAAGCGCCATGGTTTTTAGCTATGGAACTTGCACCCTAACGGCCTCTGCCTCCCTTGAGCCTCCTGAGCAGCCTGGAGTTGTTGGCGTATCTCTTCCAGATGGGATTCGTCATCCTGAAGCTGTTCTTGGAGAGCGACCTCATGCTCTTGAGCTTCTTGGGTTGCGACCTCCCTCTAGCGGGCCCCATCCATCAAGAATCGCTGGATCTCTAAAGAACGTAGGGCCAGAGATGACATGGTGTCCTCCAACTCCTTGATCGAGGCGTCTGATGTGGCCTGGGCTGGTTCCACGGAACTAGCCCAGGCTTTCCGGTCTGCGGCAAACTGGTCGCGGTCCCGCTGTCTCACCTCTAGGAGGTCGGCGAGCTGGCGTTGGAGGTTCCCCACCTCGAGAGCAGTGGGTTGGTATTGTCGCCGTAGCGCCACCAAGGCGGGAACCAGGATGCCCTGGAATGTCCCTTGTGTGGCATGGGCGGCGTCTGCGGCCACTTCTTCCCAGGTGATGACCTCTTCAGCAGCAGCTCTCCCAGACCGCAACCGTTCCTTGCGCTCGAGAAGGTCGGAACTCAGAGCCACTAGTTCCACCTTGTTTTCTTGCAAGGAGCTGGCACGCTGACTCTAGGTCTGCGCGTTCCTAGGCGAGTAACCTCACAGAGGCCTCGTTCTGTGCACATGCGGCTAGAGTCGCCTGGTAGTGCGGCGCTGCTGGTCGACCCAGTTTTTTATCACCCGGTGTGATTCTTCTATAACACCATGGTTCAGCACCATGCTGGCGAGATCAGCAGTTAGGGGGTCTACCACCATCCCATGCACCACCGGGGAAAGAGCACCAGCTGGGACCGTAACGCTTCCTCTGGAAAGGCGGGCAGCATATGCATGCGATCCTGGGAAGGTACGGCCTCCCGAGCGCCATCGGCATGGGGAGGAAATCACCCTGGAAAGTTGTCGACATTGCCATCAGGAACAAGGTATGACTGAACTTGGATAAAGGAAAAATAGGTACCAGCGGCAGTGGGTCCCTAACCGGGGGATTCTTGGGAAGGAACCAGAGATGCCTTAGGGCTCTCTGGGGCTCGGGGGATCCTCCGATGGGATTTGCAACCATCCGCCAAGTAGGACCTCCGGTCCCTCTTCGACGGTCGGATGGCCACATCTCCTTCCTCAAAGGCCCTCTTCTCTGGGGCTAGGGGAGGGGCGGACTGCTAAAGGCACGATGCGAGTCAGTAAAGGAAGGACGAAAGCTAAGAGGCCAGGATACCAAGGCGCATACCTTGGGCGCAGCAGTGAGATGCCCCACTCCGTGTTGGGTACCCCTAGCCGGGAAAGTCCCTGGGAGTCCCTAGGGAGGTCACCCGCCTAGGCGGACGCCCGCGGAGAGTGCAGATCACTGCTTGACGAAGGAGGCCCTTCCTGGCGAAAACGGCGGCGGACGATTAGGGGGGCATCCTCCGCCTCTTCATCCTCCACCGAGGCCGCGTTAACTAGGGTTTGGAGCCGAGTCACCCTTGGGGCTGGCCCCAAACCTCGGGTAGGGGAAACCGGGCCCTGGCGGCGTGCGTTCCCGACCCGAGACCGCACCCGGCTGCTGGGACCCAGGTCGAATACACTAATGGAAGCGGAAGGAGGAGCACCAGATCCACCATCACGGCGCACGTCCCGCGTTGACGGGGCAGGGATAAGGACCATCGATGATGCAGCCAGGCTCCTGGCCCTGGGAGGCGTCCGACCCCGAATCCCCCACTCGTCGCAAGCAGGAAAACCCGCTATGATGGGCTCCCGCTATGGGTCTTGGTAGAGGGGCACCACTCCTGTAGGGAGCGGTTCCAGCTCTGCCAGCCCCCAACTAACCCCATCATCAACCCCTCCAGGACCTCCCGAGACACGAACGATTTCTTCCCCTTGAAGAGGTGCACTCGGCCGTTGATACCTTGATACTCCCACATGGGGTGCGAGGGTTCTTGGAGGGGGGCGATGCAGTGGTCGATGAAGTGCGCCACCACCTGTTCACACTTCAGTCCAAAATTGACTAACCGCGAGATCCAGGCGCAATTTGGGTCGAGATCAACATCTCCTACGCTCTTCTCGCCCCACTGCTCCTGGCATTCACATGGGCCATTTGGATCTTGCAGGAAATCATCCGCTGCTGGAAAACAGACGAACACCCACCTGTGGCGCCATTCGCCCCACTTTTTGTTCTTCGTGGTGGGGATGAATTGGTCTACCTGGTTCGCCCGACAATAGAAGGAGACTGCCCCCGCGACGTGGTTCCCCAGCTCCACTCGGGGATAGAAGTAATGGCGGAACAAGGCCACCGAAGGAAGGACTCCCACGAAGGTCTCGCAGAAGTGCTGGAAGATAGCTAGCCCCAGCAGGTCGTTGGGATGAAGCTGGGCTAGGCAAAGGGAGACGACGACCATCACCGCCTAGAAGAAGTGCGACTTCGGGGGAATCAGCCCCGAGATCAGGAAGCGGGAGAAGACGCGGATGTCCATGCCGCCCAGGTCATAGGAGGTGCATCAACGTGTTGCAGGACGGTCGCTCGGTTCTTGTTGTCATCCAATGCGAAGGCCCCAAGAAGACTCTCCAAGGACTTGAGGATGCATCCGGGGTCAAAGAACACGACCTTGTCCTTCAGTTCCTCTCAGAGGCGTTCACGATCCGTCATTGTGACGCCCCGGCATCGAGCACTATGCAGATTTCAGCATTCCCGCCAAAATCCACATAATAACCGATTCCAGGTTGCCACTTGTGATAACATTACAACAATTCACGAATACTCCGCAACAACAACAGAAAAGATATATACAAAACGACTCAATCGAGTCAAGGATACAACTGATACAGTACAAAGATCCAAATAACAGCGGAAGAAACAATATAGTGTCCGACTACGGACAAGATGCAAATTGGACTAAGAGTCCTGAAGATAACCGATGGCGTCCAATCCCTGCCCAGGCCAAGCTGGAGGGATTCCCAAGCTAACGTCGTCAGACTTCAAACCTGTTGACTGCAATGTGGAATATGCAGCCACGAAGAGGATTCGTGGGTCAGTACGGTTAAGTACTGGCAAGTGGATCAACCATACTCACAAGATACCGGCGTAACCAGTCATCAAAAGATACAAATACTTTGGGTACAACGGAAAGGAAAAGATTATTGCAAAGAAGCGGCAGCGGGCTGCACTAACTAACTATAGAGACTCGCTACAACATCCGGCTAAAAGAAAGGGATAAGATAGCGTATCAGAACCATCTACAACTACTCACCAAGCAATACCCATCCAATGTTACCCCCTACTAAGGAAGCAACCCAAGGAAACTCACACGGTTGATTAAGGTGACATTCATTTTTATGGTGGAGGTAATCCATATTACTAGTCAAGTTATCATCGTTAAGTGTAAGTTGTCTGAGTACTTGTTAGCCAGCACTTTCACCAAGTCATCCATAACCGCGGACAACACGGCTTCTCGAGAAGATTTAACCCTGCAGGGATGCACCAATTTGGCCGTACACGTAAGAATATCCCGCCAGACGGGGGATCAACCCACCAAGCGAGGTACTCAACACAACCCAACTCTTCTTCGCATCAAGCCCAAAGAACCCCGTGCAGTTGAGCGCACGGCTAATCAAGCCCCACTAAGAAAAGGGGACCCTCATAGCACTCTAAGAACGTGTCTCCCTAAATGCCGACTACAAAAGTTCCACCCTGGCGCCAAGGGTTCGCACCTGCATATGCATGCGGCAAATGGAAAACCCGAACTAAATGAGGCGATTTGGACGAGATGTGAATCGAATCAGAATTGCGGGGGGCGCCCATACTCGCTTCCCACATGCGGTTAGTGCGCTCATCATGGATCAATGGACAAGACCCTTTTCCTAATTAGGGTCGACATTAGCAGGCCTCAAAACCACGCCGGGCCTCCTGCCGGTGCCTTATCATCAAATTATTATTACCCAAAACATTAACATGTTGTTGATTGAATTGAAACCCAACTATCAAACTAAACAGGTGATAAGATAAATGACGACAAGACTCGAGCACAAACAACCCTAAGCATGCAACTACGACACGAGGGCCAACGGGGTAAACAAACAACAGTTGATAGGAAGTGGAAGGAAGGCTATATCATGGTTGCAAGGTAAACATATGATAGGATCGAGACACAAGCATCGAATCATAAGGCTAGCATAAGAACAACGGAAAGAATTGGTAACAAGTGATGAAAGGCAGCCATAGGCAGCAAGTGAGTATACTTGCCTGGAATCCAGCAAGCAGAGGTACATCCGAAGAACTTGTCGTTGCTCACATCATCTCAACGTCCTATCCGTGAAGAAGCAACAAAGTTGGAAAGAGGATCGCCGGGGTTAATGCCGGAAACTTCGGAACGTGGAGGAAGTAGGCGTCCGTAGAGGAAGTAGTCGACGTCGAGGAAGTAGGGGAAGTAGTCGTTCTCAAACCACACGATCATCGTCGTTGAAGTAGTCGTTCACGTCATCGGTGGTAGTTTTCGATCTTGTCATCGAGGTTCGAAGAGGGAGTAGACGTAGTCGTGGTCGAGGTACTCGTCGCATCCATGTAGGAGATCATGGCGGTTCCCGTCTTCACGGCGTGCACGAAGGCGACCGTCACACAAATTTGTAGGGGTTCACGGGCCGAAGATCTTGGCGCGTCGGTAGCCGTCTGTGTCATCGTAGTCGTTCGGGCGCCGTTTCTGTTGGGTCGTTGGAGATCTTGTCGACGCCGGGGTTGTAGTCGTGCACTGCCGTCCCGCCCACGTCGATGAAGTTGCAGCAGCGGCACCACCGCAGCGACGTCGGCACAAGGAGCATCTCATCACAGGCTCATCACCTGCGACGAGCCACAACAGCGGCACCTGGCCACCGTACCACCACACATCCTCGCCGCGTAACTGTAGACCACCACCAACAGAACACCCATTCACCACCACAACAGCCGCGTCGCACAACAGCAGCTCGAGGACGCCGGGGTTGCATCTACCCTGTCCAGCCCTTCCAGGACTATGAGCGCGCCGCGGCCGCCCTTGCTGCCGGCATTCTCCACCCTCGCACCTTGGAACGCGCTCTTCGCAGTTAATACGGTCCCCATGCATCCAATTTGTGTCACAATCACTAGAAATTTATCTTCATATTTGCTGATAACTATGTCAGTCTTGTTGCCCTTGATATCCAAGGAGAGGGACCTTTGCGGTACAGGGAAGTGACCACCTGTCTGCGCAGAACCCATCCGCACCTCCATCTACGAAATCAAGCAGAGGAACGGGGAGAAGGCCAGGTCGCCGGAGACGAAGGTGACCGCGGAAACTCGTAGGCTCATAACAGGAAGGCGGCGGCGTACGGCCCTTGGAGCAGCGGCTGGTGCTCGGCCGTCGCTGTGATGGGAGCGGCGGCAGCAGGTCGGGAGGCGAGCACCGGCTGTGGATCCCCGCCGCCATTCCTGCGGCCTCCATCTACCGGGCGGCCTTGGTGTTCCCCCACTGGCAGCCAAGAGCAGGCATGGAGCCCCGGCGGCCCCTTAGCCTCGATCGCTCCCTCGCTGGAGGATGAGATACGGAGGAACGGGATTGGCTGGGGAGGGGGAGTCGACCGGCGGTTGGTTGGCTGGCAGCGCTGCGGGTTGGGAGGCGGGGTTGATGGGGAGGAGGAGCTGGGGTCGAGGCGGCGCTGCTCGGTGCGAGGGGAGACGGGAGGGAGGAGCAGGGGATCGAGCGCTGGACTCGGGAGGCAGAGAAAAGAGCGATGGTCTCCCGTGCGTGCGTTAAGTTCTGAGAGAGAGGAGGGACCTGAGGGGAGAAAGAAGTGGCGGCTAGGGGGGTGAGTGCAAAAGGCCAGGGGAGGTGCGGCTGGTAGCTAGGGTTTTCTTCGTGTGGGCTTCGGTGGGCTGGCTGGACTGGGCCTTGTTGGCCTGGTCTGGCCACCCAAATTTTTTTTTTATATAAATAGAAATGCTAATAAAATAGGTTTTATGCACCAAATAATCTCCAGAAAATTGTAGAAAAAATAGGGTTTGATTAATTTCAAACATATGCACGTTTTTAAATGCGAGAGAATGCGTGATGCCACGATGCCATGCGATGCGAAAATAAAAACAACAAGCAACAAAATTCTAATTGGGGCAGTAACACCCCGGGTGTTACAGACGACACCACTAACAAGGGATTGCGCCCTCGCAATCCACCCAAGGCAAGGGGAAGAGAGGTTTCAACTACGGAGACTTCGTGTTGCGGTTGATTTCCCGGGTCAGTGGGCGGATCTCTTCTTCTCGACACCACTAACAACATTTTCTCGACACCACTAACAAGAGATTCTTGCTCGGAGTGACGACGATGTTCTTCCACCAGGAATCTTCCGATGATCGAACCTATTAGGTTAAAGGCTCAGAAAATGTCCACCCACGTAGGATCCTAACACTTTGAAAGATAGACAAGGGGGGAGACTCCACAACAAATGAGATGGGAGGGGAAATAGAATAGAGATAAGGAGAAAACAAGAATCCTATTGAGATGTTTCCAAAATAGTTTAGCAGAAATAGTTTTTGACACTCTAGAAACAACGACTGTTAGCGAGGTTATCCTAAAGGCTTTGCGGACCCGTTGCTTCAATAACCATTCGTATCGAAACAACTTTGGGAATCGGAAACTAGGCTCTGATACCATTTGTGACGCCCCGGCATCGAGCACTATGCAGATTTCAGCATTCCCGCCAAAATCCACATAATAACCGATTCCAGGTTGCCACTTGTGATAACATTACAACAGTTCACGAATATTCCGCAACAACAACAATAAATATATATACAAAACGACTCAATCGAGTCAAGGATACAACTGATACAATACAAAGATCCAAGTAACGGCGGAAGAAACAATATAGTGTCCGACTACGGACAAGATGCAAATTGGACTAAGAGTCCTGAAGATAACCGATGGCGTCCAATCCCTGCCCAGGCCAAGCCGGAGGGATTCCCAAGCTAACATCGTCAGACTTCAAACCTGTTGACTGCAATGTGGAATATGCAGCCACGAAGAGGATTCGTGGGCCAGTACGGTTAAGTACTGGCAAGTGGATCAACCATACTCACAAGACACCGGCGTAACCAGTCATCACAAGATACAAATACTTTGGGTACAACGGAAAGGAAAAGATTATTGCAAAGAAGCGGCAGCGGGCTGCACTAACTAACTACAGAGACTGGCTACAACATTCGGCTAAAAGAAAGGGATAAGATAGCGTATCAGAACCATCTACAACTACTCACCAAGCAATACCCATCCAATGTTACCCCCTACTAAGGAAGCAACCCAAGGAAACTCACTCGGTTGATTAAGGTGACATTCATTTTTATGGTGGAGGTAATCCATATTACTAGTCAAGTTATCATCGTTAAGTGTAAGTTGTCTGAGTACTTGTTAGCCAGCACTTTCACCAAGTCATCCATAACCGCGGACAACACGGCTTCTCGAGAAGATTTAACCCTGCAGGGATGCACCAATTTGGCCGTACACGTAAGAATATCCCGCCAGACGGGGGATCAACCCACCAAGCGAGGTACTCAACACAACCCAACTCTTCTTCGCATCAAGCCCAAAGAACCCCGTGCAGTTGAGCGCACAGCTAATCAAGCCCCACGAAGAAAAGGGGACCCTCATAGCACTCTAAGAACGTGTCTCCCTAAATGCCGACTACAAAAGTTCCACCCTGGCGCCAAGGGTTCGCACCTGCATATGCATGTGGCAAATGGAAAACCCGAACTAAATGAGGCGATTTGGACGAGATGCGAATCGAATCAGAATTGCGGGGGGCGCCCATACTCGCTTCCCACATGCGGTTAGTGCGCTCATCATGGATCAATGGACAAGACCCTTTTCCTAATTAGGGTCGACATTAGCAGGCCTCAAAACCACGCCGGGCCTCCTGCCGGTGCCTTATCATCAAATTATTATTACCCAAAACATTAACATGTTTTGATTGAATTGAAACCCAACTATCAAACTAAACAGGTGATAAGATAAATGACGACAAGACTCGAGCACAAACAACCCTAAGCATGCAACTACGACACGAGGGCCAACGGGGTAAACAAACAACAGTTGATAGGAAGTGGAAGGAAGGCTATATCATGGTTGCAAGGTAAACATATGATAGGATCGAGACACAAGCATCGAATCATAAGGCTAGCATAAGAACAACGGAAAGAATTGGTAACAAGTGATGAAAGGCAGCCATAGGCAGCAAGTGAGTATACTTGCCTGGAATCCAGCAAGCAGAGGTACATCCGAAGAACTTGTCGTTGCTCACATCATCTCAACGTCCTATCCGTGAAGAAGCAACAAAGTTGGAAAGAGGATCGCCGGGGTTAATGCCGGAAACTTCGGAACGTGGAGGAAGTAGGCGTCCGTAGAGGAAGTAGTCGACGTCGAGGAAGTAGGGGAAGTAGTCGTTCTCAAACCACACGATCATCGTCATTGAAGTAGTCGTTCACGTCATCGGTGGTAGTTGTCGATCTTGTCATCGAGGTTCGAAGAGGGAGTAGACGTAGTCGTGGTCGAGGTACTCGTCGCATCCATGTAGGAGATCATGGCGGTTCCCGTCTTCACGGCGCGCACGAAGGCGACCGTCACACAAATTTGTAGGGGTTCACGGGCCGAAGATCTTGGCGCGTCGGTAGCCGTCTGTGTCATCGTAGTCGTTCGGGCGCCGTTTCTGTTGGGTCGTTGGAGATCTTGTCGACGCCGGGGTTGTAGTCGTGCACTGCCGTCCCGCCCACGTCGACGAAGTTGCAGCAGCGGCACCACCGTAGCGACGTCGGCACAAGGAGCATCTCATCACAGGCTCATCACCTGCGACGAGCCACAACAGCGGCACCTGGCCACCGTACCACCACACATCCTCGCCGCGCAACTGTAGACCACCACCAACAGAACACCCATTCACCACCACAACAGCCGCGTCGCACAACAGCAGCTCGAGGACGCCGGGGTTGCATCTACCCTGTCCAGCCCTTCCAGGACTATGAGCGCGCCGCGGCCGCCCTTGCTGCCGGCATTCTCCACCCTCGCACCTTGGAACGCGCTCTTCGCAGTTAATACGGTCCCCATGCATCCAATTTGTGTCCAATCACCAGAAATTTATCTTCATATTTGCTGATAACTATGTCAGTCTTGTTGCCCTTGATATCCAAGGAGAGGGACCTTTGCGGTACAGGGAAGTGACCACCTGTCTGCGCAGAACCCATCCGCACCTCCATCTACGAAATCAAGCAGAGGAACGGGGAGAAGGCCAGGTCGCCGGAGACGAAGGTGACCGCGGGAACTCGTAGGCTCATAGCAGGAAGGCGGCGGCGTACGGCCCTTGGAGCAGCGGCTGGTGCTCGGTCGTCGCTGTGATGGGAGCGGCAGCAGCAGGTCGGGAGGCGAGCACCGGCTGTGGATCCCCGCCGCCATTCCTGCGGCCTCCATCTACCGGGCGTCCTTGGTGTTCCCCCACTGGCGGCCAAGAGCAGGCATGGAGCCCTGGCGCCCCCTTAGCCTCGATCGCTCCCTCGCTGGAGGATGAGATACGGAGGAACGGGATTGGCTGGGGAGGGGGAGTCGACCGGCGGTTGGTTGGCTGGCAGCGCTGCGGGTTGGGAGGCGGGGTTGATGGGGAGGAGGAGCTGGGGTCGAGGCGGCGCTGCTCGGTGCGAGGGGAGACGGGAGGGAGGAGCAGGGGATCGAGCGCTGGACTCGGGAGGCAGAGAAAAGAGCGATGGTCTCCCGTGCGTGCGTTAAGTTCTGAGAGAGAGGAGGGACCCGAGGGGAGAAAGAAGTGGCGGCTAGGGGGGTGAGTGCAAAAGGCCAGGGGAGGTGCGGCTGGTAGCTAGGGTTTTCTTCGTGTGGGCTTCGGTGGGCTGGCTGGACTGGGCCTTGTTGGCCTGGTCTGGCCACCCAAATTTTTTTTTATATAAATAAAAATGCTAATAAAATAGGTTTTATGCACCAAATAATCTCCAGAAAATTGTAGAAAAAATAGGGTTTGATTAATTTCAAACATATGCACGTTTTTAAATGCGAGAGAATGCGTGATGCCACGATGCCATGTGATGCGAAAATAAAAACAACAAGCAACAAAATTCTAATTGGGGCAGTAACACCCCGGGTGTTACAGACGACACCACTAACAAGGGATTGCGCCCTCGCAATCCACCCAAGGCAAGGGGAAGAGAGGTTTCAACTACGGAGACTTCGTGTTGCGGTTGATTTCCCGGGTCAGTGGGCGGATCTCTTCTTCTCGACACCACTAACAACAGTTTCTCGACACCACTAACAAGAGATTCTTGCTCGGAGTGACGACGATGTTCTTCCACCAGGAATCTTCCGATGATCGAACCTATTAGGTTAAAGGCTCAGAAAAAGTCCACCCACGTAGGATCCTAACACTTTGAAAGATAGACAAGGGGGGAGACTCCAAAACAAATGAGATGGGAGGGGAAATAGAATAGAGATAAGGAGAAAACAAGAATCCTATTGAGATGTTTCCAAAATAGTTTAGCAGAAATAGTTTTTGACACTCTAGAAACAACGACCGTTAGCGAGGTTATCCTAAAGGCTTTGCGGACCCGTTGCTTCAATAACCATTCGTATCGAAACAACTTTGGGAATCGGAAACTAGGCTCTGATACCATTTGTGACGCCCCGGCATCGAGCACTATGCAGATTTCAGCATTCCCGCCAAAATCCACATAATAACCGATTCCAGGTTGCCACTTGTGATAACATTACAACAGTTCACGAATATTCCGCAACAACAACAATAAATATATATACAAAACGACTCAATCGAGTCAAGGATACAACTGATACAATACAAAGATCCAAATAACAGCGGAAGAAACAATATAGTGTCCGACTACGGACAAGATGCAAATTGGACTAAGAGTCCTGAAGATAACCGATGGCGTCCAATCCCTGCCCAGGCCAAGCCGGAGGGATTCCCAAGCTAACGTCCTCAGACTTCAAACCTGTTGACTGCAATGTGGAATATGAAGCCACGAAGAGGATTCGTGGGCCAGTATGGTTAAGTACTGGCAAGTGGATCAACCATACTCACAAGACACCGGCGTAACCAGTCATCACAAGATACAAATACTTTTGGTACAACGGAAAGGAAAAGATTATTGCAAAGAAGCGGCAGCGGGCTGCACTAACTAACTACAGAGACTGGCTACAACATTCGGCTAAAAGAAAGGGATAAGATAGCGTATCAGAACCATCTACAACTACTCACCAAGCAATACCCATCCAATGTTACCCCCTACTAAGGAAGCAACCCAAGGAAACTCACACGGTTGATTAAGGTGACATTCATTTTTATGGTGGAGGTAATCCATATTACTAGTCAAGTTATCATTGTTAAGTGTAAGTTGTCTGAGTACTTGTTAGCCAGCACTTTCACCAAGTCATCCATAACCGCGGACAACACGGCTTCTCGAGAAGATTTAACCCTGCAGGGATGCACCAATTTGGTCGTACACGTAAGAATATCCCGCCAGACGGGGGATCAACCCACCAAGCGAGGTACTCAACACAACCCAACTCTTCTTCGCATCAAGCCCAAAGAACCCCGTGCAGTTGAGCGCACGGCTAATCAAGCCCCACGAAGAAAAGGGGACCCTCATAGCACTCTAAGAACGTGTCTTCCTAAATGCCGACTACAAAAGTTCCACCCTGGCGCCAAGGGTTCGCACCTGCATATGCATGTGGCAAATGGAAAACCCGAACTAAATGAGGCAATTTGGACGAGATGCGAATCGAATCAGAATTGCGGGGGGCGCCCATACTCGCTTCCCACATGCGGTTAGTGCGCTCATCATGGATCAATGGACAAGACCCTTTTCCTAATTAGGGTCGACATTAGCAGGCCTCAAAACCACGCCGGGCCTCCTGCCGGTGCCTTATCATCAAATTATTATTACCCAAAACATTAACATGTTTTGATTGAATTGAAACCCAACTATCAAACTAAACAGGTGATAAGATAAATGACGACAAGACTCGAGCACAAACAACCCTAAGCATGCAACTACGACATGAGGGCCAACGGGGTAAACAAACAACAGTTGATAGGAAGTGGAAGGAAGCCTATATCATGGTTGCAAGGTAAACATATGATAGGATCGAGACACAAGCATCGAATCATAAGGCTAGCATAAGAACAACGGAAAGAATTGGTAACAAGTGATGAAAGGCAGCCATAGGCAGCAAGTGAGTATACTTGCCTGGAATCCAGCAAGCAGAAGTACATCCGAAGAACTTGTCGTTGCTCACATCATCTCAACGTCCTATCCGTGAAGAAGCAACAAAGTTGGAAAGAGGATCGCCGGGGTTAATGCCGGAAACTTCGGAACGTGGAGGAAGTAGGCGTCCGTAGAGGAAGTAGTCGACGTCGAGGAAGTAGGGGAAGTAGTCGTTCTCAAACCACACGATCATCGTCATTGAAGTAGTCGTTCATGTCATCGGTGGTAGTTGTCGATCTTGTCATCGAGGTTCGAAGAGGGAGTAGACGTAATCGTGGTCGAGGTACTCGTCGCATCCATGTAGGAGATCATGGCGGTTCCCGTCTTCACGGCGCGCACGAAGGCGACCGTCACACAAATTTGTAGGGGTTCACGCGCCGAAGATCTTGGCGCGTCGGTAGCCGTCTGTGTCATCGTAGTCGTTCGGGCGCCGTTTCTGTTGGGTCATTGGAGATCTTGTCGACGCCGGGGTTGTAGTCGTGCACTGCCGTCCCGCCCACGTCGACGAAGTTGCAGCAGCGGCACCACCGCAGCGACGTCGGCACAAGGAGCATCTCATCACATGCTCATCACCTGCGACGAGCCACAACAGCGGCACCTGTCCACCGTACCACCACACATCCTCGCCGCGCAACTGTAGACCACCACCAACAGAACACCCATTCACCACCACAACAACCGCGTCGCACAACAGCAGCTCGAGGACGCCGGGGTTGCATCTACCCTATCCAGCCCTTCCAGGACTATGAGCGCGCCGCGGCCGCCCTTGCTGCCGGCATTCTCCACCCTCGCACCTTGGAACGCGCTCTTCGCAGTTAATACGGTCCCCATGCATCCAATTTGTGTCACAATCACCAGAAATTTATCTTCATATTTGCTGATAACTATGTCAGTCTTGTTGCCCTTGATATCCAAGGAGAGGGACCTTTGCGGTACAGGGAAGTGACCACCTGTCTGCGCAGAACACATCCGCACCTCCATCTACGAAATCAAGCAGAGGAACGGGGAGAAGGCCAGGTCGCCGGAGACGAAGGTGACCGCAGCAACTCGTTGGCTCACAGCAGGAAGGCGGCGGCGTACGGCCCTTGGAGCAGCGGCTGGTGCTCGGCCGTCGCTGTGATGAGAGCGGCGGCAGCAGGTCGGGAGGCGAGCACCGGCTGTGGATCCCAGCCGCCATTCCTGCGGCCTCCATCTACCGGGCGGCCTTGGTGTTCCCCCACTGGCGGCCAAGAGCAGGCGTGTTGCCCCGACGGCCCCTTAGCCTCGATCGCTCCCTCGCTGGAGGATGAGATATGGAGGAACGGGATTGGCTGGGGAGGGGGAGTCGACCGGCGGTTGGTTGGCTGGCAGCGCTGCGGGTTGGGAGGAGGGGTTGATGGGGAGGAGGAGCTGGGGTCGAGGCGGCGCTGCTCGGTGCGAGGGGAGACGGGAGGGAGGAGCAGGGGATCGAGCGCTGGACTCGGGAGGCAGAGAAAAGAGCGATGGTCTCCCGTGCGTGCGTTAAGTTCTGAGAGAGAGGAGGGACCTGAGGGGAGAAAGAAGAGGCGGCTAGGGGGGTGAGTGCAAAAGGCCAGGGGAGGTGCGGCTGGTAGATAGGGTTTTCTTCGTGTGGGCTTCGGTGAGCTGGCTGGACTGGGCCTTGTTGGCCTGGTCTGGCCACCCAAAACATTTTTTTTATATAAATAGAAATGCTAATAAAATAGGTTTTATGCACCAAATAATCTCCAGAAAATTGTAGAAAAAATAGGGTTTGATTAATTTCAAACATATGCACGTTTTAAATGCGAGAGAATGCGTGATGCCACGATGCCATGCGATGCGAAAATAAAAACAACAAGCAACAAAATTCTAATTGGGGCAGTAACACCCCGGGTGTTACAGTCATCTTGGCCGTCTTCTTGCCCTTGTCCTTTTTCACCTATTGCGACATCACCAGACAGGGGAAGAGGCGGAGGGGAGGACAAGAATGGATCTGGATAAGAGTAGGAAGTGTGGCAAGCGCTATGGAGATCTGGAGTGGGCGAGGGGAAGGTGCAGGACTATTGGAAGACCGAAGGAAGAGAGCCGGACTCACACGACTCACCCACTAGGCATACAAGTCCCCTCTTCGTTGAGAGAGAGAGGGAATATTTACTTGAGATCCGCGCTTTTCCACTCATTGGGAAGGGAAGAGGGGATTTGGGCCCCGACGGGCTCAAAGTTTGAAGCGGTCTCCTTTGAGGGACGCGCCCGGCTCGGACTAACCTTTTTTTGTGTATGAACAGGAACGAACGTTGAACCTGCGACTTGCCAGGCGGGGCAACTTGGATTCAAGGGGAGTGACACGGTGACAGGAGAAACGCCACCGCGACACGCCCGGTCGCTACTATCGGTACCCCACCGGAGGGGGTACCCGCTCCTGGCACGTAGGCGACCGACCGTGCATCAAAGGTAGGAGAACACCCGAGAAGAGCTCGGCGAGGGGCCGGGGCGTGCGGGGCTACTCCCGGGGGAGGAGGCCATCTGCAGTATGGGGCCCACCGCCCTGGCCAAGGAAAATGCCCCGTGGTGGTTTCCTGATGACACGCGGGAGGAGGAGCGTTGCGATGTCCACTTTTCCACCGCGCCCCCCGACACGTATCCCCCTTCGACGGACAAGTGGAGAGCATGCAACATCACCACATAGGAGATGCAGCTGTTGAAAATGAAGGAGGTTGGAAGAGGGAAGAGAGCATTAGCTCTAGACCGGGAGTAGGAAGATTGGAAGAGGGAAGAGAGCATCAGCTCTAGACCGGGAGTAGGAAGGAGAGAGGCCCGAGAGGCTGGGAGCTGATCCGAGAGCTAGAACTCTAGTACCAGCAATGTAACCACCTACACCAACATATAATTCTAGATCAGACATGCAGGACGTAGGGTTCCATCTCACGATGACCTGAACCTAGGTAAAAATCCATGCTCCATGGAGTACATTTCATCCAACCTTTCCCTAGAGCAGTCATAGTTGGCACGATCAGGATTGCCCACACCCCACCGCCGAAAATATCAGGGAGCTGGACGTTGGTCACTCCCTATGTCCGTGTTTAGACACGCGACAAATACCTGCAACTCCACCTCACCGGCTCCGCGCGCACCTGCTTGAGAAATCTACCAGCGGGGAGCATCACGTTGTGGGAACATCTGGTCCACGAATTCGCGAAGAACTTCTGGTCGACCTTTAAGCGCCTAGCATAAATCGATGAGCTACGCTCATGTACTCAAAAGTAATACGAGTCCATACGCGCGTATGATACGTCCATTTTGCATCACCATTTTATATTGTTATTTTCTGTTATTCATTGATATATTTCATGTTATGATGCATTACTTATGTTACATCTTATTTTGCACGTTTCATAATTTTTGGAGAATAAACACCGGGACCAGAAATGTGATGGAAAAAGCACCGTCGAGACACCCTATTTCAGAAGATCAGAAGAAGAGGGGGATACCGGGGATGTCTTATAAGTTCAGAGGAGGAAGCCAGCCGCAAGGGGAGCCATAGGGGGGCCACCAGGGGTCCACACCATGGGGTGGCGCGCCCCCTGGCCGCGCCGCCAGGTGGAGTGGCCACCCTGGCCCACCTCTGGTCGCCCCCTTCCGCGTACTTGACCCCCCGGGAACCCTAAGCCCCAGAACATCATCGAGGAAATATTCCGCCACCGCCTTGGGGCGAAAAACAATAGAGAGAGAAAAGCTCTCCCACGGGGAGAAATCTGCCGGGGAAATTTCTCCCCAGAGAGGGGAAATCATCGTCATCGTCACCGTCATCTCTCCGGGCATCATCCAAATCATCATCGTCATCATCATCATCATCACCAGCACCATCATCCTCACCATCCATCTCCATCCCGCTGTAACAAGTAGGGTTCTATACTGTTGTTCTTCACTAGATCTCTCTCCCGCTGTGGATTATTTGTTAGTAGTTGATGCTTGTGAGATTTATCGGTGTTCACACTTTATGACCAGATTGTTATATATCATTATATCACCTCTGATAATGATCCATATGATGTCTTGTGAGTAGTTTGTTTAGTTCTTGAGGACATGGGAGAACTCAAGATGTTAGTAGTGGAATTATGTTGAAGTAATATCTAGTGGTTATTAAGTTGTGGTGTTATTCTTCTAGTGGTGTCATGTGAACGTAGAATACATGATACTTGACCTTTATGGGACTAGGAGGATGCATTATGTATTTGGCTACTAATTTTGGAGTTCCTGGAGTGACAGAAACCTAAACCACTGTTAGGAAACCGATGCACGAGGGAGTGTAGGATCCTAGAGTTTAACGTTGTGGTTAGATTTATCTTAATTACTTTCTTGTATTTGCAGATGATTGCAAGGGGTTTAATCACAAGTATGTACTAGTCCTAGTTGGGCAGTGCATTAGCATAGGTTTACCCACACAACACCTATTAAAAAAATAAATATTAATTAACTGTATGAAACGAAAGCGCTTGACGAAATCCCATGTGTCGTCGAGAATGTTTGGTAATCATAAGTAGAACAACCGGCTTGTCCTTTGCTCTTAAAAGGATTGGGCCACTCGCTGCAATTATATTTACTGTCTTCTATTTACTCGCACTTTATTTATCTACTATATCGAAAACCAACAAAAACCTTGCCAGTGTTTACAGTGAATCCTCTATCCAACTTGCTTGTCAAAACCTTCTGCTCCTCGTTGGTTTTGACACTCGTATTTATCGAAAGTACTACGATACACCCCCTATACTTGTGGGTCATCAAGAATATTTTCTGGCGGCGGCACCGGGGAGTGAAGCGCTATTGGTAAGTGGAATTGGTAAGATAAACTTTTACTATAATATTGTTATCAGTAATTTTTATATAAGGCTTTCTCTTCATGATAAGGATTTATTGGATGCTTCTTGTTCTAGATCATTCACACGTATGAAGGAAGAAGCTAAATGGGATCTTCTTGATCGTATTTAGGAAAACGCTGAAGGATGGGAGAATGACAAAGATAGAAAGAGAGGTATAAATTATGATTACGAATGCATTAAAGCTTTTGTGGGAACTGATGATTTCTATAATGTTAGTGTTGTTTGTGGTCTTGATTCTCAAATCTTTGCAAATTGTCTTAAAGCCTTTGCCTCCTATCTTGATATTCCTAAAAAGGAGTTGAGCAAGTACCATGCACCTTATAAAGATATTGTTCCCGCTAGAAATATAGAAGTGCATGTTGTTCATCCTGCTATGCCTGAACCTTATATTGAGAAAATGCCTTTCCCTGCTAAGGTAAAAGAACACTCTATTGTGGCTAGTGTGGTTAACAAAAGTACATAGAAATCTGTTGAACCTGATGAACAAATAACTGTTGAACCTGCAGTGGCAATAGTGAAAGACCTTGTTTGTGGAAATGTAGAGGATGAATATATTGTCTTCTGTGAGGATGCTTCTAATATTGTATCACATCCAAATAGACCTAAGAAAACTAGTGTTCTTGTGCTTTCTGTTAAGATTGGTGATCATTGCTATTATGGTTTGTGTGATATTGGTGCAAGTTCTAGTGCTATTCCTTATGAGTTTAATGAAGAAATTATGCATGAAACTGGTTCTTGTGAGCTTGAGGATATTGATGTGGTTATTCAGCTTGCAACTCCCTCTTTTCTACTTAAGTCTCAACGAATTGTTGCTACTGACCAATGCTAAGTTTTCCAAAACCAACTAGATTAACTTGAACCTCCAACATTGATACCAATACTAACAACAAGATCAACCATATAATTTTTTTTACAAACTAAAAATAAAGTAGAACAAGTAAATGATGAAACTTCTCATTAATATTTTATTACGGCAACTCAAACCAAGGGATACAATGATAACCAACTAGAGAGCGGCATTTTCCATACTGCAAACCATCCTATATGATATTTTCTCTACTCACGGTATGACTCTACTAAAAGGTAAAGAGGGTGAAATATAAAGGTGTGATACCGCGACACTCCCCCAAGCTCGGAACAAGCCAAGGGGGTGCCAATACCAATGATGAATCAATTCTTCGGTGGTGGTGGTGATACACTCTTCTCAAGCAAGGCGTGAAAAAGTTGCAGCATCTCACGAAACCAGTCGTTTTCCTCTTGAAGAATCTCTACTTCCGTCCTTAAAGCTCGATAACATTCACAAAACTCATCTGCAACCCAAAGAGCTTCCTCTACTCCGGGTATGGGACTGAGGCTCGGAACTGATGGTCTTGGTCCCTGCACGCTACAAGAATAAACACTGCTTGATGACGTCCTTTTTGCTTCTCTCTTGACGCCTTGATCCATGTTCTTGCACTTGGGACCTTGGAGATCATATTCCATTGGCTCCTTCCCCTTGTTGTTATTGGCGGAGGCCATGATTCTTCTAAAACTGAAAACAGATCCTGGCAGAAACAACTCGAAACAGAAACACGACGAGAAAACGATATACGGACCTTGAGGGGTCCGGGGGGTTATAAAGCAACAATATGCGTAACGGAAGGAAAGTCCAGGTCGAAACGAGTCGGAGAGGGGCTCCGAGGCTCCCACACCATAGGGTGGCGTGACCAAGTGTGGGCCCGCGCCCCCAGGTGGTGTGGTGCTTCCAGGCACCTTCTCCAACTCCTCTCCTGCTCGGTATTTTTCATATTTTCCAAAAACCAATAAATTATAACTTGGAAGGTATTCCGCGAACTTTTTATTAACAAAACTGTTACCTATTCCAAAACAGACTTTGCAGTTCTAGAATCTTCCCTCTAATGTACTTCTCCGGAGTCATTACTCGAATAACATCAACATCTTCATCAGAAGAATCACCAGAAATATAATGTTTGAGTCTTTGCCCATTTACCACTTGTGTAGTGTTATCTTTGAGGGAAACAATTTTTATTGCACCCGAACGATACACTTCTTCAATAATATAAGGTCCTTCCCATCTGGAGATTAATTTTCCTGCAAACAATCTGAGACGAGACCGATACAATAGAACTTTCTCACCAACGTGAAACTCTCTTTTAAGGATTCATTTATCATGCCATTGTTTAACTTTCTCTTTAAAGAGCTTGGAATTTTCATAAGCTTGACATCTCCATTCATCTAAATGATTCAAATCAAGCATTCTTTTCTTACCAACAAGTTTATAATCTTTATTTAATTCTTTGACTGCCCAATAAGCTTTGTGTTCTAATTCTAACAGAAAGTGACAAGCTTTTCCATAAACCATTTTATAGGGAGACATACCCATATGATATTTATAAGAAGTTCTATAAGCCCATAAAGCATCATTCAACTTATCAGACCAATTCTTCCTAGATTTATTAACAGTCTTTTGCAAGATAGATTTAATTTCTCTATTTGATAATTCTACTTGCCCACTGGTTTAAGGATGACAAGATGAGGCAACTCTATGATTAACATCATATTTAGCAAGGGTTTTTATAAAACCACCATGAATAAAATGAGAACCTCCATCAGTCATAAGATATCTATGCACACCAAACCTAGGAAAAATAACATCTTTAAGCATTTCTAAAGAGGTCGCACTGATGCTCTTTGATGGTGTGTTGGAAACCCCAAGAGGAGGGTGTGATGAGCAAGCGACAAGAATTTCCCTAAGTTAAGAACCAATGTTATCAATCTAGTAGGAGGAAGAGGATCTCAGGAAGGTTGATGCCACTGACGGTGGTGCTGGCACTTCACCGGTGTCAGCAACAACGTGGAACCTGCACACAATACAACCAAAATACTTTGTCCCAACGGTACAGTGAGGTTGTCAATCTCACCGGTCTTGCTAAAAACAAAGATTAGACGTATAGTGTGGAAAATGATGTATGCTTCCAGTAAGTAAAGAAAGCAGGAAATAGTTGTGGTTTGTTTAACAGTGTGGAAAATGAACCGGGGTTCATAGGTTCACTAGTGGTGTCTCTTTATAAAAGATAGCATACTGGGTGAACAAATTACAGCTGGGCAATTGACAAACAGAGGTTGCACCGTAGTGCACATATATGACATGATGACTACTATGATATTTACTGCGGGCATTACAACAATATACATAGACCGAAATCCATCTGCATCTATGACTAATAATCCACCCTCAGGTTATCATCCGAACCCCCTTAGGTATTAAGTTGCAAGCAACAGATAACAACATTAAACAAAGTGTGTAATGTAAGCAATGATTATGCACGCGGGCACTCTCACCGCTGTTTTCTGCCTAATGGCAACAACACATCCCCCCCTTCATGTTTCTGTCACTCGAGCAAGGCGGTGAGGAGGCATGAACCCACTATCAAGCATAAATACTCCCTCTTGGAGTCACTAGCAACTACTTGGCCAGAGCAACCACTAGCAACGGAAAGCATGCAAGATCACAAATAGCATATGCAAACAAAGACTATAATAAACTTGCTATGAGTTCAATATTCATCGGATCCCAGCAAACACAGCATATAGAATTACATAAGATCAATCTCGATCATGATAGGCAGCTCACGAGATCTAAACATGGAGGCATATGAGGAGAAGACAACCATCTAGCTACAGCTACGAACCCGTAGTCCAAGGATGAGCAACTCACGCATCACTCTGGAGGCAGTCATGGTGATGTAGAAGACTCCGGTGATGATCTCCTCTCCGGCAGGGTGCCGGAAACAGCTTCAGAACCCCCTGATCTAGGGTTGACGGTGACGACGGCTGCGGAACTTTTCAGGGATTTTTGATCAGGTCTCTAGGGTTTTCCATCCGGGGGGATTAAATAGGCGAAATGGCAAAGGCGGTGGAGCTCCAGGGGCCCCACACCCATAGCTGGCGCGGTCAGGGAGCGCGCCACTCTATGGTGTGGCCCCGCTGGTGCCCATCTTCGACTCTCCTTCGGTCTTCTGGATGCTTCTGGGGAAAATAGGCACTTCGGGCTTTGTGGGGTCCAATTCCGAGAATGTTTCGAGAACAACTTTTTTGAAACCAAAAACAACAGAAAACCTGGCGCTTGGCATCTTGTTAATAGGTTAGTCCCGGAAAACGTATAAAAATTCTATAAATAAGGGAGAAAACAAGTAGCAGTTGACATAATATGATCATGGAGCATCAGAAATTATATATACATTGGAGACGTATCAAGCATCCCCAAGCTTAGTTCCTACTCGTCCTCGAGTAGGTAAACGATAAAACAATAATTTCTGAGGTGACATGCTACTAACATAAACTTGATCAATCTAATGTAAAAGCATATGCACGTTGAGATCATAGAACTTCAAACAGAAACATGATAAATAGAACTTTAATAATAAAGCATAGCAATTACTTTGCATCACGAAGAGTATCTCAAATAAAGGATCATGAATAATAATGCAAAGAAAGGTAGACGTTTTTTTCAGGTATACAGAAAGCATGGCAAAGTGATATTTCGTTAGTCCTTAAGAGTGGGGAAAAACATAAATGCCAGGACACCTTCAAATTTCATGAGGAAGACTAGAACAAATAATATCACATTCTAAAGTAATTATTGATGTTTATGATACAAATGCACATAGAAATCAGAATGGCAAAAATTCTCTCTCAACTGTGCATAAGGTTAGAAGATGGAGACTCAACATAAAAGTAAAAGAAAGTCCCTTCACAGAGGGAAGCAGGGATCACTCATGTGCTAGAGCTTTTATTTTATTAAATAGAGGTATTAAAAGTTTGACACCGAGTGTCTATATTTTGGGAGATGTATGTTAATGTCAACGAATGGTAAACAAAAAATATAGTACGTCACAAGCCAACTGGATTCACAAGAGCGGCTCCCATGGTGAAGGACGCAACTGGTGTAGAAGGTCATCCCTCTTTCTCTTTTGTTTACACAATTATGCTTTGACTGATAAATCAGGGGAAAAATAGTGAAGAGAATTTGTTTGTATTAATTTGGGGCTGGGAACCCCGCTGTCAGTTGTTCTATCATTTGGATAAGCGGATGAAGCCACTAGTCCAGGGTGTGAAATCCAGTCAACAAGTGAGATAAAGATTATCTATTGACGTCCTCATGAGCAAAAAAAAGAACATAAAGCGGGAGTAATTTTGAAGGTTTTCAAGGTAACACATGAGCAAGTTACTTGGACTGGCAGTTAAATACCACATGTAGGTAGGTATGGTGTACACAATGGGAAAAACTTTGGTTCAAGGGAGTTTGGATGCACGAGTAGAGCTCATACTCGGTACTGGTGGAGGCTAGCAAAAGATTGGGAGCGACAAATCAAGAGAGCATAAGAGCCATAATCATGCATAGCGACATAAGCATCATTAATTAAAACATAAGCAGTATCATAGGTTCAAAAACTAAGTGGTCATGGAGGCTACTCGTGACTGGTTTGTGGTCATAAACATGGTGTCAGCATGCGCCAAGTCAACCAAATAAAACATTCGAAAGAGAATACCATATATTGATGATTTACTATGACAAGAACAACTCATGAATCTTTGAAGACATATTAAACACTCTCACCTATTTAAGGCTATTCATGCTACTCAATAACCACAAGGCTTTAAAACTAGACAAGCTTCTACTAGTACTGTTATAAATTTCTACTTCAAGAAACATTTTTCTTCTCCCAACAAGCACCATACAGAACATGCTTTAACAAAAATACTCTTTATGATACAACAAGCAAACATGAGAGTACTCACATATCACTACTAAAACTAACATCTCTAATAAGAGATGCATGCAAAACAGGAGCTAAATAAATGCAGCAGCTAGACAGAGATTAAGAATACAAAGTATTCTCATGAAAAAGTGGAGCGTGTCACTCTCCAATAAAAGAATGCTGGGGTCCAACCAAGCTTATTGAAAAATTAAAAAACAAACTGAAAGTAAAAACAAAACAAACTGAAAACAAAAATAAAAGACGCTCCACGTAAAGCACATAAGATGCGACCGAATAAAAATATAGTTTCACTAGAAGCGACCTGATAATTTGTTGATGAAGAAGGGGATGCCTTGGGAATCCCCAAGCTTAGACGCTTGATTCTTCTTGAAATTTGCTGGGATGTACCACCGGGGCATCCCCAAGCTTAGTCTTTTCACTCTTCTTGATCACATCATATCATCCTCTTCTCTTGACCCTTGAAAACTTCCTTCACACAAAACTTCTCACAATCTTCATTAGCAACGTTAGTGCAATCCAAATAAAAAATTCACATGGTTCGGTTTCAACACAAGTCTAACACTCAAAAACACATTATCTACTTTCACAACTTATTTTAAAACTCTTTTTCTCAAAAGAACACCAAAAGAAAACGATTAAGATGCAAATGCAATTATTGGCAGAAATCTGTCAAAACAGAACAACAGGTAAAGATCGATTTTTTTTCAAAAATCTTATGTTGCTCAAATCAAAAGGTGGTCACCTAAGAAAAGTTGCGTATATAACTCAGGATTACGCACAAAAAAACTCAGGTCATTTTGAATTTTCTGTAATTTAATACGGAATGAACAGTGGACAGCAGAAATCCGAAATATAGCCTCAACTTTCCACTAGAGGCTTTACTTGGATTAACAAAAAACACAAAAGGAAAGATATAGCGGGGTTTCTAAGGAAATAGACAACACCCAGGTGCAAAGAACACCAAAGAAAACGAAAGAGAACGGGTTGAAAACAGCGAAATAAAACGGGTTGTCTCCCGGTAGCGCTTTTCTTTAACGCCTTTCAACTAGGCATAAAAGGGCAACTCAAGTATTTTCAAGTGAAGAGGCATCCTATATAACTTCCTCTAAACCATTATTTTCAGCAATAGGAACTCTAGATGTTTTTGAAGATTCAACATGGAGGTCACTCTTAGTTTCATTAATTATTTTAGCAATTTTCAGCATATATTGAGATTTGGGTTTAGTTATCTTCGGAACATACATGAATCTTTGCTCCTTTCCCACAAAGGCTTTATCCTTTTTGAATTTAAGAGATGAAAAGTTTGAGCTTAAAGTTCCCATAGAATCCTCTAGTTTACCAATCCTAAAATTTTGATTATCATGAGTGTTTCTAGCTTCTAGAGCAGTGATTCTTTTATCAAGGAAAATTGGTAAGTTCTTTTCCAGAGAGTTTAGTTTATCAATAACATCCTCCAAAATGATCTCAGTTTTAACAGTTGTAATGGGGGGGGGGGGGGTTCTCCTACTAAACTTTCAATCAAATTACAGGCTTCCAAAGCAGGAGTTCCTAAAAAAATTCCACCCGTAAGAGTATCTAACACATGCCTATACTAGCGAGAAATACCAACATAAAAGTTCCTCATGAGTATCAAGGTAGAATATTTTTTTACATTTATTATGAGCATCATTTATTCTATACCAAGCAAATTTTAAAGTATCTCCCCCTTGTTGCCTAAAAGAACGAACCTCAACTTCAGGAATACTCACTCTAGTGAAACAAAAGCAACCAAATAAATAACAGCTATTAAGTAAACAAATTTTTTGTGTTTTTAATATAGAAAAGAAAAAAAAATACAAAAATAAAAACAAGACAATAAACAAAATAAAGAAGTTGAGAGTGAGAGACTTCCCTTGCTAGAAGACTTCTTCCTCCCTGGCAACGGCGCCAGAAATTCTTGATGCTCTTTGATGGTGCATTGGAAACCCCAAGAGGAGGGCGTGATGAGCAAGCGGCAAGAATTTCCTTCAGTTAAGAACCAAGGTTATCAATCCAGTAGGAGGAAGAGGATCCCAGGAAGGTTGATGCCACTGACGGTGGTGCTGGCGCTTCACCGGTGTCAGCAACAACGTGGAACCTGCACACAACACAACCAAAATACTTTGTCCCAACGATACAGTGAGGTTTTCTATCTCACCGGTCTTGCTAAAAACAAAGATTAGACGTATAGTGTGGAAAATGATGTATGCTTGCAGTAAGTAAAGAAAGCAACTAACACTTCCCGGGCTGGGGTGCCGTGTGATACGTCGAAAATGTATCTCCTTTTCCGAACACTTTTCTTATCGTTTTCCTCTAAACTTGTGTGTTTTGAATGCAACTAACACAGACTAACGTTGTTTTCAGCAGAATTGCCTTGGTGTCTCGTTTTTATGCAGAAAAATCAACTTTCGGGAAATAGCCCAGAAAAGACCCCATTGGTCTTAAAACACCGGAAGACCCCGGGAGCTAGAAGGGGGGCATGAGAGGGGCCAGAGGGGGCCACACCACGCCCTGGCGCACCCCCACAGGCCGCGCCACCTGGTGGTGTGGGCCACTCCCACACCCCCTCGGGCTCCCCTTTCGACTACATAATGCCTTCAACCCTAAAACCCGAGGAGGTTTGTCATATTCCACAGAAACACAACAGAGCGCTGATACGTCATAAACGTATCCCTAATTTCTGATGCTCCATGATTATATTATGCCAATTGCTACATGTTTTCTCCCTTCTTTATGTCATTTTATCGATATTCTGGACTAACCTATTAACAAGATGCCATAGAGCCAGTTCCCTCTTTTCTGTTGTTTTTTAGTTTCAGAAAAGTTGTTCTAGAAAAATTCTCGGAATTGGAAAATTCGAAGCCCGAAGTCCTATTTTCCCTCGAAGCATACAGAAGACCGAAGAGGAGCCGAAGAGGGGCAGCGAGGGGCCACACCATAGGGTGGCGCGGCCAGGGTATATATGGGTGTGGGCCCCCTGGAGCACCACCGCCTTTGCCCTTTCACCTATTTAAGCCCCTCCGGATGGAAAACCCTAGGTACCTGATCAAAATCCCCGAAAAAGTTCTGCAGCCGCCGTCACCGTCAACCCCAGATCGGGGGGGGGGGTTCTGAAGCGATTTCCAGTACCCTGCTGGAGAGGAGATCATCACCGGAGGCCTCTTCATCACCATGCCTACCTCCGGAGTGATGCGTGAGTAGTTAATCCTTGGACTACGGGTTCGTAGTTGTAGCTAGATGGTTGTCTTCTCCTCATATGCCTCCATGTTTAGATCTCGTGAGCTGCCTATCATGATCGAGATTGGTCTTATGTAGTTCTCTGTGTTGTGTTTGCTGGGATCCGATGAATATTGAACTTATGCCAAGTTGATTATAGTCTTTATTTGCATATGTTATTTTTCATCTTGCATGCTCTCCGTTGCTAGTGGTTATTTGTGCCAAGTAGTTGCTAGTGACTCCAAGACGGAGTATTTATGCTCGATAGTGGGTTCATGCCTCCTTGTTGCCTTGCTCGAGTGACGGAAACGTGAAGGGGGAGGATGTGCTGTTGCCATTAGGGAGAAAATAGCAGTGAGAGTGCACGCGTGCATAATCATTGCTTACATTACACACTTTGTTTAATGCAATTATCTGTTTCTTGCAACTTAATACCTGAGGGGGTTCAGATGATAACCTGAGGAAGGATTATTAGTCATAGATGCAGATGGATGTCGGTCTATGTATCTTTTTGTAATGCCCGCACTAAATGTCATAGTAATGTTCATGTCATATTGTGCACTACGGTGCAACCTCTATTTGTCAATTTCCCAGCTGAAATTTGTTCACCCAACATGCTATCTTTTATGGAGAGACACCACTAGTGAAACTACGAACCCCGGTCCATTTTTCCACACTGTTAAACAAACCACAACAATTTCCTGCTCTCTTTACTTTCTGCAAGCATACACTATTTTTTCACACTATACGTCTAATCTTTGTTTTCAGCAAGACCGGTGAGAATGACAACCTCAATGTACCGTTGGGGGCAAAGTATTTTGATTGTGTTGTGTGTAGGTTGCATGTTGTTGCTGACATCGGTGAAGCGCCAGCACCACCGTCAGTGGCATCAACCTTCCGAAGATTCTCTTTCTCCTACTGGATTGATAACCCTGGTTCTTAACTAAGGGTAAAACTCCTACCGCTGTGCTCATCACACCCTCCTCTTGGGGTTCCGAACAAAGTGCATCAAGGATTTTTTTGGCGCCGTTGCCGGGGAGAAGGAAGTCTTCTGGCAAGGGGAGTCTCTCATTCTCAATCTCTTTATTTTGTTTATTGTCTTGTTTTTATTGCTCTATATCCAAAACACAAAAAAATTAGTTTATTTCTCTATATCAAAAACACAAAAAAAAAATAGTTTACTTCATAGCTGTTATTTATTTACTTTCTTTTATGTCTAGTTTTGTTTCTGTCATTATGTCACCAGAAGAAACTATCTTTACTTTCAAACAAGGGAATGATGAGAACTTCAAAGAAGCTTGGTCTAGAGCTTTTGATTCCTATTGGAAAGTTGAACTAAAATGACTCTAAATCTATTTCTTTGTAGCTTTTACTTTGGTCTTGTTCTTTGTTATAGATATGCTTTGGATACTGTGGTAGGAGGTGATTTCCTTAATTGTGATAGCGATCAAGGTTTCAATGCTATAAGAAAATTAATTGCAATCTACAGCTTACCCAGTAGTTCTGATAAAGCCTTTGCAGATATTTATGCTAGATTAAATATTCTTGAATCACATATTTCTATCTTAAAAGAGGGATATAGCCAAATTCGTGAACATCTTGATCATGTCCCAATAAATTTTGAGTCAACAAATATGATCCCTTTGGTTAAAGTTGTTATAAATGGTGAAACTTTTCAAGCTCGTTGTGATATCATGTCTGAATTTTGTCTTATGCCTAAAGAAATTTATGAATCTTTGAACCTTTGGGGGCTAGCTAACGGAGGAGAAGAAATTCCTCTCATTAATAACACCACTATATTTCCCATTGGAATAGCTGAGGGAGTGTTTACAAAAATCATGGGAAGTACCGTATCCATTGATTATCTTCTTATTGAATTTGTAGGATAAGGAAGAATTACGCTTGGAAGATCCTTGCTGAAACTCCTGGCGGCAGTAATAGATGTGGGGAATGGTACATTAAAATTTACCTTCACACCATGTGACCACACATTCCCCAAACCCAAGAAGAAGGGTAAGAGGAGTAAAAAGAGAGTTATTGGTATTGATGTTTATGTTGATGCTTCTTCACTTGAAATTACTTGATTTTTTTATTGCCTAGCTGAAAGGCGTTAAAAAAAGCGCTACCGGGAGACAACCCATTTTGTTTCTCTATTTTCTTTCTGTTTTCTTTGGTGTGCTTGCACCTGGGTGTTTTCTATTTCCTTAGAAACCCTGGTGTATCTTTTCTTTTGAGTTTTTGTTGAGCCAAGTAAAGCCACTAGTGGAAAATTGAGCCTATATTTCGGATTTCTGCGCAGGAAACAAATTTCTGCTGTCCACTGTAAATTCCGTTAAAAACAGAAAATTCAAAATGATCTGAGCTTTTTTGTGCTTAATCCTGAGTTATATAAGAAACTTTTTTTATAAGACCACTTTTTGATTTGAGCAACAGAAGATGTTTGAAAAAATCGATCTTCACCTGCTGTTATGTTTTTGACAGATTTCTGCCATTTATCGCATTTGCATCTTAATCTCTTTCTTTTGGTGTTCTATTGAGAAGAAGAGTTTTGAAAGAAGTTGTGACAGTAGATAATGTTTTTTTGAGTGTTAGACTTGTGTTCAAACTGAACCATGTGGATTTATTATTTTAATTGCACTAACGTTGCTAATGAAGATTGTGAGAATTTTGATGCGAAGGAAGTTTTCAAAGGTCAAGAGAAGAGGATTATATGATGTGATCAAGAAGATTGAAAATGGTAAGCTTGGGGATGCCCCGGTGGTACACCAAATCAAATTCCAAGAAGACTCAAGCGTCTAAGCTTGGGGATGCCCAAGGCATCCCCTTCTTCATCAACAAATTATCAGGTCACTTCCAGTGAAACTATATTTTTATTCGGTCGCATCTTATGTGCTTTACTTGGAGCGTCTTTTATTTATTTTTTCAGTTTGCTTTTTATTTTCCTTTCAGTTTGATTTTTACTTCCATAATAAGCTTGGTTGGAGCCCAGCATTCTTTTATTGGTGAGTGACACGCTCCGCTTTTTCATGAGAATACGTTGTATTCTTAATCTCTGTCTAGCTGCTGCATTTATTCAGCTCTTGTTTTGCATGCATCTCTTATTAGAGCTGTTAGTTTTAGTATTATTATTTGAGTAATCTCATGTTTGCTTGCTATACCATAAAGAGTATTTTTGTTAAAGCATGTTTTGTATGGTGCTTGTTGGGAGAAAGAAAACTGCTGCTTCAAGTAGAATTGATAACAGTACTAGTAGAAGCTTGCATAGACTGTGGCTAGGACTTTTTCATGCCATGATAAATGTTATTTTAGTTTTAAAGCCTTGTGGTTATTGAGTAGCATGATTAGTCTCAAATAGCTGAGAGTGTTTAATATGTATTGAAAGATTCATGAGTTGTTCTTGTGATAGTAAAACATCAATATATGGTATTCTCTTTCGAATGTTTTATTTGGTTGACTTGGCGCAAGCTCACACCATGTTTATGACTACAAAACAGTCACGAATAGCCTCCATGACCACTTAGTTTTTAACTTGTGATACTTCTTATGTTTTACTTAATGATGCGTATGTCGCTATGCATGATTATGGCTCTTATGCTCTCTTGATTTGTCGCTCCCAGTCTTTTGCTAGCCTCCACCTGTACTGAGTATGAGCACTACTCGTGCATCCAAAATCCTTCAAACCAAAGTTTTTCCCATTGTGTCCACCATACCTACCTACATGTGGTATTTAACTGCCATTCCAAAGTAAATTGCTCATGTGTTACCTTTAAAATCTTCAAAATCACTCCTGCTTTATGTTCTTGTTTTTTCTCATGAGGACATAAATAGAGAATCTTTATCTCACTTGTTGTTTGGATTTCACACCCTGGACTAGTGGCTTCATCCGCTTATCCAAATGATAGAAGAGCTCGCAGCGGGGTGCCCAGCCCCAAATTAATGCATACAAATTCTCTTCACTATTTTTGCCCCTGATTTATCAGTCAGAGCATAATTGTGTAAACAAAAGAGAAAGAGGGATGACCTTCTATACCAGTTGCGTCCTTCACCATGGGAGCCGCTCTTGTGAATCCAGTTGACTTGTGACGTACTGTATTTTCTGTTTACCATTTGTTGACATTAGCATACATCTCCCAAAATATAGACACACCTTCACGGTATGTGATTGTTCGCACCATGGTTTGTGAAAGATGGATGGGAGGAGTGTCAAACTTTTAATACCACTATTTAATAAAATAAAAGATTTAGCACATGAGTGATCCCTGCTTCCCTCTGCGAAGGGCCTTTCTTTTACTTTTATGTTGAGTCTCCATTTTCTAACTTTATGCACAGTTGAGAGAGCATTTTTGCCATTCTGAGTTGTAAGTGCATTTGTCCCATAAGCATCAATAATTACATCATGATGTGATATTATTTGTTCTAGTCTTCCTCTTGAACTTTGAAGGTGTCTTGGCATTTATGTTTTTCCCAACTCATCGAAATATCACTTTGCCATGCTTTCTCCATACCTGAAACAAATGTCTACCTTTCTTTGCATTATTATTCATGATCCTTTATTTGAGTTACTCTTCGTGATGCAAAGTAATTGCTATGCTTTATTATTAAAGTTTTATTTATCATGCCCGTGTTTAAAGTTTTATGATCTCAGCGTGCATATGCTTTTACATTAGATTGATCAAGTTTGTGTTAGTAGCATGTCACCTCAGAAATTATTTTTTATCGTTTACCTACTCGAGGACGAGTAGGAACTAAGCTCGGGGATGATTGATACGTCATAAACGTATCCCTAATTTCTGATGCTCCATAATCATATTATGCCAATTTCTACATGTTTTCTCCCTTCTTTATGTCATTTTTATCGATTTTCTGGACTAACCTATTAACAAGATGCCACAGAGCCAGTTCCCCGTTTTCTGCTGTATTTTTGATGGAGGGATGATAACCCGGTAGCCCAACGCCAAGGTGTAACTCGGCCCAAAGGACGCTGCGTAAAGGTCCGGTTAGGATAAAGGAGCTTCTAGAAGGCCCAAGATCGTAGGCCTGGTAACCCGGATTGTGGGTTCCGGTAAGGAAGCTTAGGGTTTTGTAAGCAGTGTCCGGGTAGGACTCAGGGTACGCCTTGGAGAGCAGGCCAGGGATCCGGATGCTTTATAAGCCGGTCCCTAGGTCTAGTTTAGGGGGAGATCCAAGAGTTCGAGCAATATCGCTAGGTATCGAGTATCCAGTGTAATACGAGAGTTGAGATTAATATATCGAGATCGGAGACTCGGCGACTTGCTTGCCGGCTACCAGATCGTATATCATCATGTTTTCCTCTGAGCTAAACCCTCTCCCAAACACCAGTGTCGTCTTGCCCCAAGATAAGTTACCCCCGGTAACGTCTGCCGTGATTATCCCACGACAGTTGGCGCCCACCGTGGGGCCTGCGTCCAAAGGTGTTTACATCACGGGAGAAGCTCGGAAGAACATGGAGAATCTTGTCATCGGCGAGATCTACATCGACATCGAAGGAGAGAAGATGGTGGACGATTCCGGCTGGGGGCCAGAGTCGGATCACCTCGAATCCGGACTATCGTGACAATCGGCCGGATCAACGTCTTCATCGGCATGGTACGTACTTACGATTCAAGAGGACAATATCATGTGCATACTACAGGAACTTCTAAGAGGGATAAAAAGATACTGAAGCAAGCGGTAAACTCGGTTTCCTCGGCTGTTCCGAGATACCTGAGGTGGTCAGAGCAGGACGTAACATGGAGCAGAAAAGACCACCCAGAAAGAATAGAACACCCGGGAGTCTTAGCATTAGTAGTTGCACCGCAAGTTAATGGTTATGAGTTGAAAAAGGTCCTAATGGACGGTGGAAGTAGCATCAATATCCTATATTGGGAAACCTTTTTACGCATGGGTCTCAAGGAGTCTCAGCTACAGAAAAGCTCAACAATTTTTCATGGGATAGTGCCGGGTCACTCAGCGTGCCCCGAGGGAAAAATCGCATTGGAGGTAGCTTTCAGAGAATCAAAGGACAATTATCGAGTTGAGTGGCTCACTTTCGAGGTGGTCAAGTTGCGCAGTCCTTATCACGCGCTGTTCGGAAGGCGGGCTTATGCTAAATTCATGGCTAGGCCGTGTTATGTGTATCTACAGCTAAAGATCCCGGGCCCTAATGTCACGACCCCGGACCCAGAGATATACATACTGTTATGTGCTCCTAGCCATGGACCCACAAGGGCTTCAGGGTTACCAGCCCCGGCCGCAACAAACAACGGCAGGCAGACTGGATTCATCGGCACGTAGTCCGGATCCCTAGTCTACTACTCCTTGTATCCATGCTAGTCATAACCAACTATGCATATCAAAGCGTCCACGAATCGAATGAAACTGAAGGAAACGGGACCAAAGCTATACAGAGATGCTATGTGTCCAGAAAGTGCAACAACAATCGAGGGTTACTGGGGTTACCTCGCCCCAGGCCGATCACATCGACAGGCGGGCTCGGACATGTATCATCGGCTCCACAACCCCTCGACTGCGACAACTATGCAGGCATAGCCAAAACTGTATAACAATGAGCTCGAAACCAACAACCGATCAAAGCAGTACTCTAAACATGAAACTTTATTAAACAGGTGTTACTAGAGTATAGCTTACAAGCAGAGGTCACACGACCCAACATTACATCAGACAACGGAAGGCAAATTATGTTGCTAATCAACAAGAACAAAAAAGGCCTAAGAGGCTGCAACATAAGGCGACGTCCCAGCCCATAGATTCCAGGCTGCTACCTGGGAACCCCAAACTACTCGTCGATGTCCACGCTGAAACACCACCGAAGTGACGAACTCCACCTGATCCAAAATTAAGCAAACCTGAGTACGGGAGGTACTCAACAAGACTTAATTAACCTATTATATATCTGCTATCTTCAGAAAGGTTTTATGAAGGCTGATTTGCGTAAAGCAATCTTTGTTTTGCAAGTTGAGGAAGGAATAGCACGTCTCATAGAATGTTTTCAAAACAGATGAGAAAGCTACTCAACTACTGTAAACATCATCTTCTTATATTCCACCAATTCCTTCTCATTCCCACACTAACTCATGCTACAAGGATCACCCCTCTCGGCATCTCCGAGGAGGCACCCTTCAATCATGGTTAACAAGTTTTAGTCATTCCGTTGAAGTTATCTATGATCACAGAATCCGTTGCCAAGTCGTCCGTAACCGTGGACACGGCTTCGAAGGCGAGAACTCGCTCCTAGGGGCATGAACAGGACAAAACGCCACAACCCATTGTAGCCTCACATCCATGCCAGTATTTAGTCAAGTTATCAAAGTTAATTCAAATCATAAACACCTGACATAGTAGATTCACGTATTGACCAGATTCATCAACCGGATGGATCAGATCACAACTAGGCATGGCTAAGCAAGACTCACAGGGTTTAGCGGAGCGCGCACAAACAAACCTATAGCTGCTAGGTGAAGTGGATCAAGATATCTAGGTTATGCAGTATATAGGAGAACTCTATCTACTGACATCAAATAGTTTGGAACCGAATGCAAAGTACGAGATTCAAAACACTTTGAAACCATATATGAGCAGATAAGAGGTTATGCTTGCCTTGGTTATAAGAAAACCAGATAAATTCTTCAGGAATAAGTGCTTGACTTGTCGGTTAAGATCAAGTATTCGTCGTTGGATTGCTGGCCTTCTCTTCGGAGTCACGTTCTACCGAGGGGAAACAACACCGAAAAGAAGAAATAACAATCAACACATGGCATCGATGCAATGCACAATATGTATGCATGAGCAAGTTAATGCACTAAAATAAAGCCCTAGACAGGTTCAATGGGTTGCTAGGGTTCATATGTCAGAAATGCAGTTTTAGTGAAAAAGTCCCGAAATAGGCCCCGGAGGGGTACTTTGGGCAGTTATGAAAGTAGGTACCATTTTAAAAGCTCAAATGGGTTTGAGAACATCATAACTAGATTGCATTTGTTATTTTGAGCATTTTGGTATATAACTTTTAATTTTCTAATTTTATTGGATAAGAACTTATTTTTCTATTTTTAATTGAATAAACAATATTAAATAATGTTCAAAAATGAAGTGTGTCAAACATGTATGAAAGTGACATTTTTGGAAAGAGTACATTTTCCTGATCACTCCCATATTTTTATTTTATTTTTCTGATTAATATTTTGGGAGGTATTGATTTTACAAATTTAAGGCATTTTCTAGAATTACATAAATAGGGGGGGGTCCCACCTGTCAGTCATTAAACATTTCTTTCAAAAAGAAAAATAAATAAAAAGGCTAGCCCACGACGACGTCATGCTGACGTCATTGTGTCGTCAGCAATTGGCAGCTGCGCCTCTGCCGTGGATCGATCCATCGACCCCGTGTGCTATTCGCGAATCGCGCAACCGCAAGGGACGGAGGAGGAGACGGCGAGTCGAGCAGTGGCAGCGCCACAAATTATCATCGCCGGAGCTCCACAGGCGAGGAGCTCTAGCGGCAGACGGCGGCGGCCTACGGCGTGACGATGACGCAGAGCACAACAAGCACATCGGAGGGCAGCCCAATGCTCAGAGGCTTACCAGCAACGCGAGGAGATGGTCGGAGACAGGAGGCGCTGCTGGAATCGGCGTCAATGGTGCGATGGTGGTCCGCTGCCGGATAATGAGGAACGGCGAAATTCCTGAGCCTTGGGCCATCTCCGGCCGGGGGAGTTCACGAGGAGGGGCACCGGGACATGGCGGAGCTCGTGAAATTGTAAGAACGACGAGAGGAACGTCGAGTCGCCGACGGCAACCGATCACAGTAGGGCTAGGGTTTCGGGATCTTGTGAGATACAGAGAGAGGGCACGAGAGGAGGGAGGAGTAGTGCACGGGGAGGGCTCTCCTCGCCCTTATCCCCTCGAGAGGGAGCAAGCAAGACGTGGCACGGGGTGCCGTCTGCTGCCCTCCGTCCTTCTGACCGGACTTGAAGAAGAAAGGAAAAGAAAAACAGATTTACAAAAAACCCCTCAGTTTTTGGAAAATTGCAGAAGAGCGCTTTTCCAAACTGAAACAGAACAGAAAACTAGCTTTTTAGGGCCTTTTTGCAAACAGAAAAAATGGCAAAAATACATTTTGGAAAGCTTATGAAATTTCCAACCTCACCATGTATTGCTTTGGTGAAATTGAAATACTTTTCAGTACAAAATTTTGAAACCCCTTTTAAGTACTTTTTGTGGGATTTTTCTCAAACCATTTAAATTCATAATTTAAATTGGTTAAAACATGATTTGAATTTTTGTTTCATGCATGTATGAGATGAACACAACACGTCAACACCACACACCCTAGTTTAGCAAAATTGGGATGTTACAAATCTACCCCCCTTACAAGAATCTCGTCCCGAGATTCCCAAAGGAGAAGAAAGAAGGAACACCGGTTTTGAACGATCTTCTCGAACCTTCCGGTTCTATTCTTGAAGAGGTTGATCCGTAGCACCTTGAAGTATTGAACGGATACACTTTAGGTAAGAGGGAAACTCTTAGAAAATGATCTTCACGAAGATCGAGTATCTCATGTATAACTCATGACAGGAATGTTCACAAAGAACTGTTGAGTTAACAGGCATGAAACACATCAAGGTAACAGAGGGAATAAAAGATGGTTTCAAGTTTGCGGACGATGGTTCTTGAAAGGATTTAGAATATGAGCTTTGCACAAGACTTTAAATCCTTTTGGAAAAGAAAGGTTGGACAACTTATGATATCGAGGTTTCTTCAAACAGATAACCAAGATGAAAAGGATGGTCTTGGATACCACGACGTAATATCCTTAGAAGAGGGAAACGCGAGAAAACACTGTAACTGTACGTCAGAGAGAATTTGATACATGATCATGTTCACTCTTCGGAGTGGACACAGAAGATAATGGGACTTTCATTCCGTTAAAGTTTTTCGAAAACTTTGTCAAAGGTCATGATGTTACTTCATCACAGAAGATGAGTAACCAAAGGACGTTGGAACACCGTAATTAAGGAAGAATTCTTGGTCACACCATAAGGATGAATAACCAATGAGGATTGAAACACCGGAAGGAATAGGGAATCTCTTTCCTATGGTGGATTTGACGTAGCGATACGTTTACCACATGGTTAAGATCCCATGGCTGAAGTAACTGACAAATTCACACAATGTGTGAGATGAACAGAACTTCAAGTACAAACAACTTGAAAAAGGGAACTGATCAATGGCGGTTACGAAACACCGAGAGATGTTATCCTGATGAACTTGTTACCATTGAAACGAAGGTTTGGAGGATCAGCGGAAAGATATTGGAAAGATCAACTTCCAAGTTCTCCTTGATGTTTTAGATACCGACAGCAGGCTCACGACAAGCCTTCTATAGGTTATCAGGTGAAAGTAAAACTTCGGTTTGGAAGAACGGGGAGGAAACTTGTTAGAATAAGCCACACAAGAATTCTCACGGAGAGTGGTTGTTCTTACGGATTCAAAGGATTACAGAGTTAGGCCTTCTGGCTAATTGTGTCAACCACAACATCAACCATGCCATATTTTGAGAAGACCTAATTCAATACCCTTGAGAAAACACCAACCATCATTGTTGCTTGAGATTCAGCTCTGGTTGATGGGCTGAATAATTGGGACTCAACGTGTTTGATCGAAGAGATTGCACCGGTTACCAACGAGATATGTTTAATGGATTCTCAAGGTATGGACTACAATGTCACACTCAAAAAGATGAGCGAGATTGCAGAACTTATGTATTAGCAACTTGCGAAAGACGGTTTCACCTACATGGACTACTTGCAAAAGAACACATCGGAGTCCTTTTTGGGAAGACGGTCACAAAGATAACGAAGTTCTTAAACTTGTTCTCTTTCATAAACGATCAGAAGATGGCTTGGTGTGGATGCAAACTTCTTCAAGGAATGGAGGTAACAACCTACCATATCAAGAATAGTTCACACATACATGACCGACTTGGGATTATTCCCGAAGGAACAAGAAAACTCTACTCGATTCCATGGCGACAACTTTCACCATAAGCACATGGACCCGAGAAGGTCACTTCAAGCATCCAGAACACAACTTCGTGACAACACAAAGTTGGTTCTCGAAAGTTTCCAACATTGTTGCCAATTGTTCAGCATGAGCCTCTCGCAACTTGGAGAAAATAGGAATGTCATCGATGGGCTCGACAACACGCTTATCAAAACGCTCCAAGCCGAGGGTCTCATATGATACATGAACAAGGCAAAACATTGGTCTGACCAAAGGACATGAAAGTGTACTCGGGCGAAACACTGTGATTGAAAACACCGTCAAGATATTCCTTGAGTCTGAACTTGATTTGACGATAGCCCAAATCAAATCAAGGTGGGATGATAACATGTCCACACCGGAGATACTATCCTGCTTCAACACAAAGGAAACTAGACATCCCTTAACGAAGGATCAAGTTAGGCGGAGCTTTTGCCTCACAACTCTCCAGTTGTTGTTTAAGCTCAACCTACTAGTCCAGGGTGTCCAGAGGGCTTCTTGGAGAAAAGAGTAGTTCAAAGTACCCCTTGTTTAGACATCACGGTCAGGTGACAAACCTGGTGATACTTCTTGGAAGACAACCAGGATACCGCAACCTACCAGTATGTCTCGAAGTTTGGAAGGAAACTTGCTTTTCAAAGCATCCGATAAGGTCTTGAGAGCTTTGGTATGGACCTAACTCTCTGACCAAGAATGTGCACCGGAATGAACGTATTTGGTAACACGGCCAACTTTAGTAGAGACCGGGTGACCAGTAGTGCTAAGAAGGATACAGATGTTTCTTAGGTTTTTCGAAGCAATAAGAATTGCTAGGAGTGCCTGTTACACATGTCAATGCATAAACCCATCATACTCAAGCATTCAAGCTTGGATGAAGGGGGAGTAAAAAGGTGTAAGAGCACCACTTCATCAGTAAGGCCATGCAACTAGGCATGTACTCTTGATATGTAAGAGTGGGATACCCTGGTAGAACAGAGTAGAGGCTAATGAAACTTCTTTAACCTGGGAATTACAAAACTTTGACCTGGTTCTAGATATGAACGAGGTACTGGAGTTTGTTTCTCCTGACATTCCAAGGTGGAATGTATTAACAGAAAACAAGAGCAAATGCATTGGAGGAATCCAATACACATATGCAACTTGGTGTCCGAACAACGGACGAAGTTCGGGAAGCAACTAGAAGATAGGAACATGCTCAGGAGAATTCCTAAGATCACGTTGGTTGCACGGGGTAATACTCATTTGTAGAACCCATGCCAAAAACAAAGGTATAGCTGGACTAAGAATAAAGATGTGGAGTACATGATGATCACTCTTGTTGTGATCCCTTTTTGGTTCCAAAGGAAAGCCTACGGCTATTAGAGTTGGAATTTCCTAGTCATCTTGAGGTAAAATAGATTCCTCAGGATTCAACGAAACAGAACTTGGGTTAAAGGTCAGCATCCTGTACTGATAGAGTGAGCATCACATGCTTATAAAACCACATGATTCAACCCACCACAATTCAGCACATTCCGGGACCTTCGGTTCAAGTCCAAGGTTAAAACATCGAGAACGGAATAACTACTATCTTAGTGCCTTGAAGGACAGTATGAGTAGCAATCACGAAGTATCTTTCTAAGGACAACGATAGCTCCGGAAGAACTTGAGCAGAGGATAACGGATACATTCGAGATTAAAAGAAAATCTCGAGGTTCAGGATTTAGAACTTGGAAACATGTAGGAACGTGGAATCCGGACAACTCTGAGAGATTACGATGGGAAGGAAATCTCCCAGTTTAAGAGATAACAGAACACGGAACACACACGACTCTAGAAACTCATAACTAGGTCAACTTGGGTAAAAACGTCATTGCCAAAGAAGGCACCTAGGTTTTGAATGAATAGAAAAGATAGCAAAACCTTTTCAAATAAAAACAGGTAAGATGACCCAGAGTTAGAGCGATACCAGATAAGGAGTAAAAAGAATCCTAAGAAGGTTTTCACAACTCATTTGGAGTTTCAAGATAGTTTTCATAAACTCTAGACTTGACATCGACCAAGCAGTAAGGTTTTCCTACAGGCAGTCCTGCTCTGATACCATGACTTGTCACGACCCCGGACCCAGAGATATACATACTGTTATGTGCTCCTAGCCATGGACCCACAAGGGCTTCAGGGTTACCAGCCCCGGCCGCAACAAACAACGGCAGCCAGACTGGATTCATCGGCACGTAGTCCGGATCCCCAGTCTACTACTCCTTGTATCCATGCTAGTCATAACCAACTATGCATATCAAAGCGTCCACGAATCGAATGAAACTGAAGGAAACGGGACCAAAGCTATACAGAGATGCTATGTGTCCAGAAAGTGCAACAACAATCGAGGGTTACTGGGGTTACCTCGCCCCAGGCCGATCACATCGACAGGCGGGCTCGGACATGGATCATCGGCTCCACAACCCCTCGACTACGACAACTATGCAGGCATAGCCAAAACTGTATAACAATGAGCTCGAAACCAACAACCGATCAAAGCAGTACTCTAAACATGAAACTTTATTAAACAGGTGTTACTAGAGTATAGCTTACAAGCAGAGGTCACACGACCCAACATTACATCAGACAACGGAAGGCAAATTATGTTGCTAATCAACAAGAACCAAAAAGGCCTAAGAGGCCGCAACATAAGGCGACGTCCCAGCCCATAGATTCCAGGCTGCTACCTGGGAACCCCAAACTACTCGTCGATGTCCACGCTGAAACACCACCGAAGTGACGAACTCCACCTGAACCAAAATTAAGCAAACCTGAGTACGGGAGGTACTCAACAAGACTTAATTAACCTATTATATATCTGCTATCTTCAGAAAGGTTTTATGAAGGCTGATTTGCGTAAAGCAATCTTTGTTTTGCAAGTTGAGGAAGGAATAGCACGTCTCATAGAATGTTTTCAAAACAGATGAGAAAGCTACTCAACTACTGTAAACATCATCTTCTTGTATTCCACCAATTCCTTCTCATTCCCACACTAACTCATGCTACAAGGATCACCCCTCTCGGCATCTCCGAGGAGGCACCCTTCAATCATGGTTAACAAGTTTTAGTCATTCCGTTGAAGTTATCTATGATCACAGAATCCGTTGCCAAGTCGTCCGTAACCGTGGACACGGCTTCGAAGGCGAGAACTCGCTCCTAGGGGCATGAACAGGACAAAACGCCACAACCCATTGTAGCCTCACATCCATGCCAGTATTTAGTCAAGTTATCAAAGTTAATTCAAATCATAAACACCTGACATAGTAGATTCACGTATTGACCAGATTCATCAACCGGATGGATCAGATCACAACTAGGCATGGCTAAGCAAGACTCACAGGGTTTAGCAGAGCGCGCACAAACAAACCTATAGCTGCTAGGTGAAGTGGATCAAGATATCTAGGTTATGCAGTATATAGGAGAACTCTATCTACTGACATCAAATAGTTTGGAACCGAATGCAAAGTACGAGATTCAAAACACTTTGAAACCATATATGAGCAGATAAGAGGTTATGCTTGCCTTGGTTATAAGAAAACCAGATAAATTCTTCAGGAATAAGTGCTTGACTTGTCGGTTAAGATCAAGTATTCGTCGTTGGATTGCTGGCCTTCTCTTCGGAGTCACGTTCTACCGAGGGGAAACAACACCGAAAAGAAGAAATAACAATCAACACATGGCATCGATGCAATGCACAATATGTATGCATGAGCAAGTTAATGCACTAAAATAAAGCCCTAGACAGGTTCAATGGGTTGCTAGGGTTCATATGTCAGAAATGCAGTTTTGGAGAAAAAGTCCCGAAATAGGCCCCGGAGGGGTACTTCGGGCAGTTATGAAAGTACGTACCATTTTAAAAGCTCAAATGGGTTTGAGAACATCATAACTAGATTGCATTTGTTATTTTGAGCATTTTGGTATATAACTTTTAATTTTCTAATTTTATTGGATAAGAACTTATTTTTCTATTTTTAATTGAATAAACAATATTAAATAATGTTCAAAAATGAAGTGTGTCAAACATGTATGAAAGTGACATTTTTGGAAAGAGTACATTTTCCTGATCACTCCCATATTTTTATTTTATTTTTCTGATTAATATTTTGGGAGGTATTGATTTTACAAATTTAAGGCATTTTCTAGAATTACTTAAATAGGGGGGTCCCACCTGTCAGTCATTAAACATTTCTTTCAAAAAGAAAAAGAAATAAAAAGGCTGCCCCACGACGACGTCATGCTGACGTCATTGTGTCGTCAGCAATTGGCAGCTGCGCCTCTGCCGTGGATCGATCCATCGACCCCGTGTGCTATTCGCGAATCGCGCAACCGCAAGGGACGGAGGAGGAGACGGCGAGTCGAGCAGTGGCAGCGCCACAAATTATCATCGCCGGAGCTCCACAGGCGAGGAGCTCTAGCGGCAGACGGCGGCGGCCTACGGCGTGACGATGACGCAGAGCACAACAAGCACATCGGAGGGCAGCCCAATGCTCAGAGGCTTACCAGCAACGCGAGGAGATGGTCGGAGACAGGAGGCGCTGCTGGAATCGGCGTCAATGGTGCGACGGTGGTCCGCTGCCGGATAATGAGGAACGGCGAAATTCCTGAGCCTTGGGCCATCTCCGGCCGGGGGAGTTCATGAGGAGGGGCACCGGGACATGGCGGAGCTCGTGAAATTGTAAGAACGGCGAGAGGAACGTCGAGTCGCCGGCGGCAACCGATCACAGTAGGGCTAGGGTTTCGGGATCTTGGGAGATACAGAGAGAGGGCGCGAGAGGAGGGAGGAGTAGTGCACGGGGAGGGCTCTCCTCGCCCTTATCCCCTCGAGAGGGAGCAAGCAAGACGTGGCACGGGGTGCCGTCGGCTGCCCTCCGTCCTTCTGGCCGGACTTGAAGAAGAAAGGAAAAGAAAAACAGATTTACAAAAAACCCCTCAGTTTTTGGAAAATTGCTGAAGAGCCCTTTTCCAAACTGAAACAGAACAGAAAACTAGCTTTTTAGGGCCTTTTTGCAAACAGAAAAATTGGCAAAAATACATTTTGGAAAGCTTATGAAATTTCCAACCTCATCATGTATTGCTTTGGTGAAATTGAAATACTTTTCAGTACAAAATTTTGGAACCCCTTTTAAGTACTTTTTGTGGGATTTTTCTCAAACCATTTAAATTCATAATTTAAATTGGTTAAAACATGATTTGAATTTTTGTTTCATGCATGTATGAGATGAACACAACACCACACACCCTAGTTTAGCAAAATTGGGATGTTACACCTAAGCAGACCATCACCATACATGGAAGCCGGGATATAGCGGCTGAGTGCGATGAAGGAGATTCAGTAATGGTTGAGCAGGCTTGCAGAAAAGAAGAACTCAAGTATTACCGGTCTCAAGTAGACCCGGATGACAGAACAGCATTGAAAAGGCCGAATGCCGAAGATGAGAGAGCGAAATTCAAAGCAGCGCAGGACACCAAGATGATAGCTTTTGTTGAAGGTGATCCCTCTAAGCAGTTTGCTATAGGATCTAACTTGGACAGCAAGCAGGAGAAGGCACTTGTGGAGTTTATCCGTTCAAATGCGGATGTGTTTGCCTGGACGCCCAGCGACATGCCAGGTATCCCCACAGAATTGGCAGAGCACAGTTTGCACGTAGATCCCAAGTCCAGGCCTGTAAAGCAGGGCTTGAGGAAGATGAATGAGGAAAGAAGGAAAGCAATAGGAGAAGAAATTGCTCGTTTGCTAACAGCCGGCTTTATCATGGAAGTATTTCACCCGGACTGGTTAGCAAATCCGGTTCTCGTAATGAAAAAGACCAATGAGTGGAGGATGTGCATTGATTACACGAGTCTTAACAAGCATTGCCCAAAGGATCCGTTCGCGCTACCGAGGATTGATCAGATCATAGACGCAGTGGCTGGAAGTGACCTGTTATGCTTTCTAGACGCATATTCCGGGTATCATCAGATCAAGCTCAAGAGGGAAGATTGGGAGAAAACATCGTTTATAACCCATTTTGGGGCCTTCTGTTACAAAACCATGACATTTGGGCTGAAGAACGCTGGCGCAACTTATCAACGGTGTATTCAGAAGTGCTTCGAGGACCAAATCGGACGCAACGTCCATGCTTATGTGGATGATGTGGTTATCAAGACCAGGAAGGCGGAGACATTTATCGATGATCTAAATGAAACGTTCAAGAACTTGAGGAGGTATCAGATGAAGCTTAATCCGACAAAGTGCGTATTCGGAGTTCCAGCTGGGAAATTACTCTGCTTTATCGTTTCTGAGAGAGGAATTGAGGCAAACCCGGACAAAATCAAAGCCATCCAAAGTCTGAAAAAACCGGAAAATTTGAAGCATGTCCAAAAGCTCACGGGCTGTGTAGCAGCCTTGAGCCGATTTATATCCCGACTCGGAGAAAAAGCAATACCCTTGTACCGGCTCTTGAAGAAATCCGATAAATTCGTGTGGGATCAGGAGGCGGATGAAGCGTTCGAGGCACTAAAGAAGCAGTTATCTGAAGCACCAGTCCTAGCGGCCCCGGGTCCTAAAGAGCCCATGTTGCTATACGTAGCAGCTGGCCCCCGAGCCGTTAGCGCGGTAGTTGTTGTGGAACGTAAAGAGGATGGGAAAGGTTACCCGGTTCAGAGACCGGTCTATTACGTCAGCGAGGTATTATCAGAGGCAAAGCAGCGCTATCCGCATTGGCAAAAGCTGGTTTTCGGGGTCTTTATGGCTAGCCGGAAACTGAAGCCGTATTTCCAGGAACACCCCATAACAGTGGTTAGTTCGATACCGATGTCGGATATCATCAGAAACTCGGATGCAACAGGAAGAATAGCCAAATGGGCGATAGAGATGGGGGATTATCACATCAACTACGAGCCCAGGTCCGCAATCAAATCTCAGGCTCTGGTCGATTTCATTAACGATTGGACGCACACAGGCATGCCCACCATGGCTCCAAACTCCGAGTCTTGGATCATGCACTTTGATGGATCCAAGCAATACGAGGGATCAGGAGCTGGAGTGGTGCTAACATCACCCAAAGGAGACAAATTGAGTTACGTGCTACAGATTCACTTCGATTGTTCCAACAACGTGGCCGAGTATGAGGCCCTATTGCACGGCTTATAGGTAGCCAAGGAAATGAACATTAAGAGGATACGATGCTTTGGAGATTCGGACCTCATGGTGCAGCAGGTCTCAGGAACATGGGATAGAAAAGATGCAACTATGGCAGCATACCGCAGAGAAGTTGATAGAGTTGCCGGATGTTTCTCCGGGTACGAGGTGGAGCACATAGACAGAAGAAAAAATGAGGCAGCAGATGCACTCGCCAGACTCGGCTCGCGCAGAGAGCCGGTTCCACCTAATGTTTTCCTGGACGAACTACGGCGACCATCAGTTAAAACCGAGTCTGAGGAAGAACTGGCAAATCAAGACCCGGATTTGGAGCTCGTGGCCACAGTACGTGTTGTTCCCGAGTGGACAGAGCCGTTCTTGGCTTACCTATCACGGGGCGAGTTACCACAACAGGAAGTATTAGCAAGACAAATTCTGAGGCGAGCAAAAGGATATTCTATCATCAATGGAGAGTTGTACAAGAGAAGCGCAGCAGGAGTCTTTTTGCGCTATGTAGCACCAGAAGAAGGCCGACAGATCCTCAAGGAAATCCATGAAGGTGATTGCGGGCACCATGCATCCACAAGATCTCTTGTGGCCAAAGCTTATCGACATGGTTTTTTCTGGCTCACGGCCCTAGCAGACGCGGAGCGCTTGGTGGCAAGGTGTGACGGATGTCAAAGGTACGCTCACCAAACCCATGTGCCGGCTATGGAACTACGGACTATCCCGTTAACTTGGCCGTTCGCTGTTTGGGGTATGGACATGGTTGGCCCCTTCCACATGTCACCTTGCAAAAATACGCACCTTTTGGTGGCCATTGACAAGTTTACCAAGTGGGTTGAGGTTATGCCAGTTACCAACTGTGAAGCAATTACAGCAGTCAAGTTCCTGAAAAGGATTATCTATCGGTTCGGGTATCCCCATAGCATAATTACCGACAATGGAACCAACATGTCCCTTGGTGAGATGGAGAAATTTTGTGGTAACAATGGAATCCGGCTTGACGTAGCTTCAGTGGCCCATCCACAGGCTAATGGACAAGTGGAGAGGGCAAATCAAGAATTGCTTCGTGGATTAAAGCCACGATTGCGAGTTCCGTGTATCAGAGCTGCTGGTGCATGGGTTGAAGAATTACCTGCAGTGGTTTGGGGTATCAACACAACACCTAACAGATCCACTCAGATGACACCGTTTTTCATGGTTTATGGTGCAGAGGCGGTGTTGCCGAGTGATATCATCCATGACTCGCCTCGAGTCTCGGCCTACGTCGAGGTAGAGAACGAGAAGACCCGGCAGGACGCCGTAGATATGTTAGAAGAGCAAAGGGAACAAGCCTTGGAAAGATCAGCCATATATCAGCAAGATTTACGGAGGTATCATAGCCGGCGCGTGAAAACCCGGGTCTTTCAGGAAGGAGACCTGGTTCTACGCCTGGTACAGTCAAACGAAGGAAAACACAAGTTATCACCTCCATGGGAAGGACCATTTATCATAAGTCAGAATCTGCACAACGGATCATATTACTTGATAGACGCAAGGGAAGAGTCGGCTACAGTTAACGACACCGCTCATACCACTTCATCTATGCAAGAAAGAGACAGACCATGGAACGTGGCTCAGCTACGTCCCTACTATACTTAGTATAGACTATATTGGCCAGTGGAATTGCACGATGTAACAGGCGGCAGGTTTCAGACGCACTCTTTTCCTATCTAGGGTACCCTTGGGGACTGGATGGGTTTTTAATGAGGCGGCTTGCTGACCTAACTTTCTCATATCAAATAAAGAGGTGGTTGTTCGTATGTTCTTCACTCTTGGTATGTTGCATATATTTAGGTCTTGGGGGCTGATTGCTCGAATAGCAGTTACAAACTCAATGACCCGGCCTTGATGCCTATGAGTTATAAGGGCCGATTACTCGCAAACGAGTACGGCTGCAATCTTATAACCGGACGAAGGAGCCAAATTTTCTTGACTTTTCTTACTTAAGCTCGATGTGACTCGCACTGCAGTGGCATGATTTGCTCGCTTACGATTACAATCAGCCATGAAGCCCAATGGGACTTGCCTGACCCTGTTTTCGTATAGACGTAACAACATGATATCCACGCGAAAGCCGGCTTATAGTACAAGATAGTCAAAAGGGTCATCCAAACCACACGTTATGCAGAGTACAGGGCTAACAGCCGGAAACTCAACGTTTATCAAGCATAACTTCAATACCTATGTGAAACGGCTCTGGGTTGGGGCTTAGCAGCAAACAACTTGTTCTCTTGGAAAGACCACACATCCCAGACTCGGAATTTCGGGCCTTGGGGACTGAGGATTTTGAAAAAGAAAAAGTTGGTCAGTTGCTAAAACTCAAAAAACCCAAACATCCGAGTCTGGGGGACTTGGGGACTTAGAGAAAAGTCCGCTTGTCGAAACCCATGAAACTCGGAAACCGAGTCTCACAAAAGGAACCATAAAGAAAGTCGGATATCAAGAACAAGTGGACTCAAAAGTGGATAAATTTAAACGATCAGAAGAAGCACAAGGTGTATCAAGAACTTAAAGTGCATTACAAATTTCGGTACTAGTATCAAAGGTGCAAAGGCGCACCATCAAAAAATGGTTGTTTAAACGGCCCATTGGCCGATTGACGCATACGAAACAGCATCAGGTAGCAGGTATCATTCGGCATTCTGGGCTGCGGCATCCATCTTCTCCTTACCCTTGCTATTACCCTTGGTAGCAGCAGCACCCGGATCAGCAGCAGTGCCGGCTCGCGCAGGAGGAGGGACGACGGGTGTGGAGGTAGCAGGCGCAGAATCGGTTTCAGCCTTCTTCTTTGCGGCCTCCTCCCTCAACTTGGCAGCTTCCTCCTTCCATCGGGCTAGCATATCGTACGGCTTGGGAAGGTCCGACTTAACCGCTTCACCATCAGCATCATATGCAGGGACAATGGAGTTGACATCCAAGCCGTCAGCAATCACGCTAGTCGGGTAACGGACTTCCTTCTGGATGGCCTTGAAATCCTTCGCGGAAAACTTGGACCCATCACGGTTGAATTCCGGAAACCCGCCCATAAGCTTGGCTGGCTCGAGCTTAGGGAAATAAGCTTTAGCCAGCGCAAGCCCCCGGGTTACTCCAACCCGGCAGGACGAGCGCTTCCAATGCCAAATCCACTCGGGAATAGTGGAGCAGGCGTCCAGCATTCTCTTCAGGTCGACATGCCCGACACCCGGCCATCGTAGTTCTTGAAGGATCCATTTGGTTCCGGCACATAGCTGCCGGATAACGCTCTTGATAGTTTTCAGCCTGGCAATATCATCTTCGTCCGGCATCACTTCATCCGGACCTGCAGAAAGAAATGGAAACACGAGTAAGGAAACTCCGGCTATTTATCAGAAGGATAACCCGGATTAAGAATCATACCAAGCAAAGCACAATATGTATCAGCAATCTGAACAGAAAGGCTCGTTAGATTATCTTCTGCTGTATGAGCCCTCCTCCTATACTTCCTCATGATCTTCCCACTCCTCCTGGCCTCAGCTTCGGCCGCCTCACACAGAGCCACCTCCTTCTCAATGAGCTTGGTGGCATTTGCCAATTTCTTCTCAGATTGAGTCACGAAGGACTGCACGGATGCAAGGAAGGGTTAGCCGGGTAAAAGGCAAGCTATCAGTCGGTTATACCGTAAAGTTCCAAGCAAATTATCAATCAATTCACTCGTAACTTGGGGACTAGATAAGGACACAAGCAATATTATTCGGGTTTACCTCGTGTTTGGCTATTAAAGCCTCCAAGATATTTTCTTCATCAGCCCTCAAGGTGTGCAGGGCTTCGAGCATCTGGGCAAACGTCATGTCTTCAGGTCGGACACCAGAAGAGCCGGCAGCCTGGTCGCTTGGTTGGTGAACTTTCCCCGACTTTGGGGTCGAGACCCGGACAGTCTGGGTATCCGGGTTTGGAGAACCCATCCTCGTGTCCGGGACCTCGATCTCCTCGTCCACTGCTTCGGATGACTCTGGAGACCCGGCGGCTTGGTGAACTGGATCGCCCAAGGGGCCTTGTTCCCGGTTGTTCTCAGTGTCACCGCCAGTCGCGGCGTCTATGTTTTCAGTCGGCCCCTCCGTCTCCTGGTTATCCGTCTCCATGTTCTCCGGGTCACTAGTCGTGACTTGGGCGCTAAGGAAAAGAGAGGAATAGTCAACAACAGCGGATGGAAATAATCAAGTGCACAAGGATATCGTACAGCGGAAGACTTACCCGGTGTTCACAGTGTAATCCGGCGGGAGTTCACTGCTGGAAGCCGATGAGTTTGTCATAGTAGTTGATAGCGGAACCCGGAGCTGCCCGGCCAAAGGATGGTTGGGGGAGGGGTGACGCCGAGGAGATTTGGAGGGGCGAGGAGGAGGAGTATCGGCCCGGCGGTTTGGGTGAGGTGGAGATACCCGGGTTAAGGGGATCGTCGCCCGGTGAACTCCGGGTCACCCTGCGCTTGGTCGGGAGAGAGTCCTTCAAGTGCGATGAGTTGGATAGTTGTTGGTTAAGTCTGTGCATGTTATCAAAAGAGTAGGGTTCGGAAGACATGGTGGAATAAGGAACCTTGGACACCACTCCTCTGGCCTTCCTCTTGGCCCCGACTGTTATTTCTAGATCGGACTCGGTGGCCTCCGGGTCTTCCTCATCCTTCTCATCCTCGTCCTCCAGCCCTGCAAGCCGAGTATGTATCGATGGAAAAAGTTAAATGAGAGGAAATTTATGCAAGTGAAGATGACACAAGATTCGGATAAATACCCTCATCATTGTCAGCCGGCTCGTCTTCTTCCTCCGGGTCTCCGGTAGTAGGAGAGGTTTCAACATTCCAGAAAGCGTCATCAGCCTGAGATAAAAACAGGAAGGTGAGAATCGGTAGTTGCATCAAGTCAAAGGCGTGTGAATAAGGTTACACGTATCGGGTCTTACCGCTGGGGCCGGGTTTTCCCGGGTGAATGGCGGCAACCCGGCGATGTTCTTGATCACTTCCAGCTTTTCCGTCAAGAAGCCCTTGATGGTTTTGTTGGTGTCGCCGGCTGGATAGTTCTTGGAGGAATACCGGAGCGCGTCCGTGGTATGCCCCGAGTAATCGCACATCAGCTTAGTGCGGATAGAGTTGGGTTGGATCCGGAAATCCACCCATGTCTTGACCAGATTGAGCCCAAGGAGACCTTGGGCGGATAAGACAGATATTTTCGAGAGAAGGGGCTGGATTGCCTCCCTGTCCGAGTCAGGGGCGAAAGCGTTGAACTTCTCGGAAATGTCGAGGAGGCCCTCCGAGTAACCCGGCAGTTTCTTCTCGCCGGGTGGGGAGGTGTCGTGGCAGTAAAAGAAGGATAATTGCCAGTGCTTAACGTGGGAATTTAGATTAAGGGTTGGCATTGGTGAGTTCTTACGGCGTTGGATGGATACCCCGCCGCAAGTGAGAAGTGCTCCGTCACCGCTTTCGCGGCACGGCTTGCACTGGAAGAGTTCGATAAAGAGAGCCAAAATTGGCGGAGTGCACAAGTATGACTCGGATAAAACAATGAAATGGGAAATATTCAACATAGAGTTAGGCCCTATGTCAAATACCCGGAGGCCATAGTGGCTCAGGACATCTCGAAAGAAGGGGTGACCCGGAGGACGGAACCCCCGGGTCACGTGTTCGACGAAGCAGATTACCTCGTCGTCGGCAGGCGTGGGCCGGGTCTCGTCACCCGGCACCCTCCAATGGATATCTTTTTGAGAAGGGAGAATCCCTAACTCGGCCAGCTCTTCTAACTTAGCCTTCGTGACCGTGGATCGCGCCCAGTTGGCGGATATGGAGTTGGAGGTCTTGGCCTTGGCGGGCTGCTTCCCTTGCCTTTTGGGAGCCATGGGATCAACCTGCAAAACACAAGGAAAAAAGGTGCAAGAAGTAAGACTCGGAAACCATGGGCTATCCGAGTATCTGCGAGTGGTATCAAGAAAGCATGGAAGTTAAGAATTATCCGGGTGTCATTCTAGAAGGCAAGGTTACAAGTTATCCGGGTATCAAGCATCATTATACAAACTATGGGGTACTTACGTATTCAAAGGTGTTTGAGGAAGACGGATGATTGCCCATGTATCTGCTGCAAGCAAAACAACCGGAAGAAGAGGATTTTTCGGCTGTCAATGACATGCGCGGAAAATTGGGACGAAATGGATCTAGATTGGAAAACTTGCGGGCGGTTCTATGGAGAAATTAATGGTTAATGATGATAGGAGAGTGGTGTGTGACCGTCAATCAAGCTATTGGAGGAATTAGCAAGCATCTAAGCGACCTAATCCGGCGCGACAAGAAAAATTGCCCGCGGGTTGACCTAGATCCAATCTAGAGTAAATCGAGAAATTGCGAGGTTGAATTGATGGGTACAAGAAACTTACTGAAGGGGATTGGAGTAGCACGCGGCGGCGGCGAATAGCGCGGTCTGAATGTTCCTTCGCAACTCCCGGCGGGCCAGACGAGGGTGTGGCGGCGGAGCTCGGCGGCGGCGCGGAGCGGCTCGAAGATGAACGTAGCCGGTGGCGGTTTTGCTCCGGCGGGGGGCTTGAGGTTCTTATGGTGGTGTTGTGCAAGCACGAGAGATGAGGAAAGAGAAGGAGCTGGAATGAACCGTTGAGGGGTTAGGTTATCTCCTGGGCACCTATTTATAAGGTGCAGGCGGATAAACCTAGTCCAACGGGCGGGAGCCGGAAATTTCGGAATAACGGATACCTGCCTGGATTTGGTGAGATATGCTTTAAGTGCTGGACGAGATATCCGGACAGAGATAAGGAGGAGATCTTCTCCGCGATATCAGGACCAGTTATCGAGTAAAGTAAGCCGGATCTTTGACATTCTTATCAGGGCGTTGATCCGGAGAAAGTAAAAGAAGGACCTAGAGAAAGCCGGGTTACTATATGGCCACCTTGGAGTTAGGCCTAGCTATTTATCAAAGCACCTTAACCCGGCCTCTATGGACTTGTATGTTTGATATTTTTACAGGGAATAGCAAGCGCTTCAAGGAGGATCCCGTGAAGCCCAGGCTATTCTGGGGACTACTGATGGAGGGATGATAACCCGGTAGCCCAACGCCAAGGTGTAACTCGGCCCAAAGGACGCTGCGTAAAGGTCCGGTTAGGATAAAGGAGCTTCTAGAAGGCCCAAGATCGTAGGCCTGGTAACCCGGATTGTGGGTTCCGGTAAGGAAGCTTAGGGTTTTGTAAGCAGTGTCCGGGTAGGACTCAGGGTACGCCTTGGAGAGCAGGCCAGGGATCCGGATGCTTTATAAGCCGGTCCCTAGGTCTAGTTTAGGGGGAGATCCAAGAGTTCGAGCAATATCGCTTGGTATCGAGTATCCAGTGTAATACGAGAGTTGAGATTAATATATCGAGATCGGAGACTCGGCGATTTGCTTGCCGGCTACCAGATCGCATATCATCATGTTTTCCTCTGAGCTAAACCCTCTCCCAAACACCAGTGTCGTCTTGCCCCAAGATAAGTTACCCCCGGTAACGTCTGCCGTGATTATCCCACGACAATTTTAGTTTCAGAAAAGTTGTTCTGGAAATATTCTCGGAATTGGAAAATTCGAAGCCCGTAAGTCCTATTTTCCCCGGAAGCATCCAGAAGACCGAAGAGGAGCTGAAGAGGGGCAGTAGGTGGGCCACACCATAGGGTGTCGCGGCCCCCCTGGCCGCGCCAGCTATGGGTGTGGGCCCCCTGGAGCCCCACCGCCTTTGCCCTTTCGCCTATTTAAGCCCCCCGGATGGAAAACCCTAGGTACCTAATCAAAATCTCCGAAAATGTTCCGCAGCCGCCGTCACCGTCAACCCCAAATCAGGGGGTTCTAAAGCTGTTTTCGGCACCCTGCCGGAGAGGAGATCATCACCGGAGGCCTCTTCATCACCAAGCCTGCCTCCGGAGTGACGCGTGAGTAGTTCATCCTTGGACTACGGGTTCGTAGCTGTAGCTAGATGGTTGTCTTCTCCTCATATGCCTCCATGTTTAGATCTCGTGAGCTGCCTATCATGATCGAGATTGATCTTATGTAATTCTCTGTGCTGTGTTTGGTGGGATCTGATGAATATTGACCTTATACCAAGTTGATTATAGTCTTTATTTTCATATGTTATTTGTGATCTTGCATGCTCTCCGTTGCTAGTGGTTATTCTGGCCAAGTAGTTGCTAGTGACTCCAAGAGGGAGTATTTATGCTCGATAGTGGGTTCATGCCTCCTTGTAGCCTTGCTCGAGTGACAGAAACGTGAAGGGGGAGGATGTGTTGTTGCCATTAGGGAGAAAACAGCGGTGAGAGTGCCCGCGTGCATAATCATTGCTTACATTACACACATTGTTTAATGCAATTATCTGTTGCTTGCAACTTAATACCTGAGGGGGCTAGGATGATAACCTGAGGGTGGATTATTAGTCATAGATGCAGATGGATGTCGGTCTATGTATCTCGTTGTAATGCCGCACTAAATAGCATAGTAATCTTCATGTCATATTGTGCACTACGGTGCAACCTCTATTTGTCAATTGCCCAGATGTAATTTGTTCACCCAGCATGCTATCTTTTATGGAGAGACACCACTAGTGATACTACGAACCCCGGTCCATTTTTCCACACTGTTAAACAAACCACAACAATTTCCGGCACTCTTTACTTTCTGCAAGCATACACTATTTTTCCACACTATACGTCTAATCTCTGTTTTTAGCAAGACCGGTGAGATTGACAACCTCACTGAACCGTTGGGGCAAAGTATTTTGATTGTGTTGTGTGCAGGTTCCACGTTGTTGCTGACGCCGGTGGAGCGCCAGCACCACCGTCAGTAGCATCAACCTTCCGAAGATTCTCTTTCTCCTACTGGATTGATAACCCTGGTTCTTAACTAAGGGGAAAAATCCTACCGCTGTGCTCATCACACCCTCCTCTTGGGGTTCCCAACAAAGTGCATTAAGCGCCGCCACCACTCGGAACTTCGATTCGGGGATCAGAAGTTCCTGTTCTGGCACCCTGCCGGGACGGGGAATTGGAGGAGATCATCGCCATCGTCATCACCAAACCTCTCCATCTACCATCCATGTGTGAGTAATTCCCCCGCTGTAGGCTGAAGGGGATGGTAGGGATTGGATGAGATTGTTCATGTAATAACGTCGTGATTGTTAGGGCATAGTGCCTTGTATCCTCTATTAGTGCTATTGACATTGTTGCAACTTGTTATGCTTAATGCTTGTCACTTTGGGCCCGAGTGCCATGATCTCAGATCTGAACATATTATTGAATCACGATGATAATTATTGTTTCTTGATCACGCATGCAAGTTTTTTACACATATCGTTGTCCGGAACCCGAGGCCCCGAAGTGACAGAAATTGGGACAAATGGAGGGGATGGCTGTGATGTGAGGATCACATGTGTTCACGGAGTGTTAATGCTCTGCTCCGGTGTTCTATTAAAAGGAACACCTTAATTACCAGTAGTTCCCTTGAGGCCCCGCTGAAAACGGGCTGGTAGGACAAAAGATGGTGTGCAAGTTCTCATTGTAGCACGTACGGGTATTTACGGAACACATGCATATGGTTACTTAGTGCTTGGATGCTTTATCTTATTTATCTGCAATGCCCATGTCTTGATTATTATATGAACTATCTTATCCACGCAACGCCCGTTCATCTATACCTATGCCTACAGTATTTAATCTCGCTGTTTACTTTAAAAACTACTCATGTTGTTTTCATTCCAGTGCTGCTATTATTTCACTACCGTGGCTACTATAAAACTGTTACTACTGATAAACCACTGTGAACAAAAGTACTTTCAGTTGCAGGTGAATTGACAACTCACTTGTTAAGGCTCACAAATATTATTTGGCTCCCCTTGTGTCGAATCAATAAATTTGGGTTTTACTTGTGGGTCATCAAGACTATTTTCTGGCGCCGTTGCCGGGGAGCATAGCTTTATTTGCGAGCTCACCGGAGAGTACTATTATCTACTGCCAATCATTCATCATGGGTAAGACTCGTGATAGAAAGTTTCCTATATTACCATCCACTACAAGAAGAGGTACAACTCTGAACACCTCTGTTGCTCTTGATTCACCGCCCGTTATGAGTAAGCTGCTTACACCACCACATCCTACACATGCTACTTCTGCTGAATCTGAAAATACTTCTGATACTTCTGATGATTCTTCTACTGTGCTTGATGAGAGTGGTTATCTCTGTCCTTTCTTAGATGCTACTATTGCTAAAGCTAAAAATATTGCAAACACTGAAATTCCTGATAAAAATCCCGTTACTCCCGCTGTTTCACCCGAGCTTAGAGAGAATCCTAGTGATGATTTTGATGATTCCTATATTGAACTTAATGGTGATCTTATTGATGAAATACATGCTATGAAGGATAAAGATGCTTATATAAGCCTTATTGAAAGTCGTGTTGTTAAATATAAATTATCTCCTGATGCTAAGTTTCCCACTTCTCCCATTAATATTAGGGATAAGGATTATGATTTCTCTCTTGATTTATCTTATATATCTATTGTTGAGAAAGAACCTTTTTGTGGTACTGAAAATGAAAGTGTTATGAAACATATAAATGAGCTCTCCTCTTTGAGTAGTTTATTCTCTGATGATCTTAAGAAATGTCGCTACTTTGTTGCTAAAATATTCCCTTTCTCATTAAAAGATGAAGCTAAAACTTGGTTTAATAATTTGTCTCCGGGATCTATTGATAGTCCTATTGGTTTGGTTAGTGCTTTCTTTTAGAAATATTTTCCTGCTAGTGCTGAACATGCTACTATACAAAATATATTTAATTTCAAGCAATTGAAAGGAGAGAAATTGCCTGTGTCTTGGGCAAGGTTCTGTTCCTTAGTTAGGATAATGAACTAACTGTCGAATCTAGGACATACCTGGATAGTTGTGCTGGTTGTGTTTTCAGGCAAAGAACTCCAGATGAAGCTGGGGAATTAATGGCTAAAATAAGCCAAAATCATGATGATTGGAATATGGTTGAGCCCGAGCCGACCCCTACTCCAGTATCACCACCAACACCAACCCCCAAGAAGAGGGAAATGAATGAATTAAATGATGAAGTGATGAGAGAAGCCAAGAAATCTGTTAAAGAGAGGGGTATTAAATCTGAAGATGTGAAGTATCTTCCACCTGTAGAAGAATTATGTAAGCCAATCCCTTACTCATCCACCATTGAGGTACACTCTCTCCAATTTTTTGATAGTAGAGATATTCCCTATAATAAACCTCCTGATCAATGTTTAGACGAATTTGATAATTATGTTATAAAGTAAGATAATTTTAATATGAGAGTGCAAAATCACCTAATGGAAAACTCTAGAGGTATTGATATTTTTCATGGTATTATAGAAAGAACCTCTAATGATGTTAAAATGCTTGTTAAACATTTTCAAATGTTCAAACTCAAATTGATCAACTTGCTAAAGTGCAAAAAGATTTGCTAGTTAATGCTTCTAAAGAAAAACATGCTTATGAAATAAGAACTAGAAGCGGTATTGCTACACAAGATCCTTTATATCCTGAGGGACATCCTAAAAGAATTGAACAAGATTCGCAACAAACTAATAATAATGTTATTCATACTAAGAAGAAAAAGAAGAAGAAACATAAAACTGTTGTAGAATCCTCTGAACTTGCTAAAGATCCTAATAGTATATCTATCTCTGATGCTGAAACTGAAAGTGGTAATGATAAAAGTAAAGCTTATGATAAAGAAGAAGCTGTAGCTGAACCTGAAAAGCAAACTAAAACTGCAAAGTATACTAAGGAGGATTTCAGTGCTAATAAACATGGTAATGAGAGAGAAACTTGGGTACAAAAACCAATGCCTTTTCCTAATAAGAAACACAAATCTAAGGAAGAAGAACATTATAACAAGTTTTGTGAGTGGATGAAACCTTTGTTCTTGCAAATTCCTTTAACTGATGCTATTAAATTGCCTCCTTATGCAAAATATATGAAAGATATTGTCTCTAACAAAAGGAAGATTCCTAATGAGGAAATTTCCACAATGCTTGCTAATTACTCTTTTAATGGCAAGGTTCCCGAGAAGCTTGGAGATCCTGGTATACCAACTATTTCCTGTTATATTAAAAATAATTATGTTAGAATTGCTTTGTGTGATTTGGGAGCTCGAGTTAGTGTCATGCCTTTTACTCTCTATAAAATATTCCTCCTAGAAAAATTGATACCAAATGATATATCTTTGCAAATGGCTGATAAGTCTACTGCTATTCCTGTGGGTATATGTGAGGATGTTCCTGTTCAAGTTGCTAATAATTGTGTGATATTAACTAACTTTGTTGTGTTGGAAATGCCTGAAGATGATAATATGTCTATTATTCTTGGAAGACCTTTTCTTAATACTGCAGGGGATGTTATTGATTGCAATCAAGTAAATGTTACTTTTAATGTTAATGATAAAGAGCACACTGTTTATTTTCCCAAGAAGATTGATACAAAAAATGGTCGAAATTCAATTGAAAATATTGAGACCATCGAGATTGGAGAATTTTATTGTCCTATTCCAAAGCCACCCAAAGAATATGAAATTATTATGATTGGGACTATGTCTATCAAGGTTGAGGTAACATAATCATTTAGTGATTAGCAAAGTTTTGCTTCATATGAAAATTGTTCTGGTAACAAGACTTGATCACCCTTGTTGACAAAATGATTTAAATGAAGAGGAAAATGTTTTCACTATGTTTTCACCTTCCCCATTATGTTTTCACCATGTTTACTTCTGTTATCACATTGATACTTGAGGACAATCATGTTTTCCACCATCCTTATGCATGTTTTCCTGATGTTTTCACTCTGATTACTGAGGTTATGCACGTTTTCACCACCCATACTTTCGTTTTCACCACTACCACCTTTGTTTTCTTTGGATATTCTTCCATTAGAGTGTCATAGAACCTATGTAGTGCTGGTTTTGGTTTTGTTTTCCACCTTTTCACTTTCGTTTTCTTGTTTTTATAAATTATTAAAATTCTAGAAATACCTCAAAAATAAAGTTTCTTGAAAAAATCCAGAAAAATTATAATAATTTGTTACGTAAAAAATGAGGTAGAGAGACACCTGGGAGACCCCAGGGGACCCACCAGTCAGGCACACCATTGCGTGGCGCGGCCAGCCCCTGGTGGCGCCAGCACATGGTGTGGCCCCCCTGGCCCTCCACTTATTTTCTCCACTGCCAAAGTCTTCTCTCTCACCTCCCAAACTGAAAACATTTCCTGGAACCCGTGTTCTTGCTGTTCTTCCTCTGGATTTTTGATCTCCTTCTTCAGCCTATCATTTGTGCTGAGATTTTGTGCATTTGGTCTCCGGTATGTGACTCCTCCGATGATCCAAGTAGAGTTTTGTTTAGTGAAGTATTTCTTGATTATTTTGGTACTGTAGGTGACAACTTATGTGAGTTTGCATGCTTGATTTGAGTAGAAATAATGTAGTTTTGATGTATGTTTAACTCTCATATAAGTCCCTATGGTAGTTTCCACCTTATAGTTGCTTGAAATTAATTTTTGTGATGATTGTTGAATTTTTTTAGAGATGGAGCACAATGTTCATCAACTAAACCAGCATGAGTTGGAGTTGCATGAGGTCATGCTCGTGCACCGTGAAGAGAGAGTGTTCCCATCAATTTATCCGTGTCAGGAATTCATGAGGATTACGGAAATTTCGCAGGATTTCAACACTCTTGTGCATAATGCAGGCTTGGACCGTTTCATTGACAACGAACCTATCCAACATGTGAAACTAACTATGTCTATGGTGCAGGATTTTCGTTTTAAATGGTCCTCAACTAACCCTATGGTTCACTATAAAATTTACAATAAAGCTGTAAACCTGCCTTTCAGTGATTTTTGTGCAGCTATCAAGGTACCAGAGTGGGGTTATTGTGAGAAGATAAAGGGCAGCCTAAACCACTGCTGGAATTATATGAGGAGATTGCCAAGGAAGAATCTTCACAGGGGAGAGTGGTAAAATTCGATAAGTTGAACTCCCTAGCATTCAATAATTTGCCTATTTTATTTCTAAATGTGTGCTCGCTAGAAAAACTGCCAACAAGCTATCTGTCTATGATTTGGCATTTATTGCAGCTTCCTTAAGATGTGATAGGTCTTGTAACTTTGGCGCTTTTATTTCTTACCGTCTCTCACATAACCGTGAGAAGGGCGGAGTTTGTGGATGTCTTATTGCCTCGCGGTTGCTAGCTTTGCATGGTTTGGAACCGCACCCTCTAGAGCCGCAGTTTCCTATAGAGAGGCTTGATATTATTTCCATTGTTCAACATGAGTTTATTTCTAACCATGCTCACTTACATAATCTATATTTTGAATTAAATTTCTCCAAATGATCCAGGTGGAGAGTTATTAAAACTGTTAGGGAAGTACTTTTGCCTGCACCTCTTTTGTTTAATCTTAATAGGAGGCAAGGATGGAAGCTTTCTGAGAGTGAGTTGGACACATACCTTGAGCATCACCCCCGGCAAGGGGAGGATGCCGACGAGGGGGACAATGGTGATTTCGTCCAGCCCTATGACACCACGGGGATCCCATACCAGCACCCCGGTTATGACTATGCGCCCGCTGCTTCATCTTCCTCTTGGGCGCCCGAGTACGACCACGAGAGGGACGACCCACCATACTGGGGATATTTCCCTCGCCAAAATTGATCTCCACTTAGGACAAAAGCCTAAACTTGGGGGGAGGTATACCGACATCACACTCATTTATATATCATGTTCGGTCGGTTCTTTGTATATCCATGTTTTCACTTCTCTCGTTTGTTTTCGTTTTCTTTCGTTTCTCTTCATTTTATTGTCCTGTTTTTGTTTTCCAAAACACAAAACACCAAAAATATTTCTGTTGTTTCTCTTTGTTTTATTCTTTAGTTTCTTTATTTGGTTTTCTTTCTTCTCTTGTTTCGCTTTAGTATTCAAAAATCCAAAAAATATTTTGCTTTGTTTGCTTGTTCTTGTTTTAACTGAAAAACCCAAAAATATTTGTTGTTCTTCTTTGGTTTTGTAAAGTTTGTTGTAGAGTTGACCGGATTCCCATGTATCCATTGGAGCTTAGTTTTCATTATATATTATTCGAGCCGCAAGTGAAGAGAAATAACGATGATCTATGACAATTCAAGCTGTGGTGAGAGGCTGGTATGAACTCTATTTACTTCCATTTTTGTACATATACCCATCCATGTGAGCATGCTTAGTTTGTTCGTATAAGATATATGTGATTTAATGGCTGCTTAATAGTTCGTGCTCTCTCACGTTTAGTTCCAATTGATTAATAGTAAATGACCTGTCATATAAATATTTGTTCACATTGTTCTATTCGTAGAAGGGTATGACATTGTGGTAGCCTGCTCTGACTGTTTCATTTGAATCGACTTGGCACATGCTCACGCATGCTAAGATTGAAAACAAAAAATCTATAAGCCTCGATTATTTATTTTGCCTCAGAGTTCTAGTATCAATTTTATGCCTCGGTTAATTTTGTTTTGTCGCAAGCATGATTATGATAGTTGTTGCTCTCTTGATTGTCGCTCCCTGCCTATTGCTAGTCTTCACCTGTACTGAGTATGAGCTCTACTCCCAAAAACCAAAGTTTGCCAAATGTGTCCACCAACTCCACTTCTATTCCTATGGGTATATGTGAGGATGTTCATGTTCAAGTTGCTAATAATTGTCTGATATTAACTGACTTTGTTGTGTTGGAAATGCATGAATATGATAATATGTCTATTATTCTTGGAAGACCTTTTCTTAATACTACAGGGGCTGTTATTGATTGCAATCAAGGAAAAGTTACTTTTAATGTTAATGATAAAGAGCACACTGTTTATTTTCCCAAGAAGATTGATAGAAAATATGGTCTAAATTCAATTGAAAATATTGAGACCATCAAGATTGGAGGATTTTATTGTCCTATTCCAAAGCCACCCAAAGAATATGAAATTATTACGATTGAGACTGTGTCTATCAAGATTGAGGTAACATAATCATTTAGTGATTAGCAAAGTTTTGCTTCATATGAAAATTGTTCTAGTAATAAGACTTGATCACCCTTGTTGACAAAATGATTTTAAATGAAGAGAACAATGTTTTCACCTTCCCCATTATGTTTTCATCATGTTTAATTCTGTTATCAGATTGCTACTTGAGTACAATCATGTTTTCCACCATCCGTATGCATGTTTTCTTGATGTTTTCACTTTGATTACTGAGGTTATGCATGTTTTCACCACCCATACTTTTGTTTTCACCACTACCACCTTTGTTTTCTTTGGATATTCTTCCATTAGAGTTTCATAGAACCTTTGTAGTGCTAGTTTTGGTTTTGTTTTCCACCTTTTCACTTTCGTTTTCTTGTTTTTTATCAATTATTAAAATTCTGGAAATACCTCAAAAATAAAGTTTCTTGAAAAATTCCAAAAAAATTATAATAAATTTTTACGTAAAAAAAGAGGCAGAGAGCCACCTGAAAGACCCCAGACGGACCCACCCGTCAGGCACACCATGGGGTGGCGTGGCCAGGCCCTTGGTGGCGCCAACACATGGTGTGGGGCCCCCTGGCCCTCCAGTTACTCTCTCCACTGCCAAAGTCTTCTGTCTCAACTCCCGAACTGAAAACATTTCCTAGAACCCGTGTTCTTGTAGTTCTTCCTCTGGATTTTACATCTCCTTCTTCAGCCCATCATTTGTGCTCAGATTTGTTATGTTTGGTCTCCGAGATGGATAATTATAATTTTGAAGAGATATTTAGGAGTGATGCTCCTGGAAGGACAAGGCCCTCACGCTCATCCACTTTAGTGAGGCCATCGTACAATGAAGACGTTATTGCACCAAGTGTTGACGATGCGGGAGGTGATGGTATCGTTAACCCATCTAGCTTTCCTTCCCGTACATTTTTAAGAAGTGCAGGTTTATTAGATGACTTTCATATGCTTATTGAAAGAGTTGGTCTAGCCAACTTTATGGAGGATGAAAGCCCTCAGTATGCTACTCTCAAAAAAACTTTTGTTGAGAACTTCAAATTTCAGAACACACAATTTGGTCCAACTATTGCATTCAAGTTATATAGTAATCCTAGTTCTTTGTCCTTGGTAGTTTTTTGTGCTATATCGGTATCAAGGCCGCTGGGACAGCGAGCAGGATTCAAGATAGACCAGCAGACCTCCAGGGGCTCTACCGAGAAATCACCAACGATGACGGTTGCTCATCCCAATGTGGGAAGATAAGGAACATTCAACTTCCTTCTCTTAGATACTTTACTTATTATCTTGCTACTAGTATCCTTGGTAGGGAGACCACTAGAAACATTTCTAGTTACCACCTTGCTTTCATTGATGCTGCGCTGAACCGTAGCATGAAGTATAGCCTTGGTGCACTTGTTGCACGTCGCCTTGCTGCTTCTGGGCCTATTTTTGGGGGCATTATCGCTACACGTGTAGCATCTGCTTTAAATGTTTCCATTACCCCTAATGACGAAATAATTGTTCCATGTAGGCTTAACCTTGCTGCCATGAAGTCCCATCAGTTTGTCACTGCTAACTCTACTGCTGAACGTTTAGTATATAGAGCTTTATATATAGATGGAGAGGAGCGAAAAGTTATTTTGCCGCGGCCTGTTTTGTTTAATATTGACAGGTTGCCATGGTCGCTCTCTAAGGAGAAGGTAGACGAGTATCTGAGCACCGTGGAGGTTCACAGTCAGCAGGAGAGGCGAGACGCGCCTCTCGAGGACCACAACACGCAGTACACCGGCGCATCCTCGAGCACATAATAGGAGGAGGGTTCCTCCTCAGCATACTACGGGGGTGCCACCTCATGGTCCCCTTGGTGATTGATCTCCACTTAGGTAAAAAGCCTAGGCTTGGGGGGAGGTATACCGACATCACACTCATTTATATATCATGTTCGGTCAGTTCTTTGTATCCATGTTTTTAATTTCTCTCTTTTGTTTTCGTTTTCTTCCGTTTCTTTCATTTCTGTTTGTTTTATTGTTCTGTTTTTGTTTTCCAAAACACAAAACAACCAAAAATATTTTAGTTGTTTCTCTTTGTTTGCTTCTTTAGTTTCTTTATTTGGTTTTCTTTCTTCTCTTGTTTTGGTTTAGTATTCGAAAATCCAAAAATATTTTGCTTTGTTTGCATGTTCTCTTTCTGTTCTTGTTTTAGTTGAAAAACCCAAAAATATTTGTTGTTCTTCTTTGGTTTTGTAAAGTTTGTTGTAGAGTTTACCGGATTCTCGTGTCTCCATTGGTTATTTGAGCCACAAGTGAAGAGCAATAATGACGATCTATGACAATTCAAGCTGTGGTGAGAGGCTGGTATGAACTCTATTTTCTTTAATTTTTGTACATATACCCATCCATGTGAGAATGCTTAGTTTGTTCATATAAGATATATGTGATTTAATGGCTGCTCAATAGTTTGAGCTCTCTCATGGTTAGTTCCAATTTAATAATAGTAAATGACCTTTCTTATAAATATTTGTTCGCATTGTTCTATTCGTATAAGGGTATGACATTATGGTAGCCCCCTCTGGATGTTTCATTTGAATCGACTTGGCACATGCTCACGCATGCTAAGACTGAAAACAAAAAGTCAATAAGCCTCGATGCTTTATTTTGCCTCAGAGTTCTAGTATCAATTTTTTGCCTCGATTAATTTTGTTTTGTCGCAAGAATGATTATGATAGTTGTTACTCTCTTGATTATCGCTTCCTGTCTATTGCTAGCCTTCACCTATACTTAGTATGAGCTCTAATCGTGCATCCAACTCCCAAAAACCAAAGTTTTCCAAATTTTTCCACCATACCTACCTATTTGTGGTACTTAACCGCCACTCCAAGTAAATTGCTCATGTGCTACCTTTAAAACCTGCTAAAAATTATTCCTGTTTTGTGCCCCTGTTTTAGCTCACGAGGACGTAAATAGAGAATCTTTATCTCACTTGTTGATTGGATTTCACACCATGGACTAGTGGCTTCATCTGCTTATGACATTGATAGAAGAGCTGGTAGCGGGGTGCCCAGCCCCAAATTAATACACACAAAATCTCTTCACTATTTTTGCCCCTGATTTATCAGTAAAAGCATAATTGTGTAAACAAAAGAGAAAGAGGGATGACCTTCTACCCAGATGCGTCCTTCATATGGGATCCACTCTTGTGAATCCAGTTGGCTTGTGACGTACTGTATTTTCTGTTTACCATTCGTTGACATAAGCATACACCTCTCTTAAAAATGTTTTCAATACCCCTGTTTAATAAAATAAAAGCTCTATCACATGAGTGATCCATGCTTCCCTGTGCGAAGGGACTTTCTTTTACTTTTATGTTGAGTCTTGACATTCTCACTTTATGCACCTTCTTGAGAGCAATGGATGTTATTCTTAATGTAATGTGCTTGTCCAAGAATACGGTTAATTGTAGTATAACTTTGATTCTTGTATCTTTTGGTATCTTTACTTCTAGTCTTCCCTTGAACTTCATAGGTGCCCTGGCATTTATGTTTTGCCCCACACTAAAGGGAAAGCGAGATACCACTTTATCAGATCCTATTATGAATATTACAATCTTGCAAATAGTTATGCTTAATGTTGTTTATTATTAATATGTTGTTATCTCTTCATGCTTTGCATAGCTATTACGTGACAGTATCTTGCATGTATCTTATCATGAGCATAATTAAGTATTTGATCATATAGTGAGTATATTTACATCATATGAAACAAATGTGTTCGTAAAAGTCTTTTATCGCACTCAGTTGTCACTGAATTGCTTGAGGACAAGCAATAAGCTACTTGGGGGAGTTGATACGTCGAAAATGCATCTCTGTTTCCGAACACTTTTCTTATAGTTTTCCTCTAAACTTGTTTGTTTTGAATGCAAATAACACGGACTAACGCTGTTTTCAACAGAATTACCTTCGTGTCTCGTTTTTGTGCATAAAAACCAACTTTCGGGAAATTGCCCAGAAAAGACCGTGGGAGCCAGAAGGGGGCCAAGAGAGGGGCCAGAGGGGGGCCACACCACCCCCTGGCGCGCCCCCCAGGCCACGCCACCTGGTGGTGTGAGCCACTCCCACACCCCCTCGGGCTTCCCTTTCAACTACATAATGCCTTCAACCCTAAAACCCGAGAGGGTTCATCATATTCCACAGAAACACCATAGAGTGTTGCCGCCACCCCGAACTTTGATTCGGGGATCAGAAGTTCCTGTTCTGGCACCCTGCCTGGATGGGGAATTGTAAGAGATCATCACCCTCGTCATCACCAACGCCTCTCCATCGACCATCCATGTTTCCCCCATCCATGTGTGAGTAATTCCCCCGTTGTAGGCTGGAGGGGATGGTAGGGATTAGATGAGATTGTTCATGTAATAATGACGTGATTGTTAGGGAATAGTGCATAGTATCCTCCATTAGTGCTATTGACATTGTTGCAACTTGTTATGCTTAATGCTTGTCAGTTTGGGCCCGAGTGCCATGATCTCATATCTGAACATGTTATTGAATCACGATGATAATTATTGTTTCTTGATCATACCTGCAAGTTGTTTACACATATCGTTGTCCGGAACCCGAGGCCCCGAAGTGACAGAAATTGGGACAACCGGAGGGGATGGCTGTGATGTGAGGATCACATGTATTCACGGAGTGTTAATGTTTTGGTCCGGTGTTCTATTAAAATGAACACCTTAATTACCAGTAGTTCCCTTGAGGCCCCGCTAAAAACGGGCTGGTAGGACAAAATATGTTGTGCAGGTTCTCATTGCGAGCACGTACGACTATTTACGGAACACATGCCTATGGTTACTTAGTGCTTGGATGCTTTATCTTATTTATCCGCAATTCCCATGTCTTGATTATTATATGAACTATCTTATCGATGCAACGCCCATTCATCTATCCCTATGCCTACAGTATTTAATCTCACTGTTTTCTTCAAACACTATTGCTGCTGTTTTCATTCCACTGCTGCTATTATTTCACTACTGTTGCTACTATAAAACTGTTACTACTGATAAACCACTGCGAACAAAAATACTTTCAGGTGCAGGTGAATTGACAACTCACTTGTTAAGGCTCACAAATATTGTTTGGCTCCCCTTGTGTCGAATCAATAAATTTGGGTTTTACTTCTCTCGTAGACTGTTGCGATCCCCAATACTTGTGGGTCATCATTATTCTTCATCATGTTGATCCCTAAGTTTACCCTAAAAGATCTACCAGTAGGTAGTGGTTCTATACTTGGAAAGGATACCATTAAAGAATTCTTTAACCATATTAGTAAGCATGAAAATTTTGAGTGAAAATCCATTGTAGAACTTGCTCAGAATTACGAAACTGCTGCAACTTCTTTAATTCACATGTTAGAAGCTAGGTTTTCTAACCTTCACCCCATACCGCAGCAAATGTTCCTCAACTTGAATAATATTGAAGATACTGAAAAAACAAATTTTATCTTAGAAACAATTCTTAAATAATTTGGAGATGTTGCTATAGAAGCTAGAAAAGTTTTTGATCGTTTCAATATGTTGGGCTCATGTGTAGATGTTGCTGGTGCTCCTGAAAAAGTTGAACCTAAAAGTGAAAAGGAGACAAAAATACCAATCCCCTTTAAATCGGTAGCACTACATGAAGCCCAAGAAAAGAATTTTGATTAGATTCTTCCTGGAAATTTATTTCATGAGAGTAGTAAACCTAAAAGTTCTAAGAGAGGAACATCTGAAATTCATTAAGATAAAATACAATGCATTATTGAGGAATTGCCTTATCTTGATTTGAATGCCTCTCCTTTTTAAAACACTTGATTCCATTTTCCTGAGCCTAGCTAAAAGGCGTTAAAGAAAAACACTTCTTGGGAGATAACCCATGGTCTTATTTTTTATCTGTTTTTCTATGTTTTCTTTGAGTCAAGGGGTTGTATACTTCTGTAGAAACTCCTTTGTATCTTTTTTCTAGCAAAAGTTGGAGTTGGTTTTAGATTTCTGCACACAAAACAGATTTCTGCTGTCCACCGTAAAAATTGTATAAATTACAGAAAGATCAAAATGTCCTGAAACATTTTGTGCTTATTCCTTAGCTAATTCTGAAACTTTTTCGTTCTTTATGTTTTTCGATCTGAGCAACTTAAGTGCCCCGAAAAAATTCGTCTTTACGGACTGTTCTGGCTTTGGCAGATTCTGCCATTTTTCTTGAATTTGCTCTTTTACTATGTCAAGTGAAGTTCTTTGCTTCTGAAACATCATTGTCTGCAATTAATGTTTAAAAGTATCAATAGTACTTGTGACCATGCAGAATCCATGGATTTTTTATTGTTGCACTAACCCTCTAATGCGAATTACTTTGAGTGTGGTGTTGTAACATCCCTGATTTTTGGAAAACTCAAAAATCACAAAAATTTGAAACTTTTTGTTTTCATGTTTAAGCAAATCAGCAAAAATCAAATAAAAGGAGGAAATTAAAGAAAACAATATGTAAATTGGAATAAAGAATCCAAATTGCCTTAATTCCATAAACCCTAAAGCTTATCTCTAAAATTAAACATATGTTTCCTCATATGAATAAAATATTTTCTTAGCAAACATCTTTACCAAACATGTTTTCAACTCAACTTCCATTTTGAAAATGATTATGATAATTAAAAATCAGAGAGTTACTATCTCAAATATTTTCTCCTTGTCTCCAAGAAATTATGTCACTATCATTATCAATCTCAAATGGATAAAAGTTGGTTATTTGTTTTCTAGGTATTATGTCAATCAACAAAACAATAAAGTCTTATATAAATTATTTGGTTATGAACAAGTAAAGTACTTTGGTAAAGCAATGTTTTCAATTGGGAAAACAACATCTTCATTACAAAAAAAAATCTCTTTGTTCTTACTCACCCTCAATTTAAATTTTATTAATAAATTCTTCATATTGATTACATTAATAAGATACCATGAGTGAATTGCTCATATGTTGAAAAAATTTTAAAAGGGCCTAGAAAACAATAATTTGATCCATAAGAAATATTTTATAAAATCATTTAAATCATATTTCTATAATTGACTTTTTTTTTATTAAGTAACTATTCTTGTTTCATCATAATTTAAAATTATAAAAAGATGAGAACACTTGGAAATGGTTTTGGAAAATAGTATTTGATCTTTTTAAAGCCACTGAATTTTTATTTGACTAACAATTATATTTTATAATTTTCTAAATTAAAAATCACATTAAGCTACTATTAAGGAATTATTTCAATTTTCAAAATTCAAAAGTAGAAATGTGTTGAAAGATTACAAATAATGTTTCTAAGTGAAAGATATTATTTTTACAAAAAAATTTGCAATTGGTTTGAGGTCAATTGGAATTTTTAAACATAAATTATTAAAGAAAAGGGAAAACAGAAAAAAGGGGGATGACGTCATGATGACGTCACTGTCATCAACCTCCCATCCCTACCATTTCCACCCGAGAAAATGCGGATTAAATTCGTTGATTACGGCTGTTTCTGTGTGTGGATTAATTCCCTGAGCCCAGCACCTTAAAGCCCCCGAGCCCCTCTATCTTTCCCCTCTGAACTTCCCCCTCAATCGAGCCCGGAGGCCATCTAGATTTCTCACCGGAGTTGCTCGAACTCGCCACGGTCAACCTCCATTTCCGGCCACGGTGAGCAATCCCTCGGTCCCTAAACCCCTTTGCTCGAACCCTCTTGAGCGTACGCATGTTTTGATGCCCCTTTCCGATCTTTTGACGTAGGAATTCGTCGCCGCCGTGTTCATCTGCGAGGTCACCGGAGCCCGAGCACCTCCTCCTGCACCGCGCCGTCAACAGAGACCCCCACCGAGAACGCCATCGCCACCATCCTCTTCGCCAGGTCGCGCGCTTCGTCACCGTCACCTCCGCTGAGCTCGTGGAGCGTCAGAACGCCTCCTGGCCGTTTTCCGAGCGCCGGAGCAGCACCGCGCCGCCATCTCCGGCCACCCGAGCGCCGCCACGGTGAGCTCCCATCCGGATCCTTTCTCCTCCGTCCGATCTGCATCGTGCGTACAGGATTAGATCGTGAAGAGGTACGCGCTAGTGGCCGTTAGATCTGGATCGTTAGATCCAGATCTGTTGACTTAACCACGTCACCCGTCCAGTCAGAAGGCCACGCCGACACACAGTCAGCACCCCTGACCAATCAGATCCAGCCACGTGGCCAGCTTGTAAATTCAATTTTTCTCCCGGTAGAATTTTTGGCAGATTTGCAGAAAAGCCCCTGCAACTTCAAATCATCATATCGTTTCAACCACTTAGCCAAATTTATCAATCTTGGACTTTTTGAAAAGCCCTTGACATCTAGAAACTTTTGGCACTGGCCAAATTCAAATTTGACAAACTTAAAATTGTTCAAATTCAAATATGCTTGTTTGATGGAATTTGGCATAATTCAAATTCTACAAATCCAAAAATTGTAAATAAAATATATTTGGAAACCTTAGGATGTGTACTTTCATATCCTCTGTCCCAAAATAAAAATTGAACAGAATAAAATTGATTTTAGAATTATATGGCCATTTGAGCAAATGTGACTTAGTTTAAATTCTATAAATAATTTTAATATGTTTTTTAAGCAATATTGCTTCATTGGGGAACCTTGAACCATAGAAATTAGTGCCTAACCATTTTGGACACTCTTTAACCATGGACATGTGTTTTTGACCAAAAACCCAACATAGTGATACATCCATTTTCACCATGTCTTAGAAATTGTTTTCAACTGTTATTCCTTGATGTTATGTCTATTTGGAGCCAAGCCAAGTCCTTAGAATGTGTCAATCACATATAGTACCAAGTAGTGAACTTTAGTTTTCTATCTTCTCCACTCCCCCATTCTTGCTTCAAGAATTCACCAAGTCAGCAAAATGGAGATCAAGACTCAAGCACAAGAATGAAACTTCAATATCAACTTGGTGGCAACATGAAGAGCTATGAGGAATATCATTGAAGAAATTGAAGGAAGGACATAGACTCCAGAGCAACAAGAATAAACTCAATGAAGTACAGGAGTATGAAGAAAATCAAGGAGAAGACATTTTTCTCTCTCTTCCTATTCCTTCCATTTCTTTCTTTTCAAATCGACTTAGTGGTATTTGTGCCCATCCCATACCCAAACCAATTAGTGAAGTGAAAACCATGAAGACTATCAAGACCAAGAGAAGCACCACACCAAGGAAGGAAACAACTTAGATGGCATGATGATGATCTTCAAGAAGGCAATCACATGAGGACTAGAAGCAATCCACCCAAGTTGAAGAGTAACAAGTTATTTTTGTCCAACCATTGACCCAAATGGAAAAACCAAGACTTAGTAATATTTTCCCTTTGATGATGAAGTTAGTAGACCTACCCTAACCACAATGGAAAATACTAACATAGTCACTCAAATAATTTTGAAGGTGAATATGACCAAGTGTTTGCATGTATTACTTTAGTTGAAGAAGTAATATGTTTATTCTTAGTGAACTCTTGGAAATTCCTCGACAAGTATGGTTATAATAAAGTTAGTTTTATACATAACTCAACCTATCCCTTCCCAAGTAAACCATTGCAATTTCCTTAACAAGTATGAGACCATTAGAGAATGAATCTTTCGAACCCAAACCTTGTCCTAACCAACTTGGTTAAGCCCTTTTTTGATATGTTAGTTGCTTTTCTACACTTGTATGTTTGTTTGCTAGGATGCTTGTTTATTTTGTTATTGTGTTTTCAATGAATAGATTGTACGGAGAGCAACGATCTTTTGTGAAGAGAGTGTGATTCTTCACCAACTTCAACAAGGCAAGTAACACATCATCAACTACCCATTATTTTCTATATGCATTAGTTGATTTTGAGTAGTATGCATGATAGGAAATTTTAATCAGTTATATTATGCTATGCTATATCATAGTAGTGTGTAGCCATCCTTATACCTTGTTATTTTGATGCCTTGGTACTTATTTAGATGCTTTGCCATGCTACAAAATTTGTTTTACTAGATGTTGAGGAAAAATTCTAAGTATAACTAATGAATGAACCACCTGGGTGGAAGTGGTAAGACTGGTTTATGTTGAGTGTTGCCTCAGGGCCCTTATCTAAGGGTTATTCCACTTGAGGTTGTCACTTGAGGATGGCCACCCAGGAACAAAGAGATTACTATGTCCCTCTAAATCTAGTAGCTTCCCGTGCAACCTTTAGTCATATGGGCTTTGTTTTATCAACTAAGTTGAATGAACTCACTAGGCTTACCAGCAGATGTAGCATAATTATAGGTGGAACGGGTAAGCCAAACGGTGGTGGAATTTCTTCTGAAAGATCTCGTCTCAATCTTCTCCTTTCCTTAATGCACTCAGGGTGTATAGGATGTTTGGGCTGATTTGAGTCTGAAGGTGAAAGTGCACAACCTCTGCAGAGTCAACAAACTAAGATCTTAGCCGTGTCCCCGATTATGGACAACTATGAGCAGCTGGACAAGGATTGACGGAAAAATCTCATCATCAATTTCAATAAGTAAAATTTTGACCAAGTGAACAGTAGTTGTGGTGCTTGGATCTTAATCCAATGTTGCCACCCTTTTGAAAAGAAAGGTTTGTTTTACAAAAGTGATAGGAGAAAACTGGCTTTATGCAAACTTAGCCAAAACTCCACTCAGCCAAATAAGCATGTAGTATTAGTCTTGCCATTTATATCCACCATAGTGTTACTTGCCAATACATTAAATTGTATTGACTCCCTTGTGGCTGCATATTCCATATTGCAGATATTTCTGAAGACGAGTGAGGATTTCGTTTAGGATCTCGAGACTATCGCCAACATGTTTTGCCTATGGCACATGAAGAAGATGGGCTCAATGTTGTACTATGTTTTCCGCTGTATTTCTTTGTTTTCTGCTAGTCTTCTAAGACTATGCAAGTTGTAATCCTATTTTGTAAAGACTGGATCATGCGATGTAATAGAATTTGATGCATTTGCATGATATTTCATTTTGTACTGTGGTGCTAGCAATTGATCCAGGGACTAGCACTATAACACAGGTATTCCATCTTTATTCAAAATGTGATCAAGAAGAGTCAAGGTCAAAGCTTGGGGATTCCCACGTGGTTCATCATATAAAATTCTAAGAATACATAAGTGTCTAATCTTGGGGATTCCCAAGGCATCCCCTTCTTCATCAACAATTTATCTGGTCACTTCTAGTGAAACTATATTTTTATTCGGTCACATCATATGAATTTTTACTTGGAGCGTATGTTTGTTTTTATTTTGTTTTCTTTTGTTTTCCTTGTTGAAATAATATTGTTGGAACCTAGAATTCTTATTTGGGAGAGAGACACGCTCCGCTTTTTCATATGAATACTCGGTATGCTCGTATTCTTAGTTTTTCTTCTAGTTGCTGCAAAATTCCTTTTTAGCTCCTGTTTTTCTTGCATCTCTTATTCAGGGTTGTTAGTTTTAGTAGAGTTGTGTTAGGACTCTCTTGTTTCATTGCTGTATCTCTTGGAGAGTTTTTGTTTAGTATAAATTGCTTGGTGTTGGAAAGCAGTAGTACAGTTTTTGTGCTTATAACAGTGCAAATAGAAGCTTGTATAGACTGTGGCTAGACTTTTTCATGCCATGCTAGATGTTATTTAAATTCTAAAGCCTAGTGGTTATTATTTTAGCATGACTTGTCTCAAATAGGTGAGAGTGTTTAATGTGCCACTGAAAGAATCATGAGTTGTTGTCATCATATTGGAGCATAAATTTGTCGTGTTCTCCTTTGAATGTTCTATTTGGTTGACTTGGCGCATGCTTACACCATGTTTATGACTACAAACCAGTCACTTATAGCCTCTATGATCATTTAGTTTTTGAACTTTTAATACCCTTTGTGTTTTGATTAATGATGTTTTTGTCGCGATGCATGATTATGGCCATTATTGCTCTCTTGATTTGTCGCTCCTAGTATTTTGCTAGCCTCCACCTATACTGAGTATGTGCTCTACTCGTGCATCCAACTCCCAAGAACCAAAGTTTGCCAAATGTGTCCACCATACCTACCTACATGTGGTATTTTACCGCCACTCTAAGTAAATTGCAAATGTGTTACCTTTAAAACTTTCAAAGTTACTTCTGTTTTGTGCTTCTCTTTTAGCTTCTGAGGACGTAAATAGAGAATCTTTATCTCACTTGTTGATTGGACTTTCACACCCTGGACTAGTGGCTTCATCCTCTTATCCAATTGATAGAAGAGCTAGCAGCGGGGTGCCCAGCCCCAAATTAATACAACAAATTCTCTTCACTATTTTTTCCCCTGATTTATGAGTCAAAGCATAATTGTGTAAACAAAAGAGAAAGAGGGATGACCTTCTACCCAGACGCGTCCTTCTATGGGAGCCTCTCTTGTGAAGTCTAGTTGGCTTGTGACGTACTGTATTTTCTGTTTACCATTCGTTGACATAAGCATACACCTCTCTTAAAATATAGACACTCCTCCACGGTAAATCTCTCTAAATTTTTTTCAATACCTCTGATTAACAAAATAAAAAGCTCTAGCACATGAGTTAATCCCTGCTTCCCTCTATGAAGGGCCTTTCTTTTACTTTTATGTTGAGTCTCTCTTCTAACTTTATGCACAGTTGAGAGAGCATAGTTGCCATTCTGAGTTTAATGTGCATTTGTTCCAGAAACATTATTAATTGATTCATGTTGTGTTATTATTTGCTCTCAAATTATTTGTTCTGGTCTTCCACTTGAAGTTTGAAGGTGTCCTGGCATTTATGTTTTGACCCACTAATAAGGACAAGAGAAATATCACTTTGCTATGTTATCTCTATGCTTGAAACAAACGTATAACTTTCGAGTGCATTATTATTCATGATCTTTTATTTGTGTTACTTTTCATGATGCAAAGTGATTGCTATGTTTCATTGTTGAAATTATATCTACCATGCTTGTGTTTAAAGTACTATGATCTCAGCTATACTTATGTTTTTTAATTTAGACGATCAAGTTCATGTTGGTAGCATGTCACCTCAGAAATTATTTGTTTTATCGTTTACCTACTCAAGGACGAGTAGAAACTAAGCTTGGGTATGTTGATACGTCGTAAACGTATCCTTAATTTCTGATGTTCCATGTTGTTTTCATGCCATATGCTACATGTTTTCTTTACACTTTATGCCATTTTTATCGATTTCCTGGGACTAACCTATTGACAAGATGCCACAGAGTCAGTTCCTGTTTTCTGATGGTTTTAGTTTCAGAAAAGTTGTCCTGGAAGTATTCTCGGAATTGGAAATTCAAAGCCCAGAAGTCGTTGAATTCCTGAAGGTTCCACGGAGTCCCGAATAAGCCCGAAGGGGGGCCACACCATAGGGCGGCGCGCCCCTGGCCGTGCCATGGGGTGGTGTGGGTCCCTCGGGCGCCCACCGCCATCGCCCTTTCACCTATTTATTCCCTCCAAGCATAAAACCTAGAAATATACCAATTTTCCACAAAAAACACCCGAGGCTGCCGTCATCATCAACCTGAGTTCGGAAGGGATCTGGAGTTTTCCCCGGCACCTTTTCGGGAGGGGAAATCATCACCGGAGGGCTCTACACCACCATGCCCGCTTCCGGAGTGATGCGTGAGTAGTTCTTCTTTGGACTACGGGTCCATAGCAGTAGCTAGATGGTTGTTCTCTCCTCTTTATGCCTCATGTTTAGGTCTCGTGAGGGACCCTACATGATCGAGATCATCTTATTGTAATGCTACATGTTGTATTTGCTTGGATTTGATGATTATTGAATGCTATGTCTCTTGATTATCAATCTATCATGTTATCTTCATGTGTATGTTATTTATGATCTTGCATGCTCTCCGTTGTTAGTAGATGCTCCGGCCAAGTAGATACTAGTAACTCCAAGAGGGAGTATTTATGCTCGATAGTGGGCTCATGCCTCCTTTGCATCTGTGCTTGAGTAACAGAAACGTGACGGATGGAGGATGTGCATTTGCCATTAGGGAGAAAACACCGATGTTTACATTGTTTACATTACACACTTTGCTTACTATGATTATCTCTTCCTTGCAACTTAATACTCAAGGTTTGTTCGGATGATATTCCGAGGGTGGATTATTAGTCATAGATGCAGTTGGATAACGTTCTATGAGTCTTGTTGTAATGCCCGCATGAATCACATAGTAAACATCATGTCATGCATGTTTCTTTATCTATCAATTGCCAAACTGTAGTTTGTTCACCAGACATGTTATCTATCTTTTATGGAGAGACACCTCTAGTGAACTGTGGACCCCAGTCCATTTTCTCATACTGATAATACAACCACTGCAATTACTGTTTTCACATTGTTCTCATACTGTTTTCCACACCATACATTTAACCTCTTTGTTATCAGCAAAACCGGTGAGATTGACAATTGTTGGTGGCTGACGTTGGTAAACCCCAAGAGAAAGGTTGTGAAGAGTGCAGCGGCAAGTTTTCCCTCAAGAAAAGAAACCAAGGTTGAATCGACCCGTAGGAGGCAGCAACGTGGAACCTACACAACACAATCAAATCACTTTGCCCCAACGTAGCAGCCAGGTTGTCAATCTCACCGGTTTTGCTGAACACAAAGAGATTAAACGTATGGTGTGGAAAACAGTAGGAAAACAATAGGAACAATATGAAAGCAGTAGGTGTTTTATCAGTATGAGGAAAATGGACCGGGGTCCACAGTTCACTAGTGGTGTCTCTCAGTGAAAGATAAATAACATGTGTGGTGAACAAATTACAGCTGGGCAATTGACAGAAATGAAGGCTGCACCATAGTGCATATGCAAGACATAAAGATTACTATGTAATTCATGCGGGCATTACAACAAAATACATAGACCGTCATCCAACTGCATCTATGTCTAATAATCCACCCTACGAATATCATCCGAACAAACGTTGGGTATTAAGTTGCTAGCAACAAATTATCGTAATAACGAAAGTGTGTAATGTAAACAATGTAAACTGATAAACACCGTTGTTTTCTCCCTAATGGCAACAGCACATCCTCCATCTGTCACGTTTATGTCACTCGAGCCCAGATGCAAAGGATCATGAACCCACTATCGAGCATAAATACTCCCTCTTGGAGTTACTAGTATCTACTTGGCCAGAGCATCTACTAAAAACGGAGAACATGCAAGATCATAAATAACATATGCATGAAGATAACATGATAGATTGATAATCAGAGGACATAACATTCAACATTCATCAGATCCCAACAAACACAACATGTAACATTACATAAAGATGATCTCGATCATGTGAGGCAGCTCACGATATCTAAACATGAGATAAAAAGTGGAGAAGAGAACCATCTAGGTACTGCTATGGACCCGTAGTCTAGGGATGAACTACTCACGCATCACTTCGGAGGAGGGCATGGTGGTGTAGACCCCTCCGGTAATGAATTCCCCTCCCGGCAGGGTGCCGGGGAGAGCTCTAGAACCCTCCCGATCTCGGGATGACGATGACGGTGGCCTCATGTGTTTTTCGGGATGAAGTGGGATATCTTTAGGGTTTACGTCTCGGCGGTATAAATAGGCGAAAGAGCACAAGAACCTTCGGGAATTCTAAGACTTCCGGGCTTCGAATTTTGCAATTCCGATAATATTTCCAAAACAACTTCTCTGAAACTGAAAACATCAGAAAATAGGGAACTGGCTCTATGGCATCTTGTCAATAGATTAGTCCGGAAAATCAATAAAAATGAAATAAAGTGATACCAAACATGTGGGAAACAATAAAAAAACAACATCGAACATCAGAAATTAAGGATACGTTTATGACGTATCAACATTCCCAAGCTTAGTTCCTACTCGTCCCCGGGTAGGTAAACGATAAAAACACATAATTTCTGAGGTGACATGCTACCAACATAAACTTGATCATCAATAATGTAAAAGCATAAGTAAGATGAGATCATAGAACTTTAACACAAGCATGTAAATAGAATTTTAATAATAAAGCATAGCAATCACCTTGCATCATGAGAAGTAACACAATAAAAGATCATGAATAACAATGCAACGAAAGATATACGTTTGTTTCAAGTATAGACAAAAAAATGTCAAAGTGATATTTCGCTAGTCCTTAAGAGTGGGACAAAACATAAATGCCAGGGTACCTTCAAAGTTCACGAGCAAGACTAGAAAAAATAATTAGAGAACAAGCCATAACACATCATGAATCAATTAATAATTTTTCTGGGACAAATGGACATAAAACCCAGAATGGCAACTACGCTCTCTCAACCGTGCATAAAGTTAGAAGGTGGAGACTCAACATAAAAGTAAAATAAGGGCCCTTCGCAGAGGGAAGCATGGATCACTCATGTGCTAGAGCTTTTATTTTATTAAATAGAGGTGTCGATTAGTGATGTCGACAAATCACTTCGATGGTCCGGTAGGGTTTTGAGTAAGAGAACGAAGTAGGCGCTAGTGACAACGTCGGCTAACAGGGGGCACTGATTTACCCAGGTTCGTGTCCCTCGTAGAGGTAAAACCATTACTCCTTCTTGTATGTCCTTGTATTATGAGGATCGTTACAATGGTGGGTGCCTTGGCCGAGAGATTGGATCTCGAGTTATGGCTATGGTGGTGGAAAGCTGAGATTGGATGTCCCCCTCGGGTTTCTCTCCCAGCCTTTAAATAGATGGTCGGGTCTCAATCCGTACCCGGGATTACAAACCCTAGCTCTAGTCGGTGGAAGCTTTCCATCTTGCCCCGCAAGTCTTGCGGATGGGCCGCTGATGGGCCTTCTAGAGCCATGGGGTAGTCCTTGTGCTAGGCTTCAGTGCTGGGCCGTGGACCAGGTAGGCTCACCCAACAGGTCCTAGAGTCATCCCCTCGTTAGTTGCCCCCGAGTGCTTGTTCGACTGAGAATAGTCGAGTAAGCACTCAAAATCCATTTCTGGACCTTACGATTGACTTAGTCGAATACCTGACTTCAAGGGTGCGTACCCTGTGTGAGATGTACTCGAGTATCGAGCAGTAATGCGCATTGTGTTTGGCTTTTTTCGCAGAAGGGTATGGCTCAGTCGCTTGGCACTCCCAAAAGATCAGGGCCAATTAGTTGCTTCTCGGTCAAAAACAGTTACGGTCTACACGAATTCGAGACCTTCGACTCGAACTCGGCGAGCTGATCATTAAGACTGGGCCGTGGAGGTCTTATCGATTCGAACTTAACCTTAAAGGGGTGCCCGGCGCGTCCGTTAGAATTTTTCTTCGTGTTGTTGACACGGAAAATTTATTGGAGGACGCAGCTTGAGTGCGATTCCATGCCCATAGGTGAGATCCTTGGGTCTTACCTTCGTACTCGAAGAGTACGGCATCTGGATGTGCCTAGTCGGCCAAACGATCCAGCATAAGATGATGTGTTAGTACATCGTAATCTGGAGTTGCGGGAGCCACCTACTCGTGATTTTATTTTAGATGCATCGCGGGCGCTATCGTCTGTTCCTGCAAAAATGGCGAGTGCCACTGTTACCATTGTGCGATTTTTTGAGCGAGATGCTCTTTTTTCCCCTTGATCCATACGAAAGAAATTTCGTGTCATGAAGTTCATACGAAAGAAATTTCATTTCAAGATGGTCATACGAAAGAAATTTCGTGTCAAGATGTTCATACGAAAGAGATTTCGTGTCAAGATGTCCATACAAAAGAGATTTCGTGTGATAATGCTCATATGAAATAAATTTCGTGTCATGATGTGTGCAATGACGTCATTCCGCACCCGCCTGCTCCTGATGGGACGTGACGCAGTGCAGCAGGCTGCATAGGGCCCACCTTGTCAGCTTTTTAGCCGGAAATGGGCCGTCGCGTGCCGGTTTCTCCGTTGGATGTGCAGTAATTACGCACGATCTTGCATAAAAGATCGTGCGGGGGTAACCGCCCCCCGTCTCCTCGTTTCTGCTCTACACGTGGCGGCGGGGATGAGCGCCACGTCCGTAGATCAACGGCTCACAGTGGCTTTGCATTGGTATAAATAATAGGCCTTAGGGAAAGGATCACTTTCTCGACCTCCATTCACCTTCTTCCTCCTCTAGCACACTCCTTCCTTTCTGCGAGAACGAACCAAGCTCCAATGGCAGGAGGCAAGAAGTACGGCGTAGCCGCGGCATCCGGCAAGGAAGCAGCTAGCGCCTCCACAACGGCCACGGTGAAGAGGACGCGCGAGTGGTACCCGTCCAATGCGACAAAGCAGAGCATCGTCGAGATGCAGAGGGAGGGACTACTTCCTCCCGAGGACTCCAAGCGCGTTCGCGTGTTGACGAAGAGGGAGGAGATGCCCAATCCACGCGCTAACGAGCGTGTTGTGTTCTCGGAGCACGTCGCCCGAGGTCTATCATTTCCTCTCCATCCTTTCCTCGTCGGGCTGTTGTATGTCTATGGCATACAGTTGCACGACCTCGCTCCCAACGCGATACAACACATCTCGTGTTTTATCGTGCTTTGCGAGTGCTTCCTCGGCATTCGCCCGCACCGGGAGCTCTGGAAGGCCATCTTCCAGGTGCGAATCTTTTGGGAGAAGCCCCTGCCAGGCGATAGGATCGGACAGCCGCTAACGACCGGCGGCTTCAGGATCCAGGCGAACAAAGACTTACCGTACCTCGAGATGAGCTTTGTTGACTCGGCGCAAGGGTGGCGCCAGAGATGGTTCTACGTCAAAGACAACGACGCGGGTGGCGTCCCAGAATTCCACCCATTCGCAGTTTTGAAGCGGATGAAGTCCTGGTCGCACGTGCTGTTAGCCGAGAAGTCCAAGGTGGTTTCTCCCCTCCTCGTGAAGGTTCCGCGTTTTCGTGACAAGGAGTAGGGGACCCCACTGAATGGGATACACTTGGCGAGCGTGTTCCTACGCCGGAGGGTCCAGCCGCTACAAGACAGGTCGACCCCATTATGGGGATTCACGGGTGTCAACGATCCAACCCGAACATGCGACAACATTCTTTGAATACCGAATTCGAAAATAAGATCGCCTTCATCACTTGCTTCAAGAAAGGGGAGAGCTACTCGCCGTGCCCTCTCACCCCTTTCGATGCCGAGAATCCTCCGAGTGAGGTAAATCTCTTATCCTTCTTCTTTCTCTTGTTTTTTTTCTCTGTTTTGGATTTTCATCGATTAAGCCGCCATCTCTTCTTCCTTTGCCTTTGTAGAACCAGGATGTGGTGACGAGCTATCCGCCACTTTCTGCGGATGACGACGTCTCGGATCTTCTGGCGAGCAACCTCGAGGCTCCACCCGAAGCCAGCGTTGCGGACGCAAAGTCCAGCGATGAGCGAGAGGAGGTGGAGGAGGAGGAAGAGGAAGAGGAGCTTCCACTTCGCCGCTGCAAGCGCCGCAAGGCGGAGGAAGATGAGGTCACTTCCAAGGATAATTCCGTGAGTGACGACGTGGTCGAGGAGATTAGGCCCATTCGGGCGACTCCTCTCAACGTACTTCCTCCGGCCATCCACCAGTCGAAGATTCCCACTGCTTGGGACCCAGACAACCTCGATGACGACGATGAGGACGAGTAAGTCCTGTGTATTTTCCTTTGATACGGGGTTATTCTTTTCTCTTTCGATTTCTGACTTTTGTTTTAGCCTGGTGACCATCAGCGCGGACCAATTCGCGTCCTCTGCCCCGTCCGTGAAGCAGAAGGAGGTTGTTGCGGACCCCGCTCGAGCTCCGAGTTCCACTCGACGACCTCCGAGCCCGCGAAGGTGATTCCTAGCTTTGCGGGTGGACAGCCCGAGGATGCTGGGGCGTCTGCGAGCAAGGAAGTTTCGGCTAGCTCGCCTGACCCCTTGTCGACCCTGCATGGCAAGGTGATGTCCCCTTATTTCTCTGTGCTTTGTCCTTTTTTATCAGGTGCACGACAGTGCTCCCGAAGGGAGTAGCCCCCGAGTCTATGGCCGACTGCTCGCAGTTGGGTATAGGCTCAAGTCGAGATTTTTTGCTTCATTATTTGTTTCTTGGTCTTGATTCTTATCGGGTGCACGGCAGTGCTCCTGATGGGAGTAGCCCCCGAGGCTATACTTGGTTGTGTACAGACGTGTATAGGATCAAGCGGTAACTTTCTAACCCGTAGGGAATTTTGCAGGCTATCCTCGATTCTCTGGCTGGCTTTGGGCGCCGCCTTGTCATGGCCGAGGCGGAGTGCGTTTCTCTTCGGGAAGAGCGCGACCAGATTGTTCAGGATGCCCGTTCTTTACTGGGTAAGTCAACATATGTTTTCTTACTTTGGGTTTTGTTTCTTCTAGCCGCAACTATTGCTTGATGTGCGTAATCCATGTTGCAGATGTGGTAGCCCGCCTGAATTTCGAGAAGGACGAGGCTAATTCTCGGGCGAATGATCTGGAGAAGGAGCTAGAGTCTACCCAAAAGGAGCTAGATTTCACTCGCAAGGAGTTGGACTCCACTTGCAAGGATGCAGCCGCCCACCTCGATGAATCTCGCGAGTCCTTGAAGGAGCTGCAGGACGCGGGTGCAGCGCACGACAATGATTTGGTCGGCATCCTCCGTCCCGTAACCCAAGCTTTGGCTGGTAAGTTTTCCGCAAGTTTCTTTCTCTTGTAACTTGCTTCTTTTTCCTCCCTTCATTGATTCGCTCTGTTTCTATTTTTAGATGCTCTTGGAGTTGGTTTGGCGCTGTCAGGAGGGGTCCGAGTCGACGCTCTGACTGACGTGTGCACTCAGCTGCAAGAGCACGGAAACAAGGCCTGCTTTGCTCTGTGTGATGCTGCTCGAGTGCCGTCGCAGCTGCACCAACGATTGCTTGTGGGAGTTCCGGTTCCACCAACTCTTGGGGCCCTCCTGCAAGTATACCTTGGTGAAGCCGATCCCCTTCAGGAGTATACCCTTGTGCAGACCGAGTGTGGCGCCAAGACGGCTATTCAGTTTGCCTTGGCAAACAACCTCTCGGGTGACCTGGAGAAGGTGTATTCGAAGCTCCCTCGAGATGCGTTGGGCAAAAAGGTAGCGCTCCGACCCTTTGGTGATCGTGCGGGGAGGCTAGCGAAGATGCTCTCCGAGGTAGTTTCTCGCGGCCGTGGTGCAAAGCCTGCTGCGAGTAGAGCTACCTCTGAAAATTCGATAGTCCTTAGGATGAGCGCCGTTTTTTATTTTGTATGCCAGTCTATGTAATGAACTTTGGGAAGCATCCCATACTTTTCTTTTCAATCGAGATGTTTAAAAGTGTTAGCATTTTGTTATTGTGCCTTACTTTGCGTTCTCCCGATGGTAGTAGCCCCTGAGCACTCGAAGATAAACTTATTGTAAATCGTCGAGTGGGGTGTGGCTTTGTGACTGAAACTGTTGTGTTCCTTTGTTCTTTCCAGGTTGCGGATGCTGGCGGTGGCCTGTCGAGAGGTGCTACTCCTTCGACTGAGCCGTTGATTACCGATGCGAGTATGCTTGCCACGCTCCGTGGCCGTGTCGCGGATGGTGAGCGTAGGCTCAAGTCTTTGTAGGGTGTGGCAGATGTTGCCGAGTCCAAGCAGAATCTTGCTGCGGATCGTGAGTAGTTTGTGATGGAGGAGCTGGCGAGCGTCACGAAAAGCATGCTTTGTAAGTTCCGCGAGCCCCGGGGTGTTTTCAGGTGTTTTTCTTGCTTGTGGTTTGACGCGCTTCCTGTCCATGCAATTGTTGAACCTAATGGAGCGTGTGAGGGTCAATGGGTGGATAACCGCGTCGCTTGTGAATCGAGCAGCTCCAATCTCCATGCATGCAGCTTCTGATCTAATCGCTGTAGGGGTTTTTGTCTTGCCTACCCTGCAGTACCGAGTGAGCCAGGTGTAACTCTTTGCTGAGTCTTGTCGAGAGGCCTTTTCTTCGATCCATCGGGCATTTTACCCTTTCGACGTTGTTCCCGATAGCTTGAGTTGTCTGCTAAGGTTGTTTCGTTGGGTGGAGGATGTTCGTGAGTGTGTGTGTCGGGGGGTTACCCCCGAGTAGGGGTAAGGCAAGTGATAAAGGCAAGATCAAAGGAGAGGTTTGGCTGAGTAGCTGGCTACCCAATACACGCTACCCGGTCGACTGCTATTCGGCCATACACGCTGATGGCCAGGAGAAAGAATCAAGGAAGTTATTCTCCTCCGAGTAGAGGAAGTGGTCCGAGTAGAGGTGACGGTTTCCTACTCGGGCCAGAATTCAAAGGAGCCGTTCTGACACAGGATCTCGCGAATCCTGGGTCCGTACTGGTGCACTGTTCATCTGCAGAGCGCGTGCTTATCCGCGCCAGGGTGTCAGCAGGGCGGTGCAGGTTAGGGGGCCTACCATGTGGCTGTGACAGTGATAACAGATCGTCATCTTGGTTTTGCACAACGACTTTCCACACAAGGCAAACTAGGAAGCCAAAGCTGTCAGCGAGAAGCTGGAAGTGTGCTGTGTGCACACTATGTCGACATCTGTTTGTACTTTTCCCTCTTGGCTGTATCCGGCTGGGCACCAGTATATAAGGTGCCCTGCCTCCTCCTGCGCGAGGGTCGCGTCTTTGGAGAGAACACCTAGCTTACACCTTACGTAGAGAGAAGGGTGGCTACTCGGCTGTAGGCCAAAACTGTACTGTGGCTACTCGGTGACACACAAATATAAAGAGAGAAAGGCAGGAGTAGGGGTTTTACCTCCACACGAGGGCCCTGAACCTGGGTAGATCTTGTTGTTTGCAGTGATTGATTCATCCCACACGCGGCTACTCGCTGCGTGATCCCTCCCCGAGCACCTCCAGCGTCCATCGACCCCAAACAATTAGCCATCCTATGGCATCTGCCGTGATACCACCACGACAGTTGGCGCCCACCGTGGGGCAACCAGCGGCGCTGGCTGGAGTTCACGTTCGGACGGGATCCATTTCTGCTACGGGGGAGCGCGTGGTCTGTGGCCTTGTCCACAGATTCGGCTCCTTCGACTTCTTCATCGACAACGCCGGCGATTTCGACGGCAGGGCCATGCTAGAGGGCGGCACGGTGCTCTCCTTCGGCTCGCACCTCGTCTACGTCGCCACCACCATCGTCCGTGAGTACCCCGAGCAGGTGCATGTCGCGGAAGATCCCCCTGCTGTCATCGCTGCACGCGGAAAGCCAACTGGCTGTTCTGCAGACAGCGTGGAAGTGCTGATGACCGGCCCGGCTATCGCTGCCGGGAAGGGCGCGGCTGCATCCGCGGCAGTCGTTGAGGAACTCGCTGGCCCAAGCGAGCTCCCGAGAACGCACAAGCCCTACGAGCTGCCCCAGAACCTCCCGGGCTACATCCCTCCTTCCACGACATCGACGATACCGGCATCCGCCGTGCGAGTAGGCATGCCGCCTCCCACCGAGCTCAAGCTCATGACCATGAGGGCGCAGCTCGACCAGCAGCGCCAGACGCTGCTCGCCGAGCAACTGGAGCTGGAAAAGGTTAGGCTCGAGCTTAACCTGGACCAGAACGAGTACAACAGAGCTCACGGCTTTACGCCTGTAGTTAGGAGGCCTGCCAAGGCAGGCGCTACGCGCCGCAACCTAGGCACCGAGATGGCAGCAGTTGGTGAAACTGCTGGCCAAGCTGATAGCCAAAACACCGCCACCACCAGACCCAAATACAGCACCCCCGCCAAAACCCTTAGAGCTGCTGAGGCTGTAGCTGCTGAGTTGCCGCATCTCGCTGGCGAGGCGCGCGTTAGGCAGCAGGAGAGGCTCAATGAGCTAGTGCTAGAGGCCGCTAGGCAGAACGGGGAGTTCCGGAAAGCCAATCCGGGTGCTGGAGCTTCTCAGGTGGTGCATTCTCATGCGGCTAGATCTAACGATCAGGCCTCATCACCGCATCCCAGCCGTGAGAGGGACCGGAGTGGGCACTCTGGCAGAGACAGGCAGATGCAGGTGTACGACCCAGCTGTCGCCGCGAAACAGCACGCTGTGCCGCGACAGTCTGGTCAAAAACACAACACTGCAGGAGGAGGCTATCGAGACCATAAAGCTCATAGCTAGGCGCGAAATGGAGATCGCCCAGGCCCTTCTCAGCATCAGGTTGCTCAGCCTACTCGGCAGAGACCGCAGCCGCGTGCGATCGCGCCAGCCGCCAACCCGGTGGAGCAACCTGCAGTCGTGCAGGTGGACAGATATGATGATGGCTACTTGGCTATGGGGTTGGCTGGCTATGATATCATGGATCGCGTGGGTGAGCGTGTGCTGGAGCCTAGTGATGCCAGGCACAAGCTGGACCGGATTACTCTATCCGCGCAACTCGAGAGCAAGGGGCCGCCTAGCCCAGAATGCTTTGGCCCACGCATCATGACAGAGCCATCTGTGAAGCAGTTCCAGCTCGCTAGGGGGACCAAGTGTTATAACGGCAGCACCAAGCCGGAAGACTGGCTTAATGACTATGTCACAGCCGTGCACATTGCAGGCGGCAACCGGAGATGGGCCGTGCGGTACATCCCGCAGATGCTAGAAGGACCAGCAAGAACTTGCCTCAACAACCTGCCCAAGCACAGCATCAACTGCTGACTTGACTTCGCGGAGGCATTTTGAAAGTATAGTATGGGCACCTAGAGGGGGGGGGGGTGAATAGGTGCTACGAAAATTTTTAATTTTTCTCAAATTTAGGCTTGACAAGAAAGGTAAATTCTCTAGATAGTGCAACTAGTGAGGAATTTACCTATATGACAAGACAAGTAATCAATGCAACAAGTACAAGTAAGTAAAGAGAGGGAGGAACGAGGTAACCGATGGAAGCACACGGAGACACGATGTATTTCCGAGTTCCTCCTTTTTAGGGGAGTACGTCTCGTTGGAGGGGTGTGAGCTCGCCACAAAGGCCTACTCAATGCCACTAAGGCTTCACCCTATTCTCCGATGAACTTCGCCACAAAGGCCTAGTTCACCTTCCACTATAGAACCCCTTTGAGGCGGGGATCAAATCCTTTACAAACACCTTGGGGCACACACCCACAACTTAATTGGGGGCTCCCAACTACTCTTGAATCACCAACTAGAAACAAGATGCCTAGGTTCTCCACAAGAGGAAACCCTAGGCAAGATCCCTCGAGCTAGAGAGGGGGAAATGAAGAACGGGTTGGTGAAGATGTAGATCGGGGCCTTCTCCTTCAATCCTCCAAAGATCTTCAAGATTGGGTGGAGGGATTGGGAGTTATGAGGAATTTGGTGAGTTCTTAAATGCTCATCAATGCTAAGGGGAAGAACTAGATCTTGAGGAAGAAGAGGAGGGCTATTTATAGTCCCTCCTCACAACTAGTCGTTGTGCAGGAAAAAAGGTACCGGAATATCCGGTTCAAGTTTGGACCGGAATATCCGGTTAGCTTGCTCCACGCTGAACTGCAGTGCTGGACCGGATTATCCGGTTGATTTGAAATAATCCGGTACAAATAATCCGGTAGATGCCAGTACGCAAATCTTCTAGTCCTTAGCCATTTTTCCACTTCCTCAACTGCAACCGGAATATCCGGTATATATATGAAATATCCGGTACAAATAATCCGGTTGACTCCAGTAGCTCAAAACTTCCAGTCCTTAGCAGTTTTTCGCAGCAACCGGAATATCCGGTCCGGGATGAATAATCCGGTCCAAATAATCCGGTTGACTCCAGTGGCTCAAAACTTCAGTCCTTAGCAATTTTTCGCAGTAACCGGAATATCCGGTCCAGGATGAAATATCCGGTCCGAATAATCCGGTTGGTTCCAGTATGCAAGATCCTCAGTCCTTAGCCATTTTTGAGCTCCTTTCTCAGCAACCGGAATATCCGGTCCAGGATGAATAATCCGGTCCGAATAATCCGGTTGAGTTCTGTCCCAAAAACCTCAGGCCAAACTTCACCGACTTTTCAGTGCTCGATGCCGATGTTAAGTATAACACCTGCACACTAAACACCTTGATAAATAGTGTACTTAGTATTGTTAACTAACACACAAAACACTGGGAAAACGAAATGCACTTTCAATCTCCCCCTTTTTGGTGTTAGATGACAATACTAAGATTTGCAATAAACCTTGACGGTAAGCATGCTTGAAACAAGATGAAAATCTCTCCCCCTATCTCTATGCATATCTTTTGTTTGCCTCAAACACAAATGGGTGCAATGATGTATAGGAAGAGATTTTCAACATGTAGCAAACATGACAATGAGACAACATCACCGATATGTTGAGTGTAAAGAAGTATATACCTTGTGCGAGAACGATATATCCAAGAATAACCAAGCACAATCATAGATAATCTCCTCAACATATCCGATAGATAACCAACACACCATAAATAGATAACCATGATAGTATCCAGATAACCAATAGTCACACACATAAGCACACATAGTTTTAAACGACAATAAACGACAAGTTCACAAGCACGACAAATGAAGATAAAATGGACACAAGCGCTCAAAGGAAGGATAAAAGCAAATGCTTGTGCCCGAACCCATGCAAATCCCGTAGTCTATAATAGCTACTTCTCCCCCTTTGGCATCGAGACACCAAAAAGGAGGGAAATAGCTAACTAACGCCCCAGACACGGTCTAAGCATCCGACTCGTCTCCAGATCCCTGCTCATCATCAGACTCCTCCTCATCAGCAGCAGCATCATGAGCTCGTGAAGCAGTCTCCCGAGTAGACCTGAGGGCCGCCTCAATGCTCTCCCAAGGGGTGGAATCCTCAGCAGACCAAGCAGAGTAGGACTGAGCATTAAGAGGAGCAGGAACATCACCAGTGCCACCACTCACGTGATGGAGAATCTGACGCTGCGAGCTGGCCAGATCAGTGTCCCTGCGATATGCCCTGTATTGTTCCTTGTGAATGTCCAGCTTCATGCAGAGCACGTTGCGCTGAAACCAGGATAGCTTCCTGACGTTGCGCAAAGTGGTGAGATCAGACACAGGCACCCTGGGAGCAGACTGAGAGCTAGAAGGGCCACCCATAGAGGAACCACCCTCAAACGGAGCACTCCGAGAAGCAGCCGCAGTCTTCACCTTCCTCTTGACATACAGCTTCCTCACCTTGTGCTCAACCATGGGAAGCTCGGTGTACTCCTTCCGCATCTCATACTTGATAAGCATCATGATGTAGGGGGCATAGGGTATGGTGTAGCCACCAATCATCGCAGCATAGAGCTCATGAAAGATGATGTCCATCACATCCACAGTATATGAGACAGCCGGGTCCTCTTCCTCCATACACTCCTTAGCCAGAATCAGAAGGTTGCACAGAGGAGTGGTGAGAGCATCGTTGTTACCTCCACTTGGCACCAGGAAGGCTCTGAAGATACGCACCAGCTGATCATAAAGAGGAAGCAGTCCCTCAAGCCCCCCAACAGTGAAACCAGGGGCGTAGAGCTCAGCCATGGACACCTCCCTCCTCGGCCTATCAACCTCATGGACGCGGTGACCAAGAGGAGGGTGCTCGCTGTAAGAGTAGCCAAGACGCCGAGCAAACCTCTCAAAGGATGCCTCACAGGGTGTATCTCCAGACATCCACTTAAGACGGGTCACAATATCACCAGTGGAGTACACGAGGGTGGACATGAACTGCATTACCAGCTGCGTGTTGTAGTTGCACTGGGTCTCCATCAGCTTCACCAAACCGAAGCGCTCAACAATACTGGCAGCATCAGCAAACTCATCCTTGGCCTTGAGAGCGGCATGGTCATAAGGATGCATAGGGCGGCACGGATAGCGGAAGTCACAATAGATGTCAGTGTAAATGTAAGACTGCTCCAGATTCCAGAAACGAGCATCAATGTTGCCAACCCTCGGAGACAGATAAGCATCCTTCTTTCTGAGCTCATTGAACTCCTGAATCGGAATATCGGTCTTATAGTTGAGCCGAGGTTTCCTCTTGTTACGGGTAGAGACAAGCTTCTTGCGCTTTGGAACGCTTCGATCGTGGTCACCATCTGTGAAACAAGATATAGTAGGAAAAGCACAAGATGAGTACACTAGTGTCATACAATGGATACAAACATACATAGAAAAGATAGAGAAGATGACAGGAAACAATCGATATGGAAATCTGGGAAAGATTCATTTGGGGCTGCCCTTAAAAACGTTCTGGACTCAGCCGGATATTCCGGTTCAAAACTGAACCGGATATTCCGGTTACCCGGATATTCCGGTTCAGTCGTGGACCGGATATTCCGGTAAATTTCGGAACAACACAAAATTAACCTAGATCTCAGATTTCCACAAGGATTGCAAACAAGTGATCTACTCTATGATTTCTAGCATGTATGGGGAGTCCTCTTCGGAACGAAATCTACCAAGCAAGCTAGCAAAAACACACATCCATGGAAGGTGAGGTTATAGCACCAAGATTCAAGAGATTTGAACTATACCGGGATCCATGGAGAGAAAAGCTTGGGTAGAATCGATCCAAAACGCGAGGAGATCAAGATCCGGGTCAAATCTCCAAGATCTTGCGGAGGAAACGGCCCGGGAGGCCAAGAACCACGGCGGCGGCGATTTGGTGGGGAGGAGCGGACGGGGAATAGGGCAAGAACTGCCCATCCCCGTCGGGCTCCAGGTTATATGGATTTCGCCGAACCGGATATTCCGGTTCAAGTTTGAACCGGATATTCCGGTACAGCCGGATATTCCGGTTCAAAACTGAACCGGAAATTCCGACTGCCTCCAGATTCGAAATTTCCTTGTTTTCAACGGACGACACTAGTGCTTAGAAAGAAAGGCTTTTTGAAAGAAAGGCTTAGGATAGAAATACCAAACTGAGACTAGTACTTATCCCTCTCAAGAGCAAGAAGCAACGAACCAAAAGTTGAAACAATTGAGTGGGATTTTCCTAGGAAGAACCACTTAGCCGGGGAAAAACACACGAATTGTAATAAAATGACAAGTAGACAAACCCAACTAAGATCCAACTCTTCGCAATGAAGAGGTTGGTGGCCGAAGCCACCATGTAAGAGTTCTTGGTATGCAACCGCGAAGATATATCTTGGGGGCATTGCCAAAACTCAACATTGAAGCTCACAATTCAACATTAGAAAAAGAGATTACAATGAATTTTTGCTATGGGCATAATGGGGGGAGGAAGAACCCAATGCGTTAGGATAGTACTCCCCCTATGTCCATGCCAACATCTAAGTTCGAACACGTTTCATCTATAGGGGTGTGCGCAAGATAGTCAAGCCAAGCTCCTTGAATCAATCACATTTAGCTCATTCCTCAAGAACATGAATCTTGCATCATCAAGTGGCTTCGTGAAAATATCCGCAAGATTGTCCTTGGTGGGCACATATCCAAATGCAATGTCTCCTCTCGCCACGTGATCACGGATGAAGTGGTGGCGAATCTCAATGTGCTTCGTCCTTGTGTGTTGCACCGGATTGTATGCAATCTTGATAGCACTTTCATTGTCACATAGAAGAGGTACCTTGTCCAAATGAACTCCATATTCCTTGAGAGTTTGCCTCATCCATAGCAATTGGGTGCATGCACTCGCGGCGGCAACATATTCCGCTTCGGCGGTGGAGAGAGAGATGCAATTTTGTTTCTTCGAGGACCAACTTACAAGGGACCTACCAAGGAATTGGCAAGCCCCCGAAGTTGACTTCCTATCATCTTGATCACCCGCCCAATCGGAATCCGTATATCCATTGAGAGTAAATTGTGCCCCCTTTGGGTACCACAAACCAAATCTTGAGGTATGAACCAAATAACGAAAGATTCTATGAACCGCCAATAGATGGCAATCCTTAGGAGCCGCTTGATTCCTTGCACACACACCTACACTCAAAACGATATCGGGCCTAGATGCACAAAGATAGAGCAAAGAACCAATCATAGAACGATAGAGCTTTTGGTCCACATCCTTACTCCCTTTTGGATTGCGTGATAGATGACACTTGACTTGCATAGGAGTGGTTTTGATCTTTGCCTCTTGGAAGTTAAACCTCTTGAGCATGTCTTGAGTATACTTGGCTTGAGAAATGAAGGTACCACGGGCCAATTGCTTGATCTCAAAGCCAAGGAAGAATTTAAGCTCACCCATCATAGACATCTCGAACCTGTCAGTCATAAGCTTAGAGAACTCATTATTGAAAGCTTGGTTAGTTGAGCCAAAGATGATATCGTCCACATAGAGTTGGCATATGAAAAGCTCTCCCTTTACTCTCTTGGTGAAGAGAGTGGGGTCAATCTTCCCAACTTCGAAACCACGATCATCTAACAACTCCCTAAGGTGCTCATACCAAGCACGGGGTGCTTGTTTGAGACCATAGAGAGCCTTGTCAAGTTTGTAAACGTGGTTGGGAAAGTTGAGATTCTCGAACCCCGGAGGTTGCTTAACATATACCTCCTCTTTTAGTGGACCATTCAAGAAAGCACTTTTCACATCCATTTGTTGCAACTTGAAATTATGTGAGGAAGCATAAGCAAGGAGGATACGGATGGACTCAAGGCGAGCCACGGGCGCATAGGTTTCATCAAAGTCAATGCCTTCAACTTGGGTGTAACCTTGAGCGACCAATCTTGCCTTGTTCCTAATGACAATGCCATTCTCATCTTGCTTGTTCTTGAATATCCACTTGGTGCCAATAACATTGTGGCAATCCTTGGGTTTCTCAACCAATCTCCAAACCTTGTTGCGCTCAAAGTTATTGAGCTCATCATGCATAGCTTCAACCCAATCGGAGTCCTCAAGAGCTTCATACACTTTCTTAGGCTCCACCATAGAGATATGAGCTTGATGCTCACAAAAATGAGCCAATTGCCTTCTAGTGGATCTTCTAGCTTGAACATCCTCCAAGACCTTGTTGTCTTGGGCATCAATTTGCTTCAAAGCTCTTCTTATCCTTTTGATGCGACGGGCTTCGATCTCCTCATTATTGCGAGGAGGGATCACTTGATCATCTTGATCATTTGGGTCCCCATCTTGACCAACATGGCCTTGATCATCAACATTGTCATCAACAATATCTTCAACACTAGCTTCAACTTGAGAAGAGGATGACGAGGAAGAATGATCTTGGCCTTGATCTTGACTCGCATTAGTGAGAGGAGTGGGTACGACTTGCGGAGTCACTTGATCAATGAGAGGAGGGTCTTGAATATGTTCTCGGTTAGGTGTAGAAGGTGGCTCCTTGGCTTGATCTTCAAATGTAGAGGAGGGCTCCACTTGGGTAGAGCATAGTCCTTCTCGAGTCCCCATAAGGTGTCCCTCGATGGGGCGGAAGAATCCCACGCCCATCCTTCCTATGGCTTCTTGAGGCATTTCAACATCTACATTTGAAACATGAAATTGCGCCACTTGGGAGCCGTCATTTTCCTCGAAAACCACACTACAAGATTCTATGACAATCCGTGAGGCTTTGTCATAGACTCTATAAGTGTGGGATTCGGCACCGTAACCAACAAAGATACCCTCAATAGTTTTGGATTGAAATTTCGACAACCTAATACCCTTGATCAAATAGAAGCACTTACAACCGAATACACGGAAGTAGGATACGTTGGGCTTGTTGCCGGTGAGGATCTCATATGGGGTCTTGCACAAGCCTTTGCGGATGTAGAGGCGGTTGGAGGAGTGGCATGCGGTGGATACGGCCTCGGCCCATAAATATTGGGGAGAAGAGTACTCCGCCAACATGGTCCTTGCCATATCCAAGAGAGTGCGATTCTTCCTTTCGGCAACACCATTTTGTTGAGGAGTGTAAGTGGCGGAGTATTGGTGACGAATGCCTTCTTCACTAAGAAATTCATTCAATGTATAGTTCTTGAACTCCGACCCATTATCACTCCTAATAGCCATGATTTGCACATTGTGTTGACGTTGCACTTCGTTGGAGAAGTCGATGATGGTTTGTTGAGTCTCACTCTTGCACTTGAAGAAATAAACCCAAGTGTATCTTGAATAATCATCGACAATCACCAAGCAATACTTCTTGCCGCCAAGACTTGCCTCGGGCACGGCACCAAAGAGATCAACATGGAGAAGCTCCAAGATCCTCTTTGATGAGATAATAGTCTTGGCCTTGTGCACAATATCATGCATCTTCCCTTCAACACACGACCTACAAACGCGATCCTTTGCAAAGGAAACATTTTCTTTTAGTCCGACAATAAGGCCACTTTTGTGAAGACTTTGCAAAGTTCTCATGTTGACATGGGATAGGCGGCGGTGCCACAACCATCCCAAGTCCGCCTTCCCGAAAAGACACATTGCTTGAGTGTTGGTTGACTTCGAAAAGTCCACCACATACAACTCATTTTCAACATGTCCCACGTGAACGACGTCAAGAGTCTTGCTCCTCAAAAGGACCACAATATCACCATCAAAGAAGACGGAAAGACCCATCTTACTAAGAGAACGGACGGAAAGTAAATTGTAACCAAGGGATTCGACAAGCATGACGTTCACGATAGTGATATCGGGAGCCACCACAACCTTGCCAAATCCGGATACCTTAGACTTGGACGAGTCCCCATAGGTGACGGTTGCTTGGATATCATTTGGTTGCAACTCCGTCACAAGCTCTTTGCTTCCGGTCATATGATTAGTGCATCCACTATCAAGAATCCATTTAGCCCCACCGGAAGCATAGTCCTGCAAGAGATCATTGACTAGAGTTAGGACCCGAGTTGGGTCCCTTCATGTTAGCAACAAGGGTCTTTGGAACCCATATAGTGTAGTCAATAAAACCCTCAATAGGACCAACATATTTAGCTTGCACAACACCATAATAATCAACATATAAGAAATGGTGTGGGTTGTTAGTTCCCGCGGAGGAGCTACGGGTAGTGTTGTCCCTCATGACAATGCCACCCGAAGCACCATGTTTGTTCTTCTTCTTGTTCTTCTTCTTCTTGTTCCTTTTCTTGGCAACATAGCCAAGACCTTGCTTGCCCACTTGTTGCCTTGGAGCACTCACTTGTGGTCTAGAATTGACCGCATTAGTGCTTGAGGCAACCACTTGAGGGGTGGCAAGCACCACCTTTTCAACTTGAGTGCTTTTACCCTTGAGCCTTGCAAGTTCATCCTTCAACCTAGCATTTTCTTCAATAACATTTGCATGATCACAAGAAGAAGTAGAAGTGCTAGGATGGTTAGCTTGAGTAAGTTGAGTTTGAAGTTGTTCATGCAACTCTTTGAGGGATGAGTGTTGGCTTTCCAAAGCTTTGTGAGCAATGGTTAGCTTTTCAAACTCCTCGGTTAGTTTACCATGACCAACCCCAAACTCTACTTTATCCTTTTTAGACTTTTTATATTTAGCAATAGCAAGATCACGTTCCTTAATGATTTTAGAGACAAGTTCATTGTGAGTGGTTTCAATAGTTTCAAGTTCATCCTCTAGAGAAACTCTACCATCATGCTCTTCTTCAAGAGTCATTGAGAGAGATGCAATTTCATCCGCATCCCTTCTCTCAATCTCACCTTTCTTCTCAAGTGCCTCTTGGGCCTCTCCCAATTGCCTCATGAGATGCTCAAAGTACTTCTTGGTCTCCCCTTGCATGTTAGACATAAAACGATCCAAGGAGGCTCTTTCCTCTTCCTCTCTAAGACAAGCAATATGTTCTAGTTCACTAGGGGTCTTAGAGTTGGGAGAAGATGATACCTCCGTGGCCTTAGCCATGAAGCACTTGGCATCGCGTTGAGGAAGATTTTCATTGGGAGATTCAAAGAGGGATAACGAAGATGGAGTGGAAGCAATAGCTAGAGCGGCTACTTCACTTGTTGTTTCTTCTTCTTCATCACTCCCAGAATCATACTCCTCTTGAGTCAAGAGCACAAACTTGGTAGGAGTCTTCTTGTTGAAAGGTTTCTTCTTGAAATGAGGTTTCTTGTATTCAACCTTGGACTTGTCCTTGCGGATGAGCTTGCCACTATGGTTTTCTCTATTCTCATATGGGCATTCCGCGATGAAGTGGTACTTGTCTTGGCAATTGAAGCAAGATCTCACTCTTTGAGCCCCATCATTACCATAACGAGACTTGGTCTTCTCCTCAACAAACTTCTTGCCTTTAGGGGGATTGTTCCAAAACTTTTGCACGGTGAGAGCTATTAGATCCTTTAGAACGGGATCATATTCTTGTTCCTTCAATGGAGGCAATGCTTCTTCACCATCTTCATCATTCTCAACTTCTCTTGTCAACACCTTGGCCTTCAAAGCAACGGAAGCTCCTTGATGCATTCCAATGGCCCTAGCACGGTTGTCAAGAGCATTCTTGGTTTGCACTTTGTAGGAGCTCAACTCTTGCATGACTTGGGTAGAGGTCATGGTGGAGAAATCATGTCTCCCTTGAATGCTCTTCATATCCGTGCCCTCGAAAGGCATCACGGCAATTATGAACTTCCTCTTGATCCAAGCATCATCAATATGTGTTGCACCCGCATTAGAGAAGGCGGTGGCAAGAGACTTGAGCCTCCGATACATGTCAACGTGATCTTCTCCATCACGCATGAAGAATCCTTCGGCCTCATTGGTCAAGGTGTCATAGCGATTTCTTTGCATGCTTTCATTCCCAACAAACATGACGACAAGGGCATCCCATGTCTCTTTGGCGGTGGAGAAGTGTTGAAGATGCGGCATGTGATTGGGGCCCACGGCTTGATGAAGGATGGACAAAGCGGTGTAATTGAGTTGGCAATCTACAACCTCTCTTCTTGTGAGATTCTTGGGATCATATGGCTTGTATCCATCACGAGTGATTCTCCAAAGATCTATACAAGAAGAGTTCAAGTGAGTCTCCATGTAGTATTGCCATTCACGAAAAGAATATGCATCAATTTTAGGTGGATCTCCCCTAGGAATTATATGAGGAAAAGGGATGGGAGGATCGGGAGAATATGAGCCTTCTACGGCATTATATCCTTCCTTTCCACTCGCACCTTTCTTAGAGGATTGTTCGGCGGAAGCAGTTTTAGGTAGTTCACCATCAACCCCAATCTTGGCACCCTCCGTTTCCGGAGGGGATGAGTCGACCACCTCCGGTTCCTTGGTTTTGAGGAGTGTTGTCATGAGTAGACGCAACTCCTCAAATTTAGTGTCTATGGATGAGGTCAATGATTCTCTCAAAGCATTGAGATCATTCATGGACACATTTACTTCGGACGGAGCGTCATCCTCATCACCCATACTTAAACTCTTAGGCGGTTAAGCCCGATAGAAGAGCCGAGGCTCTGATACCAATTGAAAGTATAGTATGGGCACCTAGAGGGGGGGGGGTGAATAGGTGCTACGGCAAATTTTAATTTTTCTCAAATTTAGGCTTGACAAGAAAGGTAAATTCTCTAGATAGTGCAACTAGTGAGGAATTTACCTATATGACAAGACAAGTAATCAATGCAACAAGTACAAGTAAGTAAAGAGAGGGAGGAACGAGGTAACCGATGGAAGCACACGGAGACACGATGTATTTCCGAGTTCCTCCTTTTTAGGGGAGTACGTCTCGTTGGAGGGGTGTGAGCTCGCCACAAAGGCCTACTCAATGCCACTAAGGCTTCACCCTATTCTCCGATGAACTTCGCCACAAAGGCCTAGTTCACCTTCCACTATAGAACCCCTTTGAGGCGGGGATCAAATCCTTTACAAACACCTTGGGGCACACACCCACAACTTAATTGGGGGCTCCCAACTACTCTTGAATCACCAACTAGAAACAAGATGCCTAGGTTCTCCACAAGAGGAAACCCTAGGCAAGATCCCTCGAGCTAGAGAGGGGGAAATGAAGAACGGGTTGGTGAAGATGTAGATCGGGGCCTTCTCCTTCAATCCTCCAAAGATCTTCAAGATTGGGTGGAGGGATTGGGAGTTATGAGGAATTTGGTGAGTTCTTAAATGCTCATCAATGCTAAGGGGAAGAACTAGATCTTGAGGAAGAAGAGGAGGGCTATTTATAGTCCCTCCTCACAACTAGTCGTTGTGCAGGAAAAAAGGTACCGGAATATCCGGTTCAAGTTTGGACCGGAATATCCGGTTAGCTTGCTCCACGCTGAACTGCAGTGCTGGACCGGATTATCCGGTTGATTTGAAATAATCCGGTACAAATAATCCGGTAGATGCCAGTACGCAAATCTTCTAGTCCTTAGCCATTTTTCCACTTCCTCAACTGCAACCGGAATATCCGGTATATATATGAAATATCCGGTACAAATAATCCGGTTGACTCCAGTAGCTCAAAACTTCCAGTCCTTAGCAGTTTTTCGCAGCAACCGGAATATCCGGTCCGGGATGAATAATCCGGTCCAAATAATCCGGTTGACTCCAGTGGCTCAAAACTTCAGTCCTTAGCAATTTTTCGCAGTAACCGGAATATCCGGTCCAGGATGAAATATCCGGTCCGAATAATCCGGTTGGTTCCAGTATGCAAGATCCTCAGTCCTTAGCCATTTTTGAGCTCCTTTCTCAGCAACCGGAATATCCGGTCCAGGATGAATAATCCGGTCCGAATAATCCGGTTGAGTTCTGTCCCAAAAACCTCAGGCCAAACTTCACCGACTTTTCAGTGCTCGATGCCGATGTTAAGTATAACACCTGCACACTAAACACCTTGATAAATAGTGTACTTAGTATTGTTAACTAACACACAAAACACTGGGAAAACGAAATGCACTTTCACATTTGTCAGCAACTTCACCAGCACCTACGAGAGGCCGAATAGGCCGCAGCAGCTATCCGCTTGCAGGCAGCGGGAAGAGGAGACGGACCGAGAGTATCTTACTCGGTGGAGTACTCTGAGGAACACCTGTGAAGGTGTGAACGAGGCCCAGGCCATCACTTGGTTTGCGCAGGGCTGCAGGCATGGCAGCATGTTGTGGCAAAGGCTGCAGAGAGAGATGCCGAGTACTCTCGCTGAGACCATCCGGATTGCGGATCAGTACGCACTCGGTGACCCAACTCAGCCTCTTCTTGATGCTGCTGAGCCGAGAAGGAGCTACAACAACAACAAGCGCAATGAGTTCCGCAACAAGCGCAGAGGTGACCGGATTGATACCCGGTACGATCCCGAGGAGGTGAATGCTGTGGCTACCGGAGCTGGGAGTTGCCAAAGGCCAAAAACTGCAGGAGCCCAGTTCGGGCAGAACCAGAATCAGGGCCAAGGCATCAAGAAGCCGTACAACGCTCCCCAGCAGGGTGGCGGCAACTCGGGTCCTGTTCAGAACTTTGTCTTCAAGGACATGAAGGATGGCCCATGCAGCTTCCATACTCGGCATCCCGCTAGACCCGCCAACCACACTACTCGGCAGTGCAGTTGGTGGGAAGAGATCAAGAATGAGGGTATGCCTCCTCCTCCTCCTCTGCCAGCTGCGAATGCCATTGTGCAGCCTGCTCGCGCACCGGCTGCCCGGCCTCCAGCTTTCCCAAGAAGAGAGAATGTGAACCAGGTGGCTTTAGGAGCCAACCGCTACTTCAACAATGATGGCTACCGCAACAACAACAACAACGACCGCAACCGCAACAACAACAGAGGCAACAACAACAGAGGTAACAACAACAATGGTAACAATGGCGATGGAGGCCGCAACCAGTACCATGAGCATCACGAGAGCTACATGATCTTCACCTCTGAGCCCGTCGACAAGCAGTCTCAGCACAGGCGCGCCATGAAAGTCAATGCTGTGATCCCTGCTGTTCCTCACTACCTGCACTGGTGCAACCAAGAGATCACGTGGTCCAGAGCGGATCATCCTAAGGTGATGCCCAACCCGGGTAGCTACGCCTTGGTGGTAGATCCCACCTTCTTGGGTACTCAGAAGAACATGAGGTTCAGCAAGGTACTGATCGACAACGTCAGCAGCATCAACATTATGTACAGAGACACGCTTGCGAAGCTCGGTATGGCCGAGAACATGCTGCTACCCAGCAAGACGACTTTCCACGGCATTGTGCCGGTAGTTTCTTGTTCTCCAATTGGCCGAGTGTGGATAGACGTTCTATTCGGCACCAGGGAGAACTGCCGCACAGAGAGCCTGCAGTTCGAGGTAGTTGATCACCAGAGCCCCTATCACGCCCTACTCGGCAGGCCTGCTCTGAGCAAGTTCATGGCCTCTACTCATGCTTCATATTTGAAGATGAAGATCCCTGGTCCCAATGGCGTGATCACCATCTCTGGTGATTACAAGAAGTCTATGGAGTGTGCCTCTGCTGGTTCTCAGTTGGCAGAGTCTATGGTGATTGCTGCCGAGAAGAAGAAGATGTACGAGGTGGTGGCTATGGCGCAGTCCGCGCAAGGTGGTGCGCCTGGCATGCCGAGTTCCCAGCACGGGACGGCATTCCAGGCATCCCAGGAGACGAAGAAGATCCAGGTTGACCCTGAGTTTCCCGACCGTGTTGCCATCATTGGCTCATGGTTGGGGCAGAAATAGGAAAGCGAGCTCATCCACTTCCTCCGTGAGAATCGGACGTGTGCGCCTGGTCCAATGAGGATCTACCAGGTGTCCCGAGGGAGTTGGTTGAGCACTCGTTACATGTGCGTCCTGACGCCAAACCAGTGAAGCAGGCTATGCGCCGCTTCGGAGATGAGAGAAGGAAGGCCATCGGTGATCAGATCACCAAGCTGCTGATAAGCAATTTCATCGTGGAGGTGTTGCATCCGGATTGGCTAGCCAACCCGGTCATGGTTGAGAAGAAGAAGGAGGACCCCAAGGCCGTTACTGCATGGCGCATGTGCGTCGACTACACCGAATTGAACAAGGCCTGCCCCAAGGATCCCTTTCCGCTACCCCGCATCGATCAGGTGATCGATTCCACTGCTGGTTGTGAGCTTTTGTATTTCATAGATGCCTACTCTGTTTTCATGAGATAGCTCTCAACCCTGCTGATCAAATAAAGACTGCTTTCATTACCCCGTACGGGGCTTATTGCTATCGTGTCATGTGCTTTGGGTTGCGGAATGCGGGTGCTACTTATCAGAGATGCATGCAGAAATGCTTGCATGACCAACTCGGCAAAAATGTGCAGGTGTACGTAGATGACACTGTCATCAAAACGAATAAAACACATACTCTGCTTAGTGACCTTGAGGAAACTTTTGCTAACTTGCGCAAGTATAAGATGAAGCTGAACCCGAGTAAATGCACCTTTGGCGTCCCGGCTGGCAAGCTACTCGGCTTCTTGGTATCAAGTCGGGGCATTGAGGCCAATCCTTCAAAGATAAAAGCTATTGAGAGCATGTCTTTGCCGAGATCCCTGAAGGATGTGCAAAAATTCACTGGTTGCTTGGCATCTCTGAGTCGTTTCTTGGGCAGAATGGGCGAGAAGGCTCTGCCTCTATATCAGTTGATGAAGAAAAGCGACAAGTTCGTCTGGACACCGCAAGCTGATGTGGCATTCAATGAGCTGAAGGCGATGCTGGGTAGAGCTCCCATCTTGGCTAGCCCGCTACCCAAGGAGCCAATGCTGCTATACATTGCTGCTACCAACCGGGTAGTCAGCGTGGTGATTGTGGTGGAGCGAGAAGAGGAAGGCAAAAGTGTGCAGCGGCCAGTGTATTATCTCAGTGTGGTGCTGTCCAGCTCCAAACAGAACTACCCGCACTACCAGAAGATGACTTACGGCGTGTACCTGGGCACCAAGAAGCTAAAGCACTATTTCCAAGAACATCCCATCACCGTGGTGAGTTCATCTCCCATCTCGGATATCATGGGCAACAAGGAAGCAAGTGGCAGAGTAGCCAAGTGGGCAATCGAGCTGGCCGCATACGCTCCCGCGTATGCGAGAAGAGAAGCCATCAAGTCTCAGATTCTGGCGGAATTTCTTGTGGATTTGGCTGAGGTGCAGTATGAGCCTCCTACTCCGGTGTCCAACTACTGGAAGATGCATTTCGATGGCTCCAAGGTGAAGGAAGGACTTGGCGCTGGCGTAGTTCTCACGTCACCCAAGCGAGATCAACTCAAGTACGTGCTGCAAATCCACTTCAAGGCATCCAACAACGTAGCAGAGTACGAGGCTGTGGTACATGGCTTGAAGGTAGCAAAGGAAGTTGGTGTGCAGCGCATCATATGCTATGGCGACTCGGATCTGGTTGTGCAGCAAGTTTCTGGTACTTGGGATGCTCCGGATGCCAACATGGCGTCATACCTCTTCCTGGTCCAAACCATGACGGGATTCTTTGAAGGCTGCGAGTTCCAACACATCCACCAAGCAGAGAATGAAGCAGCGGATGAACTGTCCAAGTTGGGGTCTTCTCGGTAGTACATCCCGGCCGGGATTGCCTTGGAGCATTTGAGAAAGCCATCCATCAAGCCACCCCCCAACTCGGAGTCCATTTTTGTTCCTTCTCTGCCTAATGAAGAAGCTATTCCAATGGAGATTGACTGGGAAGGTGCAAAAGAGGACTCGGGGAATGCAGTCTCCATCCCGGGGACTGGCGCCTGCAACCCGGGGACTGCCCCTCCTTACTCGGGGACTGCCCCTCTCAACTCGGGGATTGTCGCGTTCATTGAGGAAGTCCTTGCAAACCGTTCGGGGCTGCAGTGAATCGACCCCAACTCAGAAAAGGACGCAGTGGTGGCTGTTCCGATGGAAGTGGACGAACCAGTGCTTCCCGCACGGGAAACATTGAGTTGGGCTATGCCCATATTATCCTTTCTAAAGGACGGTACCCTGCCAGATGATGAGGTTACCGCAAGGCAAATTCAGAGAAGATCCAAGGGCTACACCATCTTCAGAGAAGTGCTGCATAAAAGAAGTCCCACTGGCGTGTTGCAACGCTGTGTGGAACCAGAAGAAGGAGAAGAAATTCTGGTGGAGATACATCAAGGAGAATGCGGGCATCACGCCTCTTCTCGGGCTCTAGTCAAGAAGGCTTTTCGGCATGGCTTCTTTTGGCTCACTGCTTTGAAGCAAGCTGAAGATATTGTGAGGAAGTGCAACGGCTGCCAGAGATTCGCAAGTAAGATCCACATGCCTGCTTCCGAGTTGAAAACCATTCCCATTACTTGGCCATTTGCTGTTTGGTGTCTGGATATGGTTGGTCCCTTCAAGCCGGCTAGAGGCAACATGACTCACATCTTGGTCATGGTTGATAAGTTCACCAAGTGGATTGAAGTGAAGCCTATTCGGAAATGTGATGGAGCCACTGCTATGAGTTTCCTGAAGGATGTGATCCTGAGATACAGCTACCCGCACAGCATCATCACGGATAACGGCACGAATTTTGCTGAGGGTGTCATGGTGAGATTCTGCAGAGATAAGCACATCCGACTAGATGTCGCGTCTGTCGCGCATCCCGCCTCCAATGGGCAGGTGGAAAGAGCAAATGGCATGGTGCTTTCAGGCATAAAGCCAAGGCTGATTGAGCTGCTGCTGAAAACACCGGGGTGTTGGTTAGACGAGTTGCCAGCGGTGTTGTGGAGTCTAAGGACTACCCCTAACCGGTCAACCGTCTACACACCATTCTTCTTGGTTTATGGGGCTGAGGCCGTGTTGCCAATTGACCTAGAGCATGACTCCCCCCCGAGTAACCCTCTACACTGAGGCGGAGGCGAGAGAAGCTCGAGAAGATGACGTTGACCTGCTAGAAGAAGCAAGAGAGCTTACTGTGTCACGATCAGCTGTTTACCAGCAAAACTTGAGGCGTTATCATAGCCGGAAAGTGAACCCAAGGGTTTTCCGAGAAGGAGACATGGTGCTTAGGCTCGTGCAGCGCACAACCGGGATGCACAAACTATCATCTCCGTGGGAAGGGCCGTTCATTGTGAGCAAGGCTCTGCACAATGATGCCTATTACCTTGTTGACGCACAGCCATCCCAGAAGAACAGGCCGGATAGAGCAGGAGAAGAATCCAAGCGCCCTTGGAATGTAGCTCTACTCCGTCGCTTTCATTCGTGAGCAAAAATGTGTATGTGCTCTCTTATCTGAGTTAAACCTCTACTCTGCAATCTGAAATTGAACTCGGGGACTGCCCTCGTCCAAACTGTTCCTTGTGTTTACTATGCTTTACTTTGTCTATTCGGTTGAAACACTTAGAATTTCAAAAGCATACAAAGTAGTGTGTTTAAACTCACCGGACACTCTGCGACTATGCTGCTGTCCGCAACCCGGCTTCATGGCAAGCCAGAGAACAAGCCAACGAGTCAAGGAACACATGAAAAATTGCAAAGGAAAGGAAGCGTGTGGCAACCGAATAGAGTGTTCTTTACTGCTTTTCTGTTAACTTTTTTCGGCTAAGTGGTGGGCAGCGTTACTATGAATGTTTCTAAGTGGCTAAGTATTTGAAACTCCTACTTTGAACTCTTGTGACTTGACTACCAAAAAAGCAACAAGTTGCAGGTAAGAGCTGAGATAAAAAAGAAGAGTGGATGAAAAATGCAACTCGGGGACTTGCATGATAACGCAACCCGGCATCGAGCCAGAATTGCTCAAATACTAAGTATAAAACATCAAACTGGAATAAAAACTGAGTAGCAACGGAAAAGATAATTGTTTGATATATATGCACCCAGCATCCCGGGGATTTGATAAAAAGTTCTGGAGCATAAGTGTTTGCAGGGGATCACTGGTTGGAAGTAGCAGTGTTGTCCAGGTTGGCATTGGCAGCATCAGCTTCGGTGTTGGCGGTGGCTTGCTCAGAGGTGGCAGTGGCCACCGAGATGGGATCGGTAGCTGAGGTGGAGTCAGCGGACTGTGTGCGGAGTAGTGCCGGGTCATCGAGTGCCGCGCTAGAAGACGAGCCCAGCTCGGGAGCCGCATCCTGGCTCACCATCTCGGCAGTGATGGTGGCGTCTTGGCCCCCGGCTTCCGGCTCCTCGTCGCTATCCGCAGCAGCCTTGCCCTTCCCCTTCCCGGATCCATCCTTGGCACCAGTGTTTTCGAAGCAAATCAAGTCATCCGACTCGGTGTCCTCGTCCTCGTCTTCATCTTCATCTTCATCCTCGCCTTCCACCTCGGTGTCAGGCTCGGTGGGACCGTCGACGAAGAGGGCAGTGTCCGCGTAGGAGGCGATCTCGTGCGCAACTGCCTTGCGGCGAGTCACGTAGTCGGGATCCTCCTGCCACTTCGAGTTCTGGCGCACCTCAAGTATGGTATCGAGATTCAGGTTCTCGTACCAGCTGCAGATGAAGAGGAGTAGCAGATCAGCGCCTGCCCGAGCTGCGGACGCACGCCATTTCTTCAACTCGGCCTTGACACCATTGAGCTTCTCGGAGAGCGCGCGGATGGTCTCTGGCACAGGGTCTTGAGGCCAGAACAGAGCATGAAGCTTGAAGGCTGTGGACACCAAGTCGGTGCCCAAGCCCCTAAGATGGTAGAGCTGTGACTGCATGCTCGTGAGATTGTCCTCAATTGTAGACTTGGTGTCCGTGGGCAGTCCTTTCTCAGCTCGAATTTTTTCCGCCCTAGCCAGGGCAGGTGTGCAAGTCGCGCAGAGGTCATGGAAGATTTCTGAGAATGCTATCAGAAAGGATTAGAAACGGAGGCAGAGAAGAAATGCAAATCAATCCAAACAGAAGAAGAAGGAAACATGCAGGTGCAGAGAAGCGCGAACTTACTGTTAAGTTCACAGAGTAGCGCTTCCAGCTTTCTCCTCCAAGCCTCCTCATCCGCAACATGCTTCTCTTCAACTTTACGAAAGTTGGCCAGCTGGAGCATAAGGTCCACGTTGCTCTTCTTCAGCACCTCGTTTTCTAACTCGAGGGCCCTCTCCTTGGCCTTGGCTGCTGCCTTGATTTTGTCCTTCTCGGTGGCTTGGTCTATGGCGTCCTGGAGGGCAGCCCTCAATTGGACATGCAGCTGTTCCAACTCGGTGTCGCGTTTGTCCTTGAGCTCTGCTTCTTGGCTCTCCAGTTGCTGCTTCACCTCTGCAGGCTTCAGGCAATCAAGATGCTCCTCACGGAATTTCTTGTACTCTTCTGCGGAAAGAAACAGCACAGTGAGCAGAGTAACCAAGAAAAAGGAGTAAAACAAGCGAGAAGACAGCAACTGACCTTCCAGCTCCTTGATCTTGCTCTCGGCGGAGGCAGTGAAGACGTGGCAGTGCTGGTGCTGCTCCTGCAGTTCTTTAAGTTTGCCTGCAGAATAAATAAAATTAGAGCAAAGAGCAAATCCGGGCGTAAACACAAAATGCACTAACCGAATAGCTAAAGGCTTACCTTCCATTGCAGAGAGTTGAAGAGCACGATCCACCGTAGCCTGCTCCGTCTCAGCGTCAGTCTTGCGCTCCTTCTCCAGGGCCTCAATGCGCCTCCTTGCGATGCTATGATTCCAGAGCAGCCGCCGGAACAGATTTGTCCTCTTCATGAGGCTATTCTGTGAAAAAGAAAGAAAAGGAGTTAGATAGTTTTTTGAAGATTTGGCCCGAGAAGACGGCAACTCGGTTGAGTACTCGTCTACTCGGCCCGAATCTCGGGGACTGGGTAATGGATAAGGAGAAAAAGAAGAATAGAAGAGAAGAAAAGTTGCAACTCGGAACAAGCAACAACTCGAAACAAGAAAATGAAACTTACAGCGTATGTCTGTTCGAGGTCTTCGGCGGCCTTGCGGTGAACGTATAGCTTCGCGGCCTGTGTGCTTGTAGTGGAGGAGATGGTCATGGGAGTGTAGCCCATGTCAGCTTTGTTCCAATCAATGCGCCAGTGGTCCAGTGGGCCCACGGTCATGCCGTCCCAAGTCTTGTTGCCATGGACGGCGCTTTCCCACACCTGGTCGATGAAGCCTACTCGGTCAATCATCTGCTCGAGCCCCTCGGAGTGCACCTCAGTCTCCTGGACCTCGCGTGAGTAGATCGAAAGGGCTTTCTTCTTATCCGGCAACTTGGAATCTACCGCTTTGGCCTGGGCGCCCTTCGTAAGGGCGATCCGTTGCTCGATCTTGTTCAACTTGATACTGTGATGCTTGGCCATCTGCACCATGTAGGGCAAGAAGCTGGCACCTCTTGAGTGCTCGATCCCTCGCCTCCGCCAGCAGAACTGCCAGAAGCGCCAATTGTAAGATGCGCGCTCTTCGCAACAGCCTTCCCGGTTGATTTCGGCGGCGGCATCATAGCTGAATCCAGCACAGCGTTGCGCGGTGGATTCCTACGGACTGGGGCGTCAGACGGGACGGCTTTCTTGGGAGGAGGGCTCGACGCGGTCTTCTGTGTGCTCTGCTTAGCTGGAGGGCTTGGTGCAGTCTTGGTCTTCTTCGCTGGTCGTGGAGGGCTTGGTGCAGTAGGAGAAGTAGCCTGCTGGGTAGGCGGCACAGGGGGCCGGCTACCCGGCGCAGCATCCGGCTGCGCTTGGCCCTGCGGGTCTTGCTCCACCGCAGTCGTCTCAACCCGCTGCTCGGCAGCGGGATCTTGTAGTACATCTTCTGGTATTTCTACCCGCGGCTGGGCCGCGGGGTCATCTTGGACAGCAGCTTCATTGTCCGGCTGCTCCAGGCTCTTGTCCTGCCGCTCAAGGGCGGCATGATCTTGATGTTCGGCATCTTGTTCGATGTTCTCCCCAGCTGAGGCAGCAGGGGGAGAAGGGGGTGTTTCGTCTTGAGCAGCATCCTGCGCACTCTGTTCTGCGCGGGTCTGCTGCTCCTGGTCCATGTCTTGGGCACCAGCGCCCATGTCCTCGGCGTTGGTGCCTTCTTCTTCTTCCTTCACGGGAGAGGGCGCACGTGTCCTATCCCGTGCTGCTGGCTCATCCTCGTCCGCGGAAAGATCAATGAGCGACTCGAGGTCGATGGGTGATTTTCTCTTGTAGGTGGCGGGAGCCGCATCGGCATCGGCATCCAAAGGATCACTGAAGAAGAAAGGGAGTTCAGAAAGAGAGGAGGGGAAGAGAACACCGAGAAGCAGCAGCAGAATATAACATAGAAGGAAATTACTCACCCTTTGCGGGTAGGGAGTGGCCTTCTGCTTGAAACCTTCTTCTTCTTCTCGGGTTTCTTGGCCTTCTTGGCAGCGGGTTCCTGGGCACCGCTACCTGCCCTCTTCCGAGTGGTAGGAGCAGCCACATCGACGGGATCGACATCGAGGACATCCTCGTATTCCTCGTCCGCATCAGGGTCATCTGCAGAGTAGAGCAGAAGAAGGAGTTGAGAAGCGGAAAGGAAATGGGATTGCGCTACTCGCAACTAGAGAGGCGAACTCAGTTACCTTCTTCATCGTCCTCGGACCAGTCCCGAATGGACGCATCAACATGGTGCTTACCCTGATGTTCGGTGTGAGGAACACAGAGGGTGGCCTGGGTGTCGTAGGCGGTCTCGTCATCCTCTTCCCGGTCTTTGCTCCAGTTGCCCTCCAAGCGCTCCTCATTCTCAGTGAGCTGGCGGTCAATGTGCTGGAAAGAAAGGCAGGCAATACAAGTCAGTTGAGCAAAAGGCTAAGGGATCCTACCCGGTACGGAATGCAAACACAAAGCATATGAGTCCAGAAGCTCCTATTCGGAGTAGCATGCAAACACAAAGCATATTTGGCATATTTGGCTAAGGTTCTCTACTCAGCATGGCGTGCAAACACAAAGCACATAAAGACAATGAGATGCTAGTGGTGTCCTACTCGGCGCAACATGCAAAGACTAAGCATACTAAGCTGGAAAGCCACCTACTCGGCATCAGAATGCAGAAATAAAGCATAGAGTGCTAACCTGTTCAATTGGCTTGTCGCGTCTATACGACACGAAGCCGTATTGCCAGTTGTCGGCGAGGCCGGTCTTAATGATGGAGCGCGCCCAGACGGCTACGTCCGCTGTACTCAGCTCGAATGTGGTGGTCCTCGTGCAGTCCCTGCTGCCTCCCATGTAGCACATGAGGTGGGAGCGGCGCTGAAGCGGGAGTAACCGCCTCGAGATCCAACACGCGATGGGATCATCGCGTTTGAATCCCAACTCCCGCAGCTCGGCGAGGCGCTTCTCGACCTGAAGGATATCGCCTTCCAGCTTCGGCTTGTATCCCCAATTCTGCTGGGTGGGCGGCGTGTTCGTCCACTTGGGGAGCCCTATCCGGTCCGTGACCGGCGCTTCTTCTTCGGCAGGAACGTTCTTGACGTAGAAGAAGGTGCGCTGCCAATTGCGCACCGTGTCGAGCCCCTTGATGCGCGGGTGGTTGACGGAGCTACGCTGCAGCATCATCGCGCTTCCCGTCTTCGTCATGCTGCGGGAGCTCTCCGTGCTTCCGGGCTTGGGGACGCTCTGCTTCCGGAAGAAGAAGTAGCGCGCCCAGGTATGCACCGTTGGGCGCACACCCAGGAACGCCTCGCAGACCACGGCGTGGTACGCGAGCATCACCATCGCGTTAGGAGGCAGGTGGTGCGGCTGCAGCCCGAAGTTGTTCAAGAATTCCTTGAAGAAATCCGAGACGGGCAGGCCGAATCCTCGCTTGAAGTGGGCGAGGAAGACGACGAACTCGCCCTCCTGCGGTGCGGGGACGATTTTGCCGTCCGCGGGCCTACACCGCACGCCGGGAGGAACACGGCGGGTATTTACCAACCATTGGCAATCCTCCGCCGTGACCTCAGATCCAGCCCAACCGGCGCGAGCGTCGTCATCACGAGCCATGGAGAAGAGATGATTTGGTGGAAGGTTCGTGGAGATTTGGTGGAGGAACTGCTAGCTTTCCGGCGTCGCACGGAGCAGCGGCACGGCAAAGGTGCGCGGCGGCGGAGTGCTCTGCGGCAGTGGAAAGGCGAAAAGGCAGGAGATGAATGCGAGCAGGAAAGAGAAGGAGGAGTTACCGAGGGGGTACTTATCTCTCTCCCCTCGGGTTGCCGTTACCAGCGGAGTTAGTGGGATCAGTTGTGCGTGGAGATCGTGCGACGTGGGATGCGAGCCGGTTAGAAACGCACATAGCGCAGGTTGCGCGCGTAACGGGCGCAATTGATCCCACATCGAGATCGTGGGCTAATAACTGCAGTTGATGTGACCTAACGGGCCGGTGGGCCCAGGTCGCAGTGATGGGCGCGTGGCCTGTCATATCCCAGGCACCGAGGCGTCGGGGGTACGAGGGCGTGACACGTGCCCAGTTGTGATGCGGAGAGATGGATTTGCTCTGCCACGCTGAGATTCTGTTCAGGATTTCACAAAGTCATTTTACTCGGCGAGAGAGAAGAGAAATGCTGCTACTCGGAAAAGAAGAGACTCAAGCAAGAAGTGGAGGCTACTCAGAGGTGCTACTCGGCATCTTACGGTTCGAAGGCAAGATTTATTTTAAGCTGGAAGAGCCCAGTGGACAAGTTCGCAGGACTCTACCAGCTTCGGGGACTAATGTCGGGGGGTTACCCCCGAGTAAGGGTAAGGCAAGTGATAAAGGCAAGATCAAAGGAGAGGTTTGGCTGAGTAGCTGGCTACCCGGTACATGCTACCCGGTCGACTGCTATTCGGCCATACACGCTGATGGCCAGGAGAAAGAATCAAGGAAGTTATTCTCCTCCGAGTAGAGGTGGCGGTTTCCTACTCGGGCCAGAAGTCAAACGAGCCGTTCTGACATAGGATCTCGCGAATCCTGGGTCCGTACTGGTGCACTGTTCATCTGCAGAGCGCGTGCTTATCCGCGCCAGGGTGTCAGCAGGGCGGTGCAGGTTAGGGGGCCTACCCTGTGGCCGTGACAGTAATAACAGATCGTCATCTTGGTTTTGCACAACGACTTTCCACGCAAGACAAACTAGGAAGCCAAAGCTGTCAGCGAGAAGCTGGAAGTGTGCAGTGTGCACACTATGTCGATATTTGTTTGTACTTTTCCCTCTTGGCTGTATCCGGCTGGGCACCAGTATATAAGGTGCCCTGCCTCCTCCTGCGTGAGGGTCGCGTCTTTGGAGAGAACACCTAGCTTACACCTTACGTAGAGAGAAGGGTGGCTACTCGGCTGTAGGCCAAAACTGTACTGTGGCTACTCGGTGACACACAAATATAAAGAGAGAAAGGCAGGAGTAGGGGTTTTACCTCCACACGAGGGCCTTGAACCTGGGTAGATCTTGTTTTTTGCAGTGATTGATTCATCCCACACGCGGCTACTCGCTGCGTGATCCCTCCCCGAGCACCTCCAGCGTCCATCGACCCCAAACAATTAGCCATCCTATGGCATCTGCCATGATACCACCACGACAGTGTGCGTCGCCGGCTCATTTGTGGCGCTCAGGTGGCACCCGCCTTTGTGCGGCTATGGCACCCTGGCGTCAACTTCAACTTTGTGGTGCGACTTCCTGAGACCCGAGGAGTACCTGTGGACTTTGTCCCTCACGATGAGGTTGTGCGACCTACGGTGGACCGTGTGTTGGGGTGTGACCGTTTTTAGGACGTAAAATGAAAAAGGAAAAAAGAAAAGTGCGACTAAGTAGTCTTTGTAGCTATGGTTGAGAAACCATGTTTGTATTGCGATGGCTGAAAAGCCATGTATTTGCTCGGGTTACAAAGTGGCTGGAACAACCTTATTTTGCGAGTAAAGGTACTCTCCTAGAGATAAAATTTCCTCAGGTGCGCCACATTCCATGGGTTGGAGTAGACGCCGCCTGTTTTTGGTGTTTTCAAGCGATAGGCACCTCCAGGGATGACCTCATGTATGATGTAGGGTCCTTCCCATGGTGACTCGAGCTTGTGTCCGCTTTCTTGCTTGAGTCGTAGCACCAGGTCACCTACTACGAAGGATCTGCTGCGGATGCAGCGACTGTGGTGGTTGTGTAGTGCTTGCTGGTAGACGGCGGATCTTGCGAGTGCGATGTCCCTGGCCTCGTCCAGTGCGTCCATGTCTTCCGCGAGTGCCCTGTTGGAAGCTTCTTCACTATATGCAACGACTCGCGAAGCGCTGAATCGAACATCCTCCGGGAGGACTGCTTCGGCGTATAAGCCATGAAGAATGGCATGTAGTTTGTGAATCTGTTTGGAGTTGCTTCTCAGGATCCATAGGACAGACGGTAGCTCCTCGGCCCAATGTCCTGCTACAGGGTGTAATCTGTCGAGTAGTCGTTTCTTGAGGCCAGCCGAAACTAATCCGTTGGATCTTTCGACTTGCCCATTTGTTTGGGGGTGTGCTACCGAGGCGAAGCTGAGAGTTATCCCCTTCTCTGCACAGAAGGCCTTCGTCTCTTTGGCTGTGAAGTTGGTCCCATCATCCGTGATAATATTATGAGGGACGCCGAATCGGTACACGATTGTCTCGAGGAATTGGACTGCGCACTTCGCATGATGCGATGTTACTGGGACCGCCTCGATCCACTTGGTGAATTTATCGACTGTGACCAGCAGATGAGTGTATCCTCCGGGTGTTGCCTTCCGTAATGGTCCTACCATGTCGATCCCCCATTGAGAAAATGGCTAGGACAGGGGGATCATGTGGAGCTCTGTGGCTGGTGCGTGTGGCTTGGGCGAGAAGCGTTGACAAGCTTCACACCTGTCGACCAGTTCCTTGGCGTCCTTGGCTGCTGTTAGCCAGTAAAATCCAGCTCGAAAGGCCTTGCCCAGTATGGCTCTCCAGCTTGCATGGTGCCCGCAATCGCCTTGGTGTATGTCTCGTAGTAACTCCTTTCCATCTTCAGGTGCGATGCACCGTTGGAGGACTCCGGATATACTCTGTTTGTAGAGTTCGCCGTTTATCACCCGGAAGGATTTGCTGCGCCGAACGATCTGCCTTGCCTCAGGGATGTCTCCGGGAGCTGCTTTCGGATCAAGTAGTCGAGGTACTTGTTCGTCCAGATTGGCTCGACTAGAAAAACTTGCCTTGAGATGTTGTGAGTGAGTTCAATGATGGCGCTTTGTCGACTGGCCTCTGTTTCTGTTGCTGCTGGCACCTCCGTGTGCTTCTTCAGTTTGACTGATCTTTTGTTGATCCGCTCAAGGTAAATTCCTGGCGGAACCGAGGCATTTGTTGACCCGATGTTCGCCAATCTGTCAGCTTCTTCGTTACTTGACCGGGCAATGTGCTTCAGTTCGCACCCTTTAAAACTTCCTTCGAGCAGGTTATACATGTTGCGATAAGCGATCATGTTTTCCGCGACTGCGTCGCATTCCTTCATCGTCTGTTGTACGATGAGGTTTGAGTCTCCATATATCATTAGTCGAGTGGCGCCGCAGGCGATCGCCATTTTCATGCCATGTAGGAGCGCTTCATACTCGCGTCGTTGTTGGATGCTGGATCATCGAGGGGGAAGTCGAGGCGTAGAACGTACTGTAGTTTGTCGCCTCTTGGCGATATGAGGATTACACCGGCTCCCGCCCCTTTGTTCCTTTTCGACCCGTCGAAGTACATGATCCAGGAGCTTGTGTACTCTGGGGGTCCTGGAGTTTGCAGCTCTGTCCACTCGCAAAGGAATTCCACGACCAGCTGGGACTTGAGGGCGTTGCGTCCTGTGTATATTATGTCCTAGGCGCCGAGCTCGATGCTCCACTTTGCGATTCTTCCGGATGCCATGGGGTTATTCATGATGGTACCGAGTGATGCGTCATTTAGCACTGTGACGGTATGCTCCTGGAAGTAATGTTTGAGCTTGCGAGCTGTAAGGACCACTCCATACGCGAGTTTCTGGTAGTGGGGGTATCGCTGTTTGCATGGCGAAAGTACTTCGCTGAGGAAGTATACTGGTCTCTGAGCACCGTATTCTTTTCCGTCCTCTGGCCGCTCGACGACTATTACCGTACTGACCACTTGATTAGTTGCGGCTAGGTAAAGGTATAGAGGTTCCCTTTCCTGCGTTGTTGCCAGTATGCGCTTGCTCTTCAACACTCTTTTCAAGTCGACGGACGCCTTTTTTTTCTTCTAGGCGTCCACTCGAACTTATCTGTTTTCTTTAGCAGTTTGTAGAAGGGGAGCGCCTGCTCGCCCAATCTTGCAATGAACCTGCTGAGGGCTGCCAGTTGCCCTGCCAGCTCTTGGACTCCACGGAGATTTGTCGATTCTTTCATCGTCAAGATTGCCAGTTGCCTCAATTCCTCGGGCAGAGACCAGATAGCCGAGGAGTTGGCCAGTGGGGACCCCGAAGACGCATTTTGTCAGGTTGAGCTTGATTCTGTATGTGTTGAGGGCGTCGAATGTCTCCCTTATGTCCTCGAGGAGTGTGTCCTCCACTCGATTCTTGATGACGATATCGTCAACGTACACTTGTACGTTCTTGCCAATGAGCTTGGCGAGGCATTTTTGCATGCAGCGCTGATATGTTGCGCCTGCGTTTTTTAGACCGAAAGGCATTGTCGTGTAGCAGTATACACCGTGTGGTGTGATGAATCATGTCTTTTCCTCGTCCTCCTGCTTCATCCTGATCTGGTTGTAGCCCGAGTAGGCGTCCAGGAAGGAGAGGCGTTGACAGCCTGCTGTAGAATCCACGATCTGGTCCATCCGCGGTAGCGGGAAGTTATCCTTGGGGCAGTGCTTGTTCAACGACGTGTAGTCGATGCACACGTGAAGGATGTCCGTGTTTTTCTTTGGGACCAGCACCGGGTTTGCTAACCAGGTGGATATCTTGATTTCCCTGATGAACTTGGCGGCTAGTAATCTTTTTACCTCTTCTCCGAGTGCTCTATGTTTTGGCTCGGAGAAGCGTCCAATGGTCTGTTTGACCGGCTTTGTATCTTTAAACACTTCCAATGAGTGCTCGGTGAACTCCCTGGGTATTCCTGGCATATCTGAAGGCTGCCAGGCAAAAATCTTCCAGTACTCATGGAGGAGTTCGACGAGCGCGCTTTCCTATGCGGATGATAGGGTGGTGGACACGATCGCCGTCTTCGCAGATTCTGTCGGGTGCACTTGATGCTTTCGAGTTTCGCTACTCGGGCTGAACTCGAGATCTGGGGCGTTCTTTTTGTTAGTGGCATCACAGAGTTATCCGTGGTTTTTGCCAATTCTTCTAGCTCCTCTTGCATCCCGAAAGATTTCGCGATCTCATGGAATTTGTTGTCGCACTTGTCTGATTTCTAGAAGTCGCCGCTTACGGTGATTGTACCGTATTCTCCTGGGAGTTTCAACTTGAGGTAGGCATAATGAGGTACTGCCATGAATCTCGCGAATGCAGTTCGGCCGAGAATGGCGTGGTACTATGATGGCCAGTCGACTACCTCGAAGTCGAGGAATTCTCTCATGTAATTGCGCGGATCTCCGAGGATCACCTCCAAGTTAATTGTTCCGAGTGGTCGGACCGCTTTGCCTGGTACTATCCCGTGGAAGGATGTTTCTGATTCTGCGAGTCCCTCCAAGTTCTTGTTCATTTTACGGAGTGTATCCGCGTATATGATGTTTATTCCGCTGCCACCATCCATGAACACCCTGGCTAGGTCGTAGTTGCTTATTTGCGCTTGGATGACGAGCGCCGCATGCTCCGGTCACACCTGTGGAGGGTGGTCCTCTCGTGAGAAGGCTATCGGGTGCTCGGAGATCTTCAGGTATTCAGCCTTGAACGGTGGTGCTTGCACTGCCATGTTAACGTGGCGAGTGTTGGTCTTCTGAACTCGTCAGGATGGGCAGACCTTCTGTATCATGCCTAGGAGCCCGTGGGGGTTCGGGTAGCCGTTGCCTCCTTGATTTACTGCGGCTGGATTGGCTGGTGCAGGGAGGGCGGCTAGAGCCATGTTGTGGTGACCTGCGGGTGGGGGCAGGGGTGGTGGTTGGTGTCCTCCCAGCAGTTGCGGGTATCCCTGGCTAATGGCCGCCCTGTGCTTCTTTGTGTACGCCTCGTGGATGTCTTGGAACTTTCGGCAGTCCTTGAGGAGGTGAGTGGCCTTGGTTTTGCCCGTTCGCTTATCTGTAAACAGATGCAGAGAGCAGTATCCATCAAGATCTTCCTCGGGGGTTTTGTCGTCTGGTGTTTGCTTCCACTTGCGATTTCCGTGGGACCTGCTGTCGCGGTTTCTTGTGAACTCAGCCGCTACCAGTTCCGATTGATCATCCTGGTCATAGTGTTTCCTCTTCTTCTTTCGGTGGTCACCATTGTGGTCCTCGTCATGCGCGGGTGAGGAAGCTTTATCATTGCGTAGGGATTCTTCGCCATTCGCCCATCTGTCTGCTATCACCATTAATTTACCGATTGATTTGGGTGCGGATCTCCCCAGTTCTTCTCGGAAGGCGGCGCGTCGAGCGCCCTTGGTGAAGGCTTCGACTGCTATTTCCTCTGATATGTTCACCGCCGTATTTTTGAGTGTAGTCCATCTCTCGATGTACTCGCGGGTAGATTCGCCGCTTTTCTGCCTGCATGCCCGCAATTCCTCGATAGACGTTGTCCGCTTGTATGTTGCCTGGAAGTTCTTCTCGAAGTCGCGGGTGATATCGTCCCATGATCTGTAATACGCGCTCAGTCTTCCTTCGAGCCAGCTTCGGGATGCGCCGGTGAGGTGCAGGTTTAGGTACTTCATGGCTATAATTTTGTTCCCGCGTTGGCACTTCACCGCGGTGAGATAGTCTGAAAGCTAGATCTTGGGTTCTTGCGAGCCGTCGTACTTCGGGACTTATGTCGTGAGTTTGAATAATTTGGGCATCGGTGCCTCGCGGATGTTGTTGCTGAAGCACATCGTGCCACAAGCTTCCTCATCAGAGGAGGTGGATAGCGACCGGGCACGGTTCCTGCGCGCTCGAGCTTTGTCGACTTTCCTCTGCACGATGTCTCCACGCGTGTCGTATTGAGTTCGATCAAGATTATCTTCCTACCGTGGTTCCCTGCTATGATGTCGCGAGCGGCTTCCGTGGTGCCTTGGGCTGTTGTCACGGTTTCGCGGGCTATCGTCATCGCTGCGCGGGCTGTCGCCACGGCGCCTGGCCTCTTTACCCCTAGGGCGACGAGGTGATCCTTTATCTCCTCTTTTGTTTTACGTACTCTAGCGTCTACGAGGTGTTCTGTCCAGCTGAGGTGTTTTATCACCTTCAGGGGGTGTCGCGTTATTGCGGTTTTGGGCGGCGATTGCCGCTCCGGCCATACCTAGTGATGGAGGGATACTAACCCGGTAGGCCAACTCCAAGGCATAACCCGGCCCAAAGGGTAAAGAAACTTCTGGAAGGCCCAAGTTTGTAGGCCTCGTAACTCGGATTGTGGGTTACGGTAAAAGGAAAGTTAGAGTTCGTATGCGGTGTCCGGGTAGGATTCAGGGTGCGCCTTGGAGAGTAAGCCAGGGGGGTACGGGTGCTTTATAAACCGTCCCCCAGGTCTAGTTGAGGGAGATCTGAGAACCCTAGTAGTACCGCTTGATATCGAGCATCCAGTGTATACGAGAGATCGAGTTAATATATTGAGATCGGAGACTCGGCGACTTGATTGCCGGCTACCAGATCGAGTCCCTTCATGTTTTCCTCTGAGCTAAACCCTCTCCCAAACGCCTGTGTCGTCTTGCCCCAAGATCAGTTACCCCCGGTAACATCTGCCGTGATAATCCCACGACAGTTGGCGCCCACCATGGGGCCTGCGTCCAAAGGTGTTTACATCATGGGAGAAGCTCGGAAGAACATGGAGAATCTTGTCGTCAGAGAAATCTACATCGACCACAAAGGGGAAAAGACGGTGGACGATTCCGGCTGGGGGCCAGAGTCGGATCACCTCGAATCCGGATCCGTCGTGACAATCGGTCGGATCAGCGTCTTCATCGGTATGGTACGTACGCCTGATTTAAAAGGACAATATCATGTGCATACTACGGGAACTTCTGACAGGAACAAAAGGATACTCAAGCAAGCTGTGAACTCGGTTTCCTCGGCTGTTCCGGAACACCTGAGATGGGCGGAACAAGAGATAACATGGAGCAGAAGAGATCACCCGGAAAGAATAGAGCACCCGGGAGTCTTAGCATTGGTAGTCGCACCACAGGTTAATGGTTACGAGTTAAAAAGGGTCCTGATGGACGGTGGAAGTAGCATCAATATCTTGTACTGGGAAACTTTTTCACGCATGGGTCTCAAGGAGTCCCAGCTGCAGAAAAGCTCAACATTTTCTCATGGAATAGTGCCGGGTCACTCGGCATGTCCCGAGGGGAAAATCGCATTGGAGGTAGCTTTCGGAGAATCAACGGATAATTATTGAGTGGAGTGGCTCACGTTCGAGGTAGTCAAATTGCGCAGTCCTTATCACGCACTATTTGGAAGACCGGCTTACGCCAAATTCATGGCCAGGCCGTGCTACGTGTATCTACAACTGAAGATTCCAGGTCCTAAGCAAACCATCACCATACATGGAAACCGGGACATAGCGGCCGAGTGCGACGAAGGAGATTCGGTAATGGCCGAGAAGGCTTGCAGAAAAGAGGAACTCAAGTATTATCGGTGTCAAGTAGACCCGGAGGACAGGACCGCATTGAAAAGGCCGAACACTGAGGACGAAAGAGCAAAATTCAAGGCAGCACAAGACACCAAGATGATAGACTTTCTTGAAGGTGATTCCACTAAGCAATTTACTATAAGCTCTAACTTAGACGACGAGCAGGAGAAGGCACTTGTGGAGTTCATTCGTTCAAATGCGGACGTATTCGCCTGGACACTTAGCGACATGCCGGGTATCCCTACAGAGTTGGCAGAGCACAGTTTGCATGTAGACCCCAAGTCCAGGCCTGTGAAGCAGGGCTTGAGGAAGATGAATGAGGAAAGAAGAAAAGCTATAGGTGAAGAAATTGCTCGGCTATTGACAGCCGGCTTCATCATGGAAGTATTTCATCCGGACTGGTTAGCAAATCCGGTGCTAGTGATGAAAAAGACCAATGAGTGGACAATGTGTATTGATTTTACGAGTCTCAACAAGCATTGCCCAAAGGACCCGTTCGCACTACCAAGGATAGATCAGATCATAGATGCAGTAGCTGGGAGTGACCTATTGTGCTTTCTGGACGCTTACTCCGGGTATCATCAGATTAAACTCAAGAGGGAGGATTGGGAGAAAACATCGTTTATAACCCCTTTTGGGGCCTTCTGTTACAAAACCATGACATTTGGGTTGAAGAACTGTCGTGGGATAATCACGGCAGACGTTACCGGGGGTAACTGATCTTGGGGCAAGACGACACAGGCGTTTGGGAGAGGGTTTAGCTCAGAGGAAAACATGATGCAACTCGATCTGGTAGCCGGCAATCAAAGTCGCCGAGTCTCCGATCTTGATATAATAACTCAACTCTGGGATTACACTAGATGCTCGATATTAGGCGATATTGCTAGGGTTCTTAGATCTCTATTAACTACTCCTAGGGGTCGGTTTATAAAGCACCCGTACCCCCTGGCTTTCCCTCCAAAGCGCGCCCTGGATCCTACCCGGACACGGCGCACAAACCCTAACTTCCCTTTACCGTAACCCACAATCCGGGTTACTGGGCCCACAAACTTGGGCCTTCCGAAAGTTTCTTTATCCTTAGCCGGATCCTGCGCAGCGTCCTTTGGGCCGGGTTACTCCTTGGAGTTTGGCCTACCGGGTTATTATCCCTCCATCAGTAGTCCCCAGAATAGCTTGGGCTTCACGGATCCTTCCTTGAAGCGCTCGCTATTCCCTGCAAGGATATCAAGCACACAAGTATGTGGAGGCCGGGTTAAGGTGCCTTGATAGATAGCTAGGCCTTACTCCATGGTGGCCATATAGTAACCCGGCCCTTCCCCAAATACCTGACTCACCTTTCCAGGTCTAAACCTCAAAAATGTCAAGATTCTATACTTGATAATTGACCTGATATCACGGGATGGATCTCTTTCTCCTTTTCGTTCAGATACCCTGCTCAACATTTAAAGCGCATCTCGCAAAAACTCAAACAGATAGCCGTTTACTCCGCAACTCCCGGCTCCCGCTCGCTGAACCGGGCTTATCCACTCGCGCTATAAATAGGCTCCTTGGGGGTAACCCGAACCCTAACGGCTCATTTTCCCCCACTCTTCTTCCTTTCTCCCTCCGTGCTCATCCTCGCCGAGCGCCACCACGGAAATCCCCCGCGCATCACCGGAGCCCATTGGCCGGAGGCTGCGCTCCGCCACAGCTCACTCCGCGCCGCCGCCAAGATCCACCGGCAAATCTCCAACCGGCCAGTCGGGAACCGCAAAAGGACACCAATCTTGCGTGATTTGCCTTCGTCGAGCTTCACTTCAACCTCCTCCAGTAAGATTCCCATTCCCATTAACTAACCTCCGCAATCTCTTGATTTTCTTCAAACTAGATCTAGGTCGACCCGCCGGTCATTTTCCTGGTCATGCCGCATTAGATCGCTTGTGTTCATTCTAACCCACCAATACGTAGGATATAGGCTTTGTTGCGTTTTCCTATCGCCCACATTCATTAATTTTACCGCAAATCCAGAAACAGAACCTCCAATCTGGTCTCGAACCACTCAAAATTTCCGCCTTTGTCTCAGTCACCCGGCCAATCCTCCCCTTTCCAGTTCCTTTTATTCGCACTAAGTGCCTGTGCAGCCATGCATCGTTCTCACAAGCTCTTTCAACGCTTAGATCCCCATAATTTTTGCTATAATACTCGATACCCGGATAGTTCGAACCTGAGTCGGCAAACTGACACCCGGATAATACGCAATTTTCGTGTCTCGATATTACCTTGCCGATACTTGGCCGGCTCACAGCTTCCGTGTCTTATTCCTTTCATCCTTCTACCTTGTGCTTTGCAGGTCAACCACATGGCTCCCAAGAAGCAGGGAAAAACTCCGACTAAAGCCAAAGCCACCAACTCCATATCCGCCAACTGGGCGCGGTCTACGGTCACCAAGACCAAGTTGGAGGAGCTGGTCGAACTGGGAGTTCTTCCTCCTCAAGAGGATATCCAGTGGAGGGTGCCGGGCAAGGAGACCCGGCCTACCCCGACGAAAGACGAGGTAATCTGTTTCGTGGAACATGTGACCCGGGGCTTCCGTCCTCCGGGTCACCCTTTCTTCCGTGATGTTCTAAGCCATTACGGCCTTCGCGTTTTTGACATCGGGCCTAATTCTGTATTAAATATTTCCCACTTCATCGTCCTTTCCGAGTCATACTTGTGCACTCCGCCAAGTCTGGCTCTTTTCGTTGAGCTTTTTCAGTGCAAACCGTGCCGCGAAAGCGGTGACGGGGCGCTTCTCGCTTGCGGCGGGGTTTCTATCCAGCGCCGCAAGAATTCTCTGATGCCACCCCTCACCCTTAACTCCCATGTCAAGCACTGGCAGCTCTCATACTTTTACTGCCAAGACACCTCCCCACCCGGCCAAAAGAAACTGCCGGGTTACTCAGAGGGCCTTCTTGACATCTCTGAGAAATTTAGTGCCTTTGCCCCTGACTCGGACAGGGAGGCAATTCAACCTCTGCTAGCCAAAATCACCACTCTCACGGCCCAAGGTCTCATCGGGCTCAACCTGGTGAAGACTTGGGTCGACTTCCGGATTCAACCCAATTCCATCCGCACAAAGTTGATGTGCGAGTATTCGGGGCAATCTACAGACCCGCTCCGGTACTCTGACAACATCTTCGCGGCTGGTGACACTCATAAAACTATCAAGGGTTTTCTGACAGAAAAGCTTGAGGTAATCCCGAACATATCCGGATTAGAGCCCTTCACACTCGAGAACCCAGCCCCCAAGGTGAAAACCCAATTTTGATGTCTTTACCTTTGCTCTTTCCACTCGATGCAGTTGATGACCCTTGTACTGATACTTTTCAGGCTGATGATGATTTTTGGAAGATCAACACCTCTCCTAGCTCCGAAAGTCCAGTGGAGCAAGAAGAAGCCGCTAACTCGGACGAAGGTGCTCTCCGGATTTTATTTGGTTCCTTTAAGCTCATCATAACCCCTTCTATTTCCAACTATAACTTTGATGATATCCAGAACAAGAAGATGACGAAGAAGAAGACACCGACGGCAAAGTAGAATCCGCCAGCGACGAGGAGGAATTGGAGCCGACAGTCAAAGTCGGATCAAAGAGAAAACCTCAAGAGGCCACCCCCAAGGTTTCATATCACCCCCTCACATTCAATTCGTATTCCTTTAATGACATACATGAGCTACCTTGACGTTGTTCCACTGGCCATGCTTGAAGGAGTCGCCCATGACCAAGCGCAGGTCAACCCGAAATCACCCGGGTGATGGTGCTCTTAACCCGGGCATTTCATCGACTCCGACTCGGCGGGCTGGTATTTACCCTATCCTTTCTCGGACGAAACATTCTCCTTGAACCATTCCCTTATGAAATCTTACTTGATACTTTCCAGCCTCTCCGGGGTCCAGCGACGGATTTCCTTCGGACTTCGCGGTGAATACCGAGTAAAATCCCCTTCCTGATGCTCTACCACGTTTCATCACCCTTTCCTGATTGTACACTAGCTGCTCACTCATAAGATCTATAGGGCCACGGTTGTTACCAGCGACCAAGAGGATATGGAAACCGAGGGCCCGGGTAAGGGGAGCCTGGCTGATAAAACTACAGCCGCGTCTAGCGGCGAAGGACAAGCGTCACCGATAAACCCGGACATACAAGAAGCCGAGTATCCGATTGCCTCCCACGCAAGCAAGAAGAACAAAGTCACAACCTTGGGTGCAGAAGAAGGAGCATCGGACTCCGATATACAAATGACCCGGGTGCCGCCTCCCACTAAGAAGAAAACTCCTTCTCGGAACTTCCAAGGCCCCGGGTCCTCTGATACGGGTAAAGACACTTTTGATCAATTGATGAACACTCTCCTCACTATGAAGGCTTCAGAGAGCAATATCTTGGAGCGCATGGCCGCAGAGCACCAGGTAATGACACTTGATATCTCGTAGTGCATACCTAGTCCCCAAGTTCCGAGCATGACTTGCTAAAGTTATGTTTGGTACTTTACGCAATACTCAGCTTACCATAATATCCAACTGATACTTGTGTTCCTTGCTACTTACAGGCGCAGATAACCCGGTCTGATGAAATTTTACTCAAGACCGAACAACTTCTTCTTGCCGAGGTAAAGCGGAGGGAAACCCTTGAGGACGACATGAAAACTTTGAAGAAGGATATTTCTAAATACAAGAAGAAGTGCAATACCGCTCAGACCGCACTGAAGAAACTATCGGACCAGGTGTAACGCCCGGGGATTTTTTTTTTCCCCACTAAATTGTTTGTTTTCTTTTTCGCATCATGGCATCGTGCATTGCATTTTTTTAACCCTTAAAAATTTCTTTCTCTCAACCCTATTTCTAACTGTCAACTCAAAATATTGATGCTTTCAAAATAAGTTACCATTTTATCAAAAACAATCTTAACAGCATTGTTTTGCTACTTAAAACCGTTTTTCTAATTCCTGGAAATTAATAAAAAACAAAGAACAAACAAAATAAGTGGAAAAAACCAAAACAGCAGGCCAGGCCCAAGCCCAGCTACTAGGCCAGCCCACCTAGCCTCTTCTTCCTCGTCCGTACAGGAGCACGCTGCGTGCGTGACCTGTCGCTGTCAACCCCCCACCGATCCCCACCTCAACTGCTCCTTTCCCCTCTCCTTTATCTACCCAGAGGAACCCCAAACCCTAGCCATCTCCTCCTCTCTTCCTCCAGCCGCCGCCCCCTTCTCCTTCTTCCTCCCGCTGTACCTTCTCTTTCTCTGAAATTCTTTTCCCTGAACCCAAACAGTAGTGCCATGGCCGGTAGTTGGAGGTGAGGGCGCGGTCGCTGTGCTCGACGACACGGGCTCTTCTCGGCCGGAATGGAACCGGGAGGGTTCCACCTCCGTTTTTGCCGAAGGAGGCGCGGCCGGAGACGGCCCCAGGCGACCGCGCCGTCCATGTTTTCCGCCGTCCATCCGCGTCCATCTTCTTCAGGTCGCTGCTCCCGTCGCCACCGTCTCCTCCCTCCGTTCGCGTACGAGCCCACGGTGAGGCCCCCCATCCTCCTCCCCCCCACGCACGCACCACCATCGAGACACACGCACACCACATCCTCGTGCAGCAGCTTGCCGCAGCGGCCGCTCGCCGGCGTTCAGCCGTCGTTTCCTGTCCACGATCGTTTCCTGTCCACGATAGTGGTTCGGGTTCAGATTCGCGAACCAAGCCACCTCATACCCCCCCACGTTCTATACCTATCACCAAGACACAGTATACCGCACTGGCAGAACACCTTGCGCGCACACCCTGGGTCCTGGGTTCGATCCCCAAGCCCCCCCCCCCTTTTATTTTCTGCTGTTTTTTCTTTTCTGCCCGAAATTCAGAAAAGCAGATCTGAAACATTACTTGTAAAATCCATTAAAAATTGAATCTTGCTCCAAATGGACTGATTCAAAATCCTGTGGATTCATAATCTTGAGACCTTTCTATTAATGTCAAGTTTGCAATATATTTCTGTAACAATTTTTGCACTAAATAATTAATTACTGAAAATGCAATAAAAATTGGAAACTTTGGAATTTCATAACTTTAGTTCTACTCATGCAAATTAAGCAAACTTGGTCTCTAAAATTTTTTCTTAACAAACTCTACACATTGGTATTTTATTTGGACACAATTGAATTAAATTTGAACATGTTTCCCTCTGTTTACTAAAAATGGCAGAATAAGAATGATTATGGAAAATTGCATAATTAATTCAATAATAACCCAAAAATTATGTTTGATAGCTCTAAATGTTCAATGATACATTTGCTACATGTTTTCAACCTTTTCAATGCAATTTGTTTACTGTTTTTCCTAATTAAAATTGGTGGAATAATTCAATGCTTTAATTAAATCTTTTAAATTGCAAAATTCATAACTTGCCAAATTAAATTCCAATTTCAACAAACAAAATATGTTTTCCACTCAAAATGAAACCACCTTTCTGTTTATCAACTTTGTTTTGCAAATTGGGCAATTAAAATAAATGTTATTTAATAATCCCTAAAAATGACAAACTAAATGGCATAATTAATAACTTTCAAAGGGTTGCTCCAAATTAAATACTCAAAACATGTTTTCCATCCAAAATCACATGCCACACTTGAATATCAACTTTGTTTTCTGGTTTGCAACACTTAAATCGAATAATTGTTTCACCTCTTATTTAATGCAATTTAAATTGCCAAAATTCATAACTAATTCATTTTAATTCCAAGTCAAACAAATAAAATATGTTTTCCAATCAGTTTCATATCTTTAACATGTTCATGCCATTCATATTCCTGTTTGCATCTTGCCTTGTGCATTTTAGCTTTTGATATGCCTGTTCATCTAGATGACAACATATGGAATGTGTGGGCTAATTAATCCCAACTGTTGCCCCCTTCCATTTAAATTGCCTAACTCATCTACTTTATTGTTTTCCATGCTAAACAACATTTAACTTGATGGTTAGATAAACAACTTGAACCAATTCCTATTTCTCCGGACTCCGGTTCCGATTAAATTGCTTAAGTTGTTTTCCCTGTTGCATCTTGCCATGTCATGCATATAAAATAGGATCATGCTGGATCTTTTGCCGTAGTAGTAATTGTTGCATCCGGTGTTTGTTCGAGGTTCGTTGCTTCTTCCCGGATAGGACGTTGAGATGATGTGAGCAACGACAAGTTCTGCTACCTTGCGGGATCTCAGGCAAGTATACTCACTTGCTGCCAAATGGCTGCCTTTCATCACTCGTTACCGATGCTTTCCGTTGTTCTTATTCTAGCCTGTTGATACGATGCTTGTGTCTCGATCCTATTATATGTTTACCCTGCAGCCATGATATAGCCTGTTCCTTCCACTTTCTATTAACTGTTGCTTGTTTACCTTGTTGGCCCTCGTGTCGTAGTTGCATGCTTAGGTTTGTTTGTGCTCGAGTCCTGTTGTCCTTTGTCGTATCACTTGTTAGTTGATAGCTGGGTTTCAATTCAATCAACAACATGTTAATGTTTTGGGTAATAATAATTTGATGATAAGGCACCGGCAGGAGGCCCGGGTTAGGGTTTTGGAGCCTGCTAGTGTCGAAACTAGGAAAAGAGTCTTGTCTACTGATCCATGATGAGCGTGCTCACCGCATCCGGGTGGTAGTATGGGACCCCCCTCGACTTAGACCTGATCTGCAGCTTGTCCGAAGAGCCACACTTAGTTCGGGTGTTCCATTTGCTCCTTTGCATAATGGGAGGGCCCCCCATGGTTACTGGTGATGGTTATGATGATGATGATGCATATAGGGCGAGGCCTGTAGTGCCGGGGTGTTGTGTCCTGCGGGAGTTTTGCACACCTGCGCTGAGTATTCGGCTGCGTGGCTGGGACCTTATAGCTCCGTGGCTCCTAGGATGGGTTGTAGAGATGGTTTGGGTCGTGTCAAGCCAACCTGAGTTTTAGTTGGTGGCTTGAGTGTGTACGGGTACTGGAGCACACCCTGCAGGGATGAATCTTCTCGAGAAGCCGTGTTGTCCGCGGTTATGTGACGACTTGGTGAAAGTACTGGCTAACAAGTACTCAGACAACTTACACCTAATTAATAACAACTTGACTAGTAATAGGCATATTGTCACAATAACCTGAACTTCACCCTAATCAACCGTGTGAGTTATCCTTGGGTTGCTTCCTTAGTAGGGGGTAACATTGGATGGGTTTGTTTGGTGAGTAGTTGTAGTTGGTTTCGATACGCTATCTTATCTTCTTTCTGTTAGCCGGAAGTTGTAGTGTGTTTCTGTAGTTGTTTAGTGCAGCCCGTTGCCGCTTATTTGCAATAATCCCTTCCTTTCCGTTGATCCCAAAGTATTTGTATCTTGTGATGACTGGCTACGCCGGTATCTTGTGAGTATGGTTTATCCACTTGCCAGTACTTAACCGTACTGACCCACGAATCCTTTTTCGTGGCTGCATATTCAACATTGCAGTCAACAGGTTTGAAGTCTGACGACGTTAGCTTGGGAATCCCTCCGGCTTGGCCTGGGCAGGGATTGGACGCTCTCGGTTATCTTCAGGACTCTTAGTCCAATTTGGATCTTGTCCGTAGACGGACGATATGTTGTTTCTTCCGCTGTTATTTGGATCTTTGTAATGTATCGGTTGTATCCCTGGCTCGTTTGAGTCATCTTGTATCTATCTGTTTCTGTTGTAATTGTGGAATATTTGTGAACTATTGTAATGTTATCATAAATGGCAACCCGGAATCGGTTATTATGCGGATTTGGCGGAAATGCTGAAATCTGCATAGTGCCTGATCTCGGGGCGTCACAAATGGTATCAGAGCATGGTTCTGATTCCCGAGATTGTTTCGATACGAATGGTTATCGAAGCAACGGGTCTGCAAAGCCTGTAGGATAACCTCGCTAACGGTCGTGTTTCTAGAGTGTCAAAAACTATTTCTGCTAAACTATTTTTGGAAACATCTCAATAGGATTCTTGTTTTCTCCTTATCTCTATTCTATTTCTCCTCCTACCTTATTTTTTTTTTGGAGTCTCCCCTCTTATCTATCTTTCAAAGTTTTAGGATCCTACGTGGGTGGACGTTTTCTGAGCCTTTAACCTAATAGGTTCGATCATCGGAAGATTCCTGGTGGAAGAACATCGTCATCAATCCGAGCAAGAATCTCTTGTTAGTGGTGTCGAGAAACTTTTGTTAGTGGTGTCGAGAAGAAGAGATCCGCCCACTGACCCGGGAAATCAACCGCAGCACGAAGACTCCGTAGTTGACACCTCTCTTCCCCTTGCCTTGGGTGGATTGCGAGGGCGCAATCCCTTGTTAGTGGTGTCGTCTGTAACGCCCGGGGATTTTTTTTTCCCCACTAAATTGTTTGTTTTCTTTTTCGCATCATGGCATCGTGCATTGCATTTTTTTAACCCTTAAAAATTTCTTTCTCTCAACCCTATTTCTAACTGTCAACTCAAAATATTGATGCTTTCAAAATAAGTTACCATTTTATCAAAAACAATCTTAACAGCATTGTTTTGCTACTTAAAACCGTTTTTCTAATTCCTGGAAATTAATAAAAAACAAAGAACAAACAAAATAAGTGGAAAAAACCAAAACAGCAGGCCAGGCCCAAGCCCAGCTACTAGACCAGCCCACCTAGCCTCTTCTTCCTCGTCCGTACAGGAGCACGCTGCGTGCGTGACCTGTCGCTGTCAACCCCCCACCGATCCCCACCTCAACTGCTCCTTTCCCCTCTCCTTTATCTACCCAGAGGAACCCCAAACCCTAGCCATCTCCTCCTCTCTTCCTCCAGCCGCCGCCCCCTTCTCCTTCTTCCTCCCGCTGTACCTTCTCTTTCTCTGAAATTCTTTTCCCTGAACCCAAACAGTAGTGCCATGGCCGGTAGTTGGAGGTGAGGGCGCGGTCGCTGTGCTCGACGACACGGGCTCTTCTCGGCCGGAATGGAACCGGGAGGGTTCCACCTCCGTTTTTGCTGAAGGAGGCGCGGCCGGAGACGGCCCCAGGCGACCGCGCCGTCCATGATTTCCGCCGTCCATCCGCGTCCATCTTCTTCAGGTCGCTGCTCCCGTCGCCACCGTCTCCTCCCTCCGTTCGCGTACGAGCCCACGGTGAGGCCCCCCATCCTCCTCCCCCCCCCACGCACGCACCACCATCGAGACACACGCACACCACACCCTCGCGCAGCAGCTTGCCGCAGCGGCCGCTCGCCGGCGTTCAGCCGTCGTTTCCTGTCCACGATCGTTTCCTGTCCACGATAGTGGTTCGGGTTCAGATTCGCGAACCAAGCCACCTCATACCCCCCCCCCCCCCACGTTCTATACCTATCACCAAGACACAGCATACCGCACTGGCAGAACACCTTGCGCGCACACCCTGGGTCCTGGGTTCGATCCCCAAGCCCCCCCCTTTTATTTTCTGCTGTTTTTTCTTTTCTGCCCGAAATTCAGAAAAGCAGATCTGAAACATTACTTGTAAAATCCATTAAAAATTGAATCTTGCTCCAAATCGAATGATTCAAAATCCTGTGGATACATAATCTTGAGACCTTTCTATTAATGTCAAGTTTGCAATATATTTATGTAACAATTTTTGCACTAAATAATTAATTACTGAAAATGCAATAAAAATTGGAAACTTTGGAATTTCATAACTTTAGTTCTACTCATCCAAATTAAGCAAACTTGGTCTCTAAAATTTTTTCTTAACAAACTCTACACATTGGTATTTTATTTGGACACAATTGAATTAAATTTGAACATGTTTCCCTCTGTTTACTAAAAATGGCAGAATAAGAATGATTATGGAAAATTGCATAATTAATTCAATAATAACCCAAAAATTATGTTTGATAGCTCTAAATGTTCAATGATACATTTGCTACATGTTTTCAACCTTTTCAATGCAATTTGTTTACTGTTTTTCCTAATTAAAATTGGTGGAATAATTCAATGCTTTAATTAAATCTTTTAAATTGCAAAATTCATAACTTGCCCAATTAAATTCCAATTTCAACAAACAAAATATGTTTTCCACTCAAAATGAAACCACCTTTCTGTTTATCAACTTTGTTTTGCAAATTGGGCAATTAAAATAAATGTTATTTAATAATCCCTAAAAATGACAAACTAAATGGCATAATTAATAACTTTCAAAGGGTTGCTCCAAATTAAATACTCAAAACATGTTTTCCATCCAAAATCACATGCCACACTTGAATATCAACTTTGTTTTCTGGTTTGCAACACTTAAATCGAATAATTGTTTCACCTCTTATTTAATGCAATTTAAATTGCCAAAATTCATAACTAATTCATTTTAATTCCAAGTCAAACAAATAAAATATGTTTTCCAATCAGTTTCATATCTTTAACATGTTCATGCCATTCATATTCCTGTTTGCATCTTGCCTTGTGCATTTTAGCTTTTGATATGCCTGTTCATCTAGATGACAACATATGGAATGTGTGGGCTAATTAATCCCAACTGTTGCCCCCTTCCATTTAAATTGCCTAACTCATCTACTTTATTGTTTTCCATGCTAAACAACATTTAACTTGATGGTTAGATAAACAACTTGAACCAATTCCTATTTCTCCGGACTCCGGTTCCGATTAAATTGCTTAAGTTGTTTTCCCTGTTGCATCTTGCCATGTCATGCATATAAAATAGGATCATGCTGGATCTTTTGCCGTAGTAGTAATTGTTGCATCCGGTGTTTGTTCGAGGTTCGTTGCTTCTTCCCGGATAGGACGTTGAGATGATGTGAGCAACGACAAGTTCTGCTACCTTGCGGGATCTCAGGCAAGTATACTCACTTGCTGCCAAATGGCTGCCTTTCATCACTCGTTACCGATGCTTTCCGTTGTTCTTATTCTAGCCTGTTGATACGATGCTTGTGTCTCGATCCTATTATATGTTTACCCTGCAGCCATGATATAGCCTGTTCCTTCCACTTTCTATTAACTGTTGCTTGTTTACCTTGTTGGCCCTCGTGTCGTAGTTGCATGCTTAGGTTTGTTTGTGCTCGAGTCCTGTTGTCCTTTGTCGTATCACTTGTTAGTTGATAGCTGGGTTTCAATTCAATCAACAACATGTTAATGTTTTGGGTAATAATAATTTGATGATAAGGCACCGGCAGGAGGCCCGGGTTAGGGTTTTGGAGCCTGCTAGTGTCGAAACTAGGAAAAGAGTCTTGTCTACTGATCCATGATGAGCGTGCTCACCGCATCCGGGTGGTAGTATGGGACCCCCCTCGACTTAGACCTGATCTGCAGCTTGTCCGAAGAGCCACACTTAGTTCGGGTGTTCCATTTGCTCCTTTGCATAATGGGAGGGCCCCCCATGGTTACTGGTGATGGTTATGATGATGATGATGCATATAGGGCGAGGCCTGTAGTGCCGGGGTGTTGTGTCCTGCGGGAGTTTTGCACACCTGCACTGAGTATTCGGCTGCGTGGCTGGGACCTTATAGCTCCGTGTCTCCTAGGATGGGTTGTAGAGATGGTTTGGGTCGTGTCAAGCCAACCTGAGTTTTAGTTGGTGGCTTGAGTGTGTACGGGTACTAGAGCACACCCTGCAGGGATGAATCTTCTCGAGAAGCCGTGTTGTCCGCGGTTATGTGACGACTTGGTGAAAGTACTGGCTAACAAGTACTCAGACAACTTAGACCTAATTAATAACAACTTGACTAGTAATAGGCATATTGTCACAATAACCTGAACTTCACCCTAATCAACCGTGTGAGTTATCCTTGGGTTGCTTCCTTAGTAGGGGGTAACATTGGATGGGTTTGTTTGGTGAGTAGTTGTAGTTGGTTTCGATACGCTATCTTATCTTCTTTCTGTTAGCCGGAAGTTGTAGTGTGTTTCTGTAGTTGTTTAGTGCAGCCCGTTGCCGCTTATTTGCAATAATCCCTTCCTTTCCGTTGACCCTAAAGTATTTGTATCTTGTGATGACTGGCTACGCCGGTATCTTGTGAGTATGGTTTATCCACTTGCCAGTACTTAACCGTACTGACCCACGAATCCTTTTTCGTGGCTGCATATTCAACATTGCAGTCAACAGGTTTGAAGTCTGACGACGTTAGCTTGGGAATCCCTCCGGCTTGGCCTGGGCAGGGATTGGACGCTCTCGGTTATCTTCAGGACTCTTAGTCCAATTTGGATCTTGTCCGTAGACGGACGATATGTTGTTTCTTCCGCTGTTATTTGGATCTTTGTAATGTATCGGTTGTATCCCTGGCTCGTTTGAGTCATCTTGTATCTATCTGTTTCTGTTGTAATTGTGGAATATTTGTGAACTATTGTAATGTTATCATAAATGGCAACCCGGAATCGGTTATTATGCGGATTTGGCGGAAATGCTGAAATCTGCATAGTGCCCGATCTCGGGGCGTCACACCAGGTCGCCGATACTTATCAGATCTTGCTTAGTAAGTTTTTGCTGCCGATTGACTTCATGTCTTTGCTTTATTATATGATACTCGGGATTACTGATACATTCTTTCTTTTGTTCCAACTGTAGGTGCCAACCTTGCGACCCCAGAGGAGGATGCCATTGTCAAGGCTAGAACCCTAAAGACTGTGCTCCGGACTTTCTTTGCCGGCACAAAATTTATACTGGATGCCGTAAAGTGGCCTACGGAGGTATATCCGGGTGAAGAAAATCTCATTCAAGCCTGCTCCACTGTGTCTGGCTGGATTGAAATCTGGAAACGCTCGTCATGCCGGATTGGTATGACCCGGGCCTTTACCCTGGCCAAGGCTTTCTTTCCGAAGCTTGACCCGGCAAAGGTAATATCCGGGTTTCCAGAATTCAAGGCAGACGGTTCCAAATTTACACCCAAGGATTTCAAGGCCATACAGTCCGCAGTGCGTCCCTCGGCTACCACTTTGGCCGATAGTTTGGATCTAAACACGATTATGAGTGCATACGATGCTGAAGGCAAAATTGTTACGGAGGAAGCACCCCCGCCCTTTGATATCTTGGAGAAGTGGGTTGCTAATTCGGCCAGGAAGAGGGAGGCAACTGCGAAGAGAGAGGCCGAGTTAGGATCAGGGCCGTCTGCCTCTACACCAGCTGTCCCTCCGCCTGTCCGCCCTGGTGCGGGGAGTCCAGGTAATGCTGCCGGGAAAGCTAAGCAACAAGCCCAGGACCAAGACCCGGAAGACCGTACTCAGGAGGCCGAATAGGGAAATGCCATCATAATACCTTGATCACGTGATGCTTTGTATTCAAACTAGTATGCTTTTGATGGTGCGCCTGTGCACCCCTGATACTGATATCGTAATTTGTAACGTACTTTTAGTCCGTGATATACTTTGCGGCTTTCCTGGCCTTTTGATAATCGTGCTACTTGTCTATTCTTTGAACTTGTTCTCGATACCCGACTCTCTTTTTGGCTCCCTTCGTAAGACTCTGTTTTCCGAGTATCACGGGTTTTGATAAGTGGACTTTTCTTTAAGTCCCCAAGACTCGGATGGTAGGGTCTTTCGAACTTCGATAGCCAAGTAGTTTGTTTCTGTTTCGAAGTCCCTAGTCCCCATGGCCCAAAGTCCGAGTCATGGGGGTGTGGCCTTTCTCAGAGAACAAATTGTTTTTTACCGAGTCGACAACCTATAGCCATTCCGTGTAGATACTGAAGTTATGCTTGATAGTCATTGAGTTTCCGGCTATTAGCCTTGTACTCTGCATAAACTTGTGGTTTAGATGACCCTTTTGACTATCTTGTACTGTAAGCCGGCTTTCGCGTGGATACCATGTTGTTACATCTATACGAAAACAAGGTCAGACAAGTCCCATTGGGCTTCATGGCTGATTGTAATCGTAAGCGAACAAATCATGCCACTTTAGTGCGAGTCACATCGAGCTTAAGTAAGAAAAGTCAAGAAAATTTGGCTCCTTTGTCCAGTTATAAGATTGCAGCCATACTCGTTTGCGAATAATCGGCCCTTATAACTTATAGGCATCAAGGCCGGGTCTTTTGGGTTTGTGGCTGGGCTACTTGAGCAACCAGCCCCCGAGACCTATATATACTCAACGTTCTTAATGATACTGAAGTATTGATGTCACATGGATACTACTTACTTGTAATCAGGCTGTAACGAGATAGGACTTGATAACCATCTCTTTATTGATGCGAGAAAGTTTGGATCAGCAGGCCGCCTCATTAAAAACCTTCCAGTCCCCTTAGGTACCCTGGGTAGGAAAAGAGCGCGTCTGAAACCTGCTGCCCGTTACATTGTTTAGTTCTTCATGGGCACCGGTCCCGGGCTGGCGTGACCGATGCACATTCTCCACATGTTGGACTTTTTCATGACGAGTACCGGGTTTACTAGCCAACCCGGGTGAGGTGCTTCCATGACGTGGCTGGTTGTGAGCGGCCGTGCAGTTTCTTCTTTTATAGCGGATTGTTTGGGGGAGTCATCCTCGATAAAAGCCACCATTTTAGTATCTTGTGCTACCTTGGACTTTGCTCTTTCGCCTTCAGTACTCGGCCTTTTTGATGTGGTTCTGTCCTCCGGGTCTGCTTGAGACCGGTAGTGCTTGAGTTCTTCTTTTCTACAGGCTTGCTCGGCCATTGCTGCGTCTCCTTCATCGCATTCAGCTGCTATGTCTCTATTTCCATATATGGTAATGGTCTTCTTGGGACCCGGGATTTTTAGTTGTAGATACACGTAACACGTCCTAGCCATGAATTTGGCATAAGCCGGCCTTCCGAATAACGCGTGATAAGGACTGCGCAATTTGACTACTTCAAAGGTGAGCCACTCAACTCGATAGTTATCCTTTGACTCCCCAAAAGCTACCTCCAACGCGATTTTTCCCTCAGGGCACGCTGAATGACCCGGCACTATCCCATGAAAAATTGTTGAGCTTTTCTGTAGCTGAGACTCCTTGAGGCCCATGCGTAGGAAGGTTTCCCAATACAGTATATTGATGCTGCTTCCACCATCCATCAAAACCTTTTTCAGCTCATACCCATTGACCTGTGGTGCGACTACTAATGCCAAGACTCCCGGGTGTTCTACTCTTTCTGGGTGATCCCTTCTGCTCCATGTTACCTCCTGTTCTGACCATCTCAGGTATCTCGGAACAGCTGATGAAACTGAGTTGACCGCTTGCTTCAGTATCTTTTTGTCCTTGTTAGAACCTCCTGTGGTATGAACATGATATTGACCCAATTGTTTGGGGTTAGCCTGGAAACCTCCTGCCCCCCCTTGGTTATTACCTTGATTTCCAGCCGCCGGGTTACCGGCTGGGGGTGGGCCATTGCCCGGGTTTCCCCCTGGACCCGGTCCTCCTCCCCGTCCTGCACCTCGCATAGCTCTGTTCACTTCCTCATTTTTCCATCTTTGTAAGTCGGCGCACTGCTCCAAGGAGTGGTTAGCTGGCCTGCCGTTCCTGCTGTGCTTCGGGCATGCCATTCTGAATATGTCCCAATTGTTACTCGGCCTTGGTGGTCCTTGATAGTTTCCTCCATTGTGATTACCTCCGTTGAAATTTCCTTCTGCTCTGGGTCTCGAAGACCCGGCTTCTGTGTTGGCGACAAACTCGGAGCCTCCTTCAAACGGGCGCTTGTTCTGGCTATTTCCGTTATTACCCGGTGCTGATCCATTGCCGGTTCTTCCGCTATTACTTGTGTTCACTTTTACCTTCTTAACATCAACTTCCTCTTCTGTAGTATCTGTCGCAGCGTGTTTGTTGCACGCATCCATCAATTCTCCCATTGTAACTTCCGACGCATTTCGACTTGATTTCATGCGAGTTAACTTTTGCACTAAAGGTATATACTTGCATGTTTTTGCCATGGCTTGTAGTGCATCCTTGGGCTGAATATCTGTGGACGAGTGAAGTATCTCCATAACCCGGCGCACCCAACTGCGTGCCGACTCTCCCTTCTTCTGGACGCATCGCTCTAGATCATCAATAGTGAACAATTTTCTGCACGTCCCATGAAAGTGCTTGACAAACGCGGTCTTCAATTCCTCCCAGGACTTGATCGATCCTTCCGGCAAGTTGGTCAACCACAACTTTGCTGCTCCTTCTGACATCATCAAGTACATGAACTTGGCTTGGAGATTCTCAGATGCGTTGCGAATTGACATTGCCATCTCATAACTGCTTAGCCATGTTTCTGGATCCATAGTTGGCTCATAATTCACTACTTTCCCTGGCTCTTTGAATTTTTCCGGGTAAGGTTCAGCTCTGATATCGTCCGAGAGACACTTGGGTCCCGCAAGAACGGTCGAGGCCGGCCTTGCTCTAGAAACGTGTGATACAGCGGGGGGCGCGGCTGGGCGCGGCGCTGCGGGAAGTCCATGCGCTGCAGACCCGGCCGCGGCCCTCCGAGCCCTGGAACTGTCCACAACAACCTGTGCTGCTGATGCTGCCTGAATGCGGGGAGGAGGCGGCATTTGCTGCTGCTCTTCCCTCCGCCGTGCTGAACTTGTTTGAATATTCCCTTGTTGTTGACTGACGTATGGCGTCCCGTGCATCCCACTTCTATGATCCGGATAATTGGCTTGCTGCGCCACCGCAGTGTGCAACAGATCGATTGCTTGCCGGGTCTTCTCTGCATGGGGTGACTCTCCCACGGGGATTTGATTTAACGCGAGTGTCGCCGCATACACATTGTCCATGGGATTATTGTAGTGACCTGCTGGTGTGCGAAATCGTGATGGCGGCGGTGGTGGTAGATCGTTGCCGGTTGTGACTCTAGTCTGTGGTGGGGGTAACCCGGCCCGCTCATTTGCCGGATGTGCCCCCGCTGTTGCTGGTTGGGGTGCGGTCCCCTGGTTCACCACTGGTATTGGCTGATCCTGAGGTGTGATAAATAAAGCAGCCGGATTAATAACCCCGCCCGTTGCTGGTAACCTAGTCTGATGCCTTTGATGTACTCTAGATGTTTCCTCTCGGAGCCGAGTTTCCAGCGCATCCAGCTCACGTTGCCGCGTGGCCATCCCTTGCCTTTCTGCCTCTACCTGCCTTCTTTGCTGTTCCAACGCACGACGAGCCACATCCAGATCCCTGACACGTTCCGCTGCGTTTTCTGGAGTGATAACCGTAGCAAGAATCGTGGGGTCTAGGATCAGATTATTATCGAATAAGGCCGGGTGACGCGGGTTCGATGGACCCGCCCCTGGTGTCCGGTTTCCCAGGAATCCGAACGTATTTGCGTGCAACTCCTCGTCTGCTGCGTGGCTGGTCACTGACGCCGATTCTCCATCAACCCGGGCCAGAACCGGGTCTCCGTTAGCCGCGCCCTGCTGCTGGGCCAATGCCTGAGCCGCCCCGACTGCTGCCGCGGTTGCGTTCTCTTGGTTGAGATTGGCCGCGGGAGCCGTGTAGACCGCAACTCGGCGTACGATACTCGGTGTAAATTCATGCTGTTCTTCCTCGCCGTTATTCTCCTCATACCGGTTCTCCAGCAGATCCAGGATAGACTCGGTATCATCCTCTCTTTCGACCCGGTCGCGCGGGGTCCATGCCGGCTCCTCCGGCTGTTCCCACTTCGCGATGGGTTCTTCTGCCGGATATGTCGTTCCAATCGATTCTTCATCATCTGATCGGATAGAAGTGGCTTCCCCTGGCACAGAATCAGATCCAAAATTGTCAGGGATCGAACCGGAAGTACATACCATACCAATGAAGACGCTGATCCGGCCGATTGTCACGACGGATCCGGATTCGAGGTGATCCGATTCTGGCCCCCAGCCGGAATCATCCACCGTCTTTTCTCCTTTATGGTCGATGTAGATCTCGCCGACGACAAGATTCTCCATGTTCTTCCGAGCTTCTCCCGTGATGTAAACACCTTTGGACGCAGGCCCCACGGTGGGCGCCAACTGTCGTGGGATAATCACGGCAGACGTTACCGGGGGTAACTGATCTTGGGGCAAGACGACACAGGCGTTTGGGAGAGGGTTTAGCTCAGAGGAAAACATGATGCAACTCGATCTGGTAGCCGGCAATCAAAGTCGCCGAGTCTCCGATCTTGATATAATAACTCAACTCTGGGATTACACTAGATGCTCGATATTAGGCGATATTGCTAGGGTTCTTAGATCTCTATTAACTACTCCTAGGGGTCGGTTTATAAAGCACCTGTACCCCCTGGCTTTCCCTCCAAAGCGCGCCCTGGATCCTACCCGGACACGGCGCACAAACCCTAACTTCCCTTTACCGTAACCCACAATCCGGGTTACTGGGCCCACAAACTTGGGCCTTCCGAAAGTTTCTTTATCCTTAGCCGGATTCTGCGCAGCGTCCTTTGGGCCGGGTTACTCCTTGGAGTTTGGCCTACCGGGTTATTATCCCTCCATCAAGAACGCTGGCGCAACTTATCAACGGTGTATTCAGAAGTGCTTCGAGGACCAAATTGGACGCAACGTCCATGCTTATGTGGATGATGTGGTTATCAAGACCAGGAAGGCAGAAACATTTATTGACGATCTGAATGAAACGTTCAAAAACTTAAGGAGGTATCAGATGAAGCTTAACCCGACAAAGTGCGTATTCGGAGTCCCAGCCGGGAAATTACTTGGCTTTATCGTTTCCGAGAGAGGAATTGAGGCAAACCCGGACAAAATCAAAGCGATCCAAGGTCTGAAAAAACCGGAAAATTTGAAGCATGTTCAAAAGCTCACGGGCTGCGTAGCAGCCTTGAGCCGATTTATATCAAGACTCGGAGAAAAGGCGATACCCTTGTAACGGCTCTTGAGGAAATCCGACAAGTTTGTATGGGATCAAGAGGCGGACGAGGCGTTCGAGGCACTAAAGAAGCAGCTATCTGAAGCACCAGTGCTAGCGGCCCCGGGTCCTAAAGAGCCTATGTTGCTATATGTGGCAGCTGGCCCCCGAGCCGTCAGCGCAGTAGTGGTGGTGGAGCGTAAAGAAGATGGGAAGGGTTATCCAGTCCAGAGACCGGTTTATTATGTCAGTGAAGTATTATCAGAGGCAAAGCAGCGCTATCCGCATTGGCAAAAACTGGTTTTTGGGGTCTTTATGGCCAGCCGGAAACTGAAGCCATATTTCCAGGAACACCCCATAACCGTGGTTAGCTCAATACCAATGTCGGATATCATTAGAAACTCGGATGCAACCGGAAGAATAGCCAAATGGGCGATAGAAATGGGGGATTATCACATCAGCTACGAGCCCAGGTCAGCAATCAAATCTCAAGCTTTGGTTGATTTCGTTAATGATTGGACACACACAGGCATGACTACCACGGTTCCAAACTCCGAGTCATGGACCATGCACTTCGATGGATCAAAGCAGTATGAGGGGTCATGAGCTGGGGTGGTGCTAACATCACCCAAAGGAGACAAATTGAGTTATGTACTACAAATTCACTTTGACTGTTCCAATAACGTGGCCGAGTATGAGGCCCTATTGCATGGCTTAAAGGTAGCCAAGGAGATGAACATCAAGAGGATACGATGCTTCGGAGATTCAGACCTTGTGGTACAGCAGGTGTCAGGAACTTGGGATAGAAAGGACGCGACTATGGCAGCATACCGCAGGGAAGTTGATAGGGTTGCAGGATGTTTTTCCGGGTATGAGGTGGAGCATATAGATAGAAGAAAGAATGAGGCAGCCGACGCCCTCGCTAGACTCGGCTCGCGCAGAGAACCGGTCCCACCCAACGTTTTCCTGGACGAATTATGGCGACCATCAGTTAAAACCGAGTCAGAGGAGGAATTGGCAAGTCAAGACCCGGAGTTAGGACTCGTGGCCACTGTACGCGCTATTCCAGAGTGGACAGAACCATTTTTGGCCTACCTATCACGAGGCGAGTTACCACAGCAAGATGTGTTAGCAAGGCAAATTTTGCGGCGAGCAAAGGGATATTCTATCATCAACGAGGAGTTATACAAGAGAAGCACCGCGGGGGTCTTTTTGCGTTGCGTGGCACCAGAAGAAGGCCGGCAGATCCTCAAGGAAATCCATGAAGGCGATTGCGGGCATCATGCATCCACAAGATCCCTTGTGGCCAAGGCTTATCGACACGGATTTTTCTGGCTCACGGCTCTAGCAGATGCGGAACGACTAGTAGCAAGGTGTGACGGATGTCAAAGGTACGCTCGCCAAACCCATGTGCCGGCTGTGGAATTACGGACCATCCCGTTAACTTGGCCGTTCGCTGTCTGGGGGATGGACATGGTTGGCCCCTTTCACATGTCACCTTGCAAGAAGACACATCTTTTAGTGGCTATTGATAAATTTACCAAGTGGGTTGAGGTTATGCCAGTTACTAATTGTGAAGCAGCTACAACAGTCAAGTTCCTGAAAAGAATTATCTACCGGTTTGGGTATCCCCACAGCATAATTACCGACAATGGAACCAACATGTCCCTTGGTGAGATGGAAAAGTTCTGTGGCAACAATGGAATCCGGCTTGATGTAGCATCAGTGGCTCATCCACAGGCCAACGGACAAGTGGAGAGGGCAAACCAAGAATTTCTCCGCGGGTTGAAACCACGATTGCGAGTCCCCTGTATCAGGGCTGCTGGCGCATGGGTCGAAGAACTTCCTTCCGTGGTTTGGGGTATCAACACTACGCCTAACAGATCCACTCAAATGACACCCTTCTTCATGGTCTATGGTGCGGAAGCAGTGTTACCGAGTGACATTATCCATGATTCACCGCGAGTATCAGCTTACGTTGAAGTGGAGAATGAAAAGACCCGGCAGGACGCCGTAGATATGTTAGAAGAACAAAGGGAACAAGCCCTGGAGAGATCAGCCATTTATCAGCAAGGTTTACGGAGGTATCATAGCTGGCGCGTGAAAACCCGGGTCTTCCAGGAAGGAGACCTGGTTCTGCGCCTGGTACAGTCAAACGAAGGAAAACACAAATTATCACCGCCATGGGAAGGACCGTTTATCATAAGCCGGAATCTGCATAATGGATCGTATTACTTGGTAGATGCAAGGGAGGAGTCGGCTACAGTTAATGACACCGCTCACACCACTTCATCTATGCAAGAAAGAGACAGGCCATGGAACGTGGCTCAGCTACGTCCATATTATACTTAGTAAAGACTATATTGGCAAGAGGAATTGCACGATGTAACAGGCAGCAGGTTTCAGACGTACTCTTTTCCTATCCATGGTACCCTTGGGGACTGGATGGGTTTTTAATGAGGCGGCTTGCTGACCTAACTTTTTCATATCAAGTAAAGAGATGGTTATTCTTATGTTCTCCAGTCCCAGTACGTTGCATATATTCAGGTCTTGGGGGCTGATTGCTTGAATAGCACAGTTGCAAACTCAAAGACCCGGCCTTGATGCCTATGAGTTATGAGGGCCGATTACTCGCAAACGAGTACGGCTGCAATCTCATAACCGGACAAAGGAGCCAAATTTTCTTGACTTTTCTTACTTAAGCTCGATGTGACTCGCACTAAAATGGCATGATTTTCTCGCTTACGATTACAATCAGCCATGAAGCCCAATGGGACTTGGTTGACCCTGTCTTCGTACAGATGTAACAACATGATATCCATGCGAAAGCCGGCTTATAGTACAAGATAGTCAAAAGGGTCATCTAAACCACAAGTTATGCAGAGTACAGGGCTAATAGCCGGAAACTCAACGATTATTAAGCATAACTTCAGAACCTATGTGAAACGGCTCTGGACTTTTTGGATTTAGCAGCAAACAATGTGTTCTCCTTGAAAAATCACGTATCCCCAACCCAGAAATCCGGGTCTTGGGGACTCGGGATCTTGAGAAAGAGAAAAATTGCTTAGTTGTTCAAGCTCAAAAAGTCCAAACATCCGAGTCTTGGGGGCTTGGGGACTTCGAAGCAAGTCCGCTTGTCAACACCCATGAAACCCGGAAACCGAGCCTCACAAAAGGAACAATAAAGAAAGTCGGATATCTAGTGCAAATGAGTTCAAAAGTGAATAAATTTAAAAGCCCCGAAGAGGAATAGAGTGTATCAAGACCTTAGCGTGCATTACAAAATCCCGGTAAATGATATCAAAGGTGCACAGGCGCACCATCCAAAAAATAATTGTTTAAACGGCACATCGGCCGACTGACGCATGAGAAGTGGCACGAAGGAACAGGTATCACTCGGCATCCTAAGCCCCGGCATCCATCTTCGCCTTACCCTTGCCGTCACTTGGGGTAGCAGCAGCACCCGGATCAGCAGTGCCGGCTCGCGCAGGAGGAGGAACGACTGGTGTGGAGGTAGCGGGCGCAGAGTCGGCTTCAGCCTTCTTTTTAGCAGCCTCCTCCCTCAACTTAGCAGCTTCCTCCTTCCATCGGGCAAGCATGTCATACGGCTCGGGAAGATCCGACTTAATAGCTTCACCAGCAGCATCATAAGCAGGAACGAGGGAATCGACATCTAAGCCGTCAGCAATCACGCTGGCCGGGTGACGGACCTCCTTCTGGACGGCCTGGAAATCCTTCACGGAGACCTTGGACCCATCAAGCTTGTATTCCGGGAAACCGCCCATAAGCTTGGCTAGCTCGAGCTTAGGGAAGTAAGCCTTGGCAAGCGCAAGACCCCGGGTTACTCCAACCCGGCAGGACGAGCGTTTCCAGTGCCAAATCCACTCGGGGATAGTAGAGCAAGCGTCTAGCATTCTCTTCAGGTCGCCATGCCCTTTACCCGGCCACCGTATTTCTTGAAGGATCCATTTGGTTCCGGCGCATAGCTGCCGGATTACGCTCTTGATAGTTTTCAGCTTGGCAATGTCACCCTCGTCCGGCATCACTTCATCCGGACCTGCAGAAATGGAAACATGAGTCAGGAAATTCCGGCTATTTATCAAAAGAGTAACCCGGATGAAGAAGCGTACCAAGCAAAGCACGGTACGTATCAGCAATTTGAACAGAAAGGCTCGTCAGATCATCTTCTGCTGAGTGAGCCCTCCTCCTATACTTCTTCATTATCGTCCTGCTCCTCCTTGCCTCAGCCTCGGCCGCCTCACGTAGAGCCACCTCCTTTTCAATGAGCTTGGCGGCCTCGGTCAGCTTCTCCTCAGATTGAGTCACGAAGGACTGCATGGACACAAGGAAGGATTAGCCGGGTAAAGGGGTAAGTTATCAGTCGCTTATATCGTAAAGTTCCAAGCAAATTGTGAATTAATTCACTCGGAACTTGGGGACTGGATAAGGACACAGGCAATATTAGTCGGGTTTACCTCGTGTTTGGCTATTAAAGCCTCCAAGATGTTCTCTTCATTAGCCCTCAAAGCGCGCAGGGTTTCGAGCATCTGGGCAAATGTCAGGTCCTCGGGTCGGGCACCGGAAGAGCCGGCAGCCTGGTCACCTGATGGGGGAGCTCTCCCCGCCCTGGGAGTTGAGACCCGGGTAGTCTGAGTATCCGGGTTGGGAGAACCCATCCTTGTGTCCGGAACCTCGATCTCCTCGTCTACTGGTTCAGATGACTCAGGAGACTCGGCGGCTTGTTCCTGGTTGTTCTCAGTATCACCGCCGGTCGCGGCGTCTACGTTCTCAGTCGGCTCCTCTGTCTGACGGTTATCCACCTCCCGGTTATCCATCTCCACATTCTCCGGGTCACTAACGGTGGATTGAGCACTAAAGAAAAATGGGAAGAGGCAGTTAGCAATGGTGATTGAAAATTTTCAGGCATCAAAGGATGTCATATAGCAAAAGCTTACCCAGTATTTACGGCGTAATCCGGCGGGAGTTCACCGCTGGAAGCAGACGAAGTTGTCAAAGGAACCGTTAGCGGAACCCGGAATTGCCTGGCGCGTGGATGGTTAGGAGAGGGGTGGCGCTGAGGAGAATTGGAAGGACGAGGCGGAGGAGCACTGGCACGATGGACGGGGGAGGTGGAGATGCCCGGGTTAAGAGGATCCTCACCCGGGGAACTCCGAGTCACTCTGCGCTTGGCTGGAAGAGAATCCTTCAAGTACGACGAGTTCGATAATTGATGATTAAGTTGTCGCATGGTATCAAAGGAGTAAGGCTCAGAGGACATAGAAGAGAAAGGAACCTTGAACACTACCCCTCTGGCCTTCCTCTTGGCCCCAACTGGAGTTTCTTGATCAGATTAGGTAGCTTCCGGGTCGTCTTCGTTCTTCTCGTCTTCATCCTCCGGTCCTGCGAACCGAGTATGTATCCATGGAAAAGTTAAATAGGAGGATAACGATGCAAGTAAAGGTAACACAAGATCCGGGTGAATACCTTCATCACCGTCAACCGGCTCGTCTTCGTCTTCCGGGTCTCCGGAAGGGGGGGAGGTCTCAACTGTCCAGAAAGGGTCACCAGCCTGGGACGGAAAGGTGAAAATAAGAGTTAGGAGTAGTATCGAGTCAAGATGAAGAAATAAGCTTATGAACATCGGGTCTTACCGCTGGGGCCGGGTTCTCCCGAGTAAACGGAGGTAACCTGGCGATGTTTTTTATCACTTCCAGCTTCTCCGTCAGGAAACCCTTGATGGTTTTGTTGGTATCCCCGGCTGCAAAGCTCTTGGTGGAATATCGGAGTGCGTCTGTGGTGTGCCCCGAGTATTCGCACATAAATTTGGTGTGGATAGAATTAGGTTGGATACGGAAGTCAACCCAAGTTTTCACTAAGTTGAGCCCAAGAAGGCATTGGGCTGAGAGAACGGCTAACTTAGCTAGCAAAGGTATGATTGCCTCCCTGTCTGAGTCAGAGGCGAAGGCATTGAAATTCTCGGAGGTATTGAGGAGGCCCTCCGAGTAACCCGGCAGTCTCTTCTCGCCGGGTGGAGAGGTGTCATGGCAGTAGAAGAAGGATAGTTGCCAGTGTTTAACATGGGAGTTCAGATTAAGGGTTGGCATTGGGGAATTTTTGCGGCGTTGGATGGATACCCCGCCGCAGGTGAGAAGTGCTCCATCACCGCTTTCGCGGCATGGCTTGCACTGGAAGAGTTCAATAAAGAGAGTCAAACTTGGCGGAGTGCACAAGTATGACTCGGATAGGACAATGAAGTGAGTAATATTCAACATAGAGTTAGGCCCTATGTCAAATATCCTGAGGCCATAATGGCTCAGGACCTCACGGAAGAAAGGGTGACCCGGAGGACGGAATCCCTGGGTCACGTGCTCCACGAAACAGATTACCTCGCCGTCGGTGGGTGTGGGCCGGGCCTCGTCACCCGGCGCTCTCCAGCGAATGTCCTTCTGAGGGGGGAGGACCCCAAACTCGGCCAGCTCTTCCAGCTTGGCCTTTGTGACTGTGGATCGCCCCCAATTGGCAGATATGGATTGGGTTGCCTTCGCCTGGGCCGGCTGTTTCCCTTGCCTTTTGGGAGCCATGGGATCAACCTGCAAACACAAGGAGGAAAGATACAGGAAATAAGACTCGGGAATATTAGGTTATCCGAGCATGCACTTGGAGTATCAAGAATGTGTGAAAACTAAGGATTATCCGGGTATCACATCACGGAGTGGAGGTTGCGAGTTATCCGGGTATTAAGTACGACTCTAGAAATTATTGTTCACTTACGTATTGAAAAGTGTCTGAGGAAGACGGATGGTTGCCCATGTGTCTACTGCAAGCAAAAGAACCGGAAAAGGGGGATTTTCCGAGTGTCAATGATATGTTCGGAAAGTTGGGGTGAAATGGATCTAGGTTGGAAAAACTTGCGAACGATTCTATGAAGAAATTGGTGATTAATAATGGTAGGAGGATGGTGTGTGATCATCAAATAGGTTATTAAAGGAGCTGGCAAGCCTCTAAGCCATCTAATCTGGTGGGGCGGGAGAAACGGCCCGCGGGTTGACCAAGATCCAATCCAGGATGAATCATAAAATTGCGGGGCTAAATTAGCAAGTGCAAGGAACTTACAGGGAGGTACTGGAATCCTAGTACGTTGGCTGCGGGCGGCGTGGTCTGAGTGCCCCTTTGCGGTTCTTGGAAGAGCAGGACGAGGGCGCGGGGATGAAGCTTGGTGGCGGCGCGGATGGCTTGAGAACGAACACGGCTGATGGTGGCTTTGTTCCGGTGGCGAGCCCTAGATTCTTGCGGTGGCGTCGCGAGAGCGCAAGGTGTGAGGAAGGAAGGGATAAGTTGGAGTGAGGCGTTGGATTCCAGGTTACCCTTTGAGCACTATTTATAAGGTGAGGGTGAACCTATTCTAACGGCCAGAAGCCAGAAATTATGGGGTAATGGTTATCCGTGCGGGTTTTGCGAGATATGCTTCAGGTATTGAGCGAGGTATCCGGGCAAAAAAGAGAAAGAGATCCATTCCGTGAAACCAGGGTCAATTATCGAGTAAAAGTATAGAATCTTGATGTTTTTATCAGGGTTTTGACTCGGAAATCTGAGCAGTGTGTTTGGAGGAAAGCCGGGTTACTATATGGCCGCCATGGAGTTAGGCCCGGCCTCCATACACTTGTGTGTTTGATATCTTTGCAGGGAATAGCAAGCGCTTCCAGGAAGGATCCGTGAAGCCCAAGCTATTCTGGGGACTACTGATGGAAGGATACTAACCCGGTAGGCCAACTCCAAGGCATAACCCGGCCCAAAGGACGCCGCGCAAGATCCGGCTAAGGGTAAAGAAACTTCTGGAAGGCCCAAGTTTGTAGGCCTCGTAACTCGGATTGTGGGTTACGGTAAAAGGAAAGTTAGAGTTCGTATGCGGTGTCCGGGTAGGATTCAGGGTGCGCCTTGGAGAGTAAGCCAGGGGGGTACGGGTGCTTTATAAACCGACCCCCAGGTCTAGTTGAGGGAGATCTGAGAACCCTAGTAGTACCGCTTGATATCGAGCATCCAGTGTATACGAGAGATCGAGTTAATATATTGAGATCGGAGACTCGGCGACTTGATTGCCGGCTACCAGATCGAGTCCCATCATGTTTTCCTCTGAGCTAAACCCTCTCCCAAACGCCTGTGTCGTCTTGCCCCAAGATCAGTTACCCCCGGTAACATCTGCCGTGATAATCCCACGACACCTAGTCCCCTCTCGACCTGTCGGTGTTGCTCCGCGCGGGGGTCGTTTTCGGGCGGCTGGTTTGCCTGCAAGTATGTAGCAGCGGCCAGGACCGCGGCAGCGGGAGTCGTTGGGTGCACGTTGCCCTCGTCGTCAACGTGCATGAGGGAGGTCTCGAGGGTCTTGCTGACCTCGCTGAGGGACCCTTGGTCCATGCGAGAGGTTTTCGAGACGTACTTCCCCTTCTTTGGGGGCTGGTTCCCTGTCGAGCGGGTCTTGGAAAGCTCCACGCGTCGCGCACTTGAGGCTTCCGTTGCTTGCTTCCGCGGTTCTAGTTCTTTGCGGGCTTCTGATAGCTGTCGGCTTTTCAGCAACAGGTGGTAATGGTAAACGGCCAGGTCTTCTTGAGAGGACCCGGTTTCTATCGGGTGGCCCGGCTGTACCGCTGCCTTTGCTTTGAACCAAGCAGGTCGCGAAACATTGATCTGTTGTCGTGCTGCTAGGCTTTTCTCTGTTTCGACGGGTTCTTCAGCTGAATCTGCCATGTAGACTTGAGCCAGATATGGCTCGTGAGTCTTGGTCGTAGGCCAACGGTCCTCGCCGAATTTGGAGGGTTCTTTAGTCGCGATTGTATGGAAGTTGCGTGTATTGCAGCGAATGGAGCCACCGCTGAGCGCTAGGTCGCGACTGGTGTTGCCAGATGGTGATTCGGGGGTCGCCGGGCTCGAGACGGACCAAGAGTCTTATTCGTCGAGCTCGATCTGGTCGAGGAAGTGTAAGATTCCCTCCTTGCTGGCGCGGAAGTGAAGATCGCTGAACGTCATGTTTACGCCTTCCTGGAGTCTGCTGAATGCATGGCGAGATTCCGGCGAGTGGGGCGTGTAGATGAACGACCCGAAGATGATAGGCTCCGAAGGATCCGAGGTTTCCGGGCTCCAGTTGAAGCTCGTTGAAGATGATGCCAATGATGCCGTGGATCCAGCGCCTATCGTTCCCACAGACGGCGCCAATTGTCGATTAGTCATGTCGACAAATCTCTCGGATGGTCCGGTAGGGTTTAGGCGCTGGTGACAATGTCGGCTAATAGGGGGAACGATTTACCCAGGTTCGGGGCCCTCGTAGAGGTAAAACCCTTACTCCTTCTTGTCTATCCTTGTATTATGAGGATCGTTACAATGGTGGGTGCCTTGGCCGAGAGATTGGATCTCGAGTTATGGCTATGGTGGTGGAAAACTGAGATTGGATGTCCCCCTCGGGTTGCTCTCCCAGCTTTTAAATAGATTGCGGGGTCTCAAGCCGTACCCGAGGGGGTTACAAACCCTAGCTCTAGTCGGTAGAAGCTTTCCATCTTGTCCCGCAAGTCTTGCGGGTGGGCCGCTGATGGGCCTTCTAGAGCCACGGGGTAGTACTTTGTGCTGGGCTTCAGTGCTGGGCCGTGGACCAGGTAGACTCACCCGACAGGTCCTGGAGTCATCCCCTCGTCAAGAGGTATTGAATACATTTTTAAGAGAGGTGTATTCTTATGTCAACGAATGGTAAACAGAAAATACAGTGCGTCACAAGCCAACTAGACTTCACAAGAGCGGCTCCCATAGAAGGACGCATCTAGGTGGAAGGTCATCCCTCTTTCTCTTTTGTTTACACAATTATGCTTTGACTGATAAATCAGGGGCAAAAATTGTGAAGAGAATTTGTGTTATTAATTTGACACTGGGCACCCCGCTGCCATCTCTTCTATCATTGCATAAGCGGATGATGCTACTAGTCCAGGGTGTGAAAGTCCAATCAACAAGTGAGATAAACATTCTCTATTGACGTCCTCATGAGCTAAAGTAGGAGCACAAAACAGGAGTAATTTTGAAAGTTTTAAAGGTAACACTACTAAAACTATCAACTCTGAACAAGATATGCAATGAAAACAAGAGCTAAACAGGAATTTTTGTATCAACTAGAAGAAAAACTAAGAATACTAGCATAGCAAGTATTCAAACGAAAAAGTGGAGCGTGTCTGTCTCCCAAACAAAGAATTCTAGGGTCAAACCATATTATTGAAGCAAGTAAAACAAAAGAAAACAAAGGAAAACAAAAGAAAACAAAAGAAAAACAAACAGACACTCCAAGTAAACTTCATATGATGTGACCAAATAAAAATATAGTTTCACTAGAAGTGACCTGCTATATTGTTGATGAAGAAGGGGATGCCTTGGGCATCCCCAAGCTTAGATGCTTGAGTCTTCTAAAACTATGTTTGGATGAACCACGGGGGCATCCCCAAGCTTTGACCTTGCACTCTTCTTGATCACATATATCGCCTCTTCTCTTGACCCTTGAAAACTTCCTTCACACCACACTCAAACAGTAATTCAGATTAGAGGGTTAGTGCAACAATTAGAAATCCATTGGTTCTGTATGGCACAAGTGATATTGATACTTTTCAACATTATAAACAGCTAGTGATGTTTCGTGAAGCAAAGAAATCCACTTGACATCGCAAAAGAGCAAATGCAAGAAAAATGGCAGAATCCGTCAAAACCAGAAAAGTATGTAAAGACGAATTTTTTCGAGGCACTTACGTTGCTCAGATCGAAAAACTTAAAGAACAAAAAAGTTGCGTAATTAGCCGAGGAATAAGCACAAGAAATTTCAGGACATTCTAGTTTTTTTGTGATTTATACAATTTTTTATGGTGGACAGCAGAAATCTGTTTACTGCGCAGAAATCCGAAAACCAACTCCAACTCTCGTCAGAAACCTTACTTGGCACTACTAAAACACAAAGGAATTTCTACAGAAGAATAAAAAACCTTGACTCAAATAAAACAGAGAAAAACAAGCCAAAAATAAAACCATGGGTTATCTCCCAAGAAGTCTTTTTCTTTAACGCCTTTTAGCTAGACTCAGAAAAGTGGAATCAAGTATTTTCAAGTAAAGAAGCATCCAAATTGTAAATCGTTCAAATAATGGAATCAAAAGGAAACTTAATTCTCTTTCTAGTCAAGTGTTCCATACCTTTCTTGAGTGGGAACTGAAATTTAATATTCCTCTCTTTCATATCAATAACAGAACCAACAGTTCTAAGAAAAGGTCTTCCCAAAACAATTGGACAAGAAGCATTGCATTAAATATTCAAGACAACAAAATCAACAGGGACAAGATTATTATTAACCATGATAAGAACATCATCAACTCTCCCCAAAGGTTTCTTTCTAACATTATCAATAAGACGAATATCCAAATAACAAGGTTCCAATGGTGGTAAATCAAGAATATCATCAAGTTTCTTGGGCATAACAGAGATACTATCACCAAGATCATATAGAGCATTGGAATCAAAATAATTCACTTTAATTTTAATAATAGGTTCCCAACCATCATCTATCTTCCTAGGGATAGAGGCTTCACATCTTAATTCATCCTCCCTAATTAGCATGAGAGCATTTGTAATATGTTTTGTGAAAGCCATATTCATAGCACTAGCATTAGGACAACTAGCAAGATTTTGTAAGAACTTAATAAATTCAGTTATGTTGCAATCATCAAAGTCAAGATCATTTTTATCAAAGATAATGGGACCATTTTCTCCCATGTTTCTAAAAATTTTAGCACTTTATCAGGAACATTTTTAGCAGTTTCAGGCAGTTTTGCATTATTAATAGAAGAAGTGGGAGTGTTTCCAACACCAATTACTTTACCATTGACAGTAGAAGGTTTTCTAGCAGGAGAAGCTTAAGTTTTACTAATGGTGGTAATGGTGCAAACATTAGCTATATTATTCATCTTCTCTTTCCCATCTAGCATGCAATTCAGCTAACATCCTAACATTATCATCAATTCGAATTTGTATAGAATTTAAAGTCTTACTTTATTCAGCATCATGAGGCATAAACTTTAGTTTCATAAAATCAACATCAAGAGCAAGGCTATCAACTTTAGAAGCAAGAATATCAAGTTTGCCAAAATTTTCCTCAACAGATTTATTGAAGCAGTTTGTGTACTAATAAAATTCTTAAGCATGTTCTCAAGACGAGAGGGTGCACTTTTATTGTTGTGGTAGGAATTACCATAAGCATTGCTATTATTGGGAGGGTATGTCCTATAATTGTTGCTACCAAAATTATTCCTATAAGCATTGTTGTTGAAATTATTATTTTTAATAAATTTCACATCAACATGCTCTTCTTGAGAAACCAAAGAGGATAAAGGAACATTATTTGGATCAACAGGAGCATGGACATTCACAAGCATAGACATAATAACATCAAGTCTTTCATTCAAAGAGGAGGTTTCTTTAACAGAATTTACCTTCTTACCAGTTGTAGCTCTCTCAGTGTGCCACTCAGAATAATTTACCATCATATCATCAAGAAGCTTTGTTGCTGCCCCCAAGGTCATGGACATAAAGGTTCCTACAGCAGCTGAATCCAGAAGGTTCCTTGAAGAAAAATTCAGACCTGCGTAAAAGGCTTGGATGATCATCCAAGTAGTCAGTCCATGAGTGGGACAATTCTTTACTAAATATTTCATTCTTTCCCAAGCTTTAGAAACATGCTCATTATCAAGTTTCATAAAATTCATAATGCTACTTCTTAAATATATAATCTTCGAAGGAGGATAATATTTTCCAATGAAAGCATCTTTACACTTAGTCCAAGAATCAATACTATTTCTAGGCAAAGATAGCAACCATTCTTTAGCTCTTCCTCTCAAAGAGAAAGGAAACAATTTCAGTTTAATAATATCTCAATCTACATCTTTATACTTTTGCATCTCACATAGTTCAACAAAATTATTAAGATGGGCAGCAGCATCATTAGTACTAACACCAGAAAATTGCTCTCTCTCATAACAAGGTTTAACAGGGCAGGCTTTATGTCATAAAAATCAGCAGTAGGAGCCGGTTGTAACGTCCCAGAGTTTGGGAAGTTATAAGGATCTAAATATAATATGTGCATTTGCAAAGCATGCATCTAAAAGTACGGGAAATTTTGGCGCGAAAGTTTAAACAAACCAAAGTGACCAATGTTTCACTTGACTTGATGAAATAGGACTAGATCATCTGGTCAAGAGGACAATTGGAGTGATCTTTCTAAGAAGTATCTTAAGAAAACAAATCATCTGGTTACACAAACCATAATTGGTTGTGACCAACACTAACTCCCAACAAGTCTAACCTCAAGTCTGTAAGTGATTTGAGAGAAATCAACTAGGTATCTCGAACTCGAAGAGGGGTGAGTATCCAAAGCACAGAATTGATGATCTCACTTCTGCAAGTTAGTAATGTACAACTGGATGATCTCATCAGACCTGAAGGATGAATCTGATCGAGGTTTCGTCGATATTTTAGTAAAGAGAGAGAGATCGAGATTAGAAGAAGGTGGAATTTTGACATGACCTCTGGGTATTATTGGAATTTGAAACATTAGTGTTTGAATTATTTGAATGATTTGAATTATTTGAATTTAGGACAATTTGAATTTGAGTTTGAATTTTAATTAAATATTAAATCAAATTAAATGGATGAGTTTATATCCTAAGTTTAAATCAATTAACCTCAATTACTATATCAAATAGGAAATACTCCTAAAATATCAACAAGAATAATAAAAGAAAAACACTTATACTTTATTGATAATAATATAAAAAAATACAAAGTTTGTTACAAAGGATTAAAAGTTAGGATAAAATTACAACGGCTTTGCAATTAAGCTAATACCAGAAACTAAACCTAGAACTAAGCCTAACTAATCCATTGCCACCAATTTCTTCAGACCTGCAAAACAAAAACGATAAACAGAAACACAAAGTGTTAGGGGTTGGGATTAGTACTCTCAGCTTGGCAGTGAGATGCACTGCTAATCGCATCATCGAGTCTAGGCTTAGACAAGTTAAGCATCTGTTCAGATCAGAAAAATATCTCAGTGTAACTTCATGGGAAAGTATCAGGTAATACAAGTGGCAAGCCAAAAATAAGTATAGCATCAGGATAAGACCAAGTGCAAACCGAGCACCATTCCCAGAAAATATCTCCTCATCCAGCACACAAGCACACAGCACACTCACCAGCACATCTTGGTGCTGTCAAGACCTCTGATGTGGTATAAATACCACATCAGCCGCAAGAGAGGGGAGACCAAGATCATTTTCCCCTATTCACTGCTCGAGCTACACAGCTCCAGCAACACAGATAGAACCACAAACCAAACCACCCAAATCCCTATTGGGAATTGATCAACAGGTAATACATCCAGCGAGATCACAACAAGTCCAAGCTTGGAGCTGGAGGAGCAGGCCTAGATCACAACAGCAACAAGATCACAAGCTGAGCAAGGGATATAGCTCAAGGAGAAGTAGAACAGGGAGCCAAGGACCATCAGGAAATCACAGCCACAACAGTAACACCCAAAAGGTGATATCTACACACATCCTAACAAGGGATCTTGCTAGGTTATGCACAGATAGGGGGCTGGGATTTGTTTCCCTCAGTCTAGCATAGAATTGCTATGCTAATATCATCACAGGGATTTAAACACAAGTATAATACATGTTCTTATCTTAAGATAAGTGCCTCAGAACAACATCATAGGCCTAAGGGCAATTCCATAAGTTTTAATCTGTTCTTATCTAATATAATAACCAAACAATTCATAGTATAGTTGCTGGGCACCAAGAACCATCCAGGTTGGTACCTCAAACACAACTCACCAAGTTAAATGTTCCTTAGAAACATGAGAGGGACATGGTGGCACATCCTCTGAACCCTAAGGTTCAGAGTAGCACCCACCAGTTGGCATATAGAGATGCCCAAGAATTAACCAACAGCACAGAGTAGCATTTAGCTCAAGCACAGTATCTGTTCTTAAATAAAGTTAGGGCCTCAGACTATTGCATCACAGGCCAGGGACATACTTAAAGATATGGATATCTGTTTTGATCAGATAATAAATCCAGGAGCAACAAGATCAAGTATACAACTGTTCTTATCTGGGTGAAAGGCTACCAGTACCACAATTCACAAGCAAATGGACCAATAAAATTAGCTAGCCCACAAGGACATCCAACAGGTTGTTGTTGGGCACTAACCAACCGGATGAGCACCTCAACACAACAACTATCCATCTGGTTGTATAAAGATTTAGAAAATAACTGAAGTATAGGAACAGGGCATCCTTCAGTTGACATAAAAACAATAAGTGGGAAACAATTATTAAGGGCATATTCTCTGAATAAAATTCAAAGTAACACCTCTTAGTCATTTAGCACACCCTTGAGCACCAGGAATTACATACTTAGTAATAGGAATTATTATCCAATAACCATTAACAAGAATCCATCACAGGGAATTAAACCCTAAAGGTATCAGTACCTAGAAGCCATATTGGGAGTAATCTCAAAATGATTTCCCACTAACAGCAACATATTCACCACCATTTCCATCTCACAGCACATAGCAACAGAGGGCACAATAAAATTTCCCATTCCTTACAGATATTAGCATGGAGATCATGCATCACGCATCAAGTAAAACATTTGGAAACCACCCAATGCTACCAATCAAATACTAGGGCACAGAAAGCATCACAGGGTGGCACAACACGAGCTAGCTCAAGGGCTAGACTCCAGAGCAAGGGAGAGTGGAGGAATCCGTGTGAGAGAGGGAGATTGGAGGGCAGAGAAAGGGGAGAACAACTTACAGGTGGTCACCATCGTGGTGACCACATCCGGATGGAGAGAGGAGCACGGCGGCGAGCCGCGGTTGCCCGTAGACCGTCCCGGCGGCGACGTCCCCGGAAGCGAATCCATCGGAGCAGCAGCAGCAGCGCATCAACTCTAGGAGCCTCCAGAAGTCATGCCGAGGAGCCACGGCCACCGGAGAGATGGTGGAGCACCCCGGGTACCCGAACCCTAGGGTTAGGGCAGGGGTTGTCCACGGGGATCACCAAGGGGAGAAAAGAAGATCGAGGAGGGGGGCCTGGTAGCGGACAGAGAGGAGGAGAGGTGGCGCTAGGTCACGGCGGCGGGGACCAAGTGTGCTGGCCGGAGAAATCGCCGGAGGGGGGCAATGGAGATCGCCTCCACGTCGCCTGCGAGGGGAAAAGGTGAGACAGAGGTGAGGGAGTGGGGCTTGTGGGGTGGCCGCCTGCTCGGGTTACCGAGTGGGTTGGACCCAACTCACTGGTGGGTTGGCCCACCAGTCAGCCTAAGGGCTAGTTGGTCTTTTGACCATTCTTTTTAAAGAAAATTTGAAATAAAATAATATCAATGAAATAAAAATCATCAAAAAACTAGAGAAATGAGAATTAAACAAAATCTTAAATAGATTCACCAATATGAATCCTCCAATACCCTAATAGTTTAAATTAAATGATATAATACCTATTTTACCTGAAACTTATAAATTTAAAATAAATTATGATAATATAAATAACACTACTAAATAATTGAAGAATAATGTTATCCTCAAATCTTTGTTATAAATACCAACTTATAAAGCTTTAATACCTTATTCTTTTATAGATTTGCTAATTCCCTGTTTCCTGATTATTCAAGAAAAATAAGAAAAACAACATAAAACAAGTTAATATAGGAATGGAAAATAATATATTATTTAAGACTTTAAATCCAAAATTATTCAAATCAATTTAGTACTTAATAATTAAATCTTAATCATTCAAAGTGCCTTATTGCACATCATTTAATTATACTTTTTCGATGATTAAAACCTTATCTAGAGAAATGATTATAACTTCATTTTATTATTTGAGGATTGCAATTAATAGTTTCAAAAGAGTTTAATTCATAAATGCAATTCTTACTTAATAGAAGATGATCACTGGTTACACTTAAAACCTAGCATGTGATTTAAATGGGTACTGCAAGAAATTCCATTTTACTTAATTTCTAAACTTGCTTTTATAAGTATATTGAAAGTCTATAAATGTTTACTAAGAACCAGAGATGGATATCACACCATTATTTTCCTTATTAGTAAAACCCACACATTTTCATACCTATAAAACCTACCATCACAAGTCATTAGCAAAGTATTATGATGATAGAGTTAGATGTGCTAGTTCCACATTTTTCAAATAAACTTGATGTCATTAGCTCTACACTTTATAACATAAAATCAAATGTGTTTATTGTGTTTTCAGTAGTTGTTTTCCATATAATAGTGTTCTCAAGTTTAATCATGTGATAACTATTTATAACCTAAACATAATAACAATGGTGTGGTAAGTAAAAGTGAAACCCATGTAAGTCTAAAACCAGAAATAACAACATCACCACAAGTAATGAAACAACTCTAAGTCACCTAACAATTGTGTGAATACGTTATCGTTTCAAACATAGCTTACACTCGTAAGCTGGGGTATTTTCCAGGGTATTTCACGATTGCATCTCATTATTATGCATGTATCATGCTGCCAGTGTTTCTGTAGTCCTTACCGGGACTACTTTGCTATCTTTCAGATGTCAGGATGTTATACGTGACCCTTGACCCCGAAGACATGGAATATTATGGTCATTTCAATCTCAGGCAAGTTCATCACTTGTTCATATCCTTTGCAGTATCTCATAACAAACTATTTGCAAACACCCTATCATAATATCACTTGTTCTCAAAAGAATGCATGATCCTATTTTTATAATAATATGACTAATTGAATGACTACCCGAGTGGTAGTGTTCTGTTTGGTGGGCGGATGGAACCATGGTAAGATGAATAGGTCAAAGGAAGGTTCCATCTGCATGGGAACGTATTACCTAGGAATTAACAACAACTGCCGTCAGGATTCTTGCGCCGTAAATTCGCGTTGACCATGGATCTTCTATGGGGGGAGTAAGTCAGCCGTGATACTTTTCTCGTTCGCATGTCAACGGACGCGCCAGAGACGTACGCTGTAGGTCTTGCGAGACTACATGCACATGGGTGGGAGCCCTTACGTCCCACGGACTCTGGGGTCTATGAGTGTCTGCTAGGGGCGCGTAGATCTCCATCGTGAGGGGTGGAATCAGGCGTTCAACCTGCTGGCAGAAATGGGTGGGCATGCGTTGTGCGGAGAAGCACGGTTTGGCTTGGACCAACAACCGGGCCCCATACCTAAGTGGGTGTGGACAGGAACGATCGCCTGGTTGTGCAACATGGTCTTGGTCGTCCATGGGTAAAGTAACGCACCTCTGCAGAGTGTAAAAGGATGTGACATGTTACCCCTTGTTCCGGGAAGGAGCTGCGAACGCCGCAGGAAAGGCAACTCCATGAAAGTTCTAACCCTGTGAAGATCTGGCGGGCATAGTTTTCAGAATTAAAAGCAACCTCTTGAAGAAAGATTTTACGAAAACCTTGCATTACTTTATGACTCTTTCGAGTCTAAAGCTGTAGTTAGTGCATCAACCACCCACTGTATATCATGAACTTGCTGAGTAACGCTCGTTACTCATTCTATCCCGTTTGACCCCCTGCTTAGGGTTGAAGCCTATTGAAGTCGTCATCGAGAAGCCATCGCTGCCTAAAGGAGCTACGTGGAATGAGCTACTACTTAGTCGATAGAATATCATCATCAACAACACTGGTGGAGAACAAGATATCTAGGTGTAGGTAGAAACATTCTCGGATTTAGCATTACTAGCCATAGATTAGGGCTGACCTCAGCCGTAGTGGTTTCGTTCTGAGCTAGAGTTATTCTCCGGCTTGGAGCTTCGAATTGCTTCTTCTGATGTTTCTTTTGCAGGAGATTTTCTTGATTCGTCAAGGAGATTCCCAAGATTTTGTAATGAAGTTTGTATCCTATATCTTTGCTTGGTCCCGCTGTGTTTCTGTTGTACCACTCTGAGAGATGTAATATTCACGGATAAGTCCTTCTGTGAGTATTATGTCATCGACTTGCGCACTACACATGCAGTGGTGTGCTGGGTCATCACAGGTGGTATCAGAGCGAAGCGACCTTAGGTTTAAAACCTTTTAGGAGATCTGTAGGTTGGTAAAGATTATAGGAAGCCATCTGATCTAAACCATATTTCCTACAACTATGATGATCATTCACTCGAGGATGATATAATCATACTTGTATAGAATTATTCTTACTCAACTTGAGTAAACCTACTTACCTATTATCTTATACCTAGGAATGAATAGTTAGAAGTCTATCATGTATCAGTGTTGTTGAGAAAATCAGAATTTTCACATAGTCAGAGATGACCAAGTCACACATATGATTACCCCATTCTATGAAATAATAGGATGGAGTAGAACATGGTATAGAATAGGTGTAGTAGCCAACAATTAGGTATACTTGAGAATCATGAAGAGTCAATGGACCATGGTAACTATGGGGTATATACCATATCCTTAGTTATTAAGTCCAGAGGTGAATCACTATAGTATAGAATAGAATTAGGAGAAGGCATAAACATGGATGGAAGCTACATTACTACTCCTACGATGTGATCAACATCATGAAGGAACAACAGATGCCATGAGAAGCTTATCACAAACAAGATAAAGTACATCAAATTACATGGTACTTAGACCCGTATGGAACAAAGTTAGTAAAACAACTACTATAGGATCAATTTGTATTGATTTATTCCATTGCAATAAGGCATGCAATTGGAGCAAATACCAAGTGAAAGAGGGGTTTTGTAGAATAGGATTACAAGGTAATATATACCTACTTGTAGTGTATAGCATTTAAGAGCCTTGGTACTTGAGATGTTTTACTCTAAGTACTTTTAGTTCACAGGCTTTTGATGCATGAGTGATAACTGCATTTGGGATTTATTGCTTCTTATTTGGATCTTTGATTGACTAGATCTGTACATGAAGATTGAATTTGATGTGCATATGCATGTGCAAACATTGATTTCTATCTTGATGTTACTGGTCTAGAGGGTATAGGATTAGTATGAGAGCAGTCTGAAATCTCAGCTGATTGAGGCAACTACCAAAGCTCAGGAAGACTAGAAAGTCTAGAGGACAGAGGTCAATCAAGCCACTGATTGGAATGGACCATATTCCACACCTTGTTTGGAGTTGGTGATATACTTCATCAACACCTGGAGATCTACCACAAATGATGCCAAGAAAATAACATGAATAGTTATATCTTAGAAGGAAACATGTAGAAGTTGATGAATAAGCTTATAGAGTTGTCCCATAGAAGTCAAAACCCAAAGATATAGAAGGACCATAGGAAGTAACCAGTGGAATAGGGTATAATCACCTATAGGAAAGAGTTAAAACTCGAGGAAACTCGAAGATATTTTTTCTAATTAGAAGAGTCTAAGTCAGTGTACACTACTTTGTACAAGTTTCTTTGAAAAACCTTCATCTTGAGACCATTAGATTGAACCAAATGGAGTCCTAAACATAGACAATACCCGTTGTACCGGAAGAACCTTATTGGTTATTCATCACCTGGTGAATGAACCAAATGTTCTTCAGAAAGTGATGAGAGGTAGGAAACCATACCTATTCATCGGAGAATGAAACTTGGTATCCACTATATGGTGGAAATACCACGTGTTCTTCGTGAGACCACTAGGAAGGTCTAGTAACAAGACAGAGTTGTCCTAACAACTGGCATACTATTAGATTATCATATAGGACAGTGGAAGGTGAACCATCAAGACAAGAGGCTACACATGCCAAGGCCAACACAAGAAAACAGTTGTGAAGATTCAACGGTCTACAGAAGTTCTCTCTACCTATCTTTCCGTGAGAGAGGTTGAACTTCGGGACGAAGTTCTTGTTAAGGGGGAGATACTGTAACGTCCCAGAGTTTGGGAAGTTATAAGGATCTAAATATAATATGTGCATTTGCAAAGCATGCATCTAAAAGTACGGGAAATTTTGGCGCGAAAGTTTAAACAAACCAAAGTGACCAATGTTTCACTTGACTTGATGAAATAGGACTAGATCATCTGGTCAAGATGACAATTGGAGTGATCTTTCTAAGAAGTATCTTAAGAAAACAAATCATCTGGTTACACAAACCATAATTGGTTGTGACCAACACTAACTCCCAACAAGTCTAACCTCAAGTCTGTAAGTGATTTGAGAGAAATCAACTAGGTATCTCGAACTCGAAGAGGGGTGAGTATCCAAAGCACAGAATTGATGATCTCACTTCTGCAAGTTAGTCATGTACAACTGGATGATCTCATCAGACCTGAAGGATGAATCTGATCGAGGTTTCGTCGATGTTTTAGTAAAGAGAGAGAGATCGAGATTAGAAGAAGGTGGAATTTTGACATGACCTCTGGGTATTATTGGAATTTGAAACATTAGTGTTTGAATTATTTGAATGATTTGAATTATTTGAATTTAGGACAATTTGAATTTGAGTTTGAATTTTAATTAAATATTAAATCAAATTAAATGGATGAGTTTATATCCTAAGTTTAAATCAATTAACCTCAATTACTATATCAAATAGGAAATACTCCTAAAATATCAACAAGAATAATAAAAGAAAAACACTTATACTTTATTGATAATAATATAAAAAAATACAAAGTTTGTTACAAAGGATTAAAAGTAAGGATAAAATTACAACGGCTTTGCAATTAAGCTAATACCAGAAACTAAACCTAGAACTAAGCCTAACTAATCCATTGCCACCAATTTCTTCAGACCTGCAAAACAAAAACGATAAACAGAAACACAAAGTGTTAGGGGTTGGGATTAGTACTCTCAGCTTGGCAGTGAGATGCACTGCTAATCGCATCATCGAGTCTAGGCTTAGACAAGTTAAGCATCTGTTCAGATCAGAAAAATATCTCAGTGTAACTTCATGGGCAAGTATCAGGTAATACAAGTGGCAAGCCAAAAATAAGTATAGCATCAGGATAAGACCAAGTGCAAACCGAGCACCATTCCCAGAAAATATCTCCTCATCCAGCACACAAGCACACAGCACACTCACCAGCACATCTTGGTGCTGTCAAGACCTCTGATGTGGTATAAATACCACATCAGCCGCAAGAGAGGGGAGACCAAGATCATTTTCCCCTATTCACTGCTCGAGCTACACAGCTCCAGCAACACAGATAGAACCACAAACCAAACCACCCAAATCCCTATTGGGAATTGATCAACAGGTAATACATCCAGCAAGATCACAACAAGTCCAAGCTTGGAGCTGGAGGAGCAGGCCTGGATCACAACAGCAACAAGATCACAAGCTGAGCAAGGGATATAGCTCAAGGAGAAGTAGAACAGGAAGCCAAGGACCATCAGGAAATCACAGCCACAACAGTAACACCCAAAAGGTGATATCTACACACATCCCAACAAGGGATCTTGCTAGGTTATGCACAGATAGGGGGCTGGGATTTGTTTCCCTCAGTCTAGCATAGAATTGCTATGCTAATATCATCACAGGGATTTAAACACAAGTATAATACATGTTCTTATCTTAAGATAAGTGCCTCAGAACAACATCATAGGCCTAAGGGCAATTCCATAAGTTTTAATCTGTTCTTATCTAATATAATAACCAAACAATTCATAGTATAGTTGCTGGGCACCAAGAACCATCCAGGTTGGTACCTCAAACACAACTCACCAAGTTAAATGTTCCTTAGAAACATGAGAGGGACATGGTGGCACATCCTCTGAACCCTAAGGTTCAGAGTAGCACCCACCAGTTGGCATATAGAGATGCCCAAGAATTAACCAACAGCACAGAGTAGCATTTAGCTCAAGCACAGTATCTGTTCTTAAATAAAGTTAGGGCCTCAGACTATTGCATCACAGGCCAGGGACATACTTAAAGATATGGATATCTGTTTTGATCAGATAATAAATCCAGGAGCAACAAGATCAAGTATACAACTGTTCTTATCTGGGTAAAAGGCTACCAGTACCACAATTCACAAGCAAATGGACCAATAAAATTAGTTAGCCCACAAGGACATCCAACAGGTTGTTGTTGGGCACTAACCAACCGGATGAGCACCTCAACACAACAACTATCCATCTGGTTGTATAAAGATTTAGAAAATAACTGAAGTATAGGAACATGGCATCCTTCAGTTGACATAAAAACAATAAGTGGGAAACAATTATTAAGGGCATATTCTCTGAATAAAATTCAGAGTAACACCTCTTAGTCATTTAGCACACCCTTGAGCACCAGGAATTACATACTTAGTAATAGGAATTATTATCCAATAACCATTAACAAGAATCCATCACAGGGAATTAAACCCTAAAGGTATCAGTACCTAGAAGCCATATTGGGAGTAATCTCAAAATGATTTCCCACTAACAGCAACATATTCACCACCATTTCCATCTCACAGCACATAGCAACAGAGGGCACAATAAAATTTCCCATTCCTTACAGATATTAGCATGGAGATCATGCATCACGCATCAAGTAAAACATTTGGAAACCACCCAATGCTACCAATCAAATACTAGGGCACAGAAAGCATCACAGGGTGGCACAGCACGAGCTAGCTCGAGGGCTAGACTCCAGAGCAAGGGAGAGTGGAGGAATCCGTGTGAGAGAGGGAGATTGGAGGGCAGAGAAAGGGGAGAACAACTTACAGGTGGTCACCATCGTGGTGACCACATCCGGATGGAGAGAGGAGCACGGCGGCGAGCCGCGGTTGCCCGTAGACCGTCCCGGCGGCGACGTCCCCGGAAGTGAAGCCATCGGAGCAGCAGCAGCAGCGCATCAACTCCAGGAGCCTCCAGAAGTCATGCCGAGGAGCCACGGCCACCGGAGAGATGGTGGAGCACCCCGGGTACCCGAACCCTAGGGTTAGGGCAGGGGTTGTCCACGGGGATCACCAAGGGGAGAAAAGCAGATCGAGGAGGGGGGCCTGGTAGCGAACAGAGAGGAGGAGAGGTGGCGCTAGGTCACGGCGGCGGGGACCAAGTGTGCTGGCCGGAGAAATCGCCGGAGGGGGGCAATGGAGATCGCCTCCACGTCGCCTGCGAGGGGAAAAGGTGAGACAGAGGTGAGGGAGTGGGGCTTGTGGGGTGGCCGCCTGCTCGGGTTACCGAGTGGGTTGGACCCAACTCACTGGTGGGTTGGCCCACCAGTCAGCCTAAGGGCTAGTTGGTCTTTTGACCATTCTTTTTAAAGAAAAATTGAAATAAAATAATATCAATGAAATAAAAATCATCAAAAAACTAGAGAAATGAGAATTAAACAAAATCTTAAATAGATTCACCAATATGAATCCTCCAATACCCTAATAGTTTAAATTAAATGATATAATACCTATTTTACCTGAAACTTATAAATTTAAAATAAATTATGATAATATAAATAACACTACTAAATAATTGAAGAATAATGTTATCCTCAAATCTTTGTTATAAATACCAACTTATAAAGCTTTAATACCTTATTCTTTTATAGATTTGCTAATTCCCTGTTTCCTGATTATTCAAGAAAAATAAGAAACACAACATAAAACAAGTTAATATAGGAATGGAAAATAATATATTATTTAAGACTTTAAATCCAAAATTATTCAAATCAATTTAGTACTTAATAATTAAATCTTAATCATTCAAAGTGCCTTATTGCACATCATTTAATTATACTTTTTCGATGATTAAAACCTTATCTAGAGAAATGAATATAACTTCATTTTATTATTTGAGGATTGCAATTAATAGTTTCAAAAGAGTTTAATTCATAAATGCAATTCTTACTTAATAGAAGATGATCACTGGTTACACTTAAAACCTAGCATGTGATTTAAATGGGTACTGCAAGAAATTCCATTTTACTTAATTTCTAAACTTGCTTTTATAAGTATATTAAAAGTCTATAAATGTTTACTAAGAACCAGAGATGGATATCACACCATTATTTTCCTTATTAGTAAAACCCACACATTTTCATACCTATAAAACCTACCATCACAAGTCATTAGCAAAGTATTATGATGATAGAGTTAGATGTGCTAGTTCCACATTTTTCAAATAAACTTGATGTCATTAGCTCTACACTTTATAACATAAAATTAAATGTGTTTATTGTGTTTTCAGTAGTTGTTTTCCATATAATAGTGTTCTCAAGTTTAATCATGTGATAACTATTTATAACCTAAACATAATAACAATGGTGTGGTAAGTAAAAGTGAAACCCATGTAAGTCTAAAACCAGAAATAACAACATCACCACAAGTAATGAAACAACTCTAAGTCACCTAACAATTGTGTGAATACGTTATCGTTTCAAACATAGCTTACACTCGTAAGCTGGGGTATTTTCCAGGGTATTTCACGATTGCATCTCATTATTATGCATGTATCATGCTGCCAGTGTTTCTGTAGTCCTTACCGGGACTACTTTGCTATCTTTCAGATGTCAGGATGTTATACGTGACCCTTGACCCCGAAGACATGGAATATTATGGTCATTTCAATCTCAGGCAAGTTCATCACTTGTTCATATCCTTTGCAGTATCTCATAACAAACTATTTGCAAACACCCTATCATAATATCACTTGTTCTCAAAAGAATGCATGATCCTATTTTTATAATAATATGACTAATTGAATGACTACCCGAGTGGTAGTGTTCTGTTTGGTGGGCGGATGGAACCATGGTAAGATGAATAGGTCAAAGGAAGGTTCCATCAGCATGGGAACGTATTACCTAGGAATTAACAACAACTGCCGTCAGGATTCTTGCGCCGTAAATTCGCGTTGACCATGGATCTTCTATGGGGGGAGTAAGTCAGCCGTGATACTTTTCTCGTTCGCATGTCAACGGACGCGCCAGAGACGTACGCTGTAGGTCTTGCGAGACTACATGCACATGGGTGGGAGCCCTTACGTCCCACGGACTCTGGGGTCTATGAGTGTCTGCCAGGGGCGCGTAGATCTCCATCGTGAGGGGTGGAATCAGGCGTTCAACCTGCTGGCAGAAATGGGTGGGCATGCGTTGTGCGGAGAAGCACGGTTTGGCTTGGACCAACAACCGGGCCCCATACCTAAGTGGGTGTGGACAGGAACGATCGCCTGGTTGTGCAACATGGTCTTGGTCGTCCATGGGTAAAGTAACGCACCTCTGCAGAGTGTAAAAGGATGTGACATGTTACCCCTTGTTCCGGGAAGGAGCTGCGAACGCCGCAGGAAAGGCAACTCCATGAAAGTTCTAACTCTGTGAAGATCTGGCGGGCATAGTTTTCAGAATTAAAAGCAACCTCTTGAAGAAAGATTTTACGAAAACCTTGCATTACTTTATGACTCTTTCGAGTCTAAAGCTGTAGTTAGTGCATCAACCACCCACTGTATATCATGAACTTGCTGAGTAACGCTCGTTACTCATTCTATCCCGTTTGACCCCCTGCTTAGGGTTGAAGCCTATTGAAGTCGTCATCGAGAAGCCAGCGCTGCCTAAAGGAGCTACGTGGAATGAGCTACTACTTAGTCGATAGAATATCATCATCAACAACACTGGTGGAGAACAAGATATCTAGGTGTAGGTAGAAACATTCTCGGATTTAGCATTACTAGCCATAGATTAGGGCTGACCTCAGCCGTAGTGGTTTTGTTCTGAGCTAGAGTTATTCTCCGGCTTGGAGCTTCGAATTGCTTCTTCTGATGTTTCTTTTGCAGGAGATTTTCTTGATTCATCAAGGAGATTCCCAAGATTTTGTAATGAAGTTTGTATCCTATATCTTTGCCTGGTCCCGCTGTGTTTCTGTTGTACCACTCTGAGAGATGTAATATTCACGGATAAGTCCTTCTGTGAGTATTATGTCATCGACTTGCGCACTACACATGCAGTGGTGTGCTGGGTCATCACACCGGTGGAGCAATAGGTGTGCTAATGAAATCATTGTTGTTGGTGCTAGTAAAGTCACACAACTTAGTGTTCTCAGAAGTAGTCATTTTAACAAGACTGAAAACAGGAACAAAACTACAGCTAGAATAAGAACTATTTTTATGTGTTTTTGATAAAGAGAAGCAAATAAGACAAAATAAATAAACAAAGAAAATAGATTGGAAGTGAGAGACTCCCCTTGCAGAAATTCTCTTCCTCCCTAGCAACGGCGCCAGAAAACTTGTTGGTGTCTGACGTTGGTAAACCCCAAGAGAAAGGATGTGAACAGTGCAGCGGAAAGTTTTCGCTCAGAAAAGAAACCAAGGTTGAACCGACCAGTAGGAGGACAAGCAATCTCTGAAGGTTGATGCAGCTGAGATTGCAGGGCGCACTACCGGTTCAGCAGCAATGTGGAACCTACACAACACAATCAAATCACTTTGACCCAACGTAGCAGTGATGTTGTCAATCTCATCAGTTTTTCTGAACACAAAGAGGTTAAACGTATGGTGTGGAAAACAGTAGGAACAGTATGAAAGTAATATGTGTTTTATCAGTATGAGAACAGTTCACTAGTGGTGTCTCTTAGTGAAAGATAAATAACATGTGTGGTGAACAAATTACAGCTGGGCAATTGACAGAAATGAAGGCTGCACCATAGTGCATATGCAAGACATAAATATTACTATGTAATTCATGCGGGCATTAAAACAAAATACATAGACCGTCATCCAACTGCATCTATGTCTAATAATCCACCCTACGAATATCATCCGAACAAATGTTGGGTATTAAGTTGCTAGAAACAGATTATCGTAGTAAGCAAAGTGTGTAATGTAAACAATGTAAACTAGGTAAACACCGTTGTTTTCTCCCTAATGGAAACAGCACATCCTCCATCCTTCACGTTTATGTCACTCGAGCCCAGATGCAAAGGAGGCATGAACCCACTATCGAGCATAAAAACTCCCTCTTGGAGTTACTAGTATCTACTTGGCCAGAGCATCTACTAATAACGGAGAGCATGGAAGATCATAAATAACATATGCATGAAGATAACATGATAGATTGATAATCAGAGGACATAACATTCAACATTCATCAGATCCCAACAAACACAACATGTAGCATTACATAAAGATGATCTCGATCATGTGAGGCAGCTCACGATATCTAAACATGAGATAAAAAGTGGAGAAGACAACCATCTAGCTACTACTATGGACCCGTAGTCTAGGGATGAACTACTCACGCATCACTTCGGAGGAGGGTATGGTGGTGTAAACCCCTCCGGTAATGAATTCCCCTCCCGACAGGGTGCCGGGGAGAGCTCAGAAACCCTCCCGATCTCGGGATGACGATGATGGTAGCCTCGGGTGTTTTTGGGACGAAGTGGGATATCTTTAGAGTTTACGTCTCGGGGGGGTATAAATAGCTGAACGAGCAAAGGCGGTGGAGGCCAGGGGGGGCATACCATCCCATGGCGCGGCCAGGGGCGCCGCCCTATGGTGTGGGCCTCCTGAGGCCCCCCTCCAGGTCTCTTCGGGACTCCGTGGAACCTTCGGGAATTCTAAGACTTCCGGGCTTCGAATTTTCCAATTCCGAGAATATTTCCAGAACAACTTTTCTGAAACAAAAAACTGTAGAAAACAGGGAACTGGCTCTGTGGCATCTTGTCAATAGGTTAGTCCAAAAAATCGATAAAAATGACATAAAGTGTATAGCAAACATGTGGGATACAATAAGAAAAAAACATGGAACATCAGAAATTAAGGATACGTTTATGGCGTATCAACAACCTCACTTCTTCGTTGGGGCAAAGTGAATTGATTGTATTGTGTAGGTTCCATGTTGCTACTGAACCGGTAGTGCGCCCTACCACATCAAGTGCATCAACATTCAGAAGTTGCTTCTCCTCCTCCTGGTCGATTCAACCTAGGTATCTTTTCTGAGGGAAAAACTTGCTAATGTGCTCTTCACACCTTCCTCTTGGGGTCTCCAAACGAGTGCAAGATTTGCACCATCAACCTTCTATACGAGTTGCGTCCTCAATGGGAGTCGCTCTTGTGAAGTCTAGTTGGCATGTGACTTACTGTATTTTCTGTTTGCCATTCGTTGACATAAACATACAACACTCTCAAAATTGTTTTCAATGCTTCTGTTTATCAAATGATCAGCTCTAGAAAATGAGTTAATCCCTGCTTCCCTCTACGAAGGGCCTATCTTTTACTTTTATGTTGAGTCAGTAAATCTACTCTTTCTGTCTTAAGCAAGCATTTGAGTTTTTGTAATCCATCCATCTATATGTTGATTTACTCAATCATGTCCTTTATTCTTCCTCGTTTAGTACACGTGCTTTTATCTGATTGAATACCACTTTGAAAGTTACCAATGACTGCTAAGAGAATGTTATGATTGAGCATGATAAACTCTGCAATATAAGCTCTAGTATAAAGACTCTGATCGAAAGATAAGTACACTGTTAATTATTCTCTGGCCAAGAATGAAGTTTGCCCTCACCAATTACGATTTCCGTTTTGAACTTTTATTGTGATTTTCTCTACTTGTTTTGAGTTTAATTATATGAGAGGAATTTGTTGTCTAAAATGACTTGTGCATTGATAGATGTGATGCTTCTTGTTCGTATTTTATTTATCGACACCTCACTCCATAAACCTGCGGTCATGTTTACTGAGTTCAATTTTGCTTGGGTACAAGCGAGGTCTAAGCTTTGGGGGAGTTGATACGTCCATTTTGCATCACCATTTTATATTTTTATTTTCTGTTATTCAACGAATATTTCATGTTATGATGCATTACTTATGTTATTTCATCTTATTTTTGCATTTTTCACAATTTTTTGAGAATAAACACCGGGACCAGAGATCTGATGGAAAAAGCACTGTCAAGACACCCTATTTCAGAAGATTAGAAGAAGAGGGGGATAACGTAAAGGTCTTAGAAGTTCAAAGGAGGAAGCCAGCTGCAAGGGAAGCCATAGGGGGGCCACTAGGGGCCCACACCATGGGGTGACCCCCCGGCCGCGCCGCCAGGTGGTGTGGCCACCCTAGCCCACCTCTGCTCGCCCCCTTTCGCGTACTTGACCCCCCAAGAACCCTAAGCCCCAAAACATCATCGAGGAAATATTCCACCGCCGCCTCGGGGCGAAAAACAACACAGAGAGAAAAGCTCTCCGGCAGGGAGAAATCTGTCGGGGAAATTCCTCCCCGGAGAGGGAAAATCATAGCCATCGTCACCGTCATCTCTCCAGGCATCATCAAGATCGTCATCATCATCATCACCAGCACCATCACCCTCACCATCCATCTCCATCCTGCTGTAACAATTAGGGTTCTATACCGTTGTTCTTCACTAGATCTCTCTCCGATGTGGATTATTTGTTAGTAGTTGATGCTCGTGATATTTATCGGTGTTTACACTTTATGACCAGATTGTTATTCATAATTATATCACCTCTGATCATGATCCATATGATGTCTTGTGAGTAGTTCGTTTAGTTCTTGAGGACATGGGATAAGAGAAGATGTTAGTAGTGGAATTATGTTGAAGTAATATCTAGTGGTTTGATATTTAAGTTGTGGTGTTATTCTTCCAGTGGTGTCATGTGAACATCGACTACATAATACTTCACCTTTATGGGCCTAGGAGGATGCATTGTGTATTTGGCTACTAAATGTGGGGTACCGGAGTTACAGAAACCAAAACCCCCGTTAGGAAACCGATGCACGAAGGAGTGTAGGATCCCAGAGTTTTAAGGTTGTGATTAGATTTATCTTAATTACTTTCTTGTATTTTCCGATGCTTGCAAAGGGTTTAATCACAAGTATGTATTAGTCCTAGTTGGGCGGTGCATTAGCATAGGTTTACCCACATAACACCTATCAAAACAATTAATATTAATCAACTGTATGAAACGAAAGCGCTTGACGAAATTCCCATGTGTCCTCGAGAACGTTTGGTAATCATAGGTAGAACAACCGGATTGTCCTTTGCTCTCAAAAGGATTGAGCCACTCGCTGCAATTATATATACTGTCTATTATTTATCTACTATATCAAAAACCACCAAAAACCCGTTTGCTAGTGTTTACAATGAATCCTCCATCCAACCTGCTTGTCAACACCTTCTGCTCCTCATTGGGTTCGGCACACTTATTTATCAAAAGTACTACGATAAACCCCCCTATACATGTGGGTCATCAGCGTACATCCAGCGCTGAACCATATTGAGGAACTCCGCGGAGGATACTTAATCTATGAGTTCACACGCGGCCTGTGCTAGAAAGAACTAAAGGAGGAGTTGGGGCGCACTAACCGAAAACCATAGCCCACCTGATGGATATCGCGAACAGATGGGCGGATGGCGAAGAATTAATCCAAAGCGAGCAAACACAGTTGATCCAGATGGGAGGATGGCGAAGAATCAATCCGAACTCCGCATAGGATATTTCAAAAGAATCAATGTGAAGCAAACAGATGGGCGAATGACGTTCACGACCCAAGAGACGAGTACAGCCGCCACGGGAACTGACGGAGGAAGCGCAAGAATCACGCCTACGATATCCAGAGGATAACGAGTATGTTGCGGTAACCTTTCAAGGCAATCGCGACGGCAACTACCGCAGGCAGGGAGGAAACTGGAAGCCGCGTGGCAGCCGCTCGGACGACAGACTGGGCAAGCTTCCCATGGAGTAGTTAGCGGAGTACTTCTACTCAATTAATATAGAGACAACAATAGAAAACTCATGTCGAGCCATCTTCTCAACGACTGTCGCCTGCTTCGGCCAGCTGAGCGAAGCTTTCTTGAAAGCGCATCAGAAAGCCATCAACTCGGGATACCCAACTATACAAGATGGCCATGTGTTAGGTCCCCTGGCAGCAGGCGCACCACCTCCACCCGAGGCGTTGATGATCCTAGCTCCGACGCCGCAGCAGCAGCAGACACAACAACATCAACCCGCCGTGCCAAGCGGAGGATACATGTACCCCGTGGCGGCAAGAAACATAGGAATGACCAGAAAGGGCGCCCCTCAAATCGAAGTCAGAAGTTGATCACCCGACAGGTGAACCTGGCCGTATCAGCACCTCCTGCCACGCGCGAGTACCGTTTAAGGGATCATAGCATCGCATCTCATTCAGCAGAGAGTATCACTCTTCCTGTTGGAGGAATGACTAAGCCTGGGAGCGTCGTTTTTTCGGAAGGAGCCCTACCTGGGATCCAGAAACTCGCGATTGGCCTGGCTAAGGAGGAGCCGGCGCGGGAACTACTATAACCACGATACCTGGGAGCCAGAGTTCGCTTTCATCGAAACCCGTTTTTTGGGTCCCCCTTTGGTGGAATCCAGGTCTTCGTCGGTTTCGTTGGAGGATCAAGCTCAGAACCGGCTCAGGAGTCAGACTCGGTTTCTGGAGAGGCAACGATCCTGCATTCAGATTGGAATCCTCGGTCGGGAACAATGACCTTTACGAGACATGCTCTCTCTACTAGCTCTTTGAAGATATGTTAGGAGGAGACCTAGGAGAAGGCTGGAGAGGTTGCAGGAACCAGCTCAACACACAACCGTCTATATGGCAGGTTATAGCCGTCCCACGGAACCGAGGTATGATGCTGACAGAAATCTAGTTCAAGTGATTGTTGATACAGTTCCAGGATCAAACGGAAGTAAAGTTCAAGGAGCATCAGAGTCAGGACCAGTCGGACCAGTAGTGCCACCTCCAGCCGCACCTTTCGTGCCAAGGCCTAAACTGATGTCAACAATGGACTCGCTGAATAAACCTCTCGCGACTCCGGTTATGGACGAGAACCTAGAGCAGGGTAACACAAAGAGAGCAAGGCTTCGGCAAGAATTAACTCGCACCCGCCAGGAGGTAAAAATAGAGGAAACATGTATAAACGAGGCGCGAACGAACGTCTAACAGGAGATTTCTCGAACGGACTAATATAGGATTTCGGCAGAGGGAAATAGTTTCAATACAACACAGACGTCATCAGACCCGGCTGACCTCCGGCTTCGGAACGGGTCTTGGACCGGTAAACCTTTTTCAGACACCGACGAGTACACTAGTCGGGACTCTAGGAGCCGGACCTGCAGGACCACCTCCAAGAACCGGACCGGCTGTGCCGCCACCAGGAGCGGGCGCAAACCTGAATCCTCCACTGGTTCAGCCAGTTCCGCCAGTTTAGCATGTACGTTTTCAACCAATGCTTCACGAACTGCGGCTCTTGGGGATCAATCTATGCAAATTCAAGCTCCCATCTCAGAAATGCATCTTTATCGATGTTCCACGCGCTTCCATCACCTAGCTTTGCCTTAGATAGAAAGAATTTGACATCGAATTGGAATTTTCTCCACACACCATCTCCCCTGTATTGAATGGCAGCGGGCAGTGTGAGCTAGTGGAATCGTACGAGGAGAAAATCACATTCAAATCCAGACAAAATGAGATGCATTTACCTTTTCGAAGTACTCTCTAGGCGGCTCCATCTCGTTGCCCTCGTTCAGCACACAAGCCCACGAGCAAATCGAAACGCCCAAGAGCAAATTGGCTTAGGCGACCAGGGTCCGTCGCCGCCGGAGAATCAAGGGGAGGAGGCGAGGAATCACTCCCCACCAACGGGTTGCCACCGCCGAGAATGAACTAGATGACGCCTCCTCCGGAGAAGAACAGAATGGTGACGAACGGTCAGACAGGGTGGCACGAGAGGCCCCAAGATTTACTGTATAGATGTCGTGGGACCCACCTAAATAACTGTTGTCTTAATCTAATATCACACTTTCTTAAAAAAAACATCACACAACATGGTTTAGAGCGTTCTATCATCCCCATGTCGTGTGCTTGCTATTTTGGCAGTGAGACACGTCGCGCAGTAGCTATTTCTGTCAAAAATGATTGTGTTTTGCGCTGTTACAGCCTTACAGGGAAAAACGTCCGCAGTGTATTGGCCCTTTTCTCACGAGGAGAATTCTAGTCCATGGTCTTTACTTACATCAGGGTGGAACAAAGATTCATGTTTCTGCCTGGCTTGACCGCCACACAAAAATGCGCTAACTCGGAGCTAGCGCATGGTGTTATGCTTCGGATTCTTGGCTGGCACTTAGATTATTTCCACGGTCATGTTTACAAGTTTTCATGGAAACAAAAATTGGGGCTTCCCATACATACAGAAGGCGTCAACATGCGAGGACCTGAGTCGCCGACGTTGCAGGGGCGGCGCTGGTTACATTACGCCTCTGCCGCCTCCAGTCCGCCGCGCTCGTAGAATACGGGACGACATCTTCAAGAAATTTGAATTCAGACTTCAGACACGAAAATGAGAAGTACTCATCTTATTGTTTCGTATTATACGACGTCGTATTAACGGCATTCTTTTGTTGGAGAAAAAATGGAGCTGGGGAGGAAACGGTTATGATGTTGGCCACATACCTCGGGAGCGAGGCTTGGTCGCAGGTTTGTTATTTTCAATCCGGATAGTTTTACCTGCATGCATGCGTGTGTACATGCTGACTTGTTCTTATCTTCTTATCTATTCTACAGTAGATCAACACATATCGGTAGGCACCTTATTACTCTATAAATACACACGATCGAGCAAGCCCATTGGATCAAAATCCTCTCTGTTCTTCCTTCCACGTACGTACTTGAGCTTAATTAGTGTTGGAGCCATGGCAGTAAGTGGCGCTGTCCCCAAATCCGATGGCAAGGACTACCCCGGTGAGATGACCGTCTTCGTCTTCCTTGCCTGCCTAGTGGCTTCCTCTGGCGGTCTCATCTTTGGTTACGACATAGGCATCTCCGGTAAGTTCGTCACGACCATCAATCGAGATATCCATTTGTTGCAACAACAGCCGAAACCAATTAATTAACCTTGCTTGTGCTATGGATGGTGGATTCAGGTGGTGTGACGTCCATGGACCCGTTCCTCATCCGCTTCTTCCCGTCGGTGTACGCCAAGGAGCAGGAGGTCGTGGACACGAACCAGTACTGCAAGTTCGACAGCGCGCTGCTCACGCTCTTCACCTCGTCCCTCTACCTCGCCGCCCTCGTCTCCTCCCTCTTCGCCTCCGTCATCACCAGGAAGTGCGGCCGGAGGATGACCATGCTCGGCGGCGGCGTCATCTTCCTCACCGGCGCCATCCTCAACGGCTTCGCCGTCAACATAGCGATGCTCATCATTGGCAGGATCCTCCTCGGCATCGGCATCGGCTTCACAAATCAGGTGATCATCGGATCTAAATAAATCCATGCATGCATCAAGGTACACCATTGGATAGAGTTAGGACGCAATTTAATCGGATCTAAATATCTGAGGTTGCATGCATGCATGGTCAATTCAACATGTTGCTCACTCCGTCCTACTGACAACGTGCAGGCTGTTCCTCTGTACCTGTCGGAGATGGCGCCGGCGAAGATGCGCGGCATGCTCAACATCAGCTTCCAGCTCATGATCACCCTGGGCATCCTCGCCGCTAACCTCATCAACTACTTCACGGCCAAGATCTCGGGCGGCTGGGGCTGGCGCATCAGTCTGGGTCTGGCCGCCGTCCCGGCAGTCATCATGGCCGGTGGCTCCCTCTTCCTCCCAGACACGCCCAACTCCCTCGTCGCCCGCGGCAAGGAGGAAGAGGCGCGCACCATGCTCCGTCGCATCCGCGGTACCCACGACATCGGCCTCGAGTACGACGACCTCATCGCCGCCAGCGAGGCCTCCAAGGCCATCGACAACCCGTGGAAAACCCTGCTAGAGCGCCGCTACCGGCCGCAGCTCGTGATGGCCATCCTGATCCCGACGCTGCAGCAGCTCACCGGCATCAACGTGGTGATGTTCTACGCCCCCGTGCTCTTCAAGACCATCGGCTTCGGCGGCACCGCCTCGCTCATGTCCTCCGTCATCAGCGGCGGAGTCAACATGCTCGCCACCTTTGTCTCCATCGCCACCGTCGACCGCCTCGGCCGCAGCAAGCTCCTCCTCGAAGGTGGCTGCCAGATGATCATTGCCCAGGTAAACTTGTACGTACATCCAGATTTGAGACTACACAAAGCCCTGACGCTAACATAACACAATCGGATATCTGATGGCTCGTGCAGTTCGTGCTTGGTACGCTGATCCTCATCAAGTTCGGGCACAGACGGCGTGGCGAGCATCTCGCGCTCGTACGCGATCGGCGTGGTGTTCTGCATCTGCGTGTTCGTGTCGGCGTTCGCGTGGTCGTGGGGGCCACTGGGGTGGCTGGTGCCGAGCGAGATCTTCCCGCTGGAGATCCGGTCAGCGGCGCAGAGCATGGTGGTGGTGTTCAACATGGCGTTCACGTTCATCATCGCTCAGATCTTCCTGATGATGCTCTGCCGCCTCAAGTTCGGCCTCTTCTACTTCTTCGGCTTCTGCGAGCTCCTCATGACGGCCTTCGTCTTCTTCTTCCTCCCTGAGACCAAGGGGATCCCCATCGAAGAGATGGACAGGATCTGGGGAAGGCACTGGTACTGGAAGCGGTTCGTCGACGACGCCGGCAGCAACCGCAAGGTCCAGATGACATCCAACGCCGTATGACGATCGATCCACTCGGTTGCCGAAGTGGAGAGTGATCTTAGGTTTCATCTCCGAGGTGGTTTTTGACTTTTAGCTAGCTAGCTAGAGCCTTGGTCGTTATCAGAGTTAATCAAATCACTCCTAATTAGGCTTTAGTTCCGGAGAGCGTTTGTTACGTGGATTAATATTGATGTGTAGTAGAAAACCACTCGTCAATGTACTACTGTTGGTCCTCGTAAATAATATGACTTCCCATGTGTTGAGGTTGAAAAGTACTCCAATCATACAATTACCCGGACAAGGGCAACAAAATGTTCTCAACTTATCCTTCTTCTGAATGTGCAACAAAATGCTCCCGGGCAGGAAATTATCCTTCTTCTGAAAGCATATGTCTTAACTCACGAGGACATGAAATTGCCGGGTTTCTTTCACGTTTGTTAGTTAGAAAAAAAAGTCCAATTTTCCTTTTAGTTTGATGTATGACCTTGCTCGTTTTTCATTTCATAGTTTCGAAACTTACTTTGTGGCCGTCCGGTTTTCATAGCTATGCTCCTAAATCATGTTAACAATGTTACGGTGTTTCTGCAATCAATCATTTCGTTTTACCCTTATTATGTTCAGTTGTCCAAATCAAATCCATACTGTATACCTGGAGTATGAGAACTGGGCATGCACAAGTAATCGTGGGACGGCACGCCATGATAGTGCTCGGTCATATCCTAGTTTGTAGGATCTTCAGTTAGATCGTAACAGAAAAAAAAAAAAACGCTGCAGAGTTTGCAAGTAGCACAAACTATGGTGTTCCACCTCTGTGTTAGATTTACGACTAAGAGTATCTCTAGCCGTGGGCATCCCCAGGCCGTTTTCCGGCGGAAAATAGCGCCTCATGTGGCTGCCGGTGCTATTTTTCGTCGTGGTAGTGGGTGGGGGGGAGGGGAGTTTCCAGCTGCGACCCCATAAAATTTGGACGAACACTTGCGATTCTACAATATTTGACCGAATATAGGCGGATACATAGGCGATTTAAATAAATAAAATAAATTTAAACTAGTTTATACCGAGGAGGTGGTAGCAGTCGGTGTAGTCGTTATCATCGCTCTGCGGCCCGTCCTTCTTCGGGGTGGCGTAGCTGCAGCTCGCCCTGGGTCGCCGCCACTGGATTTCTTGGGCGGCGCGGACACCTCCTCCTCGCAGCTTGTTGAGTGTCGAACCCAACAAGGAGCATAAAGTGTTGACAAGCAGGTTGGATAGAGGATTCATTGTAAACACTAGCAAACTGTTTTTGTTGTTGTTTTGAATATAGCAGATAAATAAAGTGCGAGTAAATAATATTGCAGCGCTGGCCCAATCCTTTTGAGAGCAAAGGACAAGCCGGTTGTATTACTTATGACTACCAAACGTTCTCAAGAACACATGAGAATTTCGTCAAGTGCTTTCGCTTCGTTACGGTTGATTAATATCCATTCGTTCGTGAAGTGTTGTGTGGGTGAACCTATGCTAATGCATCGCCCAACTAGGACTAATACATACTTGTGATTATACCCCTCGTAAGCATCCGCAAATACAAGAAAGTAATTAAGATAAAGCTAACCACAACCTTAAAACTCCGGGATTCTACGCTCCCTCATGCGTTGGTTTCCTAACGGGGGTTTATGTTTCTGTCACTCTGGCAACCCCACAATTAGTAGCCAAATACAAAATGCATCCTCCTAGGCCCATAAAGGTGAAGTATCATGTAATCGACGTTCACATGAAACTACTAGAGGAATAGCACCACAAGTTAAATACCGAACCACGAGATATTACTTCAATATAACTGTCGAGACATCGTAGTAAGGATCATAGACGGGGGGGGGGGGGGGTGCCATGAGCCTACGGGTAGAGTCGTGGGCGGACGTGGTAGTACCACACGAGAACACCAAGTTTACCCAGGTTCGGTACGACGCAACTAGACGGTGTTCCTACTCCTGCAATCTCACTAAATCAGGCATGAAGCCTGAAGTATACAAAGTACAATGTGATTATGGTTTCGCTAACTCGGCGAGGATCAACTTCTCGGCGAGTTGGCTTCTAGCTATTGTTTTTTTGGTTCTTCTCTCCCGTCCGGCTTTATATAGATAGCCGGATTAGGGTTTACAGAAAGGAAACCTAGAAGACTACGGAAAGTATCTAATTTGGAAAGTAAAGAATCTGTCTTATCCTCCAAGCCGCACCACTTTGGGTCGTGGTTCGAGTTCTTCTAACATCCGGCTTCCTGCGCATCAGCTTACTGGGCCGCCCGATGTACTACGATCCATTACCTACATGCCACCCTTGTAATCCGGCTTTTGGGCCAATGTCGGACATACCGCTAATCTTATATATCCGACAGTACCCCCAAGAAGGATTAAGACTTCATTCTGCCACGTTTTGTCGACTCGCATTCTTTTTCGAGAAATATCGGTGTTTTGTCTTGATTCTTCTTTTTCCCAAAATCTCTTAACCCAAAACCCGGATTTTATCAAAGTCCGGCTTTTCTTCCACAAGCCTTCGCGGAGAAGGAACCTCGTGACATCAGCGATGAAATCCTGTTGACATCACGAACATTTGGGTTCAGCCAAAACCCTGAAACATATCCTCTGACAGATTCTCGCGAGAAACGAGGAGATAGAAATTATCACCCCGTCCCCTCATTTCCCGAAAATTTTGGGCGTGACACGCGTCGCGCATAGAACGATAAAAATAGCCGTTGGAGCTAATCTCCGCGCACCTAGCTATAAATAGCCACCTCGGGGCCTCCGGATTTTCTTCCGCACCTTCTTCTTCCTGGAGCACACAGCGCCCTAGCACCAGCAACCATAGCCCGAGCATGAGAGTGAGCACAGAGAGCCTAGCCCCCCGAGCCTCTCCCTGAAAAACCATCGGAGAATCCAGTTCGCGATTGCGCCACCCAAAAATGGCAACCGGAGATTCTCCCCGTACCTCCGACTCGACGAGCTCCGCCGTGAATATCGAAGACATAATCAACTACCTTGACCCCCTCCTCGACTCCCTGATTCGCTCCGCCGCGAACGCGCCGGAGGGGGGCCGCCAGCGAGCCGGTCCTCAAGGATCTACCTCCCGTGGCCAGGAACGCGCCACCGTCTACGTCAACCGCTCCTCCTCCGCCTCTCTTCTCCGAACTCGCGGAGGAACACAACGCTCACGGCGGCGAGGAGATCGCCGCTTTTTCCGCCGCCGGAGGTGAAGACGAAGGGGAGGAGAACTCCGGGAATTGGAGACACTGCAATGTGGTTCCTTTCCCCCTACCGACACTCGAGAAAGAAGGGTTCGTGGTGAAGGACAAGTGGCGTATAACGAGGACGACACCGAGCCGTTTCCAGAACCCAGCGAACGGGTTCTCCTCGCCTCTCACATCAATCGAGGTATGGGGTTTCCGCCATCCGCCTTTTTCCTTCAAATCCTAGATCACTATAGGATTCAGCCACACAACCTTCCCCCAAACTCCATTCTCTATTTAGCCGGGTTCCAGGCCCTTTTAGAGGGTTATCTAGGGATCGAACCCCGCCTAGATTTCTGGCAATATTGCTTCGGGGTAAAATGCAACCCCTCTGAGGGCCCTCTCCCGACTTGCGGGACCAACTCATTTACCCTTCGTAGGTTTCCGAAAATCAAAACCTACGAGTCCTTTAAATTTTGGACGGGCTCTTTCTTTTATCACGCAGATGTCCCGTTTCCTAGAAAGGAAATGGGCATTTCGCCTTTTGTCAATTTCGCGGCCACTCCCCAAGATAATTGGGCGGTGGACGCGGTCTAGACTCAGCCTCCAGATCTGATGAGGATCAAGAGGCAAATTGCCAAACTTGTTTCTGCCACTCCTCCTCTGACCGGCATGGATACCGTCTTGTGGTGGCTCGAAAGGCGGATCCAGCCTTTGTCCTACCGCGGAAAACGGCTTATGTGTGAATACACGGGCCTAGAGGACGCGATGAGGGCGACAAACAAGGCTTTGTAAAAAAGGGACCTCAAGAAGCGTGTAAACCAGCTGGTTTCTACTCGTGATCAGTACGAGGAGAGACGGCAAATGTACCACGCTGGAAACCCAGCTCCAAAGGTATAATTCTATCTCTTTGGGAATTTTCTTGAGTCTCGTTCTTTTTCTCGGATTTTTCCCTTACCCGTACTTTGTTTCTTTCCACAGCTTCTCGATCTTCCTAAGGATGAGCTTGCTACCGACGAAGAGCTGGACGCGCTTCGTGCCAACTTCCAGTCGGTAGGACGGAAGCGCAAGAAGGCATCCACCACCCCGGATGTCATCGATCTTGACGGTGTTGCCATCACCACATCTAGGTAAAAACCCGGGTTTTATCGTTTCTATGCTTTTTACTGCATGTATTTTGTTTCTCGGAATCTCATTTCTCGGAATTTTCCTTCTCTTTTCTTTTCTAGCCTTACCCCTACAACTTTGAAGGGAAAAGGCCGGAAGAAGCACAAAGCTGCCGCGCACAGGGGATTGAAGCCATCTCCCGCCGCTTTGCCAGATACTCCGACATCGGCTGGGGAAGAAAACTCGGTTGCCAGGGAAGAGGAATATACCTTGCAGTAAAGCCATCCCGTTGCATCCGATTTGGATGCGAGGAAAAGGTCGATGCTGAATGAGGGTGGACCTTCAAACATCTCGAAGGAGGATCCCATCTCAAACTTTGACAACGAGTTCAAGGTAAAGCAAGAAGACTGTTTCGACGAACACGGATAAATTCATCCGTGGGCGAAGAAACACTTTGCTCGTGCTCCCTTAATCCGTCCTTGGTCGCAAGGCGGACTTATAGTTAGAAATAATTATGTGTTCTCGCCTAGCCAGGTCATACAAGACGGCCTTTGCCATGTTGGAATTACCTTCGCAGAGTATGCCAAGGAATTTACCGAGAATCTGGAGAGCTTGCAGAAAATGAGCCAGGTAAATACCTCTAGCCCCCAAGTATTAAGACAAATATATACTTTTTGACTTAATACTTTTCTCTTATGCCTGTTTGTTTTTTGACTTAAGCGACTTTTCCATTATCTTTGCTTCAACAAACTGCCGAGACAAGAAACATGGAAGTTTTCAACAAGGTTACCATCAAGAACAAGGAGGTTAAAACTCTCCTTAGAATTCTTGATGAAAAAGACTCGGAGTTGGCCTCGGTTCAGCAGCAGCCGAAGGAATCAGCAGGTAAATTTATTTTTGCGCTGATGTTTTTATGAAATTTTTCTAAGTCATTTTACGAGTTTCAAACTCTTCATTTTCCCTGGTTCTCGGCTTCTTTGGTGAAAGCCAAACAAATTTCTGAAGATGCTGGCAACGCCGAGAACCTCTGCAAGGAAAACTCGGAGCTTTACAAGATGACTATAAAGCTCCAGAAAGACTTGGAGGCCAGCCAGCTGGCTGTTGGGATTGCCGATTCCCGCGCATCTTCTCAAGCTGAGAAAGATGCAGCGACTATCCGGGACCTATAGAATGCTCTCAACCAACGCGTTGAAGAAGGCGTTGAGGTGGACACGATTCTCGGTAAGTTTAGCTCCTTTTACCGAGTTTCCTCCTTATACTTTTTACAATATGTTTCTTTTTTTTCTCCTTCTTTGTGTTTCTAACTTTTCCTTGTTATTTTAAAACAGAAGGGAACCCCTTGCTTACCCGGATTGACAGAATCTGGGCTTTCTGGAAGATCTTCTCCGCCTTGAAGACGGCGGGGATGCTTCTTGTGCACAAGTACATTCCTGACAAAGCGGGAGAATTCTCGGAAGTAAGCAAGCTTCCGGAAGCGATAGAGGAGGTGGCAAACCAGAAGGAGTCCTGATTCCGCTCTGCTGCTCGCGGTGGTGCGCGCATGGCCCTTGGGCTAATGCGTATGCATTATACCACCGCGAAATTCTGGTGTGTTGCGACCGGTATCCCTCAAGGGTACACGGAAGCGCAGAGAGCCGACAATTTTGAGTCTGTCAAGGGGCATGCCACCAAGATAGCTCAAATGGTGTCAATCTCGACCTTCTACCCGGAGGAAGAGATTGCGACAACTCCTGAGAACCCCAGCGACATCGACGAGGAGGACTCGGATTCTGAGGAGGCCGTCTGATTCCTGAGTAGATGTTCGAGAACAAATAGAAGCATTACTATTCTTCAAATGTAATATCAAATTGTAATGCTATCTAACTTTTGTATAAACAAGTATTCCCCCTTTTGCAGTAAAATTTAAGTCTTTGCAAGTTTTTATGGGTTTTTAATTCTTTTTTCCTTCTAAGTTCTCTGGCTTGTATGTTTTAACTGTCCTTAGTGTTGAAATGGCTCAATAGTACTTAATCTTCATGCCAAGTGACTGGGTTCAAGCCTATCAGTCAAAACTCAGAATCATGGATTGTACTTAGGCATTTTTACTTACTAATTCAAGTGACCCAACACACAAACAATCAGATAATGCTTAGGAAAAAGTAAGGAATTTTGAAAAAGTATGAAACTCAGGCACACAGGCACAATCTAGGTTTCCTTAAGCCTCTTTAGGCTGCAAAAGCATTCAGGTTTATCACTCCGAGCACGCAGGCAAAATTTAGGTTAACATTGAAGCAATTTGAAAGATTATTGGGAAATAGATAAGATGGTACTATGCTTTGAACAATATTAACAAAACAAACCAAAAAAATGCATGAATTCCGACAACTTTATTTCATGATCCCAAAGATGTTTACATAGAATTTGAACTAAGTGTAAAAGGGATGTAACTACTGGATGCTCCATGGTCTCTTTGTCTCTCCCAGTTCCACATCTATCTTTCTCTTTCTCTTGCGATTCGGATTTTTAGGATCATCTTCTGTATCTCGAATATCTACAAGGTAATAAGATCCATTTTCATAGCCTTGCTGATGATAAATGGTCCCTCCCAAACTGGGGCTAATTTGTGATTCCTTTTCTGCACCAATATTAATTAGCACCAAGTCACCTTCTTTGAAAGAACGGTGTTTGATTTTTCGACTATGGTAACGTCGTAATCCTTGCTGATAAATGGCTGATCTTTGTAGCACAATCTCTCGTTCTTCTTCTAAGAGATCAACGGCATAATGTCGTGCGTTTTCGGCATCCGAGTCTTCGTATGCTAGCACTCTTGGGCTATCATGGAGCATGTCCGTGGGAAGGACTGCTTCTGCACCATAAACCAAGAAAAACGGCGTTTGCCCTGTTGATCTATTTGGCGTCATTCAAATACTCCAAAGCGTAGAAGGTAATTATTCTACCCATGCTCCAGCTGCTCTATGCAGAGGAGATTCGAGTCTTGGGCGTATTCCCTGCAGGATAGAACTATTCATTCATTCAACCTGTCCATTGGATTGTGGGTGTGCCATAGATGCTAGATCTAGGCGAATTCTCGTTTGTCGGCAATATTTTGCCAATTCTCCAATAGAGAAATTTGTCCCGTTATCCGTGATTATGCTATGTGGAACGTTGTATCTCATGACTATGTCAATGATGAAGTTTCTGGCAGTCACACCGTCAAGTTTTTTGGTGGGTTTGGCCTCCACCCACTTGGTGTACTTATCTATTGCAACGAGTAAATGTGTAAGTCTATCTCTTGCAGTTTTGAATGGTCCCATCATATCTAGCTCCCAAACCACAAATGGCCTTGTTATGGGGATAGTTTTGAGTGCTTGAGCTGGCATATTCGTCTGCTTGGCGTAATACTGACATCCGGCACATGTGTTTACTATGTGCTCCGCATCTGCCTTGGGTGTGAGCCAGAAAACCATGCACGGTATGCTTTTTCAACTATGCTTTTTGATTGAGCATGATATCCGTAATCTCCTGCATGGATTTTTTGCATAATTTCTCGTCCTTCTTCTGGTGAAATACGCCTCTGAAAAATTCCGATAGTACTGCGTTTATACAGGCAACCGTTGATTACCGTGTATCCTTTGCATCGACGTTGTATCTTCCTTTGCAAGACCTCGTGTGCTCCATCCGGGAACTTCTGATCAACTAAGAAGTTTAAGTATAGAACTGTCCAATCCGGGTTAACAAGCAGAACTTCTATTGACTCAGAAACGAGAGGATAATCAACATCTCCGTCTTTTATTGATGGTTCATGCAAATGTTAGACAAACACACCAGGTGGTAGGATTTTCACTCTTTTCGAGCCCATGCGGGCTAATGCATCTGCGTTTCAACTATCTTCCCTTTTGATATGAAGTACTTCAAATCCTACAAAGCCAAATGGCAAACTCGTCCATAGTTCTCCGATATTCAGCCATAATGGGACTTTTGGTGTTCCATGTTTGGTTTAGCTGATGTTGCACCAAATCCGAGTCACCATAACAAAGTATACGCTTGACGCCTACCTCCTTTGCAATATGCAAGCCATAAAGCAAGGCTTCGTATTCTGCCACATTGTTGTTGGCGTTGAAATGTATTTGTAATGCATATTTCATTATGTCGCCTTTTGGAGATTTAAGCACTACACCAGGTCCAGCGCCTTCTTTCATTTTGGATCCATCAAAATGCATGATCCAACATTCCGACTCCGGCATTGGTGTGTTTTCCATTTCTTCTGTCCAATCAGCGACGAAATCTACCAACACCTGGGATTTAATTGCCGCCCGGGGTTGGTACTTAATGTCGAACGTAGTGAGCTCAATGCCCCATTTGGCGACTCGACCTGTTGCGTCTGCATTGTTTATAATATCCCCTAGTGGTGCTTTGCTTACCACTGTTATGGAATATCCTTGGAAATAATGACGGAGTTTTTGAGATGCAAAAAACATGCCATATGCCAGTTTTTGATAATGTGGATATCTTTGTTTTGACTCGGAGAATACCTCGCTGACATACTACACCGGATGTTGGTCTGGTACACTTTGTTCATATTTCCGTCTTTCCACGATTATCACCGCGCTAATAACCATGTTTGTTGCTGTAGTATACAGTAACATGGGTTCTTCGTCTTTTGGGGATGCCAAAATCGGAGCCTTCAGCAAGGTTTCTTTTAGCTGGATTAATGCTTTGTCCGCCTCTTCTGTCCATTCAAACTTGTCGGATTTCTTCAACAGTTTGTATAATGGTAGAGCTCTGTCACCTAGCCGACTTATAAACCTGCTTACAGCGGCTGCAAAACCCTTCAGTCTTTGGACATCTTTTAGTCATGTGGGCCTTGAGATGTTCAAGATTTCATTGATCTTTTCCGGGTTTACTTCTATTCCTCTCTGAGAAACGATAAAACCCAGAAGTTTTCCTGAGGGAACCCCGAATACGCACTTTAATGGATTTAACTTCATTTTATAAGTGCGCAAATTTTCGAAAGTTTTTGTAGGTCTTCAAGGAGTGTAACTTTCTCCTTTGAAACTACGGCAATGTCATCCACATGAACATGGACGTTTTTGCCAATTTGACTATGCAAGCACATTTGCATGCAACACTAGTAAGTTGCGTCGGCGTTCTTCAAGCCAAAAGGCATGGTTATGTAATAGTATGTTCCATACGGGGTTATGAAGGAAGTTTTTATTTGGTCCTCCTCCTTCATATGTATTTGATGGTACCCGGAATAAGCATCCAAAAAGCACAAAAGCTCAGAGCCAGCAGTGACATCTTTTATTTGATCGATTCGCGGTAACGAGAACCTATCTTTTGGACACAATTTGTTCAAGCCAGTGTAATCTATAGACATCCTAAGAACAATACTATCTTTCTTCGGGACAAATATTGAGTTCGCAGACCAATCAATATGTATAACTTCCCGGATAAAATCAGCTGCTAAAAGTCGGATAATGTCCTTGCCTATAGCCTTCCGTCTTCTTCCATCGAAACGACGGAGACCTTGTTTGACGGGTTTTGATCCTGGAATTACTTTGAGTTGGTGCTCAACAAGTTCCATGGGCACACCGGGCATATCAGGAGGACACCCGGAAAAAATGTCCCAGTTCTCATGAAGGAACTTGATGAGCACGCTTTCCTATTTGTCAGTCATCCCTGTTCCCACTACGACAAATTTTGTCGGGTCTTTGGGGTCTAGGATAACATGTCTTGTATTCTTCGAGGCTTTGAAACTATCTGTCGGCTTTCGGCTTCCTTTTCCTGCCGGCATTTCTGTCGGCAATACTTCTTTAGCTAGCTCCTTCAATTCTTCATTCTGAATCACTTGTTCAGCACAAAGGGCATTTCCTTTCTCCAGCTCGTTCGCCAATTTGTAATCTCCAGCTATGGTGATTACTCCTCCTTTTGGCCTTAACATCTTCATCTTGTTATAGATATAACATGATCTTGCCATGAATTTGGCGAAAGCCGGACGTCCGAGTATTGCGTGATACACACTCTCGAATGGCACCACCTCGAATGAGATCTTCTCCTGGCGGAAGTGTTCTCTTTTTCCGAAGGTTAGATCTAGGGAAATTTCTCCTAGGGATTGTGCTTGTCTGCTAGGAATAATACCATGAAAACGTATGTTAATGTGCCTGAGCTGGGTCTCGAAGATGTGTAGCTGCTTCAATGTACTTAAGTACATGATGTTGATACTAGATCCTCCATCCATAAGCACTCTTTTGAGCCTAGTGTTTTGAACAATAGGGTTTACGACCAAAGCGTGACTGCCGGGTTCTGGGATATTTCCGAGATGATCTGACTGATCCCAGTTAATTGGCGTGTTTGAATACTTCAAGTACTTTGGTGTTGGAGGAACTGTAACACCCCTGTTTTTAAGCCCTTGTTTAAATTTAAATTAGCAAGCCTCTTAAGACTTTTGTAAGACAATTAAGTGGACAACATGTTTGTGTAGTCATGTGTATCTATGCAATATAAGTGGTGTGTTTCTTTTCACTCATTTGAGGATTTTTCCTGATGATTGATTATTGTCTGCCTGATGTTTTTCAACTGGAAACCCTAAGAAATTTCTTTTCAAAGTTTGGGGAATACTTGATTCACTCATGATAGCATTATTTAGTCATGTCTTGACCAAGGAAACACTTTGGTTGGGATTTAAATAGCTTTGGGAATTTATTTCCTATTTAAACATTTAGCAGAAAAACAACATAACTAGCTGTTTTCCACACTTGTTTTCAGGAAGCAAACATATTTGATTTGTTGTTTTCTTGTTGTATTATGGTTGAACATGTTAGGTAGTACAACTATATGCCACTGGTTTGAATTTAGCACTTGAAAAACAATCTAATCCATGATTGTTTTCCTAGTATAAAAATATTGAAAAACCAATTCTATTTGGAAAACAGAAACATAGCTTTTTGGGCAGATGTTTTCAGAAGGTTAACCAACTCAATTTCTTGTGTACTTGTTGTTTTCTCAAACTAGAAAGTACATTTAACAATTAGCAACTTGAATTTCCAAAATCCAAGTTCATTTGCCCAATCAAACAGAAGCAAACTTTTGCTTCAAAACCCTGTTTTTCCAACACTTAGTGAAAATCTCACTAAGTCCTTTTCTGAATTTTCTGAAAACTGTTTTTGAACAGAACTTTGGAGATAAATTTCTTGAGCTACACTTGATCTTTTTGTGTGGAATTTGGTTCTAATTGTTCACCTAGGATCCCTCTGTAAGTTCCATGTGATCACATGCCCGAGAGATGCCTTAGACAAGAAGGAAAGAGGAGGGGAAGTAGACTCGGGTAGGAGGGGGGTGGGAAGATGGCATGGCCTAAAAACTCCCATGTCTCTCCACCCTAGCTCCACTGTGCTGACCAGTAAGTTTGGCACCGCCCCTGGCTCGAGATGCAACGAGAAAAACGGCCCCCCCAACCCCTCATCGTGCCAACACACCCTCACCATGTGCACCCGAAGAGCACGCCCGCGGCCTCGTGGCTACAAAGCCTCCCAGGCCGTGCCACTGCGCCAGCATCACACCCACCCCTCCACTACACCACACACGAAGATCCAGGCCGTGCCTCGCCGTGTGCGAGCCGCACGGGCATTTTTTTCGCCGCCGGCCACCGGGAGATCCCCCGAGTCGAAGCTAACCAAACCGTGCGTGGGAGATCGTCATTCTTGCGCGAGCACGCTCCCCGTACCCTTGGCCACCTCCCTGACATCCCCCGCGGTTCATTCGTTTGCAGGAGAACCCGAGCCATCGCCGCCGTGCCCGCCGTGTCGCCGCGGAGAGAAGCACGCCGTCGAGGAAACCATCACCGCCACCACCGCGCCACCAGCCTCCCACGACCCCACTGCCTTCACGCGCCGCTCCACGGACCCCCTAGGTGAGCACCCTGCCCGTACCGTGCGTGCCCGTGAGGTGTTCGACGCGGGTCCTGTTGCGTTAGGCCAGAGGAGGAAGAAAGGACACGGGCCGTTGATCGCAAGATCAACGGCCACGCTTGAAACGGCTTTTTCCCGCGTCCCCCGCCCCCGCGCGCGCAGCTGGGCTGGCCTAGGTGCTAGCTGGGCCACGCGCAGCGAATCCGGCCCATCGGGGCTTGTCCCTGTTAAAATTTAAATCAAATTTTTTTTTTCTGCCAGTAATCTACCTGTTAGCTTTTGGCCTAGGAAAATTAGCACAAGATTTTATTTGGCTTTGCCAATTTTTGTATATGTAGCCATACAAAATCACAACCACCTCCATTTGGCAGAATAATGTTTTGACTTTTATTTATTTTTCTATAGCCATTTTGCCAGACAGTACCATTAAAATTGAAATGAATATAACTTCAAAAATACAAAACATTTTTGAGAAAACTCAACTGTTTTGGAAAGACCTCATCAATACCTACCATTATAATTTTAGTTTGCATCCAGGAGAGTTATCATTTGGAAATGCCATCCATTTTGGTAAAACATCAGTGAGCCATTCCATGAATTTTAGGGGGAGTTTGGTACATTATTTTTGAGTAGGACCAAATGGAGAAGCTTTGTATGGTTAAGTACTATCACATCCTGGAAGGATTTAAGTTTTGGAACCATATAAAAAATTAGGGAGACAGAACAAGTTTTAGCACTTTTCTGCCTAATTTTTAATTCCTAGATCTTGTTTTATATGATCATTTTGTGATGTGCACCTATTGTGTTCTTGCTTGTAATTTTGTTATCTAGTGTAGTATTGATGTTTACAAGTTGTATGAACATGTTAGAATAAATGGCTTGAGTGGTAGAATTTTTAGAATTATTTTCCATGCATAAATCTTGCTCATAGCTTATTTTCTATCTAGGTTTGTGAGTAGATTTTTAGTTAGGTATCAAGCCTTTTTGCTAGATTAATTTTCAAGGAACCAGTACCATTTTGGGTACTATTATTTTGGTTACAACACCTCTGGGTGCTTGGTGTTTGTGTTTGAAGTAGATTTAAATAGCAAGGCTTAAGGTCTAGATTTCATACTAGATTATATCATGCATGCTTTTTGTCTTGTTTTCCACTAAGGAAAAAAATATGATTCTTTGTGGTTGAAAACAGATGATGAAAAGTCCTTGTGGCATTGTTATCCTTGTGTTTTCACCTCTGTTAATTTTCCCTCAAGTATTAGAAATTGCTTGAGTATCATTTGTGTGCCTAGATTTAATTCCCTCACATGTGTAGCATTTTTAGTCTAGTTTTTCCTTGGTTAATAGCTAGACTTATTATTTTGTTTTGGAGGATCCAGTAGCATTTTGGTACTGATTATAGGAGTATTTTACCTCTGTTAGTTTGCACCCTTGTGCCTAAAATTAACAAGTGAAGTATAAACTAGTCTAGTATTTTTCCCAAGTTTCTACTAGTATGAGTAGGAGGTTGTGGGACTAGTTTGTTTGTTTTGAGCATTTTTAGAAATGTGACCAGAGGCTTATTAACCTCTTTATGAGCATTATTCTAGTGGAACACCCACTGGTATTTTTGCATCATGGTGGAAAAATATGCTTGACTAGTGGTCATGAGTCTTTTTCACCACTTGAATATTTTAGCAATTATATGTGCTGGCCATAGAGATTGTTGGGGGGAGTTTTTTAGACATCAAAATGTGTTTTATGTGACACCCTACTGTCTAGTTACATGTGTTTTACCCCACTGGTCCATGATGCTCTTGACTTAAAATCGTTAAGTTTGACCACACCTAAACACTAGGAAGGAGCAGATTTTCCCACTGTGTTTTTCATGTCAATTTTCCTAAGGGATAATTGAGTGTCTTGAGTGTTACATTTTAATTGCTTGCTGTATGTATCACTTGTAGCATTGTTTGTCTTGGTTGGCTCTGAAAGTGTGCCTTTATTTCTTTTTACGACGTTAGAAAACGAGGAGGAAGGATTTGCTGAAGAGGGGTATTGCAACTCCTGTTACTTTCAGGACCAGGACCATCACTTGTACCAAGGCAAGCCATCCTAATGCTTGCTGTATAAATACTTATCATTATCTATCATGCATGCTTTTCACTTCTGAAGTTTTCACAAAACTATACTCCCAAAACTATTTTTGTTGTGAGTACTACTACTATTAATATTATTAGAAGAAGGAATCATAATAATAGTCAACTTGGTAATTGCCAAGCCCTTAGCCACTAAATGGTATATACATACCATTCACCAAATTAAAACCTGGGTTCTTAAATGAACTACATAAAATGTGCTTTTGTAAACAAATACCTTATGAAGGAAAAACCCCGGATGAAGGGTGAGACCCTGTCTACCGGAAGAATGCCATGAAGGGGAATTTATGAGAAATGTTTACAAAAGACACATAACCTAGTCTTCGCTGGACAACCATTATCGTACTGCCACTTTACCCCAATATGGGTAGGGGCTTGATTAAAAACTTGTTATGGTTAGTATGTGAGCTATCTCAAAGTGCTATAGAGGATTGGATCCTCCGAACCGAAGTGTCGCTAGGAGTGAGCAGACGGGACATCTAAAGTGTGGGATTAATTTTCCCTCCGGATGCATCAGTTGGGTCTCCTGTCTGGGCGGTGTGTGACACGGCTTGCCGGGGAGGGGTAACCCCAATTGAAGAGATAGTCATGTTCTAGCTTGTACATAGTGGATAGTCAAGATCAGTTATCTGATGTTCCCATAGGTTGGGAATAGTCCATGGTTGTTTCATGGCGGATTCTGGATCTAGTGGAAGTGTGTACACCTCTGCAGAGTAAAACTATTTCGAGATAGCCGCGTCCTCGGATATGGACGGTTGAATGGCCATGTAGCTAGTATTGTGTCAACTTTTCAAAAAGAGGTTTTTGAAGGACGGCTTTGTACCTGCGAGGTACTATGGAGGAATGACTTGGTATCTGCGAGATACTGATGAGGAGGAAACTATTACTACAAGTTTCTGAAAAGAAAACTTTCCTTTTTAAAAGTCTTATAAAAACCTCCAAGATATGTGATATCTACGAGAGAAAAACTACCTTATTTTAAAGGATTTTTCACCAAGAAAGAAAACTTGAAGAATCAACCATGATAAATCTTTTATATGTCATGGGTAGCTGAACCATATGTATGGCCTACCCACTCCACCAAATAAGCATGTATGCATTTATTGTAAGCTCATAAAGGATGTCTTGTTGAGTACATTCAAACGTACTCATTTGGTTTCGCCCCTGGTATCTACTTACCAGACTATGAGGAGCCACCCCAGGAGGAGTTCTATGAGGAGGAGTTCTACGCTGATGGCCCTGCGAGTTAGGATCGTCTCCCAGTCAGCAGCCTGTAGGATGAGGCGTGACTCGGGTTCTACTACGCTATGCTTACCGTCTTCCGCTGTGTTTATTTTGAATGTCTGTCCTGTGTGACAGTTATCAAGAACTTGGTCATGTGACCATTTATGTAAGACTCTAATATTCGTGTAATGGATGATGTATTATGTATGCCAACTACGTATGTTGTTCACAACTGGTTATTCTGGGATTGTGAATGAATGCATATGAGGGGTTCTGAACCTTCCGGTTTGGGGCCTCTACAAAGTTGGTATCAGAGCCATCCTGACTCTAGGAGACCTTAGTTAGCATGGACGTTAGTGTATACTCCAAAAATATAAGTTATAAATACAAAAAGATTGGATATATGACTATGTATAAAAATATTCCCTATATCCCACCACCTCTCTGTGTTAAACTCTACTTGCATTAAGATTGTTCTTTGCATAAACTTAAAACTTTGCACACTGTGGTATCACTAAAACTATACTTAAAATTTTGTGTAGATGGACGTGGTCATCACCGAGGCTTTCCAGTTGGGACGTCCACGTGGCGAGACTTTCCTTTTCGAGGAGAGGCTAGTGGCTATGGCCACTGTGTTGGGACGCCCACTTCCGGAGCTGCGAGGAGGTCTAGTTGACGGTGCACCTCTGGAGGGAGACTGGTACGCGGAGGTCACTATCCGTGCACCTCTGGCTAGCCCGACAGTGGAGGCCTACGTCTTTCGTGCTGTTGATCGCACTTGGACCGAGGCAGCCGTGCGGGTGATTCAGGAGTCAGTGGCACGACTGGCACACATTGGGGAGTACATGTTCATCGGTTCCCGTTTCGAGTTGATTGGGAGGCGCGATGAGGAGGGCATACCACTTCCTGTCGAGCCAGACACTACCACTGTTGGTCCTCACTTGGACGAGATGGAGATTCTGTTGTACCGCACTCAGCACAGGTTGGACGATCAGCGACTCGCTCACCACCTGGGCACATTGGTGCACCACACACTGATAGCCGAGACTGACGAGCTGAGGGCTGAGCTTCAGGACAGCCAAGAGGAGAGTGGAGCACTAGCAGAGCAGTTGTCTCAGTTGAGGGAGGAGTTGGAGGCCGCCACCGCGAGGAGCTGTGCCTTGGAGAGACAGCTGCGGGCCACCCGACTGAGCCGTGCTCGTCTCACCAGCAGGGTGACGGCTCTGGAGGGGGCTAACTCAGTTCTGCACACTAGGCTTCACATAGCTCGTGACGACATAGCCGCGAGAGACTCAGCCATAGAGGAGCTTGAGGAGGAGGGCGCAGAGCTCAGCAGGGAGATTGAGGAGCTCCTGCCAGTAGAGGATGTTCCGTCTGACTTGGAGGGGATGGATATGAGTGAGGCTAGCGAGCAGGATGATGATGACCTGCTTGGCGAGGAGGAGGAGGAGGACCCTGAGGAGCGTATCTTCGAGGTTGGGGACAGTGACGACTCTGTGTAGTCACAGCCTCCTCACCCTTAGCACTTGATGCTGGTCTAGATGCTAGATAAGTATGCTAGATCGTTTTGCTAGTAGTAGCCTTGCGATGACCCCACCAATCGCACCCCTTGTAGCTCGATGAAGCCTTCCTTGTAAGATATGGCTTGTAATGTGTGTGTGTAATGTCAAAGACTCTGTTTAAGTTGTGTGATGAATGGAATGTTCTGCTTGTTTCCTTGATGATTGTCACTATTTTGCGTTCTTTTCATCCGTGTTTGCGACTGCCCCGCTCTTGTTTTTGAAACATATCACTCGTATTCCTTTTTCTTATGTTAAAGGTACTGGGTTTTCAAAAACAAGAATATACTTCTAAATCTTACACATGTTTTCACTTCAGAATGGCACCTCGTCGCGAACCCCCACCGCCACCACCACCCACAGTGGAGGCGCTGTTGGCCCTGCTGATGGAAGATCGCCAGGCCAGTCGAGATGAGAGTGCAGCTACCATTACCGCTCTGCAACAACTAGCTGCTGCCGCCAACAATAATGGAAATGGCAATGGCAATGGCAATGGTGCTCGCTCGAGACTGAGAGACTTTCAGCACACCAACCCCCCAGTCTTCACTAGGATTGTGGAGCCTCTCGATGCTGACGACTGGCTCCGCACCATTGCAAACAAACTGGAGGTTGCTTCAGTTGAGGAGAATGATAAGGTCCTGTTTGCCTCCCATTTTCTTGCTGGTCCTGCCAGGACTTGGTGGGAGACTACACGTGAGACTGTTGCTGCTGGTCACGTGTTCAACTGGGAGGATTTCTCTGCGAGATTCCGCAAGTATCACATTCCCCAAGGAATGATGACACTTATGCGTGAGAAATTTCTGAAGCTGAGGCAGGGAAGTATGCCTGTGTCTGAATACTGGGAGAATTTCACTACTCTGTCCAGGTATGCACAGGATGATATCAATACTGATGCTAAGAAGAGGGAGAGGTTCTTAAATGGGCTGGATGATGAGCTCCAGTGCGCTCTAGTGGTGGTTCCATTCCAGGACTTGGAGACCCTTGCAAATGCCGCTATGGTACTGGAGCACAAGCGGAAGTCTGCTGATGATAACCGCAAGAGGAAGATGACCGTGCCTGGAGGACCTAGTGCTCAAAGGACTCGCAACACTCCGTATGCGAGGCCACCATCCCACAAGGCGCCTGCTTATGCACCCCGCCCCAACCACAACTATGCACCAAGGCCCAACAACTACAACCACAACTATGCACCAAAGTACGGAGGAAATAGCTATGGTGGTAACCATGGTAATCATTCTGGGAATAATCATGGAAACCGCTATGGAGGCAACAACAGTGGAAATGGGAACAACTCCAACAATGCTCCCAAACCTAACCCAAGCCCAAGGCCTTCCGGAGGTTGTTTTGCCTGCGGAAAGGAAGGTCACTTTGCTCGTGAGTGCCCTACCAAAGCTACTGCCACAGCCCAGCCTACTGCAACCAAGATGAACCATGGTCCTTCCACTGGACGGCAGAATAGGATGAAGGGACACCTGAACCACGTCACTGCTGCAGAAGCTCAGGAGGCACCAGACATGGTGATGGGTACGTTTCCTGTCAACTCGGTGCCAGCCGCAGTACTGTTCGATTCTGGTGCATCACATTCTTTTGTCACAAAACCGTTTGCTGAGAAAAGTGGTATGAACCATTCCCGTATGCACAACCCTATGTTAGTACAAATACCTGGGGATAGTACTAAAGCCAACTTAATTTGCAATGAAGTGCCAGTAGAAATACAAGGGAAAACTTTTCATGCTGATCTTATAGTGCTGGGATCCAAGGGGATAGAAGTGGTACTCGGTATGAACTGGATGGCCAAGTATAAGGGGGTTATTGACTGCACTAAGAAATCTATTGATATGATCTCTGAGGATGGGGAAAAGGTTGCGTACACTGCAACTAAACCCTCGTCACAAGTTCACTGCCACACTGGTATAGCCCACCCTAACCTTGAGGAAGTCCCGGTCGTTTGCGAATACCCGGATGTTTTTCCTGAAGAGTTACCCGGTATGCCCCCTGATCGGGATATCGAGTTTGTGATCGAGTTAGTGCCCGGAACTGGACCCATAGCACAGAAGCCTTATCGGATGAACCCAAAGGAATTAGATGAGTTGAAGACCCAGCTGGATGATATGTTGAGAAAAGGTTTGATTCGCCCTAGTGCATCGCCATGGGGATCTCCGATCATTTTTGTGGAAAAACGGGACGGTACCACTCGTTTATGTGTGGACTACCGCAAGTTGAATGATGTTACCATCAAGAACAAATACCCGTTGCCCAAAATTGAAGACCTGTTTGACCAGCTGAATGGGGCCGTAATCTTCTCGAAGATCGACCTTCGGACTGGTTATCACCAATTGAAAGTCCGTGATACTGATATTTCCAAGACTGCTTTCACCACTCGTTACGGGCTGTATGAATACACCGTGATGTCCTTTGGTCTAACCAATGCCCCTGCCTATTTCATGAATCTCATGAATAAGGTATTCATGGATTTTCTAGACAAGTTTGTCGTGGTGTTTATTGACGACATTCTCATATATTCTCAGAGTGAGGAAGAACACGAAGAACATCTGAGAATTGTGCTCGGAACACTTCGTGAGCATCAATTGTATGCTAAGTTTAGTAAATGTCAATTCTGGTTGACGGAAGTCGGGTTTCTTGGACATGTAGTATCTGCGGGAGGAATATCTGTTGACCCTACTCTAGTTCAGTCTGTGGAGAAGCGTGCTGCTCCGACCAACCAGACTGAAGTCAGATCCTTTCTGGGTTTGGCAGGATATTACCGCAAGTTTGTTCAGGGATTCTCGAGTATAGCCAGACCCCTCACCCAGTTGCTCAAGAAGGATAGCAAGTTCCTATGGACGGACAAGTGTGAAGAGAGTTTCAATGAGTTGAAGCATCGACTGGTGACCGCTCCAATCCTTATAATGCCGGATATCACCAAGAATTTCGACGTATATTGTGACACTTCTAAGCTTGGTCTTGGAAGCGTACTTATGCAAGAAGGGAAAGTGATATCTTTTATATCCCGCCAGTTGAGACCCCACGAGTTGAATTACCCCACTCATGACTTAGAGCTTGCTGCTGTCGTGCATGCCCTCAAAACATGGCGACACTTTCTTATGGGAAGAAGAGTGGAAATTTACACGGATCATAAGAGTTTAAAGTATATCTTTACTCAACGTGAGCTCAACATGAGGCAGCGCCGCTGGATTGAGCTCATTAAAGATTATGATCTGAGTATTCATTATCACCCTGGGAAGGCAAATGTGGTTGCAGACGCTCTTAGTCGAGAGCCGGCCTCTCTAAATGCTATGATTCTAGTAAGGCAGCCCGAGTTGTGGAAAGAGCTTGACCAACTTGGCATTGAAGTGGTCAGCTATGGTATGTTGGACGCCATAGAACTTAAGCCAACTCTGGTTGACCAAATCAAAGAGGCGCAGAAAGGCCAGAAAAGTATTGATGGTATTAAGGCCCGCATGGAGAAGGAGAAGGTTGCTGGGTTTACTATCGATGCTGATGGGGGATTATGGTATGAAGGCCGTATTTGTGTTCCCTCTGAGTCTGATCTCAAGCAGACCATCATGGTCGAAGCTCATGAGACCATGTATTCTATCCATCCTGGAGGAGCAAAGATGTATCAAGACCTGAAGGAGAGATTCTGGTGGCATGGAATGAAGCGAGAAATTGCTTCATTTGTAGCCAAGTGCCATGTCTGCCAGCAAGTAGAAGCTGGGCACCAGCGTCCCGCTGGCTTGCTCCAGCCATTGCAAGTACCTGTTTGGAAATGGGATGAAGTAGGGATGGACTTCATCACGGGACTTCCTAGGTCCAGCCGAGGAAATGATTCTATATGGGTTGTCGTGGACAGGCTCACGAAAGTTGCTCACTTTATTCCTGTCCGGACCACCTATCGTGGAGATCAGCTTGCTGATCTTTACATTACTCGGATCGTCAGCCTGCACGGAGTCCCGAGTAGGATTGTGTCTGATCGAGGTACACAGTTCACATCCAGATTTTGGAAGAAGTTGCACGAGAGTTTGGGAACCAAATTAGCTTTTAGCACAGCCTATCACCCACAGACTGATGGACAGACAGAGCGTGTGAACCAAATTCTGGAAGACATGCTCCGTGCTTGTGTGTTGTCCTATGGAGTTAAATGGGAAGACTGTCTGCCTTTCGCAGAGTTTTCTTACAACAACAGTTATCAGTCTAGCTTGCAAATGGCCCCTTTTGAAGCACTGTATGGACGTAAATGCCGCACACCCCTAAATTGGACTGAGACTGGAGACAGTCAGGTTTTTGGTGTGGACACTTTGAAAGCTGCAGAAGAGCAGGTTCAGCTTATTCGGGAACGTTTAAAGACAGCTCAATCTCGTCAGAAGAGTTATGCTGACACGTAGCGTCGTGATGTCTCTTTCAGCATTGGAGATTTCGTGTACCTTCGTGTTACGCCACTCAAAGGGATGCAGCGTTTCCATGTCAAGGGAAAGCTGGCACCCAGGTATATTGGACCTTTTAAGATCTTGGCACGTCGTGGCGAAGTTTCTTATCAGTTAGAATTACCTGAGGAGTTATCTGCGTTTCACAATGTGTTCCATGTGTCATTGCTCCGGAAATGTCTGCAAGTACCTGAGAAGGATCTCTCGTATCAAGACATAGATTTCAGGACCATTGATATCAATGATGACTTGACTTATCGTGATAGACCCCTGCGGGTTCTCGAGGAGATTGTGCGCGCTACCAGGAGGCGTGCTATAAAATTCCTTAAGATTCAGTGGACGAATCATTCTGAGGAAGAAGCTACCTGGGAGCGTGAGGATGATATCAGGAAGGAGTTCCCTGATTTTCTTAAAGACTAGACCCGCTAATCTCGGGACGAGATTCTTTTAAGGGGGGGAGATTTGTAACACCCCTGTTTTTAAGCCCTTGTTTAAATTTAAATTAGCAAGCCTCTTAAGACTTTTGTAAGACAATTAAGTGGACAACATGTTTGTGTAGTCATGTGTATCTATGCAATATAAGTGGTGTGTTTCTTTTCACTCATTTGAGGATTTTTCCTGATGATTGATTATTGTCTGCCTGATGTTTTTCAACTGGAAACCCTAAGAAATTTCTTTTGAAAGTTTGGGGAATACTCGATTCACTCATGATAGCATTATTTAGTCATGTCTTGACCAAGGAAACACTTTGGTTGGGATTTAAATAGCTTTGGGAATTTATTTCCTATTTAAACATTTAGCAGAAAAACAACATAACTAGCTGTTTTCCACACTTGTTTTCAGGAAGCAAACATATTTGATTTGTTGTTTTCTTGTTGTATTATGGTTGAACATGTTAGTTAGTACAACTATATGCCACTGGTTTGAATTTAGCACTTGAAAAACAATCTAATCCATGATTGTTTTCCTAGTATAAAAATATTGAAAAACCAATTCTATTTGGAAAACAGAAACATAGCTTTTTGGGCAGATGTTTTCAGAAGGTTAACCAACTCAATTTCTTGTGTACTTGTTGTTTTCTCAAACTAGAAAGTACATTTAACAATTAGCAACTTGAATTTCCAAAATCCAAGTTCATTTGCCCAATCAAACAGAAGCAAACTTTTGCTTCAAAACCCTGTTTTTCCAACACTTAGTGAAAATCTCACTAAGTCCTTTTCTGAATTTTCTGAAAACTGTTTTTGAACAGAACTTTGGAGATAAATTTCTTGAGCTACACTTGATCTTTTTGTGTGGAATTTGGTTCTAATTGTTCACCTAGGATCCCTCTGTAAGTTCCATGTGATCACATGCCCGAGAGATGCCTTAGACAAGAAGGAAAGAGGAGGGGAAGTAGACTCGGGTAGGAGGGGGGTGGGCAGATGGCATGGCCTAAAAACTCCCATGTCTCTCCACCCTAGCTCCACTGTGCTGACCAGTAAGTTTGGCACCGCCCCTGGCTCGAGATGCAACGAGAAAAACGGCCCCCCAACCCCTCATCGTGCCAACACACCCTCACCATGTGCACCCGAAGAGCACGCCCGCGGCCTCGTGGCTACAAAGCCTCCCAGGCCGTGCCACTGTGCCAGCATCACACCCACCCCTCCACTACACCACACACGAAGATCCAGGCCGTGCCTCGCCGTGTGCGAGCCGCACGGGCATTTTTTTCGCCGCCGGCCACCGGGAGATCCCCCGAGTCGAAGCTAACCAAACCGTGCGTGGGAGATCGTCATTCTTGCGCGAGCACGCTCCCCGTACCCTTGGCCACCTCCCTGACATCCCCCGCGGTTCATTCATTTGCAGGAGAACCCGAGTCATCGCCGCCGTGCCCGCCGTGTCGCCGCGGAGAGAAGCACACCATCGAGGAAACCATCACCGCCACCACCACGCCACCAGCCTCCCACGACCCCACCGCCTTCACGCGCCGCTCCACGGACCCCCTAGGTGAGCACCCTGCCCGTACCGTGCGTGCCCGTGAGGTGTTCGACGCGGGTCCTGTTGCGTTAGGCCAGAGGAGGAAGAAAGGACACGGGCCGTTGATCGCAAGATCAACGGCGACGCTTGAAACGGCTTTTTCCCGCGTCCCCCGCCCCCGCGCGCGCAGCTGGGCTGGCCTAGGTGCTAGCTGGGCCACGCGCAGCGAATCCGGCCCATCGGGGCTTGTCCCTGTTAAAATTTAAATCAAATTTTTTTTTCTGCCAGTAATCTACCTGTTAGCTTTTGGCCTAGGAAAATTAGCAAAAGATTTTATTTGGCTTTGCCAATTTTTGTACATGTAGCCATACAAAATCACAACCACCTCCCTTTAGCAGAATAATGTTTTGGCTTTTATTTATTTTTCTATAGCCATTTTGCCAGACAGTACCATTAAAATTGAAATGAATATAACTTCAAAAATACAAAACATTTTTGAGCAAACTCAACTGTTTTGGAAATCCCTCATCAATACCTACCATTATAATTTTAGTTTGCATCCAGGAGAGGTATCATTTGGAAATGCCATCCATTTTGGTAAAACATCAGTGAGCCATTCCATGAATTTTAGGGGGAGTTTGGTACATTATTTTTGAGTAGGACCAAATGGAGAAGCTTTGTATGGTTAAGTGCTATCACATCCTAGAAGGATTTAATTTTTGGAGCCATAGAAAAAATTAGGGAGACAGAACAAGTTTTAGCACTTTTCTGCCTAATTTTTAATTCCTAGATCTTGTTTTATATGATCATTTTGTGATGTGCACCTATTGTGTTCTTGCTTGTAATTTTGTTATCTAGTGTAGTATTGATGTTTACAAGTTGTATGAACATGTTATAATAAATGGCTTGAGTGGTAGAATTTTTAGAATTATTTTCCATGCATAAATCTTGCTCATAGCTTATTTTCTATCTAGGTTTGTGAGTAGATTTTTAGTTAGGTATCAAGCCTTTTTGCTAGATTAATTTTCAAGGAACCAGTACCATTTTGGGTACTATTATTTTGGTTACAACACCTCTGGGTGCTTGGTGTTTGTGTTTGAAGTAGATTTAAATAGCAAGGCTTAAGGTCTAGATTTCATACTAGATTATATCATGCATGCTTTTTGTCTTGTTTTCCACTAAGGAAAAAAATATGATTCTTTGTGGTTGAAAACAGAGGATGAAAAGTCCTTGTGGCATTGTTATCCTTGTGTTTTCACCTCTGTTAATTTTCCCTCAAGTATTAGAAATTGCTTGAGTATCATTTGTGTGCCTAGATTTAATTCCCTCACATGTGTAGCATTTTTAGTCTAGTTTTTCCTTGGTTAATAGCTAGACTTATTATTTTGTTTTGGAGGATCCAGTAGCATTTTGGTACTGATTATAGGAGTATTTTACCTCTGTTAGTTTGCACCCTTGTGCCTAAAATTAACAAGTGAAGTATAAACTAGTCTAGTATTTTTCCCAAGTTTCTACTAGTATGAGTAGGAGGTTGTGGGACTAGTTTGTTTGTTTTGAGCATTTTTAGAAATGTGACCAGAGGCTTATTAACCTCTTTATGAGCATTATTCTAGTGGAACACCCACTGGTATTTTTGCATCATGGTGGAAAAATATGCTTGACTAGTGGTCATGAGTCTTTTTCACCACTTGAATATTTTAGCAATTATATGTGCTGGCCATAGAGATTGTTGGGGGGAGTTTTTTAGACATCAAAATGTGTTTTATGTGACACCCTACTGTCTAGTTACATGTGTTTTACCCCACTGGTCCATGATGCTCTTGACTTAAAATCGTTAAGTTTGACCACACCTAAACACTAGGAAGGAGCAGATTTTCCCACTGTGTTTTTCATGTCAATTTTCCTAAGGGATAATTGAGTGTCTTGAGTGTTACATTTTAATTGCTTGCTGTATGTATCACTTGTAGCATTGTTTGTCTTGGTTGGCTCTGAAAGTGTGCCTTTATTTCTTTTTACGACGTTAGAAAACGAGGAGGAAGGATTTGCTGAAGAGGGGTATTGCAACTCCTGTTACTTTCAGGACCAGGACCATCACTTGTACCAAGGCAAGCCATCCTAATGCTTGCTGTATAAATACTTATCATTATCTATCATGCATGCTTTTCACTTCTGAAGTTTTCACAAAACTATACTCCCAAAACTATTTTTGTTGTGAGTACTACTACTATTAATATTATTAGAAGAAGGAATCATAATAATAGTCAACTTGGTAATTGCCAAGCCCTTAGCCACTAAATGGTATATACATACCATTCACCAAATTAAAACCTGGGTTCTTAAATGAACTACATAAAATGTGCTTTTGTAAACAAATACCTTATGAAGGAAAAACCCCGGATGAAGGGTGAGACCCTGTCTACCGGAAGAATGCCATGAAGGGGAATTTATGAGAAATGTTTACAAAAGACACATAACCTAGTCTTCGCTGGACAACCATTATCGTACTGCCACTTTACCCCAATATGGGTAGGGGCTTGATTAAAAACTTGTTATGGTTAGTATGTGAGCTATCTCAAAGTGCTATAGAGGATTGGATCCTCCGAACCGAAGTGTCGCTAGGAGTGAGCAGACGGGACATCTAAAGTGTGGGATTAATTTTCCCTCCGGATGCAGCAGTTGGGTCTCCTGTCTGGGCGGTGTGTGACACGGCTTGCCGGGGAGGGGTAACCCCAATTGAAGAGATAGTCATGTTCTAGCTTGTACATAGTGGATAGTCAAGATCAGTTATCTGATGTTCCCATAGGTTGGGAATAGTCCATGGTTGTTTCATGGCGGATTCTGGATCTAGTGGAAGTGTGTACACCTCTGCAGAGTAAAACTATTTCGAGATAGCCGCGTCCTCGGATATGGACGGTTGAATGGCCATGTAGCTAGTATTGTGTCAACTTTTCAAAAAGAGGTTTTTGAAGGACGGCTTTGTACCTGCGAGGTACTATGGAGGAATGACTTGGTATCTGCGAGATACTGATGAGGAGGAAACTATTACTACAAGTTTCTGAAAAGAAAACTTTCCTTTTTAAAAGTCTTATAAAAACCTCCAAGATATGTGATATCTACGAGAGAAAAACTACCTTATTTTAAAGGATTTTTCACCAAGAAAGAAAACTTGAAGAATCAACCATGATAAATCTTTTATATGTCATGGGTAGCTGAACCATATGTATGGCCTACCCACTCCACCAAATAAGCATGTATGCATTTATTGTAAGCTCATAAAGGATGTCTTGTTGAGTACATTCAAACGTACTCATTTGGTTTCGCCCCTGGTATCTACTTACCAGACTATGAGGAGCCACCCCAGGAGGAGTTCTATGAGGAGGAGTTCTACGCTGATGGCCCTGCGAGTTAGGATCGTCTCCCAGTCAGCAGCCTGTAGGATGAGGCGTGACTCGGGTTCTACTACGCTATGCTTACCGTCTTCCGCTGTGTTTATTTTGAATGTCTGTCCTGTGTGACAGTTATCAAGAACTTGGTCATGTGACCATTTATGTAAGACTCTAATATTCGTGTAATGGATGATGTATTCTGTATGCCAACTACGTATGTTGTTCACAACTGGTTATTCTGGGATTGTGAATGAATGCATATGAGGGGTTCTGAACCTTCCGGTTTGGGGCCTCTACAGGAACAACCGCGATGATTTCTAGAAGTGTTCTTTTTGCCTGTATTGCTGATGGAGTTGCCAGAAAAGTTAGGTTACATTCTCCTTCAACTCTCGGGAATTTTGGCTCGCCTTTTTGTTGTTGTTCCTGGCTTTTGCTTGTTGAATTTCCTCTTGGAATTCTTTCCTTTTATTTCCGGATCCCGTAGTTCCCTTCATGTGTTTATTGAGGCGGCACTGCGCGTTGGTATGGGTAGGCTTCCCAAATTGCGAATGGTGGACACCGTTTTCCGACTTTATCTTTTCTCACTCTTCTTTAGAATAGGAGATTGGCTCTATGCTTATTCCTTTCCATTTGCTGCCGTTATCCTTTCCAAAGGATGCGTTTACTTCTTTGGGTTTTGGTTGTGCCTCTGGAGTAACCTTGTTTTCAGAATGAGGTGTCTTTTTGGCCTGAGCCAAAGCATCAATATTTCCACCTTTTGCTCTGATATCATCTTCAGCCGCTGCGTGCTCATTGGCGGTGGTAAGCATATATCTGAGATCTTTGTGCTCTTTCGAACCGACCATGAACAGTACAAGGTTGGGTTTTAGGACGTTGATGAAAGCATGCATTGCTTGTACATCACTTACTCTAGAGCAACTATTCTTCACTGTTTTTCATCTTGAGATAAAGTCGACATACGACTCGTTCTCATATTGGACGCAACAGTTCAGCTGTTTTATACTCTTAGGATGTTTGTACGTGTCCCAAAAGTGCTGAGCGAATACTTTCGCGATGTCTTCCCAGCTGTCCACTGTCCTTGACGGTAACCCATTGATCCAATCCCTGGCTTCGTCCAATAACATCAGGGGAAGAAACTTTACATCCTCCAAATCTGTACCTTTGTTAATCTGGACGGCAGTATAGTAATCTGAAAGTCATGTATCCGGTTAGTGCTTTTGGTATACTTTTGATAAGTTGGACCAACTTTGGCGAATCCAGAATGCATACTAATTCTTCGGATCCTTGTCAGTGAAACACTTAGGTCCAAAGTATAAATCGTCTCTTTCCGCCTAATTGGCGTGAGAGGAATATCTGTCGGCTGAATGGACAGAAGGTGATCTGCTCCTTTCTGGGCCATTGTTGCGCGAATGCGCTCTTCCGGGAGTATCTCTGCTTCGTCCGTTTTCGTGTCCTTTGGAATAAGGTGGAGTTCGACTCCTTGGCCTTTCTTTGTTCCTAGGAGGAGTACGGGATCTCTCAAGCCTGTGACGATTGTCATATCTTATGGCTTTATCAGCTGGGCGTCTCGGAGGCGGCATTATTTTTCCGTCTTTCCGGTATTGTTCTTCCCATTCTTTGTGATCACGGGGATTATTTCCACCTTTCGGGAGATGAGATCCTGTCCTGGATGCTGCATCCCTGTTGTCTGGGATTTTCGTGTCCTTCTTGGGATCTCCCTTCTTTTCCTTAGAATCGCCTGAATCTCTAGGTTCGCCAGGCCCGGGTGCTCAAGCGGCACATGTGGCAGTTTTGCATAGGGCCGAGTCATCATGCAACTTCCCTGATCTTGCCTGTCCTCGTTGTTGCTGTTGTAATGCTTTTCCTAGGAAAGCATACACTCCCTGAAGTTTTTCGTCGTGGGTGTACATATCATCATTAAGGATGGCGAACGCGGCTTCTGCGTTTTCTGCTTTTTGTAGATGCGTTCGCCCTTAGCGTTTACGCTCTTAACGTGTCTTTGCCAAGAAGGGTTTTGGAACCGTTCTTTTGCTGGCAGCACATCCAGCTTTGCAATTCCGGGTAATCTCGTGGGTTTTATCCCGGACATATTCCGTTGTTCGAATTCTTCAATATCCTCCTGCTTTGCTTTTACAGTAGCTTGGGCTTTGAGGAGGTTTTCTTGAGATTGGAATAAGTGTTGCTGCTGCCGCATAAGGGCTTGCCTTCTAGCTTCCAGCACTTCCGGTGGTTCGTGACATCCAACGAGGGTTTTGATCAGATCGATCTCGTCCTGTTCCGATATCTGGGGAACAGGGATTTCTTTCTTTTTCTTCCCCGCAGGTGTGACTCCGCTTCCTCCTCCTACTTCCAGGTTTTGGTTGGCAATACCTGCCAACTTTTTCTTCTGGAGTTTATACTGGAGTTTCTTCGCAGTCTTCTTTTTCTTTTTGGAAGAAGGAGGCTTTTTGCCAGGTTCTTCCTCTGTCAGTTCTTTGACATCGGGGTAAGTTGGACTAATTTCGCCATCCTCTCTTTCCTCATATGGCGGAGGTGTTTTGGGGTCTTCATCTTCTTCGGCATCCGAGTTTTCAGTCGGTTTTGCCATCAGTACTTCATGGAAGCTCCCCTGCATAGATTTGACCTTTCTCTCGAAAGCGTCTTCATCTTCATCTTTGGAATCTATGTCTTCAGACCCGTGTTCCAACTCCAATCTTTCTTCTATAGCAGCTAACACGGAGTCGGTTTCCGAATTCGTCGTTTCACTGACGTGTGTCGGATCTTCCACTTGTTCTGTTGGATTATTGTTTTCTGATTCTTCCACGGGATTAGTTCCTTCTGTGTTATCCGCAACCTCGGATTGAACCATACCAATGAAGTGAGATTTGATTGCAGGCATCTCCGGAGAGGCAGCAATTTCAACACTGTTTTGGCGATTTGAGCAGAATCCGGTATCATAGTTTTCCTCAATTGGGTATAGGGCGGGTGGGATAAATTTGCTTCCACCACAGAATCCCATTGCCTCTGCTGTTAATCCGATAAAAATATTTGCAGATCCGATTGGTAAAACGCGGGCACTTACCAGGTGATTCCGTGCTGGCATGTACGATTCGTTGTCGAGTAAGCGCCCGACGTTGCCGTTGAATTTCAAGCTTCCGACGGTTATTGTACTGCCGATTCCACCGAGTATTCCTGATCAAAACGTAACTCCTGACGGCGTTGGCCCCACGGTGGGCGCCAACTGTCAAGACATCGTAGTAAGGATCATATACGGGGGTGCCATGAGCGTATGGGTAGAGTCGTGGGCGGACGTGGTAGTACGACAAACGAGAACACCAAGTTTACCCAGGTTCGGCACGACGCAACTAGGCGGCATTCCTACTCCTGCAATCTCACTAAATCAGGGCTGAAGCCTGAAGTATACAAAGTACAATGCGAGTATAGTTTCGATAACTCATCGAGGATCAACTTCTCGGCGAGTTGGCTTCTAGCTAATTTTTTTTGGTTCTTCTCTCCCGTCCGTCTTTATATAGATTGTCGGATCAGGGCTTACAGAAAGGAAACCTAGAAGACTACAGAAAGTATCTAACATGAAAAGTAAGGAATCCTTATTCTCCTCCAAGCCGCACCACTTTGGGCCGTGGTCCGGGTTCTTCTAAAATTTGGCTTCCTGCGCATCAGCTTACTGGGCCGCCCAATGGACTACGATCCATTACCTACAGGCCACCGTGATAATCCAGCTTTTGGGCCAATGCCGGACATACCCCTAATCGGTATATATCCGACAATAACTTCACTACTAACATCATGACTTCTCCCATGTCCTCAAGAACTAAAGGAACTACTCACAGGACATCATATGGATCATAATTAGAGGTGATATAATGGATGATAACAATCTGGTCATAAAGTGCTAACACCGATAAATCTCACAAGCATCAACTACTAACAAGTAATCCACACTGGGAGAGAGATCTAATGTAAAACAACGATAGAGGCCCCTAATTGTTACAGCGGGATGACGGTGGATGATGAGGGTGATGGTGCTGGTGATGAGGATGATGATGATGATGATCCCGATGAAGCCCGGAGTGATGACTATGACGATGGCGATGATTTCCCCTCTCCGGAGAGGAATTTCCTCGGCATATTTCTCCCTACCATAGAGCTTTTCTCTCTTGGGTGTTTTCCGCTCCGAGGCGGCGGCGGAATAATTCTTCGATGATGGTATGGGCCTTAGGGTTCCCGCGGGGTCAAATACGCGAAAAATATCGACCAGAGGTGGACCAGGGTGGCCACACCACGTGGCGGCACGGCCAAGGGGGTGCAGGACACCCCATGGTGTGGGCCCCTGGTGGCCCCCCTCTGCCTCTCCTCGCGGGTGGCTCCCTCTTCTGGACTTCTTAGATATCTCTGGTGTCCCCGCTCTTCCTCTGATCTTCTGAAATAGGGTATCCCGACGGTGCTTTTTCCAACAGATTTCTGGTCCCGGTGTTTATTCTCCAAAAATTATAAAACATGCAAAATAAGATAAATAACATAAGAGATGCATCATAACATGAAATATATCGATGAATAACAGAAAATAACAATATAAAACGGTGATGCAAAATGGACGTATCAACTCCCCCCAAGTTTAGACCTCGCTTGTCCCCAAGCGAAACTGAACTCCGTAAACATGACCACATGTTTATGGAGTGAGGTGTCGATAAATAAAATACGGATAAGAGGCATCACATCTAACAAAGAATAATTCATTTTAGAAAACAACTTCCTCTCATATAATCAAACCTGAAACAGGTAAAGTAACAATAAAGGTGCAAAAAGTAAATCAAAATTGGTAAAGGCAAACTTCGTTCTTGGTCAGAGAACAATTAACAGTGTACTTATCTTTCGATCAGAGTCTTTATACTAGAGCTATATTGCAGAGTTTATCATGCTCAATTATAACGGTTTCTTTGCAGACATTGGTAACTTTCAAAGTGGTATTCAAACAGATAAAATCATTTGCAGAAACAAGGAAGAATAAAGAACATGATTGAGTAAATCAACATGTAGCTGGATGAATCACAACAACTCAAATTCTTTCTTAGACAGAAGGAAGTAGGTTTACTGACTCAACATAAATGTAAGAGATAGTCCCTTCACAGAGGGAAGCATTGATCACTCATGTGCTAGAGCTTTTATTTTGTAAAACAGAGGTGTAAAACGGTTGACACTCCTCCCAACCTTTCGTACACAAACCATGGCTAACCGAATCCTTGGGTGCCTGCCAACAATCACAACTGTGGAGGAGTGCCTAAATTTTGAGAGGTGTATGTTTATGTCAATGAATGGCAAACAGAAAATACAGTACGACACAAGCCAACTAGACTTCACAAGAGCGGCTCCCATAGAAGGACGCAACTGGTATAGAAGGTCATCCCTCTTTCTCTTTTGTTTACACAATTATGCTTTGACTGATAAATCAGGGGCAAAAAGAGTGAAGAGAATTTGTATTATTATTTGGCGCTGGGAACCCCGCTGTCAGCTCTTCTAGCATTTGGATAAGCGGATGAAGGCACGAGTCCAGGGTGTGAAATCCAATCAACAAGTGAGATAAAGATTCTCTATTTGCGTCCTCATGAGCTAAAACAGGAGCACAAAACAGGTGTAATTTTGAAGGTATAAAGGTAGCACACAAGCAATTTCCCTACGTATAGGTACGTATGGTGGACACAAATGGCAAAGGTTTTGGGCTCAAGGTTTGGATGCACGAGAAGCATTCCCTCTCAGTACAGGTTTTTGCTAGCAAGGTTGGGTAGCAAGCATAAGAATCGAAGCAAAACAAACAAAAACATATATGATAAAGCCAATCATGCAATCTTCCTTGAAGTTGCAAACAAACTTATTTTAGAATAACAAGCTTATGAGATAACAAGAAAGAAAGATCATGGAATAAAATAACTACATGCAACTCCATGTTTTCTACTTAAGCCTCAACGAATTGTTGCTACTGACCAATGCTAAGTTTGCCAAAACCAACTAGATTATCTTGAAGCTCCAAAATTGATACCAATACTAATGACAAGATCAATCACATAACAAGAATTGCAAACTAAAATAAAGTCAAACAAGTAGATTATGAAACTTATCATTAATATTTCATTACGGCAACTCAAACCAAGGGATACAACGATAACAAACTAAGGAGCAACACTTCCATACTGCAAACCATACTATATGATATTTCCTCTACTCACGATATGACTCTACTAGAAAGGTAAAAAGGTGAAAGATAAAGTGTGATACCGCGGCACTCCCCAAGCTTGGAACAAGCCAAGGGGATGCCAATACCGATGAAAAATCAATTCTTCGGTGGTGGTGGTGATACACTCTTGTCAAGCAAGGCTTGGTCGTTTTCCTCTTGAAGAATCTCTACCTCCATCCTTAAAGCTCGATAACGTTCCAAAAAACTCATCTGCAACCCGAAGAGCTTCCTCTACTCCAGGGATGGGACTAAGGCCCGGGACTGATGGTCTTGATCCCTGCACGCTACAAGAATAAACACTACATGATGACGTCCTTTTTGCTTCCCTTTTGACGCCAGAGCGTTTGGGACCTTGGAGTCCATTGGCTCCTTCGCCTTGTTGTTGTTGGCGGAGGCCATATGCTTCTAAAAATAAAAACAGATCCTGGAAGAAACAGCTCGAAACAGAAACACGACGAGAAAACGATATACGGACCTCGGGGGTCCGGGGGGTTATATAGCAAAAATATGCGTAACAAAACGAAAGTCCAGGTCGAAAACGAGTCGGAGAGGGGCTCCGGGGCGCTGACACCATAGGCTGGCGCGACCAAGGGTGAGCCCGCACCCCCTCATGGTGTGGTGCCCCCGGGCACCTTCTTCGACTCCTCTTCGGCTTGGTATTTTTAGTATTTTCAAAAAACTAATAATTTATAACTGAAAAGGTATTTCGCGAACTTTTTCTTAACAGAACTGTTACCTATTCCAAAACAGACTCTGCAGATTCTGGAATCTTCCTCCTAATGAACTTCTCCAGAGTCATAACTTGAATAACATCCACATCTTCATCATAGGAATTCCTAGAAATATAATATTTGAGTCTTTGTCCATTTACCACTTGTGTAGTGTTATCTTTGAGGGAAGCAATTTTGATTGCACCCGAACGATACACTTCTTCAATAACATAAGGTCATTCCCATCGGGATATTAATTTTCCTACAAAAAATCTGAGATGAGAATGATACAATACAACTTTCTCACCAACATGAAAATCTCTTTTAAGGATTATTTTATCATGCCATTGTTTAACTTTCTCTTTAAAGAGCTTGGCATTTTCATAAGTTTCACATCTCCGTTCATCTAAATGATTCAAATCAAGCATTCTTTTCTTACCAGCAAGTTTAAAATCTTTATTTAGTTCTTTCACTACCCAATAAGCTTTGTGTTCTAATTCTAAAGGAAAGCGACAAGCTTTTCCATAAACCATTTTATAGGGATACATACCCATAGGATTTTTATAAGCAGTTCTATAAGCCCATAAAGCATCATTCAACATATTTGACCAATTCTTCCTAGATTTATTAATAGTCTTTTGCAAGATAGATTTAATTTCTCTATTTGATATGTAAGGGAACGGGGTAGGCTACACTAGCACAAATCAAAAAATTCTACCGCGGTCATCCTAGGAATTCCTATAAGTAATCATCACGGAGCCATGAATTACTTTTTGACACGCCGTGCAGTGGAAAACTGTCGATTTGCGCGTCCCTACCGATCTCCTCCTCGCGATCCCGTGTACAACTCGTAGTGGATCTCACAAACGATTCGTCCAAGCGCCACAAGTGCGGCGCCTCCAAGGTATCCACACGTACAAGGATGGAACATCGCGGTCGGGGTACTAGCACTGATGGCGTGATCTGGGTGGAGATAGGGCGGCAGCTAGGGTTTGTGTCTCACACAACTGGTGTCTCTAGGCTGCCCACTCCTCACGTATATATAGCCCTTCTAGTGGGCTGCTACATTAGAGGCCCATTAGTACTATAAACCCAATTATATGGATCGCATCCAAACTATGTTCCACACCCCTTAAGTGTGTGACCCTATAGGTTCACGTATATATGGACATGGCACGAGTACACTACTCGACCAATAATCGGTAGCGGCCTCTAGCAAGACATATCGACTCCCAAATATACGTAAAGATCATATCGGACAAACCTTCCACAATATTGCATACTTGTTCCCTTTGCCTCACGATATTGATTAAGCACAAGGTGAGAACTTTTCATCCTTGTTCTAGCTAGAGCATCTTTCTCGATTTCCATGACTCGGAATCCCTAAAACACGGTTAACACTTAACCGAGAGTACGGCCATACATTTTCTGGATCCGGTCATTCGAGTGACCAAGATATATCTCTCCGGTGTACGGAGGGAAAATCCCCTATTGATCAACCATGACTCGCAGCATGTTTCTTGACAAACCCGAAAGCCACCTTTATAACTACCCTGTCACGGTCTAGCGTTTGATAGCCCCAAAGTAAGCCCTTACACATCCAAGAACATGCGAAGGTCTCAGGTCTAAGGAATCAACATATGTATTGTATGAGATCAACTGATGACATGAAAGAATATACTATTCTCACAGTGTCTCATGGTGGGTCACTCCAACCCATGTTCTTCAACATGTGTCCACATTATTGATCGACATCTCCATGTCAATGATCCATGAAACATGATCATCCATCAATACATGTGCTAGTCACTAACTCATATGCATCCCTCATATGATTGTTGACTACGAACCTTTTTAGAATAACATCATAGAGATAATGAGTTTCACAAATAAATCACGTATTTATTAACCAATATCATGTTAGTTTATTCATGGGACGGAATAATAATTATTCTTATTTAGATATTCATAAACATATGGAAATATCATCATCAATATGATTCCATCTAGGGCATATTTGCAACAGTCTCCCACTTGCACTAGAGTCAATCATGTTTCACTATACAAGAATCGATTAAAACTTACTTATATGTGCATCCAACACTTAGATTGTGGTAACCTTTTTGCTTACAACACAACAACATTTGTTGCCCATACATAAACTGCATACAAGGTAATTCGGTCTCTCGCATGGAACAATTCCATCTCACCGTATTTCGGAATATAATATGAACGATTACAAACATGGTAATGAGAAACTTAACTGTTTACGAAAATCTCCACTAACCATTAGGAACAAGTCCTTTTGGGCTTCTCAAGCACTCGAGGATTTCAATTATGGACGAGTGACTCTCACTCGGATTTGACTGATATTTGTTTATGACACTCAGAACAAATTACTCATCCTTTTGTATTCATCATGACAATCATGCTGATATACTAACTTGGTGAAACTTTCAACAATCATTACTTCGCTAAGAAACTCTTTTCTTATGAAGATTATTAGAATATTATCCTGATCATCACGTCTCCACATGCACGATCAATACGAATGTACTCCCGCTATTCCTGTTGTAAAACGAGAACTCTTATTGTATTGGCCATGTCAAACACTTTGACAATGCAATAGACAATAATGTTCACTCACAAAAGATTTAACATCACAATAGAATAGAAGATTTCATTATGTTCAACAACTTGAACTTGCAGAAACCCTTCACAACTACTTGTGTCGGCCAGGTTCGCAACCTTAATGACATGTATAAATCTATTACGAGTGTAATGGTTCAAAGCCATTTTCATGAGTTCGGGACCATCACGCTTCTACATGTACAAGTCGTAATACCGACGAGTGCATGACCTGAGCTCTCTGAGTTGGCTTGCCTCAAACATATTTGAGTTTGGCTATACTCCCACTAATTTTCTTCAAGAAACAGTTTCTTTGGGTTTAGATCAGCAAACTCTTTTCCCTCTTTATAACGCTGTTTTGGCCTTATAAAACGACCACTCAGGACTCCTCCTGATCCATATCATATATGGTGTGTTTTAATTGGTCATACAGCGGAACCCAGTTCTACACTAGAACAACTCAGTTCTACGTGCAACAATAAAGAAAACTTCAGACAATAATGGTTTACCATTGATCTAACCATGTCCTATAAGGTTTGATAACGCCACCCTAATAGTCCAACCTTTGGGTGCTTTGTCAGTTATAGTAGTAGTGAAACCATTTCACATTGCCTCAATGGTTACCACGTATGGCAAAAATATATATTTATGATTAAATCATAGAATATTAATTATCTTGCTATACTCTTAACAGATGTCGTGAAAATATACGCCTATGTCAAAACCAAGTTGAATGGTCCATTCGCCAATGGAGTACTCCCACTGAACAAAACATTCATAATGTCAAACAACGTTTGTTCACTATTAATAATTCATAACCTCATGGCTTGAAACATAAGTTATTGATGTGATGAGTGTGGAAACACAATAACGCTTATTTATTTCTATTCTCGGTTTCGACTATAACAAAAAAATTAATGTATACATAATCAATGTGGCAACTATTGCCTCATTGCCATTATGATGACCATCTAACCTTTCCACAAAACTAACTCACATATCACATTGCTCCAAGCAACCGATTAACTATCATATACTAAAGAGTTTGTTTGAAGATTAAATAATGACATTGTTCACAATATATATTTAGAACAATAAAGTCACACTTCCCTCGCTCCATTTCTTGTCTTTAGAATTCATTGCACTTTTCGATTCAATAACCGTGTGAATGACAAAGCATCACTCATTACCATGAGTTAGGTTAATCATCGGATCATCGGACACAAGCTTATTCTCAGGATCATATCCTAAACCATAACTTAGTCCTACCTATCATTATCTCTTTCTTCCAAATATACTTTGTCATTAGCATAATCATCACATGGTCAATGCCAATCATTAATTCTCTACTCAATAGTTATATGCATCTCATGCACTTCAGTCTACAATTTATTCACTACAGTCATTTGATAATTCAACATGAATGAGGGAATAAATATAGTTAACACTTTACCATACTCTCAATGTAACTAAACAATTTAATTACATAAAGATCGACGGAATTTCCTTCTGCTAGCTTGCATTCAAAAATACCTTCTAGATGCCATACATCTCGTCTTTCGTTTATTTCCCAAAGATGCCTTCTAGTCCAACAATCGTATTGTAGACGTGTGAATCCTCATCTTGCTTCAAAAGCTCAGAGTAATTGGCTGCAATCAAGGGAATGCAAGCAATATAGAGTTTTGATGCTTCATAAGCATTTCTTGAGTATTATTACCAACACATTTAAATGAATAAGTATACTTTTAAACATATTCCAATATATTTACTACTTGAGAACAATTCTCCAAGTATAGTATCAGTCAGAAATTGTTCCAATCAGAATCAAACATATACAGGTGAAGCTAAATGTAGTACTATATAAAATAATTCCACGAAAGCAATACTTATGCAAAACTGAGATGAAAGTTTATGAAAAGAAGCATATTGCATTAAACTATTTAATGAAAGATACTCCCACTAAATTTTGTATCCCTCATACGACCTTTAGTGATTCAAGATCCGAACGAACAAGTCGACTAGTGACGTTTGCATCACTGCTAGAAGACAAGTTAGATCGGTAAGAAACACTTGCTAATCATAACACATATGACTCTTGTTGTTGGGTGACATCTCCATGTCAAAATGCTAACCTTTATGCCCCAAGGCGCTTAACTGTTAAGATTACCTTGATGAGTTAACCAACCCTTTATGCGCGTTAGTACCCGTAGATGACACCCTGCTGCAACAGTTGTACCACCTAACCGATGCAAACCCATCTAGTCAATGAAAAATGATGGAACCCTAATGCAATAGACCCACCATCAAATGTAGAAGACATGTGATGGTGAAAGGTTTGGTTGCGGGGAATGTGTTTAACTTGACATTTATGAGGGACTCTGCTCTATTACGTAATAAGCATGGCAAGCAACATAACAATAATAGAAGTAGAATTTACAAAGGAATACGAACAAATTGCAGATAATCGGATTAGCTGTAAATTTGTGTACCTTCGCAATGGCGATCTTGTCGCCACATTTTTAACTGCTTGTCTTCTTCATGACACATCACATGCATCCGAGTATGAATAACACGCTATAACACCTTACAGCGTCTCACACTGATGCATGTAAAATGCATAGATGAATTTTGCATATTTTCACATGGTTTTCTATCACATATTGCATCATATAAGGGTATAATTTAATGTTTTATAGTATTTTGGGGTTAAATTACAAAGTCCCCCAACTTTTATGGAATTAACCCTGCCTGTCAGAAACCCCGTTTTCTATATTTTTGATGTTTCAGGGGCAAACTTCCGCGAAATCACCTAAAAATCTGCGGGGGTCATTTTCTTGGAAAGAGAAGACTTGCGGGCGAAGGATCCACGAGAATTGGTCAAGGAGGCCCAAAAGAGGACCCTCCATGCGGCCAGATTCCTTGGCCGCGTGAGAGGCCCCCTTTTGGCCCCTGTGGCCCCAATTCCTTCCATCTTCGACTTACCGACTCCGTCTTGACCTAAAACCGACTATAAAAAGGGTCCCCCGTACCCCTACGGAGAGGAGCGCTGCCGAAACACCGAAACAGAGACATGGAGTTCCAGATTGGAGGGGGAAAACTCTGGCGGGGCACCGCCGGTGTGATCTCCTACCCCTCCAACGTCATCTCCATGAAGAGAGAGTAGTCCACCCCAGGGCTATGGGTTTGTGGAAGTAGGACTTGTATCTCTCTCTCTATGTGCTTCACTAATTAGATCCGTATGAGCTGCCTCACATGATTACGGGCACCGTTGTAATTCCTATGTGGTGGATCTTTTCTATGAGTTATTGAATATGAGATTGCAATTGTTTCTCTTGAGTTATTTGAGTAGATGTATCTTATGTACCCCGTTCTTATTTGCTAGCTTTGATCAATCTAGTTCTTGAGAGCGTGTGTGGGGTGATGGGTGCATTATTTGGAGTAACGGGGGGTGGCTAGTGCTGTGAAAGTGACAGAAGTTCAGCGATCCACTTAGGTTTTGTTAAACCTTTATTAGTTACCTCACTAGGGATAAAAAGTAGTACCTTGTTACCGGGGATTTGAAGTGACACTAATCAATCTCCATGACTAGATCTAGCAAGTTCTTACTTCAACTTCATGTCACATTGCTTAAAGCTATTCTCTGGTTTTTCCTTAATTATCGAGGTGTTATGATTTATTTCGCATCTTGGTGGAGTATAAGAGGGATCAATATGACCGTAGAGATCTCTATGCTAGGACGTGATGCCCATATGAAAGTACTCAATGTTAAACATGTTATTGTAATCTCACATGTAATTATTTATGTCCACTGTCTACTGCTTTATTTGAGAGAATGCAAGTGTGAAACCATGAACCCCGGTCCTATTTTAATTATAAGAAAACACTCTAGTTACTTTTCTGCAATTTACTTTACTTGCACTTTACTTTACTTGCATCTCCAATTCGAATTTACATTATCTCCATCACCACTTGCATCACAAAAATACAAAAACAATCAATTGCATATTTATTTTCTCATTTGCATTTAGTAGTAGATTTAATTATTGCACATCTACTTCCAGTTTTGCATTGCAATTTAGAAGTCTCACACCTTGTGCTTGACAACCACTTGGTGAGGTTGAGGGCACAAAATTCTCTACTTGTTTGCATGATCCTGGAGGAAGCTTGGAAGACAACTGCTGAAATACTGGCTCCCCAAGAGTTCGATATAAACCCTCGAGTCACCCTTGTGGGGAAGAAGGCTTGCCACTTGCTACACACTCTGCACTTGGAGTCTCATCCTAGCCATCAAGCGTTTTTCTGGTGCCGTTGCCGGGGAGCCATAGGTGAAGGAGTTGTCCAAGGGAGCTCACAAGAAGTCTTCATCACCAACAAGGTGTGCAAATACCTAAGCTTGGGGAGGTTGCACCTACGTGAGTACCGTCCTTTCTATCTCCACCTTCTTTCAAGTAGATTGTTTTGTTTCTTGTCTTGTTTTTGTTTTTGTTTTGTTTTTGTTTTTGTTTTTGTTTTGTCTTGCATATTTTATTTTAGTTTGAATTTTAGTTTTGCATTTAGTTATCTAGATTATTTTAGTATTTCGAATTTTCTTAGTTACTTTACTTTTGTTTTGCATAAAAAATTAAAAACTACATAAAAACTTGGAAAAAGGAGCAGAGAACTTATTGGCCATTCAGTGTTAGGAATTTCCCTCAAGAGCTAAATATTCCCGTTGAAAAATTAGAGGTAGATCATAGTGTTATTAAAATGATTTATGAATCTCGTTTCTATGGAAAGCCTAAAGAAGACCCTTTGTTCCATCTGAAGAAATTTGATGAAAGAAGTAAAACTTTGAACTTGAATCATGCAAACATCAACACTACTAAAGTTAAACTCTTTCCCTACTCACTAGGAGGCAAAGCATTAGATTGGATATTAAGATGGCCTCCTAGCAATTTTACTACTTGGTTCAACTTAAGGGCTGCATTTATTGAAAGGTTTTGTCATGCTGAAAAGAATTACAATGTTAAACAATTGCTCATTACCTTTAAACAAGAAAAAGATGAATCAATGATACAAGCATGGGAGAGATTTAGAAGTAGAGCATATGGAATAGGGCATGGCTTTAGAGATTGGATACTTATGCATATGTTTTATAAGGGACTTTCTGAAACTTCTAGAGCCTTTTTAGATAATGAATGTGGGGGATCTTTTACTAGTACTAATGCTGCAAATACCCATGTTTTGCTTGAAAGTTTGCTCTTAGAGGTTAAAACTAAAGAGAGCTTAAAAAAGGCTGAAGTACCCGAGGATATTTTTTGATGATCGCTATGATATTTTTAATATGCATAATAGAAAAGGAAAAGTAGAGGAAATTATGATGCTTACTGAAATTAAGGATCCATTGCTTGATTTAGAAAAAAGTATCTTGCAAGAACTTATTGCTACTCTACAAAAATTTGCTAGTGATCCCACTATAAATGTTAATCAACCTGGCTTTGGATCTTATATTGCTAATCATGTCTTGCAAGAAAAAATTGATAGGTACAAGAATGAGGCCATGATACCTCCTAAGCTTGGGGATGCATGGATCCCCAAGGTGCTAGTTTCAATTGGAAAAGAAATTCACCATGCTATGTTAGATCTAGGTTCTAGTGTATCGGTACTCTCTAAAGAATTATATGAATTGCTAGAACTAGAAAATTTAGAAAAGTGCTCAAGTGAATTTGTCCTTGCTGATAACTCTACTAAACATGCTGTAGGACAAGTAAAAGATGTTATGATTGAATTGCACATGACTTTCGTACCCGTTGATTTCATTATTATGGATATGGGGGATAAATCCCCTAGTCCTATTATTTTGGGTAGACCTTTTCTTCGTACTACAGGTGCAATCATAGACTCCAAGGAAGGGAATGTCAAGTTTCAGTTCCCTCACAAGAAAAGCATGGAGAACTTCACAAGGAAGAGGGGCACGCTGAAGAACAAGCTCCCTCATGAGCTTTATCCCTCTTGATTATCAAGTAAGTAAAGCCTAGCTATATGGCTATAAAGAAAGCGCTTTACGGGAGGCAACCCGATTGTTTTTGTTTGGATTTTCCTAGTGTCCTCTTGCTGTCTCAAGATATTAGTTTTTTTTATTTAATTCTGGAGTTTTCAATAAAGATTCAAGTCAAACCCATTTGGACTTATAAGTTGCTATCCTAGTGCATGAAATTTCTGTTTCAGCACGAGTCTGCTCACCGTATGATTTTACGTTTTTTATTGGTATGTCGGATTGAGCTAATATTTTAGTATGTTCTGCAACTTTTCGTCCTCTGCAAGTACAAAAATTGTCTTAATTTTTTGACGAGTCTAGCTTGGGAAAAAACGTTCGTTTTTCTGCTGTTGCTTTTCTGGACAGATTCTGTCTTCTTTTGTTTTATGCACTCTTTGGGCTTGGGAATCGAATTCCATAATTCTTTCAAGGAAGAGAGTGAACATACAACATAATGAACATTATTGTCTATCTACTGGAGCATTTGATTTGGAATTTTGCACAGCAAGCATGTGATTTGTTTGTCCTTGCTAATCTCACCCCACAGAAAAAGAATGGGAGAAACATGTTTTGTAAAGTTTTTTTCACAGGGAATAGAGGAGCTGCGCCTCAAGACATCCAAGAATGGTGAAAGCCGTAAGCTTGGGGATGTGATGAACACCCCACTGGAGCTACACTCTTTTGGTTAGCACACGTCTACTTGAAGCGTCTAGTTTTTGTTTTTATTTTTGTTTTGATAAGACCACCATCATTTTCTATGAGATTCAGCTACTGAAGTTTGGGGTTCGAATATATTGGATGCTAGTATTATGAATTGGAATAGGGATTCGATGGTTGATTTGAAGAGCTACATATGTTTGCATGATTTATAGGCTTTTTATGTGTAGAAATTTGCAATAATGTTGTCTTGAGCTATCTCTTATTCATGTCCTTGATGTTAATTGCTGGTTTATTTAGTTTGTCATGAAATGAGTAGTTCTATGGACATATTAATGCATAGTAGCTGGTCAACTATCTCCCTCTTGCTAGCCCAAAAATTTAAAAATTCCAACAAGTAAAAACTTGTTTCCAACACTCCTTAGGCAAGTATTTCCAGTGAGTCCACGATATCTTCCCATTAGCTTCATTGCTATTCCGAGTATGTTCACCATGTTATTGTGTTATTTATGTTCTAAATTAAGATATTCACTTTATTAATTGTCATGGGTTGAACTTGGGATAGGACTCTCACGAACTTTTGAAGGCACACTTTACTTTTTATGCATCTAATAAACATGACCCAATAATGGGAGCCACAAGTTTTGCGTTTGACAAGTGTGTGGTTGGGAGCTAGCTATAAACGTGTATCACCAGAAAGGTTTCAACATTGCACAAAAAAATTACATTTGGTTGATATCATGTACTTTTGTTTTTGGACTCCTGCCATGCCGAAATGAAATAGAGGAATAGTAAGTTTTGATGAGTAAGTATCTATATGACTAGAGAAACGCATTGGGCCGCTAACCCAAGCCATGCTTTATCATGGTGGAAATTTACTTACAGCTTGAGTGACTCTACAACACATCCTATAATAAAATAAGAAGCTATGCATAATAGTGAATCAAAATAAAAAGGGATGAGTCTACTCCGTTTGTTCATCTTGTCATTGTAACATGGGCTTGTTTCCATGTCATGGGGCAAGAGGTACCTCTTTGCGGTTCTCTATGATGGCATTAATACTTATTATGATTGTACAAAGCTTATTAGGAATCTGAAGTTGAGTAATCATGGAGTAGGTTTTCACACTCACGGGGCATGAGGCCTTCAACCACCTTGTCCTTCTCATTACTTCAATACTCACAATTTTAAGATGCTAGTGATAAAGGGGCAATGAGAGTCCTAGATCAATGGATACCACATTTCAATTAGTAATTTTAGTTGAATAATTTAGAGGCTAAATAAGACTTGATCATGTTTTAACTCTACTCAATTTTCTCCAAAGTGTCCACCATATTTTCTATTCTCCATTATGCTATTCTTTGACCAATATAGGATTTTATTTTTCATTTTATGTATGCATTTGGTCCATAGTGATTTTATTTCATTATACACTTTGTGAACTTTCATGAAGCATCTTTGCTCGCATATTTGATATTTCTTACAACATGAATTGTATATTGCTACTCATTTCTAGTATTAATCATTTGATTATATGTAGCATGAATAATCCTCCTTGTATCCCATGATTGTTTCAATATGCAAAACCCATCTTAGTTTTATCACCTTCATACTCGAGGACGAGCATGGGTTAAGCTTGGGGATGTTGATGCATGTAAAATGCATAGATGAATTTTGCATATTTTCACATGGTTTTCTATTACATATTGCATCATATAAGGGTATAATTCAATGTTTTATAGTATTTTGGGGTTAAATTACAAAGTCCCCCAACTTTTATGGAATTAACCCTGCCTGTCAGAAACCCCGTTTTCTATATTTTTGACGCTTCAGGGGGCAAACTTCCACGAAATCACCTGAAAATCTGCGGGGGTCATTTTCTTGGAAGGAGAAGACTTGCGGGCGAAGGATCCACGAGAATTGGGCAAGGAGGCCCAAAAGAGGACCCTCCACGCGGCCAGATTCCTTGGCCGCGTGTGAGGCCCCCTTTTGGCCCCTATGGCCCCAATTCCTTCCATCTTCGACTTACCGACTCCGTCTTGATCTAAAACCGACTATAAAAAGGGTCCCCCGTACCCTTACGGAGAGGAGCGCCGCCGAAACACCGAAACACCGAAACAGAGACATGGAGTTCCAGATTGGAGGGGGAAAACTCCGGCGGGGCGCCACCGGTGTGATCTCCTACCCCTCCAACGTCATCTCCATGAAGAGGGAGTAGTCCACCCCAGAGCTATGGGTTTGTGGAAGTAGCACTTGTATCTCTCTCTCTATGTGCTTCACTAATTAGATCCGTATGAGCTGCCTCACATGATTACGGGCACCGTTGTAATTCCTGTGTGGTGGATCTTTTCTATGAGTTATTGAATATGAGATTGCAATTGTTTCTCTTGAGTTATTTGAGTAGATGTATCTTATGTACCCCGTTATTATTTGCTAGCTTTGATCAATCTAGTTCTTGAGAGCGTGTGTGGGGTGATGGGTGCATTAGTTGGAGTAACGGGGGGTGGCTAGTGCTCTGAAAGTGACAGAAGTTCAGCGATCCACTTAGGTTTTGTTAAACATTTCTTAGTTACCTCACTAGGGATAAAAAGGAGTACCTTGTTATCGGGGATTTGAAGTGACACTAATCAATCTCCATGACTAGATCTAGCAAGTGCTTACTTCAACTTCATGTCACATTGCTTAAAGCTATACTCTGGTTTTTCCTTAATTATCGAGGTGTTATGATTTATTTCGCATCTTGGTGGAGTATAAGAGCGATCAATATGACCGTAGAGATCTCTATGCTAGGACGTGATGCCCATATGAAAGTACCCCATATTAAACATGTTATTGTAATCTCACATGTAATTCTTTATGTCCACCGTCTACTCCTTTATTTGAGAGAATGCAAGTGTGAAACCATGAACCCCGGTCCTATTTTAATTATAAGAAAACACTCTAGTTACTTTGCTGCAATTTACTTTACTTGCACTTTACTTTACTTGCATCTCCAATTCGAATTTACATTATCTCCATCACCACTTGCATCACAAAAATACAAAAACAATCAATTGCATATTTATTTTCTCATTTGCATTTAGTAGTAGATTTAATTATTGCACATTTACTTTCAGTTTTGCATTGCAATTTAGAAGTCTCACACCTTGTGCTTGACAACCACTTGGTGAGGTTGAGGGCACAAAATTCTCTACTTGTTTGCAGGATCCTGGAGGAAGCTTGGAAGACAATTGCTGAAATACTGGCTCCCCAAGAGTTCGATATAAACCCTCGAGTCACCCTCGTGGGGAAGAAGGCTTGCCACTAGCTACGCACTCTGCACTTGGAGTCTCAACCTAGCCATCACACACTCAGCACATATCATATATGCACATAATCATACTCACCTAATTAACCAAACAATTTTACATAGAATCAAATTGTATAATGACGTGAATTAGTATCATATACTCAATGCTCTCGAGGAATTACACTCGAAAACGATTTTTGAAATCCATGTCGAACCACACAAGTACATGAGAATAAATTCACCGACCAGTGTCCGATAGAACGATCGAATAATTATATTAATCAATGAGCATTTATATAGTTAATTACTGCATTATAACATTTTGTGACCGGTAAATCGATGAGTAACATTTACTCAAGTCTTAGAAACTCCTTTCTAATAAAGTTCGACACGTCAATCCCATCAACAAGTCTCAGACTGAAACAATGATCTAGTATTGCCAAGTCGATCGTATCAACCTAGCCGGTAACAGATTATATATATATATGTAAAATTAGAGTAAAATTCGTTGGGTCACCCATGTACCAGTACCAGCAATAGATCATATCTATTTCAGCAAGTAAGTACAATTAACCCTTTGCCATTTCTGATCAAGTATCTACATACAACCAGAAAATGCAATTTTGATGTGCGCTAGAGATTGGTCCATGCCGTATCACCATGCAGCTGAAAAAGAGTACAAGAAAGAAGATCACTTCTATAGGAAGATGTAATTTGAACGGACTCCACATCTGAATGCGCACAAATGCTGAAACAATTAACTAGACCATTGCTTCCATGCTAACTGAAAATCACCTAGTCTCCTATGTACCGGATAGTTTAATGATCCAATCACAAACTGAAGGTACAAGAGTATACTAGTGTTACCGGAACTTAATACATCATACATATAGTAGTGCTACATGGTTGAAGTAAATCCATCAACCAATGGATGCACCAACAACTCCACGTTCTAGAAACACAATCACACGCATCACATGCATGCAAATATACTGCAGAAAATGCACAGTTACAGCAGAACGAGAAACTGTGGTAGATCATATCTTTCAGCAGCGGCATCATATACCAGTTCATCCATCCAAAAATATTAAACACCATTTTAGCTTCAACATCATCACCATGACACTGAAACGGTGCTTAATAATCTTGTTGTGCGGCCGGACATGTATCAGTAATCGTATTCTCGTCTGGCCGGAAGACACAAATACCAGTAGATCAAATCTAGTAATTATTTGGGCTCCATTCAGAAAAGTAAAAAACAAGCTCTACAGGTACGTGATTACACGAGCAATCAACCAGCAGATCAAATCCAATAGACAATAAACTCCAATCACCATGGATGGAAGGTGCATACCGACATACGGCAAGTAGACTTCATCTACATGCATCATCCGGCTAAAAAAAAACCCATCGCATGGATCAGTGGCAACCAGTGATTATATGCGGCTGGCTGCACATCCCAATTCATTAATCCATCAGATGGATGCAACGATCGATCCACGGGTACATCACATGTATGCATGCTCCCGCCGGAATTATAATCCAGCATACGCGCGAGAAAATGGAACAAGGAACATATCAGCTCAATAAAACCGATCCTATCGATTTGTTAGTACAATTCATCCGACGATCTAATTGCTCGAAAACACGGTACAGTAGATTCCATCTACTGCGCGTACCAAACAGGACAGTGAATCAAATCCACGACATGTACAACAGATCGCATCTATCATTAAAACGGATCATGTCCGCCGCCGGGGCAACATCTTGTGCCACTGCTCCGAATCGAAAACTAAACAGGATAGCTCTGATACCACTGTAAGGGAACGGGGTAGGCTACACTAGCACAAATCAAAATTTTCTACCGCGTTCATCCTAGGAATTCCTGTAAGTAATTGATCACGGAGCCGTGGATTACCTTTTGACGCACCGTGCAGCAGAAGACTATCGATTTGCGCGTCGCTGCCGATCTCCTTCTCGCGATCCCGCGTACAACTCCTCACGGATCCCACGAACGATTCGTACAAGCGTCGTAAGTGTGGCGCCTCCAAGGTATCCACACGTACAAGGATGGAACATCACGGTCGGGGTACTAGCACCGATGGAACGATCTAGGTGGAGAGAGGGCGGCGGCTAGGGTTTGTGTCTCACACAACTGGTGTTTTTAGGCTGCCCACTCCTAACGTATATATAGTCCTTCTAGTGGGCTGCTACATTAGAGGCCCATTAGTACTATAAACCCAATTAGATGAATCACATCCACACTATGTTCCATACCCCTTGAGTGTGTGACCCTATAGGTTCACGTATATATGGACATGACACGAGTATACTACTCGACCAGTAATCGATAGCGGCCTCTAGCAAGACATGTCGACTCCCAAATATACGTAAAGATCATATCGGACAAACCTTCCACAATATTGCATACTTGCCTCACGATATTGAGTAAGAACAAGGTGAGAACTTGTCATCCTTGTTATAGCTAGATCATCTTTCTCGATTTCCATGACTCGGAATCCCTAGAACACGGTTAAGACTTAACCGAGAGTACGACCATACATTTTCTGGATCCGGTCATTCGAGTGGCCAAGATATATCTCTCCGTTGTACGGAGGGCAAATCCCATCTTGATCAACCATGACTCGCAGCATGTTTCTTGAAAAACCCTAAAGCCATCTTTATAACTACCATGTCACGGTGTAGCGTTTGATAGCCCCAAAGTAAGCCCTTACACATCCCAAGCACATGCGAAGATCTCAGGTCTAAGGAATCAGCATACGTATTGTATGAGATCAACTGATAACATGAAACAATATACTATTGTCACAGTGTCTCATGGTGGGTCAGTCCAACCCATGTTCTTCAACATGTGTCCACATTATTGATCGACATCTCCATGTCAATGATCCGTGAAACATGATCATCCATCAATACATGTGCTAGTCACTAACTCATATGCATCCCTCATATGATTGTTGACTAGGAACCTTTTTAGAATAACAATATAGAGATAACGGGTTTCACAAATGAATCACGTATTCATTAACCAATATCATGATAGTTTATTCATGGGACAAAATAACAATTATTCTTATTTAGATTTTCATAAACATAAATATCATCATCAATATGATTGCATCTAGGGCATATTTTCAACATGTTAATTCTACTTGCCCACTGGTTTGAGGATGATAAGCTGAGGCAATTCTATGATTAACATCATATTTAGCAAGGGTGTTTCTAAAACCACCATGAATAAAATGAGAACCTCCATCAGTCATAAGATATCTAGGCACACCAAACCTAGGGAAAATAACATCTTTAAGCATTCTTATAGAGGTCTCACCATCATCACTTTTAGTAGGTATAGCTTCTACCCACTTAGTAACATAATCAACAGCAACAATCATATGAGTATAGCCATTCGAAGGAGGAAAATGACCCATAAAGTCAAATCCTCAACAATCAAAAGGTTCAATAACAAGATAATAACTCATAGGCATTTCATTACGTCTAGAAATATTGCCTACTCTTTGACATTCATCACAAGATAAAATAAATTTACTTGCATCTTTAAAGAGGGTAGGCCAATAGAAACCTGATTGTAGAACCTTCAGTGCGGTTCTATCTCCAGCGTGATTTCCTCCATAAGCACTAATATGTCACTTCTTCAATATTTCACGTTGTTCATGATCTGGTACACATCTTCTCATAATACCATCTACTCCTTTTTTATATAAATGTGGGTCATCCCAAAAATAATGTCTCAAATCATAGAAGAATTTTCTTCTTTGTTGAGCTGTAAATGTTGGAGGCAAATACTTTGAAACAATAAAGTTAGCATAATCAGCATACCATGGACTATCCTGGGATTTTACCTTTATTGCAGCCAACTGTTCATTTGGAAAACTATCATTAACAAGATTAGGGTCAAAAGTAATGTTTTCCAATCTAGACAAGTTATCAACAACAGGATTTTCAGCACCCTTCCTATCCACAATATGCAAATCAAACTCTTGTAAAAGCAACACCCATCTAATAAGCCTAGGCTTAGCATCTTTCTTTTACATAAGGTATCTAATAACAGCATGATCAGTATGAATAGTAACTTTTGAATCAACAATATAAGGCCTAAACTTATCACATGCAAAAACTACAGCTAAGAACTCTTTTTTAGGTAGTAGCATAATTCTTTTGAGCAGCATCAAGAGTCTTACTAGCATAATGAATAACATTCAACTTCTTATCTACGCGCTGTCCAAGAACAGCACCAACAGCAAAATCACTAGCATCACACATAATTTCAAAAGGTAAATTCCAATCAGGTGATTGAACAATAGGATCAGTAGTTAAAACCTTCTTTAAAGTTTCAAAAGCTTCCTTACAATCATCATCAAAAACAAATGGTACATCTTTTTGAAGAAGATTGGTAAGAGGCTTTGATATTTTAGAGAAATCTTTAATAAACCTCGTGTAAAAACCAGCATGACCAAGAACACTACGAATACCTTTAACATCCCTAGGACAGGGAATTTTCTCTATGGCTTCTACTTTAGCTCTGTCAACTTCAATACCTCTTTCAGAAATTTTATGTCCAAGAACAATTCCTTCATTTACCATAAAGTGGAATTTCTCCCAATTAAGAACAAGGTTAGTTTCCTCACATCTATGCAAAACTTTATCAAGGTTGTGCAAACAATTATCAAAAGAAGTTCCATAGACGAAAAAAATCGTCCATGAATGCTTCCACAATTTCTTCACAAAAACCATGAAAATAGCAGACATGCATCTTTGAAAAGTAGCAGGAGCATTACACAAACCAAAAGGCATACGTCTATAAGCATAAGTACCATAAGGACAAGTAAAGGTTGTTTTCTCTTGATCTTGCTTCCTGACAGCAATTTGAGAAAGCCCAGAATAACCATCAAGAAATCAAAAATGATTTTTCTTAGACAACCTCTCTAACATTTGATCAATAAAGCGTAACGGATAATGATATTTCTTACTAACTTTATTAACTTTTCTAAAATCAATACACATTCTATAACCAACTACTACTCTTTGTGGAATGAGCTCATTGTTTTCATTAGACACAACAGTCATTCCTCCCTTCTTAGGGACACAATGCACAAGGCTCACCCATCTACTATCAGCAATAGGAAAAATAATAATAGCATCAAGAAGTTTTAATACCTCATTTCTTACCACTTCCTTCATCTTAGGAATTAAACGACATTGATGTTCAACTACTGGCTTTGCATCAGGTTCAATATCAATAGCATGCTGACATATAGTAGGAGAAATTCCCTCATCAAGAGTATATCCAATATCTCCACGGTGTTTTTTCAGAATTCCCAATAATCTTTCCTCTACTTCACTTGAAAGTTTAGCACTAATAATAACAGGATATATTTTCTTATCATCAAGATAAGCATATTTAAGATCATCAGGTAGATGTTTTAAATCAAACACAGGATCCTCCTTGGGTGGTAATGTTGTACCCAAGTCTTCCACACGTAAATTATGTTTCAGTATCACTGGTTGACGAAGAAGAATATCGTAAATCTCATTTCTCTCTTCCATAAAGACATCACTATCGTGGTCCTCCATATATTTATGCAAAGCATTGTTAGGAGTAAGAGCAATAGAAGCAAGTTGTTCAACTTTAAAATTCTCATCAGGCAATTTAGATTCATAAGGTGCTCTAGCAAATTTAGAGAAATTGGACTCATAAAATTTTCCATCAAATTTAGTCAAAATCTTCTCTCTTCTACAATCTATAATAGCACCACAAGTGTTCAAGAAAGGTCTAGCAAAAATAATAGGACAAGTCTTACTAACAGCCTTACCAAGTACTAGAAAATCAGTGGGATATTTAGTTTTACCACATAAAACTTCCACATCTCTAACAATACCAATCGGAAAAACAGTTTCTCTATTAGCAAGTTGAATAACCACATCAATATCTTGAAGCTCACAAGAACCAATTTCATGCACAATTTATCTATAAAGCTCATAAGGTATAGCACTAGAACTAGCACCAATATCACACAAACCATAATAGCAATGATCACCAATCTTAACAGAAAGCACAAGAACACTAGTTTTCTTAGGTCTATGAGGATGGGAAACAATATCAAAAGCATCGTGACAAAAGAAAATGTGCTCATTCTTCACATTTCCACAAACAAGATCTTTCACTATTGCTACAGTAGGTTCAACAGTTATTTGTTCATCAGGTTCAATGGATTTCTTATTGCTCTTATTAATCACACAAGCCACCATAGAGTGTTCTTTCACCTTAGCAGGGAAAGGCATTTTTCAACATATGGCTCAGGAACAGCAAGATTAACAGCATGCACTTCTATATTACTAGCAGGAACAATATATTTATAAGGTGCATGGTACTTTTGATAATTCTTTTTAAGAATATCAAGATAGGAGGCAAAAGCTTTAAGACAGTTTGCAAAGATTTGTGAATCAAGACCACAAACAGCACTAACATCATAGAAATCATTGGTTCCCATAAAAGATTTAATGCATTCATAATCATAATTTATACCTGACTTTCTACCTTTGTCATTCTCCCATCCTTTAGTGTTTTCTTGAATACGGTCAAGAAGATCTCATTTAGCTTCTTCCTTCATACGTGTGAATGATCTAGAACAAGAAGCATCCAATAAATCCTTATCATGAAGAGAAAGCCTTGCATAAAAATTATTGATAACAATATTTCTCGGGAGTTTATGAACATGACATTTAAACATCAATAACTTCATTCTCCCCCACGCTTGGGAAATACTCTCTCCATCATGAGGCCAGAAATTATAGATTTGATTCCGTTCTTTATGAATCTCACTAGGAGGATAGAATTTAGAATAAAAGAGAGGAACAATTTCCTCCCATCCAATAGATTCAGCATTCTTCAGTAATTTGAACCATTCAGCGGCTCTTCCTTTCAGCGATAAAGAAAATAATTTCCTTTTAACTTGATCCATTGTAATACCTGCACACCTGAATAACTCGCACAATTCATGTATAAAGAGAAAATGATCACCGGGATGGACAGTTCCATCACCGTAATAGCAGTTATCCATAACACGTCCAACAATTTTCATAGGTATTTTATAAGGATCTAATTCAGCAGAAGACGGGTTACCAACTAACCTAGTAGCAACGATAGAAGTACCACTAAGCAGAGAACCAGAAGTATTCTCCATAATGAAATAAAACAGCAGACAGAAATAAAACAACACTCACAGTAAAAGTTTCTCTTAACAATTCCACTTACCAATAGCGCTTCACTCCCCGGCAAAGGCGCCAAAAAATAGTCTTGATGACCCACAAGTATAGGGGGTGTATCATAGTACTTTCGATAAATAAGAGTGTCGAACCCAACGAGGAGCTGAAGGTGTTGACAAGCAGGTTGGATAGAGGATTCACTGTAAACACTAGCAACCTGGTTTTTGGTTGTTTTGAATATAGCAGATAAATAAAGTGCGAGTAAATAAAGTGCAGTAAATAATATTGCATCGAGGGACCCAGTCCTTTTGAGTGCAAAGGACAAGCCGGTTGTATTACTTATGACTACCAAACGTTCTCGAGGACACATGGGAATTTTGTCAAGTGCTTTCGCTTCGTTATGGTTGATTAATATCCATTGGTTTGTGAAGTGTTGTGTGGGTGAACCTATGCTAATGCACCACCCAACTAGGACTAATACATACTTTTGATTATACCCCTTGTAAGCATCCGCAAATACAAGAAAGTAATTAAGATAAAACTAACCACAACCTTAAAACTCTGGGGTTCTACGCTCCCTCGTGCATCGGTTTCTTAACGGGGTTTTAGGTTTCTATCACTCCGGAAACCCCACAATTAGTAGACAAATACACAATGCATCCTCCTAGGCCCATAAAGTTGAAGTATCATGTAGTCGATGTTCACATGACACCACTAGAAGAATAGCACCACAAGTTAAATACCAAACCACGAGATATTACTTCAACATAACTTCACTACTAACATCATGACTTCTCCCATGTCCTCAAGAACTAAATGAACTACTCACAAGACATCATATGGATCATAATCACAGGTGATATAATGGATGATAACAATCTGTTCATAAAGTGCTAACACCAATAAACCTCACAAGCATCAACTACTAACAAGTAATCCACACCGGGAGAGAGATCTAATGTAAAATAACGATAAAGTCCCCTAATTGTTACAGCGGGATGACGGTGGATGATTAGGGTGATGGTGATGATGATGATGATGATCCCAATGAAGCCTGGAGTGATGACGGTGACGATAGCGATGATTTTCCCTCTCCGGAGAGGAATTTCCCCGGCAGATTTCTCCCTGCCAGAGAGATTTTCTCTATCGGGTGTTTTCCACCCCAAGGCGGCGGCAGAATAATTCATCAATGATGGTATGGGGCTTAGGGTTCCCTCGGGGTCAAGCTCGCAAAAAATATCGACCAGAGGTGGACCAGGGTAGCCACACCACGTGGCGGCGCGGCCAAGGGAGGGCCGCCACCCCATGGTGTTGGCCCCTGGTTGCCCTCCTCTGCCTCTCCTCGCGGCTGGCTCCCTCTTCTGGACTTCTAAGATATCTCCGGTGTCCCCCCTCTTCTTCTGATCTTCTGAAATAGGGTGTCCCGATGGTGCTTTTCCATCAGATTTCTGGTCCCGGTGTTTATTCTCCAAAAATTATGAAACATGCAAAATAAGATAAAATAACATAAGAGATGCATCATAACATGAAATATATCGATGAATAACAGAAAATAACAATATTAAACAGAGATGCAAAATGGACGTATCAGGCTTCAATGCTGTATGTGTCCATGGTGGCGCGTTCCTCTCTCCACATCGCCGACTTCTTCTGCTTGGCGACGCTAGTCTCCTTCTTCGGCCTGACAAGACGAAGGTGACCACGAGGAGACGACAGAGCGCGGCAGCCCTTGTTGATAATGAGACTGCCGCCACGAGTGCACCGTCAGAGCGGTGTCTCCTACGTCTCGGGCTTGACGGGGGAGAGGGGGGTCCTCAGCGACGATCCTGACGAACGCGAGGTCGCCCTCGCTGAGGAGTATGAGGACCCGGTGGCCATGCCCCTTGGCATCCAGGACGCTCCTCGGCGGTGGAGGGTACACCAACGGAGGAAAATTGCCGGCCGTGATTGTAGTGTTCCCACATTTCAATAATGTAAGAAACACCTGTGTTACTGTGCTAGTCCCTGGATCAATTGCTAGCACCACAGTACAAAATAAAATATCATGCAAATGCGTCAAATTCTATTACATCGCATGATCCAGCTTTTACAACATAACATTACAACTAGCATAGTCTTAGAAGACTAGCAGGATACAAAGTATTACAGCGGAAAACAAAGAACATCATTGAGCCTCATCTTCTTCATGTGCCACAGGCAAAACATGTTGGCGATAGACTCGAGATACTAAACGAAATCATCACACGTCTTCACAATAACCTGCATGTTGGAATATGCAGCCACAAGGGAGTCAATACAATTTAATGTATTGGCAGGTAACACTATGGTGGATATAAAATGGCAAGACTATATCTACATGAGTATTTGGCCAAGCGGAGTTTTGGCTAAGTTTGCATAAAGCTAGTTTTATCCTATCTCTCTATAAAACAATTTCCATACAGCTAAATTTGGGATCCACTGGTAAAACCCCAGTGAACCTGTGACAACACACGGTAAAACCCCGGCGTGTCAAGAGACATTTCCGGTAAAACCCAATGTCCCTACCTATGATTATAAGTTTTACATTAGAAAAGGTGATGATATTCTTTTGTCCATCCTTGTCCAGCTGCTCATAGTTGTCCATAACCGGGCACACGGCTAAGATCTTAGTTTCTCACTCTGCAGAGGTTGTGCACTTTCACACTTGTACTAGATTCACTCAAACATCCTATAAATGCTGAATGTATTAGGGCAAGGAGAGAATTGAGTCAAAGTATTTCAGAAGCATGAAAACTACCAACCGGCAAGACCCGTTCCACCTATAATTCTTCTACATCTGCTTGTCAGGCCACAGGTTGAGTCCACCCAACTTATTCAACTAAGCCAGAGCCCATATGAACAAAGTCTGTACTGGAAGTATTCTAAACTTGGGGGACATCAAAATCACTTTGTTCCTGGGTGGCATTCCTCAAGTGAACACCCCTCGGGGAGTGATGACCCACAAGTAAAGGGGATCGCAACAGTCTTCGAGGGAAGTAAAACGCAAATTTATTGATTCGACACAAGGGGAGACAAAGAATATTTGTGAGCCTTAACAAGTGAGTTGTCAATTCACGTGCACCTGAAATCACTTTTGTTCGTAGTGGTTTCTCAGTAGTAACAATTTTATAGCAGCAGCAGTAGTGAAATAATAGCAGCAGTGGAATGAAAACAGCTGGAGTGGTGTTTGAAGTAAACAACGGGATTAAAATACTGTAGGCATAGGGATGGATGAACGGGCGTTGCATGGATAAGATAGTTCATATAATGATCAAGTCATGGGCATTGCAGATAAATAAGATAAAGCATCCAAGAACTAAGTAACCATAGGCACGTGTTCCGTAAATAGTCTTACGTGCTCACAATGAGAACTTGCAAACATCTTTGTCCTACCAGCCCGTTTTCAGCGGGGCCTCAAGGGAAGTACTGGTAATTAAGGTGTTCCTTTTAATAGAACACAGGAGCCAAGCATTAACACTCCGTGAACACATGTGATCCTCACATCGCAGCCATCCCCTCCGGCTGTCCCAATTTCTGTCACTTCGGGGCCTCGGGTTCCGCACAACAATGTGTGTAAACAACTTGCAGGTATGATCAAGAAACAATAATTATCATTGTGATTCAATAACATGTTCAGATCTGAGATCATGGCACTCGGGCCCAAAGTGGCAAGCATTAAGCAAAACAAGTTGCAACATTGTCAATAGAACTAATAGAGGACTAGGAAATGTGCCCATGCGTTGCAACGGGATAAAATGTCCACAATTTCTAACATGGCGCCCTAGTAATGTCGTCGCTCATCCTCCTCCCCGTCCTCACCGATGGTGGTCGTATTCTCTGTTATATAATTTTTTCCGACATGGTATAAATTTTTTGTGACATGGTCAATCCCAAGACGATGAACTCGGCTTGTGCCCGTGATTACCTAAAAACCAAACGCGGGGAGGAGCCATGATAGGGGCATCGAACGAGATGTGAGGATGAATTCAGAGTGCGACTACATGGACGTGGCGGAATTCGTGCGTTTGCCGGATTGATTTTTAGTAAATACTTTATAGTTCATCGAGAATTTACTACTAAAAAAAGTTCAACACAAATAAAAACGTCCCACATCAAACATAATTCACGAGCATAGAAATAAAAATCCAAATGATATCGCAGTATCACTCCTACTCATCGTAAGTTCTAGAATTCCGTTTGGAAAGAAATATCTCTTTCTAATGTAATGAGCATTGCTATGTGTGCATCAAAGAAAAGAAGTATAATCTAAACAAACAAAAGTCAAACTTAAGCATGTTTGCAATATGGTAAAGGATTTGGTTACCTGTCGAAGTACTACGGAAACCCGCCAGTAACCCGAATTCTCGGTCTTCCCGGTTTCTTACTTTATGGGACAAAAAATTCCAGACCACTTGAATTTGGGCCGGATTCTCCCTTCAAAAATTAGTTTTTTTAATTTGTTTTTGACGTTATGACGTTTGAGTTCAAATTTTGCGCTAGAATCTTGTCTGATAGCCGATAGGTAATTTCCTGTAACCACGGGTACCAAAGATCCGGGCCTCCGATATTTTTCTCATACCGGCATCCAAATCCTTGAATATTGTACAAACCGTAGCAGTTGTTAAGTTTTATATTCTCCAATTGTATTTATTCTCTCGTGCAATTCTAATACAATTCTAAAACTTAAGAAGATCAGTACTACTCATTGTGCAGATTATAGCATGAGCTAATTTTAGATTAATCCACGGGTATAATGACTTAATGAGGCAAACCTCTTGCATGCGTTAAAAAAATCTTAGCAAAAAAAGGAAACGTAACATGGTCCAAACTATATCTGCTTGTAGTATAATCTAATTTTGGTGTCCAGAAGACATTATAGAAGACCAATTTCACAATCAAGGACAAAATAAGGTAGCTCAGCATCCTCCTCTATGTCGCTCGAAGTACCAGAGCAGGTTGTTTTGTGATTCATAGTTTTAGATCAATGTGCGCTCCAAGCAAGAAATTGCAATTCATATGTAAGCTAAGCACCAGAGAGTGCTCACTCAGGCATCCTGACATGACCACAATCGACGTTAACCTGCCGGGGATTAGAAGCGCAGAGTCCAGCACGTATGTCCTCGAGGCGAGTAGCAACCTGGACGCGCCCACACCGACGAAGAGCAGCGCTCGAGAAGAACGGCACCCCAGCCTCCCCGCGATGGCGTGGGCAAGCAGTGTCTCCCTGGTCCCGGACGGGCCGATGAACACTTGGCCATGAGCGAGTGTACTTGTTGAGGTTTTTGAGGAAATCGACGATCTCCTCCAGCTCGAGCTTGGCCTGGTCGTCGTCGTCGACGTCCTGGAACTTGCTCTTGGAGCGTCCCAAGTCAATGGGCCTGTCGATCCTGCCGTCCTTGTAGTGCTACAGGCCGCCCGTCGGGGACGTGGATGAACGCAGAGGTCTTGGGCACAGTGGGAAGCAGCGCCTTGGCCTGGAGCTGTGGGGCCAGGCCTCGTCGTTGATGCAATAGTGGAGGCAGAACGGCCGATTTGGTTTGGCCACTCCGGCTGTTTTATTACGTACACAAAAGCTCGGCTCCCATCCAGGGACCGCCAGCCATCGTCTCTTCTACAGCGCTGCTTGTTACTCCGCTGTATATATGCGATATCTGGGAACCGCCGGCAGGAGGCAACCAAAGTCGCTTTTCGACTTGTCATGCGGTCTCGGGGTACTCCCGACCAGAGGCAGCCATCGTCGCATCCTTGCAGAGCCTTGGGACGTAATCAATCGAGCGCGATACGGAACTGATCAGAGGCGGGTGACACATATCTTTTCTGCGATATGGAACTGATCGGTTTTGGTTCGGACAGGACCTGCGAGACATATGTATGCAATGCATCGCACAAAAACCTACAACGGATACAAAAACCTACAACGGATAGTTTAGGCAGAGATAGATATAAATTACCCATGGCAGCGTGGGTAATTTGTGTCTAACTTTAGGGGCAGTTTCAATGACCTACCAAACCAAACCAAACCAAACCAAGGAAGCCTTAACGTCTTTATTATTAGGTATAGATACTAGGCACTATGCCCTAACAATCACGACATTATTACATGAACGATCTCATCCAATCCCTACCATCCCCTTCAGCCTACAGCGGGGAATTACTCACACATGGATGGGGGAAACATGGATGGTCGATGGAGAGGCGTTGGTGATGACGATGGGATGATCTCCTCCACTTCCCGTCCCGGCAGGGTGCCAGAACAGGAACTTCTGATCCCCGAATCGAGGTTCGGGATGGCGGGGCGGCGCTCTGTTCTGTTTCCGTGGAATATGACGAACCCCTCGGGTTTTAGGGTTGGAGGCTACTTGTAGTCGAAAAGGGAGTCCGAGGGGGGCTCTAGGGGGCCCACACCCTATGCTGGTGCGGCTAAAGGGGGACCCGCGCCAGGCGATGTGGCCACCATGTGGCTCCTCTCCTGGCCCCCTTCTGTCTCCCGGGGTCTTCCGGAGTGAAAACACCAATGGGGTCTTTTCTGGGCAATTTCCCAAAAGTTGATTTTCTGCACAAAAACAAGACACCAAAGTAATTCTGCTGAAAATAGCGTTAGTCCGTGTTAGTTGTATTCAAAACACACAAGTTTAGAGGAAAACAATAAGAAAAGTGTTCGGAAAAGGAGATACGTTTTCGACGTATCAACTCCCCCCAAGCTTAGCTTATTGCTTGTCCTCAAGCAATTCAGTGACAACTCAGTACGATTAAAGACTTCTACAAACACATTTGTTTCATATGATGTAAACATACTCACTATATGATCAAATACTTAATTATGCTCATGATAAGATACATGCAAGATACTCCCACTTAATAGCTATGCAAACCATGAGAAGATAACAACATATTAGTAATAAACAACATGAAGCATAACTATTTGCAAGATTGTAATATTCATAATAGGATCTGATAAAGTGGTATCTCACTTGCCCATAAGTGCGGGGAAAAACATAAATGCCAGGGCACCTTTGAAGTTCAAGGGAAGACTAGAAGTAAAGATATCAAAGATACAAGTATCAAAATTATACCACAATCAACCATACTTTGGGACAAACACATCACACTAAGAATGATCATTGTGCTCTCAAGAAAGTGCTCAAAGAATATGGAGGAGACTCAACATTAAAGTAAAAGAAAGGCCCTTCATAGAGGGAAGCATGGATCACTCATGTGCTAGAGCTTTTTATTTTATTAAATAGAAGTATTGAAAACATTTTGAGGGAGGTGTATGCTTATGTCAACGAATGGTAAACAGACAATACAGTACGTCACAAGCTAACTGGATTCACAAGAGTGGCTCCCATGTGAAGGATGCATCTGGGTAGAAGGTCATCCCTCTTTCTCTTTTTTACACAATTATGCTTTGACTGATAAATCAGGGGCAAAAAGAGTGAAGAGAATTTGTGTGTATTAATTTGGGGCTGGGCACCCTGCTGCCAGCTCTTCTATCATTTGGATAAGCGGATGAAGCCACTAGTACAAGGTGTGAAATCCAATTAACAAGTGAGATAAAGATTCTCTATTTACGTCCTCATGAGCTAAAACAGAGGCACAAAACATGAATAATTTTTAGCAGGTTTTAAAGGTAGCACATGAGCAATTTACTTGGAGTGGCGGTTAAATACCACATATAGGTAGGTATGGTGGACACATTTGGCAAACTTTGGTTTTTGGGAGTTGGATGCACGAGTAGAGCTCATACTCAGTACAGGTGAAGGCTAGCAAATAGACATGAAGCAACAATCAAGAGAGCAACAACTATCATAATCATGTTTGCGACAAAGTAAAATTAACTGAGACACAAAATTGATACTAGAACTCTGAGACAAAATAAATCATCGAGGCTTATTGACTTTTTGTTTTCAGTCTTAGCATGCGTGAGCATGTGCCAAGTCGATTCAAATGAAACAGTCAGAGGAGGCTACCGCAATATCATGTCCTTCTATGAATAGAACAATGCGAACAAATATATATATGACATGTCATTTACCATTAATAAATTGGAACAAAACATGAGAGAGCACGAACTATTAAGCAGCCATTAAGTCACATATATCTTATACGAACAAACTAAGCATGTTCACATAGATGGATATATGTACAAAAATGAAAGCAAATAGAATTCATACCAGCCTCTCACCACAACTTGAATTGTCGTATATCGTCATTATTGCTCTTAACTTGTGGCTCGAATAATATATAATGAAAACCAAGCTCCAATGGAGTCACGGACGACTGTTGAACTCTGTAACAAAGTTTACAAAACCAAAGAAGAACAACAAATATTTTTGGGTTTTTCAATTAAAGCACTAACAGAAAGAGAACAAGCAAACAAAGCAAAATATTTTTGGGTTTTTGAAATGAAACAAGAACAAAAGAAAACAAACAAACAAACCAAACAAAATATTTTTGGTTTTTTGAATATTAAACTGCAATTAAAAGATAAAGAAAACCAAATAAATAAACAAAATTAGCAAACAAAAAGAAGCAACAGAAATATTTTTGGTCTTTTTGTGTTTTGGAAAGCGAAGACAGAACAATCAAAACAAAAGAAGAGAAAGAAACGAAAACAATCGAAAGAAACAAAAAGAAACTAAAACAAACGAAAGAAAACATGGATATACAGAGAACCGACCGAACATGATATATAAATGCGTGTGATGTCGGTATACCTCCCCCCAAGCTTAGGATTTTGGACTAAGTGGAGATCAATCAAAGCGCGTGAAATATCCCCACTTCGGTGGGTCATCCCTCGCATGGTCGTACTCGGGCACATAAGAGGAAGATGATGCAGCTGGCGCATAGTCATATCCGGGGTGCTGGAGTGGAATCCCCGTGGCATCGTAGGGTTGGACGAAATCACCATCGCCCCCCTCGTCGGCATCCTCCCCTTGCTGGGTATGTGTCTAGCTCACTCTCAGAAAGCTCCCATCCTTGCATGTTATTAAGATAAACAAAAGAGATGCAGGCAAAAGTACTTCCCTAATAGTTTTAACAACTCTCCACCCGGATCGTTTGGAGAAAGTTAATTCAAAAGATAAATTATGTAAGTGAGCATGGGTAGAAAGAAACTTATGTTGAACCATGGAAACAAGATTAAGCCTCTCTATAGGAAACTGCAAGCCTAGAGGGTGTGGCTCCAAACCATGCAAAGCTAGCAAGCGCGAGGCAATAAGAGCTCCACAAACTTCGCCCTTCTCACGGTTATGTGAGAGACGGTAAGCAATCAAAGCGCCAAAATTGTAAGAACTATCACATCTTAAAGCAGCAGCAATAAACGCCAAATCATAGACAGATAGTTTGCTGGCAGTTTTTCTAGCTAACACACATTTAGAAATAAAGTAGGCAAAGTATCGAATGCTAGGGAGTTGAATTTCACGAATTTTACCACTCTCCCCTGTGAAGCTTCTGCCTTGGCAAATCTCTCCATATAAATCCAGTAGTGGTTTGGGCTGCCCACTTATTTTCTCACAAGACCCCCACTCGGGTACCTTAATAGCTGCACAGAAAACACTAAAAGGCAGGCTCACATCTTTATTATAAATTTTATACTGGACCATTGGGTTAGTTGGAGACCATTTAAAACAAAAAACCTGCACCAAAGACATAGATAGTTTCACATATTGGATGGGCTCATTCTCAATGAAACGCTCCAAGCCTGCATTATGCACTAGAGTGTTAAAATCCTGTAGAATTCCTGTAACTTGCATAAATTCCCGACATAGATAGGTTGATGGGAACACCCTCTCTTCTCGGTGCACGAGCATGACCGCATGCAACTCCAACTCGTGCTAGTTTAGTTGATAAGCATTGTGCTCCATCTCTGAAATTTTTCAACAATCATCATAAAAATTAATTTCAAGCAACTATAAGGTGGAGACTACCATAGGGACTTATATGAGAGCTAAACATACATCAAAACTATGTTATTTATACTCAAAACAAGCATGCAAACTCACATAAGCTGTCACCTACTGTGGCAAAGTACTAAAGAAATACTTCACTAAACAAAATTCTAATTGGATCATCGGAGGAGTCACATAGCGGAGATCAAACACACCAAAAATCAGCACAAATGATGGGCTGAAGAAGGAGATCAAAAATCCAGAGAAAGAACACCAAGAACACAGGATCCAGGAAATGTTTTAAGTTTGGGAGGTGAGAGAGGAGACTTGGGCAGTGGAGAGAGTAAGTGGAGGGCCAGGGGGGCCCACACCATGTGCTGGCGCCACCAGGGGGCTGGCCGCGCCGCCCTGGGGTGTGCCTGACTGGTGGGTCCCCCTGGGGTCTCCTAGGTGGCTTTCTGCCTCATTTTTGACGTAAAAATTTATTATAATTTTTCTGGAATTTTTCGTGAAACTTTATTTTTTAGGTATTTCCAGAATTTTAATAATTAATAAAAACCGGGTAAACGAAAGTGAAAACGTGGAAAACAAAACCAAAACCAGCACTACAGAGGTTCTATGACACTTTAATGAAAGAATATCCAAATAAAACAAAGGTGGTAGTGGTGAAAACAAAAGTATGGGTGGTGAAAACATGCATAACCTCAATAATCAGAGTGAAAACATCGGGAAAACATGCATAAGGATGGTGGAAAACATTATTGTACTCAAGTATCAATGTGATAACAGAAGTAAACATGGTGAAAACAATAATGGGGAAGGTGAAAAGATTGTCCATTTCATTTAAAATCATTTTGTTAACAAGGGTGATCAAGTCTTGCTACCCAAATAATTTTCTATGAAACAAAAATTTGTTTCTCACTAAATACTAATATTACCTCACCCTTTTTTTCGAGGGTATGCAATTGCATACCTGATTTTTATAGAAGAAACGAGATAGTGATACAAGCAGAAACGACAGCGGCGATTACAGGCAACCTAGCTGTCGAAACACACTCCACTCCACACGTAAGCTAAGAGACTACTCGCGAAGCAAAGCTCCAACTCCCGCTCCCGCCCGGTCCCAGCTCTTGCAGATTTGCCGGTCGTTGTGGAACACTCTTGCGTTTCATTGTTTCCCAATCAACCAGGTGATTAGAGTTATCAAGGTGTCCACCTGCTTCTTTTGTTTGCCTCTAAACCTCGCCCTGACTGACAGCCACGAGTTTTCAAGCGTATCTGTCACGGTCGGGATAGGGATCTGGATGGTCAGACGGGACACACATCTCCACCATACCTGCCTTGTAAACACACACTGTACAAGGATATGGTACGTAGTCTCAATTTCTTCCAGGCACAACATGCAAACGTCCGGGCGATCCTGCAGACCATGCATGGTTCTCCGATCAGAAGTCCAAATTCTATACTAGAGGGCAAGCCATAAGAAGATTTTGCACTTGACCGGTGCCCAGCATTTCCAGACTCCATTAGCAAGGGGGAAACGGATTTTCCCTTGCATTAATGCATTGTACGTGGATCGCGTAGTGTAAGCTCCCGATGCAGCAGCCGACCACCTAAACTCATCCTCCCTCGTGTTATCTCGTGACACCTCCTAGATTGCCAACCATAGCTTGACACACTCAGCAACCATGTCCACTAACCAGACTCCTCTAATGTCTGAAATCCAATGGTTCTCCCTCAGACCCTCTTCCACCGACCTTCTGTTTGCAGTCCTAGTATTGACCGCTTCCCTAAGGAGAGGGGCTATCTCCCGTCCCACCAACCCTCCAATCCAACTTTCCTTCTAGAAAAAGGTCCTCTTCCCATCCCCAATGTTGATGTGAGCCAAACTGTTAAACACCTCTGCCGCAAGCGTGTCCTTCAACATAGGCAACCCGGACCAAGGTCTGGAAGCATCCGTCCTTCTAAGCCACTCCCAACGAACCCGGAGGGCCAGACCCTGCATCTCCAGGTTTTTAATGCCAAGACCTCCAAAACAATAAGGCTTGCAAACATTCTCCCAGGACACCAGACACTGACCCCCATGTGCATGTTCTGACCCGGCCCACAGGAGCCCTCTCATCCACTTATTAATCTCCTCAAGGAGCCAGCAAGGGGCCTCTGCTACAACAAGCTGGTGCACAGGTCTTGCTGCCACAACTGACTTAACCAACGTCAGTCTTCCTGCCCTTGCGATTATACTGCTCTGCCAAGAAGGGACACACCTAAGGACCTGATCCAGCAGGGGTTGCCACTCGCTCTTGGTCAGAGGCCTAAGAGCTAGTTGTAGACCAAGGTGTTTTATTGGGAATCTAGTGATACTGCAGCCCAGGGCTTGCGCAACCAGGCCCTCATCTCCCTCCTCTCCCCTGATGATTGTTGCTGAAGTTTTAGCATAATTAACCCTAAGGCCAGAAGCCTCACCAAACAGCTGTAAGATACTCTCGGCCATTGTCAAGTCCATAGCAGTGGGTTTGACAAAGAGCACCACATCATCCGCATAGACCGACAGTCTCTGTAACGCTGTACAACCTGCCAAAGGGGGAAAACAGCCCATCCTCGACTGCCTTGGCAACTGTGAGCGAGAAAACCTCCATGACAAGCACAAAAAGCATAGGGGAGATGGGGTCCCCTTGCCGCAAACCTCGAACGTGAGGTATCCTCTTGCCAGCACTCCCATTGACGATCACCTTTGTACTAGCCGAACGAATTAGGATAGACAGAACTCTGCACCACCAGTCACTAAAACCTTTCTGTCTAAGCACCTCCAGGAGAAAAGGCCAAGAGAGGTAATCAAAGGCCTTTGAGATATCCAATTTCAGCAGAACTGCCTTCTCCTTCCGCGTATTAATTTTCCTGGCCACCTGACGAACCAGGATGAATATGTCATGGAGGCTCCTACCCTTGACAAAGGCAGACTGATTTACGCTGACCAAATCTCGAAGTTTTACTCTCAAACGGTTGGCAAGAAGTTTGGAGAATAGTTTGGAGAAATTGTGAACGAGGCTGATAGGCCTGAAATCCCCTGGCTCTAAAGCATCCTGCTTCTTGGGGATTAGAACGATGAATGCTCTACTAAACTTGGAGAAGCCCCTACCATCTCCAACTGTCAACTTTTGCAAGGCCGCCATAATGTCACTTTTTATTATGTTCCAAGCTTTGTGATAGAAAGTCCCAACAAACCCATCAGGCCCCGGAGCCCTATCCAGAGGCAACTCTTTGATGGTGTTCCAGACCTCCTCCTCGGAGAAGAGTCCATCCAACTCATGCAAGTCCATGGGGTGCATACTAATAAATCCCGGGTCTAGGGAATGCTCTCTAGGTTGGGTTTTACCCAACAAGTTACGAAAATCTTGGAAGAAGGCTTCCTCTTTCTCAACTTGGTTCGTGACCAGTCTCCCCTCCACACTCACAACGGGGATAAAATTCTTGGCCCTTCTACCATTTGCCACAACGTGGAAAAGCTTGGTATTAGCATCTCCATCTGTCAGTCACCTCAATCTAGACCGTTTCCTAGCCATAGTATGCTCCAGGGAAGAGAGGCCAAGGATAGCGAGTTTGAAAGTTCGCGTCAGCCATATTTTCCCCACAGACAACTGTCTTCTATCCTGAGCAGCCTCCAGCCTGTAGATAATTGTGTTTGCAATGGCTAGCTGGATTTTGATATAACCCACCTTACGGACCCCTGCCCTATTCATGTTACCTCACCCTTGATAGACATAGTCCCAATCATAATAATTTCATATTTTTGGGTGGCATTGGAATAGGAGAATAAAATTCTCCAATCTTGATGGTCTCAATATTTTCAATGGAATTTAGACCATATTTTCTATCAATCTTCTTGGGAAAATAAGCAGTGTGCTCTTTATAATTAACATTAAAAGTAACTTTTCCTTAATTGCAATCAATAACAGCCCCTATAGTATTAAGAAAAGGTCTTCCAAGAATAATAGACATATTATCATCTTCAGGCATTTCCAACACAACAAAGTCGGTTAATATCAGACAATTATTAGCAGCTTGAACAGAAACATCCTCACATATACCCACAGGGATAGAAGTAGACTTATCAGCCATTTGCAAAGATATATCAGTTGGTATCAATTTTTATAGGAGGAGTGTTTTATAGAGAGTAAAAGGCATGACACTAACCCCGGCTCCCAAATCACACAAAGCAGTTCTAACATAATTATTTTTAATAGAACAGGGAATAGTTGGTATACCAGGATCTCCAAGCTTCTGAGGAACCTTGCCATTAAAAGAGTAATTAGCAAGCATAGTGGATATTTCCTCATTAGGAATCTTCCTTTCGTTAGAGACAATATCTTTCATATATTTTGCATAAGGAGGCAATTTAATAGCATCAGTTAAAGGAATTTGAAAGAACAAAGGTTTCATGCACTCACAAAACTTGTTATAATGTTCTTCTTCCTTAGATTTGTGTTTCTTATTAGGAAAAGGCATTGGTTTTTGTACCCAAGGTTCTCTCTCATTACCATGTTTATTAGCAATGAAATCTTCCTTAGTATACTTTGCAGTTTTAGTTTGCTTTTCAGGTTTAGCTACAAGTTCTTCTTTATCAGAAGCATCATTCTTTTCATTACCACTTTCAGTTTCAGCATCATAGATAGATATACTATTAGGATCTTTAGCAAGTTCAGAGGATTCTACAGCAGTTTTATGTTTCTTCTTCTTTTCCTTCTTAGTATGAATAACATTATCATTAGTTTGCTGAGAATCTTATTCAATTATTTTAGGATGTCCCTCGGGATATAAAGGATCTTGTGTAGCAATACCACTTCTAGTTCTTATTTCATAAGCATGTTTTCCTTTAGAAGCATTAACTAGCAAATCTTTTTGCACTTTAGCAAGTTAATCAATTTGAGTTTGAACCATTTGAAAATGTTTAACAAGCATTTTAACATCATTAGAGGTTCTTTCTATAATACCATGCAAATTATCAATATCTCTAGAGTTTTTCATTAAGTGATTTTGCACTCTCTTATTAAAATTATCTTGCTTGATAACATAATTATCAAATTCATCTAAACATTGACCAGGAGGTTTGTTATAGGGAATATCTCTACTATCAAAATATTGGAGAGAGTGTACCTCAATGGTGGATGAGTGAGGGATTGGCTTACATAATTCTTCTATAGGTGGAAGATTCTTCACATCTTCAGATTTGATACCCCTCTCTTTAAGAGATTTCTTGGATTCTCTCATCATTTAATTCAATCATTCCCCTCTTCTTGGGTGCTGGTGTTGGTGTTGGTACTGGAGTAGGGGTTGGCTCAAGCTAAACCATATTCCAATCATCATGATTTTGGCTTATTTTAGCCATTAATTCCTCAGCTTCTTCTGGAGTTCTTTGCCTAAAAACACAACCAACACAACTATCCAGGTATGTCCTAGATTCAACAGTTAGTCCATTATAGAATATATCAAGAAGTTTATTATTTTCTAGCTTATGCCCAGGTGTAGCCCTAACTAAAGAACAGAACCTTGCCCAAGATACAGGCAATTTCTCTTCTTCTAATTGCATGTAATTGAATATATTTTCTAAAGCAGCATGTTGAGCACTAGCAGGAAAATATTTATGAAAGAAAGCATTAACCAAACCAATAGGACTATCAATAGATCCAGGCGACAAATTGTTAAACCAAGTTTTATCTTCATCTTTTAATGAGAAAGGGAATATTTTAGTAACAAAGTAGCTATATTTCTTAAGATCATCAGAGAATAAACTACTCAGAGAGGAGAGCTCATTCATATGTTTCATAGCACTTTCATTTTCAGTACCACAAAAAGGTTCTTTCTCAACAATAGATATATAAGATAAATCAAGAGAGAAATCATAATCCTTGTCCCTAATATTAATGGGAGAAGTGGCAAACTTAGCATTAGGAGATAATTTATATTTCACGGCACGACTTTCAATAAGTCTCATGACAACATCATTATACTTCACAGTATATATTTCATCAATAAGATCATCATTAAGATCAATATAGGCATCATCCAAATCATCACTAGGATTCTCTATAGGCTCAGGTGAAATAGCATAAGTAACATGATTTTTATCAGGAGTTTCAGTGCTTGCAATATTTTTAGCTTTAGCAATAGTAGCATCTAAGAAAGGACCGAGAGAACCACTCTCATCAAGCACTGTAGAAGCATCATCAAAGGTATCAGAAGTATTTTCAGATTCAGCAGAAGTAGCATGTGGTGGTGTAAGAAGCTTACTCATAACAGGCGGTGAATCAAGAGCAACACAGGTGTTCAGAGTTGTACATCTTCTTGTAGTGGATGGTAATATAGGAAACTTTCCATCACGAGTCTTACCCATGATGAATGATGGCAGTAGATAATAATACTCTCCGGTGAGCTCGCAAATAAAGCTATGCTCCCCGGCAACGGCGCCATAAAATAGTCTTGATGACCCACAAGTATAGGGGATCGCAACAGTCTTCGAGGGAAGTAAAACCCAAATTTATTGATTCGACACAAGGGGAGCCAAAGAATATTTGTGAGCCTTAACAAGTGATTTGTGAATTCACTTGCACCTGAAAGTACTTTTGTTCGCAGTGGTTTATCAGTAGTAACAGTTTTATAGCAGCAACAGTAGTGAAATAATAGCATCAGTGGAATGAAAACAGCAGCAGTGGTGTTTGAAGTAAAGAGCGGTATTAAAATACTTTAGGCATAGGGATGGATGAACGGGCGTTGCATGGATAAGATAGTTCATATAACGATCAAGTCATGGGCATTGCAGATAAATAAGATAAATCATCCAAGCACTACGTAACCATAGGCATGTGTTCCGTAAATAGTTGTACGTGCTCACAATGAGAACTTGCACAACATCTTTTGTCCTACCAGCCCGTTTTCAGTGGGGCCTCAATGGAACTACTGATAATTAAGGTGTTCCTTTTAATAGAACACCGGAGCAAAGCATTAAAACACCATGAACACATGTGATCCTCATACCTCAGCCATCCCCTCCGGTTGTCCCAATTTCTGTCACTTCGGAGCCTCGGGTTCCGGACAACAATGTGTGTAAACAACTTGCAGGTATGATCAAGAAACAATAATTATCATCGTAATTCAATAACATGTTCAGATCTGAGATCATGGCACTCGGGCCCAAAGTGCCAAGCATTAAGCAAAACAAGTTGCAACAATGTCAATAGCACTAATAGAGGATACTAGGCACTATGCCCTAACAATCACGGCATTATTACATGAACGATCTCATCCAATACCTACCATCTCCTTCAGCCTACAGCGGGGAATTACTCACACATGGATGGGGGAAACATGGATGGTCAATGGAGAGGTGTTGGTGATGATGATGGCGATGATCTCCTCCACTTCCCGTCCCGGCAGGGTGTCAGAACAGGAACTTCTGATCCCCAAATCGAGGTTCGGGATGGCGGCGACGCTCTGTTCTGTTTCTGTGGAATATGACGAACCCCCTCGGTTTTTAGGGTTGGAGGCTACTTGTAGTCGAAAGGGGAGTCCGAGGGGGGCTCTGGGGGGGACCACACCCTATACTTGCGCGGCCAAGGGGGACCCGCGCCAGGGGGTGTGGCCACCCTGTGGCTCCTCTCCTGGCCCCCTTCTGGCTCCCGGGGTCTTCCGGAGTGAAAACACCAATGGGGTCTTTTCTGGGCAATTTCCCGGAAGTTGATTTTTATGCACAAAACAAGACACCAAAGTAATTATGCTGAAAACAGCGTTAGTCTGTGTTAGTTGTATTCAGAACACACAAGTTTAGAGGAAAACAATAATAAGAGTGTTCGGAAAAGGAGATACGTTTTCAACGTATCATGGAGACACTCAACTCTCATCATCCATACAACCAAATCCACCCGGGTGATTCATTGAAGTTATTACTTAGCATTTGTCCACAACATTCAGTAAAACAAATTTTTAGCAAGGCTAAGCATATACTAAGTACTAAGGTTTGAAAATAACAAGGTGGAAGGATGGCTACACACTGCTAGGATTTTGCATAGCATAATAATAACTTAGTAAAATTTCCTATCATGCATACTACTCAAAACTTTATTCCATGCATATAGAAAATAATAGGTGGATGGATTGTGTGTTACTTTCCTTGCTGAAGTTGGTGAATAAATCACACTCTATTCACAAAAGATCGTTGCTCTCCGTATAATCTACACATTTAAAACACAATAATAAAATAAACAAGCATCCTAGCAATCAAGCATACCAGTGAAGAGAACATACAAGCAACAAACCTAGCAAAAAGGGTTTAACCAAGTTAGCTAGGACAAGGTCAAGGTTTTAGTTTGAAAGCATTCTCACTTGGTTCAATACTTGTTAAGGAAGTTCAATGAGTTTACTTGGGATGGACTAGATTGAGTTTGTAGTGATCAAACTTTATTCAAAACATATTTAACCAGGAAGTTCCAAGAGTTCACTAAGGGTGATCACACCACTTAATAAACCAAAGGAATACATGACACTGTTTTAGCACTCAAATAATTTCTCAAAAAGTATCAAAATGCTTGGGCTAGGTTTTCCATCTGGGTCAAAGGTTGGACAAAAACAAGAATTGATGCAAAATAACTTGAATAGGTGGTATGGTTGCTCCAAGGCTTGATATTGTTGGTCTTCTTGAAGATCATCTTCAGGCTCCCATATATCTTCCTCCTCAGTGTGGTGACTCCATTGCTTCTTGAATCTTTATTATTGCCTCCATATAATACTAAGTTACCTGGCTAAAAAAAATTGGGGTGTTGGTTTTGATCAAGGTGATCACACCACAAAGTCTAATTGGGAAGAACATAAGAGAATAAAGAATAGAGAGAGACGTGGTTCGTCTTCTTGAAGTTCCTCTTGATTTCTTCTAGTACTTATATTTCCTTGCGTTTCTTCTGATTTTGGTGAAGTCTATTTCTTGTCTAAGTGCTTCAATGATCTCCCATGTAGTGTTTCTTGTTGAGTTGGAAAATAACATATGAGTTGTCCTCTAGCACCTTAGGGACTTAGTCATATTAAAACAAGATAGGAAATTTGACAGGTAGATAGAAGATATGGGTACTAGGGTTTAAGGTTTACTAGGTGGTCTTATATGTGATTGACACATACTAGGGACTTGTTCTTGGATTCAAAATAGCCACAACATCAAAGATAAAAAGATGGAAACAAATTCTAAGACATGATAAAATGGGTGGATTACTATGTTGGGTTTTTGGCCAAAATCACACGATCATGGTACAAGGGTGTCCAAAATGTTTAGGCACTGGTGTATCTGGTTCAAGGTCACCAAATGGATCAACTTTGCTTAAGAAACCATTTTCAAATTATTTACGGAATTAAATCTATGTCTAAAAAATACTCAAATGGACAAATTAAATCTAAATTCAATTTTAATTTGTTCACAAATTATTTTTGGACAAAGGACATGAAAGTACGCATCTTAAGGTTTCCAAATTATTTTATTTGAAAATTTTGGAATTGTAGAATTTGAATTATGCCAAAACACATCAAACAATTATATTTAAATTTGAACCAATTTAAATTTGTCAATTTTAAATTTGAACGATTCTAAAAGATTCTACATATTGTTTTGATTTCAAAAATTCCAAGTTTTATAAATTCGGGCTTATGGATCGAAAGTTATGATGATTTAAATATGCAAGGGCTTTTCTGCAAAACTACCAAATAATTCTACAGGGAGAAAATATTCAAATTAAATCTAGGCTACGTGGCGTGGTGTGATTGGCCAGGTGTGGTTACTGGGTGATGGTGCAAGGGTTGCACTCGTTGGGAAACCCCAAGAGGAAGGTATGAAGAGCACAACAACAAGTTTCCCTCATAAAGAAACCAAGGTTGAATCGACCAGTAGGAGAAACAAATCACTTCCGAAGGTTGTTGTCGGCTGATGTTGGCAGGGTGCACTAACGGTTCAACAGCAACGTGGAATCCACATAACACAATCAAATTACTTTTCCCCAACGAACCAGTGAGGTTGTCAATCTCACCGGTTTTGCTGAAAACAAAGGATTAGACGTATAGTGTGGAAAACAATACTTGTTTGTAGTAGATGAAAGAGAACGGTGATGGCAATGAATGAGAGGAAAACAGTAATTGCAGTAGGAAAACAGTGGTTGCAATGGTTGTATTATCAGTGTAAAGAAATGGACCAGGGTCCATAGTTCACTACTGGTGTCTCTCGAAAACAAATAGGTAACATGCTAGGTAAACAAATTACAATTGGGCAATTGACAGATATAAAGACTGGACCGTGGTGCATATGCATGACATGATGATTACTATGTGATTCATGCGGGCATTACAACAAGATTCATAGATCGTTATCCAACTGCATCTATGACTAATAATCCACCCTCAGAGCGTAACCCAATCAAACCTCAGGTATTAAGTTGCAAGCAACAAATAATTGCATTAAGCAAACTGTGTAATGTAAACAATGTAAACATCGTTGTTTTCTCCCAAATGGCAATAGCACATACCCCACCCGTTACGTTTATGTCACTCGAGCGTGAGTGAAAGGGAGCATGAACCCACTATCGAGCATAAATACCCCCTCTTGGAGTTACAAGCATCAACTTGGCCAGAGCGTCTACTAGTAACGGAGAGCATGCAAGATCATAAATAACATAAACATGATAGATAATCATTGGACATAGCATTCAATATTCATCGGATCCCAGCAAACACAACATGCAGCATTCCAATAAGATGATCTTGATCATGTTAGGCAGCTCACAAGATCTAAACATGAGGCATAAAGAGGAGAGAACAACCATCTAGCTACTGCTATGGACCCGTAGTCCAAGGATGAACTACCCACGCATCACTCCGGAGGCAGGCATGGTGATGAAGAGCCCTCCGGTGATGATTCCCCTTCCCGGCAGGGTGCCAGGGAGAGCTTCAAGACCCTCCCGAACTAGGGTTGACGATGACGGCGGCTACATAACTTTTGGTGGAAAAAGGCTCTGGTATTTAGGGTTAACCCATGGAGGAGCTTAAATAGGCGAGAGGGCAACGTTGGTGGGTGCCAGGGGGCCACACCACCTGGTGGCGCAGCCAAGGGGGGTCGCGCAGCCCTATGGTGTGGGCCCCCCTCCGGACTCCGTGTTCGTGACATATATCTAAGACCCTCGGATTTTGTTTCGTCCAATTCCAAGAATATTTCCAGAACAACTTTTCTGAAACAAAAAACAACATAAAACAGGAACTCGCTCTGTCGCATCTTGTCAATAGGTTAGTCGTAGAAAATCCATAAAAATGGCGTAAAGTGTATAGGAGACATGTAGCATACAACATGAAAACAACATGGAACATCACAAATTATAGATACGTTTGAGACGTATCAAGCATCCCCAAGCTTAGTTCCTACTCGTGCTCGAGTGGGTAAAACGATAAAAACAAATAATTTCTTAGATGACATGCTACCAACATAAACTTGATCATCTAAATTGTAAAAGCATATGTAAAGTTGAGATCATAGTACTTTAAAGACAAGAACGATAGATATAATTATAACAATGAAACTTAGCAATCACTTTGCATCATGAAAAGTAACACAAATAAAAGATCATGAATAATAATGCACTTGAAAGTTATACGTTTGTTTCGAGCATAAAGAAAACATAGCAAAGTGATATTTCGCTTGTCCTTAAAAGTGGGGCAAAACATAAATGTCAGGACACCTTCAAAGTTCCAGTGAATGACTAAAACAAATAATTTGAGAGCAAGTAATAACACATAATGAATCAATCAATAATAATATTTAGGACCGATGCACATTAAACTCAGAATGGCAACTAAGCTCTCTTGTGCATAGAGTTAGAAGATATAGACTCAATATAAATGTAAAATAAAGGCCCTTCGCAGAGGGAAGCAGGGATTAACTCATGTGCTAGAGATTTTTATTTTATTGAATAGAGGTATTGAAAACAGTTTTTTAGAGAGGTGTATGCTTATGTCAACGAATGGTAATAGAGTTCTTGTCATCTTCCATACTATACAAGTTGAGAGCAGTTCCAAATTATTTATATTGGGAACTTATATCATGCACTTTATATAGTACTAGTTAGTATGCACGTGCAACGCATGACTTCAATCATGAAAATTTGTAAATCATTTGCCAGAGCATAGGTTCAGCAAAATTCCAAATAGTAAGTTGGACCACAAGGTCCTCTAGCTTCTTATGTTTTAGTGGTAGGTCATCAATTCCAAATGTGTCAAAAATTGATAAATGTGGAAACCCAAAAGATCAAAATTAGCCTTTTAATTAGCTCAGCATGCAGATGTACTTTAGCCTAGAAAATAATATAGGTGACATACTATAGTAGATTATATCCTAACAAAATTTATTCCTCTATTTACATTACCATGTGAAAATTAAACAAAAAGAAATAATACGACGGATCAATAAAAAATGTCGGCTTTTAAATTCACATTGATGTGCAGACAAAAGTGTGATCACCCTATTTCTATACAATCTGAAAGCTTATACTCACAGTATAAATTACTCACAACAATTGAAACTACACACGGTATAAATTTACCATATTACGTTCATTTATCTAGCCAATCGTACAATGGTGCATCAACCAACATGTAGGACAAAACCCTCAATCAATCGTACAGAACCCTGCATGTTAAAATTGCATCTCTTGCATGTCAGTGAAAATGTCAAGGTGCCAACAAAATACTACAGAGCTAGGAACAAATACATCAGTTATATTTCCTACCTAAAGTCAAAGACAACAAAAATTCAGCTTGATCCCCTTCCCCCAACTAAAAGAAAGGCAAACATAATGAATGATCAGTCTCTTTTTTCACATCGATCCCTTTTCCAATAGAGAAATTGGAGAAGAAAATTATTGGACGGGTTAAGCAAGTCTTGAACAATTACTCGCCAGTTTCCATGGATTCTTCCTTTACCGTTTCATTTTCTTTAACTGGCCAAAGAAGGGCAAGAGGTTCAAGTGGAAGATCTAGATGGTGAATCATATCAGAGGCATCTCGAGGAACATCTACACTATTAACATCATACCATTGCGGTAGTTAGCTACTTGCTTTGTTTCCTCGTCTTCTATAACCTACAGGGACATTCCTAATGCTTCCACCAACAGTCAAATACGAAGTATCTAGACTAGCTAACATTGTAATTGTTGAAGTAGTAAAACTTTGTTTCCATGCTATTACAGCGAGGGCGTGGCGCCATCATATCAGGCTTCTTGAGTATATTCTCTTGGACCAATCCATCAAATTCAGATTTAATTTACGACATGGAATCAGTTCCCATTTTCCCCACATGTGTGTTGATAGCTTGTAAATCATTCTGCTCACTGTTCTTGGAACAGGAGGGTGTTTGCATCAAAAGCTTATCTAAGACACATGACATGACAACATTGTTGTTTGCATCATCTCCAGCAGATCATCTATATTTCATCATCTATATCTTCATATAGATGATCATCTAAAAAGATTCTTGTATAGATGTTCCCAGTTTTACAGCAGAACATCTATATTCAAGACATCTATATTCTCTCTCCTATATTTTAATATTATTTTATAACTACCATTCATAATTTTTTTCCAACGGCTATCCATGTCTAATTTTGATTTAAATTGGGAGATCCTGTGTGCCATCCCAATTCATCTCACCAAAACTCCCATTCAACATGTCCAGAAACGAATTGTTGCTCATCTGTGAGTTGTCCATCTACACAAAGAAAATAATTAGTGCATGTCAAAACAGATACACGTACAAGAAAATAATCAATGCATCTGACAAGATTGAATCTATACAAGCCTCATCCATCCCCCATCGAGCAGAGCACAAGCACACAGCACGAGCAGAGCACAACCTCTACAAAATCTGCTAGAGGCACACAACACGAGTAGAGCACAAGCCGGAAATGCATCACCGAGCAGCAGCGCAAGCACACAGCACGAGCATCAACACAAGCCGTCAAACACACAACACCCAACCCGATTTGAGGAAGCACAAGAACACAACACGCCCTCCCATCGACATGCAAGAGCGCACCCCTGCCCCTCCATCGCCTCCCGCGTCCAATCTCTCCCGCCATCTGCGCCCATGGAGCTCCCACCGTTCGCGCCCAGGGAGCATGGCGCACGACGCCTTCTCCTGCCCGTCCCCGTCCGCCTCCACCCCCAAGAACTACGCACGGCGCCCTCTCCTGCCCCACCAAATCGAAGGACGGCCGGCGCCCGCCCTCGTCCGTGGCGCCCGCGGCCCGCCCGCATCTGGCCGTGGCCCGCCCCTCAGATGCATCACCACATCTGGCCATCCCAGCTACAACGCCCGCGGCCCGCCGGCTGCCCGGCCCCAGCGCCTCCCACGGACGGCGGCACTCCCGGCCCCAACCCCTCCCGCGGTCTCCCTCTACCTCATAGCTTTTTCTCTCTGTTGATCGGAAAAAAGAAAGTACCTCGGGACGGCGGGCGAGTCGGGGAGTGGCACTGGAGTCCTTCTCCTGTGCTGCAACCTCCGATGCACGCGGGAGAGGAGCGAGCGAGAGAGCAGTTGGTTTGGAGGATCATCTATCCGTCCCCCAAATTTACCTGACGAGTAGATGAGCTAGGAGGACATCTATCGATAGATGACCGGGTGGATGAGCTGTTGGAGAGGTTATTCGGACACCGGTCAGCTATATTTGGCATAGATGTCCATTTAGATGATCTCCTGGAGAGAGAACCTGAAAAATATAATTTGGCATGCACTTATCTTTCCCACAGTCTCAGTTCACCCTAATTCATGTTTCTGACGCATGTTGTTAGTCATGCACGGAAGAATACCTCAGCACTTGGATGCACTTCAACACCATCAGAACGAAACATGTACACGTCATTGTTGAAACCAGGTTCTGTCTGTTGCCGAAACCCTAAGCTTGCAGATGGTTGGATCACGCGAGGAAGTCCTAGGAGGCAACAGATGTGAGGGGGCACCGAGCAAGGGAAATCATGGCGTGGGGAGCTGACGTATGTGGAGGACTTGCTGCTCTGGTCATTACTGTTGTCTGAGTCATCTCCGCTCGCGCTGACCCAGAAATCGCCAGATGCTATGCCTATGAGCAGGGCAGGATTCGGATCTAACCAATCGGCGCGACTCGTCAGAGGCATTGGAGCCCTCCTAGTTGTTGGCTGTCTCGTTATTCAGTTTGGATGATGCTCCCACTCCATCGACTTGGAGAGAAGCCGTCCGGCCCAGGGAGAGTTGCGCTTTACCGTGGTGGGGGGTGAGAAGGGAACGCGGGGAGGCCAAAAAAATTTGGGTACGTGGAGCACAAATTTCTCGGCAACAACCTGGTCTGCATCGGCAGAACATTGAATCTACATCGTACAATTGATTGACAGGTCATGGGAGAAATACAGAATCTTAGATCTCATCACATGGATTGGATCGGAGGGTAGGGGTTATCCCGTGTACACTAACTTTGGTGGCTTTAGAAGAATTTATGTTTGCTCTTTTATTAGTAGTCTAGATGACACTCCTCCCCACCTTACTTTCGCAAACCATGGCTAACCGAATCCTCGTGTGTCTGCCAACAATCTCATACCATGGAGGAGTGCATATTTATTTGTTTAGCTTTTTGATATTATAATGGTCTAACTAGCTCTTTGCAAAATTAATGACGAGCAGATGAAGCATGCAAGTCGGGGTACTTAATTATTATGGAAGACAACAAACCCAACTACTACTTCCTCATGAGCTAAAACAAAGACATAAAACAGGAATAATTTTGAAAGTTTAAAGGTAGCACATGAGAAATTTACTTGGAGTGGCGGTTAAATACCACATGTACGTAGGTATGGTGGACACATTTGGCAAACTTTGGTTTTTGGGAGTTGGATGCACGAGTAGAGCTCATACTCAGTACAGGTGGAGGCTAGCAAAAGACTCGGAGCGACAAATTAAGAGAGCAATAATGGCCATAATCATGCATAGAGATAAAAACGTTATTAATCAAAGCATAAATGGTATTACAAGTCAAAAACTAAATGATCATAAAGACTATAAGTGACTGGTTTGTAGTCATAAATGTGTTGTAAGCATGCGCCAAGTCAACCAAATAAAGCATTCGAAGGAGAACACCACAAATTTATGCTTCAATGTGATAAAAACAACTCATGATTCTCTCAATGGCACATTAAGAACTCTCAGATATTTGATACAAGTCATGCTACAATAATAACTACTAAGCATAAAATTAAAATAACATCCAACATGACATGAAAAAGTCTAGCCATAGTCTATACGAGTTTATTTTTGCACCGTTATAAGCACGAAAATGATACTACTGCTTTCCAACACCAATCATTTTATACTAACAAAAACTCTCCAAGAGATATAGAAATGAAACAATAGAGTACTAATACTACTCTACTAGAACTAACAGCTCTGAATAAGAGATGCATGAAAAAGCAGGAGCTAAAAGGATTTGCAGCATCTAGAGAAAAAAACTAAGAAATCGAGCATGGAAGAAAACGAGTATTCATATGAAAAAGCGGAGCGTGTCTCTCTCCCACACAAGAATGCTGGGTTCCAACTATGTTTATTGTAGAAAAGAAAACAAAATAAAACACAACAAAAAATAAACATACGCTCCAAGTAAAGTGCATATGATGTGACCGAATAAAAACATAGTTTCACTAGAAGTGACTTGATAAGTTGCTGAGGAAGAAGGGGATGCATTGGGCATCCCCAAGCTTAGACGCTTGAGTCTTCATAGAATTTTTTGGGATGAACCACGGGGGCATCTCCAAGCTTTGTGTTTTCACTCTTCTTGATCACATTATATCACCCTCTTCTCTTGACCCTTGGAAACTTCCTTCACACCAAACTCAAAGTAATTCTCATTAGAAGGTTAGAGCACAATCAAAAACTATCATGTTCTCCTTGGAAACAAACATTATTAACACTTTTTAAACATTAGCTACATCCACTAATGTTTTATGGAGCAAAGAAATCCACTCAACATAGTAAAAGAGAGAATGCAAGTAAAAAGGCAGAATCTATGAGAACCATGACAGTCTGTAAAGACGAATTTTTCAGGGGCACTTAGATTGCTCAACTCAAAAAACGTAAAACAAGAAAAGGTTTTGGAAATAGCTGAGGATTAAGCACAAACATTTTCAGGTCATTTTGATCTTTCTGCGATTTTATGCGATTTTAACAGTGGACAGCATAAATATGGTTCCTGCGCAGATATCCAAATCTAATCTCAACTTTTCACTAGAGACTTTACTTGGCACAACAAATGCGAGAAAATAAAGATACAAAGAAGTTGCTACAGAAGTAAACAACACCTTGACTCAAAGAAAACAAAAGAAAACATTGCAAAAATAAAACCATGGGTTATCTCCCAAGAAGTGCTTTTCTTTAACGCCTTTTAGCTAGGCCCAGAAAACTAGAATCAAGTATTTTCAAGTGAATAAGCATCCAATACCAAACAACGAGGCTTACGTTTACCTTTCTTACCCATATTCTTACTTCTAGGGAGCTGATGATTGAAGCCCGGTTTGGAGGTGAAAGCCATGGTACCTTTCCCTCCACAAATAGTTGCTCCCAAGAGCTTTAACAGAGATCTTCCAAGAGTAATTTGATCTCCGCCTACACATTCAATAACAAGATAATTAGTGGATACCGTTCTCCCTAGGAGTTTTGTAAACACTACCTTAGCTATCCCAATGGGAAATATAATGGTGTTATTAGTGAGAGGTATTTCTTCTCCTTCCTCAAAAAGTCCCCAAAGACTCAAAGATTCATAAATCTCTTTAGGCATAAGACAAAATTCAGACATAATATCGCAACGAGCATGAAAAGTTTCACCATTTAGAGCAACTTTTACTATAGGTATCATATTTGGAGGCTTCAAAATTTACTGGGACATAATCAAAATGTTCACGAATCTGATTATAACCTTATTTTGAGCAAGATACATGTGTCTCAAGAGTGTTTAATCTAGCATAAATGCTTGCAAGGGCTATATCAGTTTTACTAGGTGAGCTATAACTAGCAATCAATTTTTCTGTGGCATTAAAAGCTTGATCCCCATCATAATGAAGGAAATATCCCCCTACTACCGTATCCAAAGCATACCTATAGCAAAGAATAAGACCAAAGTAAAAGCTATGAAGAAACAGGCTTAGAGTCATTTTAGGTTCAGTTTTACAATAAGAATCAAAAACTCTATACCAGGCTTCTTTAAAACTCTCATCACTCCCTTGTTTGAAAGTGATAATCATTTCCTCAGGTGACATGGTAAAAGGGTCAGGAGCAGACAAAAAGGAAAGTTTAATTAGGAACTAATTTTTTTATGTTTTTGATATAGGGAAGCAAACACGACAAAATAAATAAACTAAGCAAAACAAATAAAAAGTAAAGATATTGGAGGTGAGAGACTACCCTTGCAGAAATCCTCTTCACCCCGGCAAAGGCGCCAGAAAAGGTTGATGGTGCAAGGGTTGCACTCATTGGAAAACCCCAATAGGAAGGTATGAAGAGCACAACAACAAGTTTTCCCTCGGAAAGAAACCAAGGTTGAATCGACCAGTAGGAGAAAGAAATCACTTCCTAAGGTTGTTGTCAGCTGATGTTGGCAGGGCGCACTACCAGTTCAGCAACAACGTGGAATCTACACACAATCAAATTCCTTTGCCCCAACAAAGCAGTGAGGTCGCAATCTCACTGTTTTTGCTGAAAAAAGGATTAGACGTATAGTGTGGAAAACAGTACTTGTTTGCCGTAGATGAAAGAGAACAGGGATGGCAATGAATGAGAGGAAAACAGTAATTGCAATAGGAAAACAATGATTGTAGTGGTTGTATTATCAGTGTAAATAAATGGATCAGGGTCCATAGTTCCCTAGTGGTGTCTCTCCAAAACAAATAGATAACATGTTGGGTAAACAAATTATAGTTGGGCAATTAACATATATAAAGGCTGCACCGTAGTGCATATGCATGACATGATGATTACTATGTGATTCATGCGGGCATTACAACACGGCTCATATACCGTTATCCAACTATATCTATCACTAATAATCCACCCTCAGAGCATAGTCCAATCAAACATCGGGTATTAAGCTACAAACAACAGATAATTGCATTAAGCAAAGTGTGTAATGTAAACAATGTAAACATCTTTGTTTTCTCCCTAATGGAAACAGCACATCCCCCACCCATTACATTTCGGCCACTCGAGCATGAGTGAAAGGGAGTCATGAACCCACTATCGAGCATAAATACCCCCTCTTAGAGTTACAAGCATCAACTTTGTTAGAGAATCTACTAGTAGCGGAGAGCATGCAAGATCATAAATAACATAATCATGATATATTGATAATCAGTGGACATAGCATTGAATATTCATCGGATCCCAGCAAACACAACATGTAGCATTACAATAAGATCATCTTCATCATGTTAGGAAGCTCACAAGATCTAAACATGAGGCATAAAGAGGAGAGAACAACCTTCTAGCTACTGCTATGGACCCATAGTCCAAGGATGAACTACTCACACATCACTCCGGAGGCAGGCATTGTGATGAAGAGCCCTTCGGTGATGATTCTCCCTCCCGGCAGGGTGCCAGGGAGAGGTTCAGATCCCTCCCGAACTAGGGTTGATGATGACGGCGGCTACAGAACTTTTGGTGGAAAAAAGCTCTAGTATTTAGGTTAAACCGTGGAGGATCTTAAATAGGTGAGAGGGAAACGTCGGTGGGTGGCCGGGGGGCCACACCACCTGGTGGCGCGGCCAAGGGGGGCGATGCCCTATGGTTTGGGCACTCGAGGGCCCCCCTCCGAGTCTCCTACGGACTTCTTGTTCGTGACAAATTTCTAAGACCGTGGGATTTTGTTTCGTCCAATTCCGAGAATATTTCTAGAACAACTTTTCTGAAACAAAAAACAACAGAAAAGAGGAACTGGCTCTATGGCATCTTGTCAATAGGTTAGTCCTAGAAAATCCATAAAAATGACATAAAGTTTATAGGAAACATGTAGCATACGGCATGAAAACAACATGGAATATCAGAAATTATAGATATGTTTGAGACGTATCACTAGGCTGCTACGTGGTTCGCTGACTGGGCGATAACGTGGATAACCGAACAGATCTAGATCGTTGGATAAGTGAACATGTTCGCTAAGCTATTCTATCGTGGTCGTTGGCTGATAATCAGACGGACAAAAGAAGGGGAGGGGCTTACCACGGCGAGATCTCGTCGGAGATGGCGAACGCGGCGATGTTGACACTCGGATTTCGGCGGGGACGGCAATTCTATGGTGCTCCGGGCTTAGCGAGGTGACTGCAGGACGCGTCACATCATGGAGGAGAAGATGGTGGCGGTGGTTGCCTCTCTCGCTTCTCGGGTTGGTGGCGTGGTGCAGCAGGAGGCGCTCGGGCTCTCGTGACGCACAGACGAGCTCGGGGCGGCTATATCTCTGCATAAAAATAATAGAAGGTGGCATTAGGAGGTGCACACGGTCGTAGGGGCTAGAGGGGACCACAAGGAGCAGCGTCTACTCACTGGAATGGCCGGCAATGACGATGGACAGCGGTGGGGCAGACGAATCCGGCGAGGAATTTTGGGGGGATGCCGGCGCGATCTTGAGAGGGAGCAGAGGGGAAACAGAGAGGACTCCGGGGGCTTCTTATAGGTGCCGAGAGGGGACACAGTTGCGGTCTTAATGGAGCGAAATCGCCGGCCAAAAATCACAACCATGACTGACGAGAGTCTCCTCGCGAGAAAGAAGACGCGCTGACGGCATCGCTGACGTCACGCCGGGGTCCACTTGCCAGTGAGAGAAAGAGAGAGAGGGTGTGGGGCGGGTTGTTGGGCTGCTGGCGGGCTTGGCCTGTTGCGCACGCGCGATAAATAGGAGGCCCAGTTGGGCTGCTGGCTCTTCTTTTTTTTGTTCTCTTTTCCTTTTCTGTTTCTAACCTCTTTTTCTAATTACTTCATATCTTTGAAAATATAATTCCAAATTGCCTCAAACAAAATCATGTAGTTTTGTAAATGTATTATCTTTTATAATACAAATATTTTTGTGTTGTTTCAACATATTTGAATTTTCCAAATTTGAAAACATGAAATAACTCTAATAGTGCTTATCCTTTTATACGAAAAAAATAGAAAATAATTTGTAATAGGGTTTTATAAATATTACATAAACATTATACCAGTCACAATTTGAACATATTAGTTGAAAGTGATATACTTAACTATTGACTTTGAAAATATTTTCAATAACCAAATAGTTGGAAACGAAATGTTATCAATAAATAGGAATTGAAGAATCATTTGGAAAACATATAGTTAGTAAATAGTATTATCGTAGAATGGTTGTCTTGTTTGCTTACTTAGACCATGAGAATATTCAATGATGTTTACCGTAAGGATCATTTTGGTATAGTCAAGTATCACACCGTAAACTAGGTGATAAAAAAGTCTAACACTAGGTGGTCACGAAATTAGTCATTCATTGTGATAGTTCAAGATTGGGAATTACTCCTCTAGTTTATATAGAGATACATGCAGGATCCACTCGGTAAAATAGTATGGGTAATAAGTCTGCGCAGACAAGGACATGACACTAGTCATGGGGATACTATGTCACTGTAACGAGTAAAAGGAATCATACCGGATATCGGGAATAATGTGATAAGGTGATTAAAGATTTTAATCGCGGTCTTAGCATTTATCTTGTCCCCAGGTATTGATTGGTATCACGAAGTAATAGGAACTCACTTAACAACTAACACATTCAACAATTTTCTTCGTATAACTTGTTGAAATCAATACGGACCTTCACGGTCCCCATGTTGATTATTGATTGGGAAATATGTTTTCCAATCATGTCTACTAGTTATCGAACCTGTAGGGGTCACGCACATAAGGCGTCAAAGTCTGTTGTTTGCATAGGATTGGTTCGAAGGAGAGTAGGATATCATTCGGGTAACTCCGACGTGATAGAATAAATGTTCAAGAGGTATTATGGAGGACATGAGATATCTAGAGATGTTGGAAATATGTTTCTAACATCAAAAGGTAATGGTTGATGTCATTACGATATCACAGAAACAAGTCTGGTGTCAATCGGAGTCATTTCGGGAAAGTTACCATAAGAGAGAAATAATGTCGGTGTAGACAGAATGTTATATGAGATTAACGGAGGACACGAGATGTCATAGGGTGATAGAAATGTGTTTCTAACATTGTTAGAAAGTATCGTTGATTTTATATATAGGGGTAACGGGGTTCTGAAAAAATATCGGGGGACTTTCCTTATATGGAAGCAGTATCGAAGGGGGTAGCTTTCCCCTATGGGCAAAACCTAATTTTAGGGAATGCCAGATGGAGTCCATGCTCGCCAAAAGTGCACGAGGTTTCCATAAGTACTTTTTTTCCTGAATTTAATGGATAAATAAATGAAAGGAAGAATGAAAAAGAAAAGAAAAAGGGGGGTGTAGTCCAATCTGAATCCTCCTAGGAGGATTGGTGCGGCCAAGTAGGAAGAGGGGAAACCGACCTCTTCCCCATTTGGAAGCTCTCCCTTTTGTCCCACTATATAATCCCCACCCCTCCTCTCTTTTAGACATACAATTGAGCGTTTTGGCCTCTCTCTTTCTCTAGAAGAATTAAAGGACTAATTACGGCTTTAATTACAACACTTCTAATTGATTAGAGACCTCTCTAATAATTAGAAGAACTAATTAGAGCTTCTAATTACATCACTTCTAATAGTATTAGAACCTCTCTAATAATTAGAAAGACTAATTAGATCAATCTAATTAGAGTCCTTCTAATTGGTTTAGATATCTTCTAAGCTGGATTAGAGTCTCCTCTAATTGGATTAGAGCTTCCTCTAATTGAATTAGAGCTTCTTCTAATTAGGCTGAGGTGATCCTCTCCCGATTAGACCTAGCTCTAATCTCTCTTCCTCTCTCTCCCATGCGCTGGGAACTTCTCCACCTCCATCGCAAACCTATGGTGCCTAGTCCTGGACGGCGAAGCGCTACACGACTTTGAAGGACGTATGTGTGCGAGCTCTAAGAGGGGTAACACGTGATACCCTTAGTCTCCTAGATCGAGAAGGTGGGATACCGGAATAGGCAACAGTCCACCGCTAGGCTTAGCCTTGGAAATATTCATTAGGCATCACCAACATCGTCATCAACACTACTTCCATGATTCGTCTCGGTAATGAATCAAATCTATCCACTTTTTTCCCTACATAGTAGATCATGTGTGATACGTAGGACGGAAAATTTTAAATTCTGCTATGTACACCAATAGTGGTATCAGAGCGGTCTATGCGTAGGTACAGGTACGATCTAGAGCACCGGTGTGTGCGGGTATTGTATAACTTTGTGCAAGTATATTAGAAAGTTCTCTAATATTCAGACTGTTTATGACTGCTTCCCAATAAGATTTTTTGTTTTGTTTCCAACAACATATCGATATTTTTACAAACTTATGGCAATCCTAGGACGTTCGAGTTGCCCCTGGCATATCTCTTCTAGTCCGGAAAAGTGCTTTAGTAGCTTTGGGTCTCTTTATATTCGCTCTCGTAAACAGCATTGTGGAAGGGGCATGTGGATTGAGTTCACACGGGGGTCATGGGTGTGACTAAGTTTAGATTAAGTCTCTAGAAGTTTTCATAAAGTGTGTGTTTCAATCACCCCGCAATGTCAATCTAGCATCGTGAAAAATCATGCCTGATTTGTTCGTAGATAGTAAAAGTTTTACTGCGTAGAACCTACAGCCACGTAAAATATGAAAACACAAGCATTAGATCTGTCTAACTTGTTTTTGCGGAGAATGTGGTGTGATGTGGTGTAGTCCATTATCATTCAAGGGCTGTATAAAATCCTATCCACTGTATTTATTTTGACCTGTGAGTCAATTTAAAGCATATGATTGCTATCTTTGACCTGCGTGCTCCATGCTTTCTTGGAGTATCTTAGAGATAGGAGAAGGCAATGGAGATGATGATCAAATGTCGTACACCACGATAATGATCCATGGAGCAAATAAGGAGTTATAAATCCAGAAGGCAAAGAGGACTATACTACATCACTATTAAACTACATATGATGGTTAATCCTTTTATGGACCCTTTTGATTATGCAGTAGTTGTGATTATTAGGGTGACTTATCACTTAAAAAATATCAAGGTGATTGTGCTCTTCCAAACCGTGCACCGTCAAACAGGTTCGGGTTCACGTCCATCACCTGGATACAGGGATCAACGTGTTTTGGGGACCTTAGAGGCGGGTATGGATTGATCACGTGGATATGAGGATCAATACCATGCAAGCAGATACATTAGTCGGTTGTCTTGATGTTCAGGCATGAAAGTCATGAGCTCGGAGCACATTCATCGAAATATGAACGACAGTCACATGATTTATGATTGGTCTGTTGACCTACCCTTTGGGATTATGATTCGTTGCATAGACGGACACGTCCTTCTAATCATAACCCTTATGTGGATCTCGAGTAACCGAATATTGATTATGAGGAATAAAAAATTTCAGTGGAAGTGCACATATTGGTTAAATATTTTGTTTTAACCAAGTGCAATTAATCATGATAACAACTAGGGTAATTTTTATAGATTGTTATAGTGTTGGCATCTATTTCCCACATACACATTTAGTTAGTTGATTGAGTTAGATATCTAGTTAATAAAACTTTGAGAACTTGTTTCGTAATTTGAGGATGGCCCTCAAAATGTCAAGGTAAAGTCCTATTGCAATATTTTGATAGAATTTCTCAATGTATGTCAATGAATGAAATTCATTACATGCATGGATGTAATCCGAAGAGCATTGATTCCTATTAATCTTGTATCCGAAAGAATATCCTAATTGATGCATCATGAAGTTGTCAACGTTTTGAAATGTGACATACACTTGTTGACATAAGTATGGATGTGTATAGTATGATACACACACGCAGGCAATTGAGATATATATTTCTATTGATAGACAAGGAGATTTAAAAGTTATTTCAGATACAAACATCATATGAGATATCTCAATACTAGTTTGTATGCAAGATAAACAAAGATTAAATTTGGTGAATAAAACATATGTGTACTAAGCTTGGTACATACGAGGATTGGAGACATATTATGTCCTAGTCTCAAAAGAAAATGGGCACCACTCTTAATCTTGTTTTTTTTCTCCGGTAAAAGCTATGGGAGTTTTGTCATTATTAATGACTAAGGGAGAAGAAGGATTGTGAATGAATTTATTCATTGCACATTGGAATATGGGATAAAACTTATCATAAGTTAATGATAAGTAAAGGGTTAAACTTAAGAAGATAAGGTGTCATTCTTAATGTTGAATATATTTTCTCTTAGAGAGAAAACACCGAAATCGCGACAGCTGGAAGTTTAAGGCATAGAGTCTGGTGAAACCAGATTGGGTATGTATTATTAATGTTCAAAACTGCTAGTAAGTGTAGTTCTTGGGTATAGTGATTTAATCACAAGAATTCCAGATCAGTTGCTCTTATTTGCAACATGATACAAGAATTACTATGGCTTAAAAGGACTAGCAAAGGAAAATGGAATAATGGGTGATGGATTAAGATTACTACATTCACCATATTTTCCTTAGGGATTTATTGTGAGCAGCGGCACTTGTTGCCTCTCTGGGTACATAAGTTTGACTTATGGCCTTGTGGATAGGAAACCCACAAGTAAACATCAAACTATTAAAGTGATAAAAGATAAATGATTAGCAACTATCATTTTTGTAACAATATATATTACTAGCCTTGTCATTGAATTGAGTTACAAGGTTTAGCGAGCATCCAAAAAGTTGTGGAAATATTCTACAACTTTGATCACTAGGAACACCATAAGTTTATGGAGTGTCCAAGTGACATAATCAACCTTGTTTGATAGGATGGATTAAGAATGTTAAAATACCATTATATCTTTCATAAGTCATGCTTTGGAGACTAATGATTTACACTAAAAATAAAGCCATCTAAATTTGTTTTGTGATGTGAAGTATTTACAAGAAATCACAAAATGAATGTTTGTTGCTTGAATGGTTGTCCCAAGTATAGGGAAATCTTCCCATCACCAAGGACAAATATTTTGTCATGGGTGTTCTAGAGAAATTACTTCTTCAGAAAGTTAGTGGGAGGACAGTACCGTTTGATGATATTAGATCTTAGTAATCGTATCAGAGTGGCACAACACCAAAAAAAAATGGTGATTGCCATCGTGAATGAGACGGAAGTTCTTACATGAGATCTAAAACTTAGATCAAGCTTAGTGACTGAACCAATTAGATCACAATATCATTGTTTCACAATAACAAGAATATGATGTAAGGGAAGCAGTGATGGACCCTAACTCCAAAGATATGGCCATAAGATCGACTCCATAAATGAAATTAAAGTTTGGAACTTGGTATCGGGTTTTTTTGTGCTCTTCAACAGGAGCATGGATCCTACCTTTTAGGATCTGTAAAAAAAGTTGATGTTAACATCCATGAGCTTGACTTGTTTACAAGTTCAGGGAATGACTACGATGAGATTTAATCTCCCGTAGTATGATTTTTATGTTTAAACGGATTTTTCTAGTAAGCACTTGTCTACAAGATATTAAATTTGAAAATATTCATTCAAGAATATGCTAGACGGGGATGCAAGTTTTATTTATCCATTCATGGAACTAAAAGAAGGCATTAAAGGAGTTGGGACATTCACCTAGATGAAATTATCAAAGAATTTGACATCATCAAGGACGTGAAGAGGCTTGAGGACTCAAGAAAGTCAGTGGGAGTGCTAAAGAATATTTCTAATACTTTATGTGAAAACGTATTGTTAACTCGAAATATTATTGACATAGTAAAATATTTTGTTGAAAACATATTTCAATGAAATAACTAAGGACAATTTAGTATAAGTATTTCCACTTTGAAAGTGGATAGGTAATAAACGTTTGAGTGGAAAGTTCATGATAGAACTTGCCTGCATGGGACAGAGTGTGGTGCACGTTTTCCATCACTTTTCTATGTTGGATCAAATGTGTTAAAATCGTAGTGTTGAATTGTTGGAAACAACAATTAGCATTTTGGTGCAAACCAAGGGAAGGATTTCTTTTGAAATCTAATACTTATACAAGGCACGTCTATTCATAGTGAATAGAAAAAGAGACATATGATGGACGATACATATGAATCATCAGATCAGTCATGTACACCATAATATATACACAAACCAGATATGAATTATGTTCTAAGTGTTATGAACATAAATATGATCATGTTGATGATCAAGGAGAAGATAACCTTATGATATAAGGTACACTTAATAGTTGCGATAAATGCAAAAAACAAATTAGCGTATATAATTACACTAATAAAAGGTTTATTGCATAATCAAAAAATCGATCAACTTAGTGTCAATAAGGTGGCATAGTGAGATGGGAGAAATTCCATGATTAAACTTGGAGGAAAAATTCTAAAGTTTAACACTATGATAGAATCTATAACAATAGCAGTAAGATGAGATACACTTTGAAAGTGTGAATATTAAATATTTTTATCTGAGTTCTTCAAAGAACTAGATAGGGTACTTTACAAAAGACGCAAAAATGTTGTGTACAACAGACTGTCATCTTGGTCAAATCACCAACCATTTAAACCGCAAGGATCATTTATTATCAAAGGGAGAATTGATTCTCCAAGATATGAAAATTACATGGACCTGAATTTTTATATCCAAGGACAAATTCTACACCACAAACAAATCCGCAATGGCATTAAGTGTTGAGCAAAGGAACTAGATTATTGTTTCTTGTTCAAGTGGGAGACTGTTGGATGTATGCCCAAGAAATACATGAGTTTCATGATTAATGTATTATGTTTTATGCTATAGCTGCTATGGTCACTAATACATCATAAATGTATCCATAATTTCTTATGTTCCATTTTATTTTATTGACATATGCTACATGTTTTGTTTACACTTTATGCCATTTTTATCGATTTCCTACGACTAACCTATTGACAAGATGATAGAGAGCTAGTTCATGTTTTCTGTTGTTTTTACTTTCAGAAAAGTTGTTCTGGAAATATTCTCGGAATTGGACGATTCGAAGCCCGACAGTCTTAGAAAGTTGTCGCCCACATGGAGTCTGGAGGGGAGCCACAGGGGCCCCACACCATGGGTGGGCGCCCCCCTTGGCCGCGCCCAGGGGTGGTGTGGCCCTCCTGGCTGCCCACCGCCGTTGCCCTCGCGCCTATATATTCTCCTCTGAGGGTTAACCCTAAATACAGAAGCCTTTTCCACCCAAAAACATCCGCAGCCGCCGTCATCGTCAATCCTAGTTCATGAGGATTCTGGAGGTCTCCCCGGCGCCCTGCTAGGACGGGGAATCATCACCAGAGGGCTCTACATCACCATGCCCGCCTCCGGAGTTATGCGTGAGTAGTTCATCCTTGGACTACGGGTCCATAGCAGTAGCTAGATGGTTGTTCTCTCATCTTTATTCCTCATGTTTAGATCTTGTGAGCTGCCTAACATGATCAAAATCATCTTATTGTAATGCTACATATTGTGTTTGCTGGGATCCGATTAATATTGAATGATGTGTCCAATGATTATCAATCTATCATGTTATTTCATGTGTATGTCATTTATAATCTTGCATGATCTCCGTTGTTAGTAGATGCTCTGGCCAAGTAGATGCTTGTAATTCCAAGAGGGAGTCTTTATGCTCGATAGTGGGTTCATGCCTCCTTTGCATCTGTGCTCGAGTGACAGAAACGTGACAGATGGGGGATGTGTTGTTGCAACTAGGGAGAAAACAACGATGCTTACATTGTTTACATTACACATTTTGCTTACTGCGATTATCTGTTGCTTGCAACTTAATATCCAAGGTTTGCTGGGATGATATTCTGAGGGTGGATTATTAGTCATAGATGCCGTTGGATGACGGTCTATGTATCTTGTTGTAATGCCCGCATGAATCACATAGTAATCATCATGTCATGCATATGCACTGCGGTCGGACTTTATATCTGTAAATTGTCCAGCTGTAATTTGTTTACCCAACATGCTATCTATCTGTTTTGGAGAGACACCTCTAGTGAACGGTGAACCCTGGTCCATTTTCCTCATACTGATAATATAACTACTGCAATCAATGTTTTCATACTGTTCCTACTATTTTCCTACTGCCATCACTGTCCTCTCTTCGTCAACTTCAAACAAGTATTGTTTTCCACATCATACGTTTAACCTCTTTGTTTTCAGCAAAACCGGTGAGATTGACAATCTCACTGCTTCGTTGAGGCGAAGTGATTTGATTGTATTGTGTAGCTTTCACGTTGCTTATGAACCAGTAGTGCTCCCTCCCACATCAGCTGCATGAACCTTCGGAAGTGATTTATTTCTCCTACTAATCGATTCAACCTTGGTTTCTTCCTGAGGGAAACTTGTTAATGTGCTCTTCATAGCTTACTCTTGGGGTCTCCCAACGAACATGTGTTACACGCGCATCAAAACATTTTTCTGGCGCTATTGCCGGGGAGAAAGAGGATTTCTGCAAGGGGAGTCTCTCACTTACAATCTCTTTACTTTGTTATTGTTTTGCTTAGTTTATTTTATTTTTTCTTATTTGCTTCTCTTTATTGAAAAAACAAAAAAATAGTTCTTATTCTAGTTTTTATTTTTATCCTGTTTATAATCTTGCTAAAATGAGTACTCCTGAGAACACTAAGTTGTGTGACTTCACTAGCACAAACAACAATAATTTCATTAGCACACCTATTGATGAGGACATCCCTAGTTCTTATACCATTGCACCCATTGAAGATGTTGTTGTTCAAGAAAAACATGATGAAGTGAGGATTGGACCTATGACTAGATCAAGAACCAAACTACTAGAACAGCAGGTGAACTCACCCCTATTAAATTATGATTTTTGTTGTCCTGAGAATTTTATACTACCTAAATCCCTGCATTTATGTATGATTCGGTTGTTGATAACACAAGCATTATTGGAGGAGAGGAGCATGGAGCCATGGAGCAATTCATAGGAGAACAAAAGGAGAGAGGTGATCATGGCAGCACAAGAGAAGAGGAGAAACAAGGAGCAAAACATAATAGAGTTGGGAGCATCAAGGACATGTCCTAGGGTGTCCCAGCCCACAATTAATTGTGATGCGCATTGAGCCTTATGGGGGAACCAAGGACATGTCCTAGGTAATCCCACACGAGTAGAATAAGGGCATGCGTGCCCAATGGCCGAACCCCTTTGTTTTGGGTCGGTTTGTATCAAGTGGTTTGAGTCCAAACTTGAGTCCATCGAGTCCTAGTTGGTTTGGAGATGGGTGCTTGTGCAAGAGGCCTTGTGGTCGCACCCCCTCCCTCATATAACCATCCAACCTGCGAGTTGAGAGTTTTAGACTACATTATACATTAAACCCTAGAACCTCTTGTTGACTGTTTGAAGCATTCATCTGGAAGTAATACATCTGCAATTTTTGCGTGTTATCTGTTGTTCCACTGGGAATTAGTCGATACAGGACCACTAGTAGTCGATGGTTGCTCGTGCAAGTGTGTGGATTTCTGAATATCCAAGGGATTGGTTGCTGTTGCGATTGGCATAAGGAATTAGCCGGAGAGTTCATGGAGAGACACAAGTTATCAATCATCTATCATTGTGTGAGTTCATCGAGAATATCGGGCATCCCCTTATCATCTTGGTATAAAATTACTAGGTTTACTCAGTGAGTTGTTTCTATTCCATTAGTTTCGAGTGTTTTAATTTTCCTATCCAGAAAAAGCCTCAAAAAAATAGTGTTAGTCCATGCCATAAGCTTAGATCACCACTGTAACATCCTAGAATTTTCAAAAAGTATAAACTAGCATGCATACATATTATCATAAAATGGTCACACAAAAGTACGTTTTAAATTTTAAACATCACTAAACAAAAATCCTATGTGTTTTTCACCTCCAAAAATAATCCTCTATTTGGCTCCATGCAATTCACATATAATAAAGCTTATTTTGAATTTTCAAAAAAATCACCAAAACATTTTAAAAGTTTAAAACTTTGCTACTTAAATATTCTGCAAAACCATCTAAATTAGTTGACCCATTCATTTAATTTTTTGGGGTTCCCTTTGTTTAACAAAAGAAAACAGAAAAGAGAAATAAAACAGAACAAAAAAAAGAGAAAGAGAGGAAACCCGGTGATGTAGCCCAACCATCTACTCCAAGTGGACCGATGACAAGATCACGCGCAAAGGCCATCAAGGATAAGGTGAACTCGCTCCTCTCGCTCTATACTTTCGGTCACATGGAGGATGGTGCGCTACCTCATGTTTCCACACTTTGCGTGCTCAGGTTCAAACCCACCACGGAGTCACCGAAAAGTACCCGAGACGATGCGCAAGAAGATACGGAGAACAGCGGTGAAGACGGCGTCCAATTCGGAGTCCCGACGAAGAAGTTAGGGGCGAAAAACCCCTTCCCGGCCTCGGGGGCCGGCCAGGCCGGCCTCCCTCACCCCCAGGCCGGACCCCCAACCGAAGGGGCCGGCCTCCACCTCGGCCTCGGGCCGGCCTCGGCGCCCCTCAGGCCGGCCCCCCTCCAGAGCGCCCCGGCCTCAAGGCCGGCCTGCTCTCCTCCCACCCCGGCCCCAGGCCGGGCACCCAGCCTGGGGGCCGGCCTGGCCCCTCCCCACCCCGGCCCCAGGCTGGCCTCCCCCTCCAGGCGCCCACCCTGGCCCCAGGCCGGGTCCCAGGCCGGCCAGGCCGGCCCCTAGGCCGGGGTGGAACCGAAAATGCCCGGAAATGCACCGTTTTCGCTCCAGTTTCCACCTACTTCGACCCCCGGCTATATAAGGAGACCCCCAAGCTAGATCTAGGGTTTAGAGTTGAATTTAGAACATTTGGAGCTCAGCTCTCTTGTATCCCTCTTTGAGGAACCATCCCTCCGACATCGTCGAGGATTGTATCAAGGCACATCCAACTACTTGATCTCTCCCTTTGGGTTTCTATCAAGTACTTGACCAATCTTCCTCTCGATTATCTTGAGGTTCTATTGGCGTAGTGGACCGGCTACGGGTGTAAAGCGGTTCCAATCAAGGTGAGCTCAGTTGAATCGATCGTTCCGTAGGCGGCCCTCGGGGTTAGTTGACGGAAGATTTGGGGTTCTTCGGTTCTTACTAGTTATCCTTGTGTTTGTTTGCGTTGCCCCTCGATTTCCCCCTCGTTTCCCCCTCGTGTGTTCATCGAGTTCTTCGTGTTCTTCGTGTTCTCCGTCGATTCGTGAAGATCGGGCCAATCTAGGAGTAACCCTCCGCATCATCTGGTATCCAGAGCTAGATTGACACGAATCCGACACCCATACCCCTCCCCATCCACCAATTTTTCTTTTTCCACCGAGAATTTCGAAAATCCTCAAAAAAATAGCCAAAAGGGAATTTGACCGATCTGTTGACTCGTTGCGTTTTTCGTGGTTTTTCTTCAGAGATTAGTTGCCAAACACCTTTCCACATCTTTCCATTCAGCCAATTTTTCCAATTTCGCCCAAAATTTTTCTTGATTTTGTGGGAATTTCGAATTTGAGCCAAAAACTCAGAAAATTTCAGCTCTTCGATTCTCCGGCAGATTTTGGAACTTGTTTTCTTTGTCGTTTGTGATCCAAATTGAGTGCAACGAGTTGCTACGCGACGCCCACGACATCACCTACGCTTCCACATCATCGGATCGCCACGACATCGACTCCCCCACGGCCGCAAGTCCGTGATCATCAAAATAAGAGAGGTATAACTTGCTTCCGCTTGCACCACCCCATCCCATTGTGTTACTTACCTATCGGACTAGTTCTTTTTACACCGCTTGGCATCGCATTTGTGGCATCGAGAGTGCGAAGTTAGCGCTTGTGAGAGATTAGCTACCGAGTAGGCATTGGCACTTTGGAATCCATCAAAAAGAGAAAATCAAAAAAAAAAAAAAGAGAAAAAGAGAAAATAGAAAAAGAAGCAAAAGGATCGGTGCCAATTGCTTTCCATTGTAGGAACGTGTAGCATTGCGTCGCAAAAGAGAAAGAGTGACCGATTGCCACGGTGCGAATCTTGTTGCCTTTTCAACTTTGCGGTTTGAGCTAGCGTCCTCCTTGTGTTAGTGTGGCATTGAGCATTAGTCTACGTTAGGACCATTTCGTTCTTCGCTCGTCCATTGGTCGCACTAACCCCATTTTTCCCTTGCGTGTGTGTGTTCCACCATATTTCCATCCTATAGGTTTGGTTTTTGTGCTAACTTTTCTTTGAATTTTCTCCACGATTGACAACAAACTTTTCTTCGGTTTTGGTCGATTTTTCCTCGCCACTTTCCTAACCTATTTGCCTTCCATATAAAGTGTGTGTGTTGCCGTTTGCGGTTTCTTTCGATCTTTTGGATTCGCTCTTGACATACCGCCCTACACCTAGGCTCGTCCACTAGCCTCAATACGACCAAGAAAGGTAACGTTGGGTAAGTGAGGCGTCCATTTCTTCAATATCACCCTTGTGTGTGTTTTTGAGATGGCTAGGGAAGGAGTATTCACAAGTCCGAGCTCGGAAGACGAAGGCAACCCATTCTACAACGACAATGGTTACGCCAACTTCGTCACCCACAATGACCACTTTCAACTCCGCGAACTCGTCAAGGACGGGTTGCAACGCTATGAGCGTCGACTCCAAGAGCAAGAGGCTCGAATGAATGATCAAATGACGCGCATCAACATCAACTTGGCTAATCTTGCCAATCGCCGTCATTCATCATCGTCCTCAAGGTCTCGCCGCTCAAGCCACCGCAATCAAGATCCTCACCAACCTCGTCGCCATGATCGCCATGATCGCCACAACGTGGAGGAGGGTGGACAACCTCAACAAGCACCACCACCTCCTCCACAACATCAACAACCTCCGCGACGCAATCGGTATGAGGATAGCTCGCCATCACCACCACCTCGACATCGCCAAGGCCGTGGTGACCCTCTTCAACAACCGCAACGCCCGGACCTTCGACAACACCATCATCCTCCACCTCCACAAGGCCACGCTCAAGACTTTGGCCACAACGATTTCGTGGAAGATGCTCGTCAACATCGAAGGCCACCAAGGCGCCATGCGCGTCCCAACAACAATGACCGCCAAGAACATGATCATCCTCAACAACCTCTCCAAGAACAAGAACGTCCTCAACAACATCACAATGGCCATGATGATAGTGAACGCCGTGAAGCTAGGCTCCGTCACCACCAACCACCACCACCTAATGACCACCGGCGTCATCCTCCCCATCATGATCGCCACCGCCAAGACAATGAGGATGACCCCTATGATGATTCACCTCCCATGTATGATGAAGACCCCCATGAGCGCCAACATGCGCGCCTCCATCGTCCGCAAGAGGACAACAACATGAGTGCTCTTCGTTTCAATGTCCCCAAGTTCAATGGTGAGAATGATCCCGAAGACTATCTTGCTTGGGCTCTCAAGGTTGACAAGATCTTCGGCATTCACAACTTCACCGACAAGAAAATGGTTGCTCTAGCATCTTTGGAATTCGAAGGCTATGCACTCTTATGGTGGGATCGTCTACAAGCCGAACGAGTCCGCAATCGCGTTGCTCCTATTGCCACTTGGAATGAGATGAAGCAATTCATGCATGCTCGATTCGTTCCTCCTCACTACAAGCGTGACCTCTTCAAGAAGCTTCAAGAACTTCGTCAAGGTGTGAAGTCCGTTGATGAGTACTACAAGGAAATGGAGACATCTTTGATCCGCGCTCATGTGATAGAATCTCAAGAGCAAACAATGGCCCGCTTCCTCAATGGCCTCAACTATCCTATAAGGAAGATTGTCGAGTATCAACCGTATGACAACATTGTGGCCCTTGTCCACCAAGCTCTTAAGGCGGAACGTCAAATTGCGGAAGATCTCAAATATAGCAAGCAAAAGGCTTTCTTCAACTCAAGACCATCATCCTCTACTCCAATGACACAAGCTCCTCCTCCAACTACCACCAAGAGCAACCCGCGAGCCTCTAGTGCTACCAACAAGTCTTCCCAACCATTCAAGAAGCAAGCTACTCCAACCTCATCCTCAAGTGCTCCTCAAGTCAAGTCAAGCACTATTACTTGCTTCAAGTGTGGTGGTAGTGGACACAAGTCCTTTGAATGTTCCAACAAGATGATCATGATTGTCAACCAAGATGGTGAACGTGATTCTATGAGCGAAGGCGAATACTATGCCTTGCATCAAATTGCTCTCAACCCTTTGGACGTCTCCAACGATGATGAAGAAAGTGTGTATTGCGATGAGGACAAGAACCCATCCCTAGTGGTCACAAGAGTCCTCACTTCTTCTCCTCAAGATGAACAAGATCAACGGTGCAATCTCTTTCAAACAAGAGCCGGTATTGATGGCAAGTCAATCAAGGTCATCATCGACGGTGGAAGTTGTCACAACTTAGCGAGCAAAGAACTTTGCGACAAGCTCAAATTGCCTTACAAGCAACACCCTCACCCATACCATGTCCAATGGCTTAGTGACTCCGGCACCTTCAAGATTCAACACATGGTCTCCGTGACTTTCAAGATTGGTCCTTATGAAGACACGGTAGATTGTGACGTTGTTCCTATGACCGTGTGTCATCTTCTTCTTGGCCGACCGTGGCAATACGACAAGAGTGCTATCCATGATGGGCGTACCAATCACTATAGCTTCAAGTGGAACAACAAGACATTCGTTCTTCGTCCCATGTCTCCTAGCCAAGTGATCGCCGACAACGCCAAGACTCTTGCACGTCGACAAGAAGAGTTCAAATCTCGTGAGATGAGTGGTGAGAGAGTGATCCACCAAAAAGCGAGTGAGAGCCACAAGCCAAATATGAGTGGAAAAATTACGAGTGATGCCAAAGGCTTTGCCTTACTTGCCACCAAAAGAGAGATGCGAGCGTTAAGAGAGAACCCAACCATACTTCACTTTGTCCTATTGTGCAAAGGGGAAGCACTTGAAACTAACGACATGACAAATCTACCTCCCTCTTTGTTGCCTTTGTTGCAGGAATTTGAAGACGTCTTTCCCGATGAGCTCCCTCCGGGCCTTCCTCCCCTTCGAGGAATCGAGCACCGTATTGACCTCATTCCGGGCGCGCCCCTTCCAAACCGCGCTCCTTACCGCACCAATCCCGAGGAGACTAAGGAGATTGAGCGCCAAATCCAAGAGCTACTCGAAAAAGGTTTTATTCGCGAATCCCTTAGTCCTTGTGCCGTGCCGGTTATCCTTGTTCCAAAGCAAGATTCTACTTCCCGCATGTGTATGGATTGTCGCCCTATCAATGCTATCACCGTTAGATATCGACATCCTATTCCTAGGCTCGATGACATGCTTGATGAATTGAGTGGTGCTACTATCTTTTCAAAAATTGATCTTAAAAGTGGTTACCATCAAATTCGTATGAGTATAGGTGATGAATGGAAAACGGCTTTCAAAACAAAACTTGGTTTGTATGAATGGCTTGTTATGCCCTTTGGTCTTTCGAATGCCCCATCTACCTTCATGCGTCTCATGAATGAAGTTCTACGTCCTTTCATTGGCAAATTTGTTGTGGTTTACTTCGACGATATTCTCATTTATAGCAAATCTTTGGAAGATCACCTTGATCATGTTTCACAAGTATTGTTGGCTCTTCGCAATGCAAAACTTTTCGCCAATCTTTCCAAATGCAATTTTTGCACCAACAAGCTTGTTTTCTTGGGTTTTGTGATTTCGTCCAATGGTATTGAAGTAGATCACAAGAAGATTGAGGCAATTAGGAATTGGCCCAACCCTACTTCCGTGGGTGAGATAAGGCGCTTTCATGGCCTTGCCGGTTTCTATCGCCGCTTTGTCAAAGCTTTTTCTACTATTGCTTGCCCTTTGAATGAACTTACCAAAAAGAATGTACCTTTTGTTTGGGGCAATGCGCAACAAAAAGCTTTCGATACACTTAAGAAATGCCTAACCGAAGCTCCTTTGCTTGTCTTACCGGATTTCGAGAAAACTTTTGAGATTGAATGTGATGCTAGTGGTATAGGAATTGGTGGCGTTCTCATGCAAAACGGACGCCCCGTTGCTTACCATAGTGAAAAACTTGATGGTGCTAAACTCAATTACCCCATCTATGATAAGGAACTCTTTGCTTTGGTTAGAGTGCTAGAAGTTTGGCAACACTACCTTTGGCCAAAAGAATTTGTCATTCATTCCGATCACGAATCATTGAAATACTTGAAAAGCCAAACCAATTTGAACAAAAGGCATGCTAAGTGGGTTGAATTCATTGAATCTTTTCCTTATGTCATTAAGTACAAGAAAGGTAAAGAGAATGTGGTAGCCGATGCCTTGTCTAGGAAAGAATGCCTTCTTACACGTCTTGACATCAATGTGATTGGTTTGGATGAAATCAAAGACTTATATGCTTCCGATGCTTTCTTTGGTCCTATATTTGAGAAGTGCTTGCCTAACCGAGGTTTCGATGATTTCTATCTTCACAAAGGTTTCTTGTTTAAGGCTAACAAATTGTGTATCCCCGAGTCTTCTCTTCGCTTGTTGTTATTGAAGGAATCACATGAAGGAGGCCTCATGGGACACTTTGGACGCGACAAGACCTATGCAATGCTCTCCACCAACTACTATTGGCCCAAGATGAAGCACCACGTTGAGAGACACGTCAAGAGATGTTCCACATGCCTCCGAGCTAAGTCCACTTCCAACCCTCATGGTCTTTACATGCCATTACCTATCCCACATGCACCTTGGAGTGATATTAGCATGGACTTTGTGCTAGGCCTTCCACGAACTAAAACCAACATGGATTCAATCTTTGTAGTTGTGGATCGTTTCTCTAAGATGGCACATTTCATTCCTTGTAACCGAACCGACGATGCTTCACATGTTGCTACTTTGTTTTTCAGGGAAATTGTGCGTCTACATGGTGTACCTACTTCAATTGTCTCGGACCGCGACGTCAAGTTCACCTCCTACTTTTGGAAGACATTGATGGCCAAGCTCGGCGTCAAGCTACTATTCTCCACCGCCTATCACCCACAAACGGATGGACAAACCGAGGTCGTCAACCGCACACTCTCTTCACTACTTCGAGCATTGATCAAGCCCAACTTGAAGAATTGGGAGGAATGCATCCCACACGCCGAGTTCGCCTACAACCGTGCTCTCCATCAAGCTACCAAGAAGAGTCCCTTCGAGATCGTCTACGGCTTCAACCCCAACACCGCCCTCGACATACTCCCTTTGCCTCTACGCGAGCGAGCAAACATGGACATCGACAAGCGCACCGACTACATCAAGAAGCTCCATGACTCCACAAGGGCTACACTTGAGAAGCATTCCGAGCACCGAGCCTCTATCATGAACAAGAACAAGAAACCCATGGTGTTCCAAGAAGGTGACCTCGTGTGGCTACACTTGCGCAAGGACCGGTTCCCCGAGGAGCGCAACTCCAAGCTCAAGCCAAGAGGTGACGGTCCCTTCAAGGTCCTCAAGCGCATCAACAACAACGCCTACAAGCTCGACTTACCGCAATCCAAGTACCTCGTCCACAACTCCTTCAATGTCAAGGACCTCTCTCCCTTCCATGGATACCCAAGTGATGAAGACGACGCCGAGTCGAGGTCGACTCTTTTTCAAGGGGGGGGAGATGATGTAGCCCAACCATCTACTCCAAGTGGACCGATGACAAGATCACGCGCAAAGGCCATCAAGGATAAGGTGAACTCGCTCCTCTCGCTCTATACTTTCGGTCACATGGAGGATGGTGCGCTACCTCATGTTTCCACACTTTGCGTGCTCAGGTTCAAACCCACCACGGAGTCACCGAAAAGTACCCGAGACGATGCGCAAGAAGATACGGAGAACAGCGGTGAAGACGGCGTCCAATTCGGAGTCCCGACGAAGAAGTTAGGGGCGAAAAACCCCTTCCCGGCCTCGGGGGCCGGCCAGGCCGGCCTCCCTCCCCCCCAGGCCGGACCCCCAACCGAAGGGGCCGGCCTCCACCTCGGCCTCGGGCCGGCCTCGGCGCCCCTCAGGCCGGCCCCCCTCCAGAGCGCCCCGGCCTCAAGGCCGGCCTGCTCTCCTCCCACCCCGGCCCCAGGCCGGGCACCCAGCCTGGGGGCCGGCCTGGCCCCTCCCCACCCCGGCCCCAGGCTGGCCTCCCCCTCCAGGCGCCCACCCTGGCCCCAGGCCGGGTCCCAGGCCGGCCAGGCCGGCCCCTAGGCCGGGGTGGAACCGAAAATGCCCGGAAATGCACCGTTTTCGCTCCAGTTTCCACCTACTTCGACCCCCGGCTATATAAGGAGACCCCCAAGCTAGATCTAGGGTTTAGAGTTGAATTTAGAACATTTGGAGCTCAGCTCTCTTGTATCCCTCTTTGAGGAACCATCCCTCCGACATCGTCGAGGATTGTATCAAGGCACATCCAAATACTTGATCTCTCCCTTTGGGTTTCTATCAAGTACTTGACCAATCTTCCTCTCGATTATCTTGAGGTTCTATTGGCGTAGTGGACCGGCTACGGGTGTAAAGCGGTTTCAATCAAGGTGAGCTCAGTTGAATCGATCGTTCCGTAGGCGGCCCTCGGGGTTAGTTGACGGAAGATTTGGGGTTCTTCGGTTCTTACTAGTTATCCTTGTGTTTGTTTGCGTTGCCCTCGATTTCCCCCTCGTTTCCCCCTCGTGCGTTCATCGAGTTCTTCGTGTTCTTCGTGTTCTCCGTCGATTCGTGAAGATCGGGCCAATCTAGGAGTAACCCTCCGCATCACCCGGCCAGCCCAGTTCCTTTCCCCCTTTCTCCCTCGCGCAGCGGCCCACGGGCCGAACCGCCTATCTACCGCGCGCGCGCAAAACAAACTAGCCACGCCCTGATGGCTAGGTTGAGACTCCAAGTGCAGAGTGTGTAGCTAGTGGCAAGCCTTCTTCCCCACGAGGGTGACTCGAGGGTTTATATCGAACTCTTGGGGGGCCATTATTTCAGCAGTTGTCTTCCAAGCTTCCTCCAGGATCCTGCAAACAAGTAGAGAATTTTGTGCCCTCAACCTCACCAAGTGGTTGTCAAGCACAAGGTGTGAGACTTCTAAATTGCAATGCAAAACTGAAAGTAAATGTGCAATAATTAAATCTACTACTAAATGCAAATGAGAAAATAAATATGCAATGGATTGTTTTGTATTTTTGTGATGCAAGTGGTGATGGAGATAATGTAAATTCGAATTGGAGATGCAAGTAAAGTATAGTGCAAGTAAAGTAAATTGCAGCAAAGTAACTAGAGTGTTTTCTTATATTTAAAATAGGACCGGGGTTCATGGTTTCACACTTGCATTCTCTCAAATAAAGTGGTAGACGGTGGACATAAAGAATTACATGTGAGATTACAATAACATGTTTAACATTGAGTACTTTCATATGGGCATCACGTCCTAGCATAGAGATCTCTACGGTCATATTGATCCCTCTTATACTCCACCAAGATGCGAAATAAATCATAACACCTCGATAATTAAGGAAAAACCAGACTATACCTTTAAGCAGTGTGACATGAAGTTGAAGTAAGAACTTGCTAGATCTAGTCATGGAGATTGATTAGTGTCACTTCAAATCCCCGGTAACAAGGTACTCATTTTTATCCCTAGTGAGGTAACTAAGAAAGGTTTAACAAAACCTAAGTGGATCGCTGAACTTCTGTCACTTTCACAGCACTATCCACCCCCCGTTACTCCAACTAATGCACCCATCACCCCACACACGCTCTCAAGAACTAGACTGATCAAAGCTAGCAAATAAGAACGGGGTACATAAGATACATCTACTCAAATAACTCAAGAGAAACAATTGCAATCAAAGATTCAATAACTTTTAGAAAAGATCCACCACATAGGAATTACAACGGTGCCCGTAATCATGTGAGGCAGCTCATACGGATATAATTAGTGAAGCACATAGAGAGAGAGAGATACAAGTGCTACTTCCACAAACCCATAGCCCTGGGGTGGACTACTCCCTCTTCATGGAGATGTCGATGGAGATGACGTTGGAGGGGTAGGAGATCACACCGGCGGCGCCCCGCCGGAGTTTTCCCCCTCCATTCTGGAACTTCTGGTCTCTGTTTTGGTGTCTCGGTGTTTTGGCGGCGCTCCTCTCCGTAAGGGTACGGGGGACCCTTTTTATAGTCGGTTTTAGGTCAAGACGGAGTCGGTAAGTCGAAGATGGAAGGAATTGGGGCCAAAAGGGGGCCTCTCATGCGGCCAAGGAATCTGGCCGCGTGGAGGGTCCTCTTTTGGGCCTCCTTGCCCAATTCTTGTGGATCCTTCGCCCACAAGTCTTCTCCTTCCAAAAAAATGACCCCCGCAGATTTTCAGGTGATTTCACGGAAGTTTGCCCCCTGAAACGTCAAAAATATAGAACATGGGGTTTCTGACAGGCATGGTTAATTCCATAAAAGTTGGGGGACTTTGTAATTTAACCCCAAAATACTATAGAACATTGAATTATACCCTTATATGATGCAATATGTAATAGAAAACCATGTGAAAATATGCAAAATTCATCTATGCATTTTACGTGCATCAACATCCCCAAGCTTAACCCATGCTCGTCCTCGAGTATGAAGGTGATAAAACTAAGATGGGTTTTGCATATTGAAACAATCATGGGATATCAAGGAGGATTATTCATGCTACATATAATCAAATGATTAATACTAGAAATGAGTAGCAATATACAATTCATGTTGTAAGAAATATCAAATATGCAAGCAAAGATGCTTCATGAAAGTTCACAAAGTGTATAATGAAATAAAAGCACTATGGACCAAATGCATACACAAAATGAAAAATGAAATCCTATATTGGTCAAAGAATAGCATAATGGAGAATAGAAAATATGGTGGACACTTTGGAGAAAATTGAGTAGAGGTAAAACATGATCAAGTCTTATTTAGCCTCTAAATTATTCAACTAAAATTACTAATTGAAATGTGGTATCCATTGATCTAGGACTCTCATTGCCCCTTTCTCACTAGCATCTTAAAATTGTGAGTATTGAAGTAATGAGAATGACAAGGTGGTTGAAAGCTCATGCCCCGTGAGTTGTGAAAACCTACTCCATGATACTCAACTTAAGATTCCTAATAAGCTTTGTACAATCATAATAAGTATTAATGACATCATAGAGAACCGCAAAGAGGTACCTCTTGCCCCATGACATGGAAAAAAGCCCATGTTACAATAACAAGATGAACAAACGGAGTAGACTCATCATCCTTTTTATTTTCATTCACTATTATGTATAGCTTCTTATTTTATTATAGGATGTGTTGTAGATTCACTCAAGCTATAAGTAAATTTCCACCATGATAAAGCATGGCTTGGGTTAGCGGCCCAATGCGTTTCTCTAGTCATATAGATACTTACTCATCAAAACTTACTATTCCTCTATTTCATTTCGGCATGGCAGGAGTCCAAAAACTTGTAAAACGCAATGTTGAAAGCTTTCCGGTGATACACGTTTATAGCTAGCTCCCAACCACACACTTGTCAAACGCAAAACTTGTGGCTGCCATTATTGGGTCATGTTTATTAGATGCATAAAAAGTAAAGTGTGCCTTCAAAATTTCGTGAGAGTCCTATCCCAAGTTCAACCCATGACAATTAATAAAGTGAAAATCTTAATTTAGAACATAAATAACACAATAACATGGTGAACATACTCGGAATAGCAATGAAGCTAATGGGAAGATATGGTGGACTTACTGGAAATACTTGACTAAGGAGTGTTGGAAACAAGTTTTTACTTGTTAGAATTTTTAAATTTTTGGGCTAGCAAGAGGGAGATAGTTGACCAGCTACTATGCATGCATATGTCCATAGAACTACAAATTTCATGACAAACTGAATAAACCAGCAATTAACATCAAGGACATGAATAAGAGATAGCTCAAGACAACATTATTGCAAATTTCTACACATAAAAAGCCTATAAATCATGCAAACATATGTAGCTCTTCAAATCAACCATGGCATCCCTATTCCAAGTCATAATACTAGCATCCTATACATTCCAACCCCAAACTCCAGTATCTCAATCTCATATAAAATTATGGTGGTGGTCTTACCAAAACAAAAATAAAAACAAAAACTAGACGCTTCAAGTCTCTACGATAAATGCTAACAAAAAGAGTGTAGCTCCAGTGGGGTGTTCATCACATCCCCAAGATTATGTCTTTCACCATTCTTGGATGTCTTGAGGCGCAGCTCCTCTATTCCCTGTGAAAAAAACTTCACAAAACATGTTTCTCCCATTCTTTTTCTGTGGGGTGAGATTAGCAAGGACAAACAAATCACATGCTTGCTGTGCAAAATTCCAAATCAAATACTCCAGTAGATAGACAATAAGGTTCATTATGTTGTATGTTCACTCTCTTGCTTGAAAGAATCATGTAAATTTGATTCCCAAGCCCAAAGAGTGCATAAAACAAAAGAAGGCAGAATCTGTCCAGAAAAGCAGCAGCAGCAAAACGAACGTTTTTCCTAAGCTAGACTCGTCAAAAAATTAAGCCAACTTCTTTGCTTACAGAGGACGAAAAGTTGCATAACATACTAAAAAAATTAGCTCAATTCGACATACCAATAAAAAACGTAAAATCATACGGTGAGCAGACTCGTGCTGAAACAGAAATTTCATGCACTAGGATAGCAACTTATAAGTCCAAATGGGTTTGACTTGACTCTTTATTGAAAACTCCAGAATTAAAACAAAAAAACTAATCTCTTGAGACAGCAAGAGGACACTAGGAAAATCCAAACAAAAACAACCGGGTTGCCTCCCGTAAAGCGCTTTCTTTATAGCCATATAGCTAGGCTTTACTTACTTGATAATCGAGAGGGATAAAGCTCATGAGGGAGCTTGTTCTTCAGCGTGCCCCTCTTCCTTGGGAAGTGCTCCATGATTTTCTTGTGAGGGAACTGAAACTTGACATTCCCTTCCTTGGAGTCTATGATTGCACCTGTAGTACGAAGAAAAGGTCTACCCAAAATAATAGGACTAGGGGATTTATCCCCCATATCCATAATAATGAAATCAACGGGTACGAAAGTCATGTGCAATTCAATCATAACATCTTTTACTTGTCCTACAGCATTTTTAGTAGAGTTATTAGCAAGGACAAATTCACTTGAGCACTTTTCTAAATTTTCTAGTTCTAGCAATTCATATAATTCTTTAGAGAGTACCGATACACTAGAACCTAGATCTAACATAGCATGGTTAATTTCTTTTCCAATTGAAACTAGCACCTTGGGTATCCATTCATCCCCAATCTTAGGAGGTATCATGGCCTCATTCTTGTACCTAGCAATTTTTTCTTGCAAGACATGATTAGCAATATAAGATCCAAAGCCAGGTTGATTAACATTTATAGTGGGATCACTAGCAAATTTTTGTAGAGTAGCAATAAGTTCTTGCAAGCTACTTTTTTCTAAATCAAGCAATGGATCCTTAATTTCAGTAAGCATCATAATTTCCTCTACTTTACTCTCTAATTTAGCTAGCATGCTTGATTCATGAGGACTAATTTCATCTTTGCTAGCAAGATAAGACATATATGGAAGTAAATATTCAGGGTACTTCACTATTTCATTCAAAGTTTCTTCTAAGCTAGTAGGGACATGCTCACTTGTATTCTCAGCAATATGATAAATATTTTCAATAATAGGAGCATCAATAGTAATAGAATTCATTCCTACACTAGGTTGTGCTTGTGGCTTTCCTGCTGACATGCTTAATAGAGTTGCTTGATTATCAGCTAATTTTGACAATGCTTTATCTAAATTCGAAGATTGAAGTTGCAATCCTTTAATATCACTACTAATGGATGCAATAGACTTATTTAACTCATGTATCATAGCATTGTGACTAGCAACTTGTTCCATAAGCAATTTATTAGATTCAGAAATTTCACTAGAAGGCTTCCACTTATTTTCATTAGCATTAGGATATGGAACAAAAGGTTTATTTGGCACATAAGGAGGTTTACTATATGAATTGTAAGCATTAACAAAACCATTGCTACCATAATTCCAAAAAAAATTAACATCCACACTTTCAGAATTACTACCAACTAGCTCCTGCAAAGGCACATTCTCCATATTTTGTTTATTAATAAAGGCAAGAATAGTGTCCATTTTAGAAGACAAATCATTGGTTTCTTCAATTGAGTTTATTTTCTTAGTGGGATTGGGTGCTCTTTCAGTATTCCATTGACTATAATTTTGCAATATGCTTTCTAATATGCTCTTAGCCTCACCTACACTTTTACTCACAAAGGCACCTCCAGCAGCAGAATCAAGTATATTTCTAGACATGTAGTTTAGACCATTATAAAAAGAGTGTAGTATGGTCCATTCATTTACTCCATGTGATGGGCATGTTCTAAGCATTAATTTAATTCTATCCCATGCCATGGATACATGTTCATTATCATTTTGCCTAAATGAGAGGATATTATTCCTATTTTGCAAAATTTTAACGGGAGGATAATATTTCTTAATGAAAGCTTCTTTTAAATCATCCGAAGACTTTATACTAGCTGTAGGTAGTGAAAGTAACCATTCTTTAGCCTTTCCTCTAAGTGAAAAAGGAAATAATTTCAGTTTTAAAACACTACTTTCCACATTTTTAAATTTTTGCATATCACATATTTCCATGAAATCATGAAGATTCATAGAGGCATCCTCCATAGCACTACCACCAAATTGCTCTCTAGTAATTAAATTCAATAAACTAGGACTTACTTCATAGCTTTCAGCTTGTATTTCAGGTGTAGTAATTGGCCTAGCAATGAATTTGTCATTGGGTGTATTTGTGTAGTCACTTAATTTAGTTCTATCACCCATTTTAACATTTTTTATGTAGTTTTTAATTTTTTATGCAAAACTGAAAAGTAAAGTAACTAGGCAAATTCGAAATACTAAAATAAACTAGATAACTAAATGCAAAACTAAAATGCAAACTAAAATAAAATATCCAAGACAAAACAAAAACAAGAACAAAAACAAAACAAAAACAAAAACAAGACAAGAAACAAAACAATCTACTTAAAAGAAGGTGGAGATAGAAAGGACGGTACTCACGTAGGTGCAACCTCCCCAAGCTTAGGTGTTTGCACACCTTGTTGGTAATGAAGACTTCTTGTGAGCTCCCTTGGACAACTCCTTCACCTATGGCTCCCCGGCAACGGCGCCAGAAAAACGCTTGATGGCTAGGTTGAGACTCCAAGTGCAGAGTGTGTAGCTAGTGGCAAGCCTTCTTCCCCACGAGGGTGACTCGAGGGTTTATATCGAACTCTTGGGGAGCCAGTATTTCAGCAGTTGTCTTCCAAGCTTCCTCCGGGATCCTGCAAACAAGTAGAGAATTTTGTGCCCTCAACCTCACCAAGTGGTTGTCAAGCACAAGGTGTGAGACTTCTAAATTGCAATACAAAACTGAAAGTAAATGTGCAATAATTAAATCTACTACTAAATGCAAATGAGAAAATAAATATGCAATGGATTGTTTTTGTATTTTTGTGATGCAAGTGGTGATGGAGATAATGTAAATTCGAATTGGAGATTCAAGTAAAGTAAAGTGCAAGTGAAGTAAATTTCAGCAAAGTAACTAGAGTGTTTTCTTATATTTAAAATAGGACCGGGGTTCATGGTTTCACACTTGCATTCTCTCAAATAAAGTGGTAGACAGTGGACATAAAGAATTACATGTGAGATTACAATAACATGTTTAACATTGAGTACTTTCATATGGGCATCACGTCCTAGCATAGAGATATCTACGGTCATATTGATCCCTCTTATACTCCACCAAGATGCGAAATAAATCATAACACCTCGATAATTAAGGAAAAACCAGAGTATACCTTTAAGCAATGTGACATGAAGTTGAAGTAAGAACTTGCTAGATCTAGTCATGGAGATTGATTAGTGTCACTTCAAATCCCCGGTAACAAGGTACTCATTTTTATCCCTAGTGAGGTAACTAAGAAAGGTTTAACAAAACCTAAGTGGATCGCTGAACTTCTGTCCCTTTCACAGCACTAGCCACCCCCCGTTACTCCAACTAATGCACCCATCACCCCACACACGCTCTAAAGAACTAGATTGATCAAAGCTAGCAAATAAGAACGTGGTACATAAGATACATCTACTCAAATAACTCAAGAGAAACAATTGCAATCTTAGATTCAATAACTCATAGAAAAGATCCACCACATAGGAATTACAACGGTGCCCGTAATCATGTGAGGCAGCTCATATGGATCTAATTAGTGAAGCACATAGAGAGAGAGATACAAGTGCTACTTCCACAAACCCATAGCCCTGGGGTGGACTAATCCCCCTTCATGGAGATGTCGATGGAGATGACGTTGGAGGGTAGGAGATCACACCGGCGGCGCCCCGCCGGAGTTTTCCCCCTCCAATCTGGAACTTCTGGTCTCTGTTTCGGTGTTCCGGTGTTTCGGCGGCGCTCCTCTCCGTAAGGGTACGGGGGACCTTTTTATAGTCGGTTTTAGGTCAAGACGGAGTCGGTAAGTCGAAGATGGAGGGAATTGGGGCCATAGGAGCCAAAAGGGGGCCTCTCATGCGGCCAAGGAATCTGGCCGCGTGGAGGGTCCACTTTTGGGCCTCCTTGCCCAATTCTCGTGGATCCTTCGCCCGCAAGTCTTCTCCTTCCAAAAAAATGACCCCCGCAGATTTTTAGGTGATTTCGCGGAAGTTTGCCCCCTGAAACGTCAAAAATATAGAAAACGGGGTTTCTGACAGGCAGGGTTAATTCCATAAAAGTTGGGGGACTGTGTAATTTAACCCGAAAATACTATAAAACATTGAATTATACCCTTATATGATGCAATATGTAATAGAAAACCATGTGAAAATATGCAAAATTCATCTATGCATTTTACATGCATCACGCCCCCATCTCTGTCTCACTGCCACATGGGCCCAGTTGAAGTCACGCCCACGTCATCCTGACGTTCGTCCCCAACTCTCTCCTGTTTTTGCCGGAGAACGCCACGCACCTTCCCCCCACGATCGCCACCTCGCTCTCGCCCATCTCCCCACACCCGAGCGCTCCCCATAAAGCCCCTAAACCCCGCTCTCTTTCTCCCCTAGCGCCCCCCGAAATCACGCCCCCAGGCTGCCGTTCTAGCTCGCCGGAAACCGCATGGCCACCGCGCGGAAAAGCTCGATTCCGGTTAGTCCCCGCTGTCCTTCCCATCCCTCTTACTCTCTCTCTCTCTTCTCCTCGACCTTGCGCTCCACCTAAGCCACTCTGTTGAATCTTTGGCGCAGCACAGAGGCCACGCCGTGCGTGTTGAGATCGTCGGCGATCACCGCGCCTCCGACCTCCTCTCCTCGTTGCTCCCGGAAGCAAGAGCTTCCGCCGTGAAGCCTGTCGTCCTCGCCGTGACCTTCTACGCCCCTGCGACTACTCCGACGAGCTCGAGGACCGCGGGAGCGCAACTCCGGCGAGCTCCCGAGACGTCCACCACCGCGACGCCATCTCCGGCCGGTGAGCCCTCCCGTTGCCTCTTAGCCGTCTGATTCGATCTGTGCGCCTAGGATTAGATCGCCCCGCGAAACGGTATCCTCTAGTGAGATTGCGCCGCGTGGCCCCGCCTCGTCAGCGTACATGTCAGCGCACAGTCAGCCCCCCTGTTTAAATAGTTTAAATTCATTTGCAAAAACAGAAACACTTGTTCCACTGTAAATTCAATAGAAAAATTAAATATAGATCCAAAAATGGTGAGACTTGAACCTATAGAAAGCTAACCAAATTCTCTACCCAAAAAAAAAATATTAGGTGGTCTCTGTATAAAATTTTGGAGTAGTTTTTAATTTGCCAAAACCACTCATAAACACCATTTAATTCATAGTTTGAGTTCTACTACCCCAATTTTGTTAATTTTGTAGTCTCTTTATTTCTTAGAACTTGTAGAACACCATGGAACCAGAGAAAACCAAAATTGTATCGTGCACACACTTTCTATTTCAAATTTAGTCAAATCAGTAATCTGTCCATAATTCAAATTCTAAAGTGTATTTTTGAGTGAAACCAATTGGGTCACCTTGGTATTAATACCCTCTGTCCAGAGAGACCAATGACCAATTTTTATAGAAACTAAAAAGTGTGTTTAAAATTTAATTAATCCAAAGATCTATAAATGGACTACTATATTGGAGTAAACAAATCAATGCAATGAAATAAAACGCAACCAGAGCCTTGTATCAACTAAATAAACCACATATAATGCCAAACACACCCCAACACTACAACCAACATGTGTAAAACAAATCTTGCATTCATGCATGCATACATGTTTATGTTTGTTTGTTTGAGTAGTGTGTTTATGTTTGTATTGTTATTGTTTGTTTAGATTGTGGAGAAGATCAATACAACTCCTGTGATTGTTGTATTTGTGCTGGTTGCTGCTACCAAGGCAAGTGATGCTCATGTCCCACTTTTTATTGCATTAGTGTTTCCAGTAATATGCATCATAGGTTATTTTATTATTTTCCAAGTATATGCTATGCTCAGAATACCCAGTAGTGTGTAGCCATCCTGAAAACCCTGCTAGGTACTAGTTTAGCTATAGTAGAACAATATCACAACTGCTGTTGCTATTTATTGGGTTGTGGTACTTTCAAAATTGAAATTTAACAACCCAATGAAACACCTGGGTGGATTGGTAATTGCTTGGATTATGTTGAGTGGCTACTCAGGGCCATGTCCATGGTGGTTGTCACCTGGGTCACTCCCAGGGCCATGGATGTGGTGGTTGTCACCTGAGGGTACACTTGTGGATTGCCACCCAGGACTAAAGAGATCTGTAGGTCTTCCATGTATATTAGCTTCCAGTGCATCCTTGAGGTAATATGGGCTCTGCCAAGATTAAGTAAGTTGTGGGGGTTCATCCTGTTGTATGACATGGGGTGGTAGAATTTTAGGAGCGTCGAGTCATGCTGGTATGGTTGAATCCCTCTTCCCAAAGATCTTGTCTCATTTTTCTCTTGGGGAAAATGAGTCTCAAGGTGAAAGTGCACAACCTCTCCAGAGTTTAAAAACTAAGATCTTAGTCGTGTCCCCGGTTATGGGCCAGTTGAGCAAACTAGACATAGTTGGTGCTGAAGGATCTCCTCATCTTTTCTAAATGAATTAAAACTTGGTAGTAACCTTTTCCTAGAGCACATGGTGTGTCTACCCCTCTGTGCTACCTTTTCAAACTCATGGTGTGTCTACCCATGATGATTTTCAAACTTCATGGTGTGTCTACCCATGATGATTTTCAAACTTCATGGTGTGTCTACCCATGATGATTTTCAAACTACATGGTGTGTCTACCCATGTTGATTTTCAAGGATTTTTCAATGGTTTATCAACTTTAGGAAAAAAACTGGCTTTATGCAAATAGCCCAGACTCCACCAGCCAAATATCATGTAGATAGTTATTCCTCAAAACTGCCACCATACAAGTGTCACTTGCCAGTACATTGTTTGTACTGACTTCCTCCCCTGTGGGGGCTGCATATTCCAACGTGCAGGTCATTCAGACGATGAGTAACTGTTAGAATCTCGAGTCTACATCCCAACATGTCTGCCTGTGGCGCATGAAGAGAAGGAGGCTCATTGAAGATTTGTTTCCGTTATATTTGCTTTGAACTCTGTTATTTGGGGCTAGTCCATGTTGACTATGCCAATTGCAAGACTATTTTATTTCGTATCCAATGGATCATACGGTGTAGATTGATGCTATTGCAATGAATATTTCATTTTGTCATGTGTATGCTATCAGAGATCCCGGGAATAGCAAGTACACAGGTATTCTACCTTTGTAAAAAGGTAGGGTGCTACAACCACCATTGTCGAGTTTTAGTTGTTATTTTGTGTTTGATTTTGTGTTTCTTTTCTTCTTTCGTGTCCTTTTTAGTTCGATCTTAGGGTTAGGGTTCTTGTGTTCGTCGGTTTGTTCATCTAGTTACACTCAAAAATACCAAAAAGAGTCCACGAGTTCCTCTTGTTTCCGAGTTGTTTTTGAGTTGGAGGAGGTTTTTCGTCCACGGCAAAAAATATCTAGGTTTGCTGTCGCCGGATTCCTCCTTCTTGTCCCTCTCAGATTGATCTTTCCACGACACTACTTGTACTCGGATCGCCTCCGTGTTTTCCTACTCGCCCTAGAATCCGATCACAACTGGGGCGCCTAATCCTACTCGGAGTGCAAACGTTGCCGTGGTACCAAAACGAGCAGAAACAATGTCGTGATCGCGGATCCCTGCCGTGCGTCCAAAACCCTCACACGCGTGCGCCATCTACCATGGCACAAAACTGCTGAAAACGCTGTCGCGCCCGTTGTTCCTGTCGTCCGCATACTCGCTGCCGGGCAGAGATTTTGCACGAATTCGCTGCCGTCGCGACACGAAACGGGTTGTTTTCCTGATGTGAGTCCCTAGTTCTTGTCGTGTGTTTTCTTTTATTCTTCTTTCTCGTTTTTCTTAGTAATTCATGTCTGATCCTTGTGAACCATAGCCACAGCCTTTCTATAGCAATACATAGGTACCTTTCGCATAAAGAATAACTATTTGTTGCTCATTACATGCTGCTCATTTTCACATATTTGTGTGTCACTTTTGATCATAGCATTGTTATTTTTGCTCCATAGTTGTTTTCGGCCAGTCATAAAGGTTTAAAAAAACAAAGAGAAAAACAGAAAATAGAAAAGGAGAAAAACAGAATCTAAAAAGCAAAAGAGGCCTTGAGATACATTGTTATGTCCTGTTATTGGAGCTGTTTTATCACTACTATATTGACACTATGTCATTGAGCAATCTTGTGCATGTGCTATCATTGAGCCTAGCTAGTGTCTTTCGAGTGCATTGCAATATTTCCATCCATATAATTGCATTGCCACATTTGTCTCCACTTTGGTGTGTGTTTCCTAGGTACAATTTTTATATCATCACAAACAGCAAATATGACTTGTTCATTGGTGATTGTTAGGTATCCATACCAAGCCCCGCCATATATCATGTTTTTCCTTGTGAGAGCTAAAATCCCTAGGTATTCTCTTATTCACACGGAGACATAGTAGTGCTATTTTACTTATGGTAAGTTTTTGCTAATTACTTTGGAACAGGTACACCATTATTTGTTGTTTTTGAGTGAGTTGTGAGAGAGCACCACATTCCCTATTATTTGTTTTCACTAACACATTAATCAATGGAGTCTGTTGCTAGTGATGGTGTGCAGGTTGACAATAATAATGGGAAAGCTGCTGAGGTATCTACTAAGAAGAATTCTGATGATTTTCTCACATGGTGATAATTTGCTAAATTTCGAGATGTGATGGCAAATAGAATAGAGCAAATAATTGATGCTTATGATACTCATTTGAGGAAAGATTTGCAAGAGATGGATCTAAAAATTACACAAGCTGCTACTCAAAAATTTGTTGATGTTATGAAAGAATCTCTCACTAATTTGACTAGGAAAATTGCTCAATTGTTTACTCAACTACAAGAAAGGGCTCCTCAAGTGCATGATGATGATGATTGGGAACCTGGCCGAGGTCATGCTCATAATGGTCGTCGAGGTTTTTCTGCAAGGATGGTACTAGCTCATGATAATAATAGAGAAGATGATGGTTTGGGAAAGCCTAAATTTTCTATTCCTGCTTTCTCCTTTGATCATGATGATGTGGAAGAGTATTTGATGTGGGAGCTGAAAATTGAGAAGCTGTGGAGATAGCATGACTATAGTGAAGATAGAAAAATAAAATTGGCTTCTTCTGGATTTGATGGCTATGCTCTTTTTTGGTGGGATAATATTACGCAATTGCGGGCAGAAAATGAAGAACCGTAAATTGTTACATGGGCTAATATGAAGAAACTCATGAGGGATACATTTGTGCCGAAAAAATATATTAGAACTTTGTATGATGAATTGCAGAAATTGAAGCAAGGCACATTATCAGTGGATGCTTATTATAGAGAGATGGAGTTGATATTTCAGAGGGCTCGAGTTAGAGAGGAGCCAGAACATACTGTGCAACATTTTCTCTTAGGTTTGCAATTCAAAATCAGAAGCTTTTTGAGGCACCTTCTGATATGGAGTAGGACTCCTAGATTGGCCCGATCTTCACGATATGGGAGATCGAGGGGAAACGTGGGGGAACGCGGGGCAACACACAAATCGGGATAAATCGCAAGAACCGAAAGATCCAACTTCCCGTCAACTAAGCCCCGAGGGACGCCTACGGAACAATCGATCCAACTGAACTCACCTTGATACAAACCGTCTCACACCCGTAGCCGGTACCACTACACCAATTGAACCTCAAGATAACGAGAGGAAGATTGGACAACTCTTGACTGAAACCCGATAGGGAGAGGACAAGTAGTTGGGATGTGCCTTGATACGATCCTCGACGAAGTCGGAGGAGTAGCCTTGATACGTTCCTCCGTACACACCGGAGGAGTAGTTCCTCAAAGAGGGATACAAGAGAGCTGAGCTCCAAATGTTCTAAATTCAACTCTAACCCTAGATCTGAGAATGGGGGTGACTCTATATAGTCTAGTGCCAAAGGGGGTAGGTGGGAGGATAATATACAAGGGTCAAGGCCCCAAAGTGGCCGTAATCCGCGCAGGAGCGGAGGCTCCGGTGGTTTCCACCGGAGGTACCGGTGGATCGAGCGGAGGCTCCGGTGGGGGTCCGGTGGGGGCTCCGCGGTCAACCACCCGAAGGGGTTTTGGGCGGAGGCTGCACCGGAGGTTCCGGTGGCGAGCCGTGGAGCGGAGGCTCCGGTGGGAACACCGGAGGTTCCGCCGAGGCTCCGGTGCTGGCTCCGGTGGTGGCTCCGCTGTTAGCCGCCCGAAGGGTTTTTGGCCGGAGGTTGCACCGGAGGCTCCGGTGGGAACACCGGAGGTTCCGCCGTCTGGGGCTTCCTGCCTTCGCCTCCTTGCGCTGGTTCTGCCCGTTCGCCTTCCGCGTCTTCTTGGGCACCCGTGGTGGGCTTCAACCTAAGCACACAAAGTGTTGCACCATGAGGTAGCGCACCATCCACCAAGTTACCGAAAGTATGGATCGAGAGGAGCGAGTTCACCTTATCCTGGATGACCTTTGCGCGTCATCTTGTCATCGGTGCACTTGGTGGAGTTGGGTGGGCTACATCATCTCCCCCCCCCTTGAAAAAGAGTCGACCTCGACTCGGCGTCGTCTTCATTACTTGTGTATCCATGAAAGGGAGAGAGGTCCTTGACATTGAAGGAGTTGTGGACGAGGTACTTGGATTGCGGTAAGTCGAGCTTGTAGGCGTTGTTGTTGATGTGCTTGATGACCTTGAAGGGGTCGTCGCCCCTTGGCTTGAGCTTGGAGTTGCGTTCTTCGGGGAAACGGTCCTTGCGCAAGTGTAGCCACACGAGGTCACCTTCTTGGAACACCATGGGTTTCTTGTTCTTGTTCATGATAGACGCTCGGTGCGCGGCATGCTTCTCAAGCGTAGCTCTTGTGGAGGTGTGTAGCTTCTTGATGTAGTCGGTGCGCTTGTCGATGTCCATGTTTACTCGCTCGCGTAGAGGCAAAGGGAGTATGTCGAGGGCGGTGTTGGGGTTGAAGCCGTAGACGATCTCGAAGGGACTCTTCTTGGTAGCTTGATGGAGAGCACGATTGTAGGCGAACTCGGCGTGTGGGATGCATTCCTCCCAATTCTTCAAGTTGGGCTTGATCAATGCTCGAAGTAGTGAAGAGAGTGTGTCGTTGACGACCTCGGTTTGTCCATTCGTTTGTGGGTGATAGGAGGTGGAGAAGAGTAGCTTGACGCCGAGTTTGGCCATCAACGTCTTCGAAAAGTAGGAGGTGAACTTGACGTCGCGGTCTGAGTCAATGGAAGTAGGTACACCATGTAAATGCACAATTTCCCTGAAAAACAAAGTAGCAACATGTGAAGCATCGTCGGTTCGGTTGCAAGGAATGAAATGTGCCATCTTAGAGAAACGATCCACAACGACAAAGATTGAATCCATGTTGGTTTTAGATCGTGGGAGGCCTAACACAAAATCCATGCTAATATCACTCCAAGGTGCATGTGGGATAGGCAATGGCATGTAAAGACCATGGGGGTTGGAAGTGGACTTAGCTCGGAGGCATGTAGAACATCTCTTGACGTGTCTCTCAACTTGATGCTTCATCTTGGGCCAATAGTAGTTGGTGGAGAGCATGGCATAGGTCTTGTCGCGTCCAAAGTGTCCCATGAGACCTCCTTCATGTGATTCCTTCAATAACAACAAACGAAGAGAGGACTTGGGGATACACAATTTGTTAGCCTTAAACAAAAAACCTTTGTGAAGATAGTAATCATCGAAATCTCGGTTAGGCAAGCATTTCTCAAAGATAGGACCAAAGAAAGTATCGGAAGCATATAAGTCTTTGATCTCATCCAAACCAATCACATTGATGTCAAGACGTGTAAGAAGGCATTCTTTCCTAGACAAAGCATCGGCTACCACATTCTCTTTACCATTCTTGTACTTAATGACATAAGGAAAAGATTCAATGAATTCTACCCACTTAGCATGCCTCTTGTTCAAATTGGTTTGGCTTTTCAAGTATTTCAATGATTCGTGATCGGAATGAATGACAAATTCTTTCGGCCAAAGGTAGTGTTGCCAAACTTCTAGCACTCTAACCAAAGCAAAAAGTTCCTTATCATAGATGGGGTAATTGAGTTTAGCGCCATCTAGTTTTTCAGTATGGTAAGCAACAGGGCGTCCATTTTGCATGAGAACGCCACCAATTCCTATACCACTAGCATCACATTCAATCTCAAAAGTTTTCTCAAAATCCGGTAAGACAAGTGTAACATCCCTGATTTTTGGAAAACTCAAAAATCACAAAAATTTAAAACTTTTTATTTTCATGTTATGCAAGTCACCAAGAACCAAATGAGAAGCAAGAAATAAAAGGAAGCAATACATAACTCAATGAAATTTGAAATTGAAACTCCATTTTTTCCCTATTCCATAAACCCTAAAAGTCCTTTCAAAATAAATATTTCTACATAAAGAAAATATTTATTATTAAGCAAAACCTTACACCAAACATGTTGTAACATCCCAAGTATGAAAAACCACCTTAGAATGCTTGCTCCTTGTTTAATTTTAGTTTGCATCATTCCATCATGAGCATTGCACTTGTTTCCACTTGTTATCCATTTGAATTTCAAAACATTCTTTCACACTTGGTCTGTTACAATTTTCAAATGAAACAGTCAAATCAAACCATTCTATTGTTTCCAATAAACTTGAATTTTCATATAATTAACTTGCTTAATTTTCACTAATTCAATTATTGCAAAATTTCAATCAAATTCATTTAAATTACAAACAGCAACAATATTTAAAATTTTGGAAAATAAAAGTTTGCATAACTCGGCTTTTGCAAATTTTAACTTATAAAAATGTATCACAAATATTTTTGAAATCCCAAAACCCCTTCTTTTCTTCTCTTTTCTTTTCTGCAAAAAAAAATAGAGAGAAAAAAGAAATAGAAAAACGGGCTGGGGGAGGCAGACCAGGCCAGCCAGCTGGCCCAGCCCATCTACCACCCCAGCCAGCGCGCGCGCAGCAGCCGGCCCGCGGCCCTCGTCTCCCTCCTCCGTACGGTGACGACGCTGCTGACGCCAGCGCACCGCACCACCACACCTCCACCTGCTCCCTCCTTTTCTCCTCCTATTTCTACCCGACCCCTAACCCTAAACCCAGCCCTCTCCTTCCTCCCTGCCGCCGCCATTCCTCTTCCTCCCTCTCAGATCCCCTCCCTTCTCCTATTCTTCCTCTGAATTTTCTGAATTTCTGCAACACCGCCATGGCCGGAGCTTGAGGGGGTTGGCGTAGGGGTTGTGGTCGTCGTCGAGTCCGCACGAGCACGGGAACGGGACCGTGGTCGTCCCCTCTCCCTCCTCGCTTCCTCGACCAGGCCCGGGAGGCGCTCGATCGTCACCACCGCATCGTCCACGCCGCCGGTCACCGCCACCTCGTCGAGCCTCCTCTTTCCTCTATTCCCCGGTGAGCACGTCCTCCTCCTCCTTCCCCTCTGCATCCGCGGCCAGCACGCACACCACGCGCTGCACCCCTTGCACACACCCCACATGCACGGCAGCGGCCGCAGCGCAGCTCGTCGCCGGCGTCTCCCCGTCCCTGTGAAGTTTCAGTTAACTGAAACTTTCAGTTTCAGTTAAACAACCGAGGGGCTCACCTCAAAACCCCCTCGCCCTCTCCCCTAACACGAATCGCAGCGCAGCGCAGTGGCCAGAGGCACACGCGCGCACGCCCGCGACGCTGGTTCGATACCCCCCCCCCCCCGCGCGCAGGAATAAAGCCCCATTTTGCTTCGCTTTGCCACGCGCGCAAGGCGGCCCCACCTGTCATTGACAGTGGTGGCCACGCCATCTTCCACCCACGCGCCACGCACGCACCAGCTGGGCGCTGGCCCACTGCCAGTGGCCCAGGGCTGCACTGCCCTGCGTAGAAAAGGTTCCAGGGACCTTTTCTGGAAATTCTGTTTCGCACCTAAGCCCGTGGAATAAATCTGAGACTTTTAGAAATCACAGAATATTCCCTGTAATTCAAATTCTTATATCTTTTGCAAATCAAATCCAAATTTAATAAATAAAATATGTTTTCCATACCAAATTTAATTCTCTACATGTTAAAACCATTTGTATACTGTTTTGAACATATCAAATGGTTCCAAAAATTCAAATTCAAACAACTCTTTCAAATTTGGTCAAATTCATAACTAATTCAAATTTAATTCAAATGGCACATGTAAAATATGTTTTCCATGCAAAATTGAACAAAGCTTTCCAAATATAAACTTTGTTTCCTGTTTTGAATAATTAAAATGGGTCAATAATTTAAATCTTGTTTAAATCATTTAAAATTGCTAAATTAATAACTTGGTCAAACTAAATTCTTTTTGAACATATAAAATATGTTTTCCATTCCATTTTTCATGAACTTTGCAAATATATACTTTGTGTTCTGTTTTAAATAAATTAAATTGCTGAAAACAACTGTTTCTTAATTAATGCATTTAAAATTGTCAAATTAATAACTAATTCATTTTAATTCCTTTTTCAACAACTGAAATATGTTTTCCATCTAAAAATGTGTGTTTTTTTCAAATATGAATTTTGTTATCTGTTTTGAACATTTAAAAATTGGTGAAAACAACAAATGATTGTGTAAGTCATTTAAGAAGCCAAATTTCATAACTTAATAAATAAAATTTCAAAACCTGGTAAACAACATTTCAAATTGAAGCTATTGTTGTTTTCTTATTGTTTTCATCATCCATGCATCATTCTAATCAACTTTCACATGATGGTTATTTGTAGATCGTTTAATTCAACCTTAATTCATGGGCTTTTCCATATGCAATCCAAATTGCATATGGGCCCAATTAAATATTATTACCATGTCAACTAGCTTATCTTTGATGCATCAATTAAATTGTCATGCCTCATCCCATTTTTGTGCATTATGCCATGTTATTGATTGTTTGTCTCTCTGCGTTTTTTGTTTGCTTCTTCCCGAATAGACGACGACGTTGAGACAGACGAGGTTTACGACACTACTTAAGAGGAGTTAGCCCAGTACCAGGCTACTGAGTTTGCAGGCAAGTATTCACTCACCTGAACCATTGTGTCCTTCCCACACTGGATACCGATACTTTCCGTTGTCTAATCTGCTAGCCTTAAGATTCGTTGCTTGTGTTTCGATCCTATCACATGATATCATGTAACCCTGATATAGCCTATCCTCCACACCTATAACCTCGTTGCTTGTTGCCTGTGTCTTACTAGCATGCTTAGGGTTGTTTTATGCTCGAGTCTGATGTCCGTTATTTCTTTTACCATACTTATTATGTTCTGGGGGCTCGATGTTAAACAACAACCTGTTAATGTTTGAGGTAATGCTAATTTGATGATAAGGCACCGGCAGGAGGCCGGGTATGGTTTTGAGGCCTGCTAGTGTCGAACTCAGGAAAAGTTCTTGTCCTCTAGATCCATGATGAGCGCGCTAACCGCATGTGGGAAGCGTGTATGGGCGCCCCCTCAACTTTGATTCGATTCGCATCTCGTCCAAATCGCCTCATTTAGTTCGGGTTTTCCATTTGCCGCATGCATATGCAGGTGCGAACCCTTGGCGCCAGTGTGACGCCCCGAGATTGGGCACTATGCAGATTTCAGCATTCCCGCCAAAATCCACATAATAACCGATTCCAGGTTGCCACTTGTGATAACATTACATCAGTTCACGAATAATCCACAACAACAACAACAGAAAAGAGATTTACAAGATGACTCAAACGAGTCAGGGATACAACTGATACATTACAAAGATCCAAATAACAGCGGAAGAAAACAACATATCGTCCGTCTACGGACAAGATCCAAACTGGACTAAGAGTCCTGAAGATAACCGAGAGCGTCCAATCCCTGCCCAGGCCAAGCCGGAGGGATTCCCAAGCTAACGTCGTCAGACTTCAAACCTCTTGACTGCAATGTTGAATATGCAGCCACGAAAGAGATTCGTGGGTCAGTACGGTTAAGTACTGGCAAGGGGGATAAAACCCATACTCACAAGATACCGGAGTAGCCAGTCATCACAAGATACAAATACTTTAGGATCAACGGAAAAGAAGGGGTTATTGCAAATAAGCGACAGCAGGCTGCACTAACCAACTACAGAGAGATACTACACCTTCCGGCTAACAGAAAGAAGATAAGATCGAGTATTGTAACCAACTGAAAGATAACTTCAAACAAACCCATCCCGGATCTCGCCCCTTATCCAAAGAAGCAATCCGAGGATAACTCACACAGTTGGATTAGTGATGGTTCAGATTATTGTGTCAATAAGCCTATTACTAGTCAAGTTGTTAATCATTGGGTGAAAGGTTGTTATTCATTAGGTTTAAGTTGTCCTGAGTACTTGTTAGCCAGTACTTTCACCAAGTAATCCATAACCGCGGAAAACACGGCTTCTCGAGAAGATTATCCCTGCAGGGTTGCACCAATTTGGCCGTACACGCAAGAATAACCCGCCGGATGGGGAGCTAACCCACCAAGCGAGGTACTCTACACAACTCAACTCTTCTTCGCATCAAGCCCAAAGCACCACGTGCTGTGCGTGCGCGGCTAATCGAGCCCCCGAAGAAAGGGGGACCCTCATAGCACTGGAAGACCACGCCGCCCTAAATGCCGACTACAAAAATTCCACCCTGGCGCCAAGGGTTCGTACCTGCATATGCGTGCAGCAAATGGAAAGCCCGAACTAAATGTGGCGATTTGGACGAGATGCGAATCGAGTCAAGTTGAGGGGGGCGCCCATACTCGCTTCCCACATGCGGGTAGTGCGCTCATCATGGATCAGTAGACAAGACCCTTTTCCTAATTAGGGGGTCGGCACTAGCAGGCCTCAAAACCACAAAGGGCCTCCTGCCGGTGCCTTATCATCAAATTTATTATTAAACAATAACAGTAGCATGATTGATTGATTGATTAAACATCGAGCCCCCAGAACATGATGAAATAGTAACATAAAGTAACGGGTAACAGACTCGAGCAAAACAACCCTAAGCATGCTAGTAAGACACGGGCAACAAGCAATGGTTATAGGTATGGAGGTGAGGCAATATCAAGGTTAAGGGATTCATGTGATGGGTTCGTAACAGAAACAACAACTACTAAGGATAGCAGAAAAGAATCAACGGAAAGAATCGGTAACAAGTGATGAAAGGCATCCATATGGCAGCAAGTGAGTATACTTGCCTGAGATCCCGCAAGGTAGCAGAACTTGTCGTTGCTCACATCATCTCAACGTCCTATCCGGGAAGAAGCAACGAACCTCGAACAAACACCGGATGCAACAATTACTACTACGGAAAAAGATCCAGCATGATCAAGATATGGATGCATGACAATTTAATTGATGCATAGAAATAAACTAGTTGACATGATAAACAGATTTAAAGGGACCCATATGCAATTTGGGTTGCATATGGAAGCCCATGAATTATGGTTGAATTAATTGTTTTACAAGTAATCATCATGTGAAAGTTGATTAGCATGATGCATGGATGAGGAAAACATCAAAATAACAACAATAGAAGCAAATGGAAATAAGGTTTAACAAGTTTGGAATTTCAGTTATTAAGTTAGGAAATTTTGGTTACTTAAAGGTGTCACACAAGCATTTGTTGTTTTCACCAATTTAAATTGTTCAAAACAGATAACAAAGTTTATATCTGAAAAGAAAACAAGATTTTAGTTGGATTACATGTTTCACTTGTTGCAAAAGGATTTCAAATGAATTATTTATGTATTAAACAAGTTTAAGCAAGAATTAAATGAATTTAATTCAAACATGAACTTATTTGAATTTTTATTTGTTCAAAGCATTAAACCAAATTCATATTTGAAAAGTTTATACTTTTAGGGTTGGAAAACATATTTTATATGTCCCAAAAGAATTTGTTTTGATCAAGTTATAAATTTAGCAATATTAAATGAATTAAACAAGGTTTAAATTATTTAACCAATTTTAGTTATTCAAAACAGAAAACAAAGTTTATATTTGGAAAGAGGGTTTAATTTTGCATGGAAAACATATTTCATTTGTTGAAATTGGATTTAAAATGAGCAAGTTATTATTTTGGCAATTTTAAATGCAATAAACAAGAAACAGTTGTTTTCAGCAATTTAAATTATTCAAAACAGCAAACAAAATTTATATTTGGAAAGTACATGAAAAGTTGATTGGAAAACATATTTGGTTTGTTGAATTTGGAATTTTTATGAACAAGTTATGAATTTTGCAAGTTTAAGTGAATTTGACAAGTTTTCAAATTTTGCACCAATTTAAAATATTCAAAACAGTAAAAAAATTTTATATTTGGAAAGAACATTTAATTTGGGACAGAAAACATATTCAAAAAGTTAAATTTGGAGTTACAATGATTTTCTTATGCAATTTACAAGATTTGGGGTGAATCTGCCATTTTTAGTGAACCAGGGACCTGGAAATAAATTTTGCAGGGGCTAGGAAAGAATTACAAGGACCTATTGGTGATTTTGTGAAGGTTCTGTGACCAAACAAAAGGAAACAAAAATGTTTGGTTTAATTGGGAAAGGGGGGAGTCGAACCCCTCCCCCTGTGCTGTGCGTTTGGCTCTGCTAACCAGTGGGGCTGGGCTCGGGTTGGTGACAGAAAGGGTGGTGGGGGGTTTTTGAGGTGCAGTTGACAGTTAACTGCACTTTTGTGCAGTCGTGTTTCTGAACCATCGACAGGGGGTCGCTGCTGAAGGATAACGACGGCGATCGGCGGCTCGAGGCTTGCCGGAGGGGCGCCGTGGGGGGGGGGGTGATGTGCGCCGCAAGAGGGAGGATAAGCGAGGGGAGGGGCCCGAGGCGGAGAGGGGGAGGTGTGGTGCTTTAAGGGGGACAAGACCTTGTACGGCATGGCATCCAGGGGGTGGGGATCGATCGGATGGTTCTGCACCTGCTCGTACAGTTGATGATGACAGAGGGGTAGACGACAAAGAGAGGGGGTGGGCCAGAAAGGATAGATGGGCTGTGGGGAGAAAGGAAAGAAGGGAGTGGGCTTGCCTCTCTCCTAAGCTTTTATTTTATTTTTCCTTATCTTTTTTTTTTGCTTGTAAGGAAAGAATGGGAGAGATAGAAAGAAAGGGAAAAGGGGTTTTTGGGGGGGGGTTTATTTTAGGCAATATTTTTATTATTTGTCAAAACAGAAAATAAAAGCAATGCTAGCATAGATTTCAAATTTTTGAACTATTAGTTTGATTTTTAAATTGGTATTTGAATTTCAAATGGGGTTTGGGGTTTTATTCTATATGAAATGTTTTATTAATTTGCAAACAACAAATCAATGCAATGGTGAACATTAAGTCCCAAGATTTGAAATCTTTATTTGAGTGTTAAAGTTGTTATTTGAATTTTCCATGGCATTTCATAAAGATTGAATTTTAAACAATTTTATTCCACTAACTCAAACAATGATGAAAGCTTATTGACTTAATTTGTTTGCAAGGTTTTAATTGCCAAACCACAATTGGATCATGTCAAATATGATTGAAATGATTTGAAATTTGAGTTGAATTGGAAATTTACCATTAGGGTTTTTCAACAAGAGAGAAAAGATTATTAACAAGAAATTTGATCAAAACAACTTCAAAATATTGAAAAACAATTGAATTGTTTTAGGTTGCAAGTTTGGTCAATGTGGGAAAGTTTAATTTGGTTTGAATCTTTGATATTTTTCTTTTTTTTTTGAAACCATGATGCAATGCAACAACCAACTGTCTATCTAGGGTAACACCCCAGGTGTTACAGACGACACCACTAACAAGGGATTGCGCCCTCGCAATCCACCTGCTAACCCGGGAGGGGAAAGAAGTTAGACTATCGATTCTTCGTGCTTCCGGTTGATCTCCTCGACACCACTAACAAGAGATTCTTGCTCGGGCTGACGATGATGTTCTTCCACCAGGAATCTTCCGATGATCGAACCTATTAGGTTAATGGCTCAGAAAACGTCCACCCACGTAGGATCCTAACACTTTGAAAGATAGACAAGGGGGAGACTCCAAAACAAATAAGATGGGAGGGGAAATAGAATAGGGGTAAGGAGAAAAATCCAGAATCCTATTGAGATGTTTTCCAAAATAGTTCAGCAGAAATAGTTTTTGACACTCTAGAAACAACGACCGTTAGCTAGGTTAACCTACAGGCTTTGCGGACCCGTTGCTTCGATAACCATTCGTATCGAAACAATATCGGGAATCGGAACCAAGGCTCTGATACCATTTGTGACGCCCCGAGATCGGGCACTGTGCAGATTTCAGCATTCCCGCCAAAATCCACATAATAACCGATTCCAGGTTGCCACTTGTGATAACATTACATCAGTTCACGAATAATCCACAACAACAACAACAGAAAAGAGATTTACAAGATGACTCAAACGAGTCAGGGATACAACTGATACATTACAAAGATCCAAATAACAGCGGAACAAAACAACATATCGTCCGTCTACGGACAAGATCCAAACTGGACTAAGAGTCCTGAAGATAACCGAGAGCGTCCAATCCCTGCCCAGGCCAAGCCGGAGGGATTCCCAAGCTAACGTCGTCAGACTTCAAACCTCTTGACTGCAATGTTGAATATGCAGCCACGAAAGAGATTCGTGGGTCAGTACGGTTAAGTACTGGCAAGGGGGATAAAACCCATACTCACAAGATACCGGCGTAGCCAGTCATCACAAGATACAAATACTTTAGGATCAACGGAAAAGAAGGGGTTATTGCAAATAAGCGACAGCAGGCTGCACTAACCAACTACAGAGAGATACTACACCTTCCGGCTAACAGAAAGAAGATAAGATCGAGTATTGTAACCAACTGAAAGATAACTTCAAACAAACCCATCCCGGATCTCGCCCCTTATCCAAAGAAGCAATCCGAGGATAACTCACACAGTTGGATTAGTGATGGTTCAGATTATTGTGTCAATAAGCCTATTACTAGTCAAGTTGTTAATCATTGGGTGAAAGGTTGTTATTCATTAGGTTTAAGTTGTCCTGAGTACTTGTTAGCCAGTACTTTCACCAAGTAATCCATAACCGCGGAAAACACGGCTTCTCGAGAAGATTATCCCTGCAGGGTTGCACCAATTTGGCCGTACACGCAAGAATAACCCGCCGGATGGGGAGCTAACCCACCAAGCGAGGTACTCTACACAACTCAACTCTTCTTCGCATCAAGCCCAAAGCACCACGTGATGTGCGTGCGCGGCTAATCGAGCCCCCGAAGAAAGGGGGACCCTCATAGCACTGGAAGACCACGCCGCCCTAAATGCCGACTACAAAAATTCCACCCTGGCGCCAAGGGTTCGTACCTGCATATGCGTGCAGCAAATGGAAAGCCCGAACTAAATGTGGCGATTTGGACGAGATGCGAATCGAGTCAAGTTGAGGGGGGCGCCCATACTCGCTTCCCACATGCGGGTAGTGCGCTCATCATGGATCAGTAGACAAGACCCTTTTCCTAATTAGGGGGACGACACTAGCAGGCCTCAAAACCACAAAGGGCCTCCTGCCGGTGCCTTATCATCAAATTTATTATTAAACAATAACAGTAGCATGATTGATTGATTGATTAAACATCGAGCCCCCAGAACATGATGAAATAGTAACAGAAAGTAACGGGTAACAGACTCGAGCAAAACAACCCTAAGCATGCTAGTAAGACACGGGCAACAAGCAATGGTTATAGGTATGGAGGTGAGGCAATATCAAGGTTAAGGGATTCATGTGATGGGTTCGTAACAGAAACAACTACTACTAAGGATAGCAGAAAAGAATCAACGGAAAGAATCGGTAACAAGTGATGAAAGGCAGCCATATGGCAGCAAGTGAGTATACTTGCCTGAGATCCCGCAAGGTAGCAGAACTTGTCGTTGCTCACATCATCTCAACGTCCTATCCGGGAAGAAGCAACGAACCTCGAACAAACACCGGATGCAACAATTACTACTACGGCAAAAGATCCAGCATGATCAAGATATGGATGCATGACAATTTAATTGATGCATAGAAATAAACTAGTTGACATGATAAACAGATTTAAAGGGACCCATATGCAATTTGGGTTGCATATGGAAGCCCATGAATTATGGTTGAATTAATTATTTTACAACTAATCATCATGTGAAAGTTGATTAGCATGATGCATGGATGAGTAAAACATCAAAATAACAACAATAGAAGCAAATGGAAATAAGGTTTAACAAGTTTGGAATTTCAGTTATTAAGTTAGGAAATTTTGGTTACTTAAAGGTGTCACACAAGCATTTGTTGTTTTCACCAATTTAAATTTTTCAAAACAGATAACAAAGTTTATATCTGAAAAGAAAACAAGATTTTAGTTGGATTACATGTTTCACTTGTTGCAAAAGGATTTCAAATGAATTATTTATGAATTAAACAAGTTTAAGCAAGAATTAAATGAATTTAATTCAAACATGAACTTATTTGAATTTTTATTTGTTCAAAGCATTAAACCAAATTCATATTTGAAAAGTTTATACTTTTAGGGTTGGAAAACATATTTTATATGTCCCAAAAGAATTTGTTTTGATCAAGTTATAAATTTAGCAATATTAAATGAATTAAACAAGGTTTAAATTATTTAACCAATTTTAGTTATTCAAAACAGAAAACAAAGTTTATATTTGGAAAGAGGGTTTAATTTTGCATGGAAAACATATTTCATTTGTTGAAATTGGATTTAAAATGAGCAAGTTATTATTTTGGCAATTTTAAATGCAATAAACAAGAAACAGTTGTTTTCAGCAATTTAAATTATTCAAAACAGCAAACAAAATTTATATTTGGAAAGTACATGAAAAGTTGATTGGAAAACATATTTGGTTTGTTGAATTTGGAATTTTTATGAACAAGTTATGAATTTTGCAAGTTTAAGTGAATTTGACAAGTTTTCAAATTTTGCACCAATTTAAAATATTCAAAACAGTAAACAAATTTTATATTTGGAAAGAACATTTAATTTGGGACAGAAAACATATTTAAAAAGTTAAATTTGGAGTTACAATGATTTTCTTATGCAATTTACAAGATTTGGGGTGAATCTGCCATTTTTAGTGAACCAGGGACCTGGAAATAAATTTTGCAGGGGCTAGGAAAGAATTACAAGGACCTATTGGTGATTTTGTGAAGGTTCTGTGACCAAACAAAAGGAAACAAAAATGTTTGGTTTAATTGGGAGAGGGGGGAGTCGAACCCCTCCCCCTGTGCTGTGCGTTTGGCTCTGCTAACGAGTGGGGCTGGGCTCGGGTTGGTGACAGAAAGGGTGGTGGGGGGTTTTTGAGGTGCAGTTGACAGTTAACTGCACTTTTGTGCAGTCGTGTTTCTGAACCATCGACAGGGGGTCGCTGCTGAAGGATAACGACGGCGAGCGGCAGCTCGAGGCTTGCCGGAGGGGCGCCGTGGGGGCGGTGATGTGCGCCGCAAGAGGGAGGATAAGCGAGGGGAGGGGCCCGAGGCGGAGAGGGGGAGGTGTGGTGCTTTAAGGGGGACAAGACCTTGTACGGCATGGCATCCAGGGGGTGGGGATCGATCGGATGGTTCTGCACCTGCTCGTACAGTTGATGATGACAGAGGGGTAGACGACAAAGAGAGGGGGTGGGCCAGAAAGGATAGATGGGCTGTGGGGAGAAAGGAAAGAAGGGAGTGGGCTTGCCTCTCTCCTAAGCTTTTATTTTATTTTTCCTTATCTTTTTTTTTTTGCTTGTAAGGAAAGAATGGGAGAGATAGAAAGAAAGGGAAAAGGGGTTTTGGGGGGGGGTTATTTTAGGCAATATTTTTATTATTTGTCAAAACAGAAAATAAAAGCAATGCTAGCATAGATTTCAAATATTTGAACTATTAGTTTGATTTTTAAATTGGTATTTGAATTTCAAATGGGGTTTGGGGTTTTATTCTATATGAAATGTTTTATTAATTTGCAAACAACAAATCAATGCAATGGTGAACATTAAGTCCCAAGATTTGAAATCTTTATTTGAGTGTTAAAGTTGTTATTTGAATTTTCCATGGCATTTCATAAAGATTGAATTTTAAACAATTTTATTCCACTAACTCAAACAATGATGAAATCTTATTGACTTAATTTGTTTGCAAGGTTTTAATTGCCAAACCACAATTGGATCATGTCAAATATGATTGAAATGATTTGAAATTTGAGTTGAATTGGAAATTTACCATTAGGGTTTTTCAACAAGAGAGAAAAGATTATTAACAAGCAATTTGATCAAAACAACTTCAAAATATTGAAAAACAATTGAATTGTTTTAGGTTGCAAGTTTGGTCAATGTGGGAAAGTTTAATTTGGTTTGAATCTTTGATTTTTTTTTTTTTTGAAACCATGATGCAATGCATATGATGCATGTGATGCAATGCAACAACCAACTGTCTATCTAGGGTAACACCCCAGGTGTTACAGCCAGGGTGGTAACTTTTGTACTCGGCATTTAGGGAGAGACGTTCTTAGAGTGCTATGAGGATCCCCTTTTCTTCGTGGGGCTTGATTAGCCGTGCGCTCAACCTCACGGGGTTCTTTGGGCTTGATGCGAAGAAGAGTTGGGTTGTGTTGAGTACCTCGCTTGGTGGGTTGATCCCCCGTCTGGCGGGTTATTCTTACGTGTACGGCCAAATTGGTGCATCCCTGCAGGGTTAAATCTTCTCGAGAAGCCGTGTTGTCCGCGGTTATGGATGACTTGGTGATAGGGCTGGCTAACAAGGATTAGACAACTTACACCTAATTAATAATAATTTGACTAGTAATAGGCTTATTGACACAACAACTTGAACCTTCATTAATCCAACTGTGTGAGTTATCCTCGGATTGCTTCTTTGGATAAGGGGCAAGATCCAGGATGGGTTTGTTTGCGGTTAGTGGTAGTTGGTTCCGATGCGCTATCTTATCCCTTTCTTTTAGCCGGATGTTGTAGCGTGTCTCTGTAGTTGGTTAGTGCAGCCCGCTACCGCACCTTTGTATCCCCTATCTTCCGTTGAACCCAAAGCATCTGTACTTGGTGTTGACGGGTACACTTTGGTATCTTGTGCGTCTTGATTGCCAGTACTCGTCTATACTGACCCCTTTGGGGCTGCGTGTTCTGCAGACTACGTTTCCGAGGATCCCCATGGTGGCTACTACGTGGAGTATGACGAGGCTGCTGACGAGTAGATAGCGGACCCGGGCAGGATCCGAGACTTCGTGGATGGGCTCCGTACCTTTTCGTTTCCGGCCTCTTAGGCCTATTTGGATCTTGTCTGTACTCAGAAACTTTGGATGCTTCCGCTGTGATGTAATGATGACTTGTTGGGACATGTGTCCTCTGCATGACTGTATTTTCTATCTCTGCTCTAGTGAGAGCCTTTGCCACTTATTTCTATTTCTTTGTGTCTTAGAGATTTGTTGTGATATCACTTGTTCAAATGCCGTTGACGTACCATGTGTGTATGTTATGAAGTACGTCAATGGAAGTATTCGGATTTCTATTGGATGGTTTCACAGACGATGAATAGTAGAGGATGGTTGTCACACTTTTACGTGTTGGCCTACTCATATTGAGATGCGGGTGCAGGTAGGCCCCGTAAGCCATTTATCTACTGTTTAGCGGGCTGTGAGTATCCTCTAAAAGTCCGAGTGCGACACATGTTTTCAACTCAACTACCATTTTGAAAATTATTATGATATTTAAAAACTAGAGGATTGTTATCTTTAGTAATTCTCAATGTCACCAAAAATATTTTCATCAATCATTAAATATATCATATGAATAAAAAAATTATTTAAGTTGCTATTCAAATATCAAGTGTCAAACCATAGAATATATTCCATAAATTGTTCTTAGAAGTGAAATACTTTGGGAAAACAAATATTTACAAATGTGGTAGTCTTCTGATAATTATTATCAACTTTCCTATTTAATTATTTTCTACAATTAAAAATGGCATAAAATTGCTATTAAGTGATTTGGTAATATGCTAAAATTATAAAACTATACTAATGGGTTGAAATTGTTTGGAGAAATAATATTTGACCTAAATAATGTATCTGAAATATTACAAGACCCAATTTCCATTTATTTACATTTTCTATTTTAAAATTTGTATTAAGTGACTATTCATGTTTTCATCATAATTTAAAATTATAAAAAGATGAAAACACTTTGAATTGGTTTTAGAAAATAGTATTTTACCATAATACAACTACTGAAATTTTATTTTACAAATATTTATATTTTATAATTTTCTAAATTAAAAATCATATTAAGCTGCTATTAAGGTATTATTCAAATTTTCAAAATTCAAAAATTGAAACATGTTGAAAGTTTACAAAAATGCTTTCAAGTGAAAGGTATTATTTTTTTACAAAACATTTGCATTTGTTTTGAGGTCATTTGGACTTGTATATCAAAAGATATTAAAAACAGGAAAAAAAAGAGAAAAAAAAAGGATGACGTCACGATGACGTCGTCGTCTTCAATCTCTGGAAACGGCAAGAAACGGCCGAATGAATTCCTTGATTTCGAGCGTTTCTTCCTCGCATTTGATGCGCCTGGCCTCGTCCTTAAATCTCCTCCCCCTCCTCTCCATTTTCCCTCTGGAACCTATTCGGATCGTGCCCCGAAATTCGCCCAATTCCTCGCCGGAGAACACACTGCCCGCCGCCGTTCTTCGTTGACTCCGGCCAAGGTAGCCCGTCTCCGACTCCCCCGTTTGCACCACTTGTTTCCCCGTGATATTGCGCACGTTTTGATGTTCGCTCCCTTCGTTTTGATGCAGTGAAGCGCTGAAGACGAGCTCGCCGGAGCCGCGACGCCGCCAACCGCATAGCGCCATCGACATGAGTCACCGCAGTGGACGCCGTCGCCACCATTTGAACCGCCGTGCTCTTCTGAACCTCTCAGCGGCCTCCGTTGAGCTCGTAGATCACCGGAACGTCACCGCCGTCCTCGCTCGAGCCCGCGCCACCATCCCCGCCATTGTCGGCGACCAGATGCCGGCCGGAGGTAAACCCTAGCTTTTGGTCCATTAGATCTTGATCCTACGGCCACAATTAGATCGCTTAACGAAGAGGTATCGTCCAATCGCGAAGCGCCACCTTTCTGCCCAGTCAGCGCGCGTTAAATCTTTATCCGTCGCTCGGAGCAGCACGTAGCCGGCCCAGGCCCACTCCCTGTCTGCCGCACCGCGCGGTAAATAACCAAATCTGAGCCCAGCTCTTTTCTGGTTTTATTCCGGAATAAAATTAATTGGCAGTTTTACATAATAGTCGCTAGAACTTAGAAACAACATATCTTTTTAACCATAAGCCCAAATTTAGCAAATATGGACTTTTTGAAATCCCCCTGATCTGTAGAATCTTTTAGCATTGTTCAAATTCAAATTTGATAAACTTAAATTGGTTCAAATTTAAATATTCTTGTTTGATGAATTTGGGTATAATTCAAATTCTACAAATCCCAAAATTGCAAAAAATTTAGGATGTGTACTTTCATATCCTCTGTCCCAAATTAATTTATGATCAAATTAAAACAAAATTTAGAATTAAGTTGTCTATTTGAGTATTTTTAACATAGATTTAATTCTATAAATAATTAGAATATGTTCCCTTAAGTAAAATTGCTCCATTTGATAACCTTGAACCAGAAACAAACTTGCCCAACCATTTTGGACATCCTTAGACCATTACCATGTGTTTTTCACAAACAAACCAACATAGTAGTCCACCTAGTTGTTTATGCCTTAGATTTTGTTTCGATTCTTTCTACCATTGTTTATTGTGGCCATTTTTTGAGCCAAGACCAAGTCCCTAGTATATGTCAACCATATTAGTGAACCTCAAACACTAGTACCAAAGTTTTCTATCTACTTCTCCATTCCCCTATTCTTGCTTCAAGAATCCATCAAGTTAGCAAAATGGAAGACAAGACTCAACCACAAGAAGGAACTCCATCTTCAACTTGGTGGCAACATGAAGAGCTACAAGGAAGATCAATGAAGAAGTTTTGAAGAGAAGACTTAGACTCCACAGCACCTAGAAGAAACTCAAGAAGTACAAGTGTGAAGAAATTCAGAAGAAGACATCTCCCTCTCTCTTTCTATCTTTCTTCTTATATTCTTTCCAATTTGACTTAGTGGTATTTGTGACCATCCCATACCTAAACCAAGTAGTGAAGTGAAGATCATAAGATTTATCAAGAACAAGAGAAGATTCACAACAAGGAGGAAACTATAATATAATCATGAAGGTGAACTTCAAGATGACAAGCATGTGAAGACTTGGAGTCATCCACACAAGTTGAAGAATAAACAGTTGTTTTTGCCCAACCATTGAACCAAATGGAAAATCCAAAGACTTTATCTTGTTTTCTCTATTGTTAAGGAGTTAGTTGAACCTAGACCTACCCTAAACCAAAATGGAAAGACTAACTTAGATCACTCAAATGTTTTGAATGAAAACAACTAAGTGTTACACTTTATGATGTGATACTTTAGTTGAAATAGTGAGATCACCTTGGTGAACTCTTGGAACTTCCTCGACAAGTATGGTTATAATAAAGTTAGATCACATCAAGCTCAACCTAGTCCTTCCCAAGTAAACCATTGGAATTTCCTTAACAAGAATGAGACCACTAGAGAATGAATCTTTCAACTCAAACCTAGACCTTGTCCTAACCAACTTGGTTAAGCCCCTTTTGATATGTTAGTTGCTATGTATGTTTTCTACACTTGTATGTTTGTTAGGATGCTTGTTTATGTGGTTTTGTGTTGTCAATGAATAGATTATACGGAGAGCAACGATCTTTTGTGAAGAGAGTGTGATATCTTCACCAACTTCAACAAGGCAAGTAACACATCATCAACTACCCATTATTTTCTATATGCATTAGTTGATTTTTGAGTAGTATGCATTGATAGGAAATTTTTACTAAGTTATATTATGCTATGCTATTATCCTAGTAGTGTGTAGCCATCTCTTTTATCCTTGTTATTTATAGCCTTAGAACTTGATAGATGCTATGCAAGGAGGCAAATGATTTTTACTTGATGTTGTGGAAAAATTCTAAGTAACAACTTCAATGAACCACCTGGGTGGATTTGGTTGTTTGGCTGATGAGAGTTGAGTGTCTCCCCGAGGGGTTGTTCACTTGAGGAATGCCACCCAGGAACAAAGTGATTATGATGTTCCCCAAGTTTAGATTGCTTCCAGTGCAGCCTTTAGTCATATGGGCTCTGTCTTGATTAATTAAGTTGCGAGGGTTCAGCCCAGGCTTGACAAGCAGATGTAGCATAATTATAGGTGGAACGGGTCTTGCCATTGGGTTGGATTCTTGCTTCTGAAAGATCTCGTCTCGATTCTTCTCCTTTCCTTAATGCACTCAGGGTGTATAGGATGTTTGGGTTGAGTTGGGTCTGAAGGTGAAAGTGCACAAGCTCTGCAGAGTCAACAAACTAAGATCTTAGCCGTGTCCCCGGTTATGGACAACTATGAGCAGCTGGACAAGGATGGACGGAATAATCACATCACCATTTTCAATAAGTAAAATTTTGACCAAGTGAAACAGTATTTATGGTGTTTGGATCTTAATCCAATGTTGCCACCCTTTTGAAAAGAAAAGTTTGTTTTACAAAAGTGATAGGAGAAAACTGGCTTTATTTAAAACTTAGCCAAAACTCCACTCGGCCAAATAAGCATGTAGTATTAGTCTTGCCATTTATATCCACCATAGTGTTACTTGCCAATACATTAAATTTTATTGAATCCCTTGTGGCTGCATATTCCATATTGCATATGTTTCTGAAGACGAGCGAGGATTTCGTTTAGGATCTCGAGACTATCGCCAACATGTTTTGCCTGTGGCACATGAAGAAGATGGGCTCAATGTTGTACTATGTTTTCCGCTGTAATTCTTTGTTTTCTACTAGTCTTCTAAGACTATGCAAGTTGTAATCCTATTTTGTAAAGTTTGGATCATGCGATGTAATAGAATTTGATGCATTTGCATGATATTTCATTTTGTACTGTGGTGCTAGCAAATGATCCAGGGACTAGCACAATAACACATGTGTCCTTACATTATTTAAATGTGGGAACGCTACAACAAGCAAAGGAGCTTCAGTTAAGCATTTCTTAAGTGGGTCAAAAGCTTTTTGTTGCGCATTGCCCCAAACAAAATGTACATTCTTTTTGGTAAGTTCATTCAAAGGGCAATCAATAGTTGAAAAATCTTTGACAAAGCGGCGATAGAAACCGGCAAGGCCATGAAAGCGCCTTATCTCACCCACGGATGTAGGGTTGGGCCAATTCCTAATTGCCTCAATCTTCTTGTTATCTACTTCAATACCATTGGAAGAGATCACAAAACCCAAGAAAACAAGATTGTTTGTGCAAAAATTGCATTTGGAAAGATTGGCGAAAAGTTTTGCGTTGCGAAGAGCCAACAATACTTGTGAAACATGATCAAGGTGATCTTCCAAAGATTTGCTATAAATTAGAATGTCGTCGAAGTAAACAACAACAAATTTGCCAATGAAAGGACGTAGAACTTCATTCATGAGACGCATGAAGGTAGATGGGGCATTCGAAAGACCAAAGGGCATAACAAGCCATTCATACAAACCAAGTTTTGTTTTGAAAGCCGTTTTCCATTCATCACCTATACTTATACGAATTTGATGGTAACCACTTTTAAGATCAATTTTGGAAAAGATGGTAGCACCACTCAATTCATCAAGCATGTCATCGAGCCTAGGAATAGGATGTCTATATCTAACGGTGATAGCATTGATAGGGCGACAATCCATACACATGCGGGAAGTATAATCTTGCTTTGGGATAAGGATAACCGGCACTGCACAAGGGCTAAGGGATTCGCGAATAAAACATTTTTCTAGTAGTTCTTGGATTTGGCGCTCAATCTCCTTAGTCTCCTCGGGGTTAGTGCGGTAAGGAGCGCAGTTTGGAAGGGGCGCGCCCGGAATGAGGTCAATGCGGTGCTCGATTCCTCGTAGAGGAGGAAGGCCCGGAGGGAGCTCATCGGGAAAGACGTCTTCGAATTCCTGCAACAAAGGCAACAAAGATGGAGGAAAATTTGTCATGTCGTTAGTTTCAAGTGCTTCCCCTTTGCACACTAGGACAAAGTGAAGTATGGTTGGGTCATCTCGTAGCTCTCGTATCTATCTTTTGGTGGCAAGTAAGGCAAGGCCTTTGGCAACACTCGGAATTTTTCCACTCATGTTTGGCGTGTGGCTCTCACTCTCTTTTTGGTGGATCACTCTCTCACCACTCATCTCACGAGATTTGAGCTCTTCTTGTTTACGTGCAAGAGTCTTAGCATTGTCGGCGATCACTTGGCTAGGAGACATGGGACGAAGAACAAATGTCTTGTTATTCCACTTGAAGCTATAATGATTTGTACGCCCATCATGGATAGCACTCTTGACGTATTGCCAAGGTCGACCAAGAAGAAGATGACACACAGTCATAGGAACAACGTCACACTCTACCGTGTCTTCATAGGGACCAATCTTGAAATTTACGGAGACCATGTGTTGAATCTTGAAGGTGCTGGAGTCACTAAGCCATTGGACATGGTATGGATGGGGATGTTGCTTGTAAGGTAATTTGAGTTTGTCGCAAAGCTCTTTGCTAGCTAAGTTGTGGCAACTTCCACCATCGATGATGACCTTGATTGACTTTCCATCGATACCGGCTCTTGTTTGAAAGAGATTGCAACGTTGATCGTGCTCATCTTGAAGAGAGGTGGTGAGGACTCTTGTTACCACTAGCGATGGATTCTTGTCCTCATCTCAATACACACTTTCTTCATCATCGTTGGGTACGTCCAAAGAGTTGAGAGCAACTTGATGCAAGGCATAGTATTCGCCTTCGCTCATAGAATCACGTTCACCGTCTTGGTTGACAATCATGATCACCTTGTTGGAACATTCAAAGGACTTGTGTCCACTACCACCACACTTGAAGCAAGTAATAGTGCTTGACTTGACTTGAGGAGCACTTGAGGATGAGGTGGGAGGCACTTGCTTCTTGAATGGGGGGGAAGACTTGTTGGTAGCACTAGAGGCTCGAGTGTTGTTCTTGGTGGTAGGTGGAGGAGGAACTTGTGTCATTGGAGATGAGGATGATGGTCTTGAGTTGAAGAAAGCCTTTTGCTTGTTATACTTGAGATCTTCCGCAATTTGGCGTTCCGCCTTGAGATCTTGGTGGACAAGGGCCACAATGTTATCATACGGTTGATACTCGACGATCTTCCTTATAGGATAGTTGAGGCCATTGAGAAAGCGGGCCATTGTTTGCTCTTGAGATTCCATCACATGAGCGCGAATCAAGGATGTTTCCATTTCCTTGTAATACTCATCAACGGACTTCACACCTTGACGAAGTTCTTGGAGCTTCTTGAAGAGGTCATGCGTGTAGTGTGGAGGGACGAATCGAGCATGCATGAATTGCTTCATCTCATTCCAAGTGGCAATAGGAGAAATGCGATTGCGGACTCGTTCGACTTCTAGACGATCCCACCATAAGAGTGCATAGCCTTCGAATTCCAAAGATGCTAGAGCAACCATCTTCTTGTCGGTGAAGTTGTGAATGCCGAAGATCTTGTAAACTTTGAGAGCCCGAGCAAGATATTCTTCGGGATCATTGTAAGGACCCCAGACCGGCAGTCTGAAACCCTACGTATGCATACATTCACGATCCCAGAAAGATCAGTCGTGAACAACATACACAGTTGGCACACAGAAATGCATCATCCATTACACGAATACATAAAGGTATTACATAAAAGATCACATGATCAAGTTTAACGCAACTGCCACATGGGGCAGGCAACTTATCAAACACAGCGGAAGACAAATAAAACACAACGTAGATGAGCCCAAGTCACGCCTTAACCTACAGGCTGCTGACCCGGAGACGATCCTAGTTCGCAAAGCCGTCAACTCCGTACTTCTCTTCATAGATCTCCTTCGGAGACTCCTTCTCCAAATCTGATAAGTAGATACCAGGGGCGAAACCATAATGAGTACATTTGAATGTACTCAGCAAGACATCCATCATGTCACTTACCAACATGCAAATATGCTTATATGGTGGAATAGGTAGGCTATAAATATGGTTCACTATCAATGGTGTTCATATATGATGACACCACAGTTGCAGTCAGGTTTATCTGTATCTTCGTTGAAGAAGATACTTCAGAAGAAAATAAAATAATATAGTTTTATTTCTCTTGTAGATATCACATGTACAAGAGTTTTTGTAAAACTTTGTTAAAGAATATTTTCTCTTTGCAAAACTTCTTGGAATCAGTTTCCAGAATTCTTGCTTAGAGTAGAAAAGGTTTTGTTTGCAAAACACTTTGTTTTGTATAACATCATCTGGCTTTTCATCATCGACGATACCTCCACGGTATAAGTTTCCATTCCTTTCCGAACTTCACAAGTTCAACACTTCCTTTCCAAAAATTTCCTTTTCAAAAACTTCCTTTTTGAAAACATTGACACAATGCTAGCTACATGGCCATTCAACTGTCCATATCCGAGGACGCGGCTTCTTCGAAAAAGTTATACTCTGCAGAGGTGTACACATCCACCAGATCCAGTACACCTCCCGTGAACAATCACGGACTGTAACAACAGTATGTAAACATCAGGCATCTGATCATAACCATCCACTATGTTCAAGCTAGAATATGCCTATCTCTCAGTTGAGTTTCACCACATCCCCGGCACCGAGCTAATCCCCGCCAAGCCAGGACGCCTCAACTGATGCATCCGGAGGGAAAATTAATCCCACACTTTATATGTCTCCACGACATTCGGTTCAGAGGATCGCATCCCCTATAGCACATTGAGATAGCACACACTAATAAGAACAAACTTCAAGTTAAGCCCCTTGCCCATGTTGGGGTAGGGTGGCAGTACGGTAAAGGTTGTCCGGCGAAGACTAGGTTATGTGTCATTTTTGAAAACACCACTTTCTCAAAAATGACCACTTCCACATTTCCTCCGGAGAACAAGGATCCGCCTTTTCTCCGGGTTTTTCCGTAAAGCCTTTGTTTTGTAGAATCACAATTTTAGGGTGTCCACTTAGGGACTAGTATATTTGATGGTAATAAATACCATATGGTGGCTTAAGGGCTTGGTATTACCAAGTTTAACTATTGGCATGATAGTAACCTATATATAGTATAGTAGTAATTTCCACATCAAAAATAGTTTTGATAATCAAGTTTTTGTAAAACTTCAGAGGTAAAACATGCATGATAGATAATGATAAGTATTGTATCAGCAAGCAATCAGGATGGCTTGCCTGGTATCTCCTTGTGTCCCTGGTTTTGGAATGACTGGAACTTGAAACAGAGCTTCACGACACTTCCTTCCTCTTTGTTTTCTAACGTCGTAAAAAGGAATAAAGGACACACATTCAGAACCAATCAAGGCAAGCAACCATACATAACAATACATACAGCAAGGAAATCTAATAATAACAAATCACACAATTATTAATGGAGGCAAACAATCAAACAAACACACTTGACAGAAATGCCATTTAATAAGACAGCTCAAGGTTGGAGGAACATATCTCACAACCTTAATATCATGGATTCAGTGGGTGTGCCACTCTCATACCAAGATATTAATAAGCCCAAAATACACTTAGTTTCGCAAGGGTGAGACTACTAAAAGTGTATAAAACATGCACAATAATAAGCATGGTAATGGGTCTATCAACCCAACCACGAAAATAAAAGGGTAGCCATTCTACTGAGTCTAAATTGACATCAAGAATAAATGAAACACATGATTTGTAAAAGTTACTTTTACAAATCAGTGAGCCTACACAAATGTAACAAAGTAATAACCTCATCACAAAACACACAATTTCTCATAGTGAGAACAATAGAAACAATGACTAGAAAGGAGGAATCCTATAGACATGTTTCTACTAAAAGTTTGCTATGCAAGCATGCATAATAAGTAAGGTACTAAAATGCAAACAAGGAACCATGTTATCATAATGGGAATGAAAACATGTCCTTATGCAAGGATACACAAATATCTACCAAACACAAGTTGGCAGGAAAAATAATTTAACACAACAACTGCTAAGGAAACTAGTACTACTTAAACATGAAGAATCAATGGATGAATTTCAATCAAGTAATTGAAATACAACCAGAGGGTCCATGTCATAAAAACAGGAGTGAAAAACATCTATACTTGCTATAACAAAAATATCCCATTTAGCAAAACAATGCATCAATTTGCAGGGCAACTCCTACATACTAGTAGTAATAAAAAGGGCATTACTAGAGGAATCAAACAACACTCCAAAGATGGATTTTTCCTAGCAAGCAACACATGATTACAACCACTTACAAACAGAAGCATATCCATTTTCATTTAGCACAAAAATTTCCAAAGCAAAAATACTAGGCACTCATTAGTTATGAAACTACATAAGAGAAATGCATCTAGTTTGGGGAAATAATGTTTCCACCAAAAATGCAATGAAACCAGTGGGTGTTCCACTAGCATAACAAAGCATTAAGAGGTCACAAAGCCTCTGGTCACACTTGACAACAATTAGCAAAAACCTAAACTAGCACCTAGTGCAATAACAATACTAGCAGAAAATAACAGGGTGCAAAAATAAGCAAGGTAATGCTACTCATGCTATTGTTTTCACACAAGTGAAAACTATAGGGGTCAAGTACTCATAACAACATCATCAAAATGCTACTGGTCCTATGAACACAACCCAAAAATATGTGGCTATGCAACCACAAATATTAATGCCAAAAATTCCACACATGAGGGAATTTTTCCAAAACATTTTCATAGTAATGATTAAACTACTCATGATTTTCTACCAACTCAAATGCAAGCTATCAGAGGTGATAACAACACAAAATAAGTACCAAAATGGTACTGGATACAATCAAAAATCCAAGTGCTTGCACATAATTTCATCACTCAAAAATCCTATGCAAATATTAACTAGAGAATAATCATATGTTAATAACAAAAATCCTATTTCTTCTACACTCAAGTCCACACAATCTAACATGATAAAATAACTAAGTAACACTTAGAAAACAAGTTCACACCACTTGTACATGCTAAAAAATAATATTACAACACAAAAACATAATCACACAATAAATTAGCTAAAATGCCAAAATGGCAGAAACAGGTGAAACAAAGATCTGTCCACCAAATTTTATATGATGCTCTAAAAATTAAACCCTTCTAGGTTTGGATATCCCTAAATATATACAAGACCATCCAGTTGAGTTTGCATCAAAAATCATTTTTAATAATTTTATAAAAATCACCAAAGTGCTCTCTGGTGTTTTACCAAATTGCATGCCATTTCAAAAATACAATGAATTTGGAAGCAAGGTTAATTTCTCCTGTTAGGAAACTTCAAGGGCTTTCCAATGCAATTGGCCTCACTTCATTCTGTGTTGTGGATTTAAAATGGTGCTCATTTTGGTGTTTCTGGTACCTGTTGCCAAATCATTTTTCATTTCAAATCTATTCATCCAAATGTAGATCTACAAAGTGGAGGTGGTTTAGACTTTGTTTCTTTACATTTGTGAATTTTGGTTTGGTCAAATTCATCTTTTAGGTAGGTTTTTAGAGCCAAAAGCAAACATGTATCATTCTGAAAAAAATAAATGGAAAAGAAACTTGATACGGGCTGGATCTTCTATTGGGCCGGCCAGATCTGCGGTTACCGCGGCGGGAGCTAGCCATTGGTCGCTGACCAGCGGGCCAGCGGCCACGCGGCAGCCACGCGGCAGGGCGCAGGGGCCACCTGCCAGTTTGACTTACAGCGCGCGGTCCAGGGCTGCGGACGCGAGCATGACGCGAGCGCGACATCATCCCGCCGGCGGGAAAGCTCCGGCGAGGCGGTACACGGCGAATCCGTGCGCCAAAATGCAAAATAAACACACCCACACGATGCTCTCGACTCGGGCTACCAATCTAACCCACCCTCGCTTCCGGGAAAACGCGGGAGAGCGGCCGGTGACGGCGTGCGGCGGCGGCCGGACGACACGCACGGCACGGGGACGATTAAGGGGTTTAGGGAGGGGGGAAAAACGACGGGGTGGTTCCCCTGCTCACCACGAATGCAGAGGAGGAGTCGGTGATGTCGGAGAGGACGCGAGCCGGCGGCGATAGCTCGCCGGAGCTCCGTCGGGCTCGGGGAAGGGATTGGATGGCGCGGGCTCTACGGTTCGTATCTCCACGATTCCTTTCGCATGGAGAGTCACCATGACGAGGCGGAGCCGATGAGCAACACGGCGGCCGTCGGCGAGCCCACCAGCGGCCGAATCGACGACGAGGGGTTTCGGCTAGGGTTTGGTTCCTTGGGATTTTGGAGAGAGAGAGGGGGTGAGCTCTAGGGGAGAGAGAGGGGGCATGAGCAGACAAGGGCACATGGGGGCCCTCTTTATCCCCAAGGGTTCCTTCCCTTCGAAGCCATGGGTAGGGGTGCTGTTCTCTACAGGGAGCTAGAGGTTGAAGATGGTGTGACTCGGATTACAATTTGATCCCTGGATATTACAAATAGGTCCTTGTCTTCTCTGAAAAAGGTTGTTTTCCCTAAGCAAACAAAGTCAAAATTTGAAATCCTTTTGCCCAAAATTCTTATTGGTTAAGATACACAACATATGTGAAAATTGGCTCCATTGGATAAACTTTATAATACAAAGTTGTTCAAATTCAAATTCTTACATAAATGGACATTGAATTTATTAACCTACTTAGGAGCTTCCAAAAATGATAATTTTTGGCACACATTCCTTATTTGATGTTTTCCTTATGTGGTAGAAAATTCAAGTCATTTTGAGTTACTTCATAGAACAAACTTGTTCAAATTTTAAAAAGGTGCTGCCAAGAAAACAGGGGTTTTTGGCAACTTAAATTATTCAAAAACTTGTGCCCTTTTGGTTTTCATCCTTATTTATGATATAGATCATGTGGTATTTATTTCATGGCATTTGGAAAAAGTTTGTAGAACAAACTTGTTCAAAATCCCAAATGTTGCTGTGGAGAAAAACCATGTTTTCAGGACTTTAATGGATTCAAATTTTGGTCTCCTCTTGTGTGTGTTCCTTATTTGATATAAGGAAGCAATGGTATTAATTTCATATCATTTTAAGAAAGTTTCCAATAGTAACTTGTTTTAGTTTTCTGTTTCTGGAAATATTGGAATTTCTATTTAATAAAGCCCTTGGCTTTTCTTTAGCAATGCTTTGCCAAAATATTTATGTGACTAGAGATAGCAAGTAAATGCTCTCTCATACTATTGTTTTTAATCTTGCAAGGTTGGAAAAACATTTGATAATATTTTGGTGAAGCATTTAAGAATGCCTCTTTTTCTGATAATCCTTTATGGAAATTTATTAAGTGTTTCCTCTTTCTTAATTTAGGCCTTGGAATAATATTCAACAAGTATGAGTTTCATAAGATAGTTTTTGGAAAACTCTTTGATCAATATTTAGAAAATATTTCCAAGGTCATTGGAACAATATGTTGAATATTTTTATCCCTGGAACAATATGTTGAATATTTTTAGTTCACTGCTTTGCTATCCTTTTAAGTTTGCAAGTTTATATAATTAGTTTGTTTAGTTGCACTTAAACAAACACAACCAAGGTTTATTAGTAAAGAAATTAGCAAAACAACTGTGTTAACAGGTATTCCAAAATTGGGATGTGACAGGTCTTCCCCCCTTAAAAATAATCTCGTCCCCGAGATTCGCAAGCGAGGACTAAGGGATGGCCAACAAACACAATGTTAGTGTTGGAGTGCAGGTGCTTCCCCCCTTTGACTTTTCTTGGGAGGTGGGGTACATCCCTAAATTAGCAATTTCACTTTTAAAAAAAAACACCAGTACTGTGTTAGGTCCAAAACTTTTGTTTCCTAGTTTGAACAAAAATTAAGGTTAGTGCAGAACTACCTGGAAACGTACCGTCAATTTTTTTTACATGAGTTCCTAGCTATATCCCACATCTTACATAACCCATATGGAGTGGTCTACCACTCTCATAATAAGGTATATAAGAAGCTAAAAACATAGCTTGTGGTGCAAAGGTTAGGTTGCTAAGGTAAAACAAACAGACAGAACAATACTCATGGCAGTGGTTATTACTCACCACAAGCAACTATCACTTAAAGTGTTCATGATTTTAGTTGGATGTTTTAGATTCTTAAGATACTCTTAAGCACAATCATAACACAAGTATAAACTCATGCTAAGGTAAAACATTTAAACAAAATCCAATAAGCAAGCAAACAACACCACAGATGAATAGACTATTTATTCACTAGGTTATTGTTTATTAGACGTTTTGGAATCCATCAATCATGAACAATTAGCAAATAACCAGTAGCTAAAAACTAATGAATTCAATAATAAAGATACTCTAAAACACCATCTTTACACAAGGTAAAACTTCTATTACACAGGCATAGAAAAAGGTCTGCACAAATCACACCCTAGTATGAAAAATCTACACCAGCATGCTATAAGAGATAATCATATCCTATAACCATAGAACGTGCAACTAAATAATTCATGGCATTATAACAGAAGTAATAACTTCCTAAACATGCTATATCAACACATATACTCATAAAATAAAAAGAGGGTAATACTAGAGCAAAAATCACCATTTTCTAGTGGTGAGACTAGTTTCACTCTAGAGAAGCAAACAACGCTATCATGATGTTTAAACTTAAACAAGCAAGTCATGAATATAAGTGTACATAATAACAGTACACAAAACTTACACATGTTAGTAAGCATCAACATCAAAACAATCCCATGATACAACTATTAATCATGCAGAAATTTTCTTCTAGCAATTTCTGTTTTGTTTAACCAATTACTAGCAAACAAGCAAGGTATAACTCACACAACCAGTAGCTATGCAATCAATGAAAGGTTATACAAACCTTTTCAAAGATCCATACACTCAATTTAAAATTATTCACAAACAATCTACCAATCAAGAGGAATTTATTTTATTTGCGAACAATTTAATTTTAGCACATGATAGTGAAACATTTCTTAACATGATACCCCTAAGGAATATTATGCTAACAAAAGGATCACACCTAAACATATTAGTATTTAACAATAAGAAATAAACTTCTCACTTGCATAAGTGAAAAGAAACAATTATATTTTCCATGGTGGAAAATAGAAATCAATCACATAGTGAAACATGCTATTTTCACACATGTGTATGGTTGGGGATTTTCATCCTCAAGCCAAAAAGCAATGGGACCAGTGGGCTATGGCCTACTAATACCAAGGAAAAATAGGTACTAAGCCTCTGGTTACTCATGAAAAACTTTGCATACAAGATTAAAATATAAGGCTATTTAATCTAGTGAAACAATACTAGGGCATATTGATAGCAATTCTTACACATGCTTTACTATTAAGAGACATGCAAGCTAACATAGGTACAAGCATCAAAATAACAGTACCTAAATGGTACTGGACTCAAAGAAAACATAGCACAAAATCTACTAAGAAAGTATACACAGATCTAGCTCTCACAATACTTCCAAGTAATAAACTAGAAGGTAACAAATGCTATTTCATTTTTTGTTCGAGTTTTCAATCATGCACACACTTTCTAGGGTAGATTTATTGTAATAAAACAACATAATAACAAGTCCTAACAACTCCATATAAGTTAGGAAGCAAGATTGAATAAAACCCAAATTTATTTCAATCAAAAGCACACAAAGAAACAAGAACATGAAAACTGTTGTTTCCTAGATCTACCATAACCATTTCATCGTTCACTTGATTCTTAAACCCCGAATTTCATAGTACCTACAATGTCTACTAAAATTTGGTTTCCAAAGTAGATACACCTGATATCCTATTGACTATTAAACAAATAGGTCATCATCTTATTTTCTCGTGACTTCTCCTTTTACAAACTAGATTAAAAGGTGTCCCACGTCACTTAATTTCTTGGTTTAGAAAGAGTTGTCAGTAGTTCACATGCTTTAGTTAGGTGTCAACCTAAGATTATACCAAACATGTTAGTCTTGTTAGCTTTCTATTTAATCATGTTTGTCCGACAAGATACGACTAGCGTCATACGTCGAATATTGAATTGTGCTTTTTTGATTGGCTTTTGAGGGGATTGCGCATCATGGCATGTGGAGACTTCTTTTGCACCTTTCTCCAGAGGAGGGAGGTATATAACTTTCTAAAGGGGATCTCTTTAGTTTGGTCTTTTAAAAGGGGACATAAAAAAAGTGCGACATTTAGCCAACAGGGTAAAAAGAGTCTTTTGCAAACAGACAAACATAGAAGTTTTGGTCAGTAGTGGTTGGTTTTCTTCACGCCTTTTCTTCTTTGAGGGTTGTCGTTGTTGGAGCTTTATCCGTTGGAGTGCATCACTGGTAGCAACGCTATCAGCTCGTGTGGCTTGATGGTCCTCTATATAGGCCCAACGGTGCTTTCATTGATGGTGGGGAAATGGTGGTGGTTCACGACAGGTCGCATTATGAAGCGAAAACAAGTATAAGTCTAAGCAACAAATTCTTGTTTTTGAATACTATACTAACATTTTTGCTTGCAAAAATTTAACACGAGGCGATTCAAAAACAAGAGCGGGGCAAGCACAAATCTGCAAAATTTGAGTACCCCACAAACATATAGAAGCCTAGATGAACCAAATTCTACACCACACAAGAGCACAATGTCCTACGGACACACATAAGCAAGCCATAACACACAAGCAAGGCTCCATTGGAGCTACGTCGGGGGAAACGACTCATGGGGTAATCGCTAAATTACTCCAAACTAGACTAATCCAAAAATCCTAGAAGTGGCTGAAGAACTATATCTACTTCTGACCATCATCACTGTAGAGCTAGGAAATTATTTTGGTCTTCTCGGGACATCGGCAAGTATACAAGTTTCTGGATAGAAACAAGATAATAGAAGTAAAGTTTTGATAAAACTTTATGCAACAATCTGTTTTTGAAACTCCAACTATTTTCTGGACAGAAAACTTCAAATACGAGAGATGTTTCAAAAACAGAGCGGAGCAGTTGCAAACAAGTAAGAAATAACTCTTAACCGAGAGAGATACTAACTCTGTAAGGCCCGCCCTTTGAACCACTGTTCAAGGACGCCCTTGTTATGCATTTAGAATCTTTTGAAAAGATAATAAGGAGGGAAAATATACTAAAATTCCCTTGGATAAAAATAATGTAGATTGTAAATAGGTTTTTACTCAAAAATACTTTTCTTTCCTATCTGACGTCCATGCTAACTAAGGTCTCCTAAGGTCAGGATGGCTCTGATACCAACTCTGTAAGGACCCCAGACCGGCAGTCTGAAACCCTACGTATGCATACATTCACGATCCCAGAAAGATCAGTCGTGAACAACATACACAGTTGGCACACAGAAATACATCATCCATTACACGAATACATAAAGGTATTACATAAAAGATCACATGATCAAGTTTAACGCAACTGCCACATGGGGCAGGCAACTTATCAAACACAGCGGAAGACAAATAAAACACAACGTAGATGAGCCCAAGTCACGCCTTAACCTACAGGCTGCTGACCCGGAGACGATCCTAGTTCGCAAAGCCGTCAACTCCGTACTTCTCTTCATAGATCTCCTTCGGAGACTCCTTCTCCAAATCTGATAAGTAGATACCAGGGGCGAAACCATAATGAGTACATTTGAATGTACTCAGCAAGACATCCATCATGTCACTTACCAACATGCAAATATGCTTATATGGTGGAATAGGTAGGCTATAAATATGGTTCACTATCAATGGTGTTCATATATGATGACACCACAGTTGCAGTCAGGTTTATCTGTATCTTCGTTGAAGAAGATACTTCAGAAGAAAATAAAATAATATAGTTTTATTTCTCTTGTAGATATCACATGTACAAGAGTTTTTGTAAAACTTTGTTAAAGAATATTTTCTCTTTGCAAAACTTCTTGGAATCAGTTTCCAGAATTCTTGCTTAGAGTAGAAAAGGTTTTGTTTGCAAAACACTTTGTTTTGTATAACATCATCTGGCTTTTCATCATCGACGATACCTCCACGGTATAAGTTTCCATTCCTTTCCGAACTTCACAAGTTCAACACTTCCTTTCCAAAAATTTCCTTTTCAAAAACTTCCTTTTTGAAAACATTGACACAATGCTAGCTACATGGCCATTCAACTGTCCATATCCGAGGACGCGGCTTCTTCGAAAAAGTTATACTCTGCAGAGGTGTACACATCCACCAGATCCAGTACACCTCCCGTGAACAATCACGGACTGTAACAACAGTATGTAAACATCAGGCATCTGATCATAACCATCCACTATGTTCAAGCTAGAATATGCCTATCTCTCAGTTGAGTTTCACCACATCCCCGGCACCGAGCTAATCCCCGCCAAGCCAGGACGCCTCAACTGATGCATCCGGAGGGAAAATTAATCCCACACTTTATATGTCTCCACGACATTCGGTTCAGAGGATCGCATCCCCTATAGCACATTGAGATAGCACACACTAATAAGAACAAACTTCAAGTTAAGCCCCTTGCCCATGTTGGGGTAGGGTGGCAGTACGGTAAAGGTTGTCCGGCGAAGACTAGGTTATGTGTCATTTTTGAAAACACCACTTTCTCAAAAATGACCACTTCCACATTTCCTCCGGAGAACAAGGATCCGCCTTTTCTCCGGGTTTTTCCGTAAAGCCTTTGTTTTGTAGAATCACAATTTTAGGGTGTCCACTTAGGGACTAGTATATTTGATGGTAATAAATACCATATGGTGGCTTAAGTTTTTGTAAAACTTCAGAGGTAAAACATGCATGATAGATAATGATAAGTATTGTATCAGCAAGCAATCAGGATGGCTTGCCTGGTATCTCCTTGTGTCCCTGGTTTTGGAATGACTGGAACTTGAAACAGAGCTTCACGACACTTCCTTCCTCTTCGTTTTCTAACGTCGTAAAAAGGAATAAAGGACAAACATTCAGAACCAATCAAGGCAAGCAACCATACATAACAATACATACAGCAAGGAAATCTAATAATAACAAATCACACAATTATTAATGGAGGCAAACAATCAAACAAACACACTTGAAAGAAATGCCATTTAATAAGACAGCTCAAGGTTGGAGGAACATATCTCACAACCTTAATATCATGGATTCAGTGGGTGTGCCACTCTCATACCAAGATATTAATAAGCCCAAAATACACTTAGTTTCGCAAGGGTGATACTACTAAAAGTGTATAAAACATGCACAATAATAAGCATGGTAATGGGTCTATCAACCCAACCACGAAAATAAAAGGGTATCCATTCTACTGAGTCTAAATTGACATCAAGAATAAATGAAACACATGATTTGTAAAAGTTACTTTTACAAATCAGTGAGCCTACACAAATGTAACAAAGTAATAACCTCATCACAAAACACACAATTTCTCATAGTGAGAACAATAGAAACAATGACTAGAAAGGAGGAATCCTATAGACATGTTTCTACTAAAAGTTTGCTATGCAAGCATGCATAATAAGTAAGGTACTAAAATGCAAACAAGGAACCATGTTATCATAATGGGAATGAAAACATGTCCTTATGCAAGGATACACAAATATCTACCAAACACAAGTTGGCAGGAAAAATAATTTAACACAACAACTGCTAAGGAAACTAGTACTACTTAAACATGAAGAATCAATGGATGAATTTCAATCAAGTAATTGAAATACAACCAGAGGGTCCATGTCATAAAAACAGGAGTGAAAAACATCTATACTTGCTATAACAAAAATATCCCATTTAGCAAAACAATGCATCAATTTGCAGGGCAACTCCTACATACTAGTAGTAATAAAAAGGGCATTACTAGAGGAATCAAACAACACTCCAAAGATGGATTTTTCCTAGCAAGCAACACATGATTACAACCACTTACAAACAGAAGCATATCCATTTTCATTTAGCACAAAAATTTCCAAAGCAAAAATACTAGGCACTCATTAGTTATGAAACTACATAAGAGAAATGCATCTAGTTTGGGGAAATAATGTTTCCACCAAAAATGCAATGAAACCAGTGGGTGTTCCACTAGCATAACAAAGCATTAAGAGGTCAAAAAGCCTCTGGTCACACTTGACAACAATTAGCAAAAACCTAAACTAGCACCTAGTGCAATAACAATACTAGCAGAAAATAACAGGGTGCAAAAATAAGCAAGGTAATGCTACTCATGCTATTGTTTTCACACAAGTGAAAACTTTAGGGGTCAAGTACTCATAACAACATCATCAAAATGATACTGGTCCTATGAACACAACCCAAAAATATGTGGCTATGCAACCACAAATATTAATGCCAAAAATTCCACACATGAGGGAATTTTTCCAAAACATTTTCATAGTAATGATTAAACTACTCATGCTTTTCTACCAACTCAAATGCAAGCTATCAGAGGTGATAACAACACAAAATAAGTACCAAAATGGTACTGGATACAATCAAAAATCCAAGTGCTTGCACATAATTTCATCACTCAAAAATCCTATGCAAATATTAACTAGAGAATAATCATATGTTAATAACAAAAATCCTATTTCTTCTACACTCAAGTCCACACAATCTAACATGATAAAATAACTAAGTAACACTTAGAAAACAAGTTCACACCACTTGTACATGCTAAAAAATAATATTACAACACAAAAACATAATCACACAATAAATTAGCTAAAATGCCAAAATGGCAGAAACAGGTGAAACAAAGATCTGTCCACCAAATTTTATATGATGCTCTAAAAATTAAACCCTTCTAGGTTTGGATAGCCCTAAATATATACAAGACCATCCAGTTGAGTGTGCATCAAAAATCATTTTTAATAATTTTATAAAAATCACCAAAGTGCTCTCTGGTGTTTTACCAAATTGCATGCCATTTCAAAAATACAATGAATTTGGAAGCAAGGTTAATTGCTCCTGTTAGGAAACTTCAAGGGCTTTCCAATGCAATTGGCCTCACTTCATTCTGAGTTGTGGATTTAAAATGGTGCTCATTTTGGTGTTTCTGGTACCTGTTGCCAAATCATTTTTAATTTCAAATCTATTCATCCAAATGTAGATCTACAAAGTGGAGGTGGTTTAGACTTTGTTTCTTTACATCTGTGAATTTTGGTTTGGTCAAATTCATCTTTTAGGTAGGTTTTTAGAGCCAAAAGCAAACATGTATCATTCTAAAAAAAATAAATGGAAAAGAAACTTGATACGGGCTGGATCTTCTATTGGGCCGGCCAGATCTGCGGTTACCGCGGCGGGAGCTAGCCATTGGTCGCTGACCAGCGGGCCAGCGGCCACGCGGCAGCCACGCGGCAGGGCGCAGGGGCCACCTGCCAGTTTGACTTACAGCGCGCGGTCCAGGGCTGCGGACGCGAGCATGACGCGAGCGCGACATCATCCCGCCGGCGGGAAAGCTCCGGCGAGGCAGTACACGGCGAATCCGTGCGCCAAAATGAAAAATAAACACACCCACACGATGCTCTCGACTCGGGCTACCAATCTAACCCACCCTCGCTTCCGGGAAAACGCGGGAGAGCGGCCGGTGACGGCGTGCGGCGGCGGCCGGACGACACGCACGGCACGGGGACGATTAAGGGGTTTAGGGAGGGGGGAAAAACGACGGGGTGGTTCCCCTGCTCACCACGAATGCAGAGGAGGAGTCGGTGATGTCGGAGAGGACGCGAGCCGGCGGCGATAGCTCGCCGGAGCTCCGTCGGGCTCGGGGAAGGGATTGGATGGCGCGGGCTCTACGGTTCGTATCTCCACGATTCCTTTCGCATGGAGAGTCACCATGACGAGGCGGAGCCGATGAGCAACACGGCGGCCGTCGGCGAGCCCACCAGCGGCCGAATTGACGACGAGGGGTTTCGGCTAGGGTTTGGTTCCTTGGGATTTTGGAGAGAGAGAGAGGGGGTGAGCTCTAGGGGAGAGAGAGGGGGCATGAGCAGACAAGGGCACATGGGGGCCCTCTTTATCCCCAAGGGTTCCTTCCCTTCGAAGCCATGGGTAGGGGTGCTGTTCTCTACAGGGAGCTAGAGGTTGAAGATGGTGTGACTCGGATTACAGTTTGATCCCTGGATATCACAAATAGGTCCTTGTCTTCTCTGAAAAAGGTTGTTTTCCCTAAGCAAACAAAGTCAAAATTTGAAATCCTTTTGCCCAAAATTCTTATTGGTTAAGATACACAACATATGTGAAAATTGGCTCCATTGGATAAACTTTATAATACAAAGTTGTTCAAATTCAAATTCTTACATAAATGGACATTGAATTTATTAACCTACTTAGGAGCTTCCAAAAATGATAATTTTTGGCACACATTCCTTATTTGATGTGTTCCTTATGTGGTAGAAAATTCAATTCATTTTGAGTTACTTCATAGAACAAACTTGTTCAAATTTTAAAAAGGTGCTGCCAAGAAAACAGGGGTTTTTGGCAACTTAAATTATTCAAAAACTTGTGCCCTTTTGGTTTTCATCCTTTTTTATGATATAGATCATGTGGTATTTATTTCATGGCGTTTGGAAAAAGTTTGTAGAACAAACTTGTTCAAAATCCCAAATGTTGCTGTGGAGAAAAACCATGTTTTCAGGACTTTAATGGATTCAAATTTTGGTCTCCTCTTGTGTGTGTTCCTTATTTGATATAAGGAAGCAATGGTATTAATTTCATATCATTTTAAGAAAGTTTCCAATAGTAACTTGTTTTAGTTTTCTGTTTCTGGAAATATTGGAATTTCTATTTAATAAAGCCCTTGGCTTTTCTTTAGCAATGCTTTGCCAAAATATTTATGTGACTAGAGATAGCAAGTAAATGCTCTCTCATACTATTGTTTTTAATCTTGCAAGGTTGGAAAAACATTTGATAATATTTTGGTGAAGCATTTAAGAATGCCTCTTTTTCTGATAATCCTTTATGGAAATTTATTAAGTGTTTCCTCTTTCTTAATTTAGGCCTTGGAATAATATTCAACAAGTATGAGTTTCATAAGATAGTTTTTGGAAAACTCTTTGATCAATATTTAGAAAATATTTCCAAGGTCATTGGAACAATATGTTGAATATTTTTATCCCTGGAACAATATGTTGAATATTTTTAGTTCACTGCTTTGCTATCCTTTTAAGTTTGCAAGTTTATATAATTAGTTTGTTTAGTTGCACTTAAACAACCACAAACAAACACAACCAAGGTTTATTAGTAAAGAAATTAGCAAAACAACTGTGTTAACAGGTATTCCAAAATTGGGATGTGACAATCATTCTCACCATTGAACTTGGGGACATTGAAACGAAGAGCACTCATGTTGTTGTCCTCTTGTGGACGATGGGGACGCTCATGTTGGCGCTCATGGGGGTCTTCATCATAAATGGTAGGTGAATCATCATAGGGGTCATCCTCATTGTCTTGGCGGTGGCGATCATGATGGGGAGGGTGACGCCGGTGGCCATTAGGTGGTGGTTGTTGGTGGTGACGGCGCCTAGCTTCACGGCGTTCACTATCATCATGGTCATCGTGTTGTTGTCGAGGACGTTCTTGTTCTTGGCGAAGGTGTTGCGGAATCACTTGTTCATCTCGAGGGTGTTGAGGATGATCATGTTCTTGGCGGTCATTGTTGTTGGGACACGCATGGCGCCTAGGTGGCCTTCGATGTTGACGAGCATCTTCCACGAAATCATTGTGGCCATAGTCTTGAGCGTGGCCTTGTGGAGGTGGAGGATGATGGTGTTGTCGAAGGTCCGGGTGTTGTGGTTGTTGAAGAGGGTCACCACGGCCTTGGCGATGTCGAGGTGGTGGTGATGGCGAGCTATCCTCATACCAATTGCGTCGCGGAGGTTGTTGAGGTTGTGGAGGAGGTGGTGGTGGTTGTTGAGGTTGTCCACCCTCCTCCACGTTGTGGCGGTCATGGCAATCGTGGCGATCATGGCGACGAGGTTGGTGAGGATCTTGATTGCGGTGGCTTGAGCGACGAGACCTTGAGGACGATGATGAATGACGGCGATTGGCAAGATTAGCCAAGTTGATGTTGATGCGCGTCATTTGGTCATTCAATCGAGCCTCTTGCTCTTGTAGTCGACGCTCATAGCATTGAACCCGTCCTTGACGAGTTCGCGGAGTTGAAAGTGGTCATTGTGGGTGACGAAGTTGGCGTAAGCATTGTCGTTGTAGAATGGATTGCCTTCGTCTTCCGCGCTCGGACTTGTGAATACTTCTTCCCTAGCCCTTTCAAAAACACACACAAGGGTGATATTAAAGAAATGGACGCCTCACTTACCCAACGTTACCTTTCTTGGTCGTATTGAGGCTAGTGGACGAGCCTAGGTGTAGGGCGGTATGTCAAGAGCGAATCCAAAAAGATCGAAAGAAACCGCAAACGACAACACAAACACTTTATATGGAAGGCAAATAGGTTAGGAAAGTGGCGAGGAAAAATCGACAAAACCAAAGAAAAGTTTGTTGTCAATCGTGGAAAAGATTCAAAGAAAAGTTAGCACAAAAACCAAACCTATAGGATAGAAATATGGGGGAACACACACACGCAAGGGAAAAATGGGGTTAGTGCGACCAATGAACGAGCGAAGAACGAAATGGACCTAGCGTAGACTAATTCTCAATGCCACACTAACTCAAAGAGGACGCTAGCTCAAACCGCAAAATTGAAAAGGCAACAAGATTCGCACCGTGGCAATCGGTCACTCTTTCTCTTTTGCGACGCAATGCTACACGTTCCTACAATGGAAAGCAATTGGCACCGATCCTTTTGCTTCTTTTTATATTTTCTCTTTTTCTCTTTTTTTTATTTTCTCTTTTTGATGGATTCCAAAGTGCCAATGCCTACTCGTAGCTAATCTCTCACAAGCGCTAACCTCGCACTCTCGATGCCACAAATGCGATGCCAAGCGGTGTAAAAAGAACTAGTCCGAATAGGTAAGTAACACAATGGGGTGGGGTGGTTCAAGCGGAAACAAGTTATACCTATATTATTGATGATCACGGACTTGCGGCCGTGGGGAATCGATGTCGTGGCGATCCATTGATGTGGAAGCGTAGGTGATGTCGTGGGCGTCGCGTAGCACTTTGTTCCACTCAATTCGGATAAAAAACGACAAAGAAAAACAAGTTTCAAAATCTGTCCGGAAATCGAAGAGCTGAGATTTTCTGAGATTTTGGCTCAAATTCGAAATTCCTTCAAAATCAAGAAAAAAATTGGGCGAATTTGGGAAAAGTGGCTGAATGGAAAGATGGGGAATGGTATTTGGCAACAAATCTGTGAAGCAAAACCACGAAAAACTCAACGAATCAACAGATCGGTCGAAATCCCTTTGTGGCTATTTTTGTGAAATTTTCGAATTTATGGTGGATAGAAGAAAAATTGGTGGTAGGGGAGGGGATGGAGTGTCGGATTCGTGTCAATCTAGCTCTGGATACCAGATGATATGGAGTAGGACTCCTAGATTGGCCCGATCTTCACGAATCGACGAAGAACGAACGAAGAACACGAAGAACGGTAAGAACACGAGATGGGAGATCGAGGGGAAACGTGGGGGAACGCGGGGCAACACACAAATCGGGATAAATCGCAAGAACCGAAAGATCCAACTTCCCGTCAACTAAGCCCCGAGGGCCGCCTACGGAACAATCGATCCAACTGAACTCACCTTGATACAAACCGCCTCACACCCGTAGCCGGTACCACTACGCCAATAGAACCTCAAGATAACGAGAGGAAAATTGGACAACTCTTGACTGAAACCCGATAGGGAGAGGACAAGTAGTTGGGATGTGCCTTGATACGATCCTCGACGAAGTCGGAGGAGTAGCCTTGATACGTTCCTCGGTACACACCGGAGGAGTAGGTCCTCAAAGAGGGATACAAGAGAGCTGAGCTCCAAATGTTCTAAATTCAACTCTAACCCTAGATCTGAGAATGGGGGTGACTATATATAGTCTAGTGCCAAAGGGGGGTAGGTGGGAGGATAAGATACAAGGTTCAAGGCCCGAAAGTGGCACGCAGGCCGCGCAGGAGCGGAGGTTCCGGTGGTTTCCACCCGAGGTATCGGTGGATCGAGCGGAGGCTCTGGTGGGGGTCCGGTGGGGGCTCCGCGGTCAACCACCCGAACGAGTTTTGGGCGGAGGCTGCACCGGAGGTTCCGGTGGCGAGCCGTGGAACGGAGGCTCCGGTGGGAACACCGGAGGTTCCGCCGAGGCTCCGGTGCTGGCTCCACTGTTAGCCGCCCGAAGGGTTTTTGGCCGGAGGTTGCACCGGAGGCTCCGGTGGCGAGCGTGGAGCGGAGGCTCCGGTGGGAACACCGGAGGTTCCGCCGTCTGGGGCTTCCTGCCTTCGCCTCCATGCGCTGGTTCTGCCCGTTCGTCTTCCGCGTCTTCTTGGGCACTCGTGGTGGGCTTCAACCTAAGCACACAAAGTGTTGCACCATGAGGTAGCGCACCATCCACCAAGTTACCGAAAGTATGGATCGAGAGGAGCGAGTTCACCTTATCCTGGATGGCCTTTGCGCGTGATCTTGTCATCGGTGCACTTGGTGGAGTTGGGTGGGCTACATCACCTTCAATATAGTGATTTGAATGAATTGTTACATCATGCTAGAGAGGTAGAATCACATTTGGCCGAGGAGGAAAAGATGAGTGCTAGGAGGGCTTTTACACCTCAAAATTGTGTTTTTTCTTCACCTACACCACAACCAGCCCCATCTCGTGGTGTTTCATCATCCAAACCCGAGAGCACACCTTCTACTTCAATAAGGCAACTACAACCAGCAGCTAGTTCTAGAGCATCCACAATGTCTACTGCCAGAAATAGAGATATGAGCTGCCATACATGTGGAGGAAAAGAGCACTTCAAGAGAGAATGTACCAATAAGAAAAATATGCTTGTTAATTAGGACAATGAATATGAAACATGTGATGATGCTGATCCTAATGAGGAGGAGGATTGTGATGAGCGAGGAGGTCCCCTTGATGCTTATGCTTCCCATTACCCCACTATTGTTTGCACACAAAATGTTGCTGCCTTGAGTTTTGTTCCTTCTCCAGAAAACCATAGGTTTAATATTTTCCAAACCAAGGCAATTGTAGGCCCTCAAATGGCTTGCAAGGTTATTATTGATGGAGGGAGCTGCAGAAATCTAGCTAGTAAAGAGCTATGTGCAAAGCTGAAATTGAAGTATATTCCACACCCTTCTCCTTACTATATACAGTGGCTGAGTGATAAAGGAGAGATGAAGGTGACCTACATGGTGAGAGTGGAGTTCCAAATTGGGCCATATTGTGATACTATTGAGTGTGATGTTGTGCCGACGTCTGTTTGTCACATGTTGCTTGGAAGACCATGGCAGTTTGATAGGAATGTTACACATCATGGGAGAGCTAATACATACCAGTTGAATTAGAATGGGAAGGACATTGTTTTGAGACCTATGACACCACAACAAATTGTAAATGAGTCTCGTCAAAAAACTGACGTGAATTTAGAAAAGGAGAGTGGGAGAGTAGAGAAACAAGAGAATACTCCTTCTGTGAGTGATAGTAGTCAAAACAAGCTGAGTGGTAAAAATAAGAGTGAGAGAGTGAGCCTATTATGCATGCTAGCCACGAAAGAGGACTTGAGAGAATTTAGTGAGGATCCTAGTTTGCTTCCTATAGTGCTTATGCACAAGGGAGAAATATTGGTTTCTAACAACATGACCCCTATTCCTCTTGGTGTTTCTCATGTTTTATAGGAGTTTGATGATGTTTTTTCAGAGGAGGTACCAGCAGGGCTGCCACCATTGCGTGGCATTGAGCATCAAATTCATTTGATTCCTGGAGCTACATTTCCAAACCTAGCCCCTTACAGAACCAATCCCCAAGAGACCAAAGAAATTCAGAAACAAGTGCAGGAGCTTCTTGATAACGGGTATATTCGAATAAGCTTATCTCCATGTGTTGTTCCTGTTATTTTAGTTTCTAAGAAAGATGGTACTTGGCACATGTGTGTAGATTGTAGAGCAATTAACAACATCACTATTCGTTATCGTCATCCTATACCTCGTTTGGAGAACATGTTGGATGAATTAAGTGGTGCTGCTATTTTCTCTAAAATTGATTTGCGTATTGGTTATCATCAAATTAGGATGAAAGAGGGGGATGAATGGAAAACAGCTTTCAAAACAAAATTTGGTTTATATGAATGGTTAGTGATGCCTTTTGGTTTAACTAATGCACCTAGTACTTTCATGAGATTAATGAACCATGTTTTGAAAGAGTTTATTGGTAGATTTGTGGTGGTTTATTTTGAAGATATTCTCATATATAGCCACAATGAACATGAACATATTGATCATATTAGACTAGTCTTGCATGTGTTAAGAGAAAATAAATTGTATGGTAATCTTGCTAAGTGTACATTTTGCAAAGATAAGGTCATTTTTCTAGGATATGTTGTTTCTAAGCATGGAATTGAAGTGGATGAATCTAAAATTTGAAGCTATTAAAAATTGTCCTATTCCTATCAATGTTAGTCAAGTGCAAGTTTTAATGGATTGGCTGGTTTCTATAGAAGATTTGTCAAAGATTTTAGTACACTTGTTGCACCTTTAAATGCATTAACTAAAGAGGGTGTTGAATTCGAATGGGGGGTTGAACAAGATATTGCTTTTGATGCAATTAAAAACAAGTTGATTTTGGCCCCATTGCACATTCTTCCAAATTTTAACAAACAATTCAAAATATAATGTGATGCAAGTGGTATTGGTATTGGTATTGGTATTGGTGGAGTGCTTATGCAAGAAAACAAACATGTAGCTTATTTTTCTGAGAAATTGCATGGTGCTCAATTGAATTATTCTGTATGATAAGGAGTTGTATGCACTTGTTAGGGTCCTTGAAGTGTGGAAACATTACTTGTGGCCTAAATAATTTATAATACAATCTAATCATGAAGCTTTGAAATTTTTAAAGAGCCAATCTAGCCTTAATAAAAGACATGCTAAGTGGGTTGAATTTATTGAACCATTCCCATACATCATTAAATATAAGAAAGGCCAAGAAAATGTTGTTGCTGATGCTCTCTCTAGGAAAAGTATGCTTTTAACTCAATTGGATGTGAAAATTCCTGGTTTGGAGAGTGTGAAAGATTTTTATGCTCAAGATATTCATTTTAAACATGCATATGCGAATTGTACTGATGTGAAAGCATGGGATAAATTTCATTTGCATGATGGATATTTGTTTAGAGCTAACAAATTATGTGTGCCCAAGTCGTCCTTGCGTTTGTTATTGTTGCAGGAATCACATAGTGGTGGATTGATGGGACACTTTTGGAGAGAGAAGACATTGCTCATGTTGGCTGACCACTTTTATTGGCCACACATGAGAAGAGATGTGGAGAGGTTTGTGAGACGTTGCATCACATGTAACAAGGCTAAGTCTAAACTGAAAGCTCATGGTTTATATACTCCTCTTCCTGCACCTACTACACCTTGGGAGGACATTAGTATGAATTTTGTGTTAGGATTGCCTAGGACTAAAAGAGGACATGATTATATATTTGTGGTAGTGGATAGATTCTCTAAAATGTCACATTTTATTGCATGCCACAAGAGCGACGATGCATTTCTGGAATAGTGAGATTGCTTGGAGTACCCAAGACTATAGTTTCTGATCGTGATGTCAAGTTCATGAGCTATTTCTGGAAGACACCATGGGGGAAGTTGGGTACAAAGTTGCTATTTTCTACTACTTGTCACCCCTAAACTGATGGACAAACGGAGGTGGTAAATCGCACATTATCTACATTGTTGCGAGCCATGATTAAAAAGAACCTGCGGAAGTGGGAGGAGTGTTTGCCACATGTTGAGTTTTCATACAACACGGTTGTACATTCTACTACTTAGCTATGCCCGTTTGAGGTGGTGTATGGTTTTAAGCCAATAACACCACTTGATTTGCTGTCACTTCCTATACAAGAGGGAGTCAATACGGAGGCTTCAAAACGTTCTGATTTTGTGAGGAAGATCCATGAGAAGACCAAGGAAGTAATTGAGAAAACAGGAAGAATGTAGCTGAGAGAGTTAACAAGAAGATGAAGGAAGTACTATTTCGGCCAGGTGATTTGGTGTGGGTGCATTTTTGCAAGGATAGGTTTCCCACATTGCGCAAGTCTAAGTTGATGCCAAGAGGTGATGGTCCATATAAAGTGCTTGAGAAGATTAATGATAATGCCTACAAGATTTATCTTCCCAGTGATGAGTTTGGTGTTAGTGATTCTTGCAATGTTGCTGATTTATCACCATACCATGGAGGGGAAGATGATGAGGACATCCCTAGTTCTTATACCATTGCACCCATTGAAGATGTTGTTGTTCAAGAGAAACATGATGAAGTGAGGATTGGACCTATGACTAGATCAAGAACTAAACTACTAGAACAGCAGGTGAACTCACTGTAGTATCCCACTTTTTAGCAAAAGTGAAATACATGTGTTAGTGTGCTAGTCCCTGGATCAACTGCTAGCACCACAGTACAAAATGAAATACCATGCAAATGCATAAAATTCTATTACATCGCAAGATCCAATCTTTACAAAATAGTATTACAACTTGCATAGTCTTAGAAGACTAGCAGAAAACAAAGATATACAGCGAAAAACATAGTACACATTGAGCCCATCTTATTCATGTGCCACAGGCAAAACATGTTGGCGATAGTCTCGAGATCCTAAACGAAATCCTCACTCGTCTTCAGAAACATCTGCAATATGGAATATGCAGCCACAAGGGGGTCAATACAATTTAATGTATTGGGAAGTAACACTATGGTGGATATAAATGGCAATACTAATACTACATGCCCATTTGGCTGAGTGGAGTTTTGGCTAAGTTTGCATAAAGCCAGTTTTCTCCTATCACTTTTGTAAAACAAACTTTTCTTTTCAAAGGGTGGAAACATTGGATTAAGATCCAAGCACCACAACTACTGTTCACTTGGTCAAAAATTTACTTATTGAAAATGGTGATGTGATTCTTCCGTCCATCCTTGTCCAGCTGCTCATAGTTGTCCATAACCGGGGACACGGCTAAGATCTTAGTTTGTTGACTCTGCAGAGCTTGTGCACTTTCACCTTCAGACTCAACTCAACCCAAACATCCTATACACCCTGAGTGCATTAAGGAAAGGAGAAGAATCGAGACGAGATCTTTCAGAAGCAAGAATCCAACCCAATGGCAAGACCCGTTCCACCTATAATTATGCTACATCTGCTTGTCAAGCCCGGGCTGAACCCTCACAACATAGTTGATCAAGACAGAGCCCATATGAATAAAGGCTGCACTGGAAGCAATCTAAACTTGGGGAACATCATAATTACTTTGTTCCTGGGTGGCATTCCTCAAGTGAACAACCCCTCGGGGAGACACTCAACTCTCATCAGCCAAACAACCAAATCCACCCAGGTGGTTCATTGAAGTTGTTACTTAGAATTTTTTCCACAACATCAAGTAAAACTCATTTGCATAGCATCTGTCAAGTTCTAATGCTATAGATAACAAGGATAAAAGAGATGTCTACACACTACTAGGATAATAGCATAGCATAATATAACTTAGTAAAAATTTCCTATCAATGCATACTACTCAAAAATCAACTAATGCATATAGAAAATAATGGGTAGTTGATGATGTGTTACTTGCCTTGTTGAAGTTGGTGAAGATATCACACTCTCTTCACAAAAGATCGTTGCTCTCCGTACAATCTATTCATTGACAACACAAAACCAAATAAACAAGCATCCTAACAAACAAACATACAAGTGTAGAAAACATACATAGCAACTAACATACATAGCAACAAAAGGGGCTTAACCAAGTTGGTTAGGACAAGGTCTAGGTTTGAGTTGAAAGATTCATTCTCTAGTGGTCTCATTCTTGTTAAGGAAATTCCAATGGTTTACTTGGGAAGGACTAGGTTGAGCTTGATGTGATCTAACTTTATTATAACCATACTTGTCGAGGAAGTTCCAAGAGTTCACTAAGAATAAACATATTACTTCTTCAACTAAAGTAATACATGCAAACACTTGGTCATATTCACCTTCAAAAATATTTGAGTGACTATGTTAGTATATTCCATTGTGGTTAGGGTGCACCTACTAACTTCCTCATCAAAGGGAAAATATTACTAAGTCTTGGGTTTTCCATTTGGGTCAATGGTTGGACAAAAACAACTTGTTATTCTTCAACTTGTGTGGATGGCTCCAAGTCTTCACATGCTTGTGTTCTTGAAGTTCATCTTCATGCTTCTATTATAGTTTCCTCCTTGTTGTGAGGCTCCTCTTGTACTTGATAAATCTTCATGATCTTCACTTCACTACTTGGTTTAGGTATGGGATGGTCACAAATACCACTAAGTCAAGTAGAAAAGAAGAAGGATAGAAAGAGAGAGGGAGATGTTTTCTTCTGGGTTTCTTCACACTTGTACTTCCTTGGGTTGCTTCTAGTTGTGGAGTCCAAGTCTTTTATTCAAAATTTCTTCAATGATATTCTTGTAGCTCTTCATGTTACCACCAAGTTGAAGATGGAGGTCCTTCTTGGGGTTGAGTCTTGTCTTCCATTTTGCTAACTTGGTGGATTCTTGAAGCAAGAATAAGGGAATGGAGAAGTAGATAGAAAACTATGGTACTAGTGTTGGAGGTTCACTACTTGGTATTTTATATGGTTTACATACTAGGTACTTGGTCTTGGCTCCAAAGTAGCCACCACATCAAAGAATAAAGGATGGAAATAAATTTCTAAGACATGGTAAAAGGATGAATTCACTATGTTGGGATTTTGGTCAAAACACATGGTATTATTCCAAGGGTTTCCAAAATGGTTAGGCACTAATGTCTCTGTTTCAAGGTTATCAAATGGAGCAATTTTGGTTAAGGAACCATCATCTAATTATTTATAGAATTAAATCTATGTCAAAAATACTCAAATGTGCCAATTAATACTAAATTCAAATTTAACCTGTTCAAAAATTATTTTGGGACAGAGGGTATGAAAGTACACATCCTAAGGTTTCCAAATATATTTCATTTGCAATTTTTGGATTTGTAGAATTTGAATTATGCCAAAATTTATCAAACAAGCATATTTGAATTTGAACCAATTTAAGTTTGTCAAATTTGAATTTTAACAGTGCTAAAAGTTTCTACATGTTGTGCTGATTTCAAAAAGTCCAAGTTTTCTAAATTTTGGCTTATGGTTGAAAAGTTATGATGAATCTAAGATGTAGGGGCCTTTCTGCAAAATAGCCATTCCATTTTTATTCGGGAATTAATTCCAGAGACGGGCTGGGCTCAGATCTGCTATTTGCCGCGCGGTGCGATGGATAGGGACTGGGCCTGGGCCGGCTACGTGCTGCATGGGCGACAAATAACGAAATCGGGCGCAGCTGACTGGCGCACACGTTGCACACTATGATTGGAGGATACCGATTCGGTAAGTGAAGTAACAGGGGCCTTAGGATCCATATCTAACGGTCGAGGTTCAAAGAAACTCACTGGGCGGTGGGATCTCGCCGGGAAATGTCGAGGCGGCGGCCGGAGTTGCGGTCGTTGATGGCGGTGGCGTTTCCGAGGTGCTTCGGGCTCGGGGAGGTTGCAACGAGGGGAAGCGCGACACGGCGAACTCGCTGGTGGCCTCGGGAATCCTCGGAGATGCCTGTAGCGACGACACGATGCAGATGGAGGCTGCGGGGACTCAGGCAGCCACGGATGTGCACGGCGGCGATGATTCCTGCGTGGAAAAAGATCGGGGAGGGGTCACCGAGGTGCGCACGGGCTAAAGGAGTTGAATGGGACAAGGAGGGGCGGCAGGGACTCACACAGTTCGCCGGGATCAGGAGAGAACGCGGCGGACAGAGAGGTCTCCGGCGACCAATTTCTTTGGCCTCGGGACGAAATTCGGGGAGCCTCCAGAGGGGAAAGAGAGAGGGGAGAGGGGGCTTTAAGGTGAGGTGCTCGGGGAGAGTTATTGGGCCTTAAAGGGTAGGAATCAAGGAACGAAAATTTCGGCCAAAACAGCCATGGCAGTTTCCATAAGGGGAAGATGATGTCATCAATTTTTTTTATTTCTTTTTCCTATTTAAACAAATCTTTAATAACTCCTGTTTTAATTATCAAAATGACATCAAATAAATTTCTAAAATCTTTAAATTTCCATATCTTTCAAACCATTTCATTTTTATAAACTTTTCAACATATTTTATTTTTGAATTTTGGAAATTTGAATAATTCCTTAATGGTTACTTAATGTGCTTTTTAATTTTAAAAATTTATAAAAATAGTTATTGGTCAAATAAAATTTTAGTGACATTCCAAATGTTGAAAACATATTTTTGAAAGTCAACCCTCATCTTGTTTTCACAATTTTATATTTTGAAAATATAAATAAAACACTAATAGTACTTAATGTTATTTAAAACTAAAAAAATAAAAAAAAAATGATGTTCTTGATTAATTAAAATTTTAGAGAAATTTAACCTATCAAAACTATTTTTGAAAGTGATTTTACCTCACTATAATATTTTATAAACTTAAGATTTTAGTGATTTACTAATAGTAACTTAATTCCATTTTTAGAATAGAAAATTAAATAAATGTAAAAGTGGCTTAATAAAATTTGGAAAAATTCCCACAAGTCATAATATAGTTTTCTAATTCTTATTTATGTTATTTTCAAGCAATGCATTTTATTTTCACACCTTATTGTTTAAAACTTGGAAAATTAACTAAGAGTTATTATTAAAACATTTTATTCTTATCATATATTGTTGAGGCTTGGAAATCTATTAAGGGTTATAATTCTTTGATTTTTGTTGCCATAAAATATCCTCAAAGTAATATTGGAGTTGCAAACATTTTAGATAAAGGTTTGCTAATAAAAGATATTCCCTTTATATAAAGAAACTTATTTTTTTTGAATAAGGTTTTAGGGTTTAAGGAACAAGGCATAATTGGATTGGTAAACTCAATTTCATTGAATTATGTATTATTCCCTTTTGTTTCTTGCTTCTCATTTGGTTCTTGGTGACTTGTATAACATGAAAACAAAAAGTTTCAAATTTTTGTGGTTTTTGAGTTTTCCAAAAATCAGGGATGTTACACTCACTCCTATTAAATTATGATGTTTGTTGTTCTGAGAATTTTATACTACCTAAATCCCTGCATTTATGTATGATTCGGGTTGTTGATAACACAAGCATTATTGGAGGAGAGGATCATGGATCCATGGAGCAATGCATAGGAGAACACAAGGAGAGAGGTGATCATGGCAGCACAAGAGAAGAGGAGAAACAAGGAGAAAAACATAACAGAGTTGGGAGCATCAAGGACATGTCCTAGGGTGTCCTAGCCCACAATTAATTGTGATGCTCATTGAGCCTTATGGGGGCACCAATGACATGTCCTAGGTAATCCCATACGAGTAGAATAAGGGCATGCATGCCCAATGGCCGAACCCCTTTGTTTTGGGTCGTTTTGTATCAAGTGGTTCGAGTCCAAACTTGAGTCCATCGAGTCCTAGTCGGTTTGGAGATGGGTGCTTGGGCAAGAGGCCTTGTGGCCGTACCCCCTCCCTCATATAACCCTCCAACCTGCGAGTTGAGAGGTTTAGACTACGTTATACATTAAACCCTAGAACCTCTTGTTGATTGCTTGAAGTATTCGTCTAGAAGTAATACACCTGCATGTTTTGTGTGTTATCTGTTGTTCCAGTGGGAATTAGTCGATACAGGACCACTAGTAGTCGGTGGCTGCTCGTGCAAGTGTGTGGATTTGCGAATATCCAAGGGATTGGTTGATTCTGCAATTGGCATCAGGAATTAGCCGGAGAGTTCGTGGAGAGACACAAGTTATCAATCATCTATCATTGTGTGAGTTCATCGAGAATATCGGGCATCCCCTTATCACCTATTGCTCCACCTGCTCTTACTGTTGGTTTTTATGAGATTTAGCCTGCACTATTAAATCTTGTTATGAAAGAGAAATTTTCTTGTGTTAGTACTGATGATGTTGCTGCCCATCTTAATAATTTTTTTGAACTATGTGAGATGCAAAAATATAAAGATGTATATGGAGATATTATTAAACTGAAATTGTTTCCTTTCTCTTTGAGAGGAAGAGCTAAAGAATGGTTGCTATCTTTGCCTAGAAATAGTATTGATTCTTGTACTAAATGTAAAGATGCTTTCATTGGAAAATATTATCCTCCTGCTAAGATTATATCTTTAAGAAGTAGCATTATGAATTTTAAGCAACTTGATAATGAGCATGCTGATAAAGCTTGGGAAAGAATGAAATCATTAGTAAAGAATTGTCCCACTCATGGACTGACTACTTAGATGATCATCCAAACCTTTTATGCAGGTCTAAATTTTTCTTCAAGAAACCTTCTGGATTCAGCTGCTGGAGGAACCTTTATGTCCATGACTTTGGGGGCAGAAACAAAGCTTCTTGATGATATAGTGGTAAATTGTTCTGAATGCACACTGAGAGGGCTACACCAGGTAAGAAGGTAAATTCTGTTGAAGAAACCTCTTCTTTGAGTGATAGGCCTGGTGCTATTATGTCTATGCTTGTGAATGGCCATGCTCCTATTGATCCAAACAATGTTCCTTTAGCTTCTTTGGTTGCTCAAGAAGAGCATGTTGATGTGAACTTCATTAAAAATAATAATTTCAACAACAATGCTTATAGGAATAATTTTGGTAACAATAATTATAGGCCATATCCTCCTAATAATAATAATGGTTATGTCAATTATTAAGGTAATTCCTACAACAACAATAAAAGTGTACCCTCTGATCTTGAAAACATGCTTACGAATTTTATTATTACACAAACTGCTTTTAATAAATCCGTTGAGGAAAAGTTTGGCAAAATTGATGTTCTTGATTCTAAAGTTGATAGCCTTGCTCTTGATGTTCATTTTATGAAACTAAAGGTTATTCCTCATGATGTTGAAGAAAGCAAAACTTTGAATGCCATTCAAATTCGAATTGATGACAATGTTTGGATGTTAGCCAAATTGCATGCTAGATGGGAAAGAGAAGATGAAATAGCTAGAAAGAATAATATACCTAATGTTTGCACAATTACCACCACTAGTAAAACTGAAGCTTCTCATGCTCTAGTACATGTTAACCCCTGCTTCCCTCTACGAAGGGCATTTCTTTTACTTTCATGTTGAGTCTCCATCTTCTAACTTTATGCACAGTTGAGAGAGCGAAGTTGCCATTCTGAGTTTAAGCATTGGTCCCAGAAACTATTATTAATTGATTAATGATGTGTTATTACTTTCTCTCAAATTATTTTTTCTAGTAATCCTCTTGAACTTTGAAGGTGTCCTGGCATTTATGTTTTGCCACACTCTTAAATACAAGCGAAATATCACTTTGATATGTTTTCTCTATGCTCGAAACAAACGTATAACTTTCAAGTGTATTATTACTCATGATCTTTTATTTGTGTTATGTTTCATGATACAAGGTGATTTCTAAGTTTCATTGTTAGAATTATATCTATCATTCATGTGTTTAAAGTACTATGATTTCAGCATACATATGCTTTTACTTTATGATGATCAAGTTTATGTTGGTAGCATGTCACCTCAGAAATTATTTGTTTTTATCGTTTACCTACTCGAGGACGAGTAGGAACTAAGCTTGGGGATATTGATACGTCATAAACGTATCCATAATTTATGATGTTCCATATTGTTTTCATGCCATATGCTACACGTTTCCTTTACACTTTATGCCATTTTTATCGATTTCGTGGGAATAATCTATTGACAAGATGCCCTAGAGCCAGTTCATGTTTTCTGCTGTTTTTAGTTTCAGAAAAGTTGTTCTGGAAATATTCTCGAAATCGGACGATTCGAATCCCGTAAGTGTTAGAAAGTTGTCGCGCACATGGAGTCCGAAGGGGACTCGGAAGGGAGCCACACGGGCCCCATACCATGGTGGGAGCCACAGGGGGGCCACACCATGGGTGGGCGCCCCCTGGGTCTGCCCCCAGGGGTGGTGTGGCCCCCTGGCTTCCCACTGATGTTGCCCTCGCGCCTATATATTCTCCTCGAAGGGTTAACCCTAAATACAGAAGCCTTTTCCACCAAAAACATCCGCAGCTGTTGTCATCGTCAACCCTAGTTCGGCAGGTTTCTGGAGCTCTCCCTGGCACCCTGCCGGGAGGGGGAATTATCACCAGAGGGCTCTACATCACCATGCCCGCCTCCGGAGTGATTCGTGAGTAGTTCATCCTTGGACTACGGGCCCATAGAAGAAGCTAGATGGTTGTTCTCTCCTCATTATGCGTCATGTTTAGATCTTGTGAGCTGCCTAACATGATCAAAATCATCTTATTGTAATGCTACATGTTGTGTTTTATGGGATCTGATGAATATTGAATGCTATGTCTAATGATTATCGATCTATCATGTTCTTTTCATGTGTATGGTATTTATGATATTCCATGCTCTCCGTTGTTAGTAGATGCTCTGGCCAAGTAGATGCTAGTACCTCCAAGAGGGAGAATTTATGCTCCATAGTGGGTTCATGCCTCCTTTGCATCTGTGCTCGAGTGATAGAAATGTGACGGATGGGGGATGTGTTGTTGCCACTAGGGAGAAAACACCGATGTTTACATTATACACTTTGCTTACTGTGATTATCTTTTGCTTGCAACTTAATACCCAAGGTTTGCTCGGATGATATTTTGAGGGTGGTGTCGAAACATAACGCCTGACGTCGATGGCCCCACTATGGGTGTCAACTGTCGAGACATCGTAGTAGGGATCATAGAAGGGGGTGCCATGAGCGTACGGGTAGAGACGTGGGGGAACATGGTAGTATGACAACCAGGGACACCAAAGCTTACCCAGGTTCGGTACGTCGCAACTAAGCGGCGTTCCTACTCCTGCAATCTCACTAAATCAGGGCTGAAGCCTGAAGTATACAGAGTACAATGTGAGTTTGGGTTCGCTAACTCGACGAGGATCAACTTCTCGGCGAGTTGGCTTCTAGCTAATTGTCTATATGTTTCTTCTCTCCCGTACGGCTTTATATAGATAGACGGGTTAGGGCTTACAGAAAGGAAACCTAGAAGACTACGGTAAGCTTCTAACTTGGAAGGCAAGAATCCACCTTCTACTCCAAGCCGCACCACGTGGGCCGTGGGCCGGGTTTTTCTAGAATCCGACTTCTGCGCGTCAGCTTACTGGGCCGCCTAATGGACTATGATCCATTACCAATCATGCCACCCTAGTAATCCGGCTCTTTAGGACAATGCCGGATATACCCCTAATCGGTATATATCCGACAGTAGCCCCCAAGAAGGATTGAGACTTCAATTCGCCGTCTTTCGTCAATTTGAATTATTTCCAACAAATGTTGGATCTTCGTCTCGATTCTTCTTTTTCTTAAATCATGCATTAACGCGAAACTCGGATTTCGGGGGAAAATCCGGCTTTCTCTTCCACGAGCCTTCGTGGAGAAGGAACTTTCTACGTCAGCGATAAAAGCATGCTGACGTCAGGGACATTTGGGTTCTAAATGTAAAAGCCTGAAACGTATCTCTGAGAGATTCTCACGGGAAACGAGGAGATAGCAATAATCACCCGTCCCCTCATTTCCCGGATTATCCGGCGAGTGACACGCGTTGAAGATCTAACGGTCCAAAGTGTCGTTGAAGCGCATCTCAAAGGTTTTCCGGCTATAAATAGCCTCCCTCGAACCCTCCGGCGATTCTTATGCTCTCACTTCATCTCCCAGCTCCCAAGCGCCATAGCCCCCGAGCCAAGGTTCTTCTAGCGAGAGCAGAGCCCGTGCACGTCCGGCACCATTCCCGGAATTCCTTCGTTGGAAGCTCGAGACCCTCACTATGTCGCCCGCAAATGGACACCGGTGACTCACTTCGCGCCGCAGAGGAGCACTCGGTCTCCGTCGACATCGACGTAATCATTAACAACATCGACCCGCAGCTCGACTCTCCGAGCCGCGCCGCCGCCAACGCGCCGGAGAAAACTTCCGGCGACCAGGTCCGCGAGGATTCTCCTCTCGCGGCTAAGAACCTGGCCACCTCTTCCTCTGCGCCGCCTCTGCCACTCGCCCCTGAAACGGCGGAAGAAAAAATCCACCTCGTCGGGGAGGAGCTCGCCTCTGCGGCCACCGCCGCCAGAGCCGAAGACGAGGGCGAGATGTCCGGCAATTGGAGCCGGTTCAACTTGGCCCCTTTCCTTCTTCCGACAATGGAGAAGGAGGGGATGATTGTGAAGGGGAAATGGCGGTATGAAGAAGACGAGTCCGAGCCCTTTCCCAAAGCCGGGGAAAGGGTTCTTCTAACCTCGCATCTTTCTCGAGGTATGGGAATTCCGCCTTCTTTCTTCAAGATCTCAACCACCACAACATCCAACCACACAATCTGCCTCCAAACTCCATTCTTTATCTAGCCGGGTTCCAGGCCCTCTTTGAAGGGTATCTAGGATTAGAACCTAGGTTAGATTTCTGGCAGTATTGTTTCGAGGTTAAGAGAAACCCCTCTGAGGGCGCACTCCCGACTTGCGGGACCATATCCTTCACCCTGCGTAGATTCAGGGAGGATTGGTTCCCCAAGATCAGAACATCGGAATCCGTCAAGTTTTGGACGAGTTCCTTCTTCTACCACCAAGACATCCCGTTTCCTGGAAAGGAAACGGGGATTCCACTTTCACCAACTGCGCTGCCACTCCCCAAGATAATTGGGCAGTGGAGGCAGTTTAGACTCTGCCGCCGGATTTGCTTAGGATTAAGCGGCGCATCGCCAAACTCGTCTCCTCCGATCCACCACTCACCGGCATGGATACAGTCCTATACTGGTTTAGAAAGACAAATTCAGCCTCTAGCTCATCACGGTCCTCGACTTATGTGCAAGTACTTGGGAACCGAGGGCGCCATGCGGACGACGAACAAATCTTTGACGGCGAAAGATTTGAGGAAACACGTAAACCAGTTGGTCGCAGCACGCGACCAATATGAGGAAAGCCGGCCGATGTACACGGCAACAAACCCGGCTCCAAATGTACATCTTTTACATTCTGGGCTTTGGTTTTGCGTTTCTTCTTTCTTGGATAATTGTCTTAACCCGGACTTTGTCTTTTTTGACAGATTGTCGAACTTCCTAAGGCAGATCTTGCGACCGATGCCGAGTTGGACGCAATGCGTGCCAACTTTGCAGGCGGACGAAAACGCAAGAAGCCTTCCGCTACCTAGGAGATAATCGACCTTGACGGGGTTCCCGTTGCTACTTCCAGGTAAATCATCTAGGTTACTTCTTTCTCTGCTTTTTGTCGCATGACTTCTTATTATTTTCTCGGAATTCTAACATCTCGGATTTTATATTTCTAGCCTGGCTCCGACAATATTGAAGCCAAAAGGCCGAAAGAAAATCAAGTCTGTGGCTAAAAGAGGACCACAGCCTTCTCCTGCCACTTCCCCAGACACTCTGGTCACGGCCGCAGAAGGAAACACTGCTGCCAGGGAAGAAGAAACCCAGCAGACCAGCCGGCCTATTGTGTCGGAAATGGACACGAGGGAAAAGGCGGTCCCGGAAATGGGTGGTCCTTCTCACAAAGCTGAGGAGGAGCCCATTCCGACTTTCGACGGGGATTTCAAGGTCATCCAGGACGGCCTCAATCACGTCGGGACTCTTTTTGCAGAGTATGCAAAAGAGTTCAACGAAAAAAATTCGGGTCTGCAGGGGATGAGCCAGGTAATATCTCTAGCCCCCAAGCAATAAGTCAAATGCATACTTTTGTCTTAATGCTTTTTTTATTGTTATGCTTGTTTTTAACTTAAGCATTTTTTTTGTCTCTTTTCCGTGTTTCAGCAAACTGCTGAGAACATCAACATGGAAGTTTTTAATAAACTTACCATCAAGAACAAGGAGGTTAGAACCCTTCTTTCCATTCTTGAGGATAAGGAGGCAGAACTGGCATCCACTCAGCAACAGCTGAGCGAATCAGTAGGTAAAATATTTCTCTGCTTTCAGTTGTGATTTTTTCTAAGTAGTTTTCCTAGTTTTTTTTAACTCTTCCTTTACTTACTTTTCAGCTTCTTTGGAGAAAGCCAAACAAATTGCTGAAGATGCCGGCAACGCCGAGAACCTCCGCCGCGAGAACCTGGATCTTCACAAGATGATTGTGAATCTCCAGAAGGACCTGGAGGCCAGCCAACTAGCTGTTGGCATTGTCGAGTCTAAGGCCTCCAGCCAGGCCGAGAAACATAAGGCCACCATCCGGGATCTGGAAAATACCTTGAACCAGCGCCTTGAGGAAGGCACCGAGATGGACCGGATTCTCGGTAAGTTGCTTTGCCTTTTACCGGATTTTCCTTGTTTCCTCTTCTCCTGTTTTTTCTAACACTTGTGTGCTGATTGAAATAGGAGGTAACTCCCAGCTTACCCGGATTGAAATAATTCGAGCTTTCGGGAAGGTCTTCACCGCGATCAAGGCTGCGGAAATGTTACTTATTAATAAGTATCTTCCCGCCAAATCTAGGGAGTTCTCGGAAGTTGAAAAACTTCCGGAAGCTATCGTGGAGGTGGCGAATCGCAAGGAGTCCCTGCTCCGTTCTGCGGCTCGCGGTGATGCACGCATGGCCCTTTGGCTCATGCGCATGCACTACCCTACAGCCAAATCTTGGCGTGTGGCCTCCGGCATTCCTCAGGGATACACGGAAGGTCAACAGGCCAGCATCTTTGATGAAATCAAAGGTCACGCCACCAAGATTGCCAACATGGTGAACATCTCCACCTTCTACCCCGAAGAAGCAATCCCGGTAACTCCCGAGGAATCCAGCAGCGAGGAAGAGTCGGATGCCTGAAGAAGCTGCGTGGTCCTGAGTAGGAGATGGGAAAAATAGAAGCATTATTGTTCTTACAATGTAAACCTTATTGTAATGCTTTCTATTCTTTTGTATAAAGAAGTACTCCGCTTTTGCAGTTTAATTATTAAGTCTTTGCAAGTTTTCTGGGTTTTTATTCCTTTATCTTCTAAGTTCTCTGGTTTATATGTCTTGACTGTCCTTAGTGTTTGAAATGGCTCGATAGTGTCTAATCTTCATGCCAAGTGGCTGGGTACAACCAATCAGTCGAAACTCGGAAACATGGATCATACTAAAGGCATTTTTACTTACTAGCTCCAGTGACCCAACATAAAAACAATCAGATAATACTTAGAGAAAAAGTAAGGAATTTTGTATGAAACTCAGGCACACACGCACAATCTGGGTTTCCTTAAGCCTCCTTAGGCTGAAAATCATTCAGTTTTTTTAACTCCGAGCACGCAGGCACAATTTGGGTGAACATTGAGTATTTTGAAAGATCATTGGGAAATAGATAAGGCGGATTTATGCTCTGTATGAAAACAGATAAAACAGTAATGCATGAATTCCGACACCTTTATTTCATGATCTTAAATATGTTTACATAGAAATTGAACTAAGTGTAGAAGGGACGTAACTGCTGGATGCTCCAGGGCCTTTTAGTCTCTCCTAGCTCAACATCTATCTTTCTCTTTCTTTTGCGATTCGGACGCTTGGGATCATCTTCCGTGTCTCGAATATCTACAAGATAATAAGGTCCATTTTTCATAGCCTTGCTAATGACAAATGGTCCCTCCCAGACTGGGGCTAACTTGTGCTTCCTTTCTTGCACCAATCTTAGCACTAGGTAACCTTCTTTGAAAGATTGATGCCTGATTTTACGACTATGGTAGCATCTCAATTCTTGCTGATAAATGGCGGATCTTTGAAGCACAAGGTCTCGTTCTTCTTCTAAAAGATCGACGGCATCCTGTCGAGCACATTCGGCATACGAGTCATCGTAAGCCTGTACTCTTGGGCTATCATGGAGCATGTCCGTTGGAAGCATTGCTTCTGCGCCATAAACCAAGAAAAACAAGGTTTGCCATGTTGATCTATTTGGCGTCGTTCGAATACTCCAAAGCACGAAAGGTAATTCTTCTACCCATGCTCCAGCTGCTCTATGAAGAAGAGATTCGAGTCTTGGGCGTTTTTCTCGCAGGATTGAGCTATTCATTCTTTCAACCTGCCCATTGGATTGTGGGTGAGCCACGGACGCAAGGTCTAGGCGTATTCCCATTTGTCGAAAATATTTTGCCAACTCTCCAATAGAGAAATTTGTCTCGTTGTCAGTGATTATACTGTGTGAAACGCCATATCTCATGACTACGTCAATGATGAAGTTTCTGGCCATGACACCATCAAGTTTTTTGATGGGTTTTGCCTCCACCCACTTGGTATACTTATCTACTGTAACGAGTAGATGTGTGAGTCCGCCTCTTGCAGTTTTGAATGGTCCCATCATATCTAGCCCCCAGACCGCAAATGGCCATGTGAAAGGGATAGTTTGAGTGCTTGGGCTGGCATTTTCGTCTGCTTGGCGTAATACTGACATCCGGCACATTGTTTACTATGTGTTCGGCGTCTGTCTTGGCTGTTAGCCAAAAAAAACCGCACGGAATGCTTTCTTAACTATGCTTTTTGGATTGAGCATGATGTCCGCAATCCCCTGCATGGATTTCTTGTAGTATTTCTCGACCTTCTTCTGGTGAAATACATCGCTGAAAGATTTCGGTAGTGTTGCGTTTATACAGGCAACCATTGATTACCGTGTATCCTTTGCATCGACGTTTTATTTGTCTTTGCAAGACCTCGTCTGCTCCATCCGGATACTTCTGATCTACTAAGTAGTTTAAATATGGAATTGTCCAATCCGGGTTAACGAGCAGGACTTCAATTGACTCAGACACAAGAGGATAATCAACATCTCCACCTTTTATCGATGGTTTATGCAAATGTTGGACAAACACACCTGGTGGTAGGGTTTTTACTCTTTCCGAGCCCATGCGGGCTAATACATCCGCGTTCCAATTTTCTTCCCTTTTGACGTGAAGTACTTCAAATCCCAGGAAGCAAATAGCAAACTCGTCCACCATTCTCCGATATTCGGCCATGATGGGGCTTTTGGCGTCCCATGTTTGGTTGAGCTGATGTTGTACCAAATCTGAGTCGCCATAGGATAATATGTGTTTGACACCTGTTTCTTTTGCAATGTGCAAGCCATGAAGCAAAGCTTCGTATTCTGCCACATTATTGCTAGCGTTGAAGTGTATTTGTAATACATACTCCATAGTATCTCCCTTTGGGGATTTTAGCACTACACCAGCTCCAGCGCCTTCCTTCATCTTGGATCCATCAAAGTGCATAACCCAGTATTCCGACTCCGGCATTGGTGTGTTTTCCATTGTTTTTGTCCGATCAGCAACGAAATCTGCCAACGCCTAGGATTTAATTGCTATCCGGGGTTGGTACTTAATGTCGAACGCAGCCAGATCGATGCCCCATTTGGCTACTCGGCCTGTTCCGTCCGCATTGTTAATTATATCCCCTAGTGGTGCTTTACATACAATTTTTATGGAATGTCCTCGGAAATAGTGGCGGAGTTTTCGAGATGCGAAAAACACGCCATATGCCAGATTTTGATAGCGTGGGTACCTTTGTTTGGAATCGGAAAAAACTTCGCTTATATAATATACCGGATGTTGATCTGGTATGCTTTGCTCTTATTTCCGCCTTTCCACAACTATCACAGCGCTAATAACCCTGTTTGTTGCTATGAGATACAGTAACATGGGTTCTTCGTCTTTTGGTGATGCCAAAATCGGAGCTTTCATCAAGGTTTCTTTTAGCTGGGTTAATGCTTTGTCCGCCTCTTCTGTCCACTCAAATTTTTCGGATTTCTTCAACAATTTGTATAATGGCGGAGCTTTGTCTCCTAGCCGGCTTATAAACCTGCTGACAGCGGATGCAGAACCCGTCGACCTTTGTACATCTTTTAAGCACGTAGGACTTGTGATGTTTAAGATTGCCTTGATCTTTTCCGGGTTTACTTCTATTCCTCTGTGAGAAACAATAAAACCCAGAAGTTTTGTTGAGGGAACCCCGAATACGCACTTTAATGGATTCAACTTCATTTTGTAAGCGCGCAAATTTTAGAAGGTTTCTCGCAAATCTTCAAGGAGTGTGTCTTTTTCCTTGGAAACGACGGCAATATCGTCCACGTAAACGTGAACATTTTTGCCAATCTGACTATGCAAACATCGTTGCATGCAACGCTGGTAAGTCGCACCTGCGTTCTTCATGCAAAAGGACATGGTTATGTAATAGTATGTTCCATACGGGGTTTTGATTTGATCCTCTTCCATCATACGTATTTGGTGGTACCCGGAATAAGCATCCAAAAAGCATAAAAGCTCAAAGCCAGCAGTGGCATCTATTATTTGATCGATTCGTGGTAATGCGAACCTATCTTTTGGACACAACTTGTTCAGGCCGGTGTAATCTATACACATCCTAAGAACGGTACTATCTTTCTTCGGGACTAATACTGGGTTCGCAGACCATTCAGTATGTGTAACTTCCCGGATAAAATCAGCTGCTAATAGCCGGATGATTTCCTTGCCAATAGCCTTCCGTCTTCTTCCGCCAAATCGACGGAGACCTTGTTTGACAGGTTTAGATCCTGGAATCACCTTGATTTGATGCTCAGCAAGCTCCCTGGGTACACCTGGCATGTCCGCAGGACACCAGGCAAAAATATCTCAGTTCTCACAGAGGAACTTGATGAGCTCGCTTTCCTATTTGTCAGTCATCCCAGTTCCTACTACGACAAATTTTGTCGGATCTTTGGGGACTAGGATAGCCTGCCTTGTATTCTCGGAAGCTTTGAAACTATCTGCGGGCTTCCGGCTTTCTTTTCCTGCCGGCATTTCTGTCGGTGATACTTCTTTTGCCAGCTCTTTCAATTCCTCCTTTGCTATCACTTTTTCTGCGCAAAGGGCATTTCCTTTTTCCAGCTCGTTTGCCAATTTGTAGTCTCCTGTATGGAGATTACTCCTCCTTTTGGCCCTGGCATCTTCAGCTTGTTATAAATATAACACGATCTTGCCATGAATTTGGCGAAAGCTGGATGTCCGAGAATTGTGTGGTATACGCTCTCGAACGGCACGACCTCGAAAGAGATTTTTTCCTATCGGAAGTGCTCTTTTTCTCCAAAGTTTACATCTAGGGAAATTTCTCCTAGGGATTGTCCTTGTCTGCCAGGAACGATGCGTGGAAACGTATGTTGCTATGATTGAGCTGGGTCTCGGAGATTCGCAGATGCTTCAGTGTATCCAGGTACATTATTTTAATGCTGGATCCTCCGTCCATCAGCACTCTTTTTAGCCTAGTGTTTTGAACAATAGGGCTTGCAAGTAGAGATTGTGTGCCGGGTTCTGGGATATTTCCGGGATGATCAGACTGGTCCCAGGTAATTGGTGTGTTCGAGTACTTCAAGAATTTGGGGGTTGGTGGAACAACCGCGTTTATTTCTCAAAGTGTCCTCTTTGCCACCTTTGTGGAGGGAGTTGCGAGGAAAGTTAAATTGCATTCTCCATCGACTCTCGGGAACCTTGGTTCGCCTTTTCGCTCCTGTTCCTGGATTTTTTCGATAGTGTCCAATTCACTGTCTTCTTTTTCAGCTTCTGGCTTTTGCTTGGAGAATTTCCTCTTGGAGTTCTTCCCCTTGTTCCCGGATCCTGCACTGCCTTTCATATGCTTATTAAGCCGGCATTGTGCGTTAGTATGGGTGGGTTTCCCAAATTGCGAATGGTGGACATAGTTCTCCGATTTAATCTTTTCCCGCTCTTCCTTTGTGTAGGAGATAGGTTCTGTATTTCTTCCTTTCCATTTGATTCCATTATCCTTTCCAAAGGCTAGGTTAACTTCTTTGGGCTTTGGTTGTGTTTCTAGAGTAGCTTTCTTCTCAGAACGAGGCATCTTTTTGGCCTGAGCCAAAGCGTCGATACTTCCACCTCTCGCTCTGATGTCATCTTTGGCCGCTGCATGCTCATTTGCGGTTGTAAGCATAGATCCGAGATCTTTGTGCTGCTTTGAACCAACCATGAACAGTACGAGGCCGGGTTTTAAGCCATTGACGAAAGCATGCATTGCTTCTACATCACTTACTCCAGAGCAGTTGTTCTTCATTGCAGTCCATCTTGAGATAAAGTCCACGTATGGCTCATCTTCAAACTGGGTGTAGCGGTTTAGCTGGTTGATGCTGTCGGGGCGTTTGTAAGTTCCCCGAAAATGATGAGTAAAAGCTCTAGCCATATCATCCCAGCTATCTACGGTTCTTGACGGAAGCCCGTTAATCCAATCTCTGGCTCCATCTAGTAACATTAGGGGGAGGAATTTTACCGCCTCTAAATCTGTCCCTTTGTTGATTTGGACGGCTGTATAATAGTCTAAGAGCCAAGTATCTGGGTTTAGACTGCCGGTATATTTTTGATATGTTGGACCAACTTTGGCAAAGCCAGAATGTAGAGTTATTCTTCGGATCCTGTCAGTGAAACACTCAGGTTCAAAGTATAGATCATCTCTTTCCTCCTTATCAGCGTGTGCGGAATATCTACCGGCTTAATGGACAGAAGGGGATCTGCTCCATTCTGGCCCATTGTCGCGCGAATGCGCTCTTCCGGGATTATCCCTGTTTCGTCCGTTATCATGCCCTTTAGAATGAGGCGGAGTTCTGCTCCTTGGCCTTTCCTTATTCCTAGGGGGAGTACAGGATCTCTCACGCCTGTGAGGAATATCGTATCTTCCGGCTTTTTCAGCAGGGCGTCTTGGAGGCAGCATTGCTTTTCCGTCCTTCCGGTTCTGTTCTTCCCGATCACGAGGGTTGACTCCACCTTTCGGCGGATGGGATCCTATTCTGGATGATGCATCCTTGTTATCGGGAATTTTCTTGTCATTTCTCGGATCTCCTTTCTTCTCTTTTGAATTGCCTAAATCTCCAGGTTCTCTAGGTCCAGGTGCTCCATCGGCGCATGTGGCTGTTTTGCATAGGGCTGAGTTGTCATGCAACTTCCCTGATCTTCCCTGCCCTCGCTGTTGTTGTTGCAATTATTTTCCTAAGAAAGCATACACCCCTTGGAGTTTTTCGTAATTGGAGTACAGATCATCATTGAGGATGGCGAATGCGGCTTCCGCGTTTTCTGCTACGGTTTTGTATATAGGTTCGCCCCTGGCATCGATGTCGTTTACTTGCTTTTGCCAGGCAGGGTTTTGGAACCGTTCCTTCGGCTGCAATACTTCCAGTCTTATGATTCCGGGTAACCGTGTAGGTTTTATGCCAGATCTATTCCTCCTCTCGTACTCCTCAATTTCTTCCTGCTTCAACTTAATGTCAGCCTGGGTTTGTAGGAGATTTTCCCGAGTTCTGAATAGATGTTGTTGTTGCCTTTGGAGAGCTTGTCTCCTGGCTTCCAGCACTTCAGGGGGTTCGTGTAGTCCCACTTGTGTTTGAAGTAAATCCCATTCGTCATGTTCTGACATTAGTCGAACAGGGATTTCCTTCGTTTTCTTCTCCGCAGACTTGACTCCGCTTCCTCCTCCTACTTCCAGGTTTTCGTTGGCGGGATCCACCAGTTTTTTCTTCCGGAGTTTGTACTGGAGTTTCTTGGCAGCCTTGTTTCTTTTCTTGGAAGAGGGAGGTTTTTTACCAGGTTCTTCTTCTGTCAATTCCTTGACATCAGGATAAATTGGACTAGTTTCACCGTCCTCTCTTTCCTCATCTGGCGGAGGTGTTTGAGGGTCTTCCTGACTTTCGGCATCCGTGTTTTCAGCCGGTTTTGCCATAAGCACTTCATGGAGTACCTCTTGAAGAGATTTGACCTTTCTTTCGAAAGCATCTTTGTTTTCGTCTTCGGAATCGAGCTCATCTAGTCCGGGTTCCGACTCTAATCTCGCCTCAATGGCGGCTAGCATAGAATCGGCTTCCGAGTTCGTCGTCGTGTCGACGGATGTCGGATCTTCCACCTCTGTTGTGGGATTGTTTTCTTCTGCCTTTTCCACGGGATTGTTTTCGTCCGTGTTTTCGGCGATCTCGGTTTGCACCATACCAATAAAGTGCGATCTCGTTACAGGCATCTCCGAAGAGGCAGCAATTTAAGCAGGATATTGGCGATCCGAGCAAAATCCGGCATCATAGTTTTCTTCAACTGGGTATAGGGCGGGTGGGATAAAGTTACTTCCACCACAGAATCCCATTGCCTCTGAATTTAATCCGATAAAGATGTTTGCAGATCCAATCGGTAAAACGCAGGCACTTACCAGATGATTTCGTGCTGGCATGTACGATCCATTCTCGATGAAGCGCCCGACGTCGTTGTCGAATTCCAAGCTTCCGACAGTTATGGTACTACCGATTCCGCCGAGTATCCCCGATCGAAACATAACGCCTGACGTCGATGGCCCCACTATGGGTGTCAACTGTCGAGACATCGTAGTAGGGATCATAGACGGGGTGCCATGAGCCTACGGGTAGAGACGTGGGGGGAACGTGGTAGTATGACAACCAGGGACACCAAAGTTTACCCAGGTTCGGTACGTCGCAACTAAGCGTCGTTCCTACTCCTGCAATCTCACTAAATCAGGGCTGAATCCTAAAGTATACAGAGTACAATGTGAGTTTGGGTTCGCTAACTCGACGAGGATCAACTTCTCGACGAGTTGGCTTCTAGCTAATTGTCTATATGTTTCTTCTCTCCCGTCCGGCTTTATATAGATAGACGGGTTAGGGATTATAGAAAGGAAACCTAGAAGACTACGGTAAGCTTCTAACTTGGAAGGCAAGAATCCACCTTCTACTCCAAGCCGCACCACGTGGGCCGTGGGCCGGGTTCTTCTAGAATCCGACTTCTGCGCGTCAGCTTACTAGGATGCCTAATGGACTACGATCCATTACCAATCATGCCACCCTGGTAATCCGGCTCTTTAGGACAATGCCGGATATACCCCTAATCGGTATATATCCGATAGGTGGATTATTGGTCATAGATGCAGTTGGATGACGGTCTATGTATCTTGTTGTAATGCCCGCATGAATCACATAGTAATCATCATGTCATGCATATGCACTACGGTGCAGCCTTTATATCTGTCAATTGCCTAGTTGTAATTTGTTTACCCAACATGCTATCTATCTGTTTTGGAGAGATACCTCTAGTGAACTGTGGACCCCGGCCATTTTCCTCATAGTGATAATACAACTACTGCAATCACTATTTTCACACTGTTCCTACTGTTTTCCTACTTCCATCACTGTCCTCTCTTCATATACTTCAAACAAGTACTGTTTTCCACACCATACATTTAACCTCTTTATTTTCAGCAAACCCGGTGAGATTGACAATCTCGCTGCTTCATTGGGGCAAAGTGATTTGATTGTGTTGTGTAGGTTCCACGTTGCTTCTGAACCGGTTGTGCGCCCTGCCACATCAGATGCATCAAGCTTCAGAAGTGATTTCTTTCTACTGCTGGTCGATTCAACCTTGGTTTCTTTATGAGGGAAACTTGCCACTATGCTCTTCATACCTTGCTCTTTGGGTCTCCCAACGAACGTGTGTTACACGAGCATCATTCACTGAATATTAGATTTAGAGGAAAACCCATGCGCATGTGTAGAAACATAAACACACCATTATAACCCTTTGTTATGTCTCACAGACAAACTCATTAATATTAGATGACCATGTTTTCCTGGTCATGGACATTTGTTATGTCAATATTACTGGGAGCACATTTTTGTTTCAACATTGTGGCTGGGTAGACCCAACTAGTTTAGACATTACAAGATTAGTTTTGCTAAATAGTGTCATCACAGAATGGTTGTCTTGTTTACTTCCTTAGACCATGAGAATATTCAATGATGTTTACCGTAAGGATCATTTTGGTAAGTCAAGTATCACACTGTAAACCGGGTGATAAAAAATGCTAACAATGGGTGGTCACAAAAGTATTCAATCATTGTGATAGCTCAAGATTGGGAATTACTTCTCTAGTTAATAGAGAGATACATCTAGGATCCACTCGGTGAAATAATATCGGTAAATAAGTCTGCGCAGACAAGGACATTCCACTAGTCATGGGGATACTATGTCGCGGTAACAAGTAAAAGGACTCATACCGGATATCTAGAATAATTTGATAAGGTGATTAAAGATTTTAATCATTGTATTATCATTTATCTCGTCCCGAGGTATTGATTGGTACCATGAAGTAATAGGAACTCACTTAACAACCAACAGGTTTAGCAGTTTTCTTCGTATAACTTGTAGGAATCAATATGGATCTCCAGGGTCCTGATTTTGATTATTGATTGAGAAATATGTTTTCCAATCATGTCTATTAGTTATCAAACCTGTAGGGGTCACACACTTAAGGCGTCAAAGTCTTTTGTTTGCATTGGATTGGTTCGGAGGATAGTAGGCTATCATTCGGGTAACTCCGACGTGATAGAATAAATATGCAAGAGATTGCCTAGGACATGATATGTCCAGAGATGTTGGAAATATGTTTATAAAATCAATAGGTAATGGTTGATGTCATTACGATATCACATAAACAAGACCGGTGTCAATCGGGGTCGTTTTGGGAAAGTTACCATAAGAGAGAAATAATGTCGGTGTAGGAAGAATGTTAAATGATATATAACGGAGGACATGAGATGTCCCAGGGTGTTAGAAATGTGTTTCTAACAACGTTAGATAATATCTATGATTTTATTTATAGAGGTAACGGGGTTCCAAAGATGAACTCAAAATAGAAATAGATCCCTAAACCAAAAAACTCAAAGACACAAAAGGAAAAACAGGGACACAAAATCAACAGAAAACAACAATAGAAGAGGTAAATTGGTGTTGATCTAGGCTATGGCAAACTCTCCAATCCCTCTTTTTGTGAGGCTTTTTCTGGATAGGAAGAAAACAACTAAAAACTAGTGGAAAAATCTGCTCAAAGAGGCAACCTAGAAATCCAATACCAAGATGATATGCGGTGGCCCAATCTTCTCAAAGAGCAACAGATATAAATTTGATAACTAGTGATTCACTAAGATCTCTCCTCGATAATTCCTGATTGCCAATGCAACAGCCTTCAATCCCTATGGATATTCTCAACTACACACTCTTGCACAAGTAATCCACCGACTACAAGTGGTTCTGTACCCTCTAATTCCCAATGGAATAGTAGATAACCCGCAGAATTTGGAAGGGGATATTTACTTCAAGATGAAAGCTTACAAAGCAATACAATCTAGAGGCTAAGGGGTATTTGTCTATAACGTAGTGTAACCTAGCTTAGGGCAAGGGGGCAGATATTTATGAGGAAGTAGGGGTGCGTCCAAGAGGTGGGGCGGACCTCCTCCTTGTTTTCCACAAATTGGAATTTAAGCCAACCTGGTTTATTACAATCCAAATTCAAATAACTATCCTAAAAAATAAGGATTCGCAGGTCCATCTCCTAATCAACTAGGACTCTCCTCCTGACGCATACAGATGGTGTGGTGTTCCACCTTCACTTTGTGGCTTGTTTTCACCCTTGTAGGACTTGTTTTCCAGCAGCATTTCCTTGTTTTCCATCAACTCCTTCTTGTTTTCCAGCTTGTAGCTTCTGTTTTCCAGCTGCTCCTTCTTTTTTTCCAGCATGTAATTGATGTTTTCCAGCTTGTCCTTGTTGTTTTCCAGCTCCTCTTGATGCTCTCCTCTATCCATGTTTGTGTTATCAACAACCCTGATCATACATAAATGCATAGACTTAGATAGTATAAAATTCTCATAATCACAAACATCATATTCTATTAAGAGTGAGTTCACCTGTTGTTCTAATAAGTTGGTTCTTGATCTTGTCATAGGTCCAACTCTCACTCCATTGGTATTATCTTGAGCAGCAACATCATCATGTGTGTGTATTGGTGAAGAGTTAGGGATGTCCTCATCAATCAAGGATCCTACAGTACAATTCGTGGCTGTAAAAACCGTCTCTTACTACATACTCGATGTGAAACGGGTAATGAGGCTTCTGCTCCCAAAAGTGGTGGCCTTTGGATGGGAGAGAAAACTTCAAATCCCCGCAAGACCTATCAATGATCCAGGTTGCTAGATCTCCCATTCCGCCCCTGTCGAACGGTGGAGTGAACTCAAAATTTTCTTCCGACTTGAACATATCTTGTATGTTGATGTGGAACTCCTCTGGAATGATGATATTCTCATGTTAAAGCATGACTTTGTCCTTCCTGATGTTCATGCTAGCAAAAGTGATCCCTTTATGCTGAAGGAACTCAGCCAGTTCTGGATAAGGCTCCTTGGCCCTACAGAAGGTGCAAATTAACACATGACAATATAATTTTGATGATGTACAATTTGATAATGTATAACAACGACATTGCACTATAATTTAGTAATTTGATTAACGCCAGATATTAAGGAGTTGGGACTGAAGTATGCACATTTGCTAGTAGTTGGGACAGAGTTTTGTGGAATGCACTGTCCCTGCATAAGAAACAACGTTTGATATTGTAGTGTAGAGTATAGACAACATGACCTATGTGGTTCACATGGATTAATTATGTGACATAAATTTTTTGTAGGGGATGAAATTACGTGTGTGCGGAAGTTACATAATATTTTTCACCATTCAAATTGATGCATTGATGAATTTTTGAAGATTCATATTAGTTCATCACATACCTCGTGTACTTTCATTTACTTTGAGAAGCACCATTCCACATGGATTTTGTGCATATAACACGAAAAATGACTGCGTTTTCTATATATAGTATGTTACTTGCTATGTCAGGGAACTGTTAAATGACATGACTAGTGGCGCGATGAAAATTGTGACTCAAGATGGATTTCTTTATGATCTGACGAAACAAAAAGGAGAGAACGCAAATAACGGTCGGGTACGATCGGATAGCGGTGGATTTGTATGGTGACCATGAATTCTTCAAGACGAAAAATAAAGAGAATATGATAATCAATGAGGCAGGTTGTATAGCCTATCTACGAAGTCAATTATTTGTTGACATTTATATGATGATATATACTCCTCTTTGGATTGCGGGATTTTGAATCTTAAAAAAAAATAGGAATTTGACATATTTGTCTATGCAAAACAGAGGATTGTATGACACGGGAAAATCACATGAATAGTCATTTGGATCAAATGCAGGAAAAACAAAGGAAAAGGTGTTAGAGTGGATTTTTAAATTCCATAGGTTGAGGTATAGGAATCCATTCCATATGAATTTGGTTGACACCATTCCTTTGATCCAAAGGAAAACCATAGTTTAAAAACCTAAGGTTTCGAATCCTACAAAATTCTTATGAAATTCCTAAAATCCAAAGATGCCAGAATGTACGATGCGGAGGTGTCCATAATCTCACAGAGAAAAATATTGGGTGTATTACACTAGTAAGTAATAGACTAAACAAAATGCAACTGTCATTTCACATTAACCCTACGCGAGGAACACATACAATCGAACAGCTATGCAGACATCATACACGTACCGAACGCGGTGAGGGGGTGCATGGTGGACCGATTATATAACTACAATCCCGGAAGTATCCATACCCGCAGTAGTGGAACACGAGGATGTGCCTACCCAAGGCGATTTGTATGACGCCATCTTCTGAGCCAGGGTTTTGTTGCTTCTACACCTTGTGTACTCGAGGTCGAGTCCCACCATCTTGTATGTCGTATCCTTGAGCCATTGTTTATACTTTCCTAGCGTGTGCTTCACAGTCGCCGCTCATTGGTGTACACCACCTCCAAATACGTAGCACCATAGGCACAGACGTGCTTTAATTCTGTTTCAAGTATCTGCGAGAGAAAGAGCGAGCAATTGTGTTTGGGAGAGGAATGGGTTTTTTTTGGAAGAAGACAAAGAAGAAGAGGCGAGGATGCACAGTTTCAACCCGCACGTAGTAGCACTATCAGTCTAGTGTGGCCCACTTTTTATACACACAACCACGCTATCGTGGGCATGCAAGTCTCCACGCGTCGTGGCAACTGCACACGTTGCCGCAGCTGCACGGACACGGTTTCACGTTTGAACAATCAACAAAATATAACGAGTAAATATTCGGACCATCCAAACAGTGACCAATCGTTTTTAATTGAACTTTTATAAGCATCACGTACGTGAGTAGGATTCATGATAATCGTATTGGGTTGTACAATTGGCCTACAACTTATATACGGTAAATTTGATACCGTATGTGACAATGTGATGTTGATTCTTGTCAAGTATATATCACATTTCTTTATTTTCCCGTATTAAAAAATATATATGGAAAGATATGTATCGTTAATCTTATTCGTAATGAGGAGAAAAATATTTTAATGCACATTGTTCAATCTTAATGATAATACAATGCACAACAAGATTCATTCGATGTACGAAATTTTTTCACCAATGTTCGATCATTACACCAGAGTGAGGTTTCCAGTGTCTTTCTAGTACATATCCCCCTATTTCTAAATGACCTACCATTTTGAACTTTAATTGGCCTGCATAATTTAACTTAAGTTTATACACCAAAATTAGGATGTCATGCCAATGAAAATTGAGTTTTCGACAAATTTTACATTTTATTTTATCGTTAGTACTTACATATAATTCGGATATTCCCAACTATTTCTTGACCTTCCATACGCGACCGAAACAATCCTGAACTTGTCTCGGCCCGACCGCATAGATGACCGATGGGGCTAGCGCAATCCAGGCCCCACATGTCATCGGACATGTATTGACTCAATTCGTGTATAAAAACGATCAAAGTCATCTAACCTTCGTTAAGACAGAGTAAAAAAAAACTAAAGTTTCTGACCTCTCTAACCTCCTGTTTACACTCATTCGCGTAGAATCGAGACAATTTTCCTGCAATTCATCCAAATAACAGTTTTCATAGTATATATATATATATATAGGGAAAATGGTTTCTACTCCCGGGTATAGCTACACCCACGTCTCATATACTGCCGTACGGAGGTATATGTCATACTTTTTCGGTCTGAGTACATTCATATACTATATCTAAGATACTCAAAAACAAGTTTCGTGAAAATTATAAAATTGAGCATGTATTTTGCACTATATATTTAAAATACATGTATATATGTACGTATAAAAGGAGTATGTAGAAAAATTACACATACTACATAAAAAGTAGTATATATACTCCCGAAATAGTAATATATAGTGCATACTACATGTACATACTCTCCGGTATGATAGATACTACATACATCATACTAAACACATATGGGTGTAGCTACACCCGGGAGTAGCCTGAATTTATCCTATATATATATATATATATATTTATTTTTCCTTGGAAAACACATATATATGTATGAAAACTGTTCGAATTGGCGAGGGCGTTCAAGCTGGTTGTTTCTGGTCTCCACGTGCCGCCGGACTGCCAGCTGCCGGCAGGGTGGTACCTTGACCTGGACAGTGTCCTCATGCCGCCGTCTCCCACTGACAGCGCTCACGCGAACGCGGTTGCGGAACGCAGAGCGAGATTGTCGTTCGCAGTACGGGCGTTCCCCAAGTACGGCACGGAAGCGTCGTACTGGGACCGGCTGATCGAGCGTGAACATGAAGCCAAACGCGGCTCTTCCCACAGTGGCAGTGTGCCAAGGCGGTGGAACACGTTGGCGCGACACCGCCTTTGGGCCGGAGCCACCAGAGACATGGTGAACGTAGCGGAACCCGCCTGTCAAGCAGGTCTGGAGACCAAACCCAAGGGCTCCGACACATCCAATTTCGTCGACCGGTCGGCTCTCGAAGCGACCAAGTCCGTCGAGGAAGACATCATCGTTCTCGATTAATTCTGCTCGAATGTAAAGCGTGTGGACTATTAAAATTATGTCTATGTTTAAGTGTAGTAGTCATGTTTCTGCTCGCAAGTTGGTGTAATGCCTACTCATTATCAAGTTTAATTTCTATATGATTGTTTCCAATTTTGTTTGGTCTCTTCGTACTTTCCTTATACCCGTTTGCAATTTGATTATTTGAATTAAACTATATGCTCATGACTAGTTCGTGCACACATGCTTGGAAGGTTCATAAAAATACTCGGACGGTCCAACTGTTTTGGTTTGGCGGTGAAATTTGGTTCCCGGGTATGCTCCCTCCCCCTCCCCCCTCCCCCCCCCCCCCACTCATTTGAATTTGACAATCACTCACTTGTCACTCAAACATTTCGAGTTTTCGATCCGGCCCTGGGCGACGACACACCCCGCCCAAGTGTCGCCCCTGACCACACCGCGCCGACCTTGCCAGTCAGACCAACCGTCAAATCGTCCCCCATGCACCGACAGTCTACCTGAGCGCCGAGGTGCCCCCTCCCTCCAAAAAAATCACCGAGAAATGGTAAGTAATTCAGTCGGATCTATGCAATACATTTTTGGGTGTCTCTCGTTCATCCTTAATTTTTTTCAACAAGTCTCATTTTTTAGCGTCGTTGCCCAGTGTGACTCAACATTGAAGGCCGTGCAGGATTATGAACAGAGAAAACTCTTTTTCATACTACCTATTCATATGCGATATGAACATTACACGGTACGTGCGTTAATTATATGCATGATTTTCTGTTACTATCCCTTCATAAAAAAACAAGTTTTGATATTGTACTATACATAATGAGACTATGTGTGTAAAAGGTTACATAATTGTTTTCACTCTTCAAATTGCTCCATTGGTGAATTTTTGAAGATTTATGTTTGTTCATCTGATTTGACAAGCACCAGCCGATATGGATTTTGTGCATATAACACGAAGAACGACTGCAGAGGACCATGAATTCTTCAGGCCGGGATACTACATTTGGCTCCAGTAATAAAGAGAATATGATGATCAATGAGGCACGTTATATATAGCCTATTCGCGAAGTTAATTTTCTGTTGACATGTATATGCTGATATATACTAACTTTAAATGTACGATGCAGAGAATCATGAATTATTCAGGCCAGGCTACTACATTTGGCTCCAATAATAAAGAGAAGATGATGATCAAAGAGTCAGGTTATATATAGTCTTAATTATCTATTGACACTTAGATGCTGATATATACTAACTTCAAATATACGATGCAGAGGACAATGAATTCTTCGGTCCGAGCTACTACATTTGGCTCCAACAATGAAAAGAAGATGATGATTAATGAACCAGGTTATATATATAGCCTATTTGCGAAGTAAATTATCTCTTGACATGTATATGTTGATATATATGAACTTTAAATATATGATGGAGAGGACCATGAATTCTTCAGGTCGGGCTACTACATTTATACTAGGTGGGACGATGGGGTAGACGGGAGGATAAGTAACAAGGCACATGGGTTGTTTTCTGCTCGCAGGTAGGTCATCGGACAATCCGGCATTTGGGTCGCCAGACATGTTCGGCGCTCCTTCTTCAGGCCTCACGGTGCGTCAGAGTCGAGAAGGAATCCAGACGCCAGATAGTTCAGGGCTGGACGCCAGACAGTATTGCGGAGCTCCAGGTGGCGGACACCTATTGTTTCGTTGCGAGACAGACCGGTGTTTCTCACAAGAGCCGCCAGACAGTTGTCGGACATGTCCGGTGAGTGTCTGGAGCTCCGGACAGTAGGACCATCTCCGCCAGACAGTTCGGTGATGGACCCAAAGGTCGCCGGATACCCTAGTCGCTCTCTAGTGGCTACGCAGGAATCTTCTAGGCGTCGGAGAGCCAGGTGGTGTTCTGTCGTACTATTTCAAATTGATGATCAAGACTTCAAAAAGGTGTACGTCATCTAAATAAGGACAGAGGGTGTAGTTGATATTTTGGCCACATTTTAATTTAGCTAAGCTTCCAAAACTTTAACTATGTATATTATTTTAATTATCTAGGTTGGGGGAAATCATGTGTACAGATGTCTCAAACCGTACTTTTAGAATTTTGATATTAGGCGTCAAAGAGCCAGGTGGTGTTCTGCCGGACTATTTCAAATTGATGATCAAGACTTCAAAAGGGTGTACATCTAAATAAGGACGGAGGGTTTAGTTGATATTTCAGCCACATTTTAATTTAGCTTAGCTTCTAAAACTTTAACTATGTATATTATTTTAATTATCTAGGTTTGGGGAAATCAAACCGTACTTTTAGAATTTTGATTTTTTTTTTTTTGAGTTTTTCCATACATGTATTAAAATCTTGAAATCCATGCCAGTGTCCAAAATATCGAGAAAACCATGTCAGTGTCAAAAATATCAAATAGTGTGGCACGGAGTGATCGTTTATATCAAAAATCAAAAAATACTTGCAGTATGGATGCAGGCATGCATGGAGCAGAAGGAAAAACGAAGCCTCCGCACAAAGCTTTTGCCGAAGCACCACTTGATACAAGATAAGTATAGAACCATGAACCAGCCTCATTCCAGGATCATCAAACACAAACCTCTATTGAGTTTAAACAGGCCAAAACGAGCTAGCTTTTCTGGATTTGAAACAGTACACACATAACATTTGGCTAGAGTATACACTGTATTTACAGAAGGGCTGCAACAACCAGACAACATAGAAAGCCCATACAAACAAAAGATTCAGCACTAGTACCGCTGGTTCCAGCATAGCATTAAGAACTATTTACACAACATCTTGGTGTTCTCCAACACTTACCATTAGACATTAGTAACTACCTACACAAGCGTGCTGACATGCTCCAACCAAACTCACCGTGGCGCAGAGATGGATAGACACGATCGCTCCAGCTTGTTTGCTTCTGTTTTGAGTTTTGAGATCACCATAGCATTGTTCATCTTCTGGGAGATGGCGGACCTCATCATGTCGCGCATGAGATAGGCATGTAGATCGAGTTGATGGAGAGCCATAGCTAGCATGCGAATTCGGGTGCTAAGTTCTCCGTCCTCGTTTTCTTTCTTCGCAATCAGCTCCTCCAACTTGTTCATAGCATCCTGTAGTTCGACGCGGCTGTTCTTTGCGTCGAGCAAAGATTCCAAGCGTGACTTTAGGTCCCTGACATCAAAACCATTTGCCTCCAGCAAAGAAAGAACCTCCATCTTCTTTTCGAGCAGTCCGTTCTCGTCCTGAACCTCAAGCCTGTTGATGTTTTCAGCTAAAAGAGCAAAAGTGGACATCAAACCAAATGCCATTCCTTGGCAGAGCTCTGGAGGATGGTGCTGCAACAGCTGGAAATGTGGTCTCTGTGGCACTTTACTGAATATTTCCAGTGCCTCGAGCTTTTCCCACAATGGGGAGGTCTTCACAAATGGAAGATGCTGGATGACCAACGCCAAGCTATTACCAGGTTCTGTTCCAGTACAAGTGCTCATACCAGCTGAAGAGATCCGAGTTACTGGCGACTTCTCAATGGATTGGCTACTGCCTGAGAACTCCTTGGTTAGACTTTCTGTCATAACTTTGTCACCCTCGAATGCAGCTAAAGATGTATCCTGACATAAATCTTCACCAGTATCCTGCTCAGCACTTGTTTTACCGGCATAGTCACATTGCTGAAGATCATGTATTCCACTCCTTTCTTGTGAACCTGAAAATGGAAAGTATCATTATACAAGTGCTAGTAACATAGTGAAATTGTTCTCTGTAATCAGTACACATACCTCTGATGTCTTTGCGTGGTGTCAGGTCAATAGAACACCCTGTGTTCATTTCTGAGAGTATTTCACATCCAGCTATCATATCATTAGGCAGTTGACCCACTGCAAAATTTTGCTAGTTAGTATTTACAGTCTTTGTTGTACCACTAAAAGTTCATAGTCCAAAACTTACAGTCTTCAAAGATAGCTATAATGTCGTCATCTTCCTCAAGAGTTTTATCAGCTATCCCTTTCTTTGCCTGTAATTACAAATGTAAGAGGCAATCAAGAATAGCTGATAATTTGAATGGTCCCTTACCAAGTTAAAATTTTAAAGGAGATATGTTAAAATTAATAACTCACAGTTTGAGTGCTCTCCCCTGGAGCATCCGCTGCTTGAAAAACACAACATTCCTCTTTTTGTCTTGACAGATCAGTCCTACCTCCAACAGTAGACTGTTTTTCCTGATCAGTTAATACTATTTTTGACCAATGGGATCGTGTTCCTAAATATGGGCCTCGTGGCGTGTAAGGTTCGATAATCATCTGAGATGATTGTTCAAGATGACAGCTTGGAATAAGTGAATATGGACTCAGATGACCAAGTTCTGTCGTTGGTGGCAGTGAAAGAAGTGACAACTGAGAACCTAATGCTAATACAACATTTCGTTGCTCCATAGTTTCTTGGGGATATGAGCGGGCCATAGGATTGATTGCATATTCTTTATTACGATCAGACAAGAGAGAAGAAATTGATTCTGATGCAGCATCTGCCTTCTTCAACTTTTTGTCACGACACGAACCATCACCTTCACCATACAATGCTTTGGCAGCACAAATTGGCCTTTTTCGAGATCCTTTAGCAGGTTTCTGAAATGGAAAAGGTATTGCATCTCATCAACATAATTTCTGTGCAAAAACTGAGCATAAGGAAAAAAAGGCACAAGTACATCATAGCTACTGCACTACTAACTAAGTCTACAATCTTCAAGACACGTCTGAGGTAACACTGAGTAATATCATTGTAATTTGAAAGGAAGAGCAGGGAATAATATTCTACCTATGAATAAACTTTACCAGCAAAATAAAGCTACAAATAAACTTGCATGTTCCTAATACATTTGCAGGTGTTTCTGGTTACAGGTGAGCATATATTTGCCTGAACTTATAAGATGCAGATATCGTTCGTAACAGGATTAAGTTTATCAATTAACTGGGCCCAAGGAATTGAGAACCAACTGATGGGAAGCATCACTAGCCCTGAGTTTTTTTTCTCTTTTCCCTACGACCTCAACAAGAAGCCAGGTTCCATCATCCAAGGATAACAGAACAATCACTAGCCCTGATAAAACATTAAACAATGGGTATGGGCCAAATGAGTCACGTGCTGCCCTCCGGGGAATCCCTTCAACCCACTATCGACAGGATTGCTGACAAGCTCCCCTCCTGGAAGGCCGCTATGATGCCAAAGGCGGGGCGACTCGCGCTAATCAAAGCGGTTCTAGCAGCGATCCCCCTCCATCAACTTATTGTGCTGAGCGTCAACAAGAAGACCTTAAAGAAGATAGAAAAGATTTTCCGTGGCTTTCTATGGGTGGGAAGGGAGGAAGCTAAGGGTGGACACTGCCACGTCAACTGGGCACGGGTTTGTCGACCGCTCCACTTGGGGGGCCTGGGTATTCCAGACCTACACCGTACTTCCATCAGCCTTCGGGTGCGCTGGCTCTGGAAGATGCGCACAGACACAGATAGACCTTGGAAAGGATTGGACATGCAATTCTCCAAGTTGGAGCGCTCCATCTTCGAGGCCTCTACCGAGATGTCTCTAGGAGATGGTTCAGAGGCGCTGTTTTGGGTGGATAAATGGATTGAGGGGAAGTCCCCACGAGAATTAGCGCCGGCTCTATTCGCGCTTATTCCCAAGAGGCGCTGGAAGCGCCGGACGGTTCGAGAGGCGATCCTTGAGCGCCGATGGATCGGGGATATAACAGGAGCTTGTTCCCCCCTCGCCCTATGGCAATATGTGCAGATCTGGAGACTAACTCAAAGGATCCAGTTGTCCGAGGCGCCGGATCAACTGACCTGGCGATGGACGCAGGACGCTGAGTACTCCTCCAGGTCTTGTTACGCCGCACTGTTCCACGGTGCCGTTGAGTCTACAAGCTGGAAGCTCAACTGGAAGACATGGGCCCCACCAAGGGTGAAGTTCTTTGTTTGGCTCGCTTGCATGGACCGCTGCTGGACGGGGGAGAGGCTTGCGAACCGCGCCTTACCCCATCCGGCGCGTTGCCCGCTATGTGATCAAACTACCGAGTCGATGCCCCATATCCTCACGGGATGCTCTTTCTCCCGGACGCTATGGTACGAGGTGTTATCCTGGATCCGATCTACCTTCAGGCCCCCGGAAGCCGAAGACGACTTTGTGAGTTGGTGGTCCCTGACCCTGCGCTCCACCCCTCGACTGCTACGCAAAGGCACATCGACTCTTATCATGCTTACAGCTTGGTGGATTTGGAAGCAGCGCAACGCCACGGTCTTCGACAACGCGAGTCCTTCGATCAACGCCCTCTTGGCTACGATCAAAGCTGAAGCTCGCGACTGGGTGCAAGCGGGGGCAAAAGGGCTTGGTCAACTTCTTCCTTAGTTTTCGTGCTTTTGGGTTGAGTTGTATCGTTGGGTGACCTCCGTGGAGGATTGTACATAAACTCTCTTTCTATCAAGTAATGAAATGCAAAGCTTTTGCGTTTTCGCAAAAAAAAAAAAAAAGAGGATCCGAAATACGCTAATATTGACGAATCTATTTGAAATCCAAAAGGTTATAAATAAGTGCATGTGCACTGCAATCAACTGTAGTTTGGTTAGGACCTCTTGCTCCACACTTCAAAATAAGACTAGAAAAGAATTACATAAGCCAAAAAATATAGGATATGTAATGTGTGTGTACCTCTATCAAGCAGCGTACCCATTTTTTTCCGACCCAGTCATACGGTAGCCTTAGCTGAGTATTTTCAACCGTCAGAGCACCCACATGCTCCCTGTCTGTCTTGTCATTCTTCAACCTTACTACATACTTCTTGTTGATTCCACTACTTGATACTTCCACGATAACTCCAGGCGACCAGCAACCTTGATGAAATACCTCAATATGTGAAGATGGAGAAAATCTGTGCCTAGAGTCCATATGGGTGATGGCACATGCTGGCCGGATATACTGAGTATCTACAATCTCAGTAACCAATTCTCCATTCTTCTCAATATGGGTGTATTGTACTAGGAAATGTTTAGCACCAATCACTTTAGAAACAGTAGCTGGACTCCAGGATCTACCAAAGTTTTGTGCCGACTGCCTCACTTCAACTTGGTGTCCCTCGCTGAACAAAGAACTTCGATTGTCCTGCATAGAACAAGGGTATTAGAAATAATTTTGTAATATTAGTATTTCTATTTGTAAGGGTGGTGTTGGTTGTTTTAGTTTTTAGCCCAACCCGGCCCTACCAAATATTTGGCAAGAAAAAAAAAAGTTCAACCGTTTGCTTGCTCATGAGTTGGCCAATACTGGCAAAATGCAGGAAGTAGAGCAGGCAAAGGGGCATTGGCATGCCAAAAAAAAATATCAACCATCCGAAGTCTAAACATAGACAAAAACATTTTTCATGACCAAAAAAATTGGTAGGTTAAGTTTGGGCGGCGCCATCTATACATACCGAAATCAGCTCTTCCACTTGCACAATTTTTGTTTCCACCTAACAAGAAAGTTATCCGTACACGCACATTTCAAATGCCTAAAGCATGGGATTTTTCAAATATTCTGGTAGAATATATTTTAGAGATTTATCGTACCAATGTTCACCCTAACCCACTTGATAAAAAGCTTGTATAATTCCAATATTCCACCTGTCTCAAGAATAAAGGCTGACACACATGTAAAATTGAACAATATTTTGGAAATGTTTGTTCCATAAGAAAAAGAACATGCTGAAGATGTTACTTTTTTTTGTTCACAGTCCATATGAAACCGTTCCTAATATCACTTATCAAATAAAACATATAATCTTAAGCCCATTATTGCAAACTTAAAAATTATTTCCAGCTTATAACGATTGACAGAAGGATTCACTAGAAAAACAAAATATTGGTCCCCAGCCCTTATTATTTTTAGATGATCCACTCGCATCCTTTTACTTGGAAGTTAGCAACACAAGACAACATACCTCATGAAACTATTTATTTTTATGCAGGGCCACAAATTATCAAATAAGACATGCAGTTGGCTGTATAAATTCTATGTTGATGCAAATCAATTCATATACTCCCATCTGTGAGAGGGTTCCTGATAAGAGCATACATGTACTGTAGTATGCTTCCCTATTTGGTAGGGATCTGCATGAGCAATAAGGGATCTAAAATAAAAATTATAGTTAATTCATTAATCCTGAAAATATCATCCGGGACCATAAGAGACCACACCCAGAAGTGTGATTGGGAAATCATAAGTGCAGCCGTAGAACTTCTATCATTAATTTTGAAGAAACATTTAGGAACAATGCTTCTATTCCGGCATCTGTTATCACTTAACGGGCAAATGTATGACGTAACTAAGGACAGAGAGCACAGCCCAAACTGATAATAATACAGGCCAGTACAAATTTGTACACTAATTCAGATGATAAAGACACCAAGAACTCTCAAATGATAAATTGCACGAACACGCCATGAACTGTTTAACATGAAAATATAACTTCAGTACAAGTGTGATTAGTTTGAAAACCCTCACTATGTTAAATTCCGCTGCATGTCCGATGAATCAATATTGATGCAATGTATGTTCTTGGACCTAAAACATCTTAAACATGCGTAGCATTTGACAGGCCTCCGTAGTGTAAAAGTAAGTCATTTTAAGTGAGCGTAAGTATCACATGATGACCAAGATCAGGATGATGTCTCATGAGGGGCACTGTGCGTGTGTTAACTAGTCCACCATGCAATGCAATTTCATTTATTTACTTCCTGTAAATTTAATTTTGGAAGTTCAGAAAATTAGCTACTATTCATCCAATAAAGTTGAGATGATTCAGTAAACAATTTTTCATATTTTAACTTTTATTAGTAAATAAAATGCTACCTTAACCAATGCATTTGGGCACAAATCAAGTGGCTCCTTGCAAGTTGCAACACAAATTTTGTAGTGGAACAGATGGAGCGAGCGCACTCACCACCTCTGCAGCTGGGACCCAGCGCCCGTCCTCGAACACGCGGTGCGGCCGCAGAGCCGTCTCCTCGAACTCCATCGTCGCCCGCGACGTCGGGAACGTCACCTTGTACAACCCCCGCGGGCGATCCCCGGTCACCGTCGGCGGCGGAACGGCCGAGACCACTCCGGCCCACCATCCCTCGTTGTGGAACGCCTCCACCATGTCGCAGATCGCGAACCCCGTCCGCGCATTTTCGCCGGGCGGCGGTCGTGGCCGCACATCGGCGGCCGCCGCGGTCTCCTTGAGCGGCCCCCCCTCTTCGGCCAGGAGCGTCGAGTAGGCCAGCGTGTAGCGCCGGCCGCGGCCGCTTCTGGAGATCAGGTAGCCGGCGACGGTGGCCTCGTAGAAGGAACCTTCAAAGCCGGGGTCGTCGCTGCGCACCTCCACCTCTGCGCCGACCGGAAACATGAACGCCTCTCCCGCCGACTCGGAGGGGGTCGGAGGGCGCTTCTTGGGACGGCGGCCTCCCATCGGAGCTAGCTAGGTGATCGCCGCTGCTTTGGCGGCCGTGGTTTCTTGGGAGCGTGGGTGAGTGTGTCTGTGTGTGAGTGAGGGAGGGGTGGCGGAGGCGACGATGGGGAGGGGGTTTTGTGCTGGGTGGTGAGAGAGCTGGGGACGGACAGGGACAGCTGCTACCGACGCGTGGATAGACGACGGAGGACGCGTCGGGAGATGAAGGTGCGTGGTGAATTGTCACCCGCTGTTCCATCAAAAGCCTTTCCGACTTTTGACACGTACATCACCTATATTTACAGATAGCACACGAAGAATAATATTGTTTGGTGATCATTTTCCTCTATCTGTGCGTGCACAGTGCACGAGCCGGAATTCTAAAAGTGCAAGTGCATTCTCCACTTGGCAGGATCTACCTGCCTTGCCTTACTGCTGGCGGTTGATCTTCTCCTACTAGCTACTACCGTCCACGTCCACGTGAGTTTGGATCGGTTGTTATCCTAACTTGCCCGATTCGCTGACCTCGCGTGCTCTCACTCTGTTGTTCGAGGTCATGGACGTCGAGCCGGCTGCCCCGGAAGGTAGGCTGCATGGGTGTTTCTACGGCGAGCGTCGTGTCAGCAGGTGATGGCTTTCCTCTTTGGCAATGTGGATGACGAGAAGCGGACGGTGTGGGTTCCTGGCATTGGTGGCAGCAACTACTAGATCGTGATCTGGAGTTCATTCTTGGGAGGGGGGGAGGGAGTGGGAAGTTCGACTGTGCGGATGTTGTGTGAAGGTTTTTTCGAGCGAAACTTCTACGCTCCGGCGCCAATAGCGGTGATGCATGCGGGTATCGCTACCCTCTTGAGGGCGTTGTTGTGGCTACCTTCATCGCGCTAGTGATCCGGGTGAAAACCCTGACCATTCCGGTCTCGATAGCGACGACGTGTTACGTCGTTATCCTCTTGGGGCATTATCGTGGAGCCTCGTCAATTCGTCCTTGTTTCGTTGTCCTTGGTGGCAAGTTTGGCTCTCTCTCTTTTCTTTTTTTTTTACTATCTTTTATCTTCTTTGTAAGAGGTTCCTGTGGTGTTGTCGCGGCAAGTGTCCTCGTGCGAGAACTAGATTGTGAGGCCATAGCTTCCAAGCGAAATATCGGAAGGGATATGACTGGAACAAGGGGAAGGAGTTTACCCAGGTTTGGCCCATCTATTGAGGGTAAAACCTACTCCTTATTTACTATTGATGGTTCGAGACCTCGATTATAAGGCCTGAGTCCGGCTTACAATATCTCGAGGGATATTGCTATGAACTAGAATTTGTCTTTCTACGTCTCAGGAACTCACTTCATATAGCAAACGAGTTCCTGATGTTACAAAGGATCCGGGTTACGGAGTCCTAGCAGGATCCGGCCTTCAGGTTACTAGCCGGTTTACCCCAGAGCCCGGATCAGTTCTCCGGATCGGGATCGTCCTCCCGGCCTTAAGTCGTCACGTGCCTTCTATCTTGGTTATCACACTTAGCCGGGTCACGTCGGGCCGTGTCCGGGTCTTCCTTTCTTCTCACAGGGTCTTCAATCTTCCTTCCGGTTCCTCTTTCTGAAACCATCATAGTATAAACCGGAACATTAGCTATGAACCGGTTGTGGCTAAATCTGGTTCATGCGGGAGCATTCTGGGGCACCCCTTATCTATTCCCCCAACAGTTCCCCTTATCATGTTGTGCCAGTTCGACGTTGAGATTTATTTATAAAGCGTGGCGAAAACCTTTTTCGACATTCTCCATTTTTTTGTCAGCTCGATTTTTTGGTTGAACTCGTCAGATCCAGGTGAAGTGTGTCGGTATAGTAGTATTTTAGTTTACAAAGAATATTGTAAGTGCCATAAAAAACTTTATAAGTTTTAAAAGTCAGTGTAAAAATAAATAAAACACTGCTTTGAAAATTTAAGTTTGTTTGATAAAATAAAGAGAAAATTTATTTTCCAAGCGATTGTAGCTACAGCCGGTTGGGACTCGCGCATCTCATCTCGCAAGATACTTGGCAGGACGGTTCTGCGAGAGGCAACCTGATGAGGTGTTGACCTCTTAGTTTGGCCCGATCTTCACGAATCGACAAAAACGCACGATGAACGCGAAGAACACGAAGAACACGAGAGGGGAATCAAGGGGGAATCGTGGGCAAACGCGGGGAAACACAAAGGAGGATAAATAGAGAGAGCCGAAAGATTCCAAACCTCCCGTCAACTAAGCCCCGAGGGCCGCCTACGGAACGATCGATCCAACTGAACTCACCTTGATTGAAACCGATTTACACCCGTGTCCGGTCCACCACGCCAATAGAACCTCAAGGATTTACGAGAGGGAGATTGGGAACTCCTAACAGAATCCACGATGGGAAAGGATAGGTAGCTGTGGTGAATCTTGATACGGTCCTAGATACACATCATAGGAGTAGCCTCGTAAGAGGAGTCACCTCACAAGAGGGATACAAGGGCAAAGCCCGAAGTTCTCAAATCATCCCTAACCCTAGATCTAGCCACCGGGGTCCCTTATATAGCCTAGGGGGTTAGGTGGGGTGAAAAGGGGCGTTTTCCTCCTGTTTTCGGGCAACCGCGGGGAGGCCGGCCTGTGAGGCCGGGGTGGGGCTGGGCGCCCAGCCTGGGGGCCAGCCGGTCGGCCTGGGGCCGGGGCGGGGGCCGGCGCCTTCGGGCTGGGGGCCGGCCTAGCTCCTTGGTTGGCCGGCCTGAGGCCGGGGTGGGAGAGAGGGAGGCCGGCTCCTTCTGGCTGGTGGCCGGCCTGAGGTAGGGGGAGGGCGGCCTGGCCGGGGGTTGAGGCCGGGGACCCCGTTTCCCTCCCTTCTTCCTCCTCAGAGCTTCGATCTTGATGTCGTCTTCTCCCACTTCCTTCCTAGCTTCTCGGGCACCGTCTTGGACATGATCTCGAGTATCGGGTGCACCGTCTTGGGCTCCATGGTTTGATCCAACCTATGCATGTAGAGAGGTATTTCATGAGGTAGCGCATCATTCACCAAGTCACCGGAAACATACGGAGATAGGAGTGAGTTCACCTTGTCGTGTATCGATGTTGTGCTTGGTGGAATACGGTGGGCTGCATCATCTCCCCCTCCCCCTTGAAGAAGAGTCGTCCTCGACTCTCGTTCCATCCATGCATGGGCGGGAGAAGGAATGTTGACGACGAAGATGTCTTTGAAGTTGAGCCGTTTGTCGAAGTTCATGTGACGGTAGGCTCGTAGTGGGGGTGGTCCAAATGCGATGACGATGTTGAAGTGGTCGTCCTTGGTTTGGTGAAGAAGATCTTGAAAGGCGGTGTAGTCGTTGAAGTTGAGCCTCTTATCGAAGATCATGCCAAGGTATGCTCGTGGAGGGTGTAGTCCAAAGGCGATGACGATCTTGACATGGTCCTGAATGGATGGATGAGGATGAGCTTGAAAGGTGATGTAGCCGTCGTCGAAGAGCTCAAGAGGTGGTTGCTCGATTGGTTGCGGAAGTGGTAGATTATAGATGAACTTGACATTGGTTTGTTGCGGTAGATTGTCGAAGTCCATGTACATCTTGGCGGTTGGCATGTAGTCGTGGTGGTCATTGTCGTTGATGCGCTTGTCGAACTCCAAGTGCATCTTGACGAAGGGGATGTAGACGGAGAAGTCGTTGTCGTGGAGGTGCTTGTTGAACTCCATGCACATCTCGACATGTCGTATGTAGGCGTAGAAGGCATTATCGTTGACGTGCTTGTCGTACTCCATGCACCTCTTGACATGTTGGATGTAGGCGTAGAAGGCGTTGTTGTCGAAGTGCTTGTGACGCGCTGTGTAGATCTTGACTTGAGGAGTGTGGATGGAGAATGCCTTGTCGTGGATGCGCTAGTCAAACTCCAAGTGGATCATGACGAGCGGAATGTACTTCATCCAACTCTTCAAGCCGGTGTTGATGTTGATGTGGTGTGGAGAGCCTTGTATGGTGAATAGTCCATGAGGTCGAGGATGCTTGATAGGGTCACCAAATCTCTGCAAAATAGACAACAAAGATGGAGATAAAGTTGGTAAGTCGTTAGTGTCGATAAGAACACATGGGGTTTTGCTCTCCACTCTCATCTCACGTTTGGTGGCTATCATGGCGATGCCTCTATGAACACTCATGCTTTTTCCACTCATGATGGGCTTGTGGCTCTCACTCACGTGATGGTGGATCTCTCTCTCTCTCGCCACTCATCTCACTAGAAGCTTGAGAGGGGACACTAGAAGGCTCCAAAGTCTTGGCACTAGAGGTGTACGCACTTGTCAAAGTCGTTGCATTGCTTGGAGTCGGTAGTGTCATGGCATGTGGCGAGGAGAACTCAATCATCTCATCTCTTTGGTTGAGCTCCAATTGTGGAAAGGGTGGCTTTCTTGGAGGAGGAGGTAGGGTCATGGCTTTTGTCGAAGAAGGCTCCATCATCTCCATGATGTGGTAGTGTAAGCCATGCCTTGTAGAATCCTCGAGTGGTTGTTGATGATGATGATGATGATATACTTGGCTAGAATGGTGGCTTGAGCGTGGCCTTGTGGAGGTTGGAATGAGTTGCTTTGAAGTCAAGGGGAGTGTGTCACCCAATTCTTCGCTACCTCCATCAATGATAGATGTGCCATTGACACCGGCTCTAGAGATGTTGCATCTTTGGTCATTATCTTGAGGATAGGTTTGAAGAACTCGTGTCATCACTCGCGATGAATTCTCATCCTCGTTGCAATTGACGCTTTTGTCACCATTGGTCGGCATGTCCAAAGAATTGAGAGCAACTTGGTGCAAGGCATAGTATTGGCCTTCACTCATGTAGTCATGGTCACCATTTTGGTTGGCAATCATGATCATCTTGTTGGTAGCATTAGAATCTCTCTTGTGGATGGTCAGAGTTGTCACTTGTGTCATTGGAGACGAAGAAGAAGAAGACCTTGGAGGGGTTGGCAAGGGATGAGCCTCTTTCACAATGTCACATGCATCAACGTCTTCATCATAGAGTGGTGTAGTGGTATCCTCATGCATATATTGATGTAGATCTTGTGTCATGGAAGGAATAGCTTCGCACTCTTGATGTTGTTGTTGCGCTTGTGGCGAGGATTGAAGCTCATGCTCTTGATCATGACGGACATAGTTCTTCCTCATAGAATGTCGCGCATGATGTAGGTGTAGCGGTGGTGATGAAGGGAATATCGCCTCGTGTCGTGAAGAAGGAAGAGGATCATGGCATATATGGCGATGTAGGCCTTGCTCATGTGCTTCATCATGAAGTCCATAGTCCTTCCTCAACGTATGCCGCTCATGGAGGTTGTGGTTGGTTGTTGGTGGTGAAGTATCTCTCGCCTCTTTCCTTGATGAAGTAGTGGTGTCATAGTTCCCATGGCGGGGATGTTCTTGATCCTTGTCGAAGGCGGGGTGCAACAAGAAAGCACAATTTTGATGATGATGAGGTGGAGGCTCCCATTCCTCATGTTGTTGATGACGCTCATGGTCCTTGGTCCTTGTAACATTGAGGCAAAGGGCGCTCAAGTTGTTATCTTCATGGCCTTGATGATGCGGTGGAATTCCTTGGCCTAGATGATGTGGTGCTTCATCCAATATGGGAGGAGAAGAATCATGGATGCCATCTCCATTTGCTTGTTGTTGACGAGGTCGCTCATGTGGATCCTCATCAAAAATAGGAAGTGAGAGGTCACTTGGAGCATCTTCACTTGCTTGTTGTTGACGTGGTCGCTCAAGAGGTTCCTCATCAAACATGGGAAATGAGAGATCATGAATAGCATCCGCGCTTAGTTGTGGTCCAAGTGGGCGCTCATTGGGGTCTTCATCAAAGAGAGGAAGAGAAATGTCATGTGTATCATTCCCACTTGGTTGTTGTTGATGGTGGCGCTCAATGGGGTCTTCCTCAAATATGGGGAAAGACAAACCATAGGGATCATTCGCACTCGCTTGATGTTGAGAAGGTCTCTCATTTGGGTCTTCATCAAAGATAGGCAGTGGAAGCTCATGTGGGTCATCCTCATTGGTTTGGCTATGTCGTTTATGATGGAGAGGATGGCGCCGGTGGTCACTGTGGTGGAGTTGTTGGAGGCATGCTTCGTGGCATCCACTAGAAGAAATGTCATGGGCACCTTCTTGATAAGGGACTTGATCTTGGTGGTCATTGTGGTGGTGACACACATTTTGCCTTGAAAGCCTTGAATGTGGGCGAGCACCATCCACGACACCATGTAGACCATAGTCATGAGTCGAGCTTGGAGAAGGTGGGTGATGAAGAATATTCGGTCGTATAGGGTGAACTTGAAGAGGGTCACCACGACCTTGTCGATGTCGAGGTCGAGGTAGTGGTGATGGCGAGCAATGCTCGAACCAATGTCGTCACGGAACTTGTGGTGTAGTATGCGGTGAGGTGGTATCAGAGCCAGGTTTACCACTCTCTTGGAAGTGTCGGTGATGATCATGGCGACGATCTTGGTGATGAGCATGGTGATGATCTTGTGGAGACTTGCCTTTGTGTCGTGGCTTGGAGGTCGAAGATGATCCATGGAGATTGGCGAGGATGGCCACGTTGCCTTAAATACTCGCCATGTGATCATTGAACCGAGTGTGATGAGCTTGAAGTTGATGGTCCAGACGCTCCAATCCATCACGAGCAAGTTGGCAAAGCCGAAAGTGTTCATGGCGGTTGACGAAGTTGTGGTAGCCGTTGTTGTTGAAGAATGAGGGTCCTTGATCTTCCGAGCTCGGCCTTGTGAATACTCCTTCCCTAGCCATCTCAACAAGCACACAAGGGTGATATGATGAAATGGATGTCAAAAGTGAGTCCAAAAAGATCGAAAGAAAACCGGAAACAACAACACACACGCTATATGTGGAAGTCAAATGGGTTAGAAATGTGGCGAGGAAAACGACAAATCCAAAGAAAAGTTAGCACGAAAACCAATCCTAGTGGAGGAAAATGATATGGTGGAAACTAAAAACACACACACACACACAAGGGATAAATGGGGTTAGTGCGTCCAATGGACGAGCGGAGACGAAATGTGCCTAATGAACACTAAGCTCAATGTCACACCAACGCAAGGAGGACGCTAGCTCAAACCGCAATGTACAAGAGGCGACAAGATTCGCAATGTGGCAACTGGTCACTCTCTTTCCTCTTGTGACACGAAGCTACATGTTCCTACAAGTGATAGCAATTGGTATCGATCTTTTGCTTCTTTTGGCTCTTTTTGCTTCTTGCTCTTTTCTCCTTTTTTTTTTTTTTGATTTTTCGCTTTTGGATGGATGATGATGCGGAGATGATTCACAAATGCCAATGCCTACTCGAAGCTATTCTCTCACAAGCGCAAAACTCGCACTCTCGATGCCACAAATGTGGTGCCAAGCGATGTAAAAGAGCTAGTCTGAATGGGCAAGGTACACAATGAGAGGGGTTAGTTCAAGCGGAAGCAAGTTATACCTATGCGGTGGATGATATCGGACTTGCGGCCGGTGGATGTCGATGCCGTGTGGATCCGTTGATGTAGTTGCGTAGGTGATGTCGATGGCGACGCTTAGGAACTTGCCTCACTGAAATCGGAGTAACAGCGACAAAGAAAAACAAGATACAAAATCTGTCCAAGAATCGAAGAGTAGAGATTTTGTGTGGTTTTTGCACAATATCGAAATTCCTCTCAAATCAAGAAAAAATTTGGACAAATTCGAGAAAAGTGGCTGAATAGAAAGGTGGGGAATGGTCTTCGGCAACAAATCTATGGATGGAAACCACGAAAACTCAATAAATCGACAGATCGGTCGAAATCCCTTTTGGCTATTTTTGGTCAAATTTTCGAATTTATGGTGGATAGAAGAAAAATTGGTGGTAGGGGAGGGGGTGGGTGTCGGATTCGTGTCAATCTAGCTCTGGATACCAGATGATGAGGTGTTGACCTCTTAGTTTGCCCCGATCTTCACGAATCGACAAGAACGCACGAAGAACGCGAAGAACACGAAGAACACGAGAGGGGGAATCGAGGGGTAATCGTGGGAAAACGCGGGGAAACACAAAGGGGGATAAATAGCGAGAACCGAAAGATCCCAAACCTCCCGTCGACTAAGCCCCGAGGGCCGCCTACGGAACGATCGATCCAACTTAACTCACCTTGATTGAAACCAATTTACACCCGTGGCCGGTCCACCACGCCAATAGAACCTCAAGGATTTACGAGAGGGAGATTGGCAACTCCTAACAGAATCCACGATGGGAAACGATAGGTAGATGTGGTGAATCTTGATACGTTCCTAGATACATATCATAGGATTAGCCTCGTAAAAGGAGTCACCTCACAAGAGGGATACAAGGGCAAAGCCCGAAGTTCTCAAATCATCCCTAACCCTAGATCTAGCCACCGGGGTCCCTTATACAGACTTGGGGGTTAGGTGGGGTGAAAAGGGGCGTTTTCCTCCTGCTTTCGGGAACCGCAGGGAGGCCGGCCTGTGTGACGCCCCGAGATCGGGCACTATGCAGATTTCAGCATTTCCGCCAAAATCCACATAATAACCGATTCCAGGTTGCCACTTGTGATAACATTACAACAATTCACGAATATTCCACAACAACAGAAGAGATATATACAAGACGACTCAAACGAGTCAAGAATACAACTTATACAATACAAAGATCCAAATAACAGCGGAAGAAACAACATAGCGTCCGACTACGGACAAGATACAAATTGGACTAAGAGTCCTGAAGATAACCGATGGCGTCCAATCCCTGCCCAGGCCAAGCCGGAGGGATTCCCAAGCTAACGTCGTCAGACTTCAAACCTGTTGACTGCAATGTGGAATATGCAGCCACGAAATGGATTCGTGGGTCAGTACTATTAAGTATTGGCAAGTGGATAAACTATACTCACAAGATACCAGCGTAACCAATCATCACAAGATACAAATACTTTGGGTAGAACGGAAGGAAGGGATTATTGCAAAGAAGCGGCAGTGGGCTGCACTAACTAACTACAGAGACGCGCTACAACATCCGGCTAAAAGAAAGAGATAAGATAGCGCGACAAAACCAACTATAACTACTCACCAAACAATACCCATCCAGTGTTACCCCCTACTAAGGAAGCAACCCAAGGAAACTCACACTGTTGATTAAGGTGACATTCATTTTTATGGTGGAGGTAATCTATATTACTAGTCAAGTTATCATCGTTAAGTGTAACTTGTCTGAGTAATTGTTAGCCAGCACTTTCACCAAGTCATCCATAACCGCGGACAACACGGCTTCTCGAGAAGATTTAACCCTGCAGGGATGCACCAATTTGGACGTACACGTAAGAATGACCCGCCAGATGGAAAGGCCCTTCCACCAAGCGAGGCACTCAACACAACCCAACTCTTCTTCGCATCAAGCCTAAAGAACCACATGCAATTGAGTGCACGACTAATCAAGCCCCACGAAGAAAAGGGGACCCTCATAGTACTCTAAGAACGTGTCTCCCTAAATGCCGACTACAAAAGTTCCACCCTGGCGCCAAAGGTTCGCACCTGCATATGCATGTGGCAAATGGAAAACCCGAACTAAGTGTGGCGATTTGGACGAGATGCGAATCGAATCAAAGTTGCGGGGGGCGCCCATACACGCTTCCCACATGCGGTTAGCGCGCTCATCATGGATCGGAGGACAAGACCCTTTTCCTAATTAAGGTCGACACTAGCAGGCCTCAAAACCACGCCGGGCCTCCTGCCGGTGCCTTATCATCAAATTATTATTACCCAAAACATTAACATGTTGTTGATTAAGTTGAAAGCCAACTATCAAACTAAACAGGTGGTAGAACAAAGGACAACAGGACTAGAGCGCAAACAAACCTAAGCATGCTAGTACGACACAGGCCAACAAACAACAGGGTTATAGGTGTGGAGGTAAGGCAATATACGTAGCAACAGGGTAAACATGTGATGGGATCGGAGCACAAGCATCAAAAATACTAGGCTAGCATAAAGACAACGGAAAAAATCGGTAACAAGTGAGGAAAGGCAACATAGGTAGCAAGTGAGTATACTTGCCTGAGATCCAGCAAGTAGAGGTACATCCGTAGAACTTGTCGGTGCTCACATAATCTCAACGTCCTATCCGCGAAGAAGCAAAGCACTAAAAGAATCAACGGATGCAGCAATTACTTCTACGGCAAAAGATCCAGCATGATCCTATTTTATATGCATGACATGCGGGATGCAACGCAAAATGCAATTTAGACAATTTAATCGGAACCTGAGTCCGGACAAAATAATTATTGGTTCAAGTTGTTTATTTAACCATCAATGTTAAATGTTGATTAACATGGAGAACAATAAATAGGTGAGCTAAACAGGATTAAATGGAATAGGGCACCAATTGAATTAAGTAGCCAAACATATTCCATGTTTTATTATTTAGGTGACATGCATAACATAATTAATAATAAAGATAAAAGATGCAATCATGGATGACATATTTAGGTTCATTGCATGTTTCTGATCGAAATAGACATACAGTTTATATTGTTTGGAATTAGGATGACAAAGTTGTAGCAATTACAAAAATAAGAATAATTTAGGTAAAACAGCAAAAATGAGTGTTGTAACATGCAGGCTTTAGAGTTCGAACTTGGGACTGCCAGGGAAAGGATCGGGTGCATAGCCAGTAGGCTGGCTCGGTGCTTGTTATGATATATGGAACCAAAGGAATATGAAACAGAGCTTGGGCGTTAACTGAACTTTCACATGAAAGATTCAGACTCCAGGATTGACAGAAACAAAATAAACGTAAAAGGGTTTCCCCTCTGGGATTTGATCCCGGGACCTAGGGTGTGCAGCGCAGATGGCCAGCCACTGGGCTGTGAGCGGACTGGTGATTGATGTAGGCACAGGATTTTAGTATTCCACGTCACGCGGACTGGAGTTTCTGACGAAACTGACGAAGATGGAAAACTGCACACGAACAACGGCCACCGGAGGCAACAATGAGGCCTTGCCGCATCGAACTCGCACACGCAGAGCAAAAGGGAGAGAGGGGAGAAGGTTGTCCAGCGGACGGAAGGCTCACCGTGGGGCGTCCGGCGTGGTCGTTTGGCGCATGGACAGAGAAGACGAAGTAGACGACGATCCAGTACGCACGGACATGCCGACAGAGGCGAAAGACGAGCTCGGTGGCGACGTCTCGGGCAGCTCCGGCTCCTGATCTTCAGCTTAGAGGAAGAGGACGGCTAGGTGGTTCCATTCCCATCATTCGTTGTTCTTCTCGGCGATCATTGTCCCGGCTCCATGAGCTCCCATCTCCGGCAAGTATGGTGGTGATTGAAGGAAAAGAAGAACATGGTAGGAAGAGGAAGAGGGCTGGTGGCGGCGGGGAATGGAGGAGGACAGGGACTAGGGTTTGAGGAGGGGATAGGGCGGCTTTAACGTGTGGAGGGAGCAGGTGGGGATCGGTGGTGGTGCGGTGGTGGTTTGGTTAGGAAAGCGACAGGAGGTGTTCGTACGGACGAGGAAGGAGGAGGCTAGGTGGGCTGCGAGTTGGTTTAGGTGGGCTAGAAGGGAGAGAGGGCTGGCTGGGCTTGGTGGGCTGTTCTGCACTCTTCCAAAAGCATTTTTTTTTTCACAAAACAAAAGAAAGGGATTGGGAGGATAATAGAGGGCTCACACCAAAAATAATTATTGAACTTTTGCGATTAAAATTTTATTAAGATGTTATATGAAATCCAATGAGATGCAATGCAATGCATGATGCGAAAAAGAAAAACAAACAACTTTCTATATGGGAAAAACCCCGGGTGTTACAGCCGACACCACTAACAAGGGATTGCGCCCTCGCAATCCACCCAAGGCAAGGGGAAGAGAGGTGTCAACTACGGAGTCTTCGTGCTGCGGTTGATTTCCCGGGTCAGTGGGCGGATATCTTCTTCTCGACACCACTAACAAGGGAATCTTGCTCGGGTTGATGACGATCTTCTCCCACTAGGAATCTTCCGATGATCGAACCTATTAGGTTAACGGCTCAGAAAACGTCCACCCACGTAGGATCCTAAAACTTTGAAAGATTGAGAAGAAGAGAGACTCCAAAACAAATAAGATGAGAGGAGAAATAGAATAGAAATAATGAGAAAACAAGAATCCTATTGAGATGTTTCCAAAATAGTTTAGCAAAAATAGTTTTTGACACTCTAGAAACAACGACCGTTAGCGAGGTTATCCTACAGGCTTTGTGGACCCGTTGCTTCGATAACCATTCGTATCGAAACAAATTTGGGAATCGGAAACCATGCTCTGATACCATTTGTGACGCCCCGAGATCGGGCACTATGCAGATTTCAGCATTTCCACCAAAATCCACATAATAACCGATTCCAGGTTGCCACTTGTGATAACATTACAACAATTCACGAATATTCCACAACAACAGAAGAGATATATACAAGACGACTCAAACGAGTCAAGAATACAACTTATACAATACAAAGATCCAAATAACAGCGGAAGAAACAACATAGCGTCCGACTACGGACAAGATACAAATTGTACTAAGAGTCCTGAAGATAACCGATGGCGTCCAATCCCTGCCCAGGCCAAGCCGGAGGGATTCCCAAGCTAACATCGTCAGACTTCAAACCTGTTGACTGCAATGTGGAATATGCAGCCACGAAATGGATTTGTGGGTCAGTACTATTAAGTACTGGCAAGTGGATAAACCATACTCACAAGATACCAGCGTAACCAATCATCACAAGATACAAATACTTTGGGTAGAACGGAAGGAAGGGATTATTGCAAAGAAGCGGCAGCGGGCTGCACTAACTAACTACAGAGACGCGCTACAACATCCGGCTAAAAGAAAGGGATAAGTGAGCGCGGCAAAACCAACTATAACTACTCACCAAACAATACCCATCCAGTGTTACCCCCTACTAAGGAAGCAACCCAAGGAAACTCACACTGTTGATTAAGGTGACATTCATTTTTATGGTGGAGGTAATCTATATTACTAGTCAAGTTATCATCGTTAAGTGTAAGTTGTCTGAGTACTTGTTAGCCAGCACTTTCACCAAGTCATCCATAACCGCGGACAACACGGATTCTCGAGAAGATTTAACCCTGCAGGGATGCACCAATTTGGCCGTACACGTAAGAATGACCCGCCAGATGGAAAGGCTCTTCCACCAAGCGAGGCACTCAACACAACCCAACTCTTCTTCGCATCAAGCCCAAAGAACCACGTGCAATTGAGCGCACGACTAATCAAGCCTCACGAAGAAAAGGGGACCCTCATAGCACTCTAAGAACGTGTCTCCCTAAATGCCGACTACAAAAGTTCCACCCTGGCGCCAAGAGTTCGCACCTGCATATGCATGCGGCAAATGGAAAACCCGAACTAAGTGTGGCGATTTGGACGAGATGCGAATCGAATCAAAGGTGCGGGGGGGCGCCCATACACGCTTCCCACATGCGGTTAGCGCGCTCATCATGGATCGGAGGACAAGACCCTTTTCCTAATTAAGGTCGACACTAGCAGGCCTCAAAACCACGCCGGGCCTCCTGCCGGTGCCTTATCATCAAATTATTATTACCCAAAACATTAACATGTTGTTGATTAAGTTGAAACCCAACTATCAAACTAAACAGGTGGTAGAACAAAGGACAACATGACTAGAGCGCAAACAAACCTAAGCATGCTAGTACGACACAGGCCAACAAACAACAGGGTTATAGGTGTGGAGGTAAGGCAATATCGTAGCAACAGGGTAAACATGTGATGGGATCGGAGCACAAGCATCGAAAATACTAGGCTAGCATAAAGACAACGGAAAGAATCGGTAACAAGTGAGGAAAGACAACATAGGTAGCAAGTGAGTATACTTGCCTGAGATCCAGCAAGTAGAGGTACATCCGTAGAACTTGTCGGTGCTCACATAATCTCAACGTCCTATCCGCGAAGAAGCAAAGCACTAAAAGAATCAACGGATGCAGCAATTACTTCTACAGCAAAAGATCCAGCATGATCCTATTTTATATGCATGACATGCGGGATGCAACGGAAAATGCAATTTAGACAATTTAATCGGAACCTGAGTCCGGACAAAATAATTATTGGTTCAAGTTGTTTATTTAACCATCAATGTTAAATGTTGATTAACATGGAGAACAATAAATAGGTGAGCTAAACGGGATTAAATGGAATAGGGCACCAATTGAATTAAGTAGCCAAACATATTCCATGTTTTATTATTTAGGTGACATGCATAACATAATTAATAATAAAGATAAAAGATGCAAGCATGGATGACATATTTAGGTTCATTGCATGTTTCTGATCGAAATAGACATACAGTTTATATTGTTTGGAATTAGGATGACAAAGTTGTAGCCATTACAAAAATAGAATAATTTAGGTAAAACAGCAAAAATGAGTGTTGTAACCTGCAGGCTTTAGAGTTCGAACTTGGGACTGCCAGGGAAAGGATCGGGTGCATAGCCAGTAGGCTGGCTCGGTGCTTGTGATGATATATGGAACCAAAGGAATATGAAACAGAGTTGGGCGTTAACTGAACTTTCACATGAAAGATTCAGACTCCAGGATTGACAGAAACAAAATAAACGTAAAAGGGTTTCCCCTCTGGGATTTGATCCCGGGACCTAGGGTGTGCAGCGCAGATGGCTAGCCACTGGGCTGTGAGCGGACTGGTGATTGATGTAGGCACGGGATTTTAGTATTCCGCGTCACGCGGACTGGAGTTTCTGACGAAACTGACGAAGATGGAAAACTGCACACGAACAACGGCCACCGGAGGCAACGATGAGGCCGTGCCGCATCGAACTCGCACACGCAGAGCAAAAGGGAGAGATGAGAAGGTTGTCCAGCGGACGGAAGGCTCACCGTGGGGCGTCCGGCGTGGTCGTTTGGCGCATGGACAGAGAAGACGAAGTAGACGACGATCCAGTACGCACGGACATGCCGACAGAGGCGAAAGACGAGCTCGGTGGCGACGTCTCGGGCAGCTCCGGCTCCTGATCTTCAGCTTAGAGGAAGAGGACGGCTAGGTGGTTCCATTCCCATCATTCGTTGTTCTTCTCGGCGATCACTGTCCCGGCTCCATGGGCTCCCATCTCCGGCAAGTATGGTGGTGATTGAAGGAAAAGAAGAACATGGTAGGAAGAGGGCTGGTGGCGGCGGGGAATGGAGGAGGACAGGGACTAGGGTTTGAGGAGGGGATAGGGCGGCTTTAACGTGTGGAGGGAGCAGGTGGGGATCGGTGGTGGTGCGGTGGTGGTTTGGTTAGGAAAGCGACATGAGGTGTTCGTACGGACGAGGAAGGAGGAGGCTAGGTGGGCTGCGAGTTGGTTTAGGTGGGCTAGAAGGGAGAGAGGGCTGGCTGGGCTTGGTGGGCTGTTCTGCACTCTTCCAAAAGCATTTTTTTCACAAAACAAAAGAAAGGGATTGGGAGGATAATAGAGGGCTCACACCAAAAATAATTTTTGAACTTTTGCGATTAAAATTTTATTAAGATGTTATATGCAATCCAATGAGATGCAATGCAATGCATGATGCGAAAAAGAAAAACAAACAACTTTCTATATGGGAAAAACCCCGGGTGTTACAGCCTGTGAGGCCGGGGTGGGGCTGGGCGCCCAGCCTGGGGGGCCAACCGGCCTAGGAGGCCGGCCTGGGGCCGGGGTGGGGGCCGGCGCCTTCCGGCTGGGGGCCGGCCTAAGGCCGGGGTGGGAGAGAGGGAGGCCGGCTCCCTCTAGCTGGTGGCCGGCTTGAGGTAGGGGGTGGCCGGCCTGGCCGGGGGTTGAGGCCCGGGGACCCCATTCCCCTCCGTTCTTCCTCCTCGGAGCTCCGATCTTGATGCCGTCTTCTCCCACTTCCTTCCTAGCTTCTCGGGCACCGTCTTGGACATGATCTCGAGCATCGGGTGCACCATCTTGGGATCCATGGTTTGATCCAACCTATGCATGTAGAGAGGTATTTCATGAGGTAGCGCACCGTTCACCAAGTCACCGGTAACATACGGAGATAGGAGTGAGTTCACCTTGTCGTGTATCTATGTTGTGCTTGGTGGAATACGGTGGGCTGCATCACAACCTCCCAAAGACCATCGGCCTTTGCCGCTATGGAGACTATCGCCCGCTGCCGCTGCTGCATATACCATCAGTTAAGGACGCCCCGCTCTACCTCCTCTAGAATCCTCCGGCATGAAATGTCGGTAGCTGCGTAGCACCTCGCCGCCAAGGCCACCTAACATATGCATTCGCCTTTGTGGGGAGCTCCCAGACCCCATGTGCTCCTTCTTGCTTCGTCATTCCCACAAAGCTCTGCCGCAACGGTGAACAGATGTCGCCGGGCCCCATCCTCGCGCAGATGGCCACCGTCTTTGCACTGATCTCGCCATGGACGACGATTGGTTTCCAACATCTTTATTGCAACCAATGGGGAACTGTTACATTATGTGTTAATTTTGGCTACATTGACGAATTCAAAATGCTACAACGTTATTTTTGCTACACGTCACAAGTTTTTACAGTATTTGGGGAAAATTGGTACACACGATGCTACATGCTCAAAAAAAAGTTTTGGTCTTTTTATTACATTGACAGACACAACATTTGCTGAAAGATTTTTTACTACATGTCACGTTCCATACATAGAAAAATGATACACGTGAAACGTTTTTATTACAATGATTGAAGATACACATGAAATTTTTTTATTACAATGATTGAAGTGCGGGGTAGATTCATTTCAATGGTCGAACGGCTGATCTTTTTTAGCTCTGCATTAGCGGATTTGTAAAGCTGGTAAAATGGTCGGACGGCTCCAAAGCAGGTAGGATTTTGTAAAACTGGTAAAAGGGCCCCGCAACACAGTTTTAGAGTCCCAAAATTTAGGTAATCTGCTAGAGTTGCTCCAATCAGTGCTCCTTATATGAAGAGGGCAGCATCACTCACCTACTATCAGCAACACGGTTATGTTGATGACGAATACGATTCCTAGCTATTGATCTAGAATGAAGAGCTAACTGTAATGACACTGAAAGTCTGGATAGTGAATGACCGATTTTACCACCTTCCGTTCCATTTAAGGAGCAAGGTGGATCATTTTAGGTGGTGCGCAGTGGAGGGTTTGAAGTTGAACTAATCCGGTCTTCACAAAAAAGTTGCATCTGTTGTCAAATGTTGGCCACTGAGATCGACCCGTCGATTGTTATAACTCTATACAAATAAGTTCATTGCATTTAATGAAAATCTACCTGTCGTCCAGTCATATATGAGTTTCGACATCGTCGTCATAGTTGCAAAAGGAGCCTTCTTTTTCATCAAACTTAACCCGAAATTCGCCATCTGTAAGTTCCATTAATAGGAATTGGTTGGAACTTTGATGTAGGTAAGGTTGGATGAGCCAGAAAAATGACAATTGCCAACATGAACAGATCTTGTTTTCACATAGTTTCGGCCGGGTTTTTAGCTACATTTGAAGCCAAGTTCAGGTTTTGACTTTTAGAGCACCTTTAATCCATTGGATTTCAAAATGCATGAATAATATTTTTAAAAACATAGGATTAAAATATCATATATTCTAGGATCCTACGGAATTAGCATCCAAAGTTTTTAACACAACATTAAAAAAACAAAGAAACTGAAGAAATATATTAGAATGGATTGGAAAAATAAATAATTGAAATTCTCTAAAAGAAATACTACTACCTCTATCGCTAAATATAAGAATTTCTTCGACCCATTGGTTTTCGAACCAGGGACATGATATAGGTAGATGCGGAGCGACCCATCCCACTGGGCATGTCTCACACTCCATCATATGTCAAGTCACCATGGATTCAAAAGGTGAACTCGTTCATCTTATATAACTCACTTCCTACCCCTTTGGATGGTATACTACTTGACCATCTACCCCGTGCATTGCTAGGTATGAGTCGACGAATATGGATGCGAGGGGATATGTCAAGGAACCTCAGGACTCAAGGTAGTCCAAGATGCACACGTGTAAGAGAAGCAAGAAGCGAGAAGACGAAAAAGAAGAAGGCCAGGAAACCCGGCCTGACGGCCCAGCTAGGCCGGCCTCCCATCCGAGCCAGTCGGCCTCCACCCCGGCCTCGGGCCGGCCGCCCTGCTCCTCAGGCTGGGCTCCCAGTCGAGGGACAACCAGCCTCCACCCCGGCCTCGGGTCGGCCTCCCTGCGCATTAGGTCGGCCACCCAACTGAGCCACCCTGCCTCCCAGGCCAGCTCCCCAGCGACTTACCTGCCTACGCACAGTGACAGGGAATATTCCCTTGTATCCCTCTACCTACCACCTACTACTATATATAGGACCCCTCCCCCTCCTTCGTAGGTAAGAGTTGACTTGAGATATGGGCCTTGTGCTCCCCCTCCCATGTGGAGAACCTCCCCATGGGATCCATGACTACTCCATAGATTCATCTATTGGATTGTATCAAGATCTCTCCAAGTAGCTACTCTTTCACCTCGTAATTTCGATAGTTCTTGCCAACCTTCCCCTTGCGGCTTTTGTTGGATTGGTGGACCGTTCGGTGAGAGGAACGGTTCCAATTAGCGTGTTGTTGACTTGGGTTTACGATCCCTCGTAGGTTTCACGAGTGTAACATCCCAAGTCTGAAAAATAGCCATTAGAATGTTTGCTCTCTGTTATTTTATGTTTTGCATCATGGCATAATGTTGATTGCATTTGTTTTGTTTGTTTTCCATGTGTTTTCCTCTGTTTTCAGTTGTTTTCCAACTGTTTTCATTTGTTTTCCTTTGTTTTCTATTTGAATTTCAAACCAAAATTCAAACCCTTTGTTTCATCCTTGTGATGTTACAATTTCCAAAATGTTATTTCAAATAAAAACAACCAAATTGTTTTCTTTTATTCCATAATGCTCACTTATTAAATTGTTGGTTTTAAATCAATCTTTTGTTTCCAAAGCACCTCCAAATTCAAATCAAATTCCCAAATCAGCACCCAAATTCAATTTATAAGATCAGCATTATAACCAAACCATTTGTTCTATTTTAAATCAATAGGGTTCACCCTATTAACATCCTTGTTTTAAATATTAATTCATTATTTACCCAAATTCTTCCAATTCAAACCAACTCACAAAACAGCAAATAAATTTTGAGTATTTCAAAAACCAAAGTTGACATTTGGTGGATGTTGACCTAATACACTCACATGAATTTTTCCAAAATTTGTAAAAACTCAAAACCTAACTTTTGCTTCCATTTTCTAGTTGGTACAAAAAAAAAACAGAAATCCATTAATAATAGAAAGGGAGAGAGAGAGCAGCAGGCCCACTTTTCTCTCCTAGCCCATCTATTTTTTCCCTTTGGCCTTTCCCCTCAAGCCCAGCAGCCCCCCACGGTCATCTTCCCCGTACGGACAGAGGAGGGGGTCGCTGTCATCTCCCCCCTCCATGGTCCCCTCCACCAAACCCCTCTCCCTTATCTACCCCCCCCCCCCAAGGGTGCGCCCAGAAACCCTAGCCTCTCCCCATCTTCCTCCAGCGCCGCCATCCGGCCTCTCCCATCGATCTCCTCTCCCAAAAACCCTCTGCCATTGTTCTGAATTTTGGAACCTCCACCCAACTCGCCTCTGTTCACCGCCACCTCCCCATCTCCATGGTCACCTCGAGGGCTTGCCGTCCCCGGGAATGGAACCGGCATCCTCCCGGCTCCAACTTCGATGAAGGGGTCATCGGCCGTGGATGCCCGAGGCGGCGCCGCCGTCAAGCTTCTCCACCGCCGGCGCTCTGCTTCTCCTGCTGCTCGACCTGTTGCATCAGAACCCGACCGCCTCCCCTGCTCCAGATCGCTCCAAGGTGAGGCCCGATTCCTTTTCCCCTCCATCCCCTCGCCTCTCCCTTCCCTCCTCTGCCCCGCACCACCCCCACGGCGCCTCCCTAGGTTCCCTCCGGCGAGCAACCGTGCCTCGCTGCCATGGCCATGTTTCTGTCGAGTACAGTACCTGTTCGATTCAGTTGTTTTCAGATAACAGCGCGCGTCCACAGCACTTACCCCCTGGTTCCCCTCTCTGTTCACAAACCCAACTTCAGCCCAATGGTTAGGCACCTTTGAGCGCAGCAGGAGGTGCAGGGATCAAATCCCACCCCCTGCACAATTAACAAACTTTTTATTTTTCATTGTTTTGTCACAGAATTTTACCAGAAATCACAACTAGGCCATTACACATTATTTCTAGCCCTGCAAAAATATTTTTCTAGTCCCTGGTTCCCTAAAAAATGGCAGATTGCACCTCAATTTTGTAAATTGCATAATAAAATCATTTTAACTCCAAATCCAACATTTTTAATATGTTTTCAATACCAAATTAAATGATCTATCCAAATATAAAATTTGTTTACTGTTTTGAATATTTTAAATTGGTGCAATATTTGAAAACTTGTCAAATTCACTTAAACTTGCAAAATTCATAACTTGTTCATAAAAATTCCAAATTCAACAAACCAAATATGTTTTCCAATCAATTTTTCATGTACTTTCCAAATATAAATTTTGTTTGCTGTTTTGAATAATTTAAATTGCTGAAAACAACTGTTTCTTGTTTATTGCATTTAAAATTGCCAAAATAATAACTTGCTCATTTTAAATCCAATTTCAACAAATGAAATATGTTTTCCATGCAAAATTAAACCCTCTTTCCAAATATAAAATTTGTTTCATGTTTTGAATAATTAAAATTGGTTAAATGATTGAAACCTTGTTTAAATCATTTAATATTGCTAAATTCATAACTTGATCAAATCAAATTCTTTTGGGACATATAACATATGTTTTCAAACCATCAAAGCATAACCTTTTCAAATATGAACTTGGTTTAATGTTTTGATCAAATAAAATTCATTTAACATCCACACTTGAATTAATTCCAATTTAATTCTTGTTTAACTTGTTTAATTCCTAAATAATTTATTTGAAATCCTTTTTCAACAAGTGAAACATGCAATCCACCTAAAATTGTGTGTTCTTATCAAATATAAACTTTGTTACCTATTTTGAACAATTAAACTTGATGAAAACAACAAATGCTTGTGTGACCCCTTTAATTAACCAAAATTCCAACACTTAATAAATGAACTTCTAAACTTGGCAAACCTTATTTCCATTTGGTTCTATTGTTGTTATTTTGTTGTTTTCCTCATCCATGCATCATGCTAATTCACTTCCACATGATGATTAGTTGTAAAACAATTAATTCAACCATAATTCATGGGCTTTTCATATGCAATCCAAATTGCCTGTGGGTCCATTTAATCATGTTGTTATCTTGTCAACTAGTTTATTTTGTTGCATCAATTAAATGGTCATGCATCATCCCATGTTTGTGCACTATGCCATGATATTGATTGCTTATCTTTCTGTGTTGTCTGTTTGCTTCTTCTCGGATACACGACGACGTTGAGACCGACGATACTTACGACATCCCTTCTAAGGAGTTAGCTCAGTACCAGGCTACTGGGTTTGCAGGCAAGTTATCACTCACATGAACCATTGTGTTCCTTTCAACATCGGTTACCGATACTTTCCATTGTCTATTCTGCTAGCCCTATGATTAGTTGCTTCTGTTACGAACCTATCACATGAATCCTTTAACCCTGATATTGCCTCACCTCCATACCTATAACCTTTTGCTTGAGCCCGTGTCTTACTAGCATGCTTAGGTTGTTTTGCTCGAGTCTGCTACCCGTTATTTTCAGTACTATATTTCTATCATGTCCTGGGGGCTCGATGTTTAATCAATCAATCATGCTAATGTTATTGTTAATAATAATTTGATGATAAGGCACCGGCAGGAGGCCCTTTGTGGTTTTGAGGCCTGCTAGTGTCGACCCTAATAGGAAAAGGGTCTTGTCTACTGATCCATGATGAGCGCACTACCCGCATGTGGGAAGCGAGTATGGGCGCCCCCCTCAACTGACTCGATTCGCATCTCGTCCAAATCGCCGTACTAGTTCGGGTGTTCCATTTGCTGCATCATATGCAGGTACGAACCCTTGGCGCCAGGGTGGAACTTTCGTAGTCGGCATTTAGGGCGGCGTGGTCTTCCAGTGCTATGAGGGTCCTCCTTTTCTTCGGGGGGCTCGATTAGCCGCGCACGCACAGCACGCGGTGCTTTGGGCTTGATGCGAAGAAGGGTCGGTTGTGTAGAGTACCCCGCTTGGTGGAAGTGCATTTCCATCTGGCGGGATATTCTTGCGTGTACGGCCAAATTGGTGCAACCCTGCAGGGATAATCTTCTCGAGAAGCCGTGTTTTCCGCGGTTATGGATTACTTGGTGAAAGTACTGGCTAACAAGTACTCAGGACAACTTAAACATAATGATCAAACATGTTACACCCCATGATTAATAACTTGACTAGTAATAGGTTGATGACACAATAATTTGATTCACCTTTAATACAACTGTGTGGGTTATCCTCGGATTGCTTCTTTGGATAAGGGGCGAGATCCAGGATGGGTTTGTTTGAAGTTATCTTTCAGTTGGTTACAATCCTCGATCTTATCCCTTTTCTGTTAGCCGGAAGTGGTAGAATCTCTGTAGTTGGTTAGCGCAGCCAGTTGCAGCATCTTTTATATCCCCTTCCTTTCGTTGAACCCAAAGCATCTGTGCTTGGTGTTGACGGGTTACACTTTGGTGAACTGTGAGTCTTGCTTGCCAGTACGTTTATGTACTGACCCCTTTGGGGCTGTGGTTTCCGCAGACCTACGTTTCCGAGGATCTACATGGTGGCTACTACGTGAAGTTTGACGAGACTGCTGACGAGAAGATAGCGGACCCGGGCAGGATCCGAGACTTCGTGGATGGGCTCCGTCTGTTTGTTTCCGGCCTCTTAGGCCTATTTGGTTCTTGTCTGTACTCAGACATGTTGAATGCTTCCGCTGTATTGTAATGATGTATTGTTGGGGCAGGTGCCCTCTGAATGATTGTATTTGCTATCTCTGCTCTAATGAGAGCCATTTGCAGCTTATTTCAATCTTTTGTGTCGTAGAGATCTGTTGTGATATCAGTTGTTCAACGCCGTTGACGTACCATGTGTGTATGGTTTGAAGTACGTCGACGGAAGTGCCTTTGATCTCTAGTGGATAGTTTACATCGACGATGGAATAGCAGGGCTTGTGTTGTCGCGCATAAGCGCAGGCCTACCAGGAAGCTGGGACGTGGGAGCAGTTATGCCCCATAATCCAAGCATCTGCTATCCAGTTCGTACGGTGAGTATCCCCTAGAAATCAGGGTGCGACAAATGGTATCAGAGCTTGTCTGCCTGTAGGATCCCTTTTTACTGGTCGCAGTTGAGTCTAGAAACTATTTTGTAGCTATATAGGAAAAAAATGAAACGTGAGAGTAGGAATTCTGCCTTTTTTCTTCTTTCCCCACCCACCCACCCTTTTCTGGTAAGGAAGTGCAACGTTGTTTTCCCTTCTCATCTAAACTTTCAAGTTAGGATTTCACGAATTCTGGTTTCTCTAGGATGGTTATATCTACTAGACCATAGGAATGGAGGTGGTTGTGACACGATTTATCATGTTGCCTACTCACGATTGAGAACGGAGGCGTGTAAGCCCCGGAAGCAGATCCTCTATTCCTTAAGCAGTAGATATTGATCCTTTAGAAGCCCGGATGGGTTTTCCATAGTACCTTAGGAGTTTTGTTCTCGTTTTCCCCGATGTTGATATCCTGTTCTTCTCAACATCCTTTTCGTCCGTTGAAATCTTGTTGTTGTTTTCCAGATCAATTTTTCTACCGGCGTCTAATCAAAACTTCCCAAATATCAATTCTATCTGGCCAGAAAGGTTGTTGTTGTTGTTGATGTTGATTCCAGGCTATGAGAGCTGGCATTCCTATCACCTGGGGTTGTTTCGATGAAGCATTCCTGAAGCACCACATTCCAGATAGTCTATTCTCCAAATTAATCAAGTCCTTTTCAGCTATACACCCTCCATACAAAAATCCCTTCCTCTATTTGAAAATGTTCCGGTGGTTTGCAAATTCCCTGACGTCTATCCAAGGTGCACGATGGGTTTCACGTGTCACAGCTCAAGAGGATCTTCCCAAGAAGTTTCCGGACCTTTTCTTTTCTCAGTAGGAATCTCGGGGCGCGATTCCTTCAAGGGGGGGCGTTTTGTAACATCCCAAGTCTGAAAAATAGCCATTAGAATGTTTGCTCTCTGTTATTTTATGTTTTGCATCATGGCATAATGTTGATTGCATTTGTTTTGTTTGTTTTCCATGTGTTTTCCTCTGTTTTCAGTTGTTTTCCAACTGTTTTGATTTGTTTTCCTTTGTTTTCTATTTGAATTTCAAACCAAAATTCAAACCCTTTGTTTCATCCTTGTGATGTTACAATTTCCAAAATGTTATTTCAAATAAAAACAACCAAATTGTTTTCTTTTATTCCATAATGCTCACTTATTAAATTGTTGGTTTTAAATCAATCTTTTGTTTCCAAAGCACCTCCAAATTCAAATCAAATTCCCAAATCAGCACCCAAATTCAATTTATAAGATCAGCATTATAACCAAACCATTTGTTCTATTTTAAATCAATAGGGTTCACCCTATTAACATCCTTGTTTTAAATATTAATTCATTATTTACCCAAATTCTTCCAATTCAAACCAACTCACAAAACAGCAAATAAATTTTGAGTATTTCAAAAACCAAAGTTGACATTTGGTGGATGTTGACCTAATACACTCACATGAATTTTTCCAAAATTTGTAAAAACTCAAAACCTAACTTTTGCTTCCATTTTCTAGTTGGTACAAAAAAAAACAGAAATCCATTAATAATAGAAAGGGAGAGAGAGAGCAGCAGGCCCACTTTTCTCTCCTAGCCCATCTATTTTTTCCCTTTGGCCTTTCCCCTCAAGCCCAGCAGCCCCCCACGGTCATCTTCCCCGTACGGACAGAGGAGGGGGTCGCTGTCATCTCCCCCCCTCCATGGTCCCCTCCACCAAACCCCTCTCCCTTATCTACCCCCCCAAGGGTGCGCCCAGAAACCCTAGCCTCTCCCCATCTTCCTCCAGCGCCGCCATCCGGCCTCTCCCATCGATCTCCTCTCCCAAAAACCCTCTGCCATTGTTCTGAATTTTGGAACCTCCACCCAACTCGCCTCTGTTCACCGCCACCTCCCCATCTCCATGGTCACCTCGAGGGCTTGCCGTCCCCGGGAATGGAACCGGCATCCTCCCGGCTCCAACTTCGATGAAGGGGTCACCGGCCGTGGATGCCCGAGGCGGCGCCGCCGTCAAGCTTCTCCACCGCCGGCGCTCTGCTTCTCCTGCTGCTCGACCTGTTGCATCAGAACCCGACCGCCTCCCCTGCTCCAGATCGCTCCAAGGTGAGGCCCGATTCCTTTTCCCCTCCATCCCCTCGCCTCTCCCTTCCCTCCTCTGCCCCGCACCACCCCCACGGCGCCTCCCTAGGTTCCCTCCGGCGAGCAACCGTGCCTCGCTGCCATGGCCATGTTTCTGTCGAGTACAGTACCTGTTCGATTCAGTTGTTTTCAGATAACAGCGCGCGTCCACAGCACTTACCCCCTGGTTCCCCTCTCTGTTCACAAACCCAACTTCAGCCCAATGGTTAGGCACCTTTGAGCGCAACAGGAGGTGCAGGGATCAAATCCCACCCCCTGCACAATTAACAAACTTTTTATTTTTCATTGTTTTGTCACAGAACTTTACCAGAAATCACAACTAGGCCCTTACACATTATTTCTAGCCCTGCAAAAATATTTTTCTAGTCCCTGGTTCCCTAAAAAATGGCAGATTGCACCTCAATTTTGTAAATTGCATAATAAAATCATTTTAACTCCAAATCCAACATTTTTAATATGTTTTCAATACCAAATTAAATGATCTATCCAAATATAAAATTTGTTTACTGTTTTGAATATTTTAAATTGGTGCAATATTTGAAAACTTGTCAAATTCACTTAAACTTGCAAAATTCATAACTTGTTCATAAAAATTCCAAATTCAACAAACCAAATATGTTTTCCAATCAATTTTTCATGTACTTTCCAAATATAAATTTTGTTTGCTGTTTTGAATAATTTAAATTGCTGAAAACAACTGTTTCTTGTTTATTGCATTTAAAATTGCCAAAATAATAACTTGCTCATTTTAAATCCAATTTCAACAAATGAAATATGTTTTCCATGCAAAATTAAACCCTCTTTCCAAATATAAAATTTGTTTCATGTTTTGAATAATTAAAATTGGTTAAATGATTGAAATCTTGTTTAAATCATTTAATATTGCTAAATTCATAACTTGATCAAATCAAATTCTTTTGGGACATATAACATATGTTTTCAAACCATCAAAGCATAACCTTTTCAAATATGAACTTGGTTTAATGTTTTGATCAAATAAAATTCATTTAACATCCACACTTGAATTAATTCCAATTTAATTCTTGTTTAACTTGTTTAATTCCTAAATAATTTATTTGAAATCCTTTTTCAACAAGTGAAACATGCAATCCACCTAAAATTGTGTGTTCTTATCAAATATAAACTTTGTTACCTATTTTGAACAATTAAACTTGATGAAAACAACAAATGCTTGTGTGACCCCTTTAATTAACCAAAATTCCAACACTTAATAAATGAACTTCTAAACTTGGCAAACCTTATTTCCATTTGGTTCTATTGTTGTTATTTTGTTGTTTTCCTCATCCATGCATCATGCTAATTCACTTCCACATGATGATTAGTTGTAAAACAATTAATTCAACCATAATTCATGGGCTTTTCATATGCAATCCAAATTGCCTGTGGGTCCATTTAATCATGTTGTTATCTTGTCAACTAGTTTATTTTGTTGCATCAATTAAATGGTCATGCATCATCCCATGTTTGTGCACTATGCCATGATATTGATTGCTTATCTTTCTGTGTTGTCTGTTTTCTTCTTCTCGGATACACGACGACGTTGAGACCGACGATACTTACGACATCCCTTCTAAGGAGTTAGCTCAGTACCAGGCTACTGGGTTTGCAGGCAAGTTATCACTCACATGAACCATTGTGTTCCTTTCAACATCGGTTACCGATACTTTCCATTGTCTATTCTGCTAGCCCTATGATTAGTTGCTTCTGTTACGAACCTATCACATGAATCCTTTAACCCTGATATTGCCTCACCTCCATACCTATAACCTTTTGCTTGAGCCCGTGTCTTACTAGCATGCTTAGGTTGTTTTGCTCGAGTCTGCTACCCGTTATTTTCAGTACTATATTTCTATCATGTCCTGGGGGCTCGATGTTTAATCAATCAATCATGCTAATGTTATTGTTAATAATAATTTGATGATAAGGCACCGGCAGGAGGCCCTTTGTGGTTTTGAGGCCTGCTAGTGTCGACCCTAATAGGAAAAGGGTCTTGTCTACTGATCCATGATGAGCGCACTACCCGCATGTGGGAAGCGAGTATGGGCGCCCCCCTCAACTGACTCGATTCGCATCTCTTCCAAATCGCCGTACTAGTTCGGGTGTTCCATTTGCTGCATCATATGCAGGTACGAACCCTTGGCGCCAGGGTGGAACTTTCGTAGTCGGCATTTAGGGCGGCGTGGTCTTCCAGTGCTATGAGGGTCCTCCTTTTCTTCGGGGGGCTCGATTAGCCGCGCACGCACAGCACGCGGTGCTTTGGGCTTGATGCGAAGAAGGGTCGGTTGTGTAGAGTACCCCGCTTGGTGGAAGTGCATTTCCATCTGGCGGGATATTCTTGCGTGTACGGCCAAATTGGTGCAACCCTGCAGGGATAATCTTCTCGAGAAGCCGTGTTTTCCGCGGTTATGGATTACTTGGTGAAAGTACTGGCTAACAAGTACTCAGGACAACTTAAACATAATGATCAAACATGTTACACCCCATGATTAATAACTTGACTAGTAATAGGTTGATGACACAATAATTTGATTCACCTTTAATACAACTGTGTGGGTTATCCTCGGATTGCTTCTTTGGATAAGGGGCGAGATCCAGGATGGGTTTGTTTGAAGTTATCTTTCAGTTGGTTACAATCCTCGATCTTATCCCTTTTCTGTTAGCCGGAAGTGGTAGAATCTCTGTAGTTGGTTAGCGCAGCCAGTTGCAGCATCTTTTATATCCCCTTCCTTCCGTTGAACCCAAAGCATCTGTGCTTGGTGTTGACGGGTTACACTTTGGTGAACTCTGAGTCTTGCTTGCCAGTACGTTTATGTACTGACCCCTTTGGGGCTGTGGTTTCCGCAGACCTACGTTTCCGAGGATCTACATGGTGGCTACTACGTGAAGTTTGACGAGACTGCTGACGAGAAGATACCGGACCCGGGCAGGATCCGAGACTTCGTGGATGGGCTCCGTCTGTTTGTTTCCGGCCTCTTAGGCCTATTTGGTTCTTGTCTGTACTCAGACATGTTGAATGCTTCCGATGTATTGTAATGATGTATTGTTGGGGCAGGTGCCCTCTGAATGATTGTATTTGCTATCTCTGCTCTAATGAGAGCCATTTGCAGCTTATTTCAATCTTTTGTGTCGTAGAGATCTGTTGTGATATCAGTTGTTCAACGCCGTTGACGTACCATGTGTGTATGGTTTGAAGTACGTCGACGGAAGTGCCTTTGATCTCTAGTGGATAGTTTACATCGACGATGGAATAGCAGGGCTTGTGTTGTCGCGCATAAGCGCAGGCCTACCAGGAAGCTGGGACGTGGGAGCAGTTATGCCCCATAATCCAAGCATCTGCTATCCAGTTCGTACGGTGAGTATCCCCTAGAAATCAGGGTGCGACAACGAGTTATCTCCCCTTTTGTGTGCGTGAGTTCATTGTGTTCTTCCCACTCTCCCCACCTCTCATGCATCAATCCGTGAAGATCGGGCCACCATAGAGTCCAATCTTATATCATCTGGTATCAAGAGCAAGGTTGCCACGGATTTGATACCCTCTTTCCCCCCCAAAAAATCTTGTTCTTTCCTAAATTCAAAATTTTCCACCAAAAATAGCCCCAATTTGTTTTTGGATAGATATGTGATTTGAGTGCGTTTTGGTAGTTTTGATCCGTGGATATATTGCTTAACTTGTTGATCTATCTTCCCTTGCGTTTCTATGGCTTAATTCCACCTATTTCCCCTTCGATTTGGTGATTTTCGGAGCCGTTTTCCGCCCCAAAAAGTCAAAATCGCGTCAAAATCGCGTGTGCAGGAAGTCCGGCCTCAAAGCCCAGCCATGCCATCCTCCAAGGCTCCACCCCAGCCTTAAAGCCCGCCAGGCCGGCCCCCAAAAAATTGTCGCGTCTCTTCACCGTTTTGGCCATAACTTTTGACTCGGGACTCCGTTTTGAGTGATCTTTAGTTCGTTTTGTATCCAATTACATCATATACATCACCATTGCAGGGGATCCATCATCCATTGAAGCCCAATTTAGTGAGAAAGCATGAAACTTTCCAGCCTATAGGGTGAAGATCGTCGGAGAGAGGTATAATGATCCCGAATCTTCTCCCTCTTGCTATTTCTTTGTGAACCAACCTACCTTGTGATTACCTTACCTATTGAGGCTAATTCTTATATGATTGCTTGGGCTTTGCACATGTATACCATGTAGTTTCCAAGCGACCGTTGTATGCGCTAGTTTATATGGTTTCGTATGTTGGCACAAAGTGTGTGAGCAAAAAGTGCAAAAGCAAAAAGAGAAAGAAGAAGAGAGAAGAAAAAAGGAAACCACCACTTGGCATACCACTTGTAGGAAGCGCGTAAGCTCGATGAACATCTTGTAGGTGGTGCATTGTGTGAAAACCTTGTAGCCCACCAATAAATTGCAATCGAACTAGCGGCTCTCCTTGTACTTGTGCAACACGAGCTTTATAGTCTTCGCTAGGATCATTTGGTTCCTTAGCTCACATTTTGGTTGCATTAGTCTCATTTATCTCTGTGCGTGCGTTTCCATATATCTTTTGGAGATTGACTTGTTGTTGCTTTATGACCTTTGTGGTTCTCTACTTGCCATTACAATATGTTGGTTTCCGATTGTTCCATTTGATTTCCACTTTCCATACCTATCCACCCAATAGTTGTCTGTGTTTTGGAGCATGTTTTTGGATCTTTCGAACTCAACTCACTTCATTGTTTTTGTTATCGGTTTCTCTGGGCATGGTCCACTAGTTCCAATACTTGCTAAAAGGTGAGGTTTGAGCTCTTACGTCTTCATACTCTATATATACACTTGTGCTTGTGAGTAACCATGTTTAGCGAGAGCGGAGCATATGGAGTCCATGATGATTATGATGAGTACATGATGGACCACTACGACAACAACAACTACTACTACTACTACAACAAGCTTGACATGGGTGCCCTCTACCACAACATGGTGGATGACCACTCCTAAGAGCACGATATGGTGGATGACCACTACTATGAGCATGACATGGTGGATCACCACCACTCCTATGACCATGACGTCGAGATCTACACCGACTATTCCTCCCCAAGCATCATCGACATGGCGGAGCACCACACCAACCACACCAACTTCGACTCCATGAGATCCAACAACATGAACCACTACTACAACTATGACACCACGAGCTTGGATGAAGAGATGGAGCCGTGCTACACAGACTACGCATCCACAAACATGGTGGAGTACTACACCGGCAATGACTCCACAAGCATGAGAGACAATATGGAGCTCTACAACTACTTCGACTCCGACATGGATGATCTCACCTACAAGAACTTCCTCTCCAAGCTTCGATGGCCAAGATATCATATGTCCTATGGTTCATGCTCAAGACAAAGGAACTTCAAGGAGAATGACAAGGCCAACACAAGACGACTCCCTTCAACCTCAAGATGGTGTCACGACAAGAAATCTGACAAGTTGGCAAAGTCAAGATTGGCTCCTTCAACATCAAGACGGCGCCACAAGACGGACATCATCGAGTCTCCATCAAGCAAGAAGGCCAAGAAGCCAAGGCATCCAAATGACTTTCGACATCACCCCACACATGAAGAGCAGGAACACTGCAAGCTTCATCGTCAAGAAACTTCAACCTCCAAGTTGGCGCCCACACAAGCTACAAGACGACGACACAAGAAGAGAACATCTACACCAACACTCCAAGTGTGTGATGACTTCCCCACACACAAGATGGCAGCGAGCGCACATCACAAGGTGTGTCCTTCAAGTGCTGTCACAACATTGCCAACACATATGGAAGGCATGAAAGATCTATTCCTTTCCATGGATAAGACCTTCGACAAGTCCGAGCATTCTACGTCTCAACGGGTACAAGATCTCGAGACCTCCATCGACAAGATCTCCGAGCGTCTAGCAAGTTCAAGACGGAGACACAAGAAACAAGATCACAAATGCAAGGCCAAGACCACCATGGCTCCCTCAACAAGTATACATCGTATGGTATCTACAGCAAGTGCCACCACCACAAGGGCTCCCACATGGCAAGAGGAAGACCTACACCAATATGGAGGAAGAGAAGGCCCTCCCATATATGACGATGATGTTGGTTCGAGCACCGCTCCCAACAACACCATGAGCCTACTTCAAGATGAAGCCCTCTTATGCCCCATATGCAATGGACATGGCCATGTGATGTGGGATTGCCAAGGAGGCAACCAAGATGGTGCGTCAAGTGGAGAATTCGAGCATGGTAGTTTCCCTTCGGCAATGGAGGCGAGTGATGATGCCAATCTAATGGCTCACACATTTGGAGTCAATGAGGTTGAGCATGGGATTTTCCCTTCAACCAAGGAGGCGTATGGAGTTGAGGATGTCAAGCCTCCCCCTATGTGCATGTGTTATGAGATGGTACCTATCCCATGTGAGATGAGTGACTCCACCATATGTGAGATTGAGTGCATCCACTTTGAGGGCATGAGTGATACACCACATGAGTTGAGAGAGGTAGTTGATAGATCATGTGAGGCCATCTCGACTTCTAATAACTTACCCTCTACCTCTAGTGTGTTTTCCCATGATGTGCTAGGTTCCATGGATGATGAGACGCCACTCCTAAAGATGGTGCTTCTTATGGAGAAGAAGATGTACATGGTGGATGAAGGTGATGCCACCCCATGTCTACATCAAGATGGACAAGTCGGCCACTTGAAGGCCACTACTACCACAACACCTACTTCATATGAGAAGGACGACAAAGGTATGGGTGTTGGTGTGACCATGTTCTCACTAGTGGACATGCTGAATGATGATTGCTTGCATGCTATTGATGATGCTATTTTGCCCCAAGTACTTAACTTTTTCTCCCATTGTTGCAACCAAAATGTTGAACAATTGTTCTATCAAATGCTTGGTTTGCAATAATGTTTCTATGCTTTCAAATGAGTTTGCCCCCATAGCATCCTCACCTTTTGGAGATATTTCTTGTGCCCATGTTGATACTTCTGCATCCTTCAAGTTGCATGTTACAATTTTCATATGTCGAATTTGCCATATTATTTTGGATATATACACTTGTGCTTGTGAGTAACCATGTGTAGCAAGAGCGGAGCATATGGAGGCCATGTTGATTATGATGAGTACATGATGGACCACTACGACAACAACAACAACTACTATTACAACGAGCTTGACATGGGTGACCTCTACCACGGCATGGTGGATGACCACTCCTACGAGCACGATATGGTGGATGACCACTACTATGAGCATGACACGGTGGATCACCACCACTGCTACGACCAAGACGTCGAGATCTACATCGACTATTCCTCCCCAAGCATCATCGACATGGCGGAGCACCACACCAACCACACCAACTTCGACTCCATGAGCTCCAATAACATGAACCACTACTACAACTATGACAGCACGAGCTTGGATGAAGAGATGGAGCCGTGCTACACTGACTACGCATCCACAAACATGGCGGGGTACTACACCGACAATGACTCCACAAGCATGAGGGACAATATGGAGCTCTACAACTACTTCGACTCCGACATTGTTGAGCTCACCTACAAGCACTTCCTCTCCAAGCTTCGATGGCCAAGATATCATATGTCCTATGGTTCATGCTCAAGACCAAGGAACTTCAAGGAGAATGCCAAGGCCAACACAAGACAACTCCCTTCAACCTCAATATGGTGTCACGACAAGAAATCCGACAAGTTGGCAAAGTCAAGATTGACTCCTACAATATCAAGACAGCGCCACAAGACGGACATCATCGATTCTCCATCAAGCAAGACGGCCAAGAAGCCAAGGCATCCAAATGAGTTTCGACATCATCCCACACATGAAGAGTAGGAACGCCGCAGGCTTCATCGTCAACAAACTTCAACCTCCAAGTTGGCGCCCACACAAGCTACACGACGACGACACAAGAAGAGAACATCTACACCAACACTCCAAGTGTGTGATGACTTCCCCACACACAAGATGGCGGCGAGCGCACATCAAAAGGTGTGCCCTTAAAGTGCTACCACAACATTGCCAACACATATGAAAGGCATGAAGTATCTATTCCTTTCCATGGATAAGACCTTCGACAAGTCCGAGCACGCTACGTATCAATGGGTACAAGATCTCAAGACCTCCATCGACAAGATCTCCGAGCGTCTAGCAAGTTCAAGACGGAGACACGAGAAACAAGATCACAAATGCAAGGCCAAGACCACCATGGATCCCTCAACAAGTATACATCATATGGTATCTACATCAAGTGCCACCACCACAAGGGCTCCCACGTGGCAAGAGGAAGACCTACACCAATATGGAGGAAGAGAAGGCCCTCCCTTATATGATGATGATGTTGGTTCGAGCACCGCTCCTAACAACACCATGAACCTACTTCAAGATGAAGCCCTTTTATGCCCCATATGCAATGGACATGGCCATGTGATGTGGGATTGCCAAGGAGGGGACCAAGATGGTGCGTCAAGTGGAGAAGTCGAGCATGGCAGTTTCCCTTCGGCAATGGAGGCGAGTGATGATGCCAATCTTATGGCTCACACATTTGGAGGCAATGAGGTTGATGTGGTTGAGCATGGGATTTTCCCTTCAACCAAGGAGGCGTATGGAGTTGAGGATGTTAAGCCTCCCCCATGATGCACTTTGTCGGGAACCCCAAGAGGAGGGTATGATGAGCACAGCGGTAGGAGTTTTCCCCTTAGTTAAGAACCAGGGTTACCAATCCAGTAGGAGAAAGAGAATCTTCGGAAGGTTGATGCCACTGACGATGGTGTTGGTGCTTCACCGGTGTCAGCAATAACGTGGAACCTACACACAACACAATCAAAATACTTTGCCCCAACGGTACAGTGAGGTTGTCAATCTCACCGGTCTTGCTGAAAACAAAGATTAGACGTATAGTGTAAAAAACAGTGTATGCTTGCAGAAAGTAAAGAGAGCAAAAAATTGTTGTGGTTTGTTTAACAGTGTGGAAAAATGGACCGGGGTTCGTAGTTTCACTAGTGGTGTCTCTCCATAAAAGATAGCATGTTGGGTGAACAAATTACAGTTGGGCAATTGACAAATAAAGGTTGCACCGTAGTGCAGAATATGACATAAAGATTGCTATGCTATTTAGTGCGGGCATTACAACAAGATACATGGACCGACATCCATTTGCATCTATGACTAATAATCCACCCTCAGGTTATCATCCAAACCCCCTTAGGTATTAAGTTGCAAGCAATAGATAATTGCATTAAACAAAGTGTGTAATGTAAGCAATGATTATGCATGTCGGCACTCTCACCGCAGTTTTCTCCCTAATGGCAACAACACATCCTCCCCCTTCATGTTTCTGTCACTCGAGCAAGGCAACAAGGAGGCATGAGCCCACTATCGAGCATAAATACTCCCTCTTAGATCACTAGAAACTACTTGGCCAGAATAACCACTAGCAACAAAGAGCATGCAAGATCACAAATAACATATGCAAGTAAAGACTATAATCAACTTGGCATAAGGTCAATATTCATCGGATCCTAGCAAACACAGCACAGTGAATTACATAAGATCAATCTCGATCATGATAGGCAGATCTAAACATGGAGGCATATGAGGAGAAGATAACCATCTAGCTACAGCTACGAACCCGTAGTCCAAGGATGAACTACTCACGCATCAGTCCGGAGGCAGGTATGGTGATGAAGAGGTCTCCAGTGACGATCTCCTCTCCGGCAGGGTGCCGGAAACAGCTTCAGAACCCCCTGATCTGGGGTTGACGGTGATGGAGGCTGCAGAACTTTTTCGGGGATTTTGATCAGGTGTCTAGGTTTTTCCATCCGGGGGGCTTCAATAGGCGAAAGGGCAAAGGCGGTGGAGGCCGGGGGCCCCACACCCATAGATGGCGTGGCCAGGGGGGCACGCCACCCTATGGTGTGGCCCCCGTGCTGCCCCTCTTCGGCTCCTCTTCGGTCTTCTGGATGCTTCCGGCAAAAAATATGACCTCCGGGCTTCGAATTTTCCAATTCCGAGAATATTTCCAGAACAACTTTTCTGAAAATAAAAAACAGCAGAAAACAGGGAACTGGCTCTGTGGCATCTTGTTAATAGGTTAGTACGGAAAATCAATAAAAATGACATAAAGAAGGGAGAAAACATGTAGCAATTGGCATAATATGATCATGGAGCATGATAAATTAGGGATACGTTTATGACGTATCACCCCCATGTGCATGTGTTATGAGATGGTACCTATCCCATGTGAGATGAGTGACTCCACCATATGTGAGATTGAGTGCATCCACTTTGAGGGCATGAGTGACACACCACATGAGTTGAGAGAGGTAGTTGATAGGTCATGTGAGGCCACTTCCACTTCTAATAACTTACCCTCTACCTCTAGTGTGTTTTCCCATGATGTGCTAGGTTCCATGGATGATGAGACGCCACTCCTAAAGATGGTTCTTCTTATGGAGAAGAAGATGTACATGGTGGATGAAGGTGATGCCACCCCATGTCTACATCAAGATGGACAAGTCGGCCACTTGAAGGCCACTACTACCACAACACCTACTTCATATGAGAAGGACGACAAATATATGGGTGTTGATGTGACCATGTTCCCACTAGTGGAAATGATGAATGATGATTGCTTCCATGCTATGGATGATGCTATTTGTGATGATATTTCCATTGAAATGCTTTTCCCCAAGTACTTAATTTTTTTCTCCCATTGTTGCAACCAAAATGTTGAACTATGGTTCTTTCAAATGCTTGGTTTGCAATAATGTTGCTATGCTTTCAAATGAGTTTTCCCCCATAGCATCCTCACTTTTTGGAGATTTTTCTTGTGCCCATGTTGATACTTCCGCATCCTTCAAGTTGCATGTTACCAATTTCCATATTTTGAATTTTCCATATTTATTTGGATATTTTTGTGACTTGCACATGAAGAGACATGTCATGATGGATGATGTGTTCATTTACCACAAACAAAATTTCTTCATTTGATCTTCTGTGTGTTTGAGTAACCACATGCTAATGTCAACCTCAATCGAACATGACTTGACAAAACGAGCTCTTGAGAGCATAATAAAACTGTGTTGTGGATTGAACCCAGCTCTAATACATTTCTCATGTTTTGCATCAAACACATTGAAAATTTGCTCTGTTCTTTGGTTTGTTTGCAAACATGTTTGTGATATTGTTCTCCTTTATGACAAGAATGCTTCCTTGATCTTTCATATAGATTATTTGTGTGTTGCAACAAGTATGATGAACAATTGTTCTTTCCGATGGCTTGCTTGCAACCACAATGATATTTTGAGTATGTCTTGTCATGAGTGTTTTGGTTTCCCTTCCATTGGTGTTGCAACAAAAATGTCGAAAAATTTCTATTCCCTATGCTTTGCTTGCACACATGATGATAATATTTGGGACATTCTTAATTTTGTGTTTTTGCCAATGTCTCCAATCATTGCACCAATGATTTTGAAAAACTTCCATTTCCAATGCTTTGTGTGAAACCCCTCAAAGTTCCATGGAGATTTTGTGTTCTCGCATTTTGGAGATGTTTCAATGAATTGCTTGCACACTGACCTTGCATATGCAATAGATTCCATATATTTGTGTTGTGCTAACGGTGCTATGAACAAGAACGTACATGTGATCAATGATGTGCTCCTCTATATTGCACACACATGGTTTGCTTAGTCTTTGGTGCGTAGGTTCTACCTTTGGATGAGATGGCATGCATGGCTACGTCACCACCTTTCTATGACGGGGGATCTTACAATACAACCACATCGACATCTTGCTAAGGTGCCTTCCCTCTACTTAAAAACCCATACTATGAACTTCAAGAATTGGCTACTCTTTGAGTGTTGTTTTCTCTTTCTTGTGAGATTGGTAGGTTACATGAAGACCAAAGGAACATTGAAGAACTACCATTCCCTTTCCATCAAGAACAACCACATGGTGACATCGACTTCTATGAAAATCCATCTACCTCCTCTGAAGCTGGTGACTTCGACTTCCACCAACGTTGATGCCGAGCTAGCGTCGAGGACGACTCTTTTTCAAGTGGGGGAAGATGATGCAGCGCGACCCATCCCACTAGGCATGTATCACACTCCATCATATGTCAAGTCACCATGGATTAAAAGGTGAACTCATTCTTCTTCTATAACCCACTTCCTACCCTTTGGATGGTATACTACTTGACCATCTACCCCCGTGCATTGCTAGGTATGAGTCGATGAGTACGGATGCGAGGGGATATGCCAGGGGAGCCCAGGACTCAAGGTCGTCCAAGGTGTACGCGTGGAAGAGAAGAAAGAAGCGAGAAGACGAAGAAGAAGGCCAGGAAACCCGGCCTGACGGCCCAGTCAGGCCGGCCTCCTTGCTCCTCAGACCGTCCTCCTAGCCGAGCCAGCCGGCCTCCACCCCGGCCTCGGGTCGGCCGCCCTGCTCCTCAGGTCGGGCTCCCAGCCGAGTCAGCCGGCCTCCATCCCGGTCTCAGGTCGGCCTCCCTGCGCCTTAGGCCGGCCACCCAACCGGGCCACCCGGCCTCCCAGGCCGGCTCCCCTGCGACTTACCTGCCCGCGGAGTGACAGGGAATATTCTCTTGTATCCCTCTACCTACCACCTACTACTATATATAGGACCCCTCCCCCTCCTTCCTAGGTAAGAATTGACTTGAGATAGAATTGGCCTTGTGCTCCCCTCCCATGTGGAGAACCTCCGCCATGGGATCCATGGCTACTCCATAGATTCATCTATTGGATTATATCAAGATCTCTCCAAGTAGCTACTCTTTCACCTCGTTATTTCGATAGTTCTTGCCAACCTTTCCCTTGCGGATTTTGTTGGATCCGTGGACCGGCCGGTGAAATTGCCTACGTCTAATTGCCAAGGTTTTACTTTAAAAAAAGGTAATAGCCGCAATAAACAAAAAGTACAAGAATCTCCTACAAACAATAAAAAGCGAGAAAAGCCGATCATTTCATCAAAACTGAATATGCAGTACACTAATACAAAATTTCTGGTATAGCGACAAAATTCCCCACACGGGTTGTAGTCCATTTGCATCCCTAACCTTTCTCATATCTCTCAGATAAGTTGACTTAGAAGACAGAAAAACCGTGCTCGATCGATCTCTCCTCCATTATATGACTAAAATACATGACACTAACAAGACAACAAAAGATGTCGATTCATCCTATTTGGATACCACAAAAGACGGGCCGACCACGAGACAAAAAGAAGGCGATCCCTATTCCCTACCGCAACTTTGGTGGACGAAATTAGGTCCCCTTTTGGCCCCAAGTTAATTGGCGGCAAGGGTTAATCCACGCTTAAATTAGACGTAGGCAATGACACGACATGATTCCACGTAGTAGCCCAACAGTTCCAATTAGCATGTTGTTGACTTGGGTTTGCGACCCCTCGTAGGCTTCACGAGTTATCTCCCCTTTTGTGTGTGTGAGTTCATCTGTTCATCGCGTTCTTCCCAATTTTCCCACCTCTTGTGCGTCAATCCGTGAAGATCGGGCCACCCTAGAGTCCAAGCCTATATCATGAAATAGGTATTTGAGCAAGGTTTATTTTAGTGTGAATCAAACTCTCAAAAGGCTAAAAGAACCAAACAGCCCACGAAGAATCCAAAATAGCGAGCCACATGTAGTGACTTTCTCAATTTTGAAGTTGCGCGATGTAACACTTCAAGTTCTCTCTCAATCAGCACAAAATAATGTTGTGCAGACAATACTTTCTGGTTAACAACAAAGGGAATATGGGAAATTGAAATAAAATAAGCAATTAATAAACTTTTAAAAAAATCTTTATTACCACAAGCTTGTTCATCTGCGTGATGCTCATGCATTCTACAACAATACTTCTGGTATCAGGCTGAATATCTAGAACAAGTTCGCTATGGCCATGAAGAAAATACTACTACACGCAGACAATGAATTGGTCCATCAACAAGAAGTACGTATTCACCGTGCAATTGACATTCCTCCAATGGAGAACTGAATAGTATTGTAGAACAACGGTGGCAGTAGTACACGTGGGAACAAGGAATCCACGATGTTCATGAATAATGAATTAGATGCTTTCATTCTGCACCCGGAACCATGCAAGCCCTGGCTGGACGGACTGTCTTAATTCTGGGATTGGCCCTAGAAATATGCGCCACAGATCGAGTACTATCATGACGAGCATCGCCGCGCCCAAAGCATCAACGACTACCCAACAAATGTCCCACTTCTCTGCTTTTTCGTCAATCCTGAAGAAAAATAGCAGAGTTACATAGAGTTGATGATGCAGCCCACCCAATTCCACCAAGTGCACCGATGAAAAGATCACGAGCAAAGGCCATACGTGACAAGGTGAACTCGCTCCTCTCTCTCCATACTTTCGGTGACTTGGAGGATGGTGCGCTACCTCATAGTTCAACCCTTTGTGTGCTCAGGTTCGAACCCACCACGGATGATGGGGGGATGATAACCCGGTAGGCTCATGCCTAGGTGAAACCCGGACCGAAGGGATTCGCACAAGACCCATCCCAAAGTGGAGGAGTTTCTAGAAGGCCCAAGAGGGAACGTAGGCCTTGTAACCCGTACCTTAGGGGTCAAGATTAGGAAATTTAGGGTTGTGTGCGGTTTCCGGGTGGGATTCCGGGTATGCCTTGTATAGGAAGCCAGGGAGCCGGGTAATATATAAACCGACTCCCGGGACAAAGAAAGGGACAAGAGTTTTACCAGATATTCGAGTATCTTTGTAGTACGAGATCTGATAATCGTAACCCTAGATCGGAGACTCGGCGACATTGCAGCCTGAGCTACCAGATCGCCAGATAACATGATTTCCTCTGAGCTAAACCCTCTCCCAAACACCAGAGTCGATTTTCCCCAAAGTAAGTTACCCCTGGTAACGTCTGCCGTGATTATCCCACGATAGTTGGCGCCCACCGTGGGGCCTACGTCCAAGGGTGTTTACATCACGGGAGAAGCTCAGGAAAGCATGAAGAACCTCGTCATCGGCGAGATCATCACCAACCCTGAAGGAGAGAAGATGGTGGACGACTTTGGTTGGGACCAGAGTCGGATCTGCTGGAAACCGGATCTATCGTTACGATCGGCCGGGTCAACGTCTTCGTCGGCATGGTACGTACGTCCGGTTCTGTTCCTGATAATATTGAATATGATTCTGTGTCAGGAGAAGCAACTTGCGTTCAGTCGGATGGAGAAGAATCGGTTGGGACAGCCGATCCAGAAGAAGAGCCCACCACGAAGAGGTAACAGCCGGAGGAGCCGGTATGGGCCCCGCGTGGCCGGGTCATAAGAGAAGATGATACCGAGTCTATCCTGCACCTGCTTGAAGACCGGTACGAGGAAGATAGCTGTGATGAAGAGGAATACGAATCATCACCAGGCATCGCGCGCCGGGTCGCGGTCAATACAGCCCCTGCAATAAATTTTAATCAGGGGGATGTGACGACGGCCGCGGCCGGAGCGGTGCGAGCACTGGCCCAACAGCAGGCACCGGTTGACGGAAACCCGGTTATAGCCCGGGTCGACGGAGAGTCGGCTTCTGTCACCAGTCATACCGGAGAAAGTGAACGGCAAAGGAACATGTTTGGATTCACAGCAAACAGAACGCCGGGGGCGGGAACCTCGGCTCCGCGAAATCCGGCTCTGTTCAACAATAACATAATCTTGGATCCCACAGTGTTAGCAACGGTGATAACCCCAGAAAACGTGTAAGGACCCCAGACCGGCAGTCTGAAACCCTCCGTATGCATACATTCATGATCCCAGAAAGATCAGTCGTGAACAACATACAAAGTTGGCACACAGAAATACATCATCCATTACACGAATACATAAAGGTAATTACATAAAAGATCACATGATCAAGTTTAACGCAACTGCCACATGGGGCAGGCAACTTATCAAACACAGCGGAAGACAAATAAAACACAACGTAGTTGAGCCCAAGTCACGCCTTAACCTACAGGCTGCTGACCCGGAGACGATCCTAGTTCGCAAAGCCGTCAACTCCGTACTTCTCTTCATAGGTCTCCTTCGGAGGCTCCTTCTCAAAGTCTGGCAAGTAGATACCAGGGGCGAAACCATAATGAGTACATTTGAATGTACTCAGCAAGACATCCATCATGTCACTTACCAAAATGCAAATATGCTTATATGGTGGAATAGGTAGGCTATAAATAGGGTTCACTACCAATGGTGTTCATATATGATGACACCACAGTTGCAGTCAGGTTATTCTGTATCTTCGTTGAAGAAGATACTTCAGAAGAAAATAATATAGTTTTATTTCTCTTGTAGATATCACATGTACAAGAGGTTTTGTAAAGCTTTGTTAAAAGAATATTTTCTCTTTGCAAAACTTCTTGGAATCAGTTTCCAGAATTCTTGCTTAGAGTAGAAAAGGTTTTCTTTGCAAAACATTTTGTTTCGTATAATAGCATCTGGCTTTTCATCATCGACGATACCTCCACGGTATAAGTTTCCATTCCTTTCCGAACTTCACAAGTTCAACACTTCCTTTCCAAAATTCCTTTTCAAAAACTTCCTTTTTGAAAACATTGACACAATGCTAGCTACATGGCCATTCAACTGTCCATATCCGAGGACGCGGCTTCTTCGAAAAAGTTGTACTCTGCAGAGGTGTACACATCCACCAGATCCAGTACACCTCCCGTGAACAATCACGGACTGTAACAACAGTATGTAAACATCAGGTATCTGATCATAACCATCCACTATGTTCAAGCTAGAATGTGTCTATCTCTCAGTTGAGTTTTACCGGTCACCCCCGGCACCGAGCTAATCCCTGCCAGCCAGGATGCCTCAACTGATGCGACCGGAGGGAAAATTAATCCCACACTTTTTATGTCTCAACTCTTGACAACAATTCGGTTCAAGGGATTCCGTCCCTTATAGCGTTTGAGATAGAACACACACTAACAAGGACAAACTTCCAGTTAAGCCCCGTGCCCATGTTGGGGTAGAGTGGCAGTACGGTAAAGGTTGTCCGGCGAAGACTAGGTTATGTGTCATTTTTGAAAACACCACTTTCTCAAAAATGACCACTTCCACATTCCTCCGGAGAACAAGGATCCGCCTTTTCTCCGGGTTTTTCCGTAAAGCCTTTGTTTTGTAGAATCACAATTTTAGGGTGTCCACTTAGGGACTAGTATATTTGATGGTAATAAATACCATATGGTGGCTTATGGGCTTGGTATTACCAAGTTTAACTACTGGCATGATAGTAACCTATATATAGTATAGTAGTAATTTCCACATCAAAAATAGTTTTGATAATCAAGTTTTTGTAAAACTTCAAAGGTAAAACATGCATGATAGATAATGATAAGTATTGTATCAGCAAGCATCAGGATGGCTTGCCTGGTATCTCCTTGTGTCCCTGGTTTTGGAGTGACTGGAACTTGAACCACAGCTTCCCGACACTTCCTTCCTCTTCGTTTTCTAACGTCGTAAAAAGGATAAAGGACACACATTCAGAACCAATCAAGGCAAGCAACCATACATAACAATACATACAGCAAGGAATTATAATAATAACCAATCACACAATTATTAATTGAGGCAAACAATCAAACAAACACACTTGGCAGAAATGCCATTTATTAAGACAGCTCAAGGTTGGAGGAACATATCTCACAACCTCAATATCATGGATTCAGTGGGTGTGCCACTCTCATACCAAGATATTAATAAACCCAAAATAAACTTAGTTCACAAGGGTGAGACTACTAAAAGTATATAAAACATGCACAATAATAATCATGGCAATGGGTCTATCAACCACACCACAAAAAGAACAAGATAGCTAATCTATTAAGCCTAAATTAACATCAAGAATAAATAAGGCACATGATTTGCAAAAGTTACTTTTACAAATCAGTGAGCCTACACAAGTGCAACAAGGAAATATACTCATCACAAAACACACAATTTCTCATAGTGAGAACAATAGAAACAATGACTAAGAGGAGGAATCCTATAGTCATGTTTCTACTAAAAGTTTGCTATGCAAGCAAGCATAATAAGTAAAGTACTAAAATGCAAACAAGGAACCATGTTATCATTATGGTAAATGAAAACATGTCCTCATGCAAGGATACACAAATATCTACCAAACACAAGTTGGCAGGAAAAATAATTCAATACAAAAATGCTAAGGAAACTAGTACTACTCAAACATGAAGAATCAATGGATGCATTTCAACCAAGTAATTGAAATTCAACCAGAGGGTCCATGTCATAAAAACAGTAGTGAAAAACATATATACTTGCTATAACAAAAATATCCCATTTAGCAAAACAATGCATCAATTTTCAGGGCAACTCCTACATACTAGTGGTAATAAAAAGGGCATTACTAGAGGAATCAAACAACACTCCAAAAATGTATTTTTCCTAGCAAGCCACACATGATTACAACCACTTATAAACATAAGAATACACATTTTTATTTAGCACTCAAAAATCCCAAGCAAAAATACTAGGCACTCATTAGTTATAGAACTATATAAAAGAAACACATCTAGTGTGGGGAAAATAATGTTTCCACCAAAAATGCAATGCAACCAGTGGGTGTTCCACTAGCATAACAAAGCATTAAGAGGTCACAAGGCCTCTGGTCACACTTGCTAAAAATTAACAAAAGAATAAACTAGCATCTAGTGCAATAACCATACTAGCAGAAAATAATAGGATGCAAAAATAAGCAAGGTAATGCTACTCATGCTATTGTTTTCACACAAGTTAAAACTCTAGGGTTCAAGTACTCATAAAAACATAATCAAAATTCTACTGGTCCTATGAACACAACACAAAAATATGTGGCTACACAACAACAATTGTTTGTGCCAAAAATTCCACACATGAGGGAATTTTTCCATAACATGCTCATAGTGATGATAAAGCTATTCATGCTTTTCTACCAATTCAAATGCAAGCTAGTAGAGGTGATAACAACACAAAATAAGTATCCACATGGTGCTGTATCTAATATCTCAACACAACAATCCAATTTCTTGCACACAAATTAATCAATCAAAAATTCTATGCAAGTAATAACTAGAGATAAAACATATGCTATTAACAAAAATCCTAATTCTTCTCAACTCAAGTACACACATTCTAACATGCTAAAATAGTTAAGTAACACTTAGAAAACAAGTTCACACAACTTATACATGCTAGAAAACAATATTGCAACTCACAAATATATTCACACAATTTAATTATCTAAAATGCCAAAATGGCAGAAATATGCATTTTAAAGATCTGTCCACCAATTTTTCTAGGATGCTCTAAAAATTAAACCAAGCTAGGTTTGGATAGTCCTAAACATGTACAAGACCATCCAGTTGAGGTTGCATCAAAAATCATTTTTAATAATTTTATAAAAATCACCAAAGTGCTCTCTGGTGTTTTACCAAATTGCGTGCCATTTCAAAAATACAATTAATTTGGAAGCAAGGTTAATTGCTCCTGTTAGTAAATTTCAACTTCTTTCCAATTCAATTGGCCTCACTTCATTATGAGTTGTGAAATAAAAATGGTGCTCATTTTGGTGTTTCTGGTACCTGTTGCCAAATCATTTTTCATTTCACAAATATACATCCAAATGTAGATCTACAAAATGGATATGGTTTAGATTTAGTTGCTTTACATCTGTGAATTTTGGTTTGGCCAAAATCATATTTTAGGTAGCATTTTAAAGCCAAAAGTAAACAGGTACTTTCTCTGCAAAAATAAAATGGAAAATAAACTGCAGATGGGCCAGATCTCCAAACGGGCCGCCCAGATCTGCTGTTACCGCGGCCAGATCTACCCTTAGACGCTGACCAGCGGGCCAGCGCCCACGCGGCAGCCACGCGGCAGGTGCGCGGCCCCACGGGCCAGTTTGACTCTCACGCAGCGCGGGGTCAAGGGAGGCATGACGCCAGCACTGCGTCACCACGACGTCATCCCGCCGGCGGGAATGCTCCGGCGAGGTCGAAATCCGACGCTAAACGACCATCAATCGACGAACCAAAACTACCTATGCGATGCTCTCGTTGCGGGGAACCATCCTAGCGGGGACTCGTTTCCGGGGAGACGCCGGAAGGAAGTCGGCGACGGCGCGCGGCGGCGGCCGGACAGCGGCACGGCACGGCGACGTTTGAGGGCGAGAGGGAGAGGGGAAAACGGTCGGGGAGGACCGCGTGCTCACCATGAACGCCACGGAGGGCTCGTAGAAGGAGGAGGAAGCTCGAGGGCGGAGGAATCCCTCGCCGGAGCTCCGTCGGGCTCGGGGAAGAACGAGGACGGCGCGGGCACTACGAGGCGATTCGGCTCGATTTCTTCGGCACCGAGGTCCTACTCGACGAGGCGGAGATGATGGCGCCAACGGCTGCCGGCGGCGAGCTCCCATTTGGCCGAATCGACGACGAGCTCAACCTAGGGTTTCGGGTTGGGGCTAATTAGAGAGAGAGAGGGAAGGGAATGCTCAAGGGGGAGAGAGAGGGTAGATAGGGGACACAGCACATGGGGGGCCTCTTTATCCACCTTGATGCCTTCCAATCGAAGCAATGGGTAGGTCTTCTGTATCTACAGCAAGGCTAGAGGTAGAAGATGACTCATCTTACTTTTAGGTCCCTGCAATTTTACAAATTGGTCCCTCTCTTCTCTGTAAAAGGTTGTTTTCACTAGGAAAAAAAAGTCAAAATTTAAATTCCTTTTGCCCAAAATTCTTATTAGTTGAGATGCACAACATATGTGAAAATTGGCTCAATTAGATAAACTTTATAATTCAAAGTTGTTCAAATTTGAATTCTTACATAAATGGACATTGAATTTATTTGACTACTTAGGAGTTTCCAAAAATGATAATTTTTGTCACACGTTCCTTATTTGGTGTGTTCCTTATGTGGTAGAAAATTCAAGTCATTTTGAGTTACTTCATAGAACAAACTTGTTCAAATTTCAAAAAGGTGCTGTCAAGAAAACAGGGGTTTTTGGCAACTTAAATTATTCACAAACTTGTGCCCTTTTTGTTTTCATCCTTATTTATGATATAGAGAATGTGGTATTTATTTCATGGCATTTGGAAAAAGTTTGTAGAACAAACTTGTTCAAAATTCCAAATGTTGCTGTGGAGAAAAACCATGTTTTCAGGACTTTAATTGATTCAATTTTTTGTCTCCTCTTGTGTGTGTTCCTTATTTGATATAAGGAAGCAATGGTATTAATTTCAGATCATTTGAATAAATTTTCCAATAGTAACTTGTTTTAGTTTTTCTGTTTCTAGAAATATTGGAAATTCAATTTAATAAGGCACTTGGCTTTTCTTTAACAATGCTTTGCCAAAATATTCATATGACTTGAGATAGCAAGTCAATGCTCTCCAATACCTTTGTTCTTAAGCTTTCAAGGTTGTAAAAACATTTGATAATATTTTGGTGAAGCATTTAGGAATGCCTCTTTTTCTGATAATCTTTTAGAGAAACTTATTAAGTGTTTCCTCTTTCTTAATTTAGGCCTTTGGAATTATATTCAACAAGTATGGGATTCATAAGATAGTTTTGGAAAGCTCTTTGATCAATATTTACTTTAGAAAATATTGCCAAGGTCATTGGAACAATATGTTGAATATTTTTAGTTTACTGCTTTGCCATCTTATTAAGTTTGTTTTCAATTTCTTAGCCATGTAAGATTATATAATTAGTTTGTTTAGTTGCACTCAAACAAACATAACCAAAGTTTATTTGTCAAGCAATTAGCAAAACAACTGTGTTATCAGGTATTCCAAAATTGGGATGTGACAGGTCTTCCCCCCTTAAAAAGAATCTCGTCCCCGAGATTCGCAAGCGAGGACTAAGGGAGGGCCAACAAACACAATGTTAGTGTTGGAGTGCCGGTGCTTCCCCCCTTTGACTTTTCTTGGGAGGCGGGGTACTCCCTTAAATTTAGCAAATTCATTTTAAAAAGTACACCAGCACTGTGTTAGGTCCAAAACTTTTGTTTCCTAGTTTGAACAAAAATTAGGGTTAGTGCAGAACTACCTGGAAAAGTACCGTCAAATATTATATGAGTTCCTAGCTATATCCCACATATTACATACCACATATGGGGTGGTGTACCACTCTCATAATAAGGTATATAAGAAGCTAAAAATATAGCTTGTGGGTGCAAAGGTTAGGTTGCTAAGGTAAAATAAACAGACAGAAAAAAAAACCATGGCAGTGGTTATTACTCACCACAAGCAACTATCACTTAATGTGTTCATGATTCTAGTTGGATGTTTTAGTTTCATTATATACTCTTAAGCACAATTATAACACAAGTATTAACTCATGCTAAGGTAAAACATTTAAACAAAATTCAATAAGCAAGCAAACAACACCACAGATGAATAGACTATTTATTCACTAGGTTATTGTTTATTAGAGGTTTTGGAATCCATCAATCATGAACAATTAGCAAACAACCAGTAGCTAAAAACCAATGAATCTAATCATAAAGATACTCTAAAATACCATCTTCACACAAGATAAAAACTTCTATTACACAGGCATTAAAAAAAAGGTCTGCACAAATCACACACTAGTATGAAAAATCTACACCAGCATGCTATAAGAGATAATCATATCCTATAACCATAGAACATGCAACTAAATAATTCATGGAATGATAACAGAAGTAATAACTTCCTAAACATGCTATATCAACACATATACTCATAAAATAAAACGAGGGTAATACTAGAGCAAAAATCACCATTTTCAAGTGGTGAAACTAGTTTCACTCTAGAGAAACAAACAATGCTATCATGATGTTTAAACTTAAACAAGCAAGTCATGAACATAAATGTACCTAATAACAGTACACAAAACTTACTCATGTTAGTAAACACAAGCATCAAAACAATCCCATGAAACAACTATTAAACATGCATAAATTTCTTCTAGCAACTTCTGTTTTCTTTAGCCAATTACTAGCAAACAAGCAAGGTATAACTCACACAACCAGTAGCTATGTAATTAATGAAAATTTATCTAAACCTTTTCAAAAATTCATACACTCAATTTAAAATTATTCACAAACAATCTACCAATCAAGAGGAATTTACTTTATTTGCGAACAATTTAATTTCAGCACACGATAGTGAAGCATTTCTTAACATGATACCCCTAAGGAATATTATGCTAACAAAAGGATCACACCTAAACATATTAGTATTTACTAATAAGAAATAAACTTCTCACTTGCATAAGTGAAAGGAAACAATTATATTTTCCATGGTGAAAAATAGAAATCAATCACTTAGTGAGACATGCTATTTTCACACATGTGTGTGGTTGGGGATTTTCAGCCTCAAGCCAAAATGCAATGGGACCAGTGGGCTATGGCCTACTAATACCAAGGCATAAATAGGTACTAAACCTCTGGTTACTCATGAAAAACTTTGCATACAAGAAAAAAATATAAGGCTATTTAATCTAGTGAAGCAATACTAGTGCATATTGATAGCAATGCTTACACATGCTTTATTATTAAGAGACATGCAAGCTAACATAGGTACAAGCATCAAAATAACAGTACCTAAATGGTACTGGACTTAAAGGAAACATAGCACAAAATTTACTAAGAAAGTATACACAGATCTAGCTCTCACAATACTTCCAGTTAATAAACTAGAAGGTAACAAATGCTATTTCATTTTTATTCGAGTTTTCAATCATGCACACACTTTCTAGGGTAGATTTATTGTAATAAAACAACATAATAACAAGTCCTAACAACTCCATATAAGTTAGGAAGCAATATTGAATAAAACACAAATTTATTTCAATCAAGAGCACACAAAGAAACAAACACCGGAAAACTGATGTTTTCTAGATCTATCATATCCATTCCATCGTTCACTTTATTTCTAAACCTCGAATTTCATAGTACCTACAATGTCTACCAAGTTTTGATTTCCAAAGTAGATACACCCGATATCCTATTGACTAGTAAACGAATAGGTCATCATTTTATTTTCTCGTGACTTCTCCTTTTTACCAACTAGATTAAAAGGTGTCCTAAGTCACTTAATTTCTTGGTTTAGAAAGAGTTGTCAGTAGTTCGCATGCTTTGGTTAGGTGTCAACCTAAGATTAGAACAAAGCATGTTAGTCTGGTTAGCTTTCTATTTAATCATGTTTGTCCGACAAGATACGACTAGCGTCATCGTACGTCGAATATTGAATTGTGCTCTTCGGATTGGCTTTTGAGGGGGGTTGCGCATCATGGCATGTGAAGACTTATTTTGCACCTTTCTCCAGAGGAGGGAGGTATATAACTTTTAAAAAGCAACGTTTAGCCCACAGGGCAAAACGAGTATTTTGCAAACAGACAAAACACATGGGTTTTGGTCAGTATTGGTTGGTTTTCTTCACGCCTTTTCTTCTTTGAAGGTTGTCATTTTTGGAGCTTTATCTGTTGGAGTGCATCACTGGTAGCAACGCTAGCAGCTCGCGTGGCTTGATGGTCCTCTATATAGGCCCAACGGTGCTTTCATTGATGGTGGGGGAGATGGTGGTGGTTCACGACGGGTGGCATTATGAAGCGAAAACAAGTATAAGTCTAAGCAACAAATTCTTGTTTTTGAATGCTATACAAACATTTTTGCTTGCAAAAATTTAACAGGAGACGATTCAAAAACAAGAGCGGGGCAAGCACAAATCTGCAAATTTTGAGCACTCCGCAAACATATAGAAGCCTAGATGAACCAAATTCTACACCACACAATAGCACAAAGTCCTACGGACACACATAAGCAAGCCAAAACACACAAGCAAGGCTCCATGGGAGCTACGTCGGGGGATGATCCAAAAATCCTAGAAGTGGCTGAAGAACTATATCTACTTGTGACCATCATCACTGTAGAGCTATGCGATTATTTTGGTCTTCTCGGGACATCGGCAAGTATAAAAGTTTTTGTATGGAAACAAGATAATAGAAGTAAAGTTTTGATAAAACTTTTAATTGAGAGAGGTAAAACTACGCAACAATTTGTTTTTGAAACCCCAACTATTTTCTGGACAGAAAACTTCAAATACGAGAGATGTTTCAAAAACAGAGCGGAGCAGTTGCAAACAAGTAAGAAATAACCTCTTAACCGAGAGAGATACCAAACTCTGTAAGGCCCGCCCTTCGAACCACTGTTCAAGGACGCCCTTGATATGCATTTAGAATCTTTTGAAAAGATCAGAAGGAGGGAAAATACACTAAAATTCCCTTAGATAAAAATAATGTAGATAGTAAATAGGTTTTTACTAAAAAATACTTTTCTTTCCTATCTGACGTCCATGCTAACTAAGGTCTCCTAAGGTCAGGATGGCTCTGATACCAACTCTGTAAGGACCCCAGACCGGCAGTCTGAAACCCTCCGTATGCATACATTCACGATCCCAGAAAGATCAGTCGTGAACAACATACAAAGTTGGCACACAGAAATACATCATCCATTACACGAATACATAAAGGTAATTACATAAAAGATCACATGATCAAGTTTAACGCAACTGCCACATGGGGCAGGCAACTTATCAAACACAGCGGAAGACAAATAAAACACAACGTAGTTGAGCCCAAGTCACGCCTTAACCTACAGGCTGCTGACCCGGAGACGATCCTAGTTCGAAAAGCCGTCAACTCCGTACTTCTCTTCATAGATCTCCTTCGGAGGCTCCTTCTCAAAGTCTGGCAAGTAGATACCAGGGGTGAAACCATAATGAGTACATTTGAATGTACTCAGCAAGACATCCATCATGTCACTTACCAAAATGCAAATATGCTTATATGGTAGAATAGGTAGGCTATAAATAGGGTTCACTACCAATGGTGTTCATATATGATGACACCACGGTTGCAGTCAGGTTATTCTGTATCTTCGTTGAAGAAGATACTTCAGAAGAAAATAATATAGTTTTATTTCTCTTGTAGATATCACATGTACAAGAGGTTTTGTAAAGCTTTGTTAAAAGAATATTTTCTCTTTGCAAAACTTCTTGGAATCAGTTTCCAGAATTCTTGCTTAGAGTAGAAAAGGTTTTATTTGCAAAACATTTTGTTTCGTATAATAGCATCTGGCTTTTCATCATCGACGATACCTCCACGGTATAAGTTTCCATTCCTTTCCGAACATCACAAGTTCAACACTTCCTTTCCAAAATTCCTTTTCAAAAACTTCCTTTTTGAAAACATTGACACAATGCTAGCTACATGGCCATTCAACTGTCCATATCCGAGGACACGGCTTCTTCGAAAAAGTTGTACTCTGCAGAGGTGTACACATCCACCAGATCCAGTACACCTCCCGTGAACAATCACGGACTGTAACAACAGTATGTAAACATCAGGTATCTGATCATAACCATCCACTATGTTCAAGCTAGAATGTGTCTATCTCTCAGTTGAGTTTTACCGGTCACCCCCGGCACCGAGCTAATCCCTGCCAGCCAGGATGCCTCAACTGATGCGACCGGAGGGAAAATTAATCCCACACTTTTTATGTCTCAACTCTTGACAACAATTCGGTTCAAGGGATTCCGTCCCTTATAGCGTTTGAGATAGAACACACACTAACAAGGACAAACTTCCAGTTAAGCCCCGTGCCCATGTTGGGGTAGGGTGGCAGTACGGTAAAGGTTGTCCGGCGAAGACTAGGTTATGTGTCATTTTTGAAAACACCACTTTCTCAAAAATGACCACTTCCACATTCCTCCGGAGAACAAGGATCCGCCTTTTCTCCGGGTTTTTCCGTAAAGCCTTTGTTTTGTAGAATCACAATTTTAGGGTGTCCACTTAGGGACTAGTATATTTGATGGTAATAAATACCATATGGTGGCTTATGGGCTTGGTATTACCAAGTTTAACTACTGGCATGATAGTAACCTATATATAGTATAGTAGTAATTTCCACATCAAAAATAGTTTTGATAATCAAGTTTTTGTAAAACTTCAAAGGTAAAACATGCATGATAGATAATGATAAGTATTGTATCAGCAAGCATCAGGATGGCTTGCCTGGTATCTCCTTGTGTCCCTGGTTTTGGAGTGACTGGAACTTGAACCACAGCTTCCCGACACTTCCTTCCTCTTCGTTTTCTAACATCGTAAAAAGGATAAAGGACACACATTCAGAACCAATCAAGGCAAGCAACCATACATAACAATACATACAGCAAGGAATTATAATAATAACCAATCACACAATTATTAATTGAGGCAAACAATCAAACAAACACACTTGGCAGAAATGCCATTTATTAAGACAGCTCAAGGTTGGAGGAACATATCTCACAACCTCAATATCATGGATTCAGTGGGTGTGCCACTCTCATACCAAGATATTAATAAACCCAAAATAAACTTAGTTTCACAAGGGTGAGACTACTAAAAGTATATAAAACATGCACAATAATAATCATGGCAATGGGTCTATCAACCACACCACAAAAAGAACAAGATAGCTAATCTATTAAGCCTAAATTCACATCAAGAATAAATAAGGCAAATGATTTGCAAAAGTTACTTTTACAAATCAGTGAGCCTACACAATTGCAACAAGGAAATATACTCATCACAAAACACACAATTTCTCATAGTGAGAACAATAGAAACAATGACTAAGAGGAGGAATCCTATAGTCATGTTTCTACTAAAAGTTTGCTATGCAAGCAAGCATAATAAGTAAAGTACTAAAATGCAAACAAGGAACCATGTTATCATTATGGGAAATGAAAACATGTCCTCATGCAAGGATACACAAATATCTACCAAACACAAGTTGGCAGGAAAAATAATTCAATACAAAAATGCTAAGGAAACTAGTACTACTCAAACATGAAGAATCAATGGATGCATTTCAACCAAGTAATTGAAATTCAACCAGAGGGTCCATGTCATAAAAACAGTAGTGAAAAACATATATACTTGCTATAACAAAAATATCCCATTTAGCAAAACAATGCATCAATTTTCAGGGCAACTCCTACATACTAGTGGTAATAAAAAGGGCATTACTAGAGGAATCAAACAACACTCCAAAAATGTATTTTTCCTAGCAAGCCACACATGATTACAACCACTTATAAACATAAGAATACACATTTTTATTTAGCACTCAAAAATCCCAAGCAAAAATACTAGGCACTCATTAGTTATAGAACTATATAAAAGAAACACATCTAGTGTGGGGAAAATAATGTTTCCACCAAAAATGCAATGAAACCAGTGGGTGTTCCACTAGCATAACAAAGCATTAAGAGGTCACAAGGCCTCTGGTCACACTTGCTAAAAATTAACAAAAGAATAAACTAGCATCTAGTGCAATAACCATACTAGCAGAAAATAATAGGATGCAAAAATAAGCAAGGTAATGCTACTCATGCTATTGTTTTCACACAAGTGAAAACTCTAGGGTTCAAGTACTCATAAAAACATAATCAAAATTCTACTGGTCCTATGAACACAACACAAAAATATGTGGCTACACAACAACAATTGTTTGTGCCAATCGACGAACCAAAACTACCTATGCGATGCTCTCGTTGCGGGGAACCATCCTAGCGGGGACTCGTTTCCGGGGAGACGCCGGAAGGCAGTCGGCGACGGCGCGCGGCGGCGGCCGGACAGCGGCACGGCACGGCGACGATTGAGGGCGAGAGGGAGAGGGGAAAACGGTCGGGGAGGACCGCGTGCTCACCATGAACGCCACGGAGGGCTCGTAGAAGGAGGAGGAAGCTCGAGGGCGGAGGAATCCCTCGCCGGAGCTCCGTCGGGCTCGGGGAAGAACGAGGACGGCGCGGGAACTACGAGGCGATTCGGCTCGATTTCTTCGGCACCGAGGTCCTACTCGACGAGGCGGAGATGATGGCGCCAACGGCTGTCGGCGGCGAGCTCCCATTTGGCCGAATCGACGACGAGCTCAACCTAGGGTTTCGGGTTGGGGCTAATTAGAGAGAGAGAGGGAAGGGAATGCTCAAGGGGGAGAGAGAGGGGGTAGATAGGGGACACAGCACATGGGGGGCCTCTTTATCCACCTTGATGCCTTCCAATCGAAGCAATGGGTAGGCCTTCTGTATCTACAGCAAGGCTAGAGGTAGAAGATGACTCATCTTACTTTTAGGTCCCTGCAATTTTACAAATTGGTCCCTGTCTTCTCTGTAAAAGGTTATTTTCACTAGGAAAAAAAAGTCAAAATTTAAATTCCTTTTGCCCAAAATTCTTATTAGTTGAGATGCACAACATATGTGAAAATTGGCTCAATTAGATAAACTTTATAATTCAAAGTTGTTCAAATTTGAATTCTTACATAAATGGACATTGAATTTATTTGACTACTTAGGAGTTTCCAAAAATGATAATTTTTGGCCCACATTCCTTATTTGGTGTGTTCCTTATGTGGTAGAAAACTCAAGTCATTTTGAGTTACTTCATAGAACAAACTTGTTAAAATTGCAAAAAGGTGCTGTCAAGAAAACAGGGGTTTTTGGCAACTTAAATTATTCAAAAACTTGTTCCCTTTTGGTTTTCATCCTTATTTACGATATAGAGAATGTGGTATTTATTTTATGGCATTTGGAAAAGGTTTGTAGAACAAACTTGTTCAAAATTCCAAATGTTGCTGTGGAGAAAAAACATGTTTTCAGGACTTTAATTGATTCAATTTTTGGTCTCCTCTTGTGTGTGTTCCTTATTTGATATAAGGAAGAAATGGTATTAATTTCAGATCATTTGAATAAATTTTCCAATAGTAACTTGTTTTAGTTTTTCTGTTTCTAGAAATATTGGAAATTCAATTTAATAAGGCACTTGGCTTTTCTTTAACAATGCTTTGCCAAAATATTCATATGACTTGAGATAGCAAGTCAATGCTCTCCAATACCTTTGTTCTTAAGCTTGTAAGGTTGTAAAAACATTTGATAATATTTTGGTGAAGCATTTAGGAATGCCTCTTTTTCTGATAATCTTTTAGAGAAACTTATTAAGTGTTTCCTCTTTCTTAATTTAGGCCTTTGGAATTATATTCAACAAGTATGGGATTCATAAGATAGTTTTGGAAAGCTCTTTGATCAATATTTACTTTAGAAAATATTGCCAAGGTCATTGGAACAATATGTTGAATATTTTTAGTTTACTGCTTTAACATCTTATTAAGTTTGTTTTCAATTTCTTAGCCATGTAAGATTATATAATTAGTTTGTTTAGTTGCACTCAAACAAACATAACTAAAGTTTATTTGTCAAGCAATTAGTAAAACAACTGTGTTATCAGGTATTCCAAAATTGGGATGTGACAAAACGCGGCGGCACGTGCCCGAGATCTGGATGTGTCTCGTCGCGCACTGGATCAACAAAGGAGAGATATCGAAGCCGAGAAACAAGGGATGGCCGCGCGCCAGCGCGAGTTGGAAGAACTGGAGAATCGCCTTCAAACTCAGTCGACCAGGATTTACAATCAGAGGCACCAGACGAGATTACCGGCAGCCGGAGGGAATTTGCAGCCAGCCACGTTGTTTGTTACCCCTCAGGATCAACCAATTCCGGCGGTGAATCAAGAGATCGGATATCGAGCTGCAACCCTGGGAGGACAGCCGGCGAACGTGCAAGCCGGGTTACCCATGTTGCAAACTGGGATCGCTATCGGCAATACCGCACCACCACCACCACCACGATTTCATACTCCACCGGGTCACTTCAACAATCCCATGGATAACGTGTACGCCGCGACTCTAGCGCTCGACCGTATCCCACTGGGAGAGACGCCTCGAGAAATCGAAACTCGGCAGGCCATAGAGATGCTACGCACCGCAGTGGCTCAGCAGGCAAATTACCCGGATCATAGAAATGGTTTGCACGGGACACCGTATGTCAGCCGGCAACCCGGGAATACTGGGTATATTCAGTCAAGTTCGGCAAGGCGGAGGGCAGAGCAGCAGCAAATGCCGCCTCCTCCCCATAGACCGGCAACGCCCGCATCATCAGCAGCACAAGCCATTGTGGACAGTTCTCGAGCCAGGCGCGCAGCAGCCGGGTCTGCGGTAAGAGGGCCGGTAGCGGTTGCACCCCCCGCCGCACCAGTTGCAGGATCGCACATTTCCCAAGTAAGGCCAGTACTGGCAAACCTCGTCGGGCCTAAGTGTTTATCGGATGTCATCAGAGCTGAGCCCTACCCGGATAAATTCAAGGATCCGGGTAAAGTGGTTAATTATGAGCCGACCATGGACCCAGAAACCTGGTTGAGCAGTTACGAGATGGCTATGTCAATTCGCAACGCATCCAAGAATCTCCAAGCTAAGTTTATGTAACTTATGATGTCCGAAGGAGCAGCAAAGTTGTGGTTCAATAACTTTCCTGAAAGATCCATCAATTCATGGAGTGAGTTGAAAGATGCCTTTATCAAACATTTTCATGGGACGTGCCGAAAGTTATTCACGATTGACGATTTAGAGCGTTGCGTCCAGAAGAAGGGAGAGTCGGCGCACAGCTGGGTGCGTCGGGTTATGGAAATTCTCCACTCTTCCACTGATATCCAGCCAAAAGATGCATTGCAAGCTATGGCAAAAACGTGCAAATACTTACCCCTGGTGCAAAAGTTGACACGCATGAAATCTAGTCGGCATGCCTCGGAGGTTACAATGGGAGAATTGATGGACGCTTGCAATAAGCACGCCGCTACGGACACAACAGAGGAGGATGTTGATGACAAAAAAGCGAAACCCAACAATGGAAGACCCGGCAATGGAGCTGCACCGGGTAACAATGGAGGAAATAATGGAAATAACCAGCACAAGCGCCCATACGAAGGAAATTCCGATTTTGTTGCTAATACAGAAGCCGGGTTTGCAAGACCCAGGGTAGAGGGAAATTTCAACGGAGGAAACTTTAATGGAGGAAATTACCAAGGACCACCGAGACCGGCTAACCATATAGAGGCATTCAGGATGCCCTGTTCGCGTCATAGCAGGAATGGCAGGCCGGCTAATCACTCATTGGAGCAGTGCGTGGACTTACAGAGATGGAAGAACGAGGAAATACATAAAGCCCTGCGAGGTGCAGGACGGGGAGGAGGACCGGGTCCGGGTGGAAACCCGGGCAACGGGCCACCCCCCACTGGCAACGCAGGAGGTGGCAATCCGGGTAATAATCAAGGAGGTGCTGGGGGTTTCCAGGCCAACCCAAAGCAGTTAGGACAGTACCACGTCCACACTACCGGGACTTCCAACAGAGATAGAAAGATACTTAAAAGGGCCGTAAACTCGGTTTCTTCAGGTGTTCCGAGATATTTGAGATGGTCAGATCAAGAAGTAACATGGAGTAGAAGGGATCACCCGGAAACAATAGAACATCCGGGTGTGTTAGCTTTGGTGGTTGCTCCATAGGTCAATGGTTACGAGTTGAAAAAGGTTTTGATGGATGGTGGAAGCAGCATTAATATCTTGTATTGGGAAACCTTCCTACGCATGGGGCTCAAGGAGTCTCAGCTACAGAAAAGTTCCACAGTTTTCCATGGAATTGTGCCGGGTCACTCGGCGTGCCCTGAGGGAAAGATAACACTAGAAGTCGCTTTTGGAGAATCCAAGGAAAATTTTCGAGTGGAATGGCTGACATTTGAGGTGGTAAAATTGCGCAGTTCTTACCACGCGCTGTTCGGAAGGCCGGCTTACGCTAAGTTCATGGCGAGGCCATGTTATGTGTATTTACAGCTAAAGATCCCGGGTCCCAAGCAGACCATTACCATACATGGGAACCGGGCTGTGGCAGCAGAGTGTGATGAAGGAGATGCGGCAATGGCAGAACAGGCTTGCGGGAAGGAAGAGCTCAAGTATTACCGGTCTCAAGTAGACCCGGAAGATAGAACTGCTTTGAAAAGGCCGAATACGGAGGACGAGAGAGCAAAGTTCAAAGCGGCCCAGGATACCAAGATGGTGGCTTTTGTCGAGGGAGATCCCTCCAAACAATTTGCCATAGGTTCTAACCTAGACAACAACCAGGAAGAAGCAATATCGAGTTTATCCGTGAAAACCAGGACGTTTTCGCTTGGACACCCAGCAACATGCCGGGTGTCCCGACCGAGTTAGCTGAGCATAGTTTGCATGTTGATCCCAGGTCCCGGCCTGTGAAGCAAGGGCTGAGAAAAATGAATGAGGAAAGGAGAAAGGCTATAGGAGCGGAGATAGCTCGGCTCCTTGCAGCCGGCTTTATCATGGAGGTTTTTCATCCAGAATGGTTGGCAAATCCGGTTCTAGTGCAGAAAAAGAACAATGAATGGAGGATGTGCATAGACTATACAAGCCTCAACAAGCATTGCCCAAAGGATCCATTTGCCCTTCCAAGAATAGACCAGATCATTGATGAAGTGGCAGGTTGTGACTTATTATGTTTCCTGGATGCATATTCAGATAAAGCTCAAAAAAGAGGATTGAGAGAAAACTTCGTTCATAACCCCCTTTGGTGCTTTTTGTTATAAGACCATGACCTTTGGGCTGAAAAACGCAGGCGCAACATATCAGAAGTGTTTTGAGGATCAAATTGGGCGCAATGTTCACGCCTATGTGGATGACGTGGTGATTAAAACAAGGAAAGCTGAAACCTTCATAGATGATCTAAAGGAGACCTTCAAGAACTTGAGGAGATACCAGATGAAGCTTAACCCGACTAAGTGCGTGTTCGGGGTGCCTGCAGGAAAATTACTCGGCTTTATCGTTTCCGAGAGAGGAATTGAGGCAAACCCGGAAAAAATCAAGGCCATCCAGAGCCTAAAAAAGCCGGAAGGCCTGAAGCACGTTCAGAAACTCACGGGGTGTGTGGCAGCATTGAGCCGGTTTATATCTAGGCTTGGAGAAAAAGCAATGCCTCTATACCGACTCTTGAGAAAAACCGACAAATTCGTGTGGGACCAAGAGGCGGACGAGGCATTTGAAGCTCTAAAAAAGCAGTTATCTGAGGCACCAATCCTGGCAGCACCGGGTCCCAAAGAGCCGATGTTATTATACATCGCGGCCGGGCCTCGGGCGGTTAGCGCAGTGGTTGTGGTTGAGCGCAAGGAGGATGGAAAAGATCACCTGGTGCAAAGGCCGGTTTACTACGTGAGTGAGGTCTTATCGGAAGCAAAGCAGCATTACCCACATTGGCAAAAGCTAGTTTTTGGAGTCTTTATGGCCAGCCGGAAATTGAAGCCGTATTTTCAGGAACACCCCATAACGGTGGTTAGCTCTATACCCATGGCAGATATTATCAGAAATTCAGATGCGACAGGTAGAGATGGGAGATTATCACATCAACTACGAGCCCCGATCTGCAATCAAGTCCCAGGCTTTAGCTGATTTTATCAATGATTGGAATCACACAAGCATGCCCACAATGATGCTAAGTTCCGAGTCTTGGGTGATGCACTTCGATGGTTCCAAGCAATACGAGGGATCAGGAGCTGGGGTGGTGCTTACATCGCCTAAAGGAGATAAGTTGAGTTATGTGTTGCAAATTCACTTTGATTGCTCCATAATGTGGCCGAGTATGAGGCCCTATTACACGGACTGCGAGTAGTAAAGGAGATGAATATCAGGCGAATAAGGTGCTACGGAGACTTGGATCTTGTGGTACAGCAGGTCTCTGGAACTTGGGATAGGAAGGATGCAACAATGGCAGCATATCGCAGAGAGGTAGATAATGTGGCCGGGTCTTTTTCCGGGTATGAGGTGGAACACATTGATAGGCGAAAGAATGAGGCAGCAGATGCACTCGCAAGACTCGGTTCGCACCGAGAACTGGTTCCGCCTAACGTTTTTCTGGACGAGTTATGGCGGCCTTCCGTCAAAACCGAGTCTGAGGAAGGGGTGGCCAACCAAGACCCGGATTTGGAGCTCGTAGCCGCCATGCGCGCTATTCCCGAGTGGACATAACCGTTTCTGTCCTACCTGTCACGGGGCGAGTTACCACCACAGGAAGTTTTAGCCAGGAAAATTCTGAGACGAGCAAAGGGTTATTCCATCATCAATGGTGAGTTGTATAAGAGAAGTGTTGCAGGAGTCTTTTTGCGTTGTGTAACACCATAGGAGGGCCAACAGATTTTAAGGGAGATCCATGAAGGTGATTGTGGGCATCATGCCTCCACAAGGTCCCTTGTGACTAAAGCATATAGACACGGTTTCTTCTGGCTCACGGCTTTGGCAGACGCGGAGCGCTTGGTAGCAAGGTGTGATGGATGTCAAAGGTATGCTCGCCAAACCCATGTGCCGGCTATGGAGCTGCGAACAATCCCGCTAACCTTGCCGTTTTCAGTTTGGGGGTATGGATATGGTAGGCCCCTTTCACATGTCGCCTTGCAAAAAGACTCATCTTTTGGTGGCCATTGACAATTTTACCAAGTGGGTTGAAGTTATGCCAGTCACCAATTGTGAGGCAGTAATAGCAGTCAAGTTCCTGAAAAGGATCATCTATCGGTTTGGATACCCTCATAGCATAATAACAGACAATGGAACCAACATGTCCCTAGGTGAGATGGAGAAATTTTGTGGAAACAATGGTATCCGCCTTGACGTAGCCTCTGTAGCCCATCCACAAGCTAATGGATAGGTGGAGAGGGCAAATCAGGAGTTGCTTCGTGGGTTGAAACCACGACTACGAGTCCCGTGCCTCAGAGCTGCGGGAACATGGGTTGAGGAATTACCATCAGTGGTTTGGGGAATTAACACTACACCTAACAGATCTACCCAGATGACTCCGTTTTTCATGGTTTATGGTGCAGAGGCAGTCTTGCCGAGTGATATTATTCATGACTCGCCCCGGGTGGCGGCTTATGTCGAGGTGGAGAATGAGAAGACCCGGCAGGATGCCGTGGACATGTTAGAAGAGCACAGGGAGCACGCCTTGGAGAGATCAGCCATATATCAACAGGATTTGAGGCGATACCACAATCGGCGAGTCAAAACCTGGGTCTTTCAGGAAGGAGACCTGGTATTACGCCTTGTATAGTCAAAGGAAGGGAAGCACAAATTATCTCCACCATGGGAAGGTCCTTCGTCATCAGCCGGAATTTGCACAATGGATCATACTTCTTGATAGATGCAAGGGAAGAGTCGGATACTGTTAATGATATCGCACATACCACTTCATCTATGCAAGAGCGGGAAAGACCATGGAACGTGGCTCAGCTACGTCCCTACTACACTTATCATAGGCTAGGTTTACAAGTTGAATTACACGATGTAACAGGCAGCAGGTTTCAGACGCACTCTTTTCCTATCCAGGGTACCTAAGGGGACTAGAGGGTTTTTAATGAGGCGGCTTGCTGACCTAACTTTTCTCATATCAATAAATAGATGGTTAAACTATGATATTGTTTCTTATTTATTTTCTGTTAGTTTGTTCTTAATGTTTATATTTTACTTTGTTTCATATCAGGTAAGTATTTATTGGTTAGTCATGATGCACTAGGTTTAAAATTTTCATAAATTGCATACATAGGCCTTGGGGGCTGATTGCTTGAATAGCACAGCTATAATCTCAAGACCCGGCCACGATGACATTAAGTTATGAGGACCGATTACTTGCAATAAATACGGTTACAATCTTATAACTGGACAATAGAGCCAAACTTTCTTGATTTCTCTTGTTTAAACTTGATGTGACTCGCAATAATGTGGCATGACTTGCTAACGTGTAATCACAATCAGTCATGATGCCCATTGGGACTTGCCTGACCCTGTTTTTATACAGTTATAGCAGCATTGAATATCCACGCAAAAGCCGGCTTATAACAAAGAGGATCAAAAGGGTCATCCAAACCACAAGTTATGCAGAGTAAAAGGTTATTGCCGGAAACTCACGATGTATTAAGCATAGCTTCAAAATTTATATGGGTAGCTACATATTTTGGGCCCTGGTAAAAACAGGTAGTTTTTTTTTCAAAACCACTAATCCCTATACTCGGAAATTTGGGTCTTGGGGACTTGGGAATTTGAGAAAAGCAACAAACTGTTTAGCTATTGAGCTCGAAACCCAAAAAACCGGGTCTTGGGGACTTGGGAATTTGAGAAAAGCAATAAATTGTTAGCCATCAAGCTTGAAACCCAAAAAACCCGAGTCTTAGTGATTTGGGGGCTTGGGGACTTGAAAAGCAAAAAGTTCAACCAGTTAAAGATCCTGAGACTCGGAAACCGAGTCTCATGGATAGGGAAAAGAGAAAATATCAGAAAAGCGGCAAAAAGTATAAGACTGGAAAAAAAGCATATCGAGGTGGATGGCCAAAAGGGCCACCAAAGCTATTAAAGTTTAAACGTATTACAAACCAGGGAAATAGTATCAAAAGTGCACATGCGCACTATTAAAAGAATAATTGTATCAGGCATATTACATAATGCCCATTGGCCGAACAAGTGTTTTGGGGCGAGAAACAGTAAAACTTCATTCGGCATCCATAACCGAGTCATCAGCAGTGTCCTTGGCGGTCGGGTCTTCAGCATGTTCTTCTGTGGTCTTCCCAGCCTCCGTGTCCGGGTCAGTTACGGCATCAGCACGAGCTGGAGGAGGAACAACCGGAGTAGATGTGGATGGCGCATTCTCGGCCTCGGCCTTCCTCTTGGCAGCCTCCTCCAACCACCGGGCCAGCATGTCAAAGGGCTTCGGGAGATCAGACGGGACCGGCTTGTCTTCAGTATTGTATGGCGGGGTGAGCCTGTTCACATCTAGCTTGTTGGCTATCAGGCTTGCCGAGTGACGTACCTGAGTGTGGATAGACTTGTAGTTCTTAGCCGAGAATCTTGAGCCGTCATTGTTAAACTCGGGGAACCCATTCACGAGCGTTTCCGTCTCAAGCTTAGGAAAATAGGCTTTGGCCAAGGCAAGGCCGCGGGTCACCCCAACCCGGCATGCTGAGCGCTTCCAGTGATCGATCCAAGCAGGGACCGTGTAATATGCGTCAAGCATGTGGGAAACGCCGCCATAACCACCAGGCCACTTTATGGCCTCAAGGGTCCACTTGGTGCCTGCAGAAAATTGTCGGATCACGACCTTAAGGGTCTTCAATTTCTCTATCTCATCTTCATCATCAGCTTTGTCACCCGGACCTGCAGAGTAAAATGAAAAGTAAAGTGGTAAGATCCGGGTCATAGATCATATTAAATGAGAAATCTGAGTCTTAGTCAGGAAGTTAAGATCTTTTAACAAGTAAGGAGCGGTAAGTGTCGGCAACAGAGGCTGACAGTTTCTTCAGTAAGTCCTCAGCTTGGTGGAGCCTTTTCTTGTATTTCTTGCAATCTTTGGAAAGATCCTTCACCTTGACCTCCAGCTCCTCTCGCAGCTTGGTCTCGACTCGGAGGAGTTCGTTGGTTTTCGCCAAGATCTCCTCCGACCGGGTTACATAGGCCTGAAAAATAAGACAAGGATAAGTTAGTCGGTTCCAGTGTAAAAGCCGAGTATGGATGGACATATAGCTATGGAAGTACCGAGTAAACTATGCATTGTTCACCCAGAACTTGGGGACTAGGTGAGTACGGAAATAATATCAGTAGATTTACCTGATGCTCAGTAGCTAGGGACTTGAGGATGTCTCTCTCATTGGTTTTCAGGGAGAAAAGCTCATCTAGCATCCCTTCGAAGTCAAGGCCACTCAACTTTGGCCTGGAGGAGCTTGGGTTCTGGTTACCCGGTGAAGGGGTCCTTTCCTGTTTCAGTGGGTCGACTCTGGTGGCCTGAGTGTTGGGAGCAGGGACACCCCTCTGTGATCCCAGAAACTCGACATCATCATCGGCCGGCTGATGTGTTGGCAGGGGAAACTCGGCCTCCTAGTCAACAGGGTTGTCGAGCTGTTCTTTTCTTCTTCTTCTTCTTCTTCTTCACCACTTGCTGTGGGCGGCACAACGTTCTCCGGGTTTTCCATAGCCGGGTTATCAATTTTCATATCTTCAAGATCACTAAGTGTAACCTTGGCCCTGAGAAAGAAAAAGAAGCAGTTAGTAGATAATAAACGAAAGACCTGGAAAATAGTAGTGTACTGACTAACAAGGAAAATGAATTACCCGGTATTCACGAAGAAATCCGGTGGGAGATCGTTGCTGGATCCGGAAGATGCTGACAAAGAATTGGAAAGTGAGACCCTAAGTTGTCCGGCTAATGGGTGATTCGGAGAAGGATATCTTCGAGGAATATGGGGTGTATGAGTTTGGGGAGTACCGGCTCGGCGAGCGGGTGATGAAGGGATACCCGGATGAAGAGGATCGTCACCCGGGGAATTCCGGGTTACCCTCCGTTTGGTCGGGGCAGGTTCCTTCAAGTATGGTGAATTGGTTAGACGTTGGTTAAGTTCGCACATATTGGCATACGAGTACGGCTTGGAGGTCATGGAGGAATAGGGCACCTTGAAAACAACACTCCGGGTCTTCCTCTTCGCCCCAATCTCCGCCTCCGGCTCAGCCTCACTCTCTTCCGACTAGGTGTCCTCCTTGTCCTCTAGCTCTGGTAAATAAGGAGCATTGTCAGAAAAGGGGAAGATTTGGTCTAATAAATTAATGAGGTAAGTGTAAATACAAGACCCGGCTTTACCTTCATCACTGTCAGCCGGCTCCTCGTCCTCCTCCGAGTTTTCTGAAGGGGGAGGGGTGACTATCTTCCAGAACGCATAATCTTCCTGTGTAAGAAATACCGAGACAAAGGTTAGTATATATGCATAAGAGATATCAGTCGGATAAAGAAATTAAGCCGGTTCTTACTGGAGGAGCCGGGTTAGATCGAGTGAAGGGGTTAAGCCCGGCTATGTTCTTGATAACATCAAGTTTTTCGGCCAAGAAGGTCTTCATAACCTTGTTCATATCACCAGCCGGGTAGTTTTTCTCCGAGTATCGGAGAGAATCGGTGACGTGCCCCGAATATTCGCACATGAGTTTGGATCGGGTGCTGTTAGGCTGGATCCGGCAGCTTACCCAGGTCTTCACCAGATTAAGACCAAGGAGACCTTGGGCAGAAAGTATAGCGAGCTTGTGAAGGAAAGGCTGGATAGATTGCCTATCAGCCTCGGATGCGAAAGAATTCAAATTATCGGACAAGGAAAGCGTGTCAGTAGAGAAACCCGGCAATGGCTTCTCGCCGAATAATGAGGTGTCTTGGCAGTAGAAGTAGGTTTTCTGCCAGTGTTTTACATGTGTGTGGAGGCTAAGAGTCGGCATCAGGGAATTTTTGCGTCTCTGGATTGAGACTCCCCCACAAACTAGGAGGGCCCCGTCACCGCTCTCCCGGAAGGGTTTGCATTGAAAGAGTTCAAGAAATAAAGCCAAATTGGGAGGAATGCATAAATAAGCTTCACAGAGGACAATGAAGTGGCAGATGTTAAGCATAGAATTTCGGCCGATATCGAATACCCGGAGTTTGTAGTGATCCAGGAGTTCCCGGAAGAAAGGGTGACCCGGGGGGCGGAAACCCCGGATCACGTACTCGACGAAGACCACCACTTCATCCAGGCCTGGTGCAGGCCGGGTCTCCTCGCCGGGTATCCTCAAGTGGATCTCAGACCGGGTGGGAAGGACACCTGACTCGGACAGCTCGTCAAGCTTGGCCTTTGTGACAGTCGATTTCGCCCAGCTGGCCGAAATCGATTGACCCGGCTTTTGCTTGTCGGCCGGGTTTTTGCCCTTTGACTTGGCGCTAGCCTTAGGAGCCATGGAGTGTAGATCTAAAAGGAAGAAAAACGCAAGTGTGTGAATATTGGGAAACTCGGATAGCGCAACTATTCGATACAATAAGAAGAGGAAGGGGCAAAACAACTAAGTACTTGCAAGATTTGGCAAATGGATCTAGTTAAGAACGCATGGAGGAAAATATGAGTTTGCAAATAGGAAAAATGTGCCAAGAGGCATAGACAGGGAACTAGCTAAGTGCAAGCCGTGGAAGAATGTGAAATTAGGTATTACAAAGGCATGCCAAGCTAACAGAGGAATAGTTGATGGTTAACGAGTGAGATTCGATCCAAAGCATGCGCGCGAAATCGAGGAAAAGGGATCTAGATCTAAGAGACGGAGAAACTTACTGGATGGACCAATCGAGGAGATGCACGGCGGCGGCGGTTCGCCCGACGGCGGCAGCATCTTGAGATCTCCGGCAGCTCGAACGGAGGTTTGCTCGCGGGCGCTGACGGCGGCGATTGATGGCGGCCTTGCGGGCGCGGGTGGCGGTGACCGGCGGCGACCCAGCAGGCGGCGGCACAGCTCCGGTGGCGCGAGCTCGAGTCGGGGTTCGCGGGCGCGGAGGTGAAGTGAGAGGAAGAGGAAGATATGGGAAATGGCTGGTGAGATCTAGGGTTGACCCTTGGTCCCTATTTATAGGCGCGGGGGGAAAATCCCTGGATTTGGGCGGTAAGTGAAAAAAATTCGGAAGAAAAAAGATCCGGCCCGGATATTTGGGGATAAGTATCAAGATACCCGTTGCGAGATATCCGGATCGAGATTAAGATAGATTATGAGCGTGATATTCGGATTGATTGATAACAGTATGGAGGCCGGGTCTTGTCATTTTTCCTCGGAGTGTTGACCCGGGAAATGATGCTTTGGCTCGGGAAAAACCGGGTTATTATATGGACCGCCTAAAGAGCAGGCCTAGCTACAATTGAAAGCATTCTAACCCGGTGTATTATGTATTTGAATGTTTATTGTTTTGCAGGGAATAGCGTGCGCTTCATGGTTGACTCCAAGAAGCCCAAGCTATTCTGGGGACTACTGATTGGTGGATGATAACCCGGTAGGCTCATGCCTAGGTGAAACCCGGACCGAAGGGATTCGCACAAGAACCAGCCCAAAGTGGAGGAGTTTCTAGAAGGCCCAAGAGGGAATGTAGGCCTTATAACCCGTACCTTAGGGGTCAAGATTAGGAAACTTAGGGTTGTGTGCGGTTTCCGGGTGGGATTCCGGGTATGCCTTGTATAGGAAGCCAGGGAGCCAGGTAATATATAAACCGACTCCTGGGAGAAAGAAAGGGACAAGAGCTTTACCAGATATTCGAGTATCTTTCTAGTACGAGATCTCATAATCGTAACCCTAGATCGGAGACTCGGCGACATTGCAGCCTGAGCTACCAGATCGCCAGATAACATGATTTCCTCTGAGCTAAACCCTCTCCCAAACACCAGAGTCGATTTGCCCCAAAGTAAGTTACCCCTCGTAACGTCTGCCGTGATTATCCCACGACAACGGAGGTCCCGGAAAGGACCCAAGACGATGCACAAGAATCTACCAAGGAGGGAGGAGAAGACGACATCGAGAAAGGAGCTACGACGGAGAAGATAGGGGGGAAACAGCCCCCCCCCCCAGCCTCAAGACCCGGCCAGGCCGGCCACCAGGCAGAGGAGCCCGGCCCCCACCCAGGCCCAGGCCGGCCTCCCTCCTCCTCAGGCAGGCCAGCAGCCCGAAGGTCCCGGCCTCCGCCCCGGCCCCAGGCCGCCCCTAGGCCGGCGCCCCCTCCTGCACCTTGGCCCCAGGCCAGCCGCCACGTCAGCTCCAGGCCGGCCCGCCCTGGGCCGACCCTTGCTCCCGCCCCGGCCTCAAGGGCTGGCCAAGCCGGCCTCCCAGGCCGGCGTGCCCTAAAATGCACGCAAAAGCTCGGATTTCGCCCCCGTTTTCACCTACTTCGACCCCCGACTATATAAAGACTTCCCCGAGCTAGACATAGGGTTTAGAGTTTAAATTAGAACATTGAGCTTCGCTCTCTTATATCCCTCTTTGAGGAACTACTCCTATGGTGTGTACCTAGGAACGTATCAAGGCTACTCCTACGACTTCGTCTAGGATCGTATCAAGGCACATCGAACTACTTGTCCTCTCCCTTTGGGTATCAGTCAAGAGTTGTCCAATCTTCCTCTCGTAAATCCTTGAGGTTCTATTGGCGTAGTGGACCGGCTACGGGTGTGAAACGGTTTGTATCAAGGTGAGTTCAGTTGGATCTATCGTTCCGTAGGCGACCCTTGGGGTTTAGTTGACGGGAGGTTTGGGATCTTTCAGTTCTCGCAATTTATCCCCCTTTGTGTTTCCCCGCGCTTGCCCACGATTCCCCCTCATTTCCCCCTCTCGTGTTCTTCGTGTTCTTCGCGTTCTTCGTTCGTTCTTGTCGATTCGTGAAGATCAGGCCAATATAGGAGTAAACCTCCATATCTTCTGGTATCCAGAGCTAGATTGACACGAATCCGACACCCACTCCCCACCTTTTCCACCAATTTTTCTTCTACCACCATAAATTTCGAAAATCTCACCAAAAATAGCCAAAAGGGATTTCGACCGATCTTTTGATTTGTTGAGTTTTTAGTGGATTTGATTCTGGATTTGTTGCCTAAGACCATTACCCACCTTTCTATTCAGCCACTTTTCACCAATTTGTCCAAAAAAAATCTTGATTTTGAAGGAATTTCGAACTTGAGCAAAAATCACAGAAAATCTCTGCTCTTTGATTTCTGGAAAGATTTTGAAACTTGTTTTTCTTTGTCGTTTTTTATCCGAATTGAGTGCAACAAGTTGTCACGCGACGCCCACGACACCATCTATGCTACCACATCAACGGATCGCCACGACGTCGACTTCCACCGGCCGCAAGTCCGTGATCATCAATAAGAGAGGTATAACTTGCTTCCGCTTGACCCAACACATCCATTGTGTACCTTACCTATTCGGACTAGTTCTTTTACACCTCTTGGCATCGCATTTGTGGCACCGAGAGTGAGAGTTTGGCGCATGTGAGAGATTAGCTACGAGTAGGCATTGGCATTTTGGAATCCATCAAAAAGAGAAAAAAAAATAGAAAAAGAAGCAAAGGATCGATGCATATTGCTATCCATTGTAGGAACGTATAGCTACGCGTCGCAAAAGAGAAAGAGTGACCGGTTGCCACGGGGCGAATCTTGTTGCCTTTTCAAGTTTGCAGTTTGAGATAGCGTCCTCGTTGCGTTAGTGTGTCATTGAGCTTTAGTCTTCGTTAGGAACATTTCATCTTCGCTCGTCCATTGGCCGCACTAACCCCATTTATCACTTGTGTGTGTGTGTGTGTTCCACCATATTTCCATCCACTAGGTTTGGTTTTTGTGCTAACTTGTCTTTGGTTCTTCTCCACATTTGACAACAAACTTTTCTTCGGTTTTGTCGATTTTCCTCGCAACTTTCCTAACCCATTTGCCTTCCACATAAAGTAATATCTAATGGTTTTGATATTTAAGTTGTGGTGTTATTCTTCTAGTGGTGTCATGTGAATGTCGACTACATGACACTTCACCTTTATGGGCCTATAGGGATGCATTGTGTATTTGGCTACTAATTGTGGGGTTGCCGGAGTGACATAAACCTAAACCCCCATTAGGAAACCGATGCATAAGGGAGTGTAGGATCCCAGAGTTTAAGGTTGTGGTTAGATTTATCTTAATTAATTTCTTGTAGTTGTGGATGCTTGCAAGGGGTTTAATCACAAGTATGTATTAGTCCTAGTTGGGCGGTGCATTAGCATAGGTTCACCCCACACAACACCTATCAAAACAATAAATATTAATCAACTGTATGTAACGAAAGCGCTTGACGAAGTGCCCATGTGGCCTCGAGAACGGTTGGTAATCATAAGTAAACCAACCGGCTTGTCCTTTCTCTAAAAAGGATTGGGCCACTCGCTGCAATTATTATTACTGTCTTTTATTTACTCACACTTTATTTATCTGTTATATCAAAAACCACCAAAAACCTGTTTGCTAGTGTTTACAATGAATCCTCTACCCAACGTGCTTGTCAACATGTTCTGCTCCTCGTTGGGTTCGACACTCTTATTTATCGAAAGTACTACGATACACACCCTATACTTGTGGGTCATCAAGAATATTTTCTGGCGCCGTTGACGGGGTGTGAAGCGCTATTGGTAAGTGGAATTGGTAAGAGAAACTTTTACTATGAGTGTTATTTTTATTTCTGTCTACTGATTTATTTTATTACGGAGAATCCATTTGGTTCTCTGTTTAAGAATACTGCTACTACTGCTAATGTAGTAGATGACCCGATGTCTGCTCAATTGGATCCTTTAAAAATACCTTTGAAAATTATTGAACGTGTTATGGATAACTGCTATTTTGGAGATGGAACTGTCCATCCCGGTGGTCATTTACTCTTTATACATGAATTATGCGAGTTATTCAGGTGTGCAGGTATTACAATGGTCCAAGTTAAAAGGAAATTATTCTCTTTATTACTGAAGGGTAGAGGTGCAGAATGGTTTAAATTGCTGAAGAATGGTCAATCTATTGGATGGGAGGAAATTGTACCTCTCTTTTATTCTAAATTTTATCCTCCCGGTGAGATACATAAAGATCGGGATCAAATATATAATTTCTAGCCGCATGATGGAGAGACTATTGCCCAAGCTTGGGGGATATTGAAGTTATTAATGCTCAAATGTCCCGTTCATGAGCTCCCCAGTAATATTGTTATTAATAATTTTTATGCAAGGCTTCCTCTTCATGGTAAGGATTTATTAGATGCTTCTTATTCTCGATCATTCACACGTATGAAGGAAGAAGCTAAATGGGATCTTCTTGACCGTATTCAAGGAAACACTAAAGGATGGGAGAATGACAAAGGTAGAAAGTAAGGTATAAATTACGATTATGAATGCATTAAACTTTTATGGGAACCAATGATTTCTATAATGTTAGTGTTGTTTGTGGTCTTGACTCTCAAATCTTTGCAAATTGTTTTAAGGCATTTGCCTCCTATCTTGATATTCCCAAAAAGCAGTTGAGAAAGTACCATGCATCTTATAAAGATATTGTTCCTGCTAGAAATATAGAAGTGCATGTTGTTAATCCTGTTGTGCCTGAACCTCATATTGAGAAAATGCCTTTCCTCGACAAGGTAAAGGAACATTATATCATAGCTAGTGTGGTTAACAAAAGTACAAAGGAATCTATAGAACCTGGTGAGAAAATAACTGTTGAACCTACAGTAGCAATAGTAAAATACCTTGTATCTGAAAATGTAGAGGATGGACGCATTATCTTTTGTGAGGGTGTTTCTAATATTGTTTCACATCCTAGTAATTCTAAAAAAACTAGTGTTCCTATGCTTTCTGTTAGAATACTTTATCATTGCTACTATGGGTTGTGTGATATTGGTGCAAGTTCTAGTGCTATTCCTTATGATCTTTATAAAGAAATTATGCATGAAATTGGTTCTTGTGAACTTGAAGATGTTGATGTGGTTATTCAGCTTGCTAATAGAGAAACTATCTTTTTTATTGGTATTGTTAGATATGTGGAAGTTTTATGAGGTAAAACTAAATATCCTTCTGATATTCTAGTACTCGGTACAACTGCTAGTAAAAATTGTCCTACCATTTTTGGTAGACCTTTCTTGAACACTTGTGGTGATGTAATAGATTGTAGAAGCAGAAGATATTGACTAAATTTGATGGAAAATCTTATGAGTTTAATTTTTCTAAATGTGCTAGAGCTCCTTATGAAACTGAATTGCCTAATGAAGATTTTAGAGTTGAACAGCTTGCATCTATTGCTCTTGCTCCTAACAATGCTTTGCAGCAATATATGGACGACCACGAAAGTGAGGTCTTTATGGAAGAAAGAAATGAGATTGACGATATCCTTCTTCGTCAACCAGTGATATTGAAACATAATTTACCTGTGGAAGACTTGGGTACCACATTACCACTCAAGGAGGATCCTGTTTTTTATTTAAAACCTTTACCTGGTGATCTTAAATATGCTTATATCAATGATAATAAAACATATCATGTTATTATTAGTTCTAAACTTTCAGGTAAAGAAGAGGAGATGTTATTGGAAATATTGAAGAAACACCGTGGAGCTATTGGATATATGATACATCATAAACGTATCTTTAATTTATGATATTCCATGTTGTTTTCTTATTGTTTCCCACATGTTTTCTATACACTTTATGTCATTTTTATCGATTTTCCGGACTAACCTATTGACAAGATGCCACAGAGCCAGTTCCCTATTTTCTATTGTTTTTGGTTTCAGAAAAGTTGTTCTGGAAATATTCTCAGAATTGGAAAATTCGAAGCCCGGAAGACTTAGAATTCCCGAAGGTTCCACGGAGTCCCGAAGAGACCCGGAGGGGGGCCTCAGGGGGCCCACACCATAGGGCGGTGCCCCCTGGTCGCGCCGGGGGTTGGTGTGGGGCCCTTGGGCCTCCACCGCCTTTTCCCTTTCGCCTATTTAATCCCCCCGAGACGTAAACCCAAGATATATTCCACTTCGTCCCGAAAAACACCAGAGACCGCCGTCATCGTCATCCCGAGATCGGGAGGGTTCTGGAGCTCTCCCCGGCACCCTGCCGGAAGGGGAATTCATCACCGGAGGGGTCTACACCACCATGCCCTCCTCCGAAGTGATGTGTGAGTAGTTCATCCCTAGACTCCGTGTACATAGCATTAGCTAGATGGTTGTTCTCTCCACTTTGTACCTCATGTTTAGATATTGTGAGTTGCCTATCATGATCAAGATCATCTTTATGCAATGCTACATGTTGTGTTTGTTGGGATCTGATGAATGTTGAATGCTATGTCTTCTGATTATCAATATATCATGTTATCTTCATGAATATGTTATTTATGATCTTTCATGCTCTCCATCATTATTGGATGCTCTGGCCAAGTAGATGCTAGTGACTCAAAGAGGGAGTATTTATGCTCGATAGTGGGTTCATGCCTCCTTTTCATCTGTGCTTGAGTGACAGAAACGTGACGGATGGAGTATGTGTCGTTTCCATTAGGGAGAAAACAACACCGTTTACCTAGTTTACATCACACACTTTGCTTACGGCGATAATATGTTGCTTGCAACTTAATACCCAACGTTTATTTGGATGATATTCGAAGGGTGGATTATTAGACATATATGCAGTTGGATGACGGTCTATGTATTTTGTTGTAATGCCCGCATGAATCACATAGTAAGCTTTATGTCTTGCATATGCACTATGGTGCAGCCTTCATTTCTGTCAATTGCCCAGCTGCAATTTGTTCACCACACATGTTATTTATCTTTCACGGAGATACACCACTAGTGAACTGTGGACCCCGGTCCATTTTCCTCATACTGATAAAACACCTACTGCTTTCATACTGCTTTCATACTGTTTTCCTATTGTTTTCCACACCATACATTTAACCTCTTCGTGTTCAGCAAAACCGGTGAGATTGACAACCTCACTGCTATGTTGGGACAAAGTGATTTGATTGTGTTGTGTAGGTTCCACGTTGCTGCTGAATCGGTAGTGCACCCTGCCAGCTCAGCTGCATCAACCTTCAGAGATTGCTTGTCCTCCTATTGTTCGATTCAACCTTGGTTTCTTTTCTGAGGGAAAACTTGCTGCTGCACTCTTCACACCCTGCACTTGGGGTCTACCAACGTTAGTCATCAATATACTCTTGATGATTTGAAAGGGATTTTCCTTACTATATGTCAGCATGTTATTAATATAACCGGATGCAACGCCATTAGTTGAACATCAACACCGTTTAATTACTAAGATGAAGGAAGTGGTAAGAAATGAGGTATTAAAACTCCTTTATGCTGGTATTATTTATCCTATTGCTGATAGTAGATGGGTAAGCCATGTGCATTGTGTCCCTAAGAAAGGAGGAATGATTGTTGTGCCTAATGAAAATAATGAGCTTATTCCTCAAAGAGTAGTAGTTGGTTATAGAATGTGCATTGATTTTAGGAAAGTTAACAAAGTTACTAAGAAAGATCATTATCGTTTGCCTTTTATTGATCAAATGTTAGAAAGTTGTCTAAGAAAACTCATTTTTTTGCTTTTTTGATGGTTATTCTGGGTTTTCTCAAATAACATTTAGGGCACAAGATCAAGATAAAACAACTTTTACTTGTCCTTATGGAACTTATGCTTAGAGATGTATACCTTTTGGTTTGTGTAATGCTCCTGCTACATTTCAAAGATGCATGTCTGCTATTTTTCATGGTTTTTGTGAAGAAATTGTGGAAGTATTCATGGAAGATTTCTCCGTCTATGGAACTTCTTTTGATAACTGCTTGCACAATCTTGATAAAGTTTTGCAGATATGTGAGGAAACTAATCTTGTTCTTAATTGGGAGAAGTGCCACTTTTTGGTAAATGAAGGAATTGTTCTTGGACTTAAAATTTCTGAAAGATGTATTGAAGTTGACAGAGCTAAAGTGGAAGCAATAGAGAAAATGCCCTGTCCTAGGGATGTTGAAGGTACTCGTGGTGTTCTTGGTCATGCTGATATTTATAGGAGGTTTATTAAAGATTTCTCTAAAATATCAAAGCCTCTTACTAATATTCTTCAAAAAGACGTACCTTTTGTTTTTTATGATGATTATAAGGAAGTTTTTGAAACTTTAAAGAAGGATTTAACTAGTGCTCCTATTGTTCAACCACTTGATTGGAATTTGCCTTTTGAAATTATGTGTGATGCTAGTGATTTTGCTTAGGTGTTGTCCTTGGACAGCGAGTAGATAAGAAATTGAATGTTATTCATTATGCTAGTAAGACTCTTGATGTTTCTCAAAAGAATTATGCTACCACTGAAAAAGAGTTCTTAGCTCTATTTTTTGCTTGTGATAAGTTTATACCTTATATTGTTGATTCAAAAGTTACTATTCACACTGATCATGCTGCTATTAGATACCTTATGGAATAGAAAGATGCTAAGACTAGGCTTATTAGATGGGTGCTGCTTTTACAAGAGTTTGATTTGCATATTCTGGATAGGAAGGGTGCTAAAAATCTTGTTGCTGATAACTTGTCTAGATTGGAAAACATTATTTATGACCCTATTCTTGTTAATGATAGTTTTCCAAATGAATAACTGTCTGCAATAAAAGTAAACTCCCAAGATAGTCCTTTGTATGAAGATTATGGTAGCTTTATTGTTTCCAAGTATTTGCCTCCAACATTTACAGCTCAACAAAGAAGAAAATTCTTTTATTATTTGAGGCATTATTTTTGGGATGACCCACTTATATAAAGGAGTAGATGGTACTATGCAAAGATGTGTTCTAGAAAATGAACAACGAGAGATATTGAGAAAGTGACATGGTAGTGCTTATGGAGGACATCACGCTGGAGATAGAACCGCACAGAAGGTTCTACAATCAGGTTTCTATTGGCCTACTCTCTTGAAAGATGCATACAAGTTTGTTTTATCTTGTGATGAATGTCAAAAGAGTTTGTAATTGCTACGCCTCGATGATGCCAGGAATTCTTGCTGCTTATGATGGCGTGTTGGGAACCCCAAGAGGAGGGTGTGATGAGTGCAGCGGTAAGAATTTCCCTCAGTTAAGAACCAAGGTGATCAATCCAGTAGGAGAAAGAGGATCTTTGGAAGGTTGATGCCACTGACGGTGGTGATGGCGCCTCACCGGTGTCAGCAACAACGCGGAACCTGCACACAACACAGCCAAAATACTTTGTCCCAACGGTACAATGAGCTTGTCAATCTCACCGGTCTTGCTAAAAACAAAGATTAGACGTATAGTGTGGAAAATGGTGTATGCTTGCAGTAAATAAAGAAAGCAGTGAATTGTAGTGGTTTGTTTAACAGTGCAGGAAAATGGACCGTTGTTCATAGGTTCACTAGTGGTGTCTCTCCATAAAACATAGCATGATGGGTGAACAAATTACAGCTGGGCAATTGACAAATAGAGATTGCACCGTAGTGCACATTCATGACATGATGACTACTATGATATTTAGTGCGGGCATTACAACAATATACATAGACCATAATCCAACTGCATCTATGACTAATAATCCATCCTCAGGTTATCATCCGAACCCCCTTAGGTATTAAGTTGCAAGCAACAGATAATCGCATTAAGCAATGTGTGTAATGTAAGCAATGATTGTGCACGTGGGCACTCACACCGTTTTTTTTTCCCTAGTGGCAACAACACATCCTCCCATTTCACATTTCTGTCACTCGAGCACAGGCAAAAAGGAGGCATGAACCCAACTATCGAGCATAAATACTCCCTCTTGGAGTCACTAGCAACTACTTGGCCAGAGCAACCACTAGCAACGGAAAGCATGCAAGATCACAAATAACATATGCAATAAATACTATAATCAACTTGGCATAAGTTCAATATTCATCGGATCCCAGCAAACACAACACATAGAATTACATAAGAACAATCTCGGTCATGTTAGGCAGCTCACGAGATCTAAACATTGAGGCATAGGAGGAGAAGACAACCATCTAGCTACTGCTATGGACCCGTAGTCCAAGGATGAACTAATCACACATCACTCCAGAGGCAGGCATGGTGATGAAAAGGCCTCCGGTGATTATCTCCTCTCCGGCAGGGTGCCGGGAGACAGCTTCAGAACCCCCTGGTCTAGGGTTGACGACGACGGCGGCTACGAAACTTTTCAGGGATTTTTTATCAGGTTCTTAGGGTTTTCCTTCGGAGGGGAATAAATAGGCAAAAGGGCGGCGTCGGTGGGCCACCAGGGTGGCCTCACCACCCCCAGGCACTGCCAAGGGGGGCCGTGCCTGGCTATGGTGAGGGCCCCCTGGTGCACGTCTTCGCCTCCTCTTCGGTCTTCTGGATGCTTCCGGGGAAAATAGGAACTTCGAGATTCGTGGGCTCCAATTCTGAGAATATTTCCAGAACAACTTTTCTGAAATAAAAAACCGCAGAAAACAGGGAACTGGCACTTGGCATCTTGTTAATAGGTTAATCCCGGAAAACGTGTAAAAATTCTATAAAGAAGGGAAAAAACATGTAGCAATTGGCATAATATCAACAGGGAACATCAGAAATTATAGATACGTTGGTGACGTATCAAGCATCCCCAAGCTTAGTTCCTAATCGTCCTCGAGTAGGTAAACGATAAAACAAAATAATTTCTGAGGTGACATGCTACCACACAATCTTGATCATAATATGTAAAGCATAGCATGTAAACTAGGATCAAAAGAACTAAAGTTATGATCTATATTTGATATCAACAAGTAATGCATAAACAAGGAAGAAAGAAGTAAAACTTTTAATGAATCAATACTAAAAGACTATCAATCGTGCAAAGTTTATTAGAGATGATTTAAGCTTTCAAGAACAACAATATCATGCACGTCAAATGATCTTCACAACCCCTGTTAGGATCAAGTCAAGCTTTCCACACGATGTAAAGCTTGAATCTTAAACTATTTGCGCACTAAAAACAAGCAAGTGTTTTGCGTCGGTCCCTGGCACCGGGATGTTATGGCAAAGAGAACATTATGGGGGGTTTGGAAGGTCAATGGAAGAAAGGCTCACAAAGCTGAAAGTGGTCATTAGACAAGAGAAAGTCTTACAACCGAAGCTATGCAAGGAGCAGGGATTGCCACAGAACGGATGCACATAGAGCTATAAGTGTATGAAAGATCTCCAATGGAAATAGTGGGGGTGCATCCAACTTGCTTGCTCACGAAGACCTAGAGCTCATTTGAAGAGGCTCATCATTGGAAAATACAAGCCAAGTTCTCTAATGTAAACTTCCCCACATAGTTATGAATGAATGATAATATGAAAAATTTCTCCAAACTGAAGCATTGGTGCTAAACATGAAGCACAGGTGTGGTAAAAAGGATAGTGATGCGCCCCCTCTCTCTTTATTCTCTCTTTGGCCCTTTATTTTTTTTCTTTTTCGGATTTTTCATTTTTTTATTTTTTATTTTATATATCCTCACCGGTAGGGGCAAAATCCTATATTACAATGAATCATCACACTTTTAGTACTCATAACTCATAATAGAATATCTCTGATGTATTCAACTGCATGCTCCTGCCAGTGTAGCAGTATGCATAAATAACCATGAAGCTCATCATCAAGTAACATAATGGAGGTGGATGTTGTGCAGCAATATATCTCGGAATGGCTATGGAAATGCCATGATAGGTAGGTATGGTGGCTGTTTTGAGGAAGAATATATGGGATTATGTGTAGGAGAACATAGTCCTCCCACGGGACTTAGATGCACTGGCGAATTTTGCACCAACTCTCAATGTGAGAAAGGGCATTACACAGTACCGAAGAGGCTAGCAAATACGGATGGCGGAAGTTCCAGGAACCACAACATAGACTCATGAGTTAAAAGGTTGCAGCAAGCAAATCATATTTACAAGGCACAATGCAAATCACTCCAAGAGGGTACGTGGTAGTGACCAGTCACTGTTAGCTACCCCAACCGTAGCGCGTAACAAAAGGCCGATCAGAAATGTATCACTCGTAGCAATCATATACCATTGTTTCTATCAGCTGGTAATTTAAGTGTGGCCCAGTTTCAAGTTTCTTAGACCAACCATTAAAAGTTTATACTTACTAGTCCTTCCCGTGTATCCATTAAGAAAATTAATATCTCAAAATAACAGCAGTGATTCAAGTGAAGCAGTTTAATGATCTACAAGACCATGCGAATTTTTCCACTATACCAACTACCACATAAGCATTTCTATTCTCAACCAAGCACATATATGAGACAAAAGAAATCTCTAAGCATATAGCAATGAAAACTAGAGAGTACTAATAGCTCTACATAAGAGATGCATGCAAAACAAGAGCTAAATAAATGCAGCAGTGAGACAAAGATTAAGAATACAAAGTATTCCCATGAAAAAGCGGAGCATGTCACTCTCCAATAAAAGAATGGTGGGGTCCATCCAATTTTATTGCAAAAATAAAAACAAACTGAAAGCACAAATGAAAGACGCTCCAAGTAAAGCACATAAGATGTGACCGAATAAAAATATAGTTTCACTAGAAGTGACGTGATAATTTGTCGATGAAGAAGGGGATGCCTTGGGAATCCCCAAGCTTAGACGCTTGAGTCTTATTGGAATTTGCTGGTATGTACCTCCGGGGAATCCCAAATCTTAGGCTCTTCACTCTTCTTGATCACGTCATATCATCCTCTTCTCTTGACCCTTGAGAACTTCCTTCACACCAAACTTCTCACAATCTTCATTAGCAACGTTAGTGCAATCGAAATAATAAATTCACATGGTTCAGTTTCAACACAAGCCTAAAACTCATAAAAACATTATATATTGTAACAAATTCTTTTAAAACTCTTTTTCTCAAAAGAACACCAAAAGAAAGAGATTAAGATGCAAATGCAATTATTGGCAGAAATCTGTCAAAACGGGACAGCAGGTAAAGATGATCTTTTTCGAAAATCTTCTGTTTCTCAAATAAAAAAGTGTTCAGCTGAGAAACGTTGAGTATATAGCCCAGGATTACGCACAAAAAAACTGAGGTCATTTTGAATTTTTTGTGATTTTATATGAATTTAACAGTGGACAGCAGAAATCTGTTTCCTGCGCAGAAATCCGAAATATAGTCTCAACTTTCCACTAGAGGCTTTACTTGGCTCAACAAATACACGAAAGAGAAGACACAACGGGGTTGCTAAGGAAATAGACAACACCCAGTTGCAAAGAACACAGAAAGAAACGATGGAAAACAGGTTGAAAACGGAGAAATAAAGCGGGTTGTCTCCCGGTAGCGCTTTTCTTTAACGCCTTTCAGCTAGGCATAGAAAGCAACTCAAGTATTTTCAAGTGAAGAAGCATCAACATCATAACTTTCTCTAATAATAGAGTCAAAAGGTAGCTTCATTATCTTTCTAGGAAAGTGTTCCATACCTTTCTTGAGTGGGAATTGATATTTAATACTCCCCTCTTTCATATCAATGACAGCACCAACAGTTCTAAGAAAAGGTCTTCCCAAAACAATAGGACAAGAAGCATTGCATTCAATGTTCATAACAACAAAATCTTCAGGGACAACGTTATTGTTAACCATAATGAGAACATCATCAATTCTACCAAAAGGTTTCTTCTTAGCATTATCAGCAAGATGAACACCCAAATAACAGTGTTCCAACGATAGTAGATCAATCATATCATAAAGCTTTTGAGGCATAACAGAGATAGTAGCACCAAGATCACACAAAGCATTGCAATCAAAATCATTTACTTTTATCTTAATGATGGGATCCCAACCATCATCTAATTTCCTAGGGATAGATGTTTCAAGTTTCAACTTTTCTTCTCTAACTTTGATGAGAGCATTGGTAATATGTTTAGTAAATGCCATATTCATGGCACTAGCCTTGGGACTTCTAGCAAGATTTTGTAGGAACATAATAACTTCAGAGATATTGCAACCATAAAAATCAAAATTATTATCATCAAAAGTAATGGGACCATTATCTCCCACATCTCTGAAAATTTCAACACTTTTATCAGGAGCAATTTCAGCAATTTGAGGTCGTTTAGCACGTTTCACCAAAGGGGTGGAGACTTTGTTAACACCAACTACTTTACCATTGATGGTAGGAGGTTTACTAGCACTTGGAGCTTAAGTTTTACTAGTAGTGGTGATAGTTAAAACTCTAGCAATATTACTCTTTCTAGCCAATTCATCTTCTCTTTCCCACCTAGCACGTAATTCATCCATCAACCTAACATTATTATGAATTTGAACTTGGATGGCATTCAAAGTTTTACTTTCTTTAACATCATGTGGAAAAACCTTTAGTTTTAGAAAATCAACATCAATTGCTAGGCTATCTGCTTTAGAGGCAAGAACATCTATTTTACCAAGCTTTTCCTCAAGAGATTTATTAAAAGCAGTTTGTGTGCTAATAAATTCTCTAAGCATGTTTTCAAGATCAGAGGTAGATATTTTATTATTATTGTAGGAATTGCCATAAGAATTACCATAACCATTATTAGAAGGATAGGGCTTATAATTGTTTCCAAATAAAAATTATTTCTATAAGCATTGTTGTTAAAATTATTATTTCTAATAAAGTTCACATCAACATGCTCTTCTTGAGCAACCAAAGAGGCTAAAGGAACATTATTTCGATCAACTTGAGCTTTACCATTAACAAGCATAGACATAATAGCATCAAGCCTTTCACTCAAAGAGGAGGTTTCCTCAACAGAATTTACCTTCTTACCTTGTGGAGCTCTCTCAGTGTGCCACTCTGAATAATTTATCATCATATCATCAAGAAGCTTTGTTGCATTGCCCAAAGTGATGGACATAAAGGTACCTCCAGCAGCTGAATCCAATAGGTTCCTTGAGGAGAAATTCAGTCCTGCATAAAAGTTTTGTATAATCATCCAAGTAGTTAGTCCATGAGTGGGACAATTCTTCACCATAGTTTTCATTCTTTCCCAAGCTTCAGCAACATGTTCATTATCAAACTGTTTAAAATTCATTATGTCACTTCTGAGGGATATAATATTAGCAATAGGATAATATTTTCCAATGAAAGCATATTTACACTTAGTCCATGAACCAACACTATTTCTAGGCAAAGATAGAAACCATTCTTTTGCTCTTCCTCTCAAAGAGAAAGGAAATAATTTCAGTTTAATAATATCTCCATCCACATCTTTATATTTTTGCATCTCACATAGTTCAACAAAATTATTAAGTTGAGCATCAGCATCATCAGTACTAACACCATGAAATTGATCTTTCATAACAAGATTTAATAAAGCAGGTTTAATTTCATAGAAAGCAGCAGTAGGAGCAGGTGGAGCAATAGGTGTGCAAATAAAATCATTGTTGTTCATGCTAGTGAAGTCACACAACTTAGCATTCTCAGAGGAACTCATTTTAGCAAAATAAAAGCAAGCAAATAAATAACAGTTATAAAGTAAACTAATTTTTTGTGTGTTTTTGATATAAAGAAGCAAAACATGACAAAAAATAAAAACAAGACAATAAACAAAATAAAGAGGTTGAGATGAGAGACTCCCCTTGCCAGAAGACTTCTTTCTCCCCGGCAACAGCGCCAGAAATTCTTTGATACGCCTCGATGGTGCCAGGAATTCTTGCTGCTTGTGATGGCGTGTTGGGAACCCCAAGAGGAGGGTGTGATGAGTGCAGCGGTAAGAATTTCCCTCAGTTAAGAACCAAGGTTATCAATCCAGTAGGAGAAAGAGGATCTTCGGAAGGTTGATGCCACTAACGGTGGTGATGACGCCTCACCGGTATCAGCAACAACGCGGAACCTGCACACAACATAGACAAAATACTTTGTCCCAACGGTACAATGAGGTTGTCAATCTCACCGGTCTTGCTAAAAATAAAGATTAGACATATAGTGTGGAAAATGGTGTATGCTTGCAGTAAATAAAGAAAGCAGGGAATTGTAGTGGTTTGTTTAACAGTGTAGGAAAATGGAACGGGGTTCATAGGTTCACTAGTGGTGTCTCTTCACAAAACATAGCATGATGGGTGAACAAATTACAGCTGGGCAATTGACAAATAGAGGTTGCACCGTAGTGCACATTCATGACATGATGACTACTATGATATTTAGTGCGGGCATTACAACAATATACATAGACCGTAATCCAACTGCATCTATGATTAATAATCCACCCTCAGGTTATCATCCGAACGCCCTTAGGTATTAAGTTGCAAGCAATAGATAATCGCATTAAGCAATGTGTGTAATGTAAGCAATTATTGTGCATGCGGGCACTCACGCCGCTGTTTTCTCCCTAGTGGCAACAACACATCCTCCCCCGTCACGTTTCTGTCACTCGAGCATAGGCGAAAAGGAGGCATGAACCCAACTATCGAGCATAAATACTCCCTCTTGGAGTCACTAGTAACTACTTGGCCAGAGCAACCACTAGCAACGGAAAGCATGCAAGATCACAAATAACATACGCAATAAAGACTATAATCTACTTGGCATAAGTTCAATATTCATCGGATCCCAGCAAACACGACACATAGAATACATAAGAACAATCTCGATCATGTTAGGCAGCTCACGAGATCTAAACATTGAGGCATAGGAGGAGAAGACAACCATCTAGCTACTGCTATGGACCCGTAGTTCAAGGATGAACTACTCACACATCACTCCGTAGGAAGGCATGGTGATGATCTCCTCTCCGGCAGGGTGCCGGGAGACAGCTTCGGAACCCCCCTGATCTTGGGTTGACGACGAAGGCGGCTATGGAACTTTTCGGGGATTTTTTATCAGGTGCTTAGGGTTTTCCTTCGGAGGGGAATAAATAGGTGAATGGGCGGCGTCGGTGGGCCACCAGGGTGGCCTCACCACCCCAGGCGCGGCCAAGGGGGGGCCGCGCCTGGCTATGGTGAGGGCCCCCTAGTGCCTGTCTTCGACTCCTCTTCGGTCTTCTGGATGCTTTCGGGGAAAATAGGAACTTCGGGATTCTTGGGGTCCAATTCCGAGAATATTTCCAGAACAAGTTTTCTGAAATAAAAAACAATAGAAAATAGGGAACTGGCACTTGGCATCTTGTTAATAGGTTAGTCCCGGAAAACATGTAAAAATTCTATAAACAAGGGAGAAAACATGTAGCAATTGGCATAATATCAACATGGAACATCAGAAATTATAGATACGTTGGAGACGTATCAGTAATATTTCTAGACGTAATGAAATGCCTAAGAGTTATTCTCTTGTCATTGAACCTTTTGATTGTTGGAGTTTTGACTTTATGGGTCCGTTTCCTCCTTCAAATGGGTATACTCATATTCTTGTTGTTGTTGATTATGTTACTAAATGGGTAGAAGCTATACCTACAAAGAGTGTTGATGGTGAGACCTCTTTAAAAATTCTTAAAGATGTTATTTTCCCTAGGTTTGGTGTGCCTAGATATCTTATGACTGATGGAGTTTCTCACTTTATTCATGGTGGTTTTAGAAAAACCCTTGCTAAATATGATGCTAATCATAGAATTGCTTCATCTTATGATCCTCAAACCAGTGGGCAAGTAGAATTATCAAATAGAGAAATTAAATCTATCTTGCAAAAGACTGTTAATAAATCTAGTAAAAATTGGTCTGATAAGTTGAATGATGTTTTATGGGCTTATAGAACTACTTATAAAAATCCTATGGGTATGTCTCCTTATAAAATGGTTTATGGAAAAGCTTGTCACTTGCCTTTAGAACTAGAACACAAAGCTTATTGGGCAGTGAGAGAACTAAATAGAGATTTTAAACTTGCCGGTAAGAAAAGAATGCTTGACTTGAGTTCTTTAGATGAGTGGGGAAGTGAAGCCTGTAAAAATGCTATACTCTTTAAAGATAAAGTTAAACAATGACATGATATGAGAATTCTTAAAAGAGAATTTCATGTTGGTGAGAAAGTTCTATTGTATAGGTCTCGTCTCAGATTTTTTGCAGGAAAATTACTCTCAAGATGGGAAGGACCTTATGTTATTGAAGAAGTGTACTGTTCGGGTGCAATCAAAATTGATTCCCTTAAAGATAACACTACAGAAGTGGTGAATGGGAAAGACTCAAACATTATATATCCGGAGATTCTTATGATGAAGATGTTGATACTATTCAAGTGGTGACTCCAGAAGAGTTTATTAAAGGGAAGATTACAGAAACTGTAGAGTCTGTTTTCGAATAGGTAACCGTTCTGTTAAGAAAAGGTTTGCGTATTACTTTCCAGCTTATATTTTTGCTGTTTACGGAAAATACAAAAAATATTTAGTCGAAGAAGGGTAGGAGTCGGTGCCCGAGGGCACCACACCACCTCGGGGCATGGGCCCACCCCTGTCTGCGCCACCCTACGGTGTGGGAGCCTCAGAGCCCCTCCGACCCATTTTGCATTGCACCTTCCTTTTGTCACGTAGATTTCTGCTAAATAACCCCCCTCCCCCCCAAATCCCCCAAGGTTCGTACATCGTGTTTTCGTTTCGATCTATTTCTGGCAGGATCTATTTTCAGTTTTAGAAGCACCATGGCTTCCGCCAACAACAACAAGGGGACGAAGCCTATGGAAGATGATCTCCAAGGTCCCAAGAGCAAGAACATGGACCAGAGCGCCAAGAGGGAAGCATAGAGGATGCCATCAAGTAATGTTGGATGTGCCTTTTCTCAAAATATGCATGGATCAAGACCATCAGTTCCAGGCCTCAGCCCCATCCCTGGAGTAGAGGAAGCTCTTCGAGTCGTAGATGAGTTATGTGATCGACATCGAGCTCTAAGGAGGGAGGTATAGATACTTCAAGAAGAGAACGACAGGCTTCACGAGATGCTGGAGCGTTTCAGTATTATAATGAATAATTCACCACCACCACCGAAGAAGTAATTCGTCATTGGTATTGGCATCCCCTTGGCTTGTTCCAAGCTTGGGGGAGTGCCATGGTATCACACCATTATCTTTCACCCTTTTACCTTTTAGTAGAGTCATATCATGAGTAGAGAAGTTATCATATAGGATGGTTTGCAGTATGGAAGTATCTCTCCTTTAGTTGGTTTTCGATGCATCCCTTGGTGTGAGTTTCTGTTATAAAATATTAATGAGAAGTTTGATCATTTACCTTCTATGCACTTTATTTCAGTTTGCAATTTTTGTTATATGATTGATCTTGTTGTTAGTATTGGTATCAATATGGGAGCATCAAGTTAATATATTAGTTTTTGGCAAACTTAGCATTGGTCAGTAGCAACAATACTTTAAGGCTTAAGTAGAAAAGAGGAAGATGCATGTAGATATATTGTTCCATGATCTTTCTTTATTGTTGGCTCATAAGCTTAGTATTCTCAAGTTAAGATCGTTTGTACTTCCAAGGAAGACTGCACGATTGTTTCTATCACATGTATATTTGTTTGTTTTTTCTCAACTCTTATGTTTGCTACCCATCCTTGGTAGCCAAAAACCTGTACTCAGAGGGAATGCTTCTCGTGCATCCAAACCTTGAGCCAAAAACCATGCCATCTATGTCCACCATACCTTCCTATATGTGGTATTTAACTGCCACTCCAAGTAAATTTCTCATGTGCTAACGAGGCGCGTGTAACACACGTTCGTTGGGAGACCCCAAGAGGAAGTTATGAAGAGCACAGTAGCAAGTTTACCTCAGAAAGAAACCAAGGTTGAATCAACTAGTAGGAGGAAGGAGTAACTTCAGAAGGTTGATGCAGCTGAGATGGCAGGGCGCACTACTGATGTCTATGCACGCTTCTATTCTTGTAGACAGTGTTGGGCCTCCAAGTGCAGAGGTTTGTAGAACAGCAGCAAGTTTCCCTTAAGTGGATCACCCAAGGTTTATCGAACTCAGGGAGGTGGAGGTCAAAGATATCCCTCTCAAGCAACCCTGCAATTAAGATACAAGAAGTCTCTTGTGTTCCCAACACACCCAATATACTTGTCAGGTATATAGGTGCACTAGTTCGGCGAAGACATAGTGAAATGCGAGTAATATGGATGGTTATAAGTAATAATAGCAATCTGAAATAAATATGGCAGCAAGCAAACATGTAGCAGAACAGGCGGAAAACGGTGTTTCAATGCTTGGAAACAAGGCCTAGGGATCTGATATCCCACAAGTATAGGGGGTCGCGTGTAGCCTTTTTGATAAGTAAGAGTGTCGAACCCAACAAGGAGATAAAGGTAGAATAAATGTTCTCTCAAGTTCTATCAACCACTGATACAACTCTATGCACACTAGACGTTTACTTTATCTAGGAAATAATACTAGAGCAATAATACGGGTATAAGAGATAGCTTTGCAAGATAATAAATACAAGAAAGTAAATGTTAGTGTTGCAGCAATAAAATATACTAAGTAACCATAAACTAACAGTACCATGAGTGTGAAAAAATGGTGGTAATTGTGATGGATTTGTCCATGATCAAATAGTCAAATACATGGTTGATATTCCTCTTTTATGTGGGAGAGGCAAAGCTAACAAGCTCTCACTATCCAATGATTGCAAGTACTTATGATTGGAACTCTAGCAAACATCCGTAACTACTAGAAGATACATTAAGGTAAAAATACCCAACCATAGATTAAGATCAAAAGGTCCTCTTTATCCCATATGATTCAATCACTAGATTGGGGCTCATGTTTCTGTCATTCAAGCAGCCCTCCCTCTAGCTTTCTACACATACTAAAAACCCTATGATGTGATCCATGCACGCATAAACATATGATGGCACCATAGGACTGTAACAAATTCAATATATAGCTCAAACCATCCATAGAGATTCAACAATCAATCATATGACAAAAGGGATCTACACAAACATGACATAGATGCAATAGATCATCTACAAATAATTTATAACGTCAAACACCATGTTTACATAGGAAGGTACAGAGGTGTGTGGGAGAATGAACCACTGTAGACAAGGAGGAATTGGCGATGGAGATGGCGGTGAAGACGGCGGAGAAGACAGCGCAGGGCGGCGCTGGCGCAGGGACTCCTTCCCTGCGCCGCCGGCATCATAGGGGAGCGCCGCCCCTGAGCCCTCTTCCTTCATGGACTTGGGAGCCCTCCCCCATGGAGATGGGATCCATGGGGGAGACTAAAACGTGGCTTTGGTGGCTGGAAATTCGTGGTATGGGGTGTCTCCCACGACCTAGGTTTTCTCCCTTTATATAGTCTCACGGATTTTCGTCATCCCATCTAGGGCTACGGTAAATCGGGCGTATCTCGGCCGTCCGGACTCGGAATCAGGCGATTTTTAACTCTAGATCATACGACGCAAAATTTCCCACAATTTTGTTGTCTATTAGATTTCCGTTTGACGCTTTCTTCGATCCATAAAGTCGCAATCTTTAAAAGGTGTTTTCAGACAGATTTCAGGAAAGTCCCAATTCGACTCCAACAAGATTTCTTCTTTTATTTTTGGCAATTCCTACACATCAAAGTGTAAAACAAGAACATTGTGCACTTTTGCAACTATTAGTAGGTTAGTACAAATAATTCATAAACTTAATATAAAAATAATTATAAAAAGCATTAAAATAGCATGAAACCATCAAAAATTATAGATACGTTTTGGACGTATCAGGATCCTACTTTCACTAGTGGACACTCTCAACAATGATCACATAATTGAATAACTAAATAACTTATCTTCACTATGCTACTCTTATCCCTCTCCGATTGGATAAAGAACATTAATCATTGCGTAGGGTTGCAAAAAACATTCCTTAAAGTAAGCATTCCCATGTCTAATTAACCCCCACGCTATCACTATGAAAGCCCTAGAAGGTACAAGACAAACACCACAATTCATAGAGGAGACACACACGATGTGCACACTATCACCTTCACACCGCGGGACAAGGTGACTCCAAAGTTCATATTAAGAAAACACTTGAGTAGCACAAGATGAAGAGTAACGTCTACTTATTCAACTAGATTACAAAGCTTATGTTCACACATAGATCACACCATGGGAGAGAGAAATGAACCACATAGCTACCGGTAGAGCCCTCAGCCTCGGGGATAACTACTCCCTCCTCATCATAGGAGACAGCAACGGCGATGGATATGGCGGTGGAGTCGATGGAGATGGCTTTCGGGGGCACTTCCCCGTCCCGGCAGGGTGCCAGAATAGAGATTTGTCCCCCTAAACTTGTCGGCGGCGACGGCGGAGCTATGGATGTATTTTGTGGAAAAGGTCGATTCTTCTAAGGTTTTTGCATCGGGAGGATTATATAGGCGAAAGGGCAACGTCGGTGGGCCACCAGGGTGGCCACACCACCCCAAGGCGTGGCTAAGGGGGAGGCCGCGCCGTGCTATGGTGTGGGCCCCCTGATGCCCGTCTTCGACTCCTCTTCGGTCTTCTGGATGCTTCCGGGGAAAATAGGAACTTCGGGATTCGTGGGGTCCAATTCCGAGAATATTTCCAGAACAACTTTTCTGAAATAAAAAACAGCAGAAAACAGGGAACTGGCACTTGGCATCTTGTTAATAGGTTAGTCCCGGAAAACGTGTAAAAATGTTATAAAGAAGGGAGAAAACGTGTAGCAATTAGCATAATATCATCATGGAACATCAGAAATTATAGATACGTTGGAGACGTAATACATGCTACCACACAATCTTGACCGTAGTATGTAAAACATATGTAAGCTGAGATCATAGAACTTTAACACAAACATGATAAATAGAACTTTAATAATAAAGCATAGCAATCATCTTGGATCATGAGAAGTAAGACAAATAAAAGATCATGGACAACAATGCAACAAAAGATATACATTTATTTCAAGTATAGAGAAAGCATGTCAAAGTGGTATTTCGCTAGTCCTTAAGAGTGGGGCAAAACATAAATGCCAGGACACCTTCAAAGTTCATGAGGAAGACTAGAACAAACAATTAGGGAACAAGCAATAACACATCATGAATCAATTAATAATGTTTCTAGGAAAAATGCACGTAAAACTCAGAATGGCAAAAATGCTCTCTCAGCTGTGCATAAAGTTAGAAGATTGAGACTCAACATAAAAGTAAAAGATAGGCCCTTCGCATAGGGAAGCAGGGATCACTCATGTGATAGACCTTTCATTTTATTAAACAGAGGTATTAAAAGTTTGACACTCCTCCCATCCATCTTACACAAACCATGGCTAACTGGATCCTCGGGTGCCTGCCAACAATCACATACCGTGGAGGAGTGTCTATATTTTGGGAGGTGTATGCTAGTGTGAACGAATGGTAAACAAAAAATACAGTACGTCACAAGCCAACTAGATTTCACAAGAGAGGCTCCCATATGAAGGACGCATCTGGGTAGAAGGTTATCCCTTTTTCTCTTTTGTTTACACAATTATGCTTTGATTGATAAATCAGGGGCAAAAATAGTGAAGAGATTTTGTGTGTATTAATTTGGGGCTGGGCACCCGCTGCCAGCTCTTCTATCAATTGGATAAGCGGATGAAGCCACTAGTCCAGGGTGTGAAATCCAATCAACAAGTGAGATAAAGATTCTATATTTACGTCCTCATGAGCAAAAGCAAGAACACAAAGCAGGAGTAATTTTGAAGGTTTTAAAGGTAACACATGAGAAAATTACTTGGAGTGGCAGTTAAATACCACATATAGGTAGGTATGGTGGACACAATGGGAAAACTTGGTTTTAGGGAGTTGGATGCACGAGTAGAATTCCATACTCAGTACAGGTGGAGGCTAGCAAAAGACTGGGAGCAACAAATCAAGAGAGCACAAGAGCCATAATCATGCATAGCGACATAAACATCATTAATCAAAGCATAAGTGGTACCACAAGTTCAAAAACTAAATGATCATAGAGGCTATTAGTGACTGGTTCATACTCATAAACATGGTCTGAGCATGCGCCAAGTCAACCAAATAAAACATTCAAAGGAGAATACCGCAAATTTATGCTTCAATATGACAAGAACAACCCATGATTCTTTCAATGGCACATTAAACACTCTCAGATATTTGAGGCTAATCATGCTACTAAATAACCACAAGGCTTTAAAACTAAAATAACGTCTACCATGATATGAAAAAGTTCTAGCCACAGTCTATACAAGCTTCTACTTGCACCATTAAAAATTATACTTCAAGCAGCAGTTTCTTTTCCCAACAAGAACCATACAAGATATGTTTTAACAAAAAATAATCTACATGATACAGCAAGAAAACATGAGAGTACTCACATAACACTACTAAAACTAACAGCTCTGAATAAGAGATGCATGAAAACAAAGGATAAATGCGGTACTAGCAAAAAGTGAACACTCCTTTAGGGGTTGGAAAGTTGGCTTCATTTTAGATCTCCTTATGCTTAAGCATAGGTTGAGTGCTTCTCTGGCTGCGGATTTATCATCATGGATTAAAACACTTCCTTAGGTTGTGATAGACTGTCTTAGTCTATCCTTCTTTGTACATTTGTAAATATTTGTAAACTCTTTTGATGGCAATAAAGGGTTGTGGGGGACTCCCCTGCAGTAGAAAATGTTTCAAAAAAAAAAGCGAACACTCATAGAACAATAAGAATGAAAACTAGAGTGTTCTAAGCAATGAAAACGGACCGTGTGTCTCTCCCACACAAGTATGATACGATCCAACCATAAACTACAGCAAAGAAAACTAAACAAAATGGAAGGAAAAATAAAATACGCTCCAAGTAAATCACATAAGATGGGACCGAATAAAAATATAGTTTCACTAGAAGTGACCTGATAATTTGTCAATGAACAAGGGGATGCCTTGGGCATCCCCAAGCTTAGACGCTTGATTCTTCTTGGAATTTGCTGGGATGTACCTCCGAGGGATCCCCAAGCTTAGGCTCTTCACTCTTCTTTATCACGTCATATCATCCTCTTCTCTTGACCCTTGAAAACTTCCTTCACACCAAACTTCTCACAATCTTCATTAGCCACGTTAGTGCAAATCGAAATAATAAATTCACATGGTTAAGTTTCAACACAAACCTAACACTCATAAACACATTAGCTACTGTCACAACTTATTTTAAAACTCTTTTTCTCAAAAGAACACCAAAAGAAAGAGATTAAGATGCAAATGGAATTATTGGCAGAAATCTGTCAAAACAGGAAAGCAGGTAAAGATGATTTTTTTTTAGAAAATCTTCCGTTGCTCAAATCAAAAAGTGTTCAACTACGAAAAGTTGCGTAAGTATCCCACGATGACGCACAAAAAAAACTCAGGTCATTTTGAATTTTCTGTGTTTTTATACGAATTTAACAGTGGGAATCAGAAATCTGTTTCCTTCGCAGAAAACCGAAATATAGTCTCAACTTTCCACTAGAGGCTTTACTTGGATCAACAAAGACACAAAATAAAATATACAACAGGGTTGGTAAGGAAATATACAACACCCAGGTGCAAATAAAACAAAAATAAACGACGGAAAACGGGTTGAAAACGGAGAAATAAAACGGGTTGTCTCCCGGAAGCGCTTTTCTTTAAAGCCTTTTCAGCTAGGCATGATATTTTTTTAAAGATGCTCACATAAGAATAATCGTTGAAGAACAATAAGAGAGCATCAATAAGCAAATATAAAACACATTTAAGTCTAACCCACTTCTATGAAAAAGAATCTTGTAGAAAAACAAGTCAACGAAGCACAAAGTGACTAGCATAGGAAGACAAAATAAGTGCAACTTCAAAAATTTCAACATAAATAGGGGAAATTAATATTGTTGAGATGCATAAAACCATGTTTCCCTCTCTCATGATAACCTTCAGTAGCATCATGAATAAAATTAACATTATATCTATCACATAAAACATTCTTATCATGAGCCACATGCATAAAAGAATTAATACTCTCCACATAAGCATAGTCATTCTTATTAATAACAACGGGAGTAGGATTATCATAAAGAACTCGAACATGATAGACAAGTTGCATATTAAAGAGATGGTTTTGGGTAATCCCACCATAATTATGGCAAGTTTCATGAGGATGATTGTAATTATAGCCTATGTTATAACTTTCTTTACAATAATTATCAAAGCCTGGAGGCATATTGAAATCATAATTAATTTTCTCCTCAATAGTAGGTGGACTAAAAATGTCATATTAATCATTGCAATCATCATATATTGGAGGCATGGCATCATAACAAGCAATAAAATAGTTTTCTTCCAAAAGGCGTTCATTTGTAAACATATCAACATTTTTACTAGGAGGAGATGTATCAAGCAAATCATTAATAGCAAAGGGATTTTCAGACACATCATCCACAAGTTTAGAGATTTCTATATTATCATTGGAAGGAGCATGGATAGTACTAATAGTACAACAATTATTAATATCATCATTTTCAGAATTGGTACCAAACAGATTTTCAATATAAAAAGTAGTGTGTTTCTCCCAATCATGATCACTTTCATAAATAACAGGCATAGGAAAATCATCGAGTTCAGACTCATCATCAAAAGCTGTAATATGAGCAACATTCTTAGGGAGAGATATTGTTACATCTCTCCTTTTACTCCTCTTTTTCTTCTTCTTCTTCCCCTTTTTAGGAGGGAGAGGCTTAAAAGGAAGCTTCTCCACATACCCTGGTTTACTGTAAAAAACAATAGAAAGAACTTTGAAAGATTCCTCCTCCTCATTAATAAGAACAAAACTCATATTAGTCCTGTCATATTTTGGTAAGGTGTCCTCTTTTAGAATATTTTGTATGTAAGTATTTGCATGGAAATTTTCAACACAATAAAGATGGCATTCATGCAAGACACTATTCATATCAAAAGCACTCATATCAACCAAACAAGTTTTTCTTAATAACTCTTCACACCCCAAAAATAATGTAAGTTCGTCATGCTCATTAGGGGTGATCATGTCATCACAATACAAACTTGCAGTACTCATAGGATTTGAAAGGCTAATATCATGACTTGAGCATTGAAAATTAAAATGACCCACTTTACAGCAAAGTTCACAAATAAAAGGATAGAGGGCACAAACTTTTTCACCAAGATCATTTAGAGCCCTATCCCACATTCTAGTTTTTTCATTCCTATGATGGATACAATATTCTTCTTCGATTTGATTCTTTTCACAAGGTCTAAGTGCTCCATAGAAATTAACATGCTTATAAGAAATAGTACTTTCAGAAGTTTGAGCATGTTTATTGCAATCATCAATAACAATTTCATTTTTCATGCAAGTGCCTTTAAAAGGTTCATGATATATGTCCCCATTTTTAGGAAGATTAATATAAGAAGCAAAAGATCTATACCAACCGACAACTATTTGAGGATCAAGACCATATTTAGCATTAAGCTCATGAAAACCAGCAGTTTCAGCAAAAGTCTTAATTCAATCATACTCATAGTTTATACCCGATTCTTTACCTTTGTTGTTATTCCAATCTTCACTATTGATTCGAATTCTCGCAAGAAGATCCCACTTAGTTTCAACCTTCTTACTACAAAAAGAACCCTCTGAACAGGCATCTAGATAATCCTTCCAATGTCCTGAAAGACTTGCATAAAAATTAGTAACAATCCTCAGGAAGCTCATGGTTAGGACATTTGAGTATTAATGTTTTCAGTTTTCCCCAAGCTTGGGCAATGCTTTCTCCGTCACGAGGCCAAAAATTATAAATGTAATTCCTATCTAAATATAGTTCATGAGAAGGATAAAATTTAGAGTAAAAGAGAGATTCAAGTTCCTTCCACTCCAAATGATGAGGATCATCTAGTAGTTCATACCACTCCCTTGCTTTGTCCTTAAGTGACAAAGGGAATAGCCTCCTCTTAACTTGGTCCGTTGAGATACCTGCACACTTGAATAACTCACATAATTCATGCATAAAGTGTAAATGATCACTAGGATGGACAGTTCCATCTCCAAAATAACGGTTATCCATGACAAGTTCAACAGTTTTCTTGGGTATTTTAAAAGGAATGCTTTTAGTAGGAGGATTTAAAATATCACAAGCATCATTAGGTTTATCACATATGGGAGATAAAGTATCATCAGAGCAAATTTTCTCCTCTAAAGCTGGAAAACTAAAAAGATCGTAAAAACTAGCTTTCCCAAGCTTAGACTTTTCCCTAGCATTAGGAATGATGGGGTGCAAAGAATTAATGCTAATAACATTGCTATCACTATTATGCAAACAAACTTCCATAGGTTTTTTAATTTTCTCTTCAAAAGCATCATGTCCTAGTTCAAGATAAATATTATAAAGTTCTATCATATTTTTTTGTTTTCCATTAAGACTACTAGTAAAAAATAAAAACAAGAAGCGAGTAAAAATAAGCCTAACTAGTGAAAATAAGAAACAAAAAGATAAAATTGCAGAATCTAAAGGAAATAACACCAAGCACTCACACCCGAGGATGTGAGTACCTTTTACCTTACCTCCCCGGCAACGGCGCCAGAAAAGAGCTTGATGTTTACGCACGCTTCTATTCTTGTAGACAGTGTTGGGCCTCCAAGTGCATAGGTTTGTAGAACAATATCAAGTTTCCCTTAAGTGGATCACCCAAGGTTTATCGAACTCAGGGAGGTAGAGGTCAAAGATATCCCTCTCAAGCAACCCTGCAATTAAGATACAAGAAGTCTCTTGTGTCCCCAACACACCCTATATACTTGTCATGTATATAGGTGCACTAGTTCGGCGAAGAGATAGTCAAATGCGAGTAATATGGATCGTTATAAGTAATAATAGCAATCTGAAATAAATATGGAAGCAAGCAAACATGTAGCAGAACAGGCGGAAAACGGTGTTTTAATGCTTGGAAACAAGGCCTAGGGATCCTACTTTCACTAGTGGACACTCTCAACAATGATCACATAATTGAATAACTAAATATCTTCTCTTCACTATGCTACTCTTAACCCTCTCCGGTTGGATAACAAACACTAATCATTGCATAGGGCTGCAAAAATAATTCCTTAAAGTAAGCATTCCCATGTCTAGTTAACCCCACGCTGTCACTATGAGCGCCCTAGAAGGTACTAGACAAACACCACAATTCATGGAGGAGACACACACGATGTGCACACTGTCACCTTCACACCGCGGGGCAAGGTGACTCCAAAGTTCATATTAATAAAACACTTGAGTAGCAAAAGATGAAGAGTAACATCTACTTATTCAACTAGATTACAAATCTCACGATCACATATAAATCACACCATGGGAGAGAGAGATGAACCACATAACTACCGGTAGAGCCCTCAGCCTCGGGGGAGAACTACTCCCTTCTCATCATAGGAGACAGCAACAACGATGGAGATGGCGGTGGAGTCGATGGAGATGGCTTCCGGGGGCACTTCCCCGTCCCGTCAGGGTGCCAGAACAGAGATCTGCCCCCCCCCCCCCCCAAAATTTGTCGGCGGCGGCGGTGGAGCTACGGATGTATTTTGTGGAAAAGGTCGATTCTTCTAGGGTTATTGCATCAGCGGGATTATATAGGCGAAAGGGCCACGTCAGTGGGCCACCAGGGTGGCCACACCACCCCCAGGTGCGGCCAAGGGGGGCCCGCGCCGGGCTATGGTGTGGGCCCCCTGGTGCCCGTCTTCGAATCCTCTTCGGTCTCATGGATGCTTCCGGGGAAAATAGGAACTTCGGGATTCGCGGGGTCCAATTCCGAGAATATTTCGAGAACAACTTTTCTGAAATCAAAAACAGCAGAAAACAGGGAACTCGCACTTGGCATCTTGTTAATAGGTTAGTCCTGGAAAACGTGTAAAAATGTTATAAAGAAGGGAGAAAACATGTAGCAATTGGCACAATATCATCATGGAACATCATAAATTATGGATACGTTGGAGACGTATCAACTACCGGTTCAGCATCAACGTGGAACCTACACAATAAAAACAATTCACTTTGCCCCAATGAAGCAGTGAGGTTGTCAATCTCACCGGTTTTGCTGATAACAAAGAAGTTAAATGTATGGTGTGGAAAACATTATGAAAGCAGTAGCAGCAGTGTGAAAACAGTGGAAGCAGTGTGAAAGCAGTAGCAGCAGTGTGTGTATTATCAGTATGAGAAAATGGACCGGGGTCCAAAGTTCACTAGTGGTGTCTCTCCATAGAAGATAAATAAGATGTGTGGTGAACAAATTACAACTAGGCAATTTACAGAAATGAAGGTTGCACCGTAGTGCATATGAAAGACATAAAGATTACTATGTGATTCATGCGGGCATTAAAACAAGATATATAGACCGTCATCCAACTGCATCTATGACTAATAATCCACCCTCCGAATATCATCCGAACAAACGTTGGGTATTAAGTTGCAAGCAACAGATAATCGCAGTAAGCAAAGTGTGTAATGTAAACAAAGTAAAAGAAGTAAACACTGTTGTTTTCTCCCTAATGGAAACAACACATCCTCCATCCATCACGTTTCTATCACTCGAGCACAGATGAAAAGGAGGCATGAACCCACTATCGAGCATAAATACTCCCTCTCCGGGCCTCTTCGGGACTCTGTGGAACCTTCGGGAATTCTAAGACTTCCAGGCTTCGAATTTTCCAGTTCTGAGAATATTTACAGAACAACTTTTTTGAAACTAAAAACAGCAGAAAACATGGAATTGGCTCTTTGGCATCTTGTCAATAGGTTAGTCCCGAAAATCGATAAAAATGACATAAAGTTTATAGCAAACATGTATGAAATAACATGAAAACAACATGGAACACCAGAAATTACAGATACATTTATGACGTATCAACATCCCCAACCTTAGTTCCTACTCGTCCTCGAGTAGGTTAGGGATAAAAATACATAATTTCTGAGGTGACATGCTACCAACATAAACTTGATCATCAATATTGTAAAAGCATATGTAAGCTGAGATCATAGAACTTTAAACACAAGCATGATAGATATAATTCTAGCAATAAAACATAGCAATCACTTTGCATCATGATAAGTAACACAAATAAAAGATCATGAATAATAATGCACTGAAAGTTATACGTTTGTTTCAAGCATAGAGATAACATGACAAAGTGATATTTCACTTTTCCTTAAGAGTGGGGCAAAACATAAATGCCAGGAAACCTTCAAAGTTCATGAGGAAGACAAGAACAAATAATTAGAGAACAAACAATAACACATCATGAATCAATTAATAATGTTTCTGGAACAAATGCACATAAAACTCAGAATGGCAACCATGCTCTCTCAACTGTGCATAAAGTTAGAAGATGGAGACTCAACATAAAAGTAAAACAAAGGCCCTTCGCAGAGGGAAGCAGGGATTAACTCATGTGATAGAGCTTTTTATTTTATTAAACAGAGGTATTGAAAACATTTTTAAGAGAGGTGTATGCTTATGTCAACGAATGGTAAACAGAAAATACAGTACGTCACAAGCCAACTAGACTTCACAAGAGCGGCTCCCATAGAAGGACACATCTGGGTAGAAGGTTGATACGTCTCCAACGTATCTATAATTTCTGATGCTCCATGATTATATTATGCCAATTGCTACATGTTTTCCCTTCTTTATAGCATTTTTACACGTTTTCTGGGACTAACCTATTAAGAAGATGCCAACTGACAGTTCCTTGTTTTCTACTTTTTATTTCAGAAAAGTTGTTCTGAAAATATTCTCGGAATTGGACCCCACAAAGCCCGAAGTGCCTATTTTCCCCGGAAACATCCAGAAGAACAAAGAGGAGTCGAAGACGGGCACCAGGGGGCCACACCATGGGATGGTGCCCCCCCTTGGCCGCGCCACCTGGTGGTGTGGGGCCCCCAGGGATCCACCCCTCTGCCCTTTCGCCTATTTATTCCCCCCGGATGGAAAACCCTACGCACCTGATCAAATATCCCCGAAAAGTTCCTCAGCCGCCGTCATTGTCAACCCTAGATCAGGGGGGTTCTAAAGGTGTCTCCAGCACCTTGCCGGCGAGGAAATCATCACCGGAGGCCTCTACATCACCATGCCCACCTCTGGAGTGATGCGTGAGTAGTTCATCCTTGGACTATGGGTCCATAGCAGTAGCTAGATGGTTCTCTCCTCCTCATAGGCCTCCATGTTTAGATCTCGTGAGATGCCTAACATGATCGAGATTGATTTTATCTAATTCTATGTGCTGTGTTTGCTAGGATCCGATGAATATTGAACTTATGTCAAGTGGATTATAGTCTTTATTGCATATGCTATTTGTGATCTTGCAAGCTTTCCGTTGCTAGTGGTTGCTCTAGCCAAATAGTTGCTAGTGACTCCAAGAGGGAGTATTTAGGCTCGATAGTGGGTTCATGCCTCCTTTTCACATGTGCTCGAGTGACAAAAATGTGACGGGGGAGGATGTGTTGTTGCCACTAGGGATAAACGGCGGTGTGAGTGCCCGCGTGTACAATCATTGCTTACATTACACACTTTGTTTAATGCAGTTATCTGTTGCTTGCAACTTAATACCTAAGGGGGTTGGGATGATAACCTGAGGGTGGATTATTAGTCATAGATGTGGTTGGATTACGGTCTATGTATATTGTTGTAATGCCCGCACTAAATATCATAATAGTCATCATGTCATGAATGTGCACTACGGTGCAACCTTTATTTGTCAATTGCCCAACTGTAATTTGTTCACCCACCATGCTATCTTTGATGGAGAGACACCACTAGTGAACCTATAAACCCTGGTCCATTTTCTTACATTGTTAAACAAACCACTACAATTTCCTGCTTTTTTTACTTACTGCAAGCATACACTATGTTCCACACTATACGTCTAATCCATGTTTTCAGCAAGACCGGTGAGATTTACAACCTCACTGTACCGTTGGGACAAAGTATTTTGGTTGTGTTGTGTGTAGGTTCCATGTTGTTGCTGACACTGGTGAAGCGCCATCACCACCGTCAGTGGCATCAACCTTCCAAAGATCCTCTTCCTCCTACTGGATTGATAACCTTTGTTCTTAACTGAGGGAAATTCCTACCGCTACACTCATCACACCCTCCTCTTGGGGTTCCCAACGCGTAGCATCAAGGAAATTTCTGGCGCCGTTGCCAGTGAGGAAGAAGTCTTCGGGCAAGGGGAGTCTCTCACTCTCAACCCCTTTATTTTGTTTATTGTCTTGTTTTTATTTTCGTCTTGTTTTGCTTCTCTTTATCGAGAACACAAAAAAATTAGTTTAATTTATAGTTGTTTTTTGTTTGCTTGCTTTTATTTTGCTAAAATGAGTTCCTCTGAGAATACTAAGTTGTGTGACTTCACTAGCACAAACAATAATGATTTTATCTGCACACCTATTGCTCCACCTGCTCCTACTGCTGCTTTCTATGAAATTAGACCTAGTTTATTAAATCTTGTTATGAAAGAGCAATTTTCTGGTGTTAGTACTGATGATGCTGCTGCTCACCTTAATAATTTTGTTGAACTATGTGAGATGCAAAAATATAAATATGTCGATGGAGATATTATTAAACTAAAATTATTCCCTTTCTCTTTGAGAGGAAGAGCTAAAGAATGGTTGCTATCTTTGCCTAGAAATAGTATTGATTCATGGACTACGTGTAAAGATGCTTTCATTGGAAAATATTATCCTACTGCTAATATTATATCCCTGATAAGTGACATAATGAATTTTAAACAATTTGATAATGAACATGTTGCTAAATCTTGGGAAAGAATGAAAACTATGGCGAAGAATTGTCCCACTCATGGACTGACTACTTGGATGATTATACAAACCTTTTATGCAGGACTGAATTTCTCCTCAAGGAACCTATTGGATTCAGCTGCTGGAGGTACCTTTATGTCCATCACCTTGGGCAATGCAACAAAGTTTCTTGATGATATGATGATAAATTATTTAGAGTGGCACACTGGGAGCTCCGTAAGGTAAGAAGGGAAATTCTGTTGAGGAAACCTCCTCTTTGAGTGAAAGGCTTGATTCTATTATTTCTATGCTTGTTAATGGTAAAGCTCAAGTTGATCCAAATAATGTTCCTTTAGCCTCTTTGGTTGCTCAAGAAGAGCATGTTGATGTGAACTTTATTAGAAATAATAACTTTAACAACAATGCTCATAGAAATAATTTTGGTGGAAACAATTATAAGCCCTATCCTTCTAATAATGGTTATGTTAATTCTTATGAAAATTCCTACAATACCAATAAAATCTCTACCTATGATCTTGAAAACCTGCTTAGAGAATTTATTAGCACACAAACTGTTTTTAATAAATCTGTTGAGGAAAAGCTTGGTAAAATAGATGCTTTTGCCTCTAAAGTAGATAGCCTAGCTATTGATGTTGATTTTCTAAAACTGAAGGTTTTGCCACATGATGTTAAAGAACTTAAAACTTTGAATGCCATCCAAGTTCAAATTGATAATAATGTTAGGTTGATGGCTGAATTACGTGCTAGGTGGGAAAGAGAAGATGAATTGGCTAGAAAGAATAATATTGCTAGAGTTTCCACTATCACAACCACTAGTAAAACTGAAGCTCCAAGTGCTAGTAAACCTCTATCAATGGTAAAGTAGTTGGTGTTAACAAAGACTCCACCCCTTCGGTGAAACATGCTAAATTGCCTCAAACTGCTGAAATTGCTTCAGATAAAAGTGCTGAAATTTTTAGAGATGTGGGAGATAATGGTCCCATTACTTTTGATGATAATAATATTGATTTTTACGATTGCAATATCTCTGAAATTATTATGTTCCTACAAAATCTTGCTAGAAGTCCCAATGCTAGTGCCATGAATATGTCCTTTACTAAACATATTACCAATGCTCTCATGAAAGTTAGGGAAGAAAAGCTGAAACTTGAGACATCTATCCCTAGAAAATTAGACGATGGTTGGGAGCCTATCATTAAGATAAAAGTAAATGATTTTGATTGCAATTCTTTGTGTGATCTTTGTGCTAGTATCTCTGTTATGCCTCAAAATCTTTATGATATGCTTGATCTACCACCGTTGGAACACTGTTATTTGGATGTTCATCTTGCTGATAATGCTACGAAGAAACCTCTTGGTAGAATTGATGATGTTCTTATTATGGTTAACAATAACCTTGTCCCTGTTGATTTTGTTGTTATGAACATCGAATGCAATGCTTCTTGTCCTATTATTTTGGGAAGACCTTTTCTTAGAACTGTTTGTGCTGTTATTGATACGAAAGAGGGGAGTATTAAATATCAATTCCCACTCAAGAAAGTTATGGAACACTTTCCTAGAAATAATGAAGCTACCTTTTGACTCTATTATTAGAGCAAGTTATTATGTTGATGCTTCTTCACTTGAAAATACTTGAGTTGCTTTCTATGCCTAGCTGAAAGGCGTTAAAGAAAAGCGCTACCGGGAGACAACCCGTTTTATTTCTCTGTTTTCAACCTATTTTCCTTTGTTTTCTTTTGTGTGCTTTGCACCTGGGTGTTTTCTATTTCCTTAGAAACCCCGATGTATCTTTTCTATTGTGTTTTTGTTGAGCCAAGTAAATCCTCTATTGGAAAGTTGAGCCTATATTTCGGATTTCTGCGCAGGTTACAGATTTCTGTTGTCCACTGTTTAATCCGTATAAAATCACAGAAAATCCAGAATGACCTGTGTTTTTTTTGCACGTAATCCTTGGATGTATACGCAAATTTTCTTAGTTGACCACTTTTTGATTTGAGCAACAGAAGATTTTCGAAAAAAATCATCTTTACCTATTGTCCTGTTTTGACAGATTTCTGCCAATAATTGCATTTGCATCTTAATCTCTTTCTTTTGGTGTTCTTTTGAGAAAAAGAGTTCTAAAAGAAGTTTTGACAGTAGCTAATGTGTTTTTGAGTGTTAGTCGTTTGTTGAAACTGAACGATGTGAATTTATTATTTCGATTGCACTAACGTTGCTAATGAAGATTGTGAGAAGTTTTGTGTGAAGGAAGTTTTCAAGGGTCAAGAGAAGAGGATGATATGACGTGATCAAGAAGAGTGAAGAGCCTAAACTTGTGGATGCCCCGGTGTTTCATCCAAGCAAATTCCAAGAAGACTCAAGCGTCTAAGCTTGGGGATGCCCAAGGCATCCCCTTCTTCATCGATAAATTATCAGGTCACTTCTAGTGAAACTATATTTTTATTCGGTCACATCTTTTGTGCTTTACTTGGAGCATATTTTATTTTTTGCTTTCAGTTTTTTTTATTTTTTGCAATAAGCTTGGTTGGACCCCGGCATTCTTTTATTGGAGAGTGAGATGCTCCGCTTTTTCATGGGAATACTTTGTATTCTTAATCTTTGTCTGGCTGCTGCATTTATTTAGCTCATGTTTTGTATGCATCTCTTATGAGAGTTGTTAGTTTTAGTAGTGTTATGTGAGTTATCTCATGTTTTCTTGCTGTATCATAAAGAGTATTTTTGTTGAAACATATCTTTTATGGTGCTTGTTGGGAGAAGAAATTGTTGTTTAAAGTAGAATTTTTAATGGTGCAAGTAGAAGCTTGTATAGACTGTTGCTAGAACTTTTTCATGCCATGATAAATGTTATTTTAGTTCTAAAGCCTTGTGAATATTGAGTAGCATGAATAGCCTCAAATAGCTGAGAGTGTTTAATATGGCATTGAAAGATTCATGATTTGTTCTTGTCATAAGGAAGCATAAATTTATGGTATTCTCTTTCGAATGTTTTATTTTGGTTTACTTGGCGCATGATCACACCATGTTTATGACTATGAACCAGTCACGAATAGCCTCCATGACCACTTAGTTTTTGAACTTGTGAAACTGCTTATGCTTTAATTAATGATGTTTATGTCGCTATGCATGATTATGGCTCTTATGCTCTCTTGATTTGCCGCTCCTAGTCTTTTGCTAGCCTCCACCTGTACCGAGTATGAGCTCTACTCGTGCATCCAACTACCTTAAACCAAAGTTTTTTCCATTGTGTCCACCATACCTACCTACATTTGGTATTTAACTGCCACTCCAAAGTAAATTGCTCATGTGTTACCTTTAAAACCTTCAAAATTACTCCTGCTTTATGTTCCTGTTTTTGCTCATGAGGACGTAAATAGAGAATCTTTATCTCACTTGTTGATTGGATTTCACACCCTGGACTAGTGGCTTCATCCTCTTATCCAAATGATAGAAGAGCTGGCAGCGGGGTGCCCAGCCCCAAATTAATACATACAAAATCTCTTCACTATATGTGCCCCTGATTTATCAGTCAAAGCATAATTGTGTAAACAAAAGAGAAAGAGGGATGACCTTCTACCCAGATGCTTCCTTCACATGGGAGCCTCTCTTGTGAATCCATTTGGCTTGTGACGTAATGTATTTTCTGTTTACCATTCGTTGGCATTAGCATACATCTCCCAAAATATAGACACTCCTCCATGGTATGTGATTGTTGGCAGGCACCCGAGGATTCGGTTAGCCATGGTTTGTGAAAGATGGATGGGAGGAGTGTCAAACTTTTAATACCTCTGTTTAATAAAATAAAAATCTCTAGCACATAAGTTGATCCCTGCTTCCCTCCGCGAAGGGCCTTTCTTTTACTTTTATGTTGAGACTCCATCTTCTAACTTTATGCACAGTTGAGAGAGCATTTTTGCCATCCTGAGTTATATGTTCATTTGTCCCATAAACACCAATAATTGCTTCATGATGTGATATTATTTGTTCTAAAATTATTTGCTCTAGTCTTCCTCATGAACTATGAGGGTCTCTTGGCATTTATGTTTTGCCCCACTCTTAAGGACTAGTGAAATATCACTTTGCCATGCTTTCTCTATACCTGAAACAAATGTTTATATTTCTTTGCATAATTATTCATGATCCTTTATTTGAGATATTCTTCATGATGAAAAGTGGTTGCTTTCCTTTATTATTAAAGTTCTATTTATCATGTTTGTGTTTGAAGTTCTATGATCTCAGCTTACATATGCCTTTACATTTTTATGATCAAGATTATGTTAGTAGTATGTCACCGCAGAAATTATTGTTTTATCGTTTACCTACTCGAGGACGAGTAGGAACTAAGCTTGGGGATGCTTGATACGTCTCCAACGTATCTATAATTTCTGATGCTCCATGATAATATTATGCCAATTGCTACATGTTTTCTCCCTTCTTTATAGCATTTTTACACGTTTTCCGGGACTAACCTATTAACAAGATGCCAAGTGCCAATTCCCTGTTTTCTGCTGTTTTTTATTTCAGAAAAGTTGTTCTGGAAATATTCTCGGAATTCGAGCCCACAAAGCCCGAAGTGCCTATTTTCCCCGGAAGCATCCAGAACACCGAAGAGGAGTCGAAGACGGGCACCAGGGGGCCACACCATAGGGTGGCGCCCCCCCTTGGCCGCGCCACCTGGTGGTGTGGGGCCCCTAGGGCTCCACCGCCTCTGCCCTTTCGCCTATTTATCCCCCCCGGATGGAAAACCCTGGGCACCTGATCAAATATCCCCGAAAAGTTCCGTAGCCGCCATCATCATCAACCCTAGATCAGGGGGGGTTCTGGAGCTGTCTCCGGCACCCTGCCGGAGAGGAAATCATCACCGGAGGCCTCTACATCACCATGACCGCCTCCGGAGTGATGCTTGAGTAGTTCATCCTTGGACTGCGGGTCCATAGCAGTAGCTAGATGGTTGTCTCGTCCTCATATGCCAACATGTTTAGATCTCGTGAGCTGCCTAACATGATCGAGATTGATCTTATGTAATTCTATGTGCTGTGTTTGCTGGGATCCGATGAATATTGAACTTATGCCAAGTTGATTGTAGTCTTTATTGCATATGCTATTTGTGATCTTGCATGCTTTCCGTTTCTAGTGGTTGATCTGGCCAAGTAGTTGCTAGTGACTCCAAGAGGGAGTATTTATGCTCGATAGTGGGTTCATGCCTCCTTTTCGCATGTGCTCAAGTGACAGAAACGTGACGAGGGAGGATGTGTGGTTGCCACTAGGGAGAAAATAGCGGTATGAGTGCCCGTGTGCAACTTAATACCTAAGGGGGTTCGGATGATAACCTGAGGGTAGATTATTAGTCATAGATGCGGTTGGATTACGGTCTATGTATATTGTTGTAATGCCCGCACTAAATATCATAGTAGTAGTCATGTCATGAATGTGCACTACGGTGCAACCTTTATTTGTCAATTGCCCAGCTGTAATTTGTTCACCCATCATGCTATCTTTTATGGAGAGACACCACTAGTGAACCTATGAACCCTGGTCCATTTTCTTAAACTGTTAAACAAACTACTACAATTTCCTGCTTTCTTTACTTACTGCAAGCATACACTATTTTCCACACTATACGTCTAATCCTTGTTTTCAGCAAGACCGGTGAGATTGACAACCTCACTCTACTGTTGGGACAAAGTATTTTGGTTGTGTTGTGTGCAAGTTCCGCGTTGTTGCTGACACCGGTGAAGCGCTGATGACCCACAAGTATACGGGGTGTATCGTAGTACTTTTGATAAATAAGAGTGTCGAACCCAACGAGAAGCAGAAGGTGTTGACAAGCAGTTTCGATGAAGAAATAACTGTAAATACTGGAAAATAGATTTGTAGGGGTTTTTGATATTGCAGATAAATAAAGTGCCAGTAAATAAAATGCAGTAATAATAATTGCAGCAAGTGGCCCAATCCTTTCTTCAACAAAGGACAAGCCGGTGAGTTTACTTATGGTTAACAAACATTCTCGAGGACACATGGGAGGTTTTTGTCAAGTGCTTTTGTTCCATGCAGCTGAATAATATTAGGTGTTTTGATAAGTGGTGTGTGGGTGAACCTATGCTAATGTACCATCACATCCAAGACTAATACATACTTGTGATTATACCCCTTGCAAGCATCCTCAACTACAAGAAAGTAATTAAGAAATAAATCTAACCACAGCTTTAAACTCCGGGATTCTGTCACTCCGGCAACAAATAAATGGGTGTCTCCATTACACGCTCCCTCGTGTAATGGTTTCCTAATGGGGGTTTAGGTTTCTGTCACTCCGGCAATCCCACAATTAGTAGCCAAATACACGATGCATCCCCTAGGCCCATAAATGGTGAAGTGTCATGTAGTCGATGTTCACATGACACCACTAGGAGAATAACACCACAACTTAAATATCAAACATTAAATATTATTCAATATTACTTCACTACAAACAACTTGACTTCTCCCATGTCCTCAAGAACAACACGAACTACTCACAAGAAATCATATGGATCATAATCAGAGGTGATATAATGGATGATAACAATCTGGTCATAAAGTGCAAACACCGATAAATCTCACGAGCCTCAAACACTAACAAGTAATCCACACCAGGAGAGAGATCTAATGCAAAACAACGATAGAGGCCCCTGATTGTTACAGCGGGATGACGGTGGATGATGAGGGTGATGGTGCTGGTGGTGATGACGATCTTGATGATGCCCAGAGTGATGACGGTGACGATGGCGGTGATTTCCCCTCTCCGGAGAGGAATTTCCCCGGCAGATTTCTCCCTGCCAGAGAGCTTTTCTCTCTCGGGTGTTTTCCGCCCCGCGGCGCCGGCGGAATAATTCTTCGAGGATGGAATGAGGCTTCGGGTTCCCTGGGGTCAGGCACTCTAAAGATGACCCCCAGAGGTGGGCCAGGGTGGCCACACCCCTAGGTGGCGCGACCAGGGGGCGCGCCACCCCTAGGTGTGGGCCCCTTTTCTGGCTCTCCTTCTAGCTGGGTTCCTCCTCTGAACTTTTAGGAACCCCCGGATGTCCCCCTTCTTCTCCTGATCTTCTGAAATATGGTATCTCGACAATGCTTTTTCCATCAGATTTCTGGTCCCAGTGTTTATGCTCCAAAAATTATAAAACATGCAAAATAATATAAAATAACATAAGAGAGGCATCATAACATGAAATATATCGATGAATAACAGAAAATTATGATATAAAATAGTGATGCAAAATGGACGTATCAACTCCCCCCCAATCTTAGACCTCGCTTGTCTCCAAGCGAAACTGAACTCAGAAAACATGACCACATGTTTATGGAGTGAAGAGTCGATAAGTAAAATACGGACAAGAAGCATCACATTTACATATGCACCAATCATTGCAGACAACAACTTCCTCTCATATAACTTAACTTGAAACAAGTAAAGGGAGTCACAAACAAAGATGCAAAAGAGAGAATCAAAATTGGTAATGGCAAACTTCGTTCTTGGTCAGAGAACATTTAATGAAATTATACTTATCTTACGTGAAGTCTTTATAACAAGGTTTATGTTGTAGAGATTAACATGCTTAATTATAACAACTCTTTTACAGTGATTCATAGCTTTCAAAATAATATTCATTCAGATAGTAAAGCATGTGCTAAACAAAGAAGGATAGAAAACATGATTGAATAAATCAACATATAGATGATGTGATCGCAACAATTCAAATGCTTGTTGGAGACAAAAGGAAATTGCTTTACTGACTCAACATAAAAGTAAAATATAGGCCCTTCGCAGAGGGAAGCATTGACTACTCATGTGCTAGAGCTTTTATTTTAATAACCAGAGGTATAAAATACATGACACTCCTCCCATCCATCTTACACAAACCATGGCTAACCGAATCCTCGGGTGCCCGCCAACAATCACAAACCATGGAGGAGTGCCTAAATTTTGAGAGGTGTATATTTCTATCAGCGAATGACAAACATAAAATATAGTACGTCACAAGCCAACTAGACTCACAAGAGCGGCTCCCATAGAAGGACGCAACTGGTATAGAAGGTCATCCCACTTTCTCTTTTGTTTACACAATTATGCTTTGACTAATAAATCAGGGGCAAAAAGAGTGAAGAGAATTTGTATTATTATTTGGGGCTGGGAACCCCGCTGCCAGCTCTTCTAGCATATGGATAAGCGGATGAAGCCACTAGTCCAGGTGTGTGAGTCCAATCAACAAGTGAGATAAAGATTCTCTATTTGCGTCCTCATGAGTTAAACAGGAACAACAAAACAGGAGTAATTTGAAAGTTTTAAAGGTAGCACATAAGCAATTTACTTGGAGTGGCGGTGAAATACCACATGTAGGTAGGTATGGTGGACACAATGGGCAAGGTTTTGGGGTTTAAAGTTTGGATGCACGAGAAGCATTCCCTCTCAGTACAGGGTTTTTGGCTAGCAACGCAGGGTAGCAAGCATAAGAGTTGAAGGAAAACAAACAAATATACATATGATGAAACCAATCATGCAATCTTCATTGAAAGCACAAACGGTCTTAACTTGTGAATACTAAGTTTATGAGCTAATCGGCAAAATCCTCTTTCTTAAACTAGCAACTCAAATTATTATTTCTTATGACCCAAGCTAAGTTTGCCAAAACCAACAAGATTAACTTGATCATCTCTACAGTGATACCAAATACTAATAGCAAGCTCAACCATATGACAGAAGTTGAAAACTGAAAAAACGTGCATAGAAAGTAAATGATGAAACTTCTCATTAATATTTCAAACCGACAACTGATGCGTGTAAAATGCATACATGAACTTTGCATGTTATTACTTGTTTTTCCTACATATTAGCAACTTATATTCATGTTTTATAATGATTTGGGGGATTTTCTAAACAATTCCCCTTCTTTTGGTTCTAACCCTGTTTTTCCAGAAAACGTACTTTTTAGTGTTTCAGACTTTTCGGGAGCTTCGGGACTCCAAAAAGGGCAAGGCCAAAGAGCACGGTTCAGAATTTTCGATACGAAGACCATGGGCTAAACTAGAGGGACAAAAGGCCAACCAGGTGAAAAAGAGGACCATCCACGCGGCCAGATTCCTTGGCCGCGTGTGGGGCCCCCTTTTTGCCCCCGTGGCTCCGATGTCGTCGATCTTTCTTCTCCCGAGTGTCTTGTGACCTAAAAACGACTATATAAAGGGTCCCCTGGCCTTTTCGAGGAGGGAGCAGCACCGAGAGACGAAACCACGAAAAAAAGAGACAGAAGGCTGCCGCCGGAGAAGATCGGAGGGGGGAAACACCGCCGGGATCACCCCCGGAGGGCTCCACCCCCCTCCGGCGTGTTCATCATCAACATCTACAGCAAGATCAGCTCCATCTCTCCACTGTAATCTCTTGGCAAACACGATGTATGATGCAATACTATATTCCCTTGATGTATTGTGGCTCCCCGTCTATGTTTGAGTAGTGAATTGTTCTTGGCAATGGTGAAATAGTTCGTTGATTGGTTGCATAAAAGTTTGTTATCTTCTATGATTGTCTTTATGTACAATATATGAGTGCACGCATATGTTGGGGAATTCATTTAAGGTGATCACCGGTAGCATAATGGAGTGGTGGTGACTTGGGAGTGACAGTAACCTGAGACCGAGCCACAAAGTTAAGTTATTGGGGGATATATATAGGGGACCTTAGAACGTAAGGCTATGGTGGGACTTTATGTCTTAATCAATCTTGTGCAGTCATTTACTTGGCCACATGATCCATCATAAGTGGTTGTAGATCATTTACTTGACTATACCTATTCATGTCTCCTTCCTAGAAGAAACAACTAAGACTAAAACATGTGCTTCACTAATTGTGACAACCACACGAACGAAACACCTATTGCTGGAACACTTGCTCCCTTGAGATACTTGAGATATTTGCTGCTTGCTACTTGTGAAACTTGCTTAGAAACTTGCTGTAGAAACTTGCTCTAGGATTACTTGCATTTTAAACTTGCTTCACTAGTTACTAGACAAACCACACTCCACATCACTTGCTTTTCATTAGTTAGTTCCTTTTAGTCAAACTTATTGCTTTGCATAAACAGCCATATAAGAGGGTTATAGGGCTTTAGAGAATAGATAGCTTACCTTCAGCTCCTCGTGGGTTCGACACTCAAATACTTATCGAAAGGTACTACAATTGATCTCCTGCACTTGGGAGTCATCAAGCACTTTTCTGGCGCCGTTGCCGGGGAGCATTGTGCTAAGCTTTTATTCTTGTTTGCATTGCATACTAACATATAAACCTAAAACACACACAAAAATTATAAAATGGAAAATAACCAAAAAAATTTAGAACTGTATAATATCTACCTTGAATTAGGACATGAAGTGTTTGAGGAGAAATTGAAAAATTATTTGCACAACAATCATATTTGTGGTAGTACTAATTCTTTGAACACCTTTATTGCTAAGTAAAACCTTGAGCTTGGGGAAGTTTGTCTTGATGAATATGATATTTTTAGTCCCCCTACTATTGAGGATAAAAATGATATACTTGCTGATTCTATGGAAAGTTTTAAGCTTGGGGAAGTTGGTTTTGATGAGCATGATATTTCTAGTTCCCCAAGCTTGGAGGATAAAATTCACTTTGATGATACTATGCCTCCTATATATGATGATTGCAATGAAAATTATGAATGTTTAACTCCCACTATCACTAATGAGGATTTTACTTATGTGGAGAGTAGTGATTCTTTTATGCATGTGGCTCATGATAAGAATGTTTTATGTGATATTCATATTGTTGAATCTATTCATGATGCTACTGAAAATTATTATGAGAGAGGGAAACATGGTTACACATATTTCAACAATATTAAGTTTCCCCTCTTTATGCTGAAAGTATTGAAGTTGCACTTGATCTACCTTTCTATGCTTGCTATTATGTGCTTCTTTTATTTGTTTCATTACAAAATTCCAATGCATAGGAAATGGGTTAGACTTAAAAATAAATTGTTTAATATTTTTTTGGTGTGTTCCTTATGCTTTAATTTTCTATTAGGTTTGAGCACACATTTATGTATTTACAACATATAAAATGCCTTTACCTACTGTTATGTATCATTTAGTTTAAGATTTTCATTTTATAAAAAATTTGGGAAAGTAAATGAGAAGGATGAGTAATGGAGAAGTTGGGGTCGACCTTGAACATGTGTTGTTCATGCCAATGAAACTATTGCAAAGTCTCTATCATTAAAACTTTTTCCAAAGCTAAAAACAATAAAAATATTAGTTCACTACTGTAACATCACATTTCTGTCTTATTTCTCATCTTAAATGGCAAGAATAATCTTATATGAGAGATAGGATTAAACAATAGTAATTAGCTGTCAAGAAAACAGATTCCTGAACTTCACTGCGAAAAATGTTTAAAATCGCAGAAGTGGAATTTTGACATGGTAATTTACTACAGAAATATTTAGTTATCACTACATATTTCATTAGTTTTAAGTTTTCTGATTTGAGCAACTTAAGTGCCTCTAAAAATTCACTCTTTACGGGCTGTTCAGTTTTTGGCAGATTATGTCTTTATTTTGCATTGCTCTCATTACTTGTGTTTTGTGTGATTCTTTTGATCAAGGAGCAATGCACAACTGTAGTAACAGTAGTTAATATTTAGAATCAACTCATGATGTGTCTTTGATGTACCTATGTGGATTTTATTTATGGAGGCACTAACCCCTCTAATCAAGTTTTATGTTGAGATTTGTGTAAGAAGAATTTTTCAGGAGGAAGAATTGAGTGAGATGAACAAAGATCAAGAGGGACAACCAATCAAGATTGGGTATGTACCCCTGGTCTCACCCTACATGTATAAAATAAGTACAAGAATCCAAGCTTGGGGATGCCGAGCCACCTCACTTCAACCATCATGATGTTAAGTAAGTAAAGCCTAGCTATATGGCTATAAAGAAAGCGCTTTACGGGAGGCAACCCGGTTATTTTTGTTTGGATTTTCCTAGTGTCCTCTTGCTGTCTCAAGAGATTAGTTTTTTTGTTTCAATTATGGAGTTTTCAATAAAGAGTCAAGTCAAACCCATTTGGACTTATAAGTTGCTATCCTAGTGCATGAAATTTCTGTTTCAGCACGAGTCTGCTCACCGTATGATTTTATGTTCTTTTATTGGTATGTCGGATTGAGCTAATTTTTTAGTATGTTCTGCAACTTTTCGCCCTCTGTAAGCACACAAATTGGCTTAATTTTTTGACGATTCTAGCTTAGGGAAAAACGTTCGTTTTGCTGCTGTTGCTTTTCTGGACAGATTCTGCCTTCTTTTGTTTTATGCACTCTTTGGGCTTGGGAATCGAATTTCCATGATTCTTTCAAGCAAGAGAGTGAACATACAACATAATGAACCTTATTGTATATCTACTGGAGCATTTGATTTGGAATTTTGCACAGCAAGCATGTGATTTGTTTGTCCTTGCTAATCTCACCCAAAGAAAAAGAATGGGAGAAACATGTTTTGTGAAGTTTTTTTCACAGGGAATAGAGGAACTGCGCCTCAAGACATCCAAGAATGGTGAAAGCCATAAGCTTGGGGATGTGTTGAACACCCCACTGGAGCTAAACTATTTTGGTTAGCACATGTCTACTTTCTGTTTTTCTAAGCAAAGCATTTATCGTAGAGACTTGAAGCGTCTAGTTTTTGTTTTTATTTTTGTTTTGATAAGACCACACCCATCATTTTATATGAGATTGAGCTACTGGAGTTTGGGGTTGGAATGTATTGGATGCTAGTATTATGACTTGGAATAGTGATGCCATGGTTGATTTGAAGAGCTACATATGTTTGCATGATTTATAGGCTTTTTATGTGTAGAAATTTGCAATAATGTTGTATTGAGCTATCTCTTATTCATGTCCTTGATGTTAATTGCTGGTTTATTTAGTTTTTCATGAAATGAGTAGTTCTATGGACATATGCATGCATAGTATCTGGTCAACTATCTCCCTCTTGCTAGCCAAAAATTTAAAAATTCCAACAAGTAAAAACTTGTTTCCAACACTCCTTAGCCAAGTATTTCCAGTGAGTCCACCATATCTTCCCATTAGCTTCATTGCTATTCCGGGTATGTTCACCATGTTATTGTGTTATTTATGTTCTAAATTAAGATATTCACTTTATTAATTGTCATGGGGTTAACTTGGGATAGGACTCTCACGAACTTTTGAAGGCACACTTTACTTTTTATGCATCTAATAAACATGACCCAATAATGGGAGCCACGAGTTTTGCGTTTGACAAGTGTGTGGTTGGGAGCTAGCTATAAACGTGTATCACCGGAAAGCTTTCAACATTGCACAAAAATTTACATTTGGTTGATATCATGTACATTTGTTTTTGGACTCCTGCCATGCCGAAATGAAATAGAGGAATAGTAAGTTTTGATGAGTAAATATCTATATGACTAGAGAAACGCATTGGGCCGCTAACTCAAGCCATGCTTTATCATGGTGGAAATTTACTTACAGCTTGGGTGACTCTACAACACATCCTACAATAAAATAAGAAGCTATGCATAATAGTGAATGAAAATAAAAAGGATGATGAGTCTACTCCGTTTGTTTGTCTTGTTATTGTGACATGGGCTTGTTTCCATGTCATGGGGAAAGAGGTACCTCTTTGCGGTTCTCTATGATGTCATTAATACTTATTATGATTGTACAAAGCTTATTAGGAATCTTAAGTTGAGTAATCATGGAGTAGGTTTTCACACTCACGGGGCATGAGGCTTTCAACAACCTTGTCATTCACATTACTTCAACATTCACCATTTAAGATGCTAGTGATAAAGGGGCAATGAGAGTCCTAGATCAATGGATACCACATTTCAATTAGTAATTTTAGTTGAATAATTTAGAGGCTAAATAAGACTTGATCATGTTTTACCTCTACTCAATTTTCTCCAAAGTGTCCACCATATTTTCTATCTTCCATTATGCTATTCTTTGACCAATATAGGATTTTATTTTTCATTTTGTGTATGCATTTGGTCCATAGTGCTTTTATTTCATTATACACTTTGTGAACTTTCATGAAGCATCTTTGCTTGCATATTTGATATTTCTTACAACATGAATTGTATATTTCTACTCATTTCTAGTATTAATCATTTGATTATATGTAGCATGAATAATCCTCCTTGATATCCCATGATTGTTTCAATATGCAAAGTCCATGTTAGTTTTATCACCTTCATACTCGAGGACGAGCATGGGTTAAGCTTGGGGATATTGATGCATGTAAAATGCATACATGAACTTTGCATGTTATTACTTGTTTTTCCTACATATTAGCAACTTATATTCATGTTTTATAATGATTTGGGGGATTTTCAAAACAATGCCCCTTCTTTTGGTTCTAACCCTGTTTTTCCAGAAAACGTACTTTTTAGTGTTTCAGACTTTCCGGGAGCTTCGGGACTCCAAAAAGGGCAAGGCCAAAGAGCACGGTTCAGAATTTTCGAGACGAAGACCATGGGCCAAAGTAGAGGGCCAAAAGGCCAACCAGGTGGAAAAGAGGACCCTCCACGCTGCCAGATTCCTTGGCCGCGTGTGGGGTCCCCCTTTTGCCCCCGTGGCTCCGATGCCGTCGGTCTTTCTTCTCCCGAGTGTCTCGTGACCTAAAAACGACTATATAAAGGGTCCCCTGGCCTTTTCGAGGAGGGGGCGGCGCCGAGAGACGAAACCACGAAACAGAGAGACAGAAGGCTGCCGCCGGAGAAGATCGGAGGGGGGAAACGCCGCCGGGATCACCCCCGGAGGGCTCCACCCCCCTCCGGCGTGTTCATCATCAACATCTACAGCAAGATCAACTCCATCTCTCCACTTTAATCTCTTGGCAAACACGATGTATGATACAATACTATATTCCCTTGATGTATTGTGTCTCCCCGTCTATGTTTGAGTAGTGAATTGTTCTTGGCAATGGTGAAATAGTTCGTTGATTGGTTGCATACAAGTTTGTTATCTTCTATGATTGTATTTATGTACAATATATGAGTGCACGTGTATGTTGGGGAATGCATGTAAGGTGATCACCGGTAGCATAATGGAGTGGTGGTGACTTGGGAGTGACAGTAACCTGAGACCGAGCCACAAAGTTAAGTTATTGGGGGATATATATAGGGGACCTTAGAACGTAAGGCTATGGTGGGACTTTATGTCTTAATCAATCTTGTGCAGTCATTTACTTGGCCACATGATCCATCATAAGGGGTTGTATATCATTTACTTGACTATACCTATTCATGGCTCCTTCCTAGAAGAAACAACTAAGACTAAAACATGTGCTTCACTAATTGTGACAACCACACGAACGAAACACCTATTGCTAGAACACTTTCTCCCTTGAGATACTTGAGATATTTGCTGCTTGCTACTTGTGAAACTTGCTTAGAAACTTGCTCTAGGATTACTTGCATTTTAAACTTGCTTCACTAGTTACTAGACAAACCACACTCCACATCACTTGCTTTTAATTAGTTAGTTCCTTTTAGTCAAACTTATTGCTTTGCATAAACAGCCATATAAGAGGGTTATAGGGCTTTACAGAATAGATAGATTACCTTCAGCTCCTCGTGGGTTCGACACTCAAATACTTATCGAAAGGTACTACAATTGATCTCCTGCACTTGGGAGTCATCAGCAACTCACGCCAACGGATACAACGATAACCAACTAGGGAGAGACACTTCCATACTGCAAACCATCCTATATGATAACCTCTCTACTCATGATATGACTCTACTGAAAAAGTAAAAAGATGAAAGATAGTGATGTGATACCGCGACACTCCCCCATGCTTGGAACAAGCCGAGGGGATGCCAAAAACAATGACGAATCAATTCTTCGGTGGTGGTGAAGGTGGAATCACTCGGAGAGGAGTCAGAAAGCCTTTGATGATGCGACGAAGCTCAATGTTTTCCGCTTCCAGAATTGCTACCTCGGCCTTCAAAATACGATATTTTCGCAGAATTGATCGGCAACCCAGTGTGCTTCAGCTATCACAAGGAACACGTTGGGGTCTTGATCATGAGGCACGGTCCCCTGCACATTATGAAAGTAGCGACATTGAGGGTTAATGGATCCCACTAAGGTGGGGTTCCTCGTTGATGCTGGTGCAGCCCTCCGGATCTCTTCCCTCAAACTGTTAACCATGTCTTCTCTCCTTGCATCTATCTCTTGCTCTGTCGCCCATCCCGCGAAAGCACCCTCATGGATGTCTTGCTGGATTTGTCGAAGACGACGTGCAGCGTAATCCTCAATGCTAGAGCTGAAGGAGGACATCTTGACCTAGAAACTCCAAACTCCTGCCAGGAAAACAACTCGAAACACAAACACGACGAGAAAACGATATACGGACCTCAGGGGGTCCAGGGAATTATATAGCAAAAAAAAATCATAACGAAAGGAAAGTCCAGGTCGAAAACAAGTCGGGAGGGGCTCCGGGGCGCCCACACCATGGGCTGGCACGGCCAGAGTTGGGACCGCGCCACCCTATGGTGTGGAGCCTCCGGGCTTCGTCTCCCTCTCGTTTCTGGCTCATAATTTTTCATATTTTCTAAAAACAGTAAAAATATAAGTTGAAAGATGTTTCGCGAACATTTTCCTACCGAAACCGTTACCTTTTCGAAAACTGACTCTCCAGTTTCTGAAATATGCTTCCTAATGAATTCCTCCGGGATCATGGCTCGAATACAATCAACATTTTCATTATAAGGATCCCCAGAAATATAATGCTTGAGTCTTTGGCCATTCACCACTTGTGAGGAGTTGTCTTCAAGGGAAACAATTTTAATTTGCCCCGAACGATATACTTCTTCGATAACAAAAGGTTCTTCCCATCTGGAGAGTAATTTTCTCACAAAACATCTGAGACGAGACCTATACAATAGCACTTTCTCACCAACATGAAATTATCTTTTAATAATTCTCTTATCATGCCACCTTTTAACTTTCTCTTTAAAGATCTTAGAATTTTCATATGTTTCACTCCTCCATTCATCTAAAGAACTTAAGTCAAGCAACCTTTTCTCACTTGCAAGTTTAAAAACTCTATTTAGGTCTTTCACTGTCCAATAAGCTTTGTGTTCTAATTCTGGGGGCAAGTGACAAGCTTTTCCATAAACCATTTTATAAGGAGACATGCCCATGGGATTTTTATAAGCAGTTCTATAAGCCCACAGAGCATCATTTAATTTCTTAGCCCAATTTTTTCTAGATTTGTTAACAGTCTTTTGCAAGATAGATTTGGTTTATCTATTTTTCTACTTTCCCACTAGTTTGAGGATGATAGGGTGAGGCAATTCTATGATTAACATCATATTTAGCAAGGGTCTTTCTAAAACCACCATGAATAAAATGAGAACCCCCATCAGTCATAAGATATCTAGGTACACCAAACCTAGGGAAAATAATGTCCTTAAGAATTTTTAAGAGGTTTCACCATCAACACTTTTAGTAGGTATAGCTTCTACCCATTTAGTAACATAATTAACAGCAACAAGAATATGAGTATAGCCTTGCGAAGGAGGGAAAGGACCCATAAAGTCAAAACCCCAATAATTAAACGGTTCAATAACAAGAGAATAATTCAGAGGCATTTCATTACGTCTAGAAATATTTCCAACCCCTTGACATTGATCACAAGATAAAACAAATTTTCTAGCATCTTGAAAGAGAGTAGGCCAATAAAAACCTGATTGTAGAACTTTATGTGCAGTTCTATCTCCAGCGTGATGTCCTCCATAAGCACTACTATGACATTTTCTCAATATCTCTTGTTGTCCATTTTCAGGAACACATCTTCTCATAATACCATCAACACCTTCTTTATATAAGTGTGGGTCAGCTCAAAAATAATGCCTCAAATCATAGAAGAATTTTCTTCTTTGCTGAGCTGTAAAGGTAGGAGGCAAATACTTTGAAACAATAAAGTTAGCATAATCAGCATACCATGGACTCTCTTGAGAGCACACTTCTATTGCAGCTAACTGTTCATTAGGAAAACTATCATTAACAGGAATAGGGTCATCAGATATATATTCTAATCTAGACAAATTATCAGCAACATGATTTTCAGCACCCTTCCTATCCACAATATGTAAATCAAACTCTTGTAAGAGAATCACCCATCTAATAAGCCTAGGCTTAGCATCTTTCTTTTCCATAAGGTACTTAATCAGCACGATCAGTATGAATAATAACTTTAGAATCAACAATATACTGCCTAAATTTATCACAAGCAAAAACCACGGCTAGGAATTCTTTCTCAGTGGTAGCATAATTCTTTTGAGCAGCATCAAGGGTTTTACTAGCATAATTAATAACATTTAACTTCTTATCTATCTGCTATCCAAGAACAACACCTACAGCATAATCACTAGCATCACACATAATTTCAAATATTAAATTCCAATCAGGTGGTTGAACAATAGGGGGCAGATATTAAAGCCTTCTTTAAAATTTCAAAAGCTTCTTTACAACCTTCATAAAAAATAAATGGTACATCTTTTTGAAGAAGATTAGTAAGAGGTTTTGATATTTTAGAGAAATCTTTAATAAACCTTCTATAGAAACTAGCATGACCAAGAATACTTCGAATACCTTTAATATCCCTCGGACAAGGCATTTTCTCAATAGCTTCAACTTTAGCTCTATCAACTTCAATACCTCTTTCAGAGATTTTATGTCCAAGAGCAATTCCTTCATTAACCATAAAATGGCATTTCTCCCAATTAAGAACAAGATTAGTCTCCTCACATCTCTGCAAAACTTTATCAAGATTCTTCAAAACATTATCAAAAGAAGTTCCATAGACGGAGAAATCGTCCATGAAGACTTCCACAATTTCTTCACAAAAACCATGAAAGATAGCAGACATGCATCTTTGAAAGGTAGCAGGAGCATTACATAAACCAAATGGCAAACGTCTATAAGCATAGGTTCCAAAAGGACAAGTGAAAGTTGTTTTCTCTTGATCAGGCTTCCTAACAACAATTTGAGAGAACCCAGAATAACCATCAACAAAGCAGAAATGAGTTTTCTTAGACAACCTTTCTAACATCTGATCAATAAAAGGCAAAGGATAATGATCTTTATTAGTAACTTTGTTAACCTTCCTAAAATCAATGCACATCCTATAACCAACCACTACTGTTTGAGGAATAAGTTCATTATTTTCATTTGGCACAACAGTCATCCCTCCTTTCTTTGGGAAACAATGCACAGGACTAAACCATCTACTATCAGCAATAGGATAAATGATACCAGCGTCAAGGAGTTTCAATACCTCATTTCTTACCACATCCTTCATCTTAGGATTTAAACGGCGTTGATGCTCAACAACTGGCTTTGCATCAGGGTCAATATTGATAGCATGCTGACATATAGAAGGAGAAATCCCCTTCAAATCATCAACAGTATAACCAATAGCACCTCTATGTTTCTTCAATATTCCCAATAATCTCTCCTCTTCTTCACCAAAAAGTTTAGAACTACTAATAATAGGATATAATTTCTTATCGTCAATATGAGCATATTTAAGATTATCAGGCAAAGGCTTTAAATCAAAAACAGGATCTTCCTTGGGTGGTAATGTTATACCCAAGTCTTCCACAGGTAAATTATGTTTCAGCATTGCTGGCTGATGTAGGAAAATCTCATCAATTTCATTCCTTTCTTCCATAAAGACGTCACTTTCGCGGTCTTCCATATATTGCTGCAAAGGATTGTTAGGAGCAAGAGCAATAGCAGCCAACTGTTCAACTCTATAATTTTCATTAGGTAATTCAGCTTCATAGGGTGTTTTAGCAAATTTGGAGAAATTAAATTCATAAGATTCTCCATCAAACTTTGTAAGGATTTTATCTTTTTTACAATCTATAACAGCACCACAAGTATTTAAGAAAGGTCTACCAAATATGATAGGACAAGCATCACTAGCAGAAGTGCCTAGTACTAGAAAATCAGCAGGATATTTAGTTTTACCACATAAGACCTCCACATCTCTAACAATACCAATTGGAGAAATAGTTTCCCTATTAGCAAGTTGAATAACCACATCAATGTCTTCAAGTTCACAAGAACCAATTTCATGCATGATTTCTTTATAAAGCTCATAAGGAATAGCACTAGAACTAGCACCAATATCACATAAACCATAATAACAATGATCACCTATCCTAAAAGATAGCACAGGAACACTGGGTTTCCTAGATTTACTAGGATGAGAGACAATATTAGAAGCATCTTCACAGAATATAATGTGTCCCTCTTCTACATTTTCAGAAACAAGGTCCTTTACTATTGCTACTGTAGGTTCTACAGTTATTTGTTCCTCAGGTTCTACAAGTTTCTTTGCACTTTTATTAATCACGCTAGCTAACATAGAGTGTTCTTTTACCTTAGCAGGGAAAGGCATTTTCTCAATATAAGGTTCAGGCACAATAGAATCAATAGTATGAACTTATATATCTCTAGCAGGAACACAATTAATAGTATCTTTATAAGGTCCATGGTACTTATCCCATTCCCTTTTAGGAATATCAATGTAAGAAGCCAAAGCCTTATACAAGTTTGCAGCAACTTGAGAATCAAGACCATAAACAACACTAACATTATGAAAATCCTCAGATGACATAAAGGTTTTAATGCATTCATAGTCATAATTTATACCTGACTTTCTACCTTTGTCATTCCCCATGCTTCGGTGTTTTCTTGAATACGGTCAAGAAGATCCCATTTAGCTTCATCCTTCATACGTGTAAATGATCCAGAACAAGAAGCATCCAATAAATCCTTATCATGAAGAGGAAGCCTTGCATAGAAATTATTAATAACGATATTACTATGGAGCTCATGAATGGGGCATTTGAGCATTAGTAACTTCAATCTCCCCCATGCTTGGGCAATACTCTCTCCGTCATGAGGCCAAAAATTATATATATAATTCCGATCTCTATGGATTTCACTTGGAGGATAGAATTTAGAATAAAAGATAGGTAAAATTTCCTCCCATTCAATAGTCTGGCTATTTTTCAGCAGCTTGAACCATTCAGCGGATCGTCCTGTCAATGATATAGAGAATAATTCCTCTTCACTTGGCTCATCGTAATACCTGCACACTTGAACAACTCGCATAATTCATGTAAAAAGAGCAAATGATCACCAGGATGGACATTTCCATCACCTGAATAGCAGTTATCCATAACATGTTTAACAATCTTTATAGGTTTTATAAGGATCCAAATCATCATGCGGTGGGTCACTTACTACCCTAGCAGTGGCAGCAGTGCCCGCAAATAAGGACTCAAAAGGAGTTCCAAACATAGTGTAATAAAGCAGTAGACATAAATAAAAACAACACTCACAGCAGAAGCTTCCTTTATCAATTCCACTTCCCAATAGTGCTTCACTCCCCGACAACGACGCCAGAAAATAGTCTTGATGACCCACAAGTATAGGGGGTGTATCGTAGTACTTTCGATAAATAAGAGTGTCGAACCCAACGGGGAGCAGAAGGTGTTGACAAGCAGTTTCGATGAAGGAATAACTGTAAATACTGGAAAATAGATTTGTAGGGGTTTTTGATATTGCAGATAAATGAAGTGCGAATAAATAAAATGCAGTAATAATAATTGCAGCAAGTGGCCCAATCCTTTCTTCAGCAAAGGATAAGCCGGCGAGTTTACTTATGATTAACAAACGTTCTCGAGGACACACGGGAGGTTTATGTCAAGTGCTTTTGTTCCATGCAGCTGAATAATGTTAGGTGTTTTGATAAGTGTTGTGTGGGTGAACCTGTGCTAATGTACCGTACCATCCAAGACTAATACATACTTGTGATTATACTCCTTTCAAGAATCTGCAACTACAAGAAAGTAATTAAGAAATAAATCTAACCACAACTTTAAACTTTGGGATTCTACGCTCCCTCGTGTAATGGTTTCCTAACGGGGGTTTAAGTTTCTGTCACTCCGGCAACCCCACAATTAGTAGCCAAATACACGATGCATCCCCCTAGGCCCATAAATGGTGAAGTGTCATGTAGTCGACGTTCACATGACACCACTAGGAATATAACACCACAACTTAAATATCAAACATTAAATATTATTCAACATTACTTCACTACTAACAACTTGACTTCTCACATGTCCTCAAGAACAACACGAACTAATCACAAGACAACATATGGATCATAATCAGAGGTGATATAATGGATGATAACAATCTGGTCATAAAGTGCAAACACCGATAAATCTCACAAGCCTCAACTACTAACAATTAATCCACACCGGGAGAGAGATCTAATGCAAAACAACGATAGAGGCCCCTAATTGTTACAGCGGGATGACGGTGGATGGTGAGGGTGATGGTGCTGGTGGTGATGACGATGATGATGACGATCTTGATGATGCCCGGAGCAATGACGGTGACGATGGCGGTGATTTCCCCTCTCCGGAGAGGAATTTCCCCAACAGATTTCTCCCTGCCAGAGAGCTTTTCTCTCTCGGGTGTTTTCCGCCCGCGGCGGTGGCGGAATAATTCTTCGAGGATGGAATGGGGCTTCAGGTTCCTTGGGGGCCAGGCACGCTAAAGATGACCCCCAGAGGTGGGCCAGGGTGGCCACACCCCTAGGTGTGGGCCCCTGGTGGCCCCCCTCTGGCTCTCCTTCAGGCTGGGTTCCTCCTCTAAACTTTTAGGAACCCTCGGATGTCCCCCTTCTTCTTCTGATCTTCTGAAATATGGTATCTCGACGAGTGTTTTCCATCAGATTTCTGGTCCCGGTGTTTATTCTCCAAAAATTATAAAACATGCAAAATAAGATAAAATAACATAAGAGATGCATCATAACATGAAATATATCGATGAATAACAGAAAATTATGATATAAAAAGTGATGCAAAATGGACGTATCAAGCGCCATCACCATCGTTAGTGGCATCAACCTTCCAAAGATCCTCTTCCTCCTACTAGATTGATAACCTTGGTTCTTAACTGAGGGAAATTCCTACCGCTACACTCATCACACCCTCCTCTTGGGGTTCCCAATGCATAATATCAAAGGTCATTCCTATTTATCTTTAGTTTACACAATTATGCTATGACTGATAAATCAGGGGCAAAAACAGTGAAGAGAATTTGTTTGTATTCATTTGGGGCTGGGCACCTCGCTGCCATGTCTTCTATCAATTGGATAAGCGGATGAAGCCACTAGTCCAGGGTGTGAAAGTCCAATCAACAAGTGAGATAAAGATTCTCTATTTACGTTTTCATGAGCTAAAACAGGAACACAAAACATGAGTAATTTTGATAGTTTTAAAGGTAACACATGAGCAATTTACTTTGGAGTGGCAGTTAAATACCACATGTAGGTAGGTATGGTGGACACATTTGGCGAACTTTGGTTTTTTGGAGTTGGATGCACGAGTAGAGCTCATACTCAGTACAAGTGGAGGCTAGCAAAAGACTGGGAGCGACAAATCAAGAGAGCAATAATGGCCATAATCATGCACAATGACAGAAACATCATTAATCAAAGCATAGGTGGTACCACAAGTTCAAAAACTAAATAATCATAGAGGCTATAAGTGACTGGTTCATAGTAATAAACATGGTGTAAGTATGCGCCAAGTCAACCAAATAAAACATTCAAAGGAGAACACCACAAATTTATGCTTCAATATGACAAGAACAACTCATGATTCTTTCAATGGAACATTAAACACTCTCAGCTATTTGAGACGAATCATGCTACTAAATAACCACTAGGCTTTAGAATTAAAATAACATCTAGCATGATATGAAAAAGTCTAGGCACAGTCTATACAAGCTTCTATTTGCATCGTTATAAATTCTACTACATGCAGCAGTTTCTTTTCCCAACAAGCACCATACAAAATATGTTTTACAAAAACACTCTAAATGATACAGCAAGAAAACATGATAGTACTCACATAACTCTACTAAAACTAACATCTCTGAATAAGAGATGCAATAAAAACAAGAGCTAAACATGAATTTTGCAGCAGCTAGAAGAAAAACTAAGAACACAAGCATAACGAGTATTCAGATGAAAAAGAGGAGCATGTCTCTCTAATCCAATGATGTTTATTGCAGCAAGGAAAACAAAATAAAACAAAGGAAGACAAAAGAAAAACAAACAGATGCTCCAAGTAAATTTCATATGATGTGATCGAATAAAAATATAGTTTCACTAGAAGTGACTTGATAAATTGTTGATGAAGAAGGGGATGCCCAAGCGTAGATGATTGAGTCTTCTTAAAAAAAATTGGGATGAACCACGGGGGCATCCCCAAGCTTTGACCTTTCACTCTTCTTGATCACAATATATCACCCTCTTCTATTGACCCTTGAAAACTTCCTTCACACCACACTCAAAGAGTAATTCACATTAGAGGGTTAGTGCAACAATAAAAAAAAATCAATGGGTTCTGTATGGGAACAAGCGCTATTGATACTTCTAAATATTAGCTACAGCCACTGATGTTTCGTGAAGCAAAGAAATCCACTTGACATCGTAAAAGAGCAAATGCAAGAAAAATGGCAGAATATGCCAAAACCAGAACAGTCTGTAAAGACGAATTTTTTCGGGGCACTTACATTGCTAAAACTGAAAAACTTAAAGAACGAAAAGGTTTTGGAATTAGCTGAGGAATAGGCACCAAAAATTTCAGGTCATTTTGATCTCTTTGTGAATTATGCGATTTTTTATGAACAGCAGAAATATATTTCCTGCGCGGAAATCCAGAACCAACTCCAACTCTCGTCAGAAACTTTACTTGGCACAACTAAAACATGAAAATAAATATACAAAGGAGTTTCTACAGAATTATACAGCCCCTTGACTCAAAGAAAACAGAGAAAAACAAAGCAAAACATAAAAACATGGGTTATCTCCCAAGAAGTGCTTTTTTTAACGCCTTTTATCTAGGCCCAGAAAAATGGATTCACGTGTTTTCAAGTGAAAAAGATGATCACATAAGGAATATGAATTAAGAAAAAGGGAGCATCAAGAAGCAAGTAATAATTTTTTTAATTCTAACCCACTTCATATGCATAGGAATCTTGTAATAAAAAATTATTTTAAAGAAACTCAAACTAGAAATCATGGGAAGGTAGAACAAGAGCTATTTTAAAACTTTCAACAAAAAGAGAGGTGTTTTAGTAACATGAAAATTCGTACAACCATATTTTCCTTCTCATAATAATTTTCAGTAGCATAATGAACAAACTCAACAACATAATTATCACCTAAAGCATGTTTGTCATGGTCTAAAAGCACACAATTCATATCAAGCTCCAAAACAGTGGGATCAAAATTTAAAATCAGCTCATCTTTTTCCCCACTTTTAGCAATATAAAAACGAGATGATTGATCACTCATAAAATATATGGGACTTCTAACACAATCCCATTTTCAGTAGCATTATAATTTATAACATCAAGTAACATAGGACCATCATCAAGAGCATTATCATATAAATTTTCTAAACAAACTTCCTCATTATCATGCATATCAATAGTTGGAATAAATAGAGGATTCTCATAGGATTTATCAAAGTAGCATGGATTATAATAAATAACAATAGCAATATCATTCTCACAAGTTTCATCCATAGTAGTATCAAGGTCACAAGTATAGCAAGTATCAATTTCATCAAAAAGGGATATTTCAAAAGAATCAATAGGATCATCAAATGATGTATGCGTTAAAGAGTTACTATGATTGGGAGGTAGACATGGGTAGATACTCCATTCTTCCTCCTCTTTTTCATCCAATGAGCTTCCAGTTTCAGCAATTTATTCTTCCATAGGTTCCTGCAAGGCATTAGTCTCTCCCTTTGGGGGAGAGAATTGATTAAGATATTGAAGTATGTAGTAATTACAATCCTTTTAGTTATAAAATCAATATTCAAGTATATCATAAATCTCATATTTATAAGGTGCATCATCAATACTTTCAAGCAAATAGGAATTTTCAAATGCGCCCTTCCAAGCAATAAATTCCTCAATTTGTTCCACATCATCAAAGTCATAATTCCCCTTAACATAAGAAGATATGGTAACAGTATCATTATACTCACATTGGAAAGGGAGGTGTTTATACCTTCTACAGCAACAAGATTTATCAAAGCAATAGGTAACATTATAAGTGGAGCACAAGTTTTTAGCATAGTCATGCAATTTTTTAATTTGCTCCCATAAGTGTATTCCTTTTTGTGACAAGCGGTGTTCCTTATAATATTTTTGTTGTTCATCCATGAACCCACCTTGCCAATAAGATCTAGTTTCAAATACACATTGCTAGCAAGCATGATAAAGCAAGTAACAAGCAAAACAATAACAAAGTAAAAATGATTGGAGGTGAGAGACTCCCCTTGCAGAAATTTTCTTCCTCCTCGGAAATGGCGTCAGAAATTAGATTGATGTGCGTGTAACACACGTTCGTTGGGAGACCCCAAGAGGAAGGTATAAAGAGCACAGTAGCAAGTTTCCCTCAGAAAGAAACCAAGGTTGAATCGACCAGTAGGAGGAAGGAGTAACTTCAGAAGGTTGATGAAGCTGAGATGGCAGGGCGCACTACCGGTTCAGCAGCAACGTGGAACCTACACAACACAAACAATTCACTTTTCCCCAACAAAGCATTGAGGTTGTATATCTCACAGATTTTGCTGATAACAAAGAGGTTAAATGTATAGTGTGGAAAACAGTATGAAAGCAGTAGCAGGAGTGTGAAAATAGTGTGAAAGCAGTAGCAGCAGTGTGTGTATTATCAGTATGAGAAAATGGAACGGGGTCCACAGTTCACTAGTGGTGTCTCTCCATAGAAGATAAATAACATGTGTGGTGAACAAATTATAGATGGGCAATTGACAGAAATGAAGGCTGCACCGTAGTGCATATGAAAGACATAAAGATTATTATGTGATTCATGTGGGCATTACAACAAGATACATAGAACGTCATCCAACTGCATCTATGACTAATAATCCAACCTCCGAATACCATCCGAACAAACTTTGGGTATTAAGTTGCAAGCAACAGATAATCGCAGTAAGCAAAGTGTGTAATGTAAACAATGTAAACTAAGTAAACACCGTTGTTTTCTCCCTAATGGGAACAACACATCCTCCATCCGTCACATTGCTGTCACTCGAGCACAGATGCAAAGGAGGCATGAACCCATTATCAAGCATAAATACTCCCTCTTGGAGTTACTAGCATCTACTTGGCGAGAGAATCTACTAATAACGGAGAGCATGCAAGAACATAAATAACATATGCATGAAGATAACATGATAGATTGATAATCAGAAGGCATAGCATTCAACATTCATCGGATCCCAGCAAACACAACATGTAGCATTACATAAAGATGATCTCGATCATGTAGGGAAGCTCACGAGATCTAAACATGAGGCATAAAGTGGAGAAGACAACCATCTAGCTACTGATATGGACCCGTAGTCCAGGGATGAACTACTCACGCATCACTTTGGAGGAGGGCATGGTGGTGTAGACCCCTCCGGTGATGAATTTCCCTCCCGACAGGGTGCCGGGGAGAGCTCCAGAACCCTCCCGATCTCGGGATGACGATGATGGCGGCCTCCGGTGTTTCTTGGGGAAAAGTGGTATATATTTAGGGTTCACGTATCGGGGGGATTATATAGGCGAAAGGGCGATGACGATGGACGCCCCAGGGGCCCACATTACCCCTAGGCGTGGCTAGGGGGTGCCGCCCTATGGTGTGGCCCCCCTGTGGCCCCTCTCCGGGCCTCTTTGGGACTCCGTGGAACCTTCGGGAATTCTAAGACTTTCGGGCTTGAATTTCCTAATTTCGAGAATATTTCCAGAACAACTTTTCTGAAACTAAAAACAGCAGGAAACAAGGAACTGGCTCTATGGCATCTTGTCAATAGGTTAGTCCCGGAAATCAATTAAAACGACATAAAGTGTATAGCAAACATGTAGGAAATAACATGAAAACAACATGGAACATCAGAAATTAAGGATACATTTATGATGTATCAGCTACCTTTAAAACCTTCAAAATTATACCTGTTTTCTCTTGTTTTAGCTCATGAGGACGTATGTAGACGGTCTTATTTTACTCGTTGATTGGACTTTACACACCTGGACTAGTGGGACATCCGCTTATCCAACTGCTAGAAGAGCTGGCAACGGGGTTCCCAGCCACAAACTTAATTACTATAAATTCTCTTCACTCTTTTTGCCCCTGATTTATCAGTCAAAGCATAATTGTGTAAACAAAAGAGAAGAGGGATGATCTACTACCCCAGTAGCGTCCTTCAATGGGATCCGCTCTTGTAAGGTCTAGTTGGCTTGTGACTTAGGGTGTGTTTGGTAGCCTGTGCCACCCTGCCAAGCCCATCTCACCTGATACAAGCTGACCCTAGCCATGTTGATATGAGATTCTGTCATGTGTTTGGTAGCCCGTGTGTGATCAGCTATGCTGAGCTGAGATTTTGTTTGGTAGCATGTGTTTGTTTAGCCAGGCTGAGCTGAGACTTTGTTTGGTAGGCTGTATCATAGCTAGATGTGGTTACCTTCTCTCTAAGATGGTGAGTATACCAACAGAACTGACAAAGAATGAAAACAAATGTATAGATATACCATCCATATTTCAGCACATAAATATTATATTTTAGAAAAAAATTAACATATTTTAGTATCACAGATAAGATTAGACAGCACATAAGAAGATCCAAAATACATAAATAGTGCATAGCAAATCCATAATACATAGTCTGCATCCATATGTTCTAATTAGCATTACAAAAGACATACTTTTCAACGTGCATAGACGAACACGAGTCAAATAAGATCGGGATTTTTTGCAATGATACGCTTGAACGATGCTTCACGAACAGCAACATCCATCTTCACGAAGTTAAGACCTTTACCTTTGTGCTCCGTCAGATAATCTAAAACAGCCAACCTATGCTCCATCTCGAAATCGGTGAGGTCCATAACAGCTTTGCACAAATCAGGATGTGTTTCCGCGTGGCACGTGTTATTGATAGCACCGGCCACATCACGCAATGCATCAAACATGTTGTTACATTGGATTGTATCTTCTTCACTCAAAATAGGTGCCCTCTTCCTCTTCCTATTTGATCCATAAGGTGATGGGGTAGTTGCGCTAATGCCATGACCATCCTCCAAATCAATAGGAGTAGCTGCACCAATACCTTCACCATTTGTTCCTATACTCTCCAAATCAATAGGTTTTTCCACAACAATGGGTTTTCCCAAAGGCTCATTTGACCCCATTGCAAACTTTCCAGTGGCTAGCTTATTGGCAAAGCAAGCTTCCATATAGTCAAAGCTAGCTAGTGGTTTGTTAAGAAATTCAGCATCCTTAGGAGAATCCTACAAGTATATTTCAGCAAAGTATGATTTCAGCATGCATATTTCAGCAAAGTATGATTTCAGCATGTATGTTTCAGCAACAGCATATTTCAGCAAAGTATGATTTCAGCATGTAATATTTCAGCAAAGTATGATTTCAGCATGTACGTTTCAGCAATAGCATAATTTCAGCATGTAATATTTCTGCACCAAATTGGACATTCTAGCAACAAAACAACATAAGAAATGACATTACAGCAACATTTCTGCACCACACTGGCTATTCCAGCAACAAAACAACACCAAATTTGACATTACAGCAAGAAAACAGTACCAAATATGACATTACAGCACCTTAAGAAAATATATTTGAGCAATAATACAAGCCACAATTCTTAGAATGCAATTATTACAACAAGTAACACGATGGTAGATTAAATGTGGGCTAACCCCCTGTTCGCCCACATCTGATGTGCAAATTCATTTCTCTTTTCCTTCCAACTAGCATTATCATAAGCAACATCATTGTGGTCCTCATCATTAGGTTCCGGTTCCCATGTTGCCTCCTGTGGGAAATATTCATCCTCACCAAACTGAAGTATCCAATTATGGAGAATGGCACAAGCTATCACGTCTTTTACTTGGGTCTTGTAAGGATGAAATGGATTATTGTAAACGAATTTCCAACGGTTCTTGTATGCAGCAAAAGCCCTTTCAATCGATATCCTTAACAAAGAGTGTCTTAAGTTGAACAACTCTTTATAGGTTTCAGGATGATTCCCTCCACCATACTCTTTCAAGTGGTACCTTGTTCTACGGTATGGTGGAAGGAACCCCGGTCTCACAGCATACCCAGCATCAACGAGATAGAATTTTCCTATAAGATAGCAATTATTAGTTTTGGAAATAAACCTACGAGGCATTGAGCTAGTAGGCTTTAGTAATTACCCGGAGGAAGCGACAACCCATCATCCCTCTCCACAGCATCCGCAAGTATGAGAGCATCATGGGCTGATCCCTCCCAACCAGCAAGAACATAGGTAAACCTTAAATCAAAGTCTACCCCAGCCATGACATTTTGGGTAGTGCCATCTTTTCTACCCCTAAAGGCGGCTGAGATACTTCTAGGGACTCTAGCAAGCACATGTGTCCCATCAATTGCTCCAGTACAATCCTAAATTATGAACACAAGTTTGTATTATTGATAAGCTTCCCTAAAAATATCAGTATATACGGTTTTGAAACAAAACGAAGTATTACCTTAAAATAGGGATTGAAGCGGTTGTTTTCCAGAATTTTAGGGTGGGTTTGAGTGGAGGGAGGGCGGATCATCTCATCTCGTAACTCTCCAACAGCATACAACACCACCTTAAAATACCTACCGATTACTTCAATAGATCTCCTAAGAATAGGTTGTAGATCCCTAAACCTTGTGTTGTGGCCAACTACTAGGAGAAACATGGCTACTTGTTCCTCGATAGAAGTATGAATGCTATCCAATAATAATTCCCTCTCTCTAAACAAAGTGCACAAATGAAAGAAAGGGGCTCTTTTCATCCTCAACTGGTTTAGGCAATTTGTGTCGGTAGAATGATATATGTATCTCAGATTTGCTTCTCTAGCTATATCCATATCAATTCTACGACATATTGTTATTATTGGTTGTTTCCTAGCTCTCCTTGAGATGAACACCATGTAAGCACCCAAGACAGCTGCAAGGCCAGCTGCTTTCACAATCAAATGCCGACGTTTTTTTTGCCAATTCATCCATCTAAACAAAAAAGCAAATCATTTTTCCATTGAAATATAAGTCACACAACAAAATATTCATGAATCCTAACATTTCAGACAATGACATCCCCTACTGTTATCATTCAACAATGGTAATATTGCAGACAAATATTCTACTGACATCATTTCATACAATAGAAAAAATGCAAGAGGAAGGCAGGAACTACCTGCTAGGAAGTCACTGCAGCTGCTAGGGAGTCGATGGAGAGGGATGGCCTTCACTGCAGCTGCTAGGGAGTCGAATCGGACGGACGTCACTAGAGCCCGTGGCCGTGCTGACCGATGGAGGAGGGAGGAGGTGTGGTGGAGCCGAGTTGAGGAAGGGAGGGGGTCTGGGCGCCGGTCCGGCCGGTGCTGGACTTCGACCTCGTCCGGACGCTGGGCGTCGACGTGCTGGTCCGGCACTCAGTCCGTCGCGAACTCCATCGCGCGAGCTGGTCCAGCACCCAACCTCGTCCGGCTTGGGGGCGACCTGGTTGTAGAGGTGAGAGGGACGGGGCGGCGGCGGGATGTGAGCTAGGGCGGCGGCGGGTGAGCTAGGGCGGCGACGAGCTCCATGCCGCGAGCTGGTTCAGCTCCCTACCTCGTCCGGCTTGGGGGCAACCTCGTTTTAGAGGTGAGAGGGACGGGGCGGCGGCGGGATGTGAGCAGGGCGGCGGCGGGTGAGATAGGGCGGCGACGGGTGAGGCAAATCGAGATCTGCGGGTCAGGAGGTGAGGGAGACGAGAGAAAAGGGGAAAGTGGGGAGTGCGGGAGTTGGGGTGAGGGGATTACGCTCGCGGGTGCGCGGGTTGCACGAGCGGGAATAATTTCGGGACGCGCGGGGTCTAGTTTTTCGGGTTCGCTCGCCCGGGATGAGGTGAGAAGCTCGAATCGAGCTTCGCACTCGGGCAAGGCTGAGACCCCTTTTCGGTACTAGCTGGGCAGGGCTGAGAGGCCACATGCGACCTAACAAACAGCCAAAAGGTGGGCGGGTGGAGATTTTCTGGGCTCACACGCCCTACCAAACACACCCTTAATGTATTATTTGCTTGCTGATTCGTTGACATAGACATACACACCTGCCCCTAAAAAAATAGACACTCCTCCATGGAATGTGATTGTTGGCAGGCACCCGAGGATTCAGTTAGCCATTGTTTGTGATAAAAAAGGTTGGGAGGAGTGTCAAGTATTTTATGCTCTCTCTATATGTTTATCAAATAAAAAGCTCTAGCACATGAGTTAATCCCTGCTTGCCCCTTTGAAGGGCCTATCTTTTACTTTTATGTTGAGTCAGTAAACCTACTTCTTTCCGTCTTAAGCAAGCATTTGAGTTGTTGTGATCCAAACATCTATATGTTGATTTCCTCAATCATGTCTTGTATCCTTCCTTGTTTAGTACAATGTTGTTATCTTAATGAATATCACTTTGAAAGTTATCAATGACTGCAAAGAGACTGTTACGATTGAGCATGTTAAACTCCGCAATATAAGCTCTAATATAAAGACTCTGATCGAAAGATAAGTACAATCTGTTAATTTCTCTGACCAAGAACAAAGTTTGCCTTAACCAATTATGATTTCCTTTTCGCACCTTTATTGTGACTCCCTCTACCAGTTTCAAGTTGAGTTATATGAGAGGAAGTTGTTGTCTAGAATGACTTGTGTATTGATAAATGTGATGCTTCTTGTCCTTATTTTATTTCTCGGCACTTCACTCCATAAACCTGTAGTCATAATTACTAAGTTCAGTTTCGCTTGGGGACAAGCGAGGTCTAAGCTTGGGGGGAGGTGATACGTCCATTTTGCATCACTATTTTATCTCTTACTTTTTTTTGTTATTCATCAGTATATCTCATATTATGATGCATTAATTATGCTATTTCATCTTATTTTGCATGTTTGATAATTATTGGAGAATAATCACCGGGACCAGAAATCTGATGGAAAAAGCACCGTCAAGATACCTTATTTACAAAGACCAGAAGAAGGGGGCACTGGAGGAGTCTTAGAAGTCCATATGAGGGGGCCAGCCACGAGGGGAGCCAGAGGGGGTCCACCAGGGGCCCACACCACCAGGTAGCGCCCCCCTTGGCCGCGCCGCCACGTGGTGTGGCCACCCTGGACCACCACTGGCATCCCCTCTTGCATACTTGACCCCCAAGTAACTCTACGTCCAGAAGGACCATCAAGGAAATACCGCTGCCTCCTCGGGGGGAGAACAACAGAGAGAGAAAAGCTCTCCGGCAGGGAGAAATCTGCCCGGGAAATTCCTCCCTGTAGAGGGGAAATCATCACCATCGTCACCGTCATCGCTCCGGTCATCATCAAGATCATCATCGTCATCATCATCACCAGCACCAGCATCCTCACCATCCACCTCCGTCCCGCTGTAACAATTAGGGTTCTATATCGTTGTTTTCCACTAGATCTCTCTCCCGGTGTGGATAACTTGTTAGCAGTTGATGCTTACAAGATTTATCGGTGTTTGCACTTTATGACCAGATTGTTAATCATCATTATATCACCTCTGATTATGATCCATATGATGTCTTGTGAGTAGTTCGTTTAGTTCTTGAGGACATGGGAGAAGTCAAGATGTTAGTAGGATAATTATGTTGAAGTAATATCTAATGGTTTGATATTTAAGTTGTGGTGTTATTCTTCTAGTGGTGTCATGTGAGTGTCGACTACATGAAACTTCACCTTTATGGGCCTATAGGGATGCATTGTGTATTTGGCTACTAATTGTGGGGTTGCCGGAGTGACATAAACCTAAACCCTCGTTAGGAAACCGATGCACAAGGGAGTGTAGGATCCTAGAGTTTAAGACTGTGGTTAGATTTATCTTAATTACTTTCTTGTAGCTGCGGATGCTTGCAAGGGGTTTAATCACAAGTATGTATGAGTCCTAGTTAGGCGGTGCATTAGCATAGGTTTACCCACACAACACCTATCAAAACAATAAATATTAATCATCTGTACGAAACGAAAGCGCTTGACGAAGTTCCCATGTGTCCTCGAGAACGTTTGGTAATCATAAGTAAACCAACCGGGTTGTCCTTTGCTCTAAAAAGGATTGGGCCACTCGCTGCAATTATTATTATTGTCTTTTCTTTACTCGCACTTTATTTATCTGCTATATCAAAAAACCACCAAAAACATGTTTGCTAGTGTTTACAGTGAATCCTCTATCCAACCTGCTTGTCAACACCTTCTGCTCCTCGTTGGGTTCGACACTCTTATTTATCGAAAGTACTACGATACACCCCCTATACTTGTGGGTCATCATGTACCCATGGGTCAAACTGCCGGGCTGAATTATGATATCCAACATGATGTATCATCATCATTCATTGTCTGCAGAACTGAACACCGCATGTGTATATGAAGGCGGAGTTCTCAACACATGAGAGAGAGAGAGAGAGAGAGAGAGAGAGAGTAATTAGAAACTAGGTCTAATCGGGAGAGGAGCACCTCAACATAATTAGAAGTAGATCTAATTTAATTGTAAGGGCTCTAATTAGATGCTCTAACTAGTCATCTATTTATTAGATAAAGCTCTAATTCAATTAGAAGTGTTCTAATTGGAAGTTCTAATTAGTCCTCTAATTCTTCTAGAGACGGAGAGAGGCTTGAGAGCCAATTGTGTGTTTTGCTTGGAGCCTTGGGGTGCTTTATATAGTGGGAGGAGGGAAGAGACTTGCTGTCGCACCCTGGCTTCTAAGGGATACTCACCGCACGAACTGGATAGTAGGTGCTTGGATTATGGGGCATAACTGCTCCCACGTCCCAGCTTCCTGGTAGGCCTGCGCTTATGCGCGACAACACAAGCCCTACTATTCCACCGTCGATGTAAACTATCCATTAGGAGTCATAGACACTACTGTCGACGTACTTCATAACAAGCACGCACTGTACGTCAACAGCTTTGAACGAATGATTATCACAACTTATCTCTACGACACAAAAGATAGAAATAAAGTTGCAACTGGCCTTCACTAAGGCAGAAATAGCGAATACAATCATCCAGAGGACACATGTCCCAACATATCATCCATTACAACAGCGGAAGCAATCAAAGGTGTCTGGGTACAGACAAATCCAACAGGCTTAAGAAGCCGGAGAAAATAAAGAAGACGAAGCCCATCCACGTAGGTCCTGGAGCCAGCCCTGGTCCAGCTAACTACTCGTCTGCAGTCTCGTCGAACTCCACAAAGTAGCCATCCTGGTAGTCATCGTAGCCGTAGTCGTAGTCTGCGTAAACCACAGCCCCAACGGGGTCAGTACATCCAAGTACTGGCAAGCAAGACTCACAGTTCACCAAAGTATAGCCCGTCAACACAAGCACAGATGACTTGGTTCAACGGAAAGAAGGGGATGTATATAATGCTGCAACTGGCTGCGCTAACCAACTACAGAGATTCTATCATATCCAACTATTAGAAAGGGGATAAGATTGAGTGTTGTAACCAACTGGAAGATAACATCAAACAAACCCATCCTGGATCTCGCCCCTTATCCGAAGAAGCGATCCGAGGATAACTCACACAGTTGTGATAAGGTGAAATCAAGTTATTGTGTGAATAACCTATTACTAGTCAAGTTATTAACCATTGGGTGAAACATGATTGATCATTATGTTTAAGTTGTCCTGAGTACTTGTTAGCCAGTACTTTCACCAAGTAATCCATAACCGCGGAAAACACGGCTTCTCGAGAAGATTATCCCTGCAGGGTTGCACCAATTTGGCCGTACACGTATGAATAACCCGCCAGATGGGATGCCTCCCACCAAGCGGGGCACTCAACACAACTCAACTCTTCTCCGCATCAAGCCCAAAGCACCTTGGGCGCACGGCTAATCAAGCCCCGAAGAAAAGGGACCCTCATAGCACTCTAAGACCGTGTCCCCCTATATGCCGACTACAAAAGTTCCACCCTGCGCTGGGCTCGCAAAAACATGCATGCGGCAAATAGAAAGCACGAACTAAATGAGATGATTTGGACGAGATGCGAATCGAATCAAATTGAGGGGGGCGCCCATACTCGCTTCCCACATGCGGGTAGTGCGCTCATCATGGATCAGTAGACAAGATCCTTTTCCTATTAGGGTCGACACTAGCAGGCCTCAAAACCTCTCATGGGCCTCCTGCCGGTGCCTTATCATCAGATTATTATTAACAGTAATAACAGTAGCATGATTGATTGATTGATTAAACATCGAGCCCCCAGAACATAATAAAGATATAGTAACTGAAAGTAACGGGTAACAGACTCGAGCAAAACAACCTAAGCATGCTAGTAAGACACTGGCTCAATCAATGGGTTGTAGGAGGGGTGATGAGGCAATATCAGGGTTAAAGGATTCATGTGATAGGTTCGTAACAGAAACATCTACCACTAAGGCTAGCAAGTATAGACAACGGAAAGTATCGGTAACCAGGGTTGAAAGGAACACGATGGTTCATGTGAGTGATAACTTGCCTGCAAACTGATCAGCCGGGTACTGAGCTAGATCCTCAGAAGGGGTGCTGTAAAGGTCGTCTGCCTCAACGTCGTCGTCTATTCGAGAAGAAGCAAACAGACAAAACAGGAATGTAAACAAACATGTTCATGGCATTGTGCACAGTCAATATGATGCATGGCAATTTAATGGGTGCATCAAAATAAATTGACTAACAAGATAGCACAAATTAAATGGACCCATATGCAAGGGTTGCATATGGAAAAGGATCCATTGAAAATAAGTGGAACAAATGGTTTACAACTAGTTATTAGGTGAGAGTTGTTATCATGATGCATGTATGATGATGATGACAAGATAACAACAAATAACAATAAATAACAATGATAGATGCAAAGGAATAAACAAGTTTAGCAATTATTTATTAAGTTTGGAAATTTTTGGTTACTTAAACATGCCACACATACATTTATTGTTTTCACCCATGTAAAGTGTGCAAAACAATTAGAAAAATTTATATTTGAAAAGAACATCAATTTTTAGTTGGATTACATGTTTCACATTTTGAAATTGGACTTTGGATTATTTAGTTATGAATTAAACAATATTAAACAAGTTTTAATTGAATTTAAAACAAGCTTAAATATTAATTGAATTTTATTTGTTCAAACCATAAATTCAAATTCACATTTGAAAAGTTCACACTTTGGTGGTTTGAAAACATAATTTGCATGTTCAAAAATATTTTATATTAGGCAAGTTATGATTTTATCAATTTTATTTGAATTAAACAAGTATTAAATTATTTAGGCAATTTAAATTATTCAAACCATAACATAAATTTTATATTTGAATAGCACATTCAAATTGGTGTGAAAAACATATTTTATTTGAATTATTTGAAAACAGTATGAATTAGTTATGAATTATTTCAATTTGCATTTGAATTATTTGGATTTGAAATTTGAAAGTATTTTGAAAATTCAAAACAGAACACAAATTGGATATTTGGAAAGAGTATAAAATTTTGAACAGAAAACACATATAACTTTTATTTGTTGGATTAACAGATTAAAAGTTATTGAATTTCAAAGTCTATTGCTTTAAACTGTTATTTAGAAAGAAATGGAAATTTAAACAGATTTGCTTTTAAACTTTTGTTACCGCCCGGAAACTACACACCAGCCACTGCCCTGTGGGCCTGCGGGGCCAACGTGGCGCACACGCTTGCGTGGCCACAGGGGTGCATGACGGGTGGGCCACTGGTGCCAGCACAGCGGAGCAAAAAGATGGGGTTTTTCCCCGCGGGCGCGAGGGATCGAACCCGCGACCCCCACTGTGCGTGCGCAAGACTGAAACCAACTGCGCTGCTGTTCGTTTGTTACTAGCAGTAGATGCGCAGCGAGGTTGAGTTTCAGAAACAGGTTCCTATCTGACGAAACTGACGAACGTGCGTTTGCTCGACTGACAGAGATGAACGCCGGCGTGGATCTGCACGGTGCCGTGCTGCTGGTGGTGAAGATGGTTGCGTTTGCGTGCGCATGTGCGGCAGTAACGGAGAGGGAAGGAGGGAGGGGTACGGTGAAGCTCACCGTGGTGTCGTGGAAGCAGGGGACAGTGACGAGCTCGTCGGCTGCCAAGCACTGGACGGCGGAGAGGATCTGGGGCTTCTCCTTACGTGCTCAGGGGTCCAAAGGGTAGAGGGGATGGTGGCGATGATGTTTCCGTGCTCAGATGACGGCGAGAGGATCTGCAACGGCGACGAGGTCCTCGGATTCAGAGAACTTGGCGCGGTGGCCGGAGAGAAAGGAGAGGACGGCGTCGTCGAATTGGGGCTTACCGTGGCGGTTGCGGGTGTCGAAAAGGTAGCTGGTAAGGTGGCGGATTCGTTCCAAGGGTTGGGTGGCTACGAGAGGGTAGGAGGCGGCGGCGCCATGGCTGGATTCAGAAGCGGTCGCCGGCGATGAAAGTTTCAGAGAGGGAGGAACCGAGAGAGAGAGCAGGAATGGCGGCGCGGCGCGAGGAGCGGGGAAACCTAGCAGCTAGGGTTGCTTCCAGGGGGGCTAGGGGGATAAATAGGCACGGGAGAGCGAGCGCGGCCGCCGGAGTCGCGCGCGGTGCCGCGGTGGCACCGGCCGATTTCGTGCCGTACCGCGAGACGAAGGGGAGGAAGCGATCTGCGCGAATCTTGGCGCGCGCGAAGCGGTAAGTGGGGAATAGCGGGCTGGGTCGCGCGCGGGGGTAGGCTTAGCGGGCTGGGCTGCTTAGCTGCCGCGCGCTGCGTAGGTTTTCTCCTTTATTTTTCTTTTTCTGTTTTTTTTTTTTTTGTAGTTTTGCTTTTGGAAGAAAAAGCTAGGTTTTAAGTTAATAAAAATTACAGAAAAATTAGTTTAGGCTTGTTAGGTAATTAGAAAACATATTCCAACTTTGGATTTCAAAAATTTGAGATTTAAAATTAGGTTTGCATTTGAAATCAAATTGAAAGCATTTCTAATATTAAACACAATATTAAACCACAATTTTAATAGGGTTCACCCTAAGGAATATGTGTTTAAAGATTGCAATGGTTGAGTGATTTTCATGTATTCAAATAGTTACTGATTTTTGAAATTCATTTGGTTTGAATTGAAGTGAAGTAGAATTAAGTAATTGGATTAATGGTTTGATTAAACCAACAATTTGATAAAGTGAAAAACAAGGAATAAAAGGGTTGTTTTTATTTGTTATTTTTGTTCCAAAAGTTGTAACAGAGCAAGTATGAAACCATGTTTGAAAAAGGTTTAAGTTTGAGTTGTGAAAACAGTGGAAAACAATTGCAATAATAAGGAAACAAATGCAAACAACATGAATCAATATGATGATATGATGCCATACTTAAATAAACATGCAACAAACATTCTAAGTGGATGATTTTCATACTTGGGATGTTACACTTGCCAAAAGTGAGGGGAGTCCTAGTTGAGCTAGGAGATGCTTGCCCGCTCCACACGTGGTGGCCGCACCTTGCCTCCTAGCCCAACTCGGAATGGGCAAGGTGGAGTCAAACTCCACCTCCCTTTTCCCTCTTTTCTCCTTTTTCTCTCTAATAAATTTCGAGAAAATACTGGGACGATGAGTACCATTTTGTGGATCCTTTGGGCCCCACCTGGTAGCCCCCAAAATTAGGGCATAGCCATTAGGAGGAAATGCCCCCTCCAGGTATTCCCCCTTTATATGGAAAGTCTCTGAAACTTCTCCGTGACCACTTAACCCCTATAGATAAAATCATAAATATTATATAACGATGTCAGAAATATATTTCCAACATCCCGGGACACCTCATGCCCCCTAAATTTTCTCCATAAAGCGTGCAACCTTAGTTTCTCTTTCATAACAACTTCGGAATAAATTCCGATAGTAATATAAACCGTTTCTATCACTCCGGGGCATCTCATGCCCTTGCTATAAATTCCCTCCAATATATAAAATATATCTATCACTCAGAAACATGGTTCCGATGATACTCCTTGTTTATCCGAACCTACCGATATACACAAAAATAAGCCGAAACTTAAGTGTGTTTCTCCTACAGGTTCGATATTGTGTGGACATGAAACTGGAAACTCTTTCCTTTTCAATAATCAATAGCAGGGTCGTGGACACCCATATCGACTCCCACATACTAAACAAATAAATTGCTAAACCTGTTGGTTATTATACAAATCTTCCATTACTCACAATACCGAACTTACCCGAGACTATTGATTCTGGTATTGCCTGTGAAACAATCTCTGGTTCACTAATACCTTTGTCTCGTCTCGTTATCCGGTAAGTTTCCTCTTTCTTGTTACTGTATTTTGATTAAGCCCGGCAATCGGGTCCGGTGTGACCGAGTCGACCTCTATCAGACCCATGCCGAACTAACATATGGGCAAAGATCTCTCCGCGTGGAATCGATCCATGGGTCAAAAAACAAACCCATGCACGAACCCATCAACCCATCGGGTGATCCGACTCAATAGGCACCCATCGGGCGCAAACTAAGTAGGCAGTTGTAGTACTATCCTACTGTATCTGAGTTTTCAAGTGTGTTGCGTTTTTTCTAATAGTACCTAATTGTTATTGTTTACTAATCAACATAACCTTTTTTCATTTGCAGAGAACTGAACGGATTGACAAAACGGTTGTGAATGAGATTATAAGGGTTGTATCCCCATATCACACAATATATATTTGACACACTTGATTCTCAATTTGTGCATCATATTTTGTATTTTTTTTCTTAGAAATGCAAGAGGCTATCCTTACTTGTTGAAGCTCCACCAGACTTTTCTTAATGGATTTTTTAACCATTCAGTTTCTGGTTGGTTCTTTAGTATGATTCTGTATATTAAGCATCCCCATAACATCATAGTCTTCTGAGTTAATTGAGCATATCCTTCTGAGTTAACATCATCTCCACAACAACCTGCCCTCCTTTGTCATATTTGGTTTAAGCTTCAGAGGTAGTCATGAATTTTAATCTTCTGTTTACGTACTTATTTCTAGGAGATCACATCATCATATTTCCCAAGTATCTGAAGGAGTACTCACAGGTGATGAAAACCACACCAAGGGTAACTCCCTTGGATCTATTTGATGTTGCATTTTTCTTCTCTTGCCCTCCAAAATATTCTCTTTACATTGGCTTGGTTTATGTTAGATATATGTGTAGAAAATATTGAACTCTAATATTTATGTTGTATTGATCCCGTGGGGGATTATATAGGAGTACAAACTTGGAGAGCAAGAAGCCTAAGACTTGGAATACAAGATGACTCCTAGTCTAACTCTAGTTGTACATGTACATAGTCTAACATCCCCCTCGGTCGTAACGGGAGTGAAGCGGACGATTGCGACTGGATTTTTAAGTCTCGCCCTTCCGTCTTCTCCTCCTCTCCGTCGTCATCAACAACATCTCTGATGGTCTTCTCCTCTCTTCCCTCCCGCAGTCACAGCGGGAGTGGCGTGGATGCTGCTGACTGGAATTGTTGTCGATGTGCTGCTGTAGACTTAGCCCATGATGTCGATGTCGAGGTAGCCGGTCGTGATGTAGCCATGGTCGATTTTGTCGTGGTTGTTGTAGCTGATAGCTCCGGACGCACACAAAAAATTGCGCGGTGTTGGATATAGTGTCTTAGGTTTGTGCGGCGATGACTTGTTTTGGGTCACTGTACGACGGCGGCAGGATATGTGGCGGCGGCAGGGATCCGCGGCGGTGGCTGGTTTTTGGTCATTGTGCGGCGGCTGGTTTCTTGGGTCATTGTGCGGCGGGGGCAGGTATCTGCAGCGGCGACGGATTTTTGTGCGGCCGCGGCAGGAATCTACGACGGCGGCGGGTTTTCGTGTGGCGACGGCTGGCAAAAGACCACGTAGATGTTGACCTTGGTTATGATTGTGTTGGTGACGTAGAACTCGACGATGAAAATCTTGATGTAATCGATGTTGATATTCATCTCGATGTAGTCCGGCTCGGTGCAGTGCACATGGGTCGGCGCGATGTCGACGACGGCGTGTGGGCGTGGGAGGTTGTTGTAGCCTGCTCGGAGGAGATCGCGTCCGTGCGCGCTACGGGAAGTCGATGTAGTCCGCTTGAAAGAGAACGGGTCTGTCGCATGCTCGACATGCGGGCCGTCCCGATATCCCGCGTTGCAACTTGCGGTCCAGCATGGTGTAGATCGTGTCCCTCCAAGATGCTGGTTCTCATGGTGTAGATAACCTTCATGCATAATTGAAGCCGGCTCCATTTATGGTTGTTGTTGTGTACTACATGAAGTTGCTAATTAATCGAGACAAAACCAATCAGGTAGCACAGCACGCACCATCGGGCCCGCCTCTGTTTGCTCGGGCCCCGTGCCTTGTGCTGCTAGTTGAGTAGCATGCAAAGCTCTTGATGCATCTACCTGGTGGCGTGGGAGGTCGTGGAGTCAAGGTGGATCCGAGCCACTGTTGATTGTTCAGCGGTTTTTTTCCACAGATCTTCGCCCGATTTCGAGGATCGATTTATTTTTTAAGCTAATCTAAGAATGGGAAAATAAAAAACTAATCTAAAGGACCGATCTTTCATTGAGACCGGGTGTCGCGCCCCTGAGGAGAGATCTCCCCGGGGGTGACGTGTTGCGGAAGTGTTTAGAACTCTAAGATCGGCGTCGTGAGCCTAACCGCTCTAATATCATGTAGATAATCTTGAACCCTAATATTTCTTTTTGTATTGATCCGATCCTCGTGGTCGTGGGGGATTATATAGGAGTACAAACTTGAAGGGCAAGAAACCTAAGACTTGGAATAAAAGATGACTCATAGTCTAACTCTAGTTATGCACGTACCTAGTCTAACAATATGATGTGATTAATAGTTTACAGACTCGGTCACAAATATAAAGTCTATCCTCCAGACCCGTGTGCGATTAGACTGCTTATAGCTAACACCTGGCACATATGGAGAAAATTCAGTTTAATCAGTAATCATTTAGTGGGTAGTTAGTAGTTCCAGACTAGATAGACATGCCAAGGCCGCTTGTGTTAAAAACATGTAGGAAGGGGAACATCCAACACTTCTTTCGCCAAGAACTTTTCTCAAAATACCTGAGTTTCCTTCCTTTCAAAAAAATCTTTTATAATTTAACTTTTTTTGAATTGTCTGCACTTTTTGCTCTCTTTGGAAATTAACATAATTGTTCCACGATATTTATACAAATGATATACAAAATAACATTAGCTTTTCATAGGCTGTGCCATGCAAATTAAATGTGGCCAGTTACTGTCATCAAATAAATATCATTTACAAAAAAATTGTCTAGGATAAATTTTAGTATGGGCACTCTTTTGATTTTTGTTGGAAGAAGTTTATTTCTTGGTATTATGTATATTTAGGAAATTTAGAATATTTGGATATCGTTAACATATCTCGATGTCGATGTGAAAGATTATATTGTTTGCACCGAGAGAAATAGAAATATCCCTTCAATTGTAATTGTTTTACTTTGACTCTAGGCTACAAGAATAAGATCCTATATTCTAACTACAGGCTGACCTCTTCTAGCTAAACACGAGGTCGCGTGGCGTGCCACTGCATGCTCCACTTGCGCATTTAATTACAAATTTTAAGAATTTGAAATATTTTCTAGCACATGTCGTTTATCCGATTCAATATCCGTTTTCACCGTTGATCTAGTCGCGATGAGATCTTCGAAACTAGATCCCATGTCGATATGTTTTGACGACTTTTTTTTTTTGAGGATGTAACTTTGGAGGAAGTAACTTTGCTGGATGTAACTTTCTGTGCTAACTGTGGTGTAATTTTTTGCTGGATGTAACTTTTCTCTGCAAACTCGGATGTAACATTTTGCTGGATGTAACTTTTTGCTAAAAAAAGGTTGTCAAAACATATCGACATGAGATCTAGTTTCAAAGATCTCGTCGCGACTAGCCCAGCGGTGAAAACGGTTCTTGAATCGGATAAATGGTTTGAACTAAAAAACATTTTAAATTTTTGGATTTCGAAATTAAATGCGTGCGATGGGTAGTGTATTTACTTTTTGGGTTGCATGTGGGAGATGTCCTTTCCATTTATGGTATGTCGGAACTGACCTCTCGTTAGACTAAATCTAGGTCGACCTCGAATTAGCCGTGTCCGAATAAGATCCTATTCAATGACCAATCCTACCATTCTGAATTTTCGTAGTGCATCTCGCTGGGCTGAGCTGACCCAATAGTGAAAACCGTTGCCTACTATTCTTACTTAGTAGACTTACTCTGTTCTAATTCAGCTATATGGTTTTGGTGCACAGACTCTTCTGCATAGCACCTGCAATTTTTTTGTTCGATTTTGCTCGAGCCTTTTTTACATCATAAATCTCCATACCGAAGGTTTTTAATTTGTGACATAAGTAATATATTTGAGGATGCTATGTTTATCTTATATACTTGCATCTCCTGTCAAGATATAATTGATAATTGTAGAACAGGATTGCAATGCTCGGTGTAGTGATCGGTGCAACCACACGTGCTTATATGGGTACAAGAGAGGCCACATTCTTAACTATACACGATAGGAGGAGGGCCGGACTACAACACAAATACACATATATACCATATACTCACCCCCACGCAGTCGAAGCGTCGCCATGGCCGACGCAAAGACTGGACCGAAACTCCTCGAAACATTCATAATTCCTACGTCTATTTTTTTTTTCAAATATGTACCATTTATTGGAAAATGGGCGGGCGGGGAACGCGCGGAACGAGCTAGGCCATTCCACGGCGATTTGAAGCCATTAGCCGTCGATAACTCAAATTAACGTACCAGATCTGCTGGTCGTTCCGCAACAGCATGCTCAACTTTATCGTGTCGCTGCTCCGACAATTGAGTTGGACGCTTGTAACCCAAACCTTTTGGCGCAGCCTCTTTTCACAGTGGGCGGTAGCCCCATGACTCTGTATGACTGCTCACCCTCTATCTATGCTCGTAGGCACTCGGGAAATGAATTCCAGACGGTGGCAACAACAATAATGGAAGTGCTCAGATGAGAATGGAAACCCCTACGATCTGTGTTAATCAAAAATACCGACGGGACAGAGGTGTCGGCGCATCTAGGTGATGCGTCCTTGGAGGGTCTGGCGCCCTACAATCAGGCCAGGACGGGCGGCTGCGACAACGGCGTCTGGCTGTCATGCATGCTGACAGTGGAAAGCAGCGGCCACAACTGTGACGCCTTCCAGTGCAAAAAAAATACCTAGAAGGTGACTGCCTTTTATTCACCTTCTCCTAACCCCCATCGGACACATGCTCGATGAGATCAACTTAGGCAATGTCGTCGGTACAGCGGGACTCGGAAGGGCACCAAGATGTCTTGGAATCTACGTTTTGATGCATATTGACGACCTCTTATGATTTGCCAAATCGTGCAGGATACGGTGTAATTCCTGAGTTTACTTGATTTATAATACGAATTATCAGAACATGTCGCAATATGAAGAAGTTTTGTGAGCTAATCTCTACAGGTTGTCTGAGGGACCGTCTTCTGCTGGCGGCAACCTGATCAGCGAGAGCTCCAAAGACGTCCACACCACGTAGTTAAAGTTTGACTAGCCTCCTGGAACAAGTCGGTTTGTGAAGTCCTAAATTTTTTGCATACATATATATTGACATAATTCTTGTCCTCGTGTCAGATAGGTATTTTCTGACCTTGAAACTTCATCGTATGGTTTCACCTACGGTTTTGTTGCACAATCATTGTGGACAAGCAGATGATAAACACAATGCTACCGTCTTCTGTTGGTTGTCCTGCAAGGATTCTTTGCTAGATTTAGTTCGTGGTGAGGAGCATCCCAAGTTTCCAATTTCTCATTACAACTGACAGGAAGCAAACCTCTTTTTTTTTGTCCGTACAGAGGTGCAACATTACGCTTTTGGCTACATGAGTGTGTAACTGATTAGTCCAATTCATAGTGTTTTTTTATTCTGAGTGGCAGTGGAATTTTACATCTTCTCTTTTGAGATTTCAAAGTGCGTACATTTTTTTTCCAGATCTTCGGCCTAAAAGAATTTGCGGGTTGTTTGAGTGTAAATTTACCTGCTATTTTAGTTTCATATCGGATTCTCGATGCCACTATGGCAGAATATGTGAATAACAAACCCGTTGATGTGAAGATACAAATAAAGCCGAGATAAGAAAGAGGCGAGCTTAGATTATGATGGTTTGATATGTTCGAAATGTTTAATAAAGTTTCCTTGATCGTATTCAGGTGGTTCGGCTGATATGTCAAACTAATTTCAATTCAACTACTAGCAAAGTGCCCGTGCGTTGCAACGGGAGAAATAAGTAATTGCACGCTCCTACCATTGTGACTTTGGTCTACATTGGCATTGACATCACATTAACATCCACATGATAATTCTCAACCTTAGCTTCAAGTTCTCTTCCCCATGAAGACCACCAGATATGTTGTCGTCGCACCACGACGATGATTGCACGTACCCTTGCACGAGGTTTTTTCTATTGCAAACCAGTTGAGACATCCCTTAATGCATCATAAAAAATGAAGTTGTACGGTAAGATGTGAAAATAGATTTTTTACATGGTGAAAATACTTTATGAATTATTAACAGATAAGGCAACTAAAGGTACATTTACAAATCTAATAAAGCATGAAATGACCGAACTTGGTCAACATGTTAGATAGGATAGTTGTCTAACTATTGCATATAAAGATGGTTTCTTCAAATTGAAATTCATAATTCACTCATGTGTTGATACACCTACGAAGTAAATGCATCGCGGTTGCAACATTGAAAGAGTTATATAACGTCTAGGAAAATCTTGGGCAATGCATTTGCGTGGCAAGTATCTGGGGCATAGTGAAATGGAATGCTTCTGTGATATATAATAATAATTGAAGTAAAGCAAAAAATATTATCACCATCCCCAACATTTACGCAGATGAAAATTTCCAAATTTCCATGGATTAATTCACAAATAAGTAACGCAACTAACCTAATATATCTATTAGCAACACTCCTAGCAAATTAGTGCAGATGAAGCAGTAGGAGAGTTAGTCCTAAGTATCTCTATCTTCCTAGGCTAGCCATTGAGTTGAACCGGTATATCTATGTTAATTTACAACACAACATTGAAAATGGTAGCACGCCAAGAAAGAAGAAAAAGAAAAATTTATACATGTCATGGTGTACCCACCAGGTTAAGACAGCGGCTTAAGCAGATCAAACCCCTAGTTATTGTGCATAAAACTTATGGACAGGGATACAACTGTGGTACTGTATCAATATATATCCTTCATTGGCCTTCTAAAATATTTTTATAAACATAAACTCCAGCAATTTTGTAGGATTGTTGCCCATGAACAAACTGCAATTGGGAAAGATGAGGCGGCCTGGCCTGGTGACGAAGGGATGGATCCTAAACCTATCGGGTGAGTCTACCCGGTCTAAGGCCCAAGATCCAAGGGAGACGTCGTGGACTGTTCTAGGAGGCCCAATCAAAGCCCACTCGCAAAGCCTTGCGGGTTAAGAAAGGAAACCTGTAACCGACTTTAGGTTAGGGTTTGTACCCCCCCCCCCCCCCCCCCCCCGGGCACGGTTTGAGACTTGGCTACCTATATAAAGTCAGGAGAACCACCGGGGGGAGGAAGAAGCAATACCGTACCACCAAAGCCTTGAGATCGAGATCATACTCTCGACTTGAGGATTCCCCGTTGTAACCGATCTACTCATTAATACAGATCGACAGAAGCAGGAGTAAGGGTTTTACCTCTACGAGGGCCCTGAATCTGGGTAAATCTTTCCCCTGTTAGTTGACGACTGTCACCAGCGCCTACTCGTTCTCTTACTCAAAACCCTATCGGTTCATCCGAGGGACTTGTTGAGATGCATATTCGACAATTGGCGCCGTCTGTGGGAACGGCGGGCGCTGGATCTCCGGCATCTTCGGCCTCATCGACCAACAACTCACGCTGGAACCCCGGAACTTCGACTCCAACCAATCCGATCCGCATCGGGTCGGTCGTCGTCACCCCTCACTCGTCGGAATCACGCCCGGTGTTTAGCGAATTGGAAAAAAGCATCACCCTGACGTTCGGGAGCTTCCAGTTCTACGCCGACAAAGAAGGAATTCTGCACTTCCCCGAGCAATCCAATCTCAACAGATCAGGCTCGGAGTCGATCTCGAGCCCAGGAGTTGTCGACTCGCGGCCCAACTACGCGGATCGCAACTTAGCAAAAAGCGGCGAATCCATCCGCCTCAGCACCCGCAACTTCCATACCCTCTCCACAGAGGAACCTTCTCGGGTCAAGAAAGCTTTCCAAACTACGCCTAGGACTCACGAGCCATATCTGGCCCAGGTCTGCATGGCAGGATCAGGAGGCCCACCCGAAGAAACTGAAGATAGCGCAAGGGAACGCGCAGCCATCAACGTATCGCGAGACGCTTGGGATCGGGCAAAGGAGGTCATCCGCACAAGCAAACCACTCGAAGCCGGAGCCCCTCACGGAGATATGATTGTGTACCACTACCACCTAGTGAGAGCAACAACCTTGATCGAGGAAGCTCGAAAAGACCTGGCTGAACGAAGGAAGCTGGCGGACGAGTCTAGCCAGCGCCGTGTGGCGCTCTCAAGGACATATTCTGTCGGGAACCATCCCGGGAGAAAGAGATACGTCTCAAGAACCGCGACTATGGATGGCGAATCCCTAACTGGGACCAGTAAGTCACTCGAGGCCTCCCTTATGCACATCGACGAGGATAGCAACATCCACCTGACGACTCCTGCCGCCGCAGTACTGACTGCAACCACATACCTGCAAACGAACCAACCAGGGGAGAACGACCCCACGCAGAGCAATACAGGCAGGTCCAAAAAGGGCTACGCATGGCAGCCACAAGACTCGCCTCTTACGACCGCAGGAAGGCGGCTGCGCAAAAAGATAAGGAAGCACCTCGCGGACATAGGAGTACGTCACCCAGGAAGGAGAAGTCACCTCGTCGCGCGCGAGGAAAAGAAGCTCGACGACGCGGAGATAGTCCGAGTGGCAGTGACGACAACCCGAGAGGTCGAGATCGCAGCCCGCGGAGAGGTCGAGAGCGCAGCCCGCGGAGAGATCGAGATCGCAGCCCACGATGTCACAACAGTCGCTCGCGACACCGCAGCAAGGAGCCGCGGAGAGACGTCAATCGCGACGAGCCTGGGTACAATGCGCGATCAGACATCGCTCAGCACAAAATTGACAAAGCTCGAGCGGCCAGGAACCGCGCGTGTTCCCTATCTACCTCTTCCGACGAAGAGGTCTGCGGAGCCTTATGCTTTGCTCGCGACATCCGCGAGGCACCGTTGCCCAAGAGGTTTAAGCTCTCTACGGAGGTGCAAAAATACGACGGTTCGCTAGAGCCACAAGCCTGGTTGTCAGATTACCTCACGGCAGTAAAATGCCAACGTGGGAACAAAAACACGGCTATGCAGTACCTTAACCTACACCTTGTAGGCGCCGCGCGCAGCTGGCTCAAAGGAAGACCGAAGGCGTGCTACAAATCATGGGACGATCTAACCTTCGACTTCTGCAAGAACTTCCAGGCGACATACAAAGGACCTGCGACAATCAAGGAACTACGAGGTTGCAAGCAGAAAAGTGGTGAGTCTACTCGCGAATATATTCAGCGATGGACCACACTTAGGAATACAGCAGGAAATATATCAGAAGAGGTTGCAGTCGAAGCATTCGCCAAAGGAGCTCGGCGAACCGCCTTCCGGGAAGAACTGGGACAGGCCGCACCCAAAACCATTGGAGAACTGATGGTTATAGCCGACAGATGGGCCAACGGCGAGGACGCGGTGCGCAATGAGAAAGCATCATCACCAGCACCAGAAGACGATCGCCATGGTCGAAAGAAAAGGAGAAAGCATTACGATCATGATGATCAGGAAGAACTGGTGGCAGCAGAATTCACAAGAAATCGCGACAACGAATATCGCGGAAATTGCGAGTGGAAGCCAAAGCCAGATGACAAAACTCCCGAGGAGGACCTCGATGGTTACTACATGCTACATCTATTTACAGATAAGCGCACAGGCAAAATTAAGGCAACACACCTTCTCAAGGATTGCCGAAAGTTTCTTGACATCCACGAGGCCTTCTCAAAGAAAAATAGGGCAGCAGTCAATCAGGGCTACCCGCAGCTCCCTGGAGGAGGAGCCCAAGGATTCCACCCGGCGCAAGCCCTACCTCCACCAGGAAACCAAAACACGGTGCTAGCCACGCTACCAGCGCCACCCGCCGCAAACCAAGGAGCCAACGGATACCCGAATCCAGCAGGACTCCTACGGATGATACAAAAAGTTTGTCCGTCCCGCAGGGCCCAGAAAACAAACACTCGACAGGTATTCATGGCTGTCCAGGCCCCACCGTCCAAACCCGAGTATCTGAAGATGGCCGACCAACCGATAATTTTCTCCAAGGACGACCATCCCCCCCCCCCCCCCGCGAGTCTATCGACCAAGGCATGCCGCACTCGTCATCCAGGCACAGATAGGCAACTACAAACTTGCCCGAGTGTTCATGGACGGAGGCAGTGGGATTAACATCATTTACGCAGACACACTCCGCAGGATGAACAAGAACCTGGATGGACTCGCGGAATCAGAGACACCTTTTCATGGGATAGTACCAGGGAAGGCAGTCCGCCCACTCGGAACAATAAACTTGGAGGTGGTGCTTGGCAACCGAAGCAATTACAGACGAGAATTTCTCGACTTCGAAGTAGTCGACTGGTCCTCACAGTACCACGCTATTCTTGGCCGAACAACATTCGTCAGGTTCATGGCAATACCACACTATGCATACCTAAAGCTCAAGTTACCTGGGGAACATGGCACCATCACCATCGACGGCGATTTCCAAAAATCCAATAAATGCGACATCGAGTTCAACGAGATTGCCAAATCCTTCGGGATGCAGGAAGAGCTGGAAGAGATAGCAAAAACCACGGATCACTCTGTGATGCCTCTCACAAAAAAAACGCCCCAGAGCTCGAGTTCAGCGCGAACATCGGCACTTGAAAACATCAGGTGCACCCGACCGAGCCTACGAAAACGGCGATGGTGTCCACCGCCCTCTCGCCAGCATAGGAAGACGCACTCGTCGAACTCCTCCGTGAGTACTGGGAAATTTTCGCCTGGAAGCCTTCAGATATGCCAGGGATACCCAGGGAGTTCGCCGAGCACTCACTTGAAGTTTACAAAGACACCAAGCTTATCAAGCAGACAACCCGACGGTTTTCAGAGCCAAAGCAAAAAATACTTGGAGAAGAAGTAAATAGATTACTCGCAGCAAAGTTCATCCGCGAGATAAAGATCTCCACGTGGTTAGCAAACCCAGTACTGGTCCCGAAGAAAAATACTGACATTCTCCGCGTGTGCATCGACTACACGTCGTTGAACAAGCACCGCCCCAAGGATAACTTCCCCCTACCACGGATAGACCAGATCGTGGACTCTACAGCAGGCTGCCAGCGCCTCTCCTTCTTGGACGCCTACTCGGGCTATAATCAGATCATGATGAAAAAGGAGGACGAGGAGAAGACAACGTTTATCACACCCCCACGGTGTTTACTGCTACACGACAATGCCCTTCGGGCTAAAGAACGCAGGCGCAACATATCAGCGGTGCATGCAAAAATGCCTCGCCAAGCTCATTGGCAAGAATGTACAAGTGTACGTTGACGACATCGTCATCAAGACTCGAGTAGAGGACACGCTCCTCGAAGACATCAAATCAATATTTGACGCGTTGAACATGTACCGAATCAAGCTCAACCCGACCAAATGCGTCTTTGGCGTCCCTGCAGAACAACTTCTCGGGTACCTGGTGTCTGCTCGAGGAATTGAGGCCTACCTGGAGAAAATCGAAGCGATCCTGACAATGAAGGAGCCAACTAATCTCCGCGGTGTGCAGCAGCTCACAGGACGACTAGCCGCTCTAAGCAGATTCATTGCAAGGCTGAGCGAGCAACCATTGCCTTTCTACAAGCTACTGAAGAAAACGGATAAGTTCGAGTGGACACCCGAAGCGCAAAAAGCATCCGCAGACCTCAAGCGAGCATTGCAGAGTAGGCGTGTCCTGGCAACGCCACAAGAACGGGATCCACTGTATTTGTAACTAGCCGCAACAAATCAAGTCATCAGCACATCAATCGTGGTCGAGCGACCGGAAGATGGCAAGGCGTATGGCGTCCAAAGACCAATATATTATATCAGCGAGGTGCTTTCGCCCTGCAAACAGCGATACCCTCATTATCAGAAGCTCGCGCATGGCGTGGTACTCACAGCCCGAAAACTCAAGCACTACTTCCAAGAGCACATCGTCACGGTGCTAAACGACGCATCACTCGGTACTATCATGAATAACCCCATGGCATCCGGAAGAATTACAAAGTGGAGTATCGAGCTCGGTGCCTGGGATATTATATATGCAGGGCGCAAATCTGTGAAATCACAAGTGCTCGTGGAATTCCTGAGCGAGTGGACGGAACTGCAAACACCAGGCCCTCCAGAATACACGAGCAACTGGATAATGTACTTCGACGGGTCGAAGAGAAACAAAGGAGCTGGAGCCGGGTTGTCCTGATATCCCCAAGAGGATACAAGTTGCAGTACGTTCTGCGATTGGATTTTCCACCCGACGACCCGGCGTCAAACAACGATGCAGAATATGAGGCCCTCCTTCACGGCATGAAAATGGCGATCGCCTGCGGAGCCACCCGACTGATGATCTATGGAGATTCAAACCTCATCGTACAACAGACGATGAAAGAGTGCGACGCTATTGCAGAAAACATGGTTGCCTATCGAGATATGTATAACCTACTTGAAGGAAGTTTCAAAGGGTGCGAACTAAACCACATCGCGCGATCCAGCAACGAGGAAGCAGATAAATTGGCAAACATGGGTTCTACCAACACACCCATACCACCTGGAATATACTTCGAGAGGATGATCAAACGCTCAGTCAAGGTCAAAAAATCAGCAGAAGCACTCGCAGCATTGGAGACGGAGGTCAGCCCGCAAACCGCTATGATTGAGCTCAGCCACAACATTTCGAGACAAGTTTTTCTGGTCGAAGCAGTCTGGACGCAGAAATACCTCGACTACTTGTCCAACAAGCAGCTACCAGCAGATGTTCGCGAGGCTTGACAGATAGTACGACGCAGCAAAGCTTTTCGGGTGCTCAACGGAGAGCTATACAAACAAAGCATATCAGGAATATTGCAGAGATGCATAGCACCCGAGGATGACAAGGAACTGCTGCGAGATATACATCAAGGAGATTGCGGACACCACGCCAGCTGGAAGGCGATCGTGGGTAAAGCTTTCCGAGCAGGATTCTACTGGCTCACCGCGGCCAGAGACGCAAAAGACCTAGTCGACAAGTGCAATGCTTGCCAAAGATTCGCGCCCAAGCCACACGCCCCTGCCACTGAACTTCACATGATCCCAATCGCCTGGCCCTTTGCACAATGGGGGCTAGACATGGTGGGCCACCGCGCAAGTCGACACCCGGAGGATATACGCACTTGCTCGTAGCAGTCGATAAATTCACAAAGTGGATTGAGGCTATGCCAGTCACCTCCGCCAGCACCCAATGCGCCATGAAATTCCTCAATTCCATTGTGTGCAGGTTTGGCATACCGCACAACATCATCACTGACAACGGCAACAACTTCACCAGCGAAGGAAACACAGGAATTCTGCGAACAGAAAGGAATCACCCTCAGCTCCGCCTCAGTGGCTCACCCGCAAACTAATGGTCAAGTCGAGCGATCCAACGGATTAGTCTCAGCTGGCCTCAAGAAGAGGCTACTCGACCGCCTAAACCCAGCAGCAGGGCACTGGGCAGAGGAATTACCATCAGTACTGTGGAGCCTTCGCACAACACCAAATCGGTCAACAAACTACACACCATTTTTTATGGTCTATGGAGCCGAGGCCGTCCTACCTGAAGATGTCAAATTCAGCGCACCCCGAGTCGTCGCATACAGCGAAGAAATCTCGAACAGAGCACTCACAGAAGACGTGGACGCACTCTATGAAATTCACGACATTGCACTCGCAAGATCGGCGGTATACCAGCAATCACTACGCAATTACCACAGTCGTCGCATACGCCACAAATCCTTCGTGGTAGGCGACCTGGTGTTGCGGCTCAAGCAAAAGGAAGGGCACAAGGTCGAGCCACCATGGGAAGGACCCTTCATCATACACGAAGTTATCCCAGGTGGCGCGTATCAATTGAAGAACCCCAAGACCGGTGGCATCTACTCCAATCCATGGAATGTTGCGCATCTCCGCAAGTTCTATCCTTAGGGTTATTCTATTCGCAAAAATAAGGCTATACTAGCCATCTTGTAGCTCGAGGAAAATACATGGCTTCTCAGCCATATCAATAAAAACACATGGTTTCTCAACCATAGCTATTCATGTTTCTTCATTTTACATGCTAAACAACAGGTATACACCCCAAACGCACGGGGGCTACGCCTAACTAAGCATTAAAGGAAAATTTACAAATACAAAGGTATAAACAAGGTTCACACCTTATAAAATCTCGAGTGAACTATACAAGGTAACAGGATATCTACATCCTATTATTACACCTAATGAGGAGCAGTCCTCTCAGCCAGCATCTGGTCAACCTCTTCAGAAGTCAGTCGAATGATCTCCTCCGCCGCAGGTTGCACGACTGCATAATGAGGGGTCAAATCGAATGGAGCATTGGGGAGCCTAGCCACATAATTGAAATTAACATCGGGATGCCACAACCGAACAAAAGCAAGCGCTACTTGAGCACCGCAGATAAGTTGCTGACGAACACACTCGCGAACTTCACCAAATCGGCCAAAAATTCTTAGCAGGTCGCTCAACCTTTCTGGAATGATACCCAGCGGATAGAACGTCCGGTGCATAGAAGACAAGGCTTCGCGACAAGAATCCACAAGCATCTTCGCCTGGCCAGCCCGGTACTTCAAAGTAGCCAAGATGAAGCCTCGACTACGGTCAGACCAAAAGTTATTCGCATGCGGTTTTGAGCTACCCGCCTCATGAACAATATGATTATCCACCCAATGCGCTTCACACTAACCGTCAGGATCTACAACTACAAAGGATAGTACAAAAGGTTAAAAGGTGAAAAAAAGGTAAACAACAAAGTGCTAGGGGGCTAGCATGCTTACAAACCATGTCTTTGGTAACAGCTGCCAGCTCCTCCATCACGAACTGTTCACGCTCAGTCGCAAACTTCTGCTTTGACTTAGCCACATCAGCCACTCCACGCAAAGCTTTCAGCTTGCGCTCGCCATCTGCGACACGATCACGGAGCGAGGCAAATGTGCTAACAGCAGCAACAAGGGGATCCACTCGTGCCGCGGATCCACTCGAAGACTCTGCGCTAGGACCCACAACCTGGAAGGAAATGAAACAAGTTCAGATACACTCCAAGACCCCACTCGAGAAATATACGACCTAGTTAACTGGTGCTCGGGGGCTACTCCCATCGGGAGCTCGTAACGCTTCAATCGCAACAATCATGCATTTTAGACATAAAAAGAACACTTTGATTAATAGCAAAATTAGGGAATACATCCCAAGGTTCATTACATCGAAAGGGCAAAGTGAAAACAGACCTATGGAACTGCGGATGTACTGGCGCTCGCAGCAGGATGTCCCTTGCGACTAACGCAGGCAAGCAATTCAGATAGCTTCTTGGCAAGGGCTTCAGCCGGATCGCCAAAAGGACGAAGCGCTATCTTTCTGCCTGTCGCGGCGTCGTAAGGAAGGCTCGAGTACGCCTTCTCCAGGCCCTCAACTCCATGCGCCAAGGCAAACTGGATAGCAGTCTTCGCTCCGCATTCAGACTGGGCAACCGAATAAGCCTGAAGAAGATCACCCTCCAGGAAAACTTTCAGAAGGCCGCCCAGCGTAGGCGGAACCACGACATCCACCAGAAGGCGCTCGTGGAATTGTGTCAACACTCGAATGGCTTCAGCAACGAGGGAGCAAATCCCACTCGTGTGTTTCTGAAGCTGAGTGCAGGAGTCCGTCAAAGCATCCAATCGCCGACCAAGGATATCTACAAAAGGACACCGTAAACTCCCGAGATAGCCAATTAAAATTGCGTCGCAGCAGAAATCAAGTACAACTTACCCGCGAATTGTTGAGCCAGAGGGCGGATGATGCCAACAAGATCGTTATCATGTTTAGCACCAGCATCCTCCAACTGCTTCAGCGCATCCTGGGCCTCGGCGAGCTTCCCATCAAAGTCAACCGAATTCTTGCGAGTGGATTCCAACTCCTTTCGGGTGGACTCCAACTCGGCCTCAAGGGTTTTCACCCGAGAGACAGCTTCGGCTTTCTCGGCCTTCAGGAAATCGACTTGAGCTGTAGAGCAGCGAATTCAGCCTAAAGAAAACCTATATGATCAAAAGAAATAGCGGAAGAAAAATGGAATGGATTAACCTACCTTGGAGAGCTTGGCCGTCCTCGACGAGTCGATCACGATCCAGCCGAAGGGCGGCGCAGTCTGCCTCGGCCGAAAGCACGCGTCGGCCAATGGCGGCAAGGGAGTCAAGAAGAGACTGCAAAAGCACAAGACAAATTTCAAGTTAAAGAAAAAAGCTCTTGAGCCTATTCGTGACTGTACATAGTCGAGTATAGACTCGGGGGCTACTCCCATCGGGAGCACTTCCATGCACCCGATAGCATTAAAGGAAGAAAAAAGCTTAAACTTGAGTCCGCGGCTAATCGCAAGCGATTAACCACGGCCTCGGAGGCTACTCCCATCGGGAGCATTGACGTGCACCCGATAAAAAACGCAAACGGACAAAGCAGAAGATACGAAAGAAGTGACAAGATTTACCTAGCCCTGGGCGGTGCACACAGGATCCGCCGAGCTACCCGAGATTTCTTTGTTCGCCGAAGCCCCACCCGCGAAGCCAGGCAGTCTATAATCTGGAGCCAGAGCTACCGGTGCTGGGCTCGAAGACTTCTGAGCGACCTTGGCGACTGGAGTTTCGGCCGCAACCGCTTCTTTTCTCTTTACAGAAGGAATAAAAGAAGCAAACTGACCAGGGCTGATGGATTGAAGTCTGTCATTAAAGGAAGAATCGAACAAAAGCATAAGGAAAAACGAGTGAAAACTTGCGACTAAAGGATAATAGGAAAGGAAGAACTCACTCATCGTCGTTGTCATCATCCAGCATATCCGCGTTCCAGGTGGTGGAGACTTTCGACTTGGGGGCTGGAGGAGGAAGCACGTTCAAGGGCGTCACCACGAGGGGCTCTGTCGCCTTGCCAGATCCGCCACCAAAAGAACTATCTTTGGAAGTGGCTTCATCGTCTACCTGCTGGCGACGCTTGCGGTGGTGGAGGTCGCTACCCGACTCTTCCACGTCGTCTGAAGAGCCGTGCTCGGAGCTCGATTCGGCCTCAGCAACACTGGTGTCGAGAGCAGCCTCAACGTTGCTCGCCAGGAGGTCTGAGGCATCTTCAGCCGAGACTGGCGGATAGCATGTAACTATTTCCAAACTCTACAAGAAAAGAAGAAGAAAAGAGAAAACTCAATCAACAAATTCTCGAATGGCAAAAAGGTTAAAACAAAGAAGAGAAGAAAACTTACATCCGCTGGAGGAGGCTTTGAAGCCTCGAATGCTTCAAGAGGACAAGACGCAAAGTGCTTGCCTACCTTCAGCTTGGTGATGGTCGCGATTTTCTTCTCGAATTCGGCATTCGAGAGGATATCCTGGCATACACGGCTAGGGTCCTGGACACCCAGGTACTCCCACATAGTTGATGGCCTCTCTTGGAGGGGCTGGATCCTACGCCGGAGGAAGACGCTCGCCAGATGCAGACCATTCAACGCGACCCTTGTGGTCTGATCGCGAAAAGTCGCCACCTTGGCGAGTAGCGGGGCGATGACGCGGTTTTCTTCGACTGAGAGCTTGTGCGCCCAGGACTTCCGTCGCTTCAAAACAACGAACGGGTGGAATTCGTGAGTTCTACCCGCGCTGTTGTCAACAACGTAAAACCACTTCTTCCGCCATCCTTGCGCGGAGCCGAGGAAATGCATCTCCAAGTAGGAGCCATCTGTCTTCGCTTGGATTCCGAAGCCGCCGGTGCGCAGCGTCTCCCCAAGCTGGCTCTCCACCCGCGATTTCTCGCGAAACACCCGCACCTTGAACAGGGCCTTCCAAAGGCCCCAGTGCGGGCGAATGCCCAAGAAGCACTCGCAAAGTACGATGAAGCACGAGATGTGCGGCATCGCATTTGGAGGCAGATCATGGAGTTGTATGCCATAGACATACACCAGACCGAGGAGGAAAGGATGAAGGGGGACTGAGAGCCCGCGCGAGACGTGATCCGCAAAGATCACGCGTTCGTTCGCGTGAGGGTTTGGTACCTTCTCTTTCTTGCCGAGGCGAACGCGCTTGTCGCCTTCAGGGGGCAGCAGCCCCTCCCTCTGCATCTCCTTGATGCTTTTGTTGGTGGTGTTGGCGGAGCACCAGTCGCCCGTCCTCGCGACGGGCAACACAGGGACATCCTCGGTCGCCCTCGACGACGAAGCAGCACCGCCGCGTTTCTTGCCTCCCGCCATGAGAGCTTGTGAGAACTTGCAGAGGAGGAGATGCGCGCAAGGAAGAAGAAAGGGAAGCAAATGACCGGGAAGTTTTTACTTTCCGCTAAGGATGGATATTTATACACAAGCCAAACCCATCTGGGCCGCAGATCAAGCGACGTGGCGTCCATCGCGGCTACCACGCGGGGAGTGGAAACAAAGCGGCGGTGGAAAGCTGTTTTATGCCACGATCTTAACACCGGATCGTGCGCATTTACTGCGCGTGGCTCGCGGAAAAACAGGAAACGACGTCTCGTTTCCGGTCAAAAAGCTGACAAGGTGGGCCAACGCGCCCTGTTCTCACTTCGTCACGTCCCATCGGGAGTAGTGAGAACGAACAAAGTGCACGATGACATCATTGTGTACATCATCAAACCCGAGTATTCCCTCGGGTAGGATCCTAAACACGAAATTTCTTTCGTATGGACACCTCAAAACGCGAAAAGTCTTTCGCATAAACTCCATAACACGAAATTTCTTTCGTATGGACACTTCAAGACGTGAAAACTCTTTCGCATAAACTCCATAACACGAAATTTCTTTCGTATGGACGTATCAACACGCGAAAACTTTTCCGCACAAGGGATCTTGACACGAAATTGCTTTCGTATAGGCACAACAAGGCTTCCGGACAAGAAAATTCTCTTTACTCGCAAAATCGTGAGGAAATATTCGCGGGTAAGCAGTCCCTGCCGCTCTAACATGCGATGTATACACATCTTTACCCTGGATCGTTCAGCCGACTAGGCACATCCGGATGCCGTATCCACTTGATACAAAGGTAAGACCCAAAAGATCTTTCTTGAGGGTCTGGAATCACACTCAAGCTGCGTCCTCCGGTATATTTCCGTGTCAACAACACGAAGAAAAATCCTAGCGGACGCGCCGGGTATCCTCATAGGTTAAGTTCGACTCGGTAAGACCTCAACAGCCCAGTCGCAATGATCACCTCACCAGATTCGAGTCGGAGGTCTCGAATCTGCGTAGGCCAGAACTATTTTTGCCCTAGATGCAATTAATTGACCCTGAGCTTTCGGGAGAGCCAAACAACTGAGCCACATCCTTCTGCGAAAACAGCCAATACACAGGCACTTCTATTTTCTCGATACTCGAGTACAAGAAATGCATCGCATACAAGGTTCACACCCTCTGCAAACGATTGAAGTCACCAGTCGAAAGGAAATCAAGACAAACTTTGAGCGTCTACCCGACAGATTCTCAGCGGAGTAAACGCTCGGGGGCTACCGACGAAGGGATGGATCCTGGACCTATCGGGTGAGCCTACCCGGCCTAAGGCCCAAGGCCCAAGCTCCAAGGGAGACGCTGTTGACGGTTCTAGAAGGCCCAATCAAAGCCCACCCGCAAAGCCTTGCGGGTTAAGAAAGGAAACCAGTAACCGACTTTAGGTTAGGGTTTGTACCCCCCCGGGCACGGTTTGAGACCTGGCTACCTATATAAAGCCAGGAGAACCACCGGGGGGAGGAAGAAGCAATACCGCACCACCAAAGCCTTGAGATCGAGATCATACTCTCGACTTGAGCATCCCCATTGTAACCGATCTACTCATTAATACAGATCGACAGAAGCAGGAGTAAGGGTTTTACCTCTACGAGGGCCCTGAACCTGGGTAAATCTTGCCCCTGTTAGCCGACAATTGTCACCAGCGCCTACTCGTTCTCTTACTCGAAACCCTATCGGTTCATCCGAGGGACTTGTTGAGATGCATATTCGACACCTGGTTCGTTCCCTGCTGCGAGGAAGGCGTCACACTCATCGTCGGGAGGACTCTAATCATCAGAGGCCGACCTTGGTGATCCCCAGCGGGATGCCAGTATATACCCCCAACCTGGCCCTCTATCCTCCAATCATCGGAGGCCGACCTTGGTGATCCCCGACTATGCCCGTAGCCTAGTACTCTTGCGTTAGCCCCGACCGGCCATCGCAGGCGGCGTGATTCTGGTCTGCTGATGGCCATGATGCTTCTCCGGATGTTTCTGCCGACGATCCAAAGGTCTGTAAAACTAAGCAAGTAAGCATCTAGTCCTTCTCCTGCCCTGGATCTTAGACAACCATGGAGGGCTTAAAAAAGAGAGAAAATAGGCGTATGGCATGAGGTTTTGGATTGTATGCGTATTGGACTGTGGATTGGAGGAGTTTCCTTTCTCTGCCAAGGACAGAAACGAACCAGCCTCCGACCAACGATGCAGGAAACATACGAAACCACGGAAACTGGCGACAGATCGACGGATCTGTCCTTTTTAGCGAACCACCCGTTTTTTTAGCGAGAAGTGTGGCTAAATTTGTTGGTTTTTTTGACGTACCAACGTCCTTAAGCAAAATTATAGTAGAGATTTGTTGGTCATATGGAATCATGGATGGTGGATATTTGTGCATTAATAAAAATATATTGTCTATTTCTATTTCTTAGATAATGGTTCTGATTCTTGCATATTTTCTAGATGGTGGCTTGTGATTGGCTCTACCTCGCGGGGCATAAAAATAAAGTGAATTTGTGCTCCATAATGAAAGGTGTGTATTCTTCAAGAAATTGACCTTCATATTAGAGTTGAATCATGTGCATGAACCGAAGACACGGAACAAGTTGCGAGCCTTCGGATGATGGAACATATAATGTTTCAATCTCACAAATTTTGTACTATGTTCTTATAAATTTCATCTAGCGAAAATGTAAGAAGAAGTTATGTGATTAATAATTCTGAAATTACGTAAAATTCTACGAAGCATGTGTTATCGTAAAGTAATTCAAATTGTTCAAATTTTACCAAATATTATTATTTTTCTATTTGTTAAACACGAGTTTCTAAATATAGACAGAGGCGGCAACCCACGCTTTCGTGGTCTAGTAAGAATTGTTGTGCGTCTGCAAACGTCTCTTTTGCCGCTACTCCACCTTTCGTTTGGTCAGCCAGTTGCAGTGTTAATTTGTCACACCGGTCCCTCTAGCTCCCACAATTTCTACTTTAAGCCGAGCGGGGAGGGTGACGCTCCCAAAAGCAAAGCACAAGCGCCCCACAAAGAAAAAAAATATCCACAATCCCACAGTCTGATCCCCTGTTCAAACCCTAGCTCCCAATCCCGGCAATCCCTCCCCTGGTTCCGGTGTTCCTCCGTCGCTGGATGTCCCCAACCTAGGCGCCGTCTCTGTAGCGTGCCTGCGATGGAGCCGCGCGTGGGTAACAAATACCGCCTGGGCCGCAAGCTCGGCAGCGGCTCGTTTGGGGAGATCTACCTCGGTTCGTGCGCAGCTCCCCCTCCTGAATAATCGTTCCTGATGCGAAAGCTCTTTCCTTTATGCTGTTCCCGCTGGACGGCTGATTTAGTAGCCTGTTTTCACTTGCTGGGGGGTTGCCGGTGCAGGTACTAACGTGCAGACCAGCGAAGAGGTCGCGATTAAGCTTGTGAGTTGTTGCGACGATCCTCTTGGATTTCAGCGTACTTGTGTTAATCATTTACCATCAGCCGCAGTATTGCTTGTAGTGCAAGTATTTTTCGAGTTGATAGTGAAGTACTATAAAATTGATGATTTTCCGGAAAAAAAAATGACCCATAGTGTGACAATCTTGTATCTCACTCTAATAACAAGTACAGTAACAAAATTTTATGCTCCTTGGCTGTTTTGTGATGTGGCGGCTCCTATATTGGATGTCACGACTAGTACGGCCAGTGTGATTACTTTCAGCTATGCTTTTGCTTTGGATGGTTTTTACGTGCATGGTTTTTGCGGCCAGAAGCGCGTACAAATACTAGAAGAGATGTCACGTATACAAGAAAAACTAGAGTCAAGGAGGAGCATGTCTAATCATGCATGCATCGGATTAGGAGTAGCATGCACACACAAATTCAATTCAGTCGGACCTGATCGTTACCTTATTGGATACTACTTTGCATCACCACGGCCACCGGAACGACAGGTCTACATCAGGCTACCGAGGACCGCTCTTTCCTTGCGCGCATTAGGATGGGGTCCACCTGCAGATATTCAGAAGATGGCGTACCAGAACAACAAACGAGTCCTTATATTTTCAGTCATATTATTTATTTTATATGTGAGAAAAGTGGGTCCGAGTTAAATTTTAGGGTTTGGAGTCACCCATATAAAGGGTTCGGCCGCCGGCCTTGTAGGTTAGGTTATGTTTCAGAATTGAGTTATTTCGTGAAGTTCACCCGAGATGGGGCTCCGGGATTGAGTTATTGCTGGTTTTGCTTGCTGAATCACTGAATCTGTGTTTGCGTATCGTGGAGTAGATTCATCTATTCACCGATCGAAGTTATCTATCTGGTTCGCCGTGAAAGATTGGGCCAAAACCCTCTCGGATCACGTTGATCCGTATCATCTTGGTATCAGAGCGTCGGGTTTCTCAGGGCGTCCATCTTGCTGAGATTGCTATCTGCTGGAGAGCTGCGATTTATCCACTAGGGTTGAAGAGCCGTTGCGTTGGCAACGGGGGAGCATCCGGAAAGTTTGTGTTCATCCACGAGTTGCTGCCGGAGGCGTTCTGCCAATACACCGGTTTTGTTGCGTTTCTGTTGGAGAAATTCTGCTAGAGGTGAAAAGCCAAGACACCGGTTCGGTTATCTGCTAAACTTTGGGATCAGAGGAAGAAGTCTGCTGTTCTGCTGGGAAGATCCAGCATTGACGTGTGAACGAGTTCCGTCGGCGTCGTCAAGTCTCCAGAGCTCCCGACGTTTGAACAAACAACCGCGAGAAGTTCTGGCCTGTTACGCGATTGCCTTTCCGTTTCTAAAGAGTCCGATCCATCTGTTCCGTTGGGAAGCCTGCCGGTGCGTTGGTCTGCTAGCTCACGTTTCAGGTAAAGGAAAGTGCATATCAAGTTAAAAAATTACTTGTACGTGGAGATTCTGTCTACTTACGTAAGACAAGGAAGGCAAAAAAAAAAAAGGTTGGATCGGATTGGAGCTGTCACTTTGGCCTCTAGTCGTTCCCTTGATCAACACGTGAATAAAGGATACTCAGGCTGTTTACTGTCCATCGAGTCACCGGGATTTGATTTGGCATCACGTGGACAACTAGCTTATTGGTTTTGCTGGTTTTCTACGTTCGTGTCCACTTTGCTACTGATCCCCTATTGGACTTTGGTATCAATTATCTGTTCTATCCTAAGCCGTCTGTTAGACTGTATTTTTGCCTGCTGAAGTTACTGCTGTGATCACCTATGGAGGAAAAGGATGTTTTGTCTTCATGGTTCAACCAAGAAGAGGAAGGGCGTCACGAAAAATTGTTTCACACTCGCGTGATCGTGCAGGACAGAGCATGTGCCTTGACGATCGACCTCACAAGTTTGATCAACGCTGTTAGTAATGAGATGGTGGAGAAGTTAGAGTTGACAACGACACCACTTCAACAACCATATTTGCTCAGTCTAGGTGGCAACAAGTTTTCCATTACACGCCAAACAATGATTCCATTTTCGTTAGGTAAATTATATTTCGAGGTTTGGTGTGATGTGCTTCCTCTCCAAACAGTTTCATGTCATCTACTTTTGGGGAGTCCATGGTACAAAAAACACGGAGCAACTTATCAGATAGACCACGACTATAATCATTATATGTATGTTATTCCCTATGGCAATAAGAGGTACAATTTATTGTCCATGGATACCATGAAGTACAAGGCTTGGAGAGATGAAAAATTCCAGCAGCTCAAGGAGAAAGAAGAGAAGGAAAAGCAAGAAGCTGAAGCAATATTTAGAGCACAAGAAGATGCAAAGAAGAGGGACGCCAAGGAAGATGCACTCTTTGTCGCACCCTTTTCAGATAAGGAAGAAAAAGAAGCCAATGTTGCTCCTGCCACTTGCTCTGTCGATGTCCACTCTTCCTATACCACTGATTATTTTCTAGCTGACTTGAAACCGAGGACGGTTTCGCCTGAAGGGAGGGAGGATGATGTGGCGGCTCCTATATTGGATGTCACGACTAGTACGGCCAGTGTGATTACTTTCAGCTATGCTTTTGCTTTGGATGGTTTTTACGTGCATGGTTTTTGCGGCCAGAAGCGCGTACAAATACTAGAAGAGATGTCACGTATACAAGAAAAACTAGAGTCAAGGAGGAGCATGTCTAATCATGCATGCATCGGATTAGGAGTAGCATGCACACACAAATTCAATTCAGTCGGACCTGATCGTTACCTTATTGGATACTACTTTGCATCACCACGGCCACCGGAACGACAGGTCTACATCAGGCTACCGAGGACCGCTCTTTCCTTGCGCGCATTAGGATGGGGTCCACCTGCAGATATTCAGAAGATGGCGTACCAGAACAACAAACGAGTCCTTATATTTTCAGTCATATTATTTATTTTATATGTGAGAAAAGTGGGTCCGAGTTAAATTTTAGGGTTTGGAGTCACCCATATAAAGGGTTCGGCCGCCGGCCTTGTAGGTTAGGTTATGTTTCAGAATTGAGTTATTTCGTGAAGTTCACCCGAGATGGGGCTCCGGGATTGAGTTATTGCTGGTTTTGCTTGCTGATTCACTGAATCTGTGTTTGCGTATCGTGGAGTAGATTCATCTATTCACCGATCGAAGTTATCTATCTGGTTCGCCGTGAAAGATTGGGCCAAAACCCTCTCGGATCACGTTGATCCGTATCATTTTGCATGCTTACGTTTACGCGGATTGGCAGCTCTGAATCAAACCTTTCTGCCAGTTCACTTTCATTTGCGCTTAAAAAATAAATAGTGGGTGCAAAAATTAAGCTGTTCCGAAGCATTTTTGTAAAGCATGCTACAAACAAAGAGAGTATACGAAAGAAAACAGATTAAAAGTTCAGAGATGGGAAATGCAGCCTGACCACTTATGTTCAAGTTTTTCAGCAAGAATGTACCGTACTTGTTTGCCTCAGTTATGAAGTTATGTTATAATAATCCTTGTTCGTGGCCTGCTTTGGATAAATGCTGCCTCATTATTGATGTCAGAATAATGGTTGTTATGTTGTCACATTCAGTCCATTTCGCCTGATTATCCTTCTAAGCTACTGCAGGCTTTGTTCTGTTCAGACTGATATGACCTCTTGCTATTGTTCTGTCCAGGAAAATGTGAAGACAAAGCATCCTCAGTTGCTGTACGAGTCAAAGTTGTACAGGATACTGCAGGGCGGAAGTAATGCATGTTCCTTTCTTTTTATTGGCCCATAAATTTAAGATATTCTTTTCCGTAGTGATGATGACACACATTTTTGGTCGTGCAGCTGGGATTTCAAATGTCAAGTGGTTTGGTGTTGAGGGTGACTACAATGTTCTTGTTATGGACGTGTTGGGGCCAAGCCTGGAAGACCTTTTCAGCTTTTGCAACAGAAAATTGTCGCTCAAAACTGTTGTGATGCTTGCAGATCAAATGGTATGCTCAACAACTTAGCTCAGCTAGTCCATCCTATTTTGTAGTTATTATTTAATGATCTTATCTGATTAAATACATTTAACTTAATTCATTATTGTCAGATCAACCGAGTTGAATTTATACATTCGAAGTCCTTCTTGCATCGAGATATTAAGCCAGACAATTTTCTCATGGGCCTTGGAAAGAGAGCAAATCAGGCAAGTCAATTTTAGTGCCATTCACTTGCTTACAGTTCTAGGGCTTATTTAGAACTTTATGTATGTGCACTCACACTTTGTCCTTATCTACTTGTAGGTATATATGATTGATTTTGGGCTGGCAAAGAAATACAGAGACACTTCAACACACCAGCACATTCCATACAGGTAACCTGCTTTTAATCAATTTGTATCTGCGCTGTTATTTGCGTCACTTTATCATTTTTAATTTCTACATTATTTTGGGCAACATAACAGTGTTGTGTTTCTATATCAAATCATGTTGAAGGCTTAATAGATAGATGGATCATCAAGCATCCTTCTCCTAATAAGATTTTATACTTACCTGCTTAGAACTCATATGGCAGTTGTATATTGAATTGCAGAGAGAACAAAAATTTGACTGGGACAGCTCGATATGCAAGTGTAAACACCCATCTTGGAATTGGTAAGTCCACTTCATAAGTTTATTATTAGATCCATATGTTTGTTACGCGTAATCCAAATGCACAATGTTACCCTTTCTTCATTAATTCTCGCTTGCCTTTTAAATGCACCATCTGGTTTAAATAATGAAGTTTGATGTCTTCTATTCTAAATAGAACAAAGTAGAAGGGATGACATGGAATCTCTTGGATATGTACTCATGTACTTCTTGAGAGGAAGGTTGGTTATGGAGCTTCAGGTCGTTGTATTCTTCTGTGGTCTGGTGTGTACTAACATTCCTCTTTGTTACCAGTCTTCCGTGGCAGGGCCTAAAAGCTGGGACTAAGAAGCAGAAGTATGAGAAAATTAGTGAACGGAAGATTGCCACTTCAATTGAGGTGAATTCTTGTCCCCTGCAAATTCAGTCATGCCTTAACCAGTTTGTATTTAATTTTTTTTTTTTTTCCGATTTCAGGCTCTCTGTCGTGGATACCCTTCTGAATTTCAGTCCTACTTCCATTACTGCCGCTCACTGCGTTTTGAGGATAGTCCAGACTATCAATACCTGAAGAGATTGTTTAGAGACCTTTTTATTCGAGAGGGTTGGCTTTCTATTTATGACTTTATGTGCATCGCAATCTTTTCTAAAAACTACTCTAGGGCACTTCTGATGGGATTTTTTCTATGCATAGGATTCCAGTTTGATTATGTTTATGACTGGACCGTTCTTAAATACCAGCAGTCACAGATGACCAGTGTTCCACCACGTGCTATTGTCAGTGCAGCTAAAAGTTCCATTTCATTTGTCCATGGGGATAAATATCTGATAGATGTTCCTGTTCTGGTGTTTAGGCCGCTGCAGCGGGACAAAGCTCGGGGATGGCTCCAATTGCAAGTAATAATAGACTGTCAGGTAATCTTGTGATAGCAGCAGCTTTTTTATCTACCACTAGCATTGAAATTAGACTTGGACATTTGAAGAAATGGTATTATGATTGGACGATTGATGTGACCCCAATTAATGGGTGCAAATGGTAATAATAAGATATGTAAGTAGACCAGGGTCCTGAACTGTTTCCCATATCTTGCTTAGTAGTACAGCAATATTTGTCAGTCATATAACCACATAAATCTACTTGCAAAAAGTTGATCATTGCACACATGCTGCTTCAATTGTATTTTCAGTACTACTATCCTGTTTTGCTATTTTACATTACGTCTTCAGCTAATCCATGGTTGAGTAGGCGAGGTTGGCTAACTGTCTGCTAATTGATTTAGCCGCTGAAGAGGGACGGAGAAGTGGTTGGTTAGATGATCCTACACGACGTCAGGTTCCACTTACAGGCATAAATGCAGGCAGCTTATCAAAACAGAAGTCACCAGTTAGACCAGATCTGTCCACATCGAAAGATGCTGTGGTGAGTATTGTTCTGCTTCGTTTGTTAACATTGCTATCATGCTGCTGTTTGGATGCGTGAAGGATCCCGTATATCCTTCTGCAATGTAATTTCTGAACCTCAAATGACCTGTAGTTCTCCAGTTCGACTTTTTTGGGTCGGTCAGGCGGGTCCTCAAGGCGACCTGCTGTTTCTAGTAGCCGAGAACTGCAAAGCAGTGAAGCTGAAGCATCACGTAGTCGTACACCAGATGTGAGTCCAGGGACGTTTCAAAGAAATGCAGCTCCGCGGGGGAGCTCACAGGTGCTTGAGTACTCTGACCCCCGGCATTCATCATCTGTCCGCCACACGTCTAATAGCAAGAACTACGAGTCCACTATAAGGGGCATACAAGGGCTAAATTTCGATGCCAATGATAGGATCCACTACTAGTACTTTCTGGATCCAACAGTGTGTATAATCTGTGATCTCCTGACGTTAAAATGCGGAGCAAGGACATACTTTGTGAGCTGCTCCTACCCTGTGATTGACAAGCTACACGCCTGAGCGGTGAGGCTGCTGATGACCCAAAGAAATGGAGGCTGGTTGGTGGAATAAAACGTTGCTGGGCTCTGCGACAGCCCAGCCTTAAAAAGTAGCATGTCCTGCCCTTGTGTTTTAGCCTCTCTGTACATGTCTTCGTGTGTTCTATTGTGCTTTGAGACGCTGCTTTTCTTATTTTTCACATAATATAATGTTTGGTGACATGTTTACTGGGTCGTGTGTCATGTCTGTGTGCTTACATGTGAGTGCATTGCTGACTTGCACAAGGTCAGAAACTGTAAGCCAAAATGATAATTGAAGTGTTTGGGAGTGTTACTATGAATTGGGATCTTTCGGCATCTTCCATGCTCCCATCCAAATGAGGTGTACTACTAATTGTACCATGACACTCCTGCTCCCACTGCTTGGGTTAATAAGTCCGTTTAATAAAAAGCTTTGACCATTTGTTATACAGTATTAGATAATAATAATCAATACCATTGAAAAGTTTTATTTTACTATGAATTGGGATCGTTCGTCATCTTCCATGCTCTCATCCAAATGAGGTGTACGACTAATTGTACCATGATAACTCCTGCTCCCCTGCTTGGGTTTATAAGTCCGCTTAATAAAAAGCTTTAACCATTTGTTATACAGTATTAGATAATAATAATCATACCATTGGAAAGTTTTTTTGAAGTAAAAAATCCTGTGATATACTCCCTCCATTCCAAAATATAAGTCATCATTTAATTTCGCTGGTCAACGGTACCATTTACGCAATCTCTTATATTTTGGGACTGAGGGGGTGCTTTTTGGGGGCACGTAAACTCATAGTAGATTAGTTTGATGGTACCGTCGCACAGGGAGTATCCTTCAAACACTTTTTGGGGGGCATGTAACTCATATTCGGTTTGGTTTGCAAAGAATTCTGAAAATATTCGGTTTGGTTTGCCCTTTTTTGGGGGGCATGTTCCAAAATTTCGTAGCGAACCAAACAGTGGGTTAAACCAATTAAACTGCACATTTCGTGACGCAATTCCTAACAGCATGTTCGCCAACATCTTGTCACATGCTAGAGGGGTGCCAAAAAGGAACTTGTGACATAGTAGAGCTGAAGAGATAACAACTAGTTAAGCCCATGGACAGACTGTCTAACATAACATGTAATACCAACTAAAAAGCACATATATATTCTGGAGAAGGAAACCCTGAAAACCCATCGGATACCGTGTCGTGACAACACATTTTATCCACGTACGTACGGAAGCATGCAGTTGGCGGTGAACTAGAGGCGTGCACCACCAGCAGGTCTGCACGAACCGCCCCGGTTGTCGAGGACGCCGGCGAAGGAGTTGCTCCGCGTGACGGGCACCGACCGGGGCTGCCTCGGCCGGTAGCTCTTCCACGTGCCGCCCATCGCTTCGTCGCCGCTCGGGACGCGGCACCTCTCGCCGAGGAGGATCGTCTTGTTCCACAGCGTGGCGTCGTCCGGCTGCCCGGTCTCCTCGTCGTCGTCGTCGTCCCCAGCTCCCCACCGCCTCGACCGTATCCTCTCCACCAGCCGCTCGAGCCGGATGTTCTTCACCGACAGGCTCCGGCGCGGCGGCATCGGGTCCGGCACTGGGAACACAGGCGCGATCGGGCCGTGCGTCCCGACGTCGATCACCGTCACCGGGCCGTCCTGCTCCTGCACGACGACGTCATCCCCGACGCGCGCCAGATCGTGCAGGTCACCGACGTTAACGCAGCAGCTCTTGGCCGCGTCGCCCGGGCTCGGCGTGGGGGACACCTTCGCCGCCAGCGTGGCCGCGACGCCGCCGCCGGCGTTGCCCTCCCTGGGCCTGTTGTTGGAGCCGCGGGCAGACCCAGGGCGCGAAGAGCCGCGGCGGACGGAGGAGGAGGACTTGCGGGAGTGGATTGTGCAGAGCGCGAGGCAGACGGCGACGGCGGCCGTGATCCAGGCGGCGTGGAGGAGCGCGGGGGAAGGAATCATCGTTGGTTCTAGCTGCTAGTACGCGCTGTGCGGGTGCATGTACATGGCGAGTCTCGACTCTTGTGCGGCTTTGGTGAAACGGAAGAATGCGAGGAGTTCCGGCAAGTAGTGGCATGCGTGGGCGAGAGAGGGAATTATGGCGGACGTGCGTGCATGGGATGGGACCGTGGGAGGTGAAGGGGGTTGGCTCGATCCGGGAAAAATGGCGAGTGGGGGTGCACGGTAAACACCACGCCTTGAGCGTTTTGTCCGACTCTTTTTTTTTTTAAATGCGTTTTGTCGGACTCATGATCAGCGTAATCTAAGTTTAGTAACTCAAGGGGTATCTTCTTTTGTAGGGTAACGTGAGATTGATCATGAAATAATATTTTTACAATCATTCATGACCATTGTGCTGAATCATGTAAAATACCACTAAACTCACGCTTACCCAACTTCACAAGTTCATGTGCGATGTTGAGTATCATGATTCTATTAGGAAAAATAGATCATTGCACTCATATATATATGTCCATGAGGGTCAAACAATACATCAACGATTCCACCAATCCATCTCTATTATTCTACATGGTATTCGTCACGCCGAGCGGCGCTTTCTCCACCTCGCGGACGATCGGATTGATCACCCATCCGCCTACGACCGATCCCATCCGCACCGCGCAGCCTACCCGCGCAGTCGTCTGGTGCGCCCTCCGCAGGATTCCGTGAAGAGCATCTCCGAGTATGAGCGCATATCCACCGACCGAGCAACGGGCTGCCGCTGCGTCGCCCCTTCGGGACGCAACATCGCCTCCCTGTGGTTCTTCCGGTGGCTCCCCGACTTGCGTGTTGCCACTGTGTCGCCTCTACGGGCCGCAGCGTCGCGGCACACGGTCCACGCCGCCGCCCCGAGGCCGTCCTGCCAGCTGCACCGACCCGCGCACTTCTGTTGCGTCACTCCTTTGAGTCGTAGCGCTGCGATACGCGGTCCATGCCGCCGCCCTCGAGGTCTTCCCCGTCGTCACCTGACATGTGGTCCATTCTGTTGTTACTGTGTGTTGACGTCTCCGTGGTATGCGTTGCGCCACCTCCCTCGGCGCGGGAACGCCACCGTCCGCACATGGTCTTCGTCACACTGTTGGGTTCTTCTTCGCCTACTTCGAGCACCGCCATCGCCGCGGCACCCGCGTCGCTGCCGCTCATCCGAGCCGCGCTGCCTGTATCGGCGACCGACGTGGCCCCCCACGGGCTACCTCTAGTTTCGTCGACTACATCGTCGTCCACCTCTTCATCTTCGTCTAGCACCAGCTGATCGCCAGCATCGCATCATCTTTTCTGGCCACTTCATCTACTCTGACAACCGTGGGTGACATTGGCGCTACGACGATCGGCGCCGCAACCATCATCGAGTCCTTCTCTGCTAGCCCTCTCAACATGGCGTACAGTTCGTACTGGTCCCCGTCTACGCATGCCCGGTGCTAGCAACACCGATGCGTGCCTTCATCTACGACGTGTCCCCAGGCCTGGCAACCTCGGTGCGACGCTTCGTCAACATCGTCTTCATCCGTCTGCGCATGTCTGGTGCTGACAACACTGACGTGTGCCTTCATCCACGATGTGTTCTCGGGCTTGGCACACCCGGCGCAACGCCTCGTCAACACCGTATTCTTCCTGACGTCGCCACTGTCTTCTTCCCAACATCTCGCGCTTCAACTAACGACCGACTGCCAGTGCCGCTCTTTTCGAGCCGCGCTGCGCCCCTGACTACCCAGCGCCCCTTGTCCCCCGCGGCTACTTGGCTCCTCGACACCGGCTACCCCGACTCGACATCGACCATGGCGTCTCTCGCACGGCTACGGCTTCACCACCCTGCGCTCTCGTCTACCTCGACATCGACACAAAGGTCTACCGCTTTGCTTGGGCAACCTTGGCTTTCACTCCAGCCACAACATCCGCGATGCGTCGACCGTTACGACTGTGGTGGGGATGTCCATCGGCTCCGCCTTCGGATTCTTCTCCAGTCTCATAGTCTTCGTCGCTACGTTGTGACTGCGGGGGGATGTTGAGTATCATGATTCTATTAGGAAACATAGATAGTGTAGGGTTGTATTCTACCTTACCTTGTACTCCAAATATATCATTGTACTCCTATATATATGCTCATGATGCTCAAATAATACATTAACGATTCTACCAATCCCTCTCTATTCTTCTACGCGCAACACTGTTACTTTCCCTACCAATCTTACAGACTATCGGGATATAGTCTCAGCAGTTCCTGAATTTCCTTATAGATGCTCCAAAACGTCAACCAATGTGATGTTGTCGAGTTTATAGCCTGTACAACTCGTAAGCATGGTGACACAGGCCATCTAAGGGTGACTTCTTTTGAGATTTTGCTTATGCATAAGGCTGCTTATGAATTTTGCTGAGTAGAAATTATGGTGGGAAGAAACTCCTAGAAACTGTTTGGAAACTTCTTTTGGACTTTTGGAGATTTAGCTTATTAGCTACGTTGAATTGTGAGATATCTGGAACGCCCCTGGATTTAATATGTGTAATTAATAAAGTGATAATACATATGCTTATTTGTTGTGTTGAGTGTGAGAAATGAGCAAGAAATAAAATTAAAATAATATGAAAAGGCAAAAAACATGGTGTCATACAAATAGTGCGTAAAGACTATAATTTTAAGTCTTCAAGTTTGCACACATTTACTTTTGAAAATTCCATTGGATACATGAGCTCTTAGCACGGTCTTGCATCCAATTCATCTCCATCAATTGAGCAAAAGTAACATCACTCCATGATCCTTGGATTTGCGCATACAGCAACTGCTTCACCAAGTCTACGGAAGGCAGCCATAAGCATCCGTATACGAGGGACGAGTTGAGCCAGCGAGGAGACGGGGCCGGACTGTGGCGTTCTTTTTCTTCGCCTGTTAAAAAACGCTTGGGACATGTGTCGAGTACCTGACTCGGCATATCCCCCAGGTGACATACTGGGGTTTGTGAGTAGGAAACAGATAGGCGCTGGTGAACTCGACGGCTAACAAGGGGACACAATTTACCCAGATTCAGGGCCCTCGAGGAGGTAAAACCCTTACTCCTGCTTGTATGGATTGTATTGATGTGGTGTTTGCAATGGCTGGTGCCCTAGTCGAGATATTGGATCTCGAGAGAAGCAGCACCTACGGTGGAAATAATGATCAACTGTCCTATCCGGGGGGGGGGGGGGGGTCTCCTAGCCTTTATATAGGAGGCTAGGTCCCGTATCCCTACCCGGGTAGGTTTACAAAATCCTAACCTACATCAGCTGCTACTCCAATCCTTGACCCGCAAGTCTTGCGGGTGGGCCGCAGTTAGGCCTTCTAGAAGATCGGGATAGCTCCACGTGTTGGGCTTCTGTGCATGGCTTAGACCGGGTAGGATCGTTAGGGGGACTCTGAAGGGAATATGCCCGAGAGGCAATAATAAAATGGTTATTATCTTATTACTTGTTTATGATAAATGTTTATTTCTCATGTTTGAATTGTATTAACCGGAAACATTGATACATGTGCGTTTAATAAACAAACAATGGTTCCTAGTAAAGTCTCTCTTTTAACTAGCTCGTTGATTAATAGATGATCAAGGTTTCCTGGTCATGAACATTGGATGTTGTTAATAATGGGGTCATGTCATTAGAAGAATGATGTGATGAACATAGACCCAAAGTGAATATAGCAATGCGATCAAGTCATTAAGTTACATTGTTATATCACACATACGAAGTAACTATAATCCTTAGACCATGAGATCATGTCAATCACTAACACCGAAAGAGTGCTTTAATGTCATCAAACATCACACCTTAACAGGGTGACTATAAAGGTGCCATTGGGTATTAGGAAAGTATTAGTTGAGGCTCATGGATCAAGAGTGGGATTTGTCCATCCAAATGATGGAGAGATATACTCTGGGACCTCTCGGTGATATCACATCGACGCCGCTTGCAAGCACGTGACTAGGTCACAAGGATGTCATATCACGGAACGAGTAAAAGAGTACTTGTCAGTAACGAGATTGAACTAGGTATGGTTGATACCAATGATCGGATCTCGGACAAGTAAAATATCGCGAGACAAAGGGAATTGGTTACGGCGTTTATGGTTCACACGATCACTAGATTCATCGTTGAATGTGTAGAAGTCATTACGGATCTCCAGGTCCCGCTGTTGACTATTGATCGGAGAGGTGTCTCGATCATGTACATTATTTCCGAACCGTAGGGTGACACACTTAAGTTTCGATGACGCGATTGAGTGGATACGGAATATCGGAGAAAAGTTTGGACAACACCGAAATTGTTTCAGGGAATATTGAAATAGTCACCGGAATTGTTTCGGCGAATATTGAAATAGTTCAAGGTGGTATATGTTAATGTTTGATTAACAAATAGTTCAAGGAGGTAAGTGTTAATGTTTGTTAATGGGATTAACAAATATTAAAATAAAGAAATAAAATTGGTTTATTTATTAAAGAAAACCCTTGGGATTTTGAGTGGGAATTGATGAGAGAATGAGTGGGTTGAGTGGAGACTCCACCCACATGATGAGGGGAGAGGTGGAGGCACCAAAATTTTGTGGCTGCCTCCCCCTCCTATATAAAGAGGGGTTGGACCTCTCTCTCCACACACAACTTGGTGTCATCTCCATATCCATACTCCCGCTAATCCACCTCATGTTCATGTGCTTGGCGAAGCCCTGGATGAAGTTTTCTCCACCACACCACGCCGTCGTGCTGCTGGTTTCTGACGGATCCTCTACTTCCATTGCCCCGCTGGATCGAGGGAACAGAGGTCGTCATCGAGCTGTACGTGTGACCGAGTGCGGAAGCGCCGCCGGATTGCAGCGCTCATCTTCGCGATCTTGAGATTGATGTGAGTACGACTACATCACCAACAAGATTTGATCTCGTAACGCTTTGTGTCTTCGAGGGTATGTTCTCCTTAAGACTCTCTCTATGCACGTTGCCTTTCATCTCGTAGATTAGATCTTGGCCCTTCGGGTGTCTATCGCGTAGGAAATTTTTTGTTTTCTATGCAACGAACCCTACAGTGGTATCAAAGCCGGATCTGTGCGTAGATGTTTTGCACGGGTAGAACACATAGGTGTATGTGGGCGTTGATGATCATGTTATTGCCTCCTTGAGTATTTTATGATCTTAGTGGCATAGTTGGATGAAGCTTCCCTAGACAAACTTTACGTGTATAATGTACGCGAGACCTGTCTCACTTGTGGCTGAGGGGGTGTTGATGACCCACAAGTATAGGGGATAGCAACAGTCTTCGAGGGAAGTAAAACCCAAATTTATTGATTCGACACAAGGGGAGCCAAAGAATATTTGTGAGCCTTAACAAGTGAGTTGTCAATTCACCTGCACCTGAAAGTACTTTTGTTCACAGTGGTTTATAAGTAGTAACAGTTTTATAGTAGCAGTAGTAGTGAAATAATAACAACAGTAGAATGAAAACACCAGCAGCAGTAGTGTTTGGAGTAAACAGCGGATTAAATATTGTAGGCATAGGGATGGATGAACGGGCGTTGCATGGATAAGAAAGTTCTAATAATGATCATGTCAGGGGCATTGCAGATAAATATGATAAAGCATCCAAGCACTAAGTAACCATAGGCATGTGTTCCGTAAATAGTCGTAGGTGGTCGCAATGAGAACTTGCACAACATATTTTGTCCTACCAGCCCGTTTTCAGCGGGGCCTCAAGGGAACTACTGGTAATTAAGGTGTTCCTTTTAATAGAACACTGGAGCAAAGCAATAACACTCCGTGAACACATGTGATCCTCACATCGCAGCCATCCCCTCCGGTTGTCCCAATTTCTGTCACTTCGAGGCCTCGGGTTCCGGACAACAATATGTGTAAACAACTTGCAGGTATGATCAATAAATAATAATTATCATCGTAATTCAATAACATGTTCAGATCTGAGATCATGGCACTCGGGCCCAAAGTGGCAAGCATTAAGCATAACAAGTTGCAACAATGTCAATAGCACTAATAGAGGAGACTAGGCACTATGCCCTAACAATCACGGCATTATTACATGAACGATCTCATCCAATCCCTACCATCCCCTTCAGCCTACAACGGGGAATTACTCACACACGGATGGGGTAAACATGGATGGTCGATGGAGAGGTGTTGGTGATGACGATGGCGATGATCTCCTCCACTTCCCCGTCCCGGCAGGGTGCCAGAACAGGAACTTCTGATCCCCCAATCGAGGTTCGGCACGGCGGCGGCGCTCTGTTGTGTTTTTGTGGAATATGACGAACCCCCTCAGGTTTTAGGGTTGGAGGCTACTTGTAGTCGAAAGGGGAGTCCGAGGGGGGGCTGGGGGGGGGGGCACACCCTATGCTGGCGTAGCCAGGGGGACCCGCGCCAGGGGGGTGTGGCCACCCTGTGGCCCCTCTCCTGGCCCCCTTCTGGCTCCCGGGGTCTTCCGAGGTGAAAAAATCAATGGGCTCTTTTCTGGGCATTTTCCCGAAAGTTGATTTTTCTGCATAAAAACGAGACACCAAAGTAATTCTGGTGCTAACAACGTTAGCCCATGTTAGTTGTATCCAAAACACACAAGTTTAGAGGAAAACAATAAGAAATGTGTTCGGAAAAGGAGATACGTTTTCGACGTATCAGGTGTCCGTTTCTCCAACTATAGTTAAGATCTAATCTACGAAGGGTTGTTAAAAATATGTTTATCAACGTTGTGGTTGATGTTTATAGGTATGAACGGTTCTATCCTTGAAAGCCCTAAGCCACGTAAAATATGAAAAAAAAATATTAGAGGCGTCTAACTAGTTGTTGCTGGGCATGTGATGCTACAAATTTGATTATGAGATGATCTATTTTGTAAATTATTGATATACCGGAAGGTATCCATATGGTTGTATTATTTTTTATGGACAATCAAGATTGGGGTGTCATGGAACTTAGTACCACGCCGGTGGAATGATGGAGATCATACCATGATGCACATGATGGAGATCAAGTGCAAGAAGGACCATATCATATCACGTATCCTTACATGTGATGTTAATCCTTTTTATGCATCTTATTTTGCTTAGATAGCGACGGTAGAATTATAAGATGATCCCTCTCACTTAATATCAAGATAATAAGGTATTCTTCCTTAAGTATTCACCGTTAAGAAAGTTCGTCGTTTCGAGACACCACATGATGATCGGGTGTGATAGACTCAACGTTCGCATACAACGGGTGTTTTCAAGCCTAGCATGTACAGACATGGCCTTGAAACACACGCAATACTATGGTTCTACTTGGCGAGCCTAGCATGTACAGACTTGGCCTCGGAACACGTAACCGAAAGGTAAAGCATGAGTCATATGGATGATATGATGAACATGTCGATGTTCGCCTTTGCAGCTACATCATCTCACGTGATGATCGGTTTTGGTGTAGTGAATTTGGTTCGTGTAATCACTAAGGACGACTAAGAGAGATGTTGTTTTTGAGTGGGAGTTCATGGTATAATTTTGAATTAACTTGAACTTATTTATCATGAACGACCAATCAAAGTGAATTTGCACAAATTGTAGTATTCATTGGCATCCACATAACTACCTTACACTTAGATTGTTAATTGAGATATAACTGTTATGATCTGGTAAAAATCATTTAAGATTGGTACCGTATTAGTGAAATTTAAAATTGAGTCATATTGTAGATTTTTGGTATTTCCTACCTAGCTCCATATGGTTAATGATTGATTGATCTAGAGAGCAAATAATTCCTACTTAGAATCCAGATTCATGGTTGCTTCCATATTACTTTATCTTCAAAAGAATGTTTTGTTGATCAAGGTGATTTAGGAATTGAAAAGAATTATTTTCAGAAACAATCAAGTGAAAGATATATTGATATCTAGACACTTATTTATGGCAACATGACTGAGTATAATTTAGCGTGACAATGTATGCTTATATTATTTGAATATATGCAATCATTGAAGACGCTAGGCATTTGAATATTCCAAGAAGTTGGGCGCTAAAATTATCCTCTAAATTCCTTCGTTCGAGCTATAGTAGCTTAATCATAAAATTGTTATGATGGGATGGATTAAAAGTATGAGTAAAGTCGTTTACCTTGCCTGGATATTACTAAGAGTGGAATCCGGAAGAATACTATCAATATGGTGATATTAGTAAAATAATCAAACTCAGAGTATGACTCAATGGGTGATAGTATATGACTAACACGCCAAAGAAAATGAGCTAGTACGACTAGCGTTGTTTGATGTTTAATGATCCTTCTCGTAAATAAAAGGAAATATTGAAAAATAGAATTACAAAAGGTATATGGAAGAAAATAATATAACTGGAAAGGTCCAGCTCAGGAGTATATGCTTGATATACAAGTTATATATGTATTACTAGTTAATAGAGTATTTTTTGGGTATTTTGATACCAGATTGGTTGGTATGAGTTGTCATACAAATCAACGCAATACAAGAAATACAAGGTCCTAAAGGAACTAGTAGTAGATGTGAATCGATTATGAAAAGAACATAAATAAAGTGTTATTGTGTTCATTGTCGTATCGAACCAAACATTCAAGATTTATTTTAAGAACTTAATAAGTTGTTATTTTGTTCTGGTCTTTTGTGAGAACCAATGAGATTGCTCAAACTATGACCATATTCCATAATTGATGGGTGCGTTAATATAAATCATGTTGGTAAAGTAAACATCTATAAGACTAAATGCTAAACGTTGCAAGACGTAAAAGAATTTCACTTAAATTGTGACACCACCATTTTAGTTCATATCGGAAAGGAAAACATGAAGGAACTCCATGTTAATGGACTTTCGGAGTCATTTTGTTTTGAATAATTGACGCTTGTGTGACCTCTTCCAAAAGATGACTAGAATTCTGTTCATAGGCCAAAGTAGAATGGATGACTAGTTTAATGGAGATTGTACATGTTGATGTATATAGTCCATTATGTATAGTCATATGTGGTGGATTAATTTTTTCCTTCAGAAAATTATGTCGATGATTTGAGTAGATATAAGATTATATCTATTTAAAGAGAACGTAGTTTGACATATTTGAATTGGTTCAAACTATTGTTAGTATGAAGTAAAAATCATTGTAACAAGATAATCAAGTATTTATGATTGGATCATAAAGGATAAAGTTTGAGTTACAAGATTAGAAAAACATCTGAGGAGTTGCAGAATTGTTCTACAACTTATACTTCTCGAATACCCCACATTAGTTTGGAGTATTCAAGAGACAAAATCATACCTTGTTGGACATGATAACATTAATAATATTGACATTATAATTTTTTAGTTTGTACATTAGTGACAACCGCTTTTACACTGAAAAGAGCGTCATCATGATCCATTGAAATTTACACCATATAAGATATGGTTTGGGTAATGACCCAAATTGTCTTTTTCTTAATGTTTTGGTATGCATAGCATGTGTAAAATGTTTACAACCAAAATATGATACATATATGTTTATAAGGTTATCCCAACGAATCCATTGGGTATTTCTCATATCACCGTCCAGAGACAAATGTTGTTTGTCAGAAAGGGTTGATTTCTCGAGAAAGTAGTTCTTGCGAAACAAGTGAGTGGGAGAACAGTACAAACTCAACGAGATTAGAGAATCTTCGTTACCATGTCAAGAGTAGCGCCAGCACTGGAAGTTGTTCCAGGGTTTCCTATTTTGACAAAGTAGAATACACTACATGTGTTGTAGATACTTCGAATGAGTTTGCGAACTGAACCACACAAGTGCTAAAACTTTGTACTTAGAACAACTTGTGGTTTAAGAGTAAAGTGTTGTTTTGACAACAAAGGACCTGGAAATTATAAAGGAAGCAAATGATGGGCCCCGACTTCGTAAAATTGGCTATGGGTCATTGTATCCGCGATAATATCCCTGTATGAATATCAAGTATGTGACTTGGTAGTTCTTTCGAAAGGAATGATGCCTAACGATAGCAAACGGGTTTATATAGCAACAAAGACATGGATATTTACATCCTTTGAAAGTTGTAATTGTCCAAAAGATGTTTTCGACGAGGTTCAAAGAGTTGACTACTACAAGATTTTGATCTTCCGTAGTGATGCTTTAGTCTTTGCGGATAGTTCTAGCAAAAGTTACATATTATGATATGGCAGTTGAATAACAAAAACCAACTTTCCTCTCAAGGAAGTTTGATCAAGGATGTGTACTTGACACAGTCTGAGAGTTTTGTAAAATTCAAAAGGTTGCTGGAAAGGTATGAACACTTCAATGGTTGAAGTGAGCATAACGAAGTTGGAATCTTTACCTTGATGAAGTTATCAAAAGAGTTTGATTGCATCATGAACGATAAAGATGCTTGTAGAGTTACAAAAAATTAAGTGGGAGCGCTATGACATATTTCTAATGCTTTATGTAGATGACATATGGTTGATTGGAAAATATGTATTTTAAATTAACATGGTTAAGATTTTCATATTGATGAAAGGCTTAGGAAATATTGGGCATCGATATCTATGAGAGATGGATTGAAGCGCCCGATATGGTTGAGCCAAATTACATAGATGAAATATGGAAGTAAGTCAATATTGAAATTACAAGAAGGAGTTCTTGCTACATGGAAAAGAATTGAGCAATATTCAAGTGTTTTGACACATGATGAGCATCATTGAAATTGAGATTTCTAAGGCATGCGTTCCATGCTATGTACACAACCAGATGAGTCCTATGCTATAAAATGTTATAGCGGGATAATTGATATGATGATTAGACAAGAGTAGGAGAGATCCTTGTGTCATTTTAGAAATGCTAAGGATGTGTTTTCCTATGTAGTAATGACAAAATATTAGTTGTAATATGTTACACTAATAGTTTTGTCATTTTTCAAGTAATTTTATGTCAATTAAAATATGTGATGAAGGGTAGCACAATAGGCTGGAAGACAGTTCCATGCTGGATTTGAAAGAGTTTCAAAATCAAAGTATTGTGACGGATACTATAACAAAGGCTAAGTATATCGTTGTGTTGACAACAAATAATAGGAGTATTTTGTGTCAAGGAGTTCTTTATTGAAGTTGGTGAATTTCCAAGAATGCTGACACTACGAAGCTACATTTTCACAATGATTGTAACATTGGTTTAAGCTGAGGAATTAAGGTTTCACCTGTTGACCAAATATATACAAAGTCATCTCATTAGAGAATGAGTGATGCGTGTAGACGCAAAGAACATGCAAATACAATAGGACCTGAACAGTTCAGATCTTTTTTATGATGTTTACCACATGCAAAGCGTGATAATAACACTGGAACGCCATATGTGTTAAGTGCTTACAGACTAGATTATTGACTCTAGTGCAAGTGGGAGACTAAAGGGAATATGCCCGAGAGGCAATAATAAAGTGGCTATTATCTTATTCTTTGTTTATGATAAATGTTTATTTCTCATGCTATAATTGTATTAACCGGAAACGTTGATACATGTGTGTTTAATAAACAAACAATGGTTCCTAGTAAAGTCTCTCTTTTAACTAGCTCGTTGATTAATAGATGATCAAGGTTTCCTGATCATGAACATTGGGTGTTGTTAATAATAGGGTCATGTCATTAGAAAAATGATGTGATGAACATAGACCCAAAGTTAATATAGCAATGCGATCAAGTCATTAAGTTACATTGTTATATCACACATACGAAGTAACTATAATCCTTAGACCATGAGATCATGTAAATCACTAACACCGAAAGAGTGCTTTGATGTCATCAAACGTCACACCGTAACAGGGTGACTATAAAGGTGCCGTTGGGTATTCGTAAAGTATTAGTTAAGGCTCATGGATAAAGAGTGGGATTTGTCCATCCAAATGACGGAGAGATATACTCTAGGCCCTCTCGGTGATATCACATCGACACCGCTTGCAAGCACGTGACTAGGTCACAACGATGTCATATCACGGAACGAGTAAAAGAGTACTTGTCAGTAACGAGATTGAACTAGGTATGGTTGATACCAATGATCAGATCTCGGACAAGTAAAATATCATGAGACAAAGGGAATTGGTTACAACGTTTATGGTTCACACGATCACTAGATTCATCGTTGAATGTGTAGGAGTCATTACGAATCTCCAGGTCCCGTTGTTGACTATTGATCGGAGAGGTGTCTCGATTATGTCTACATTATTCACAAACCGTAGGGTGACACACTTAAGGTTCGATGACGCGATTGAGTGGATACGTATTATCGGAGAAAAGTTTGGACAACACCGAAATTGTTTCGGGGAATATTGAAATAGTCATCGGAATTGTTTCGGCGAATATTGATATAGTTCAAGGTGGTATATGTTAATTTTTGATTAACAAATAGTTCAAGGGGTTAAGTGTTAATGTTTGTTATTAGGATTAACAAATATTAAAATAAAGAAATAAAATTGTTTTATTTATTTATTAAAGAAAACCCTTGGGATTTTGAGTGGGAATTGATGAGAGAATGAGTGGGTTGAGTGGAGACTCCACCCACATGATGAGGGGAGAGGTGGAGGCACCAAAATTTGGTGGCTGCCTCCCCTCCTATATAAAGAGGGGTTGGACCTCTCTCTCCATACACAACTTGGTGTCATCTCCATCTCCATCGTCCCGCTGATCCACCTCATGTTCATGCGCTTGGTGAAGCCCTGAACGAAGTTTACCTCGTCATCGATCTGTACGTATGACCGAGTGCGGAAGCGCTGCCGGATTGCAGCGCTCATCTTCGCGATCTTGAGATCGATGTGAGTACGACTACATCACCAACGAGATTTGATCTCGTAACGCTTTGTGTCTTCGAGGGTATGTTCTCCTTAAGACTCTCTCTATGCCTGCTTCCTTTCATCTCCTAGATTAGATCTTGGCCCTTCAAGTGTCTATCGCGTAGGAAATATTTGTTTTCTATGCAACGAACCCTACAGACTCGGGAAGTATTCCCACGTCAGTAGCCCCCGGGTGTTTATTTGACTCTAGAGAGTCGGGTAAGCACTCAAAGCTTGTTCAAATTCTTGCAACTAAGAAGCTTAGGCCTCTCAAAGGATGTGCAAATCTTGTATGAAAGGGGCTCGAGTATCGAGTCGATAGATATGCTGTATATAGCAGTTTGCAGAGGGATGCGACTCAGTCGCTTGGTTCACTCGATGGATCGGGGCCAATTAATTGCACTTGGGAAAAAGCAGTACTGACCTACACAAATTCGAGTCCTCCAGCTCGAATCCGGATAGGTAATCATTGCGACTCGGGCCACGGAGGACTTACCGAGTCGAACTTAACCTTTAGAGGGGTACCCAACGCGTCTGCCAGGATTTTCATCATGTCGTTGGCACGGAAATTACCAGTGAATGCAGCATGAGTGCGATTCCCGGGCTCGAAAGACGGATTCTTGGGTCTTACCTTCATGTTCGCAGAACGCGGGATCCATGTGCGCGATGTGTTATACATCGGAGTCGCGATATTATCAATGAAATTCATGGCGAGTGTACACTTGTAAGTTTTTCCTTCGGGAAATTCGGCGAGTGTTGCTTTGAACTTTCGACCCATGATATTCTGTCATGGAATGCGGCGAGTGCCATTCCGTTTTCTCCAAAATGAGGCGGGTTTTGGCTCAGTACTCGTACGAAAATGAATCTGTAGGCTGACACAATGATGACATTAGAGCGCACTCTTCTGCTCCCGATAGGATGTGACGCGAGGTGGCAGTAGTGGGACAAGACGTGGTGGGCCCATCTTGTCAGCTTTTTTACCAGAAACCGGTCGTCGTGCTCCGGTTTTCCCGCTCGGTGCACAATAAGTTATGCGTGGGCGCTTTAAAGAACATGCAGGGCAACCGTCCCCAATCGTTTTGTATCCACCCGGCGCGTGGTGGCCGGGATTAATGCCACGTGTCCCCGTTAGCGAGGATCAACGACTTGGATTGATTCACCCGCGGTATAAAGCGGGACCTGCGGGGAAGGATTAACCCTTCCTTTCGCATTTCCCCTTCTTCCTCCTCTGTGCTTTCTCCCACTGTCATGTTCCTTGAAGGAGAAACTCCATGGCCGGTGGCAAGAGCAAGCAAGCTGCAGCGGCGGCGTCAGCCAAAAGCGGAAGCGCTACTTCATCGGCCTACCGGAGGAAGACTGGTGAGTGGCGTTCTTCAAACGTCACTGCGAAGAGGTTGTGCCGGATGCAGAAGGATGGACTGATCCCTCCAGAGATCTCGAAGCGGGTGCGCCAGCCTGGGAAGGACGAAGACGTCTCGTCTCCATGAGGCAATGAGCGGGTGGTCTTTGCAGAGAATGTCGCTCGAGGTCTCTCGCTTCCCCTTCACCCTTTTCTCTGTGGCCTCTTGTACATCTACGGGATCCAGCTCCATGAACTCCCGCCAAATGCGGTGCAGCACATCTCGTGCTTCATCGTATTGTACGAGTGCTTCCTTGGCATTCACCCGCACAGGTGGTTATGGAGGCGGATCTTTTCCGTGAAGATTCATGGGGAGAAAGTTCCTCAGGGTGAAGAAGAACCGGGAGAGATCCTTGCGACTGGTGGCTTCTGGATTCAAGTCCAAAGCGAGTCGCCATATTTCGAGATGAAATTTGTCGAGTCGGCACAAGGATGGCGTAGGCGGTGGTTCTACATCTAAGACACAGACGTGAACAGCGTGCCTGAGTTCAACCCATTTGCTATTCTGACAAGGCTAAAATTGTGAAGTCTTTGCTGGAGCAAGTCGCGGAGCTCCGCAGGAAGGACATGGGACCCTGCATCACAGGTGTGCATCTTGCGACTGTTTTCCTTCTTCGACGCGTGTAGCCACTACAGAATCGTCCTTGCACTAGGTGGGAGTACTCGGGATCTTTGAACCCGAGCCAGACTCGCAAGGATGAGCTCTCGAAAGATGAGTTCGACACAAAGATCCGCAGTATCACAGTCTCAAGAAGGAGGAGAATTTCTCGGTGGTTCCTGTCGTTTCCTTTGACTCTGAACATCCCCCGACTGAGGTGATCTTTTGAACTTCTTTTCCCTCTTATATAATTCTTTCGAGTGCTTGTCTGATTGTCGAATCTTGTTTTCTTTTCCAGAACTAGGACGTTGAGACTTGCTACCCGCCACTCCCTGGGTGGATGGCGGCGCTTCTGATCTCTTGGCGAGTAATTTCGAGGATCCTCTCGACACTAGCGTTGCAGCTGCAGAGTCTAGCAAAGAAAAGGACGAGCACAAATAGGAAGAGGAGCACGAGAGCTTCACCTGCATCCCTGGCAAGCGCAGCAGAAGATACGAAGAGGAAGTAACCTCCAAGGATGCTTCCTTGAGTCAATAGCTAGCCGAGGAACTTGATCCGAAGGTGGTTCAATCTATGACTCCTCTGAACATGCTTCCTCCGTTGCCCAAGAAGATGAAGTTTGTTTTTCCTTGGGATTGCGGCGCTTTTGATGATGAAGATGATGAGTGAGTCTTGTTTCCTTTCTACTCGCGATGTTATTTTATTTGGAGCCTTACTCTCAACAATTTTTTAGTTCTGTGATGCTCAGCAAGGACCAGTTTGTCTCCTCGGCCCAGTCCACTAAGCAGAAGGAAAGCGTCCCGGAGGTCAAGAAAACTTCGAGTCTGGACAAGAGAGCTCCGAGCCCATCGAATACAGTGGCGAATCCTGACTCGGTCTCGCCCGATACTGCGGGTGAGCAGCCGAAGGATCCTGCTGAACTTGAGACATCGGCGAGGTTGGAAGCTCCGGGCAGTTTGCCCGGCCCGTTGTTGACTCTAAATGGCAAAGTGAATATTTTTATCTCCTTTAAATTTACTCTCTTACGTTTTATCGGGTGCACGTCAGTGCTCCCGATTTGAGTAGCCCCTAAGTTTATGCTCGATTGTTTACAGTCGGGCGTAGACTCAAAGACCGTCTTCATGATTCTAGCTTGTTCATATGTCGGGTGCACGGCAGTTCTCCCAATAGGAGTAGCCTCTGCGTCTATATTCGACTGTTTGCAGTCGAGTGTAGACTCAAAAATTGTCTTCTCTGTTTCTGATTGTTTATCTGCAGGCTGTTTTTTATTCATTGGTCGTCTTCGGTTTTTGCCTCGTGGTCGCGGAAGATGATTGTGCGGCCCTTCGCTAGGAGCATGACCAACTTCTCTTGGATCTCAAGGCCTTGAAGGGTGAGTAGAAATTTTTGCGAGTGAGATGATTTTGTTCTCTTCCTTTTGACTTGATCGTGTTCCTTTTTGACTTCTCGGATCAGGCTACTCGCGCTGATGCCGAGAGGGCTGACACTCATCGTCGAGCGAAGGACCTCGAGAAAGAGCTGGAGTCCGTCCGGAAGGAAACCTCCGAGCAGCTCGTGGAGTCCCGAGATGCCTTGAAGAAAGTGGAAAAGGAAGGCCAAGCTCATGACAATGAACTGACTGACTCCCTCCGTCCTGTAGGTGAAGCTTTAGCAGGTAGGCGACTCACTAATCCTAGGCATAACTGTTCTTTGATATTTTCTCCTGTTTTTATGGATATTCTGGTTTTGCAGGTGCACTTGGGGTTCTTTTGGCGATCCTTGTCTACGTCAGGCTTGACACTTTGATGGATGCCTGCACCCAACTCAAGGAGCATGGGATGAAGGCAACATTTGTTACCGGGAAGACATCTCGAGTTCGGATGTCGCTGCACCAAAAGCTCTTAGTGGGGAGGGAGGTTCCTTCGACTGTGGAAGGCCTGCTGCAGGCCTTCCTTGGCGAGGACGATCCCTTCCGCGAACATTTTCTTGCCTAGACTGAATGTGGCACCAAGACATCAATTCAGATAGCCTTGGCGAATGGCGTTGAAGCAGATCTGGAGAGGATGTACTCGGAAGCCCCAGGGAGAGCGTGGGAAAAAAGGTAGCTATTAAAACTTTTGTTGCCCGCGCTGAGAAGCTAGCTAGTATGTTGTCAGAGCTAATGACCCGTGTCCGCAGCGTGAAACAAGCTGAGAGCGAGGTCATTTCAGGCAAGTCGACGGTTCCTTAGGATAGAGGTAACTTTTCTTCCATTTGTTGTGTTTGTAATGAACCTACTGTATGACTGATTACTTTTGCCTTTATCACGAAATGTGAATGTTTGTTTTGTTGATCTACTATGTTTCTTTCTGTTTGTCTTGCGTCCTCCCGATAAGAGTAGCCCCCGAGCACTCGAAGTTTTTGTGATGCAAATGTCGGGTCTCGGGTGCTTTGAGTCGTGTGACTCAGTGATTTGCACATTTTTCTTCCTTTGCGAGGTGGTTATAGGTGGCCTAGGTTCTTCGAGTGCTCCCAGGGTTTCTGTTTTGACTCCTCCAACCGATGCAAGTGTTACAGCTGTCATGCGTAGCCGTATCGCTGATTATGAGCATAAGCTAAGGGCTTTGCAAGGGGTTGTAGACGTGGTCAGATCGAAACAGAAGTTGTCAGCCGAGCGTGAATAATTTCTGATGGAGGAATTGACGACTGTTGCGTGAGACTTGCTTTGTAAGTGTTCCAAGACCCCGAGCGGTTTGACTCCTGTTTTCTTTGCTTGATGTTTTTCTTCATGCTACAGGCATTGAATCTGACACGAGTTTAGAAGGGGAGTGGGTGAATAATCGGACTGCTGCTGAATCCAGGAGTTCAAATATCCCTGCCTGCAACTTCTGGTCTGATCGAGGCAGGAGTTTTGTTATGGCCACTCTTAAGTATCGGGTGCTGCAAATTCGGTCTTTTGCCGATTCATGTCGGGAGGCGCTCTCTTTGGTGTACCCGACTATGTACCCGATGGATGCTCGTCCCGAACGTCTAAGTGCGCTTCTTAGAAAATTTCGTCGAGACGAAGATGTTCGCGAGTGTGTTCGTCGGCAGTTGGTCTATAGAGCTCAGGTTGCCTTATCCTCTGTGCGGGTTTGGCACCCTTCTTTAAAAAATAATGCTATTGAGCGATTGCCTGCTTCACAAGGGGGCTCGGTGGATTTTGGCCCTCGTTATGGAGTGGCGCAAGCTGCTGCCAAGCGCATTGTTTCGTTAACGACGGCTAAGATGGAGAGATTACTCTGGGATATTGTGAATCGCCATTAATATACCTGGTGTGTTTGTAAATTTTGAGGTGTATATACCTTGTACTTGTAAGGCGAGTAAGCCTTGTAAATCTATAAGTGTGTTTTGTGTGTACACTGCTGATTTGTTATGCTTGTTTGGCGTAGCCCCCAATACGTCATAAACATATCCTTAATTTCTGATGTTCCATGTTGTTTTCTTATTGTTTCCCACATGTTTGCTATACACTTTATGTCATTTATATCGATTTTCCGGACTAACCAATTGACAAGATGCCACAAAGCCAGTTCCCAGTTTTCTGGTGTTTTTAATTTCAGAAAAGTTGTTATAGAAATATTCTTGGAATTGGAAAATTCGAAGTCCGGAGGTCCTAGAATCCCCGAAGGTTCCACGGAGTCCCAAAGAGACCCAGAGGGGGGCCAGAGGGGGCCCACACCATAGGGCGGCGCCCCTAGCCGCGCCATAGGGAGGTGTGGGGCCCCAAGTCCTCCACCGCCTTTGCCCTTTCACCTATTTATACCTCCCGGGACGTAAACCCTAAAGATATACCACTTCATCCCAAAAAAACACCCGAGGTCGCCGTCATCGTCATCCCGAGATCGGGAGGGTTCTGGAGCTCTCCCCGGCACACTGCCAGGAGGGGAAATCATCACCGAAGGGGTCTACACCACCATGCCCTCCTCCGAAGTGATGCGTGAGTAGTTCATCCCTGTACTACGGGTCCATAGCAGTAGCTAGATGGTTGTTCTCTCCACTTTGTACCTCATGTTTAGATCTTGTGAGCTGCCTATCATGATCAAGATCATCTTTATGTAATGCTACATGTTGTGTTTGCTGGGATCTGATGAATGTTGAATGCTATTTCTTCTGATTATCAATCTATCATGTTATCTTCATGCATATGTTATTTATGATCTTGCATGCTCTCCGTTATTAGTAGATGCTCTGGCCAAGTAGATGCTAGTAACTCCAAGAGGGAGTATTTATGCTCGATAGTGGGTTCATGCCTCCTTTTCATCTGTGCTCGAGTGACAAACGTGACGGATGGAGGATGTGATGTTGCCATTAGGGAGAAAACAACAATGCTTTGTCTAAGGATGATGTTATTGTTTACATTACACACTTTGCTTACTGCAATTATCTGTTGCTTGCAACTTAATATCCAATGTTTGTTCGGATGATATTCGGAGGGTGGATTATTGGTCATAGATGCATTTGGATAACGGTATATGTATTTTTTTGTAATGCCCGCATGAATCACATAGTAATCTTTATGTCTTGCATATGCACTAGGGTGCAGCCTTCATTTCTGTCAATTGCCCAGCTGTAATTTGTTCACCACACATGTTATATATCTTCCACGGAGAGACACCAGTAGTGAACTGTGGACCCCGGTCCTTTTTCCTCATACTGATAAAACACCTACTGCTTTCATATTGTTCCTACCGTTTTCCTACTGTTTTCCACACCATATGTTTAACCTCTTTGTGTTCAGCAGACCGGTGAGATTGACAACCTCACTGCTTCGTTGGGACAGAGTGATTTGATTGTGTTGTGTAGGTTCCACGTTGCTGCTGAACCGGTAGTGCGCCCTGCCACCTCAGCTGCATCAACCATCAGAGATTTATTGTCCTCCTGCTGGTCGATTCAACCTTGGTTTCTTTTCTGAGGGAAAACTTGCTGCTACACTCTTCACAACCTTTCTCTTGGGGTTTACCAAGGAGGGCATTAAGGCCATCAACAAGTTTTCTGGCGCTGTTGCCGGGGAGGAAGAGAATTTCTGCAAGGGGAGTCTCTCACTTCCAATCTCTTTTCTTTGTTTTTTGTTTTGCTTAGTTTTTTTTATTTTGTCTTGTTTGCATCTCTTTATTAAAAACACAAAAAAATAGTTCTTATACTAGGTGTTGTTTTATTCCTGTTTTTAGTCTTTCTAAAATGAATGTTCCCGAGGTTGAAGTTCGTTCCTTTAAGAAACAAGGTGGAGAAAGTTTAAAAGATGCTTGGTATAGGATTAGTGATGCTCATCATAGATGCACTAAGAAATACTCCACCTTAAACCTTCTTAGGAATTTTTATGTTCGTATTACTAGCTGGTATAGGTATGTTCTAGACACTCTTACAGGCGGTAATTTTCTGGGAACACTTGCTTTGGAAGCGTGTAATTTATGTTTAGTTGGAACACCACCTACTAAGGTTGTTAAAACTGAGATCACTTTAGACGATGTTATTGAAAAGCTAAACTCTATGGAGAAAAATTTGCCAAATTTCCTTGATAATGTTAGCAAAATTAATGAATCAATAGTAAGTATCAACAAGAAAATCACTGTCTTAGAAGCTAGCAATATCCATGATAGTCAAAATTTGAGGATTGGTAAATTAGAGGAGGCTATGGAAACTTTAAGATCAACCTTTTCTGCTCTCAATTTTAAAAGAGAAAGCCTTCTGTGGTAAAAGAGAAAAAAATTATGTATGTCCCCAAGGCGCCTAAACCAAAAACCCCTAATGTGCTTAAAATTAATAGAACTTTTAGTGAAACTAAAAGTGATTTGAAAGTTGAATCCTCTTCGGGGGTGTCTAAGGTACCCATTTCTACAATTGGGGTTCTGGAGGAAATTATTTATTTGGATGCTTCTTCACTTGAAAATACTTGATTCCACTTTTCTGGGCCTAGCTAAAAGGCGTTAAAGAAAAGAACTTCTTGGGAGATAACCCATGGTTTTATTTTTGCCTTATTTTTCTCTGTTTTATTTGAGTCAAAGGGTTGTATACTTCTGTAGAAACTCCTTTGTATCTTTATTTTCATGTTTTAGTAGTGCCAAGTAAGGTTTCTGACGAGAGTTGGAGTTGGTTTTCTGTTTTCTGCGCAGGAAACAGATTTCTGCTGTCCACCGTAAAAAATCGTATAAAATCCCGAAAGATCAGAATGATCTGAAATTGTTTGTGCTTATTCCTCGGCTAATTCCGCAACTTTTCATTCTTTAAGTTTTTCGATCTGAGCAACGTAAGTGCCTCGAAAAAAATCATCTTTACAGACAGTTCTGGTTTTGACAAATTCTGCCATTTTTCTTGCATTTGCTATTTTGCGATGTCAAGTGGGTTTCTTTGCTTCACGAAAGATCAGTGGCTGTAGCTAATGTTTAAAAGTATCAATAGCACTTGTGCCATACAGAACAAATGGATTTTTAATTGTTGCACTAACCCTCTAATGCGAATTACTGTTTCAGTATGGTGTGAAGAAAGTTTTCAAGGGTCAAGAAAAGAGGTGATATATGTGATCAAGAAGAGTGCAAGGTAAAATCTTGGGGATGCCCTCGTGGTTCATCCAATAATATTTTTAGAAGACTCAAGAATCTAAGCTTGTGGATTCCCAAGGCATCCCCTTCTTCATCAACTATCTATCATGTCACTTCTTGTGAAACTATATTTTTATTCGGTCACATCATATGAAGTTTACTTGGAGCGTATTTTTGTTTTTATTTTGTTTTCCTTGCTACAATAATATATTTGGATCCTAGCATTAGTTGTTTGGCAGAGAGACACGCTCCGCTTTTTCGTTTGAATACTTGCTATGCTAGTATTCTTAGTTTTTCTTCTAGCTGCTCAAAAAATTCCTGTTTAGCTCTTGTTTTCATTGCATCTCTTATTCAGAGATGTTAGTTTTAGTAGTGTTATGTGAGTCCTCTCATGTTTTCTTGATGTATCCTTTAGAGAGTTTTTTGTTAAAGCATGTTTTGTATGGTGCTTGTTGGGAACAGAAACTGTTGCTTGAGGTAGAATTTTTAACGGTGCAAGTAGAAGCTTGTATAGGCTGTGGCTAGAACCTATTCATATCATGCTAGATGTTATTTTAGTTTTAAATCCTTGTGGTTATTGAGTAGCATGACTCGCCTCAAATATCTGAGAATTTTTAATGTTTCATTGAAAGAATCATGAGTAGTTCCTGTCATATTGAAGCATAAATTTGTGGTGTTCTCCTTTTAATGTTTTATTTGGTTGACTTGGCGCATTCTCACACCATCTTTATGACTATGAACCAGTCACGAATAGCCTCCATGATCATTTATTTTTTTAACTTGTGGTACCACTTATGCTTTCATTAATGATGTTTATGTCGCTATGCATGATTATGGCTCTTATGCTCTCTTGATTTGTCGCTCCCAGTCTTTTGCTAGCCTCCACCTATACTGAGTATGAGCTCGATTCTTTCATCCAACTCCCAAAAACCAAGTTCTCCCATTGTGTCCACCATACCTACCTACATGTGGTATTTAACCGCCACTCCAAAGTAAATTGCTCATGTGTTACCTTTAAAACTTTCAAAATTACTCCTGTTTTGTGCTCATGTTTTAGCTCATGAGGACGTAAATAGAGAATCTTTATCTCATTTTTTTATTTGACTTTCACACCCTGGACTAGTGGCTTCATCCGCTTATCCAATGATAGAACAACTGGCAGCGGGGTGCCCAACCCCAAATTAATAACACAAATTCTGTTCACTATTTTTGTCCCTGATTTATCAGTCAAAGCATAATTGTGTAAACAAAAGAGAAAGAGGGATGACCTTCTACCCAGGTGCGTCCTTCTATGGGAGTTGCTCTTGTGAAGTCTAGTTGGCTTGTGACGTACTGTATTTTCTGTTTACCATTCACTGACATAATCATACACCTCTCTTTAAAAAGCTTTCAATACCTTTGTCTAATAAAATAAAAGCTCTAGCACATGAGTGATCCATGCTTCCCACTGTGAAGGGCCCTTCTTTTACTTTTATGTTGAGTCTCCATATTCTAACTTTATGCACGGTTGAGAGAGCTTTTTTGCCATTCTGAGTTTTATGTGCATTTATCCCAAAAGCATTATTAATTGATTCATGATGTGTTATTGCTTGTTCTCTAATTGTTTGTTCTAGTATTCCTTATGAACTTTGAAGGTGTCCTGGAATTTATGTTTTACCCCACTCCTAAGGACTAGCGAAATATCACTTTGACATGTTCTCTCTATACTTGAAACAAACGTATATCTTTCTTTGTATCGTTATTCATGATCTTTTAACTGAGTTACTTCTCATGATGCAAGGTGATTGCTTTGCTTTATTATTAAAGTTCTATCTATCATGCTTGTGTTAAAGTTCTATGATCTCAGCTTACTTATGCTTTTACATTATTGATGATCAATTTTATGTTGGTAGCATGTCAGCTCAGAAATTATGTGTTTTTATCGTTTACCTACTCGAGGACGAGTAGGAACTAAGCTTGGGGATGTTGATACGTCATAAATGTATCCTTAATTTATGATGTTCCATATTTTTTTCTTATTGTTTCCCACATGTTTTCTATACACTTTATGTCATTTTTATCGATTTTCCGGACTAACCTATTGACAAGATGCCACAGAGCGAGTTCCCTATTTTCGACTGTTTTTAGTTTCAGAAAAGGTTGTTCTCGAATTATTCTCGGAATTGGAAAATTCGAAGCCCGGAAGTCTTAGAATTCCCGAAGGTTCCACAAAGTCCTGAAGAGACCCGGAGGGGCGCCTCAGGGGGGCACACCATATGGCGGCGCCCCCCTTGGCCGCGCCGGGGGGTGGTGTGGGGCCCCTAGGCCTCCACCGCCTCTGCCCTTTTGCCTATTTAATCCCCCCAAGACATAAACCCTAAAAGGATCCCAATTTTTCCCGAGAAACACCCTAGACCGCCGTCACCGTCATCCCGAGATCGGGAGGGTTCTGGAGCTCTCCCCGGCACCCTGCCGGAGGGGGAAATCATCACCGGAGGGGTCTACACCACCATGCCCTCCTCCGAAGTGATGCGTGAGTAGTTCATCCCTGTACTACGGGTTCATAGCAGTAGCTAGATGGTTGTTCTCTCCACTTTGTACCTCATGTTTAGATCTTGTGAGCTTCCTATCATGATCAAGATCATCTTTATGTAATGCTACATGTTGTGTTTGCTGGGATCTGATGAATGTTCAATGCTTTGTCTTCTGACTATCAATCTATCATGTTATCTTCATGCATATGTTATTTATGATCTTGCATGCTCTCCGTTATTAGTAGATGCTCTAGCCAAGTAGATGCTAGTAACTCCAAGAGGGAGTATTTATGCTCGATAGTGGGTTCATGCCTCCTTTTCATCTGTGCCCGAGTGACAGAAACGTGACGGATGGAGGATGTGCTGTTACCATTAGGGAGAAAACAACAATGATTTTTCTAAGGATGATGTTATTGTTTACATTACACACTTTGCTTGCTGCAATTATCTGTTGCTTGCAACTTAATAACCAATGTTTGTTCGGATGATATTCGGAGGGTGGATTATTAGTCATAGATGCAGTTGGACGATCTATGTATTTTGTTGTAATACCCGCATGAATCACGTAGTAATCTTTATGTCTTGCATATGCACTACGGTGCATCCTTCATTTCTGTCAATTGCCCAGCTGTAATTTGTTCACCACACATGTTATTTATCTTCCACGGAGAGACACCACTAGTGAACTGTGGACCCCGGACCTTTTTCCTCATACTAATAAAACACCTACTTCTTTCATACTGCTCTCATACTCTTCCTACCGTTTTCCTACTGTTTTCCACACCATACGTTTAACCTCTTTGTGTTCAGCAAAACCGGTGAGATTGACAACCTCACTGCTTCGTTGGGACAGAGTGATTTGATTGTGTTGTGTAGGTTCCACGTTGCTGCTGAATCGGTAGTACGCCCTGCCACCGCAGCTGCATCAACCTTCAAAGATTGCTTGTCCTCCTACTGGTCGATTCAACCTTGGTTTCTTTTCTGAGGGAAAACTTTCTGCTACACACTTCACAACCTTTCTCTTGGGATTTACCAACGAGGGCATTAAGGCCACCACCCCCGTGTGTTGGGTGAACCCTTGTTTAGCATGTTGCAAGATAATTGTCGAAAAAATAACGTAGTGAAGAATCGGGATTTCTCTATATTGATGGTTGAAAAAGTCATGTTTTTGCTCGAGTTACACTTGTGTCTAGAACAACCTTATCTGCAAAAGGGAAGGGAATATCCTAAGGGTAGAATTTGCGCAGGTGCGCAACATTCCACGGGTTTGAGTAGACGATGCCGCTCTAGAGGTCCTTCAAGCGATAGGCTCCTCCCATGATGACTTCGTGTACTATGTAGGGTCCCTCTCAAGGGGGGAGAGATTGTGGTGGCATTCTTGCGTGAGTCGCAACACCAGGTCTCCTTGTATGAACGATCTGCTGTTAACTCGACGGGTATGGTAGTTGTGCAGCGGATGTTGATAGACGGCGGATCTGGCCTATGCAACGTCCCGTGCCTCATCGAGTGCATCCATGTCTTGGGAAAGTGCAGCGTTGGAAGCTTCTTCATTGTAGGCGATGACCCTTGGTGTGTTGAATCGAATGTCTTCGGGAAGGACTGCTTCTACACCGTAAACCATGAAGAATGGTGTCTATTGTGTCGATCAGTTTGGGGTTGTTCTCAGGCTCCATAGTACGGACGGTAGTTCTTCTGCCCAATGTTCGGCTGCGCTATCCAAGCGCGTCAATAGGCGTTTCTTAAGGCCAGACGAAACTAATCTGTTAGATTTTTCGACTTGACTGTTGGTATGTGGATGCGCCATGGACACGTAGCTGAGTGTTATTCCTTTTTCCTTGCAGTAGGCCTGAGTTTCTTTCGTCGTGAAGTTAGATCCATTGTATGTGATGATGTTGTGGGGAACACCGAATCGGCATACGATGGAGTCAAGGAATTTCACGTCGCACTTGGCGGCTTGAGATGTGACTAAGACAACTTGTATCCACTTGGTGAACTTGTCAACTGCTACCAGCAAATGAGTGTATCCTCTTGGTGTTGCCTTGCGTAGTGGTCCAACCATGGAAAGCCCCCATTGAGCGAAGGGCCAAGACAAAGGGATCATGTTTAGTTCTATTGCTGGCATGTGTGGTTTTGGTGCAAACTTCTGGCAGGCTTCACAACTTTCGGCTATCTTCTCTACATCCCTAGCTACTATGAGCCAGTAAAATCCTGCACAAAAAGCTTTCCCCACAATGGCTCTCCAACTGGCATGATGCCCGCAATCTCACTGGTGTATATCCCGCATCAGTTCTTTCCCGAAATGCTTTTCTTGTATAACTCGCCGTTTATTACCTAGTAAGATTTGTTGCGTCGTAATATTTGCCTTACTTCTGATGTGTTTTTTGGGAGCTGCTAGCGAAGCAGGCAATCCAGATACTTGTGGGTCCAGACTGGCTCTATCAGGAAAACTTGGCGCAAGATGTAGTGTATAGCTGCGATGAGGGCGTTGTACTCATTATCATTTGGAGGTATTATTGCGGGTGGCTCGGATGGTTTATTGAGCTTGACAGGTCGCTTGCTGATTTTCTCCAAGTAGACTCTTGGTGGTATCGGTGCATTGGTTGATCCGATGTTTACTAACTTGTCTGCATCCTCATTGCTTGATCGTTCGATGTGTCGTAGCTCGCAACCTTAGAAACTTCCCTCGAGTAGGTTGTATATGTCGCGGTATGCAATCATGTTATCTACAATTGTGTTGCGCTCCTTCGTCGTCTACTTCACGATGAGGTTTGAGTCACCATATATCATCACGCAAGTGGCTTTGCAAGCCAGTGCCATCTTTGTTTCGTGCAAGAGTGCTTCGTACTCGACATCGTTGTTGAATGCTCTGTCATCTGCTGAAAAATCTAGTTGCAGAACATACCGGAGTTTATCTCCTCTCGGTGAAATTAGCATGACTCCTGCGCCTGCTCCTTTGTTTCTCTTGGACCCGTTGAAGTACATGATCCACGAACTGGAGTACTCAGGAGGTCCTGGGGTTCGGAGTTTTGTCCACTCCGAAAGGAAGTCTGCGACTATCTATGACTTGAGAGTGTCACGGTCCCTTGTTTATTATGTCCCAGGCTCCTAGCTCTATGATCCACTTGGCGATCCTTTCTGAAGCCATAGGTTTGTTGATGATTGTCCTGAGTGATGCGTCGTTTAGCACCGTTACGGTATGCTCCTGAAAGTAGTGCTTGATATTTGTGTTGGGAAGACAACTCCATACACCTGCTTCTAGTTATGCAGATATCGTTGTTTGCAGGGTGAGAGTACCTCGCTGAGGTAGTAAATTGGTCTTTGCACTCCATGTGTTTTGTCGTATTTAGGCCTTTCCACCACAAGTACTATGCTGACCACCTGATTAGTGGCGGCTAAGTATGGATACAAAGATTCCTTTTCTTACGGTGTGGCTAGGACTTTCTTTCTCGACAATGTTCTCTTCATGTCCTCAAATGCCTTCTTGGCCTCTGGAGTCCACTCGAACTTGTCAGTTTTCTTCAACAGCTTATAGAAAGGGAGGGCCTTTTCGCCTAGCCTTGCAATGAATCTGCTGAGTGCCGTCAACCGCCCTACTAGCTGTTGTACTCCTCGGAGGTTTTTTGGCTCTTTCATCCTCAGGATGGATTTAATTTTCTCTGGGTTGGCTTCTATTCCTCGAGCTGATACCAGGTAGCCGAGCAGCTGTCCGATGGGTACGCCGAAGACGCACTTTGTCGGGTTGAGTTTGATCTGGTAGACATTGAGGGCATCAAATGTTTCCTTGATATCTTCGAGGAGTGTGGCTTCTACTCGGGTCTTGATGACTATGTCGTCGACATAGACCTGGTCGTTTTTGCCAATTAATTTGGCGAGACATTTCCGCATGCAACGCTGATATGTGGCGCCTGCGTTCTTGAGCCTGAAGGACATAGTTGTGTAGCAGTAGACACCATATGGTGTGATGAATGTTGTTTTTTCCTCATCTTCCTTCTTCATTCTTATCTGATTATACCCCGAGTAGGTGTCGAGGAAGGAGAGGCCTTGGCATCCTCCTGTCGAGTCGATGATCTGGTCGATCCGCGGGAGTGAGAAGTTATCTTTGGCATAGTGCTTGTTTAACGATGTATAGTCGATACAAGTGCGAAGGAGGTTAGTGTTTTTCTTTGGGACCAGTACCAGGTTTGCTAACCAGATGGAAATTGTGATCTCTCTTATGAAATTTTCAACGAGTATAAATTCCTGAAGAAACATCGGAGCTTGGATCCTCGTAGTCTCGGACTTGGCTCGTAGCACTCCGATGTTTCTTTAGGTATGCTTCGTGGAGGTTCAGAAATTTTCTGCAATCCTTGAGGAGGTTGGTGGCTTTGAGTTTGCACGTTTGATTATCTGTAACGAGGTGCAGGGAGAAATATACATCTAGGTCCTCTTCGGGTGGCCTATCCTCCATTTTTGGCCTCCACTCGTGATTTCCTCGGGATCCTCCGTCACGGTTCCTGGAGAATTCTGCCGCGGCATATTCCGCTTGATCGTATGGGCGGTTCCTCTTCCTCCTGCGACGGTCGCCATTTCGGTCGTTGTCGTGTGATGGTAGACGGATCTCTCGTTGCACAAAGATTCTTCTTCGTTGGCCTATCTGTTGGCTATCGTCATCTGCTCGCCAATAGTTTTGGGTGCATAACATACTAGTTCCTCTCAGGAGGCCGTTCTCTGCACACCTCTTAAAAATGCCTCGACTGCTGCCTCGTCCGATATATCTTCTGTCGTATTTCTGAGCGTTGTCCATCTCTGGATGTACTTGCGAGTTGTCTCATCTCTTTTCTGCTTGCGGGCTCGCAGCTCCTCAACGGACGCAGGCCTTTTGCATGTAGCTTGGAAATTTCTCTTGAAGTCGCGAGTGAGATCGTTCCAAGATCTGTAGCATGCGCGAGGTATGTTCTCGAGCCACCTTCGAGTGGAGCCGGTAAAGTGCAGGTTAAGATATTGCATGGTTGTCACCTTCAACCCCCTCTGGCACTTAGCGACGGTTAGGTAGTCTGATAGCCAGGTCTTGCGTTCTTGGGAACCGTCGTATTTGGGAACCTTCGAGGTAAGCTTAAACTTCATGGGCATATGTGCTTCGTGAATGTCGCGGGTGAAGCAGAGTGCGCCGCAGGCCTCCTCGTCATCAGAGTCAGATATCGAGTACGCCTGGTTCCTGCGTTCTCGAGCTCTGTCGACCTTGTGCTAAGTGATATCGCTACGGGTGTCGTGTGCTCCCCGGCCGTGGCTGTCGTCACGTCGTGGCTCTTTGATGTGGCGTCGCGGGTCTCGACTGCGGTGTCGCAGCTCTTTGTTGCGCTGTCGTGGTTCCTTGCTGCTCCTTGCTGCACCTTCATGGTTCTTCGTCGCAGTGTCGCGGGTGATCATCGCAGTCTCGCGAGTTATCATCATGGCGCCGCGGGTCTCTGCTCTTATGTCGACGAGGGGATATGTCGTCTCTTCTTCTCGGGGATGTGTTCTTGTGGCGGTGAGGGGATCTTTCCGTGCGTGGTGTTGCGGTATCTGGCGCCGCTGCTTTCTTGTGTGCCTTAGTCGCGAGCGACGCTCCGACCATACCCAATCCTCTGATCTTTTGACGATGATGTTCTACACGGGGTCGCCTTATGGCCGCTGGATGACCTGCAAGTATGCCGTGGGTGCGAGGACCGCAACCACCGGAGTCGTGGGTTGTACGTTGCCGTCCTCATCGACGATCATGAATGAGGATTCGAGGCTCCGAGTGGTTCCACTAAGAGATTTTTGATCCATGTGCGTCATCCTCGAAACGTACTTCCTGTTCTTGTTTGGCGGAGGTCCTATCGATCCGCCAGTCGTAGAAGCTAGCACCGCTCTGCGGGAACTCGACTCATATGCCAGACGTTTGTGGTCATCGAGTGCCTAGTTTGCGCGTATCACTTCCTGGTTTTTCTTGGAGAGGAAGTAGCGATAGGCCGTCATATCTTACTGAGTGGCTCTGGCTCCAGTGTGGTATTGGTTCACGCTACCGCCTTGGCCTTATTCCATGCTTCTTGCGAGACGTGGATGACTTGTGTTTCTGCCGTGCTTCGTGCCGGCTCAACGGTCTCTTCAGTCGGGTCAGCCATGTAAACATGGGCTAGGTAGGGTTTGCGAGTCCCTTGGACGAACTGATCGCCATCCTCGAGATCGGCGAATTCTTCAGCTTCTATTGAGTGTAAATAGAGGTCGTTGAGATAGACCGATGCGAGGCTCGACTCCGAGTGAAGGTCAGAGTCGGCGGGTGGCAACGTCGGAGTCGCCACGCTCGAGATCGACTCAGATCCAGATTCGGCGGGTGCTGGAGAGTCGGGAAGTGCATGATTCCCTCCTTGCTGGCGCGAAAGCGGAAATCGCCGAACGTCAGCTTGATGCCCTCCTAGAGACCTCTGAACGTCGGGCGAGAAGCCGGCGAGTGGGGCGTGTAGATGAACGACCCGAAGAAGATCGACTCCGATGGAGTCGGCGATCGAGAGCTCCGATTGGAACTTGATGCAAATGAGACCGGCGAGGCCGATCCAACGCGTGCTGTTCCCACAGACGGCGCCAAATGTCGAGTACCTGACTCGGCATATCCCCCGGATAACATACTGATACGTCTATTTTTCATCACTATTTTATATTGTAATTTTCCATTATTCATTGATATATTTCATATTATGATGCATCACTTATGTTATTTCATCTTATTTTGCATGTTTAATAATTATTGGAGAATAAACACCAGGACCAGAAATCTGGTAGAAAAAGCACCGTCAAGATACCCTATTTTATAAAATCAGAAGAAGAAGGGGGTAATCGGAGGAGTCTTAGAAGTCCAGAAGAGGGAGCCAGCCACGAGGAGACCCGGAGGGAGGCCACCAGGGGCCCACACCACTAGGGGACGTCCTCCTAGGCCGTGCCTAGGGGTGGTGTGGCCACCCTGGCCCACCTCTGGCCGCCTCCTTTTGCGTACTTGACCCCGAGGGAACCCTAAGCCTCAGAGAACCATCGAGGAAATATTTCGTCGCCTCCTCGGAGCGGAAAACAACAGAGAGAGAAAAGCTCTCCAGCAGGGGGCCTACCTATGGCCGCCTCCTTTCCCGTACTTGACCCCGAGGGAACCCTAAGCTCAGAGAACCATCGAGGAAATATTCCTCCGCCTCCTCGGGGCGGAAAACAACAGAGAGAGAAAATCTCTCCGGCAGGGAGAAATCTGTTGGGGAAATTTCTCCCCGGAGAGGTAAAATCATCGCCATTGTCACCGTCATCGCTCCGGGTATCATCAAGATTGTCATCGTCATCATCATCATCATCGGCACCATCACCCTCACCATCCATATCCGTCCCACTGTAACGATTAGGGTTCTATATCGTTGTTCTTCACTAGATCTCTCTCCCGGTGTGGATTACATGTTAGTAGTTGATGCTTACGAGATTTATTGGTGTCTGCACTTTATGACCAGATTGATATTCACCATTATATCACCTCTGATCATGATTCATATGATGTCTTGTTAGTAGTTCGTTTAGTTCTTCAGGACATGGGAAAAGTCAATATGTTAGTAGTGGAATTATGTTGAAGTAATATCTAGTGGTTTGATATTTAAGTTGTGGCGTTATTCTTCTAGTGGTGTCATGTGAACATAGACTACATGACACTTCACCTTTATGGGACTAGGAGGATGCACTCTGTATTTGGATATTAATTGTGGGGTTGTCGGAGTGACAGAAACCTAAACCTCCGTTAGGAAACCGATGCACGAGGGAGTGTAGGATTCCAGAGTTTGAGGTTGTGGTTTGTAGCATCCCAACTTTTAATAAAGATGGAATACCTGTGTTATTGTGCTAGTCCCTGGATCAATTGCTAGCACCACAGTACAAAATGAAATATCATGCAAATGCATCAAATTCTATTACATCACATGATCCAGTCTTTACAAAATAGGATTACAACTTGCATAGTCTTAGAAGACTAGCAGACAACAAAGATATACAGCGGAAAACATAGAACATATTGAGCCCATCTTCTTCATGTGCCACAGGCAAAACATGTTGGCGATAGTCTCGAGATCCTAAACGAAATCCTCACTCGTCTTCAGAAACATCTGCAATATGGAATATGCAGCCACAAGGGAGTCAATACAATTTAATGTATTGGCAAGTAACACTATGGTGGATATAAATGGCAAGACTAATACTACATGCTTATTTGGCTGAGTGGAGTTTTGGCTAAGTTTTCATAAAGCCAGTTTTCTCCTATCACTTTTGTAAAACAAACATTTCTTTTCAAAAGGGTGGCAACATTGGATTAAGATCCAAGCACCACAATACTGTTCACTTGGTCAAATTTTACTTATTGAAATTGGTGATGAGATTCTTCCGTCAATCCTTGTCTAGCTGCTCATAGTTGTCCATAACCGGGGACACGGCTAAGATCTTAGTTTGTTGACTCTGCAGAGGTTGTGCACTTTCACCCTTTGTCTTCAATTAGCCCAAACATCCTATACACCCGGAGTGCATCATGGAAAGGAGAGAATCGAGACGAGATCTTTCAGAAGCAAGAAGTCAAACCCACCGGCAAGACCCGTTCCACCTATAATTTTGCTACATCTGCTTGTCAAGCCTGGGCTGAACCCTCACAACTTAGTTGATCAAGACAGAGCCCATATGTCAAAAGGCTGCACGGGAAGCTACTAAACTTAGAAGGACATAGTAATCTCTTTGTTCCTGGGTGGCCATCCTCAAGTGACAACCTCAAGTGGAATAACCCTTAGATAAGGGCCCTGAGGAAACACTCAACATAAACCAGTCATACTACTTCCACCCAGGTGGTTCATTCATTATTTATACTTAGGATTTTTCCTCAACAACTAGTAAAACAATTTGTAACATTGCATAGCATCTACTAAGTTCTAAGGCTATCAAAATAACAAGGGTAAAATAGATGGCTACACACTACTAGGATAATAGCATAGCGTAATATAACTTAGTAAAATTTCCTATCATGCATACTACTCAAAATCAACTAATGCATATAGAAAATAATGGGTAGTTGATGGTGTGTTACTTGCCTTGTTGAAGTTGGTGAAGAAATCACACTCTCTTCACAAAAGATCGTTGCTCTCCGTACAATCTATTCATTGAAACACAATAACAAAATAAACAAGCATCCTAGCAAACAAACATACAAGTGTAGAAAAACAACTAACATATCAAATGGGGCTTAACCAAGTTGGTTAGGACAAGGTTTGGGTTTGAGCTCAATACTTGTTAAGGAAATTCCAATGGTTTACTTGGGAAGGTCTAGGTTGAGTTTGATGTGATCTAACTTTATTATAACCATACTTGTCGAGGAAGTTCCAAGAGTTCACTAAGAATAAACATATTACTTCTTCAACTAAGGTAATACATGCAAACACTTGGTCATATTCACCTTCAAAAATATTTGAGTGATTATGTTAGTATTTTCCATTGTGGTTAGGGTAGGTCTACTAACTTCATCATCAAAGGAAAAATACTACTAAGTCTTTGGTTTTCCATTTGGGTCAAAGGTTGGACAAAAACAACTTGTTATTCTTCAACTTGTGTGAATTGCTTCTAGACCTCATGTGATTGCCTTCTTGAAGATCATCTTCATGCTTCTATTGTAGTCTTGTTCCTTGGATGGATTCTTCTCTTGGTCTTGATAAATTCTTCATGGCTTTCACTTCACTAATTGGTTTGGGTATGGGATGGGCACAAAATACCACTAAGTCAAGAGAAAGAAAATAGGAAGAAAGATTAGAAGAGAGGGAGATGTTTTCTTCTGGATTTCTTCACACTTGTACTTCCTTGAGTTGCTTCTAGTGGTGGAGTATTTTCTTCAAAATTTCTTCATTGATCCTCCTTGTAGCTCTTCATGTTGCCACCAGGTTGAAAGGAGAAGAATAGAAAAGGGAAGGAAAAAGACTTAGAGAGAAAGGGTGTTAGTCCTCTAGAAGTTTCTCTGGTTTTCTTTTAGTGCTTCCACTTCTTGGAGATGCTTATGAAGTTTGTTTTATTTTCCCAGTCCTTCAATGGTCTTCTATCTTCATGTTGCAAAATCTCTAGATGGTTAAGTCCTCCATTGTACTTCATGGTTCTCACAAATCCTTTGATGAAATCTTGAAGCATGAAAGGGGAGTGGAGAAGTAGATAGCAAACTAAATTTCACTATTTGGTACTATATGTGATTGGCACATTCTAAGGACATGGCTTGGCTCCAAATGGACATAACATCAAATAGTAACAGTTGAAAACAAATCCTAAGACATGGTAAAGATGGATGAATCACTAGGTTGGGTTTTTGGTCAAAAACACATGGCCATGGTCCAAGGATGTCCAAAATGGTTGGGCAAGGTTGTTTCTGGTCCAAGGTTATCAAATGGAGCAACTTTGCAAAAGGAACTATATGGAAAATATTTATAGAATTAAATCTATGTCAAAAATACTCAAATAGACAACTAAATTCTAAATTCAATTTTAATTTGTTCAAATATTATTTTGGGACAGAGGATATGAAAGTACACATCCTAAGGTTTCCAAATATATTTTATTTACAATTTTTGGGTTTGTAGAATTTGAATTATGCCAAATTTCATCAAATAGGCATATTTGAATTTGAACAAATTAAAGTTTGTCAAATTTAAATTTGGCCAGTGCCAAAAGTTTCTAGATGTCAAGGGCTTTTCAAAAAGTCCAAGATTGCTAAATTTGGCCAAGTGGTTGAAAATATATGATGTTTCTAAGTTATAGGGACTAATCTGCAAAATCTAATTTTCATTTTCTATTCCGGAAGAAAAACAAAAAATGGGCTGCTATTTGCTGCGCTGGGCGACAGATAAGGGCTGGGCTTGGGCCGGTTTCACGCCGCGCTAAGCGACAGTTAGCACTATAACGCGCAGCTGACTGGGCGCTGAGGTGTCGCGATGTGGTTGGCTAATACCCGTTCGCTAAGTGGATCTGTTCCCAGCCACTGGATCTGCATCGGACGGCTACGATACAAGAAAGGGAGAGAGGCTCACCGGGTGGCGCAGGTAGTCGCCGGAAAATGGCGACGCGGCGGCCGGCGTTGCTGTCGTCGACGGCGACGGGGCTACGGAGGGTTCCCGAGCGCGCGGATAGCACGGGGATGCTCGGCGCGATGCGACGATGCGGAAGGTGTCCACGGCGCACCTCCTCGCTTCCAGTAACAGCGGCGCAGCGTGGATGGGGCGGTGCGGCTCCGGCGAGCTCCGGGTGCGTCGCTTCTCGCCGGAAAAAAAAATAAGGGGAGGGGTTGAGGAGGGGCGCGAGGACCTGGGGAATCGAACTACGGGGTTCTTGGCCACAGAGACTGTCTCACCTCGCCGGAAAATGGAGATCGACGGCGGCGGATGCGGCTCACTCCGGCGATGGATTGAGAGGGATTGGGGGCACGATCCCGAGGGGAGTGAGAGGGGAAATGGAGAGGAGTGGGAGGGCTTTAACGTGGAGGTCACGGGGCAATTAATCCCGCACTTAAACGGGTGAATTCAATCGGATTGATTTCAGTAAGAAACGGTAGAACATAAACAGCCCGAGCTTGATGACGAGGTGATGTCATCGCTTACGTCAGCATTTTTTTTTCTGTTTTCTTCTTTATTTAATATCTTCTGTTTTATAATTCCTATTCACCTCAAATAAATTTCTAAAATCTTTAAATATTAATACCTTTCAGATTATAACATTTTTGTAACCTTTTCAACACATTTGAAATTTCATATTTTGCAATTATAAATAAATCATTAATAGTACTTAATATCATTTTATATATAAAATAGCAATTAATTTTTAATAAGGTTTTATAAAATTACAGAAACCTTGTTATTGTCAAATATTGTTTTTCAAAAACATTTCAACTTGTTTTCATATTTTTATAGATTTAAAATATGAGAAAACATTAATAGCAAATTTATACAAAACAAGGATTTTAAAATAGAAATATGATTTAAATGATTTGAGAAATATTTCCATGGTTCAAGTATTGTTTTCTAGGACCTTTTAAAACATTTCATACATTATAAATTTCAACATACTTGAAAAATCACTAGTAGTAACCTTTTGTTATATTCAAAACAGAGAATTATTTAATAAATTTTGAAATGGGGTTTAGTAAAAACAGAAAGGTTTTCCCAAATGAAAACATTGTTTTCTCAAAGTATCTTACTTGTTTTCATAAACAATTTATTTCTATAGCACTATATTATTTTGTTGATTGACATAACACTTGGAAAACAAGGATCCAACTTATATCCATTTTGGGGTTATCAATAATAGTGAAACCCTTTTGAAACAAGAAGGAAATATTAGAGATAACAATTCTCTAGTTTTTATATATCAAAAAAATATTTTCAAGATCATAATTGGGTTGAAAACATGTTTGGTGTAAGGGTTTGCTTAAGAAGAAATATTTTCTTTATGTAGAAATATTTATTTTGAAATGACTTTAGGGTTTAGGGAATAGAGGTATAATAGGATTAGAAATTTTAATTTCATTGAAATATGCATTGTTTTATTTTGTTTCTTGCTTCTGATTTGGTTTTTGGTGACTTACTAAACATGAAAACAAAAAGTTTCAAATTTTTGTGATTTTTGAGTTTTTCCAAAAATCAGGGATGTTACAGACTACCACCCTTAAAAGAAATCTCGTCCCGAGATTTGGGAAGGTTAGAAAGAAAGATTTGGGTAACTAGATTCCAAAACAACTGGGTGGGCTACCACCCTTAAAAGAAGCTTTGGTGGGTAGTCTATTTTCATTAGATTGGAGTGTAGATTGATTCTAGATTAGCTTGAGTAGATCTTTCCTTTGTGGTAGAGGTGTAGACCAACATAGGTATGTTGGACTACCTTTGACACTGAGGGGTCACTCTTTGGGTCAATCAAAAACCTTTGGTTCACTCTCAACTTGGTCTTTTGATATTCTTGACAATCTTCCATCTTGTTGTTGTCATCCTTGAAGGCAAACACCATGTTATTTCTAAGGAAACTCTCATGGTAGGAAAACTCACATTGCTTGATAGCTCCAAGGTTAGCTTGATCCTTATTAGGCAGTTGGCATTGATCATGGATGTGATTGTTCCTTCACACAGAAGAAGGAAATTTGATACTAGCATTCCTCAAATGGGATGGCTTGTGTATCAATAGGGTAAAGGTTTTATGATTCCAAATGGTTCTCACTAAGGTTGGTGAATGAGTATGGTGTTGGGTTTGATCTAGTAGGAATGAGTAGAGATTTAGAAAGAGATTGAAGGAAGTTCCTACCCAAAACATCAGATCAAGGAAACTCATCTTGAAAACAACACATAACAAACATATAGCAACACATTCATCACACCAATCAACAAGGTTTTATAAAACAACTAATATTGGCATACCACACTCATTGATATGATCAATATACTAACACGTTAACGTTGTTCTAACAAAGTAACTAGATTGGTGGTCTCATCTATATCTTCTTGAGCTTTTCTTCAAACTCTTCTCTCCTTGTCTTGAGGTCTCTTGATTTTTGTGAAGTCTATGTTTTCTTCAAGTTCTTCAGTAATCTTGAGTGTAGGTCTTCATGTGGTAAAAATACTTCTTGCACTTCTTGGTATGATCATCAACATTCCTGTCTTGATGGTATTTGAAGAGGTAGGTCTCCTAGAAAATTTTGAAGGTGAATAATAGATGAGAAGATATGAGAAGATTAAGATGAGATGTTTTTTTTCTTCTAGAAAGTTTGAACATAGGAAATTTTCTATCCTAGGGTCTTCTCCAAACTTAGGGTCTCGAATTCTACAGGCAACACAATGCTCTGATACCATTTTGTAGCGTTCCCACATTTAAATAATGTAAGGACACCTGTGTTATTGTGCTAGTCCCTGGATCAATTGCTAGCACCACAGTACAAAATGAAATATCATGCAAATGCATCAAATTCTATTACATCTCATGATCCAGTCTTTACAAAATAGGATTACAACTTGCATAGTCTTAGAAGACTAGCAGAAAACAAAGAAATACAGCGGAAAACATAGTACAACATTGAGCCCATCTTCTTCATGTGCCACAGGCAAAACATGTTGGCGATAGTCTCGAGATCCTAAACGAAATCCTCACTCGTCTTCAGAAACATCTGCAATATGGAATATGCAGCCACAAGGGAGTCAATACAATTTAATGTATTAGCAAGTAACACTATGGTGGATATAAATGGCAAGACTAATACTACATGCTTATTTGGCTGAGTGGAGTTTTGGCTGAGTTTGCATAAAGCCAGTTTTCTCCTATCACTTTTGTAAAACAAACTTTTCTTTTCAAAAGGGTGGCAACATTGGATTAAGATCCAAGCACCACAATACTGTTCACTTGGTCAAATTTTTACTTATTGAAATTGATGATGAGATTCTTCCGTCAATCCTTGTCCAGCTGCTCATAATTGTCCATAACTGGGGACACGGCTAAGATCTTAGTTTGTTGACTCTGCAGAGTTTGTGCACTTTCACCCTTTGTCTTCAATTAGCCCAAACATCCTATACACCCGGAGTGCATCATGGAAAGGAGAGAATTGAGACGAGATCTTTCAGAAGAAGAAGTCCAAACCCACCGGCAAGACCCGTTCCACCTATAATTTTGCTACATCTGCTTGTCAAGCCTGGGCTGAACCCTCACAACTTAATTGATCAAGACAGAGCCCATATTGTCAAAAGGCTGCACGGGAAGCTACTAGATTTAGAGGGACATAGTAATCTCTTTGTTCCTGGGTGGCCATCCTCAAGTGACAACCTCAAGTGAAATAACCCTTAAACAAGGGCCCTGAGGCAACACTCAACATAACCCAGTCTTACCACTTCCACCCAGGTGGTTCATTCTTTAGTTATACTTAAATTTTTTCCTCAACATCTAGTAAAACAATTTGTAACATTGCATAGCACCTAGTAAATTTTAAGGCTATCAAAATAACAAGGTAAAAGGGATGGCTACACACTACTAGGATAATAGCATAGCATAATATAACTTAGTAAAATTTCCTATCATGCATGCTACTCAAAATCAACTAATGCATATAGAAAATAATGGGTAGTTGATGGTGTGTTACTTGCCTTGTTGAAGTTGGTGAAGATATCACACTCTCTTCACAAAAGATCGTTGCTCTCCGTACAATCTATTCATTGACAACACAAAACCAACTAAACAAGCATCCTAACAAACAAACATACAAGTGTAGAAAACATACATAGCAACTAACATATCAAAAGGGGCTTAACCAAGTTGGTTAGGACAAGGTCTAGGTTTGAGTTGAAAGATTCATTCTCTAATGGTCTCATACTTGTTAAGGAAATTCCAATGGTTTACTTAGGAAGGGCTAGGTTGAGTTTGTAGAAACTAACTTTATTTTAACCATACTTGTCGAGGAAGTTCCAAGAGTTCACTAAGAATAAACATATTACTTCTTCAACTAAAGTAATACATGCAAACACTTGGTCATATTCACCTTCAAAAATATTTGAGTGATTATGTTAGTATTTTCCATTGTGGTTAGGGTAGGTCTACTAACTTCATCATCAAAGGAAAAATACTACTAAGTCTTTGGTTTTCCATTTGGGTCAAAGGTTGGACAAAAACAACTTGTTATTCTTCAACTTGTGTGAATTGCTTCTAGACCTCATGTGATTGCCTTCTTGAAGATCATCTTCATGCTTCTATTGTAGTCTTGTTCCTTGGATGGATTCTTCTCTTGGTCTTGATAAATTCTTCATGGCTTTCACTTCACTAATTGGTTTGGGTATGGGATGGGCACAAAATACCACTAAGTCAAGAGAAAGAAAATAGGAAGAAAGATTAGAAGAGAGGGAGATGTTTTCTTCTGGATTTCTTCACACTTGTACTTCCTTGAGTTGCTTCTAGTGGTGGAGTATTTTCTTCAAAATTTCTTCATTGATCCTCCTTGTAGCTCTTCATGTTGCCACCAGGTTGAAAGGAGAAGAATAGAAAAGGGAAGGAAAAAGACTTAGAGAGAAAGGGTGTTAGTCCTCTAGAAGTTTCTCTGGTTTTCTTTTAGTGCTTCCACTTCTTGGAGATGCTTATGAAGTTTGTTTTATTTTCCCAGTCCTTCAATGGTCTTCTATCTTCATGTTGCAAAATCTCTAGATGGTTAAGTCCTCCATTGTACTTCATGGTTCTCACAAATCCTTTGATGAAATCTTGAAGCATGAAAGGGGAGTGGAGAAGTAGATAGCAAACTAAATTTCACTATTTGGTACTATATGTGATTGGCACATTCTAAGGACATGGCTTGGCTCCAAATGGACATAACATCAAATAGTAACAGTTGAAAACAAATCCTAAGACATGGTAAAGATGGATGAATCACTAGGTTGGGTTTTTGGTCAAAAACACATGTCCATGGTCCAAGGAGGTCCAAAATGGTTGGTCAAGGTTGTTTCTGGTCCAAGGTTATCAAATGGAGCAATTTTGCAAAAGGAACTATATGGAAAATATTTATAGAATTAAATCTATGTCAAAAATACTCAAATAGACAACTAAATTCTAAATTCAATTTTAATTTGTTCAAATATTATTTTGGGACAGAGGATATGAAAGTACACATCCTAAGGTTTCCAAATATATTTTATTTACAATTTTTGGGTTTGTAGAATTTGAATTATGCCAAATTTCATCAAATAGGCATATTTGAATTTGAACAAATTTATGTTTGTCAAATTTAAATTTGGCCAGTGCCAAAAGTTTCTAGATTTCAAGGGCTTTTCAAAAAGTCCAAGATTGCTAAATTTGGCCAAGTGGTTGAAAATATATGATGTTTCTAAGTTATAGGGACTAATCTGCAAAATCTAATTTTCATTTTCTATTCCGGAAGAAAAACAAAAAATGGGCTGCTATTTGCTGCGCTGGGCGACAGATAAGGGCTGGGCTTGGGCCGGTTTCACGCCGCGCTAAGCGACAGTTAGCACTATAACGTGCAGCTGACTGGGCGCTGAGGTGTCGCGATGTGGTTGGCTAATACCCGTTCGCTAAGTGGATCTGTTCCCAGCCACTGGATCTGCATCGGACGGCTACGATACAAGAAAGGGAGAGAGGCTCACCGGGTGGCGCAGGTAGTCGCCGGAAAATGGCGACGCGGCGGCCGGCGTTGCTGTCGTCGACGACGACGGGGCTACGGAGGGTTCCCGAGCGCGCGGATAGCACGGGGATGCTCGGCGCGATGCGACGATGCAGAAGGTGTCCACGGCGCACCTCCTCGCTTCCAGTAACAGCGGCGCAGCGTGGATGGGGCGGTGCGGCTCCGGCGAGCTCCGGGTGCGTCGCTTCTCGCCGGAAAAAAAATAAGGGGAGGGGTTGAGGAGGGGCGCGAGGACCTGGGGAATCGAACTACGGGGTTCTTGGCCACAGAGACTGTCTCACCTTGCCGGAAAATGGAGATCGACGGCGGCGGATGCGGCTCACTCCGGCGATAGATTGAGAGGGATTGGGGGCACGATCCCGAGGGGAGTGAGAGGGGAAATGGAGAGGAGTGGGAGGGCTTTAACGTGGAGGTAACGGGGCAATTAATCCCGCACTTAAACGGGTGAATTCAATCGGATTGATTTCGGTAAGAAACGGTAGAACATAAACAGCCCGAGCTTGATGACGAGGTGATGTCATCGCTTACGTCAGCATTTTTTTTTCTGTTTTCTTCTTTATTTAATATCTTCTGTTTTATAATTCCTATTCACCTCAAATAAATTTCTAAAATCTTTAAATATTAATACCTTTCAGATTATAACATTTTTGTAACCTTTTCAACACATTTGAAATTTCATATTTTGCAATTATAAATAAATCATTAATAGTACTTAATATCATTTTATATAGAAAATAGCAATTAATTTGTAATAAGGTTTTATAAAATTACAGAAACCTTGTTATTGTCAAATATTGTTTTTCAAAAACATTTCAACTTGTTTTCATATTTTTATAGCTTTAAAATATGAGAAAACATTAATAGCAAATTTATACAAAACAAGGATTTTAAAATAGAAATATGATTTAAATGATTTGAGAAATATTTCCATGGTTCAAGTATTGTTTTCTAGGACCTTTTAAAACATTTCATACATTATAAATTTCAACATACTTGAAAAATCACTAGTAGTAACCTTTTGTTATATTCAAAACAGAGAATTATTTAATAAATTTTGAAATGGGGTTTAGTAAAAACAGAAAGGTTTTCCCAAATGAAAACATTGTTTTCTCAAAGTATCTTACTTGTTTTCATAAACAATTTATTTCTATAGCACTATATTATTTTGTTGATTGACATAACACTTGGAAAACAAGGATCCAACTTATATCCATTTTGGGGTTATCAATAATAGTGAAACCCTTTTGAGACAAGAAGAAAATATTAGAGATAACAATTCTCTAGTTTTTATATATCAAAAAAATATTTTCAAGATCATAATTGGGTTGAAAACATGTTTGGTGTAAGGGTTTGCTTAAGAATAAATATTTTCTTTATGTAGAAATATTTATTTTGAAATGACTTTAGGGTTTAGGGAATAGAGGTATAATAGGATTAGAAATTTTAATTTCATTGAAATATGCATTGTTTTATTTTGTTTCTTGCTTCTCATTTGGTTTTTGGTGACTTACTAAACATGAAAACAAAAAGTTTCAAATTTTTGTGATTTTTGAGTTTTTCCAAAAATCAGGGATGTTACATGGTTAGATTTATCTTAATTACTTCTTGTATTTGCGGATGCTTGCAAGGGGTTTAATCATAAGTATGTATTAGTACTAGTTGGGAGGTTGATACGTCATAAACGTATCCCTAATTTCTGATGTACCATGTTGTTTTCATGTTGTTTCCCACATGTTTTTCTTACACTTTATGTCATTTTTATCGATTTCCCGGGACTAACCTATTGACAAGATGCCACAGAGCCAGTTCCTGTTTTCTCCTATTTTTAGTTTCAGAAAAGTTGTTCCGGAAATATTCTCGGAATTGGATGATTCGAAAGCCAGAAGTCTTCGAAGTCCTAGAAGCATCCAGAAGTCCAGAAGAGCCCCAGAGGGGGGCCACAGGGTGGCCACACCATAGGGTGGCCCCACCACCCCCTAGCCATGCCACCAGGTGGTGTGGCCCCCCTGGCCACCCGTGGCATCGCCCTTTCACCTATATATACTCCCTGATGCATAGACCCTAGGAGAATCGACCTTTTCCATAAAATACATCCATAGCTCCGTCGCCGCCGCCGACAAGTTTTAGGGAACAGATCTCTGTTCTCGCACCCTACCGGGACGGGGAAGTGCCCCCGGAACCATCTCCATCGACTCCACCTCCATCTCCATCGCTGTTGCTGTCTCCTATGATGAGGAGGGAGTAGTTCTCCCCCGAGGCTGAGGGCTCTACCGGTAGCTATGTGGTTCATCTCTCTCTCCCATGGTGTGATCTTTATGTGATCATGAGCTTTGTATCTAGTTGAATTAGTAGATGTTTCTCCTCATGTATTATGCTACTCAAGTGGTTTTGTTATGAGATCTCAGTAAACACTTTGATCACGCTGTAAAGGTGACAGTGTGTACACCATGTGGTTTAGCATTGTATTTATATCTTGTGTTGGATGACCCTATGAAATTGTGGAGTTTTCTTAGTACCTTCTAGGGCGGTCATAGTGACAGCGTGGGGTTAACTAGACATGGGAATACAAACTTGAGGAGTGCTATTACAGCTCTACGCAATGAAGTGGTGTTTTTTATTCGACCGAAGAGGGTAAAGAGTAGCATAGTGAAGAGAAGATATCTAGTTATTCATTTATGTGATCATTGTTGAGAGTGTCCACTAGTGAAAGTAGGATCCCTAGGCCTTATTTCCAAGCATTGGAACACCGTTTTCCGCCTATTCTGCTACATGTTTTCTTGCTGCCATTTTTATTTAAGATTGCTATTATCACTTATTATCATCTATAGTACTTGCATTTTACTCTCTCTTCGCCGAACTAGTGCACCTATAGACCTGAAAAGTATATTGGGTGTGTTGCGGACACAAGAGACTTCTTGTATCTTGATTGCAAGGTTGCTTGAGAGGGATATCTTTGACCTCTACCTCCCTGAGTTCGATAAACCTTGGGTAATCCACTTAAGGAAAACTTGTTGTTGTTCTACAAACCTCTGCACTTGGTGGCCCAACAATGTCCACAAGAATAGAAGAGTGCTTAGACATCAAGCTCTTTTCTGGCGCCGTTGCCGGGGAGGTAAGGTAAAAGGTACTCACATCCTCGGGTGTGAGTGCTTGAAGTTATTTCCTTTAGATTCTGCAATTATATCTTTTTGTTTCTTGTTTTCACTAGTTAGGCTTATTTTTACTTATTCCTTGTTTTTATATTTACTAGTTAGACTTAATGGAAAACAAAAAAAATATGAGAGAGCTTTATAATATTTATCTTGAGTTAGGACTTGAAGTCTTTGAAGAGAAAATTAAAAAACCTATGGAACTTTATTTGCATCCTAGTGGCAATGTTATTAGTATGAACTCTTTAAACACCATTATTGCTAATGCTATGGAAAAGTCTAAGCTTGGGGAAGCTAGTTTTGATGAATATGATATTTTTAGTCCCCCAAGTTTTGAGGAGGAAATTTTCTTTGATGATACTTTGCCTCCAATATAGGATGATTATAATGATTGTGGTATTCTAGTTCCACCTACTATGAATGATAAATTTTATTATGATCATTATATGCCTTCTATATATTATGTTTACAATGATGAATATGATATTTTCAGTCCACCTACTATTGAGGAGAAAATTAATTATGATTACAATATGCCTCCTATATTTAATGATTACGGTGATGAGAATAATAATGATAGCTATTTTTTTGAATTTTCTCCCACTACTATTAATGAGAATGACTATGCTTATGTGGAGAGTATTAATTCTTTTATGCATGTGGATCATGATAAGAATGTTTCTTATGATAGTTATATTGTTAATTTTATTCATGATCCTACTGAAAGTTAATATGAGAGAGGGAAACATGGTTTTATGCATCTCAACAATATTAAGTTTCCCCTCTTTATATTGAAATTTTTGAAGTTGCACTTATTTTGTCTTCCTATGCTAGTCACTTTGTGCTTCGTTGATTTGTTTTTCTACAAGATTCTTTTTCATAGAAAGTGGGTTAGACTTAAATGTGTTTTATATTTGCTTCTTGATGCTCTCTTATTGTGCTTCAACTCTTATTCTTATGTGAGCATCTTTTTAAAAATCATTGTGCCTAGCTAAAAGGCTTTAAAGAAAAGCAGTTCTTGGGAGATAACCCATGTTTTTATTTTTGCATTGTTTTTCTCTGTTTTCTTTGAGTCAAGGGGTTGTATACTTCTGTAGAAACTCTTTTGTATCTTTATTTTCATGTATTAGTTGAGCCAAGTAAAGCCTCTCGTGGAAAGTTGAGACTATATTTCGGATTTCTGCGCAGGAAACAGATTTCTGCTGTCCACTGTTAAAATCGTATAATATCCAGAAAATTCAAAATGACCTGATTTTTTTGTCCGTAATACCGGGTTATATACGCAACTTTTCTTAGTTGACCACTTTTTGATTTGAGCAACAGAGGATTTTCGAAAAAAATCATCTTTACCTGTTGTCCTGTTTTGACAGATTTCTGCAATAATTGCATTTGCATCTTAATCTCTTTCTTTTGGTGTTCTTTTGAGAAAAAGAGTTTTAAAAGAAATTGTGACAGTAGCTAATGTGTTTATGAGTGTTAGGATTGTTTTAAAACTGAACCATGTGAATTTATTATTTCGATTGCACTAACGTTGCTAATGAAGATTGTGAGAAGTTTGGTGTGAAGGAAGTTTTCAAGGGTCAAGAGAAGAGGATGATATGACGTGATCAAGAAGATTGAAAATCCTAATCTTGGGGATGCCCCGGTGGTACATCCCAGCAAATTCCAATAAGAATCAAGCGTCTAAGCTTGGGGATGCCCAAGGCATCCCCTTCTTCATCGACAAATTATCAGGTCACTTCTAGTGAAACTATATTTTTATTCAGTCACATCTTATGTCCTTTACTTGGAGCGTCTTTTATTTTTGTTTTCAGTTTGTTTGGTTTTCTTTGCTGTGATAAATGGTTGGATCTTATCATACTTGTGTGGGAGAGAGAGACGCTCCGTTTTCATTGCTTAGAACACTCTAGTTTTCATTCTTATTGTTCTGTGAGTGTTCACTTTTTGCTAGTACTGCATTTAGCCTTTGTTTTCATGCATCTCTTATTCAGATCTGTTAGTTTTAGTAGTGTTATGTGAGTACTCTCATGTTTGCTGTATCATTTATAGTATTTTTGTTAAAACATATCTTGTATGGTGCTTGTTGGGAAAAGAAACTGCTGCTTGAAGTAGAATTTTTAATAGTGCAAGTAGAAGCTTGTATAGAATGTTGCTAGAACTTTTTCATGCCATGCTAAATGTTATTTTAGTTCTAAAGCCTTGTGTATCTTGAGTAGCATGAATAGCCTCAAATAGCTGAGAGTCTTTAATATGTCATTGAAAGATTCATGAGTTCTTCTTGTCATAAGGAAGCATAAATTTATGGTATTCACTTTCGAATGTTTTATTTGGTTGACTTGGCGCATGCTCACACCATGTTATGACGATGAACCAGTCACGAATAACCTCCATGAACACTTAGTTTTTTAACTATGATACCGCTTATGCTTTAATTAATGATGTTTATGTCGTTGTGCATGATTATGGCTCTTATGCTCTCTTGATTTGTCGCTCCCAGTCTTTTGCTAGCCTCCACCTGTACTGAGTATGAGCTCTACTCGTGCATACAACTCTCTTAACCAATGTTTTTGCCATTGTGTCCACCATACCTACCTACATGTGGTATTTAACTTCAACTCCAAAGTAAATTGCTCATGTGTTACCTTTAAAACTTTCAAAATTACTCCTGCTTTATGTTCATGTTTTTGCTCATGAGGACGTAAATAGAGAATCTTTATCTCACTTGTTGATTGGATTTCACACCCTGGGCTAGTGGCTTCATCCGCTTATCCAAATGATAGAAGATCTGGCAGCGGAGTTCCCAGCCCCAAATTAATACACACAAAATCTCTTCACTATTTTTGCCCCTGATTTATCAGTCAAAGCATAATTGTGTAAACAAAAGAGAAAGAGGGATGACCTTCTACCCAGATGCGTCCTTCACATGGGAGATGCTCTTGTGAATCCGGTTGGCTTGTGACGTACTGTATTTTATGTTTACCATTCGTTGACATTAGCATACATCTCCCAAAATATAGACACTCCTCCACGGTATGTGATTGTTGCCAGGCACCCTAGGATTCAGTTAGCCATGGTTTGTGAAAGATGGATGGGAGGAGTGTCAAACTTTTAATACCTCTGTTTAATAAAATAAAAATCTCTAGCACATGATTTGATCCATGCTTCCCTCCGCAAAGGGCCTTTCTTTTACTTTTATGTTGAGTCTCCATCTTCTAACTTTACGCACAGTTGAGAGAGCATTTTTGCCATTCTTAGTTCTATATGCATTATCCCATAAACATCAATGATTACTTCATGATTTGATATTATTTGTTCTAAAATTATTTGCTCTAGTCTTCCTCATGAACTTCGAAGGTGTCCTGGCATTTATGTTTTGCCCCACTCTTAAGGACTAGCGAAATATCACTTTGCCATGCTTTCTCTATACCTGAAACAAACGTTTATCTTTCTTTGCATTATTATTCGTGATCCTTTATTTGAGATACTCTTCATGATGAAAAGTGATTGCTATGCTTTATTATTAAAGTTATGTTTATCATGTTTGTGTTTGAAGTTCTATGATCTCAGATTGCATATGCTTTTACATTTTAATGATCAAGTTTATGTTAGTAGAATGTCACCTCAGAAATTATTGTTTTGTCGTTTACCTACTCGAGGACGAGTAGGAACTAAGCTTGGGGATGCTTGATATGTCATAAACGTCTCCCTAATTTCCGATGTTCCATGTTGTTTTCATGTTGTTTCCCACATGTTTTCCTTACACTTTATGATATTTTTATCGATTTCCCGGGACTAACCTATTGACAAGATGCCACAGAGCCAGTTCTTGTTTTCTGCTGTTTTTAGTTTCAGAAAAGTTGTTCTGGAAATATTCCCGGAATTGGACGATTTGGAAGTCAGTGGTCTTAGAAGTCCCGAAGAGCCCCGGAGGGGGCCCACAGGGTGGCCACACCATAGGGTGGCGCCACCACCCCCTGGCCGCGCCACCAGGTGGTGTGGGACCCCTGGCTACCCCCTGGCATCGCCCTTTCACCTATATATACTCCCTGATGCATAAACCCTAGGAGAATCGACCTTTTCCATAAAATACATCCGTAGCTCCGCCGCCTACGATGACAAGTTTTGGGGGACATATCTCTGTTCTGGCACCCTGCCGGGACAGGGAAGTGCCCCGTAACCATCTCCATCGACTCCACTGCCATCTCCATCGCCGTTGATGTCTCCTATGATGAGAAGGAATTAGTTCTCCCCCGAGGCTGTGGGCTCTACACGTAGCTATGTGGTTCATATCTCTCTCCCATGGTGTGATTTTTATGTGACCATGGTCTTTGTATCTAGTTGAATTAGTAGATGTTTCTCCTCATGTATTATGCTACTCAAGTGGTTTTGTTATGAGATCTCCGTAAACACTTTGATCACGGTGTAAAGGTGACTGTGTGTGCACCGTGTGGTTTAGCATGATATTTATATCTTGTGTTGGATGACCCTATGAAATTGTGGAGTTTGCTTAGTACCTTCTAGGGCGCTCATAGTGACAGCGTGGGGTTAACTAGACATGAGAATACAAACTTGAGGAGTGCTGTTACAGCCCTACGCAATGAAGTGGTGTTTGTTATTCGACCGGAGAGGGTTAAGAGTAGCAGAGTGAAGAGAAGATATCTAGTTATTTATTTATGTGATCATTGTTGAGAGTGTCTACTAGTAAAAGTAGGATCCCTAGGCCTTATTTCCAAGCATTGAAACAAACCTGTTCTGCTACATGTTTGCTTGCTGCCATTTTTATTTCAGGTTGCTATTATACCTTATTATCATCCATATTACTTGCATTTTACTCTCTCTTCACCGAACTAGTGCAGCTATATACCTGACAAGTATATTGGGTGTGTTGGGGACACAAGAGACTTCTTGTATCTTGATTGCAGGGTTGCTTGAGAGGGATATCTTTGAACTCTACCTCCCTTAGTTTGATAAACCTTGGGTAATCCACTTAAGGGAAACTTGATGTTGTTCTACAAACCTTTGCACTTGGAGTCCCAACACTGTCCACAAGAATAGAAGAGTGCGTAGACATCAGCGGTGCATTAGCATAGGTTCACCCACACAACACCTATCAAAACAATAAATATTAATCAACTTTATGAAACGAAAGCGCTTGACGAAATTCCCATGTGTCCTCGGGAACGTTTGGTAATCATAAGTAAAACAACCGGTTTGTCCTTTGCTTTAAAAAGGGTTGGGCCACTCACTGCAAGTATATTTACTGTTTTTTTTACTCGCACTTTATTTATCTGCTATATCAAAAACCACCAAAAACATGTTTGATAGTGTTTACAGTGAATCCTCTATCCAACCTTCTTGTCAACACCTTCTGCTCCTCGTTCGGTTCGACACTCTTATTTATCGAAAGTACTACGATACACCCCTATACTTGTGGGTCATCACATACTGGAGGTTTCATAGTAGGAAACATATAGGCGCCAGTGAACTCGACGTCTAATAGAGGGACACAACTTACCCAAGTTCGGGGCCCTCGAGGAGGTAAAACCCTGTCTAGATTGTATTGATGTGGTGCTTACAATGGCGTGTGCCCTAGTCAAGAGCTTGGATCTCGAGAGAATAAGCACTTACGGTGGAAATAATTATCAAATTCCCTACCCCGGGGGTTCTCCTAGACCTTATATAGGAGGCTCGGTCCCGAATCCCTACCCGGGTAGGTTTACAAAACCCTAACCTACGTCAGTTGCTCCTCCAATCCTTGACTCACAAGTATTGCGGGTGGGCCACAGTTGGGCCTTATAAGATCGGGGTATCTCCACGTATTGGGCCTCTATGCATGGCTTAGACCATATAGGCCCGTTAGGGGGACTCGGGAAGTATTCCCACGTCACCCGTGGATACGGCTATCCCTGGTTTATGAAAGGAAAGGTGCGGAGAAGTGCCAATGAAAAGAAAAAATGCTAATAGAAACTGCTCTCAAAAGTCTAAAAAAAATTCTTGACATGGGTTATGATAAGTTTTTCATTACAATTCATTGACATAGACATGCACCTCTCTCAAAAATTGTTTTCAATATCTCTGTTTTACTAAATAAAAAGCTCTAGCACATGAGTAATACCTACTTCCCTTTGTGAAGGGCCTTTTTTACTTTTATGTTGAGTCTCCACCTTCTTACTTTATGCACCGGCTAGGAGAGCATGATTGTCATTCTGAATATAATGTGCATTGTCCTAAAATATTATTGTTTGAGGCATGTTTACATTATTGTTTCTCCTTAAATTATTATATCTAGTCACCACTTGAGGTTTGGAGGTGCCCTGACATTCATGTTTTTCTACACAATTAAGGGCAATCAGGATACCATCTTACCATGCTTTATTATGATCACAACCTAGCTGATGTTATAATTTCATATTATTTACTCCAGGTTATTTGTTCACTTTTCATAAGCTAGAATGAGTTCGTGAGCTTTATTATCCTTATAGAAATTATCATGTACTTGTTAAATACTGATCATGGAATAGTCTTATGCACACCATATGAATTGAAAAGTGTTTGTCAAAGTTTTCTTTATCGTGTCTAGTTTGTCAACTGAATTGCTTGAGGTCAAGTAAGAAGCTAAGCCTGGGGTTGCAAACATGTCTACTTCTCCTATCAATTTCTTGCTTTTTCCCCTCACATTTGCACGATTTGAATCAAACTAACATGGACTAACGTTGTTTTCAGCAGAATTACCCTTGGTGTCTAGTTTTGTGCAGAAATTCAATTTCCTCAGAAGTATTTCAAAAAAATCTAAAAATTATTTTTCCTCGGAAGACTCCCGGAACCCGAAGGACAGCTGGAGGGGGGCCACTAGGCCTCCAGGGGGTGCTAGCCGCGCCCCCTTTGGTCGCGCCTGTACGGCCCCTGGGGGCCTGGGACCACCCCAGGGTCCTCTTTGACATAAAGACTACATCGTCCTCGAAACGCAGAATCCCCGAAGGATTTTCCCGAATACGATCCGCAGCTCCACCGACACCCGAAACCCTAGTTCGCTGACAGAATTTCCCGTTCTGGCACCCTGCCAGAACGGGGATTGGAGGGAGATTGTCGCCATCGTCATTGCAATCACCTATCCATCAACCCTCCATGATTCCCCCCTTCGATGTGTGGGTAATTTACTGCTGTAGGCAGAGGGGATGGTATGGATTGGATGAGATTAGTCATGTAATAGAGCACTAGATTGTTAGGACTTGCTGCCTAGTGATCCACTATTTTTGTTTATTATCGTTGTTGCAACTTGGAGTGGTTAATGCTTGTCACTTAGGTCCCGATTGCCATGATTTCATATCTGAACATGTTATGTTTTCACAAGTTTAATTGTTGTTTTGGATCATATCTACTAGTTGTATACACTTATTATTGTCCGGAACCCGAGACCCCAAGGTGACATGGTTGGGATATCGGAGGGTATGGACTCTAGTTCGAGGATTACATGTTTCCATCGTGTGTTAATCTTTTCTATGATGCTTGGTAGAACAAGTACCTTAATTACCATTAGTTCCTTTTTGGGCCCGCAATAACGGGATGGTAGGACAAAAGACGTCGTGCAAGTTCTTATTGGAAGCACGTACGACAATTCTCGGGAAACATGCCTATGATAGTTTGTGACTTGGATACTCTCTTATATATTTGTGCCACCCTTTTCTACCTCTATTACATGGTTAATCTCATTTATGGAACGCCCATACATCCATCCCTATGCCTACGGTGTTTTTAGCACTGCTTCTCAATCCGTTTACATTCGCTGCTACTATTGCTACTACTGTTTTACTGCTATTGTTACTATTAAACCACTTCTGTGATTATATCACTGTTCGTGCTAATAAATTGTGTGAAGCAAGATACTTTTTAGGTGCAGCTGAATTGACAACTCAGTTGTTAAGGCTTATATTCTTTGTCTTCCCTTGTGTCGAATCAATAAATTGGGCTATATTTACCCTCGAAGACTGTTGCAATCCCCTACACTTGTGGGTCATCAGCTTCCAAGCTTTACTTATCAACAGAAGAAGAAATTCTTTTATGATTTGAGGCATTACTTTTAGGATGAACCACATTTATATACAGAAGGTGTAGATGGAATTTTAAGTAGATGCATATCTGAGCATGAGCAAGAAGATATTTTGAGGAAATGTCATAATAGTCCCGATGGAGGGAATCATGCTGGTGAAAGAACCACACACAAGGTTTTACAATCAGGTTTTTACTGGCCTACTCTATTTAAAGATGCTAAGAAATTTATTTCTAATTTTGATGAATGTCAAAGGGTTGGTAATATTAGTAGACGTAATGAAATGCCTATGAACTATTCTCTAGTTATTAAACCTTTTGATTGTTGGGGATTCGACTTTATGGGTCCTTTTCCTTCCTCACATGGCTATACTCATATTCTTGTTGAGGTTGATTACGTTACTAAATGGGTAGAAGCTATTACAATTAAAAGTTTTGATCATAGAACCTCTATGAAAATGCTTAAAGACACAATTTTCCCTAGGTTTGGTGTGCCCGATATCTTATGACCGATGGAGGTTCTCATTTTAATCATGGTGCTTTTAGAAAAAACCTTGCTAAATATGATGGTGATCATAGAATTTCTTAACCTTATCATCCTCAAACTAGTGGCCAAGTAGAACTATCACCTATGGAGATCAAATTCATTTTGCAAAAAATTGTTAACAAATCTAGGAAGAATTGGTCTAAGATACTTAGTGATGCTTTGTGGGCTTATATAACTTCTTATAAAAATCCCATGGGCATGTATACTTATAAAATTGTTTATGGAAAAGTTTGTCATTTACCCCTTGATCTAGAACACAAATCTTATTGGGCTATTAGAGAACTTAATTGTGATTTCAAATTAGCTGGTGAGAAAAGATTGTTAGATATGAGTTCTTTAGACGAATGGAGAAGTGAAGCTTATGAAAATACCAAATTATTTAAAGAGAAAGTTATAAGACGGCATGATAAAAGGATCCTTAAAATAGATTTTAATATAGGAGATAAAGTGTTATTGTATAGGTCTCGTCTCAGATTTTTTGCAGGAAAATTACTCTCTAAATGGGAGGGACCATTTGTTGTGGAATAAGTTTATCGGTCTGGGGCTATCAAGATTAATAATTTCCAAGGCACCAATCCACGAGCTGTGAATGGCCAAAGACTCAAGCATTACTTATCTGGTGATCCATATAACATGGAAGATGATATTGTTTGGGTGCTCACTCCGGAAGATTATATAGGAGCCAAAAACCTTAGCAGAACAGAGTCAGAATTGGAATAGGTATGAGCTTTGGTAAGAAAACCTTCGATGAGTTTTGTTTTTGAGCTGTTTCTGCCATGAAGAAATCCACCAAACCCTAGTTTCCATGACTCCTCCAAGCTCTCCTAGGGACAAGTTCTTCGTCAACATCGTCATACCCTACCTAGCTGAGGTGAGGATGCATCCACAAACTCTCCAGTTGAAGGATGGCATCCTCCACATGCAAGATCTAGAGGAACCAAAGAAAGAGGGAGATGAGAAGACAAGCCTTGAAGAACTGGAGCACGAAGTGTTCAAGTACAAGAAGATGGTGGAACATGGAGTGGAAGTGAATCATCGCATAATTTAATATTTCATTGATGATCACCGCAAAGAAACATGACTTCTTTGGGAGAAAGTCAATCTACTATAGAAAGAGGCATCGCACCTGCAAGCACAAATCTACAATCTAACAAACCAAAACTTTGAGTATGAGTTGAGATTCAAGTGTATGAGCTTTGGTGCAAATTTCAGGTCCCTCGAAACTACTTCATCTTTCGTTGATGGGAAGTTATAACCTTGAAAATTTGATGAGGAATAAGTTGAAGAAGCATCGTCAAAGAACCAAGCTTAATCACTATGGTTAATAGGCACTCACTTGGCTTATTCCAAGCTTGGAGGAGTTGTACTTTTACTATTAGAGTTGTTGTCTTATCATGGTTAGGGAGGTTATCATATAGTATGGTTGTTTGCAAGTTGGGCTATCACTCCTAAAAAGTGACGCTTTGTATCAGTTGGTGTGAGTTTGCCTATGATGAAATATTGATATGAAGTCTTCTTCTTACTTAGTTACACTATATATTCTATTCTCGCATGCTTGTCTTGTGAATAGTAGTGATCTCATGTTGGGTATAGTAGCAGAAATTTATTGAGTATTGGCAAACATAGCATTGATCATAGGAACAACACTTAGAGACTTAGAACAAAGAAGAGAAATTTCACATGCAAATATATTACCCCATAGACCGTTTATACTTACAAAATCTTCATGTTTATGTTTTTATGATTGATGTGTTATGCTGACAAGGAAGACGATTGAAGTACTTCATGTTTTATATCATTGCATGGTTTTATATATGTTTGCATCTCTCGACACCATGTGTTTGCTTCAAGCCTTTGCTAGCCAAAAACCCTGTACTGAGTATGATCACTACTCGTGCATCGAAACCTTAACCAAAAACCTTCCATAAGTGTCCAACATACCTTCCTATATGTGGTATTTAATCTCCATGATGTCTACGCACGCTTCTATTCTTGTAGACAGTGTTGGGACTCCAAGTGCAGAGGTTTGTAGAACTACAGCAAGTTTCCCTTAAGTGGATCACCCAAAGTTTATCAAACTCAGGGAGGAAGAGGTCAAAGATATCCCTCTCAAGCAATCCTGCAATTACGATACAAGAAGTCTCTTGTGTCACCAACACACCTAATACAATTGTCAGTTGTATAGATGCACTAGTTCGCCCAAGAGATAATCAAATACAAGTAATATGGATGATTATAAATGACAATAGCAATCTTAAATAAAAATGGCAGCAAGCAAACATGTAGAAAAAACTGATTGTAAACGGTGTTCCAATGCTTAGAACAAGGCCTAGGGATCCTACTTTCACTAGTGGACACTCTCAACAATGATAACATAATTGAATGCATAAATATCACCTCTTCACTATGATACTCCGAACAAATCTCCGGTCGGATAACGAACACCAATCCATGCGTAGGGTTGTAACAGCACTCCTCAAGTCTGTATTCCCTCTCTAGGGCACCCCACGCTGTCACTATGAGCGCCCCAAATTAGTACGAAACAAATGCCACAATTTCATAGGGTCATCCAACACAAAATATAAATATCATGCTAAACCACACGGTGCACACACTGTCACCTTTACACCGTGATTAAAGTGTCTACGGAGATCTCATAACAAAACCACTTGAGTAGCATAACATATGAAGAGTAACATCTACTTATTCAACTAGATTACAAAGCTCATGATCACAAAAAGAGCACACCATGGGAGAGAGAGATGAAACACATAGCTACCGGTAGAGCCCTCAGCCCCGGGGGAGAACTACTCCCTCCTCATCATAGGAGACAGCAACGACGATGTAGATGGTGGTGAAGTCGATGAAGATGGCTATGGGGGCACTTCCCCGTCCCGGCAGGGTGCCGGAATTCTGTCCCCCGAAACTTGGCGGCGGCGGCGGAGCTACGGAACTTTTTGTGGAACGGGGCCGATATATTTAGGGTTTATGCCTCGGGGGGAATAAATAGGAGAAAGAGCGATGTCGGTGGGCACCCGAGGGGCCCACAGCACCTCCAGGCGCGGCGAGGGAACCACCCGCGCCCAACCATTGTGTCTGGGTGATGAGTGTGAACACACGTTCGTTGGGAGACCCCAAGAGGCTGGTATGAAGAGTGCAGCAGCAAGTTTCCCTCAGAAAGAAACGAAGGTTGAATCGACCAGTAGGAGGAAGGAGTAAATTCAGAAGGTTGATGCAGCTGAGATGGCAGGGCGCACTACCGGTTCAGAAGCAACGTGGAACCTACACAACACAATCAAATCAATGTGCCCCAACAAAGAAGTAAGGTTGTCAATCCCACGGTTTTGCTGAACACAAAGAGGTTAAACGTATGGTGTGGAAAACAGTAGGAAAACAATATGAAAGCAGTAGTAGCAGTATGAAAGCAGCATGTGTATTATCGGTATGATAAAAAGGATCGGGGTTCACAGTTCACTCGTGGTGTCTCTCCGCGAAAGATAAATAACATGCATGGTGAACAAATTACAGCTGGGCAATTGACAGAAATGAAGGCTGCACCATAGTGCATATGCAAGACATAAAGATTAATATGTGATTCATGTTGGCATTACAACAAAATACATAGACCGTCATCCAACTGCATCTATGTCTAATAATCCACCCTCCGAATACCATCCGAACAAACGTTGGGTATTAAGTTGCTAGCAACATATTATCGCAGTAAGAAAAGTGTGTAATATAAACATGTAAACTAGGTAAACACCGTTGCTTTCTCCCTAATGGCAACAACACATCCTCCATCAGTCACATTTCTGTCACTCGAGCACAGATGCAAAGGAGGCATGAACCCACTATCGAGCATAAATACTCCCTCTTGGAGTTACTAGCATCTACTTGGCCAGAGCATCCACTAATAACAGAGAGCATGCAAGATCATAAATAACATAAGCATGAAGATAACATGATAGATTGATAATCATAAGACATAGCATTCGACATTCATCAAATCCCAGCTAACACAACATGTAGCATTACATAAAGATGATCTCGATCATGTGAGGAAACTCACGAGATCTAAACATGACGTACAAAGTGGATAGAACAACCATCTAGCTACTGCTACGGACCCGTAGTCCAGGGATGAACTATTCACGCATCACTTGGAGGAGGGCATGGTGGTGTAGACCCCTCCGGTGATGAATTCCCCTCCTAGCAGGGTGCCGGGGAGAGCTCCATGTAACATCCCAAGTATGAAATCTCCCCCTAGAATGTTTTGTTTCTTGTTTTATTATTGCTTTGCATCATGTCATCATATGCATTTGATTTTTGTTTGCATTGTTTTGCATTTGATTTCAATTGTTTCCATTTGTTTTCTTATGAATTCCAAACAAAAAGTCAAACCTTTATGCATACTTGTTATGTTACATGTTTCAAATAACAACTACAAAATAAACAAACAAATTGTTCCACTAAAAATTGGAATCAAAATCTTTAATTTGGCTTAAGTCTCATTTATTTTCTTTTTATACCTCAATTGCTCAACTCATTTAATTTATTTCCAAACAATACCATCAATTAAATAATTGGCAAACAAAGGTTTATTTTAATGCGTGGTTACAAAAATGAATCATTAAAAATTTGTCCTAAAAATTTTGCTAACCCTAGAATCATTTGTCTCTCTCTTTTCCCAAATCTGAAAAAAATCAAATAATAAAAGGAAGAGAATAAAAAAGGGAGAGGGGGCAAAAGGATGCAGCCCACTTGGGCCAGCCCAAGTGCCCTTAGGCCCATACCCCCTCACAGATCGTCTCCTACCTCCGTACGGTACGGAGGGCCATCCATGGTGGCCACGTACGCATACAGAGGAGAGAACGGTGATCGATGCCCCCTCCTCCTCTATAACTGCTCGAGTTCTCCTCCTAACCCTAATCCCCTCTCCTCCCTCGCGCCGCTCTCCTCTTTCTCTCCCCCTGTTCCTCCTTTCTCTGTACCGAGCTCCACCACCGAAGCTCCTCCACCGCCGCCTTCTTCTCCGGCGAATCGCCGCCGCCACGGTGCCCGCCCGGCCGCGCTAGGGCCGGGAACGGAACCGGCTCGCCGCCCTCTACCTCACCGCGCCCTCCATCTCCCTCGAAACCCGCCGGAGCTCCGCCGCCATCCGGCGTTTCCGCCACCGACCGCCCCTGCTCCTCCAGCGAACCATCGCGGTAAGCCGTCCGTCCGCCCGCACCCCTTCCCCGCTCCCTCTCCGCCTCGCACGAGCCCGCCCACGGCGGCCAGCACCCGGCCACCGCAGCGGCGCACGCCGGCAGCCGCGCACGGCCGCGGTCCGCGGCGGGCAGCGCAGGGCAGCGCTCGCCGTCCGCCCTCTGCTCCCTGTCGCTCGCCCCTGTCGAACGCTTCCTGTACCTGCACGATAGAGTTTCAGTTAGATTCAGTAGACCCGCGAAAATACACCCTATAATCAAACCGACTGCATACCTGACAAGCCTCCGAATCCAGTGCAGTTGGCAGAGCCCATGCGAGCGCTCCCCCAGATCCCTGGTTCGAATCCTAGGGGAGGCAATTGCCTCCCCAATTTTTTCCCTGCGCGCAACCCCCGTGGGGCCCGCTTGTCATGGACCCTGGAGGCCATGTCAGCCCCCAGCCTGCCACCTAAGCGCCACAGTGGCGCTGACCCCACTGTCAGTGCCTGTGGCTGGCCACTGCGCGGTGCAGATTGCTTTTTCTGCACGTTTTCCTTTATTTTTAAGTCCAGTTTTTATTACGGTTTAGCCCCTAAACTTCAAACCCAAATAACTTCTAAATCCCAACTCCAACTAAAATAAATAAAATATGTACACTGCTCTAAATTAAATTCTCTATCTATCTATAGCATTTGTTTTCTGTTTTTAATTTTCAAAATGCAATTCAAATTTGAATTCAAATAATTGAATTGCAATTTGCTAAAATCCATAACTAATTCATTATTAATCCAAATCATGCAAACAAAATATGTTTTCCAAACCATTTTGAACCACCAATTCAAATATAAATTTTGTTTCATGGTTTGAATAATTTAAATTGCCTAAATAATTTAAACCTTGTTTAATTCAATTAAAATTGCTAAAATCATAACTTGCTCAAATTTAATTATTCTTGAACATGTAAAATATGTTTTCCAACCAGAAAAACATGACCTTTTCAAATATCAACTTTGTCATTTGTTATGAGCAACTTAACTTGATGAAAACAACAACTATTTGTGTAACACTATTAAGTAACCAAAATTTCCAAACTTAATAATAAATTCCCTAACTTGTTAACTATCATTCCAATTGCATCTAACTTTGTTTACTTCTTATTATCATCATGCATGCATCATGTTTAACTACTTACACTTGTTAATCAAATGTAGATCATTGCTTCAACCTAAACCATTTGCATCCATATGCAATTCACATTGCATATGGGTCCAATTAAATTGTGTTACCTTGTCAAGTAGTTTACTTTGCTGCATCTATTAACATGACATGCATCATCCCATGGTTGTGCATCCTATGCCATGTATTGATTGTTCGTCTCTTTCGATTGTGTGTTTGCTTCTTCTCGCTTTAGACGACGACGTTGAGACCGAAGGGACGTACGGTACCCCTTCTAAGGATTTTTGCTCAGTACCAGGCTACTGGGTTTGCAGGCAAGTTATCACTCACATGAATCATCGAGTTCCCTTCCACACTTATTGTCGATACTATCCTTTTGTCTATTATTGCTAGCCCTATGTATCGTTGCTTGTTCTCCGAACCTATCACATGATACCCTGAACCAATGATATTGCCTCACCTCCATATCTACAGCCATTGCTTGTGCCTGTTCTCATCTAGCATGCTTAGGGTTGCTTTTGCTCGAGTCTGTTGTCGGTTACTTCTTTTACTATTATTATTGTACCGGGGGCTCGAATTTAATCAATCAATCCTGTTAATTGCTAATGGTAATAATAATTTGATGATAAGGCACCGGCAGGAGGCCCTAAGTGGTTTTGAGGCCTGCTAGTGTCGACCCTAATAGGAAAAGGGTCTTGTCTACTGATCCATGATGAGCGTGCTCACCGCATCCGGGTGGTAGTATGGGACCCCCCTCGACTTAGACTTGATCTGCAGTTTGTCTGAAGAGCCACACTTAGTTCGGGTGTTCCATTTGCTCCTTGCATAATGGGAGGTACCCCCATTGGTTACTGGTGATGATGATGATGCATATAGGGCGAGGCCTGTGGTGCCGGGGGGTGTGGTTTTCACCCTTGCGCTTAGGTTAGGCGGACTGGCCGGGACCTTATAGCTCCGTGGCTCCTAGGATGGATTGTAGAGATGGTTTGGGTCGTGTCAAGTCCACCTAAGTTTTAGTTGGTGGCTTGAGTGTGTACGGGTACTGGAGCACACCCTGCAGGGATAAATCTTCTCGAGAAGCCGTGTTTTCCGCGGTTATGGATTACTTGGTGAAAGTACTGGCTAACAAGTACTCAGGACAACTTAAACATAATGATCAACCATGTATCACCCAATGCTAAATAACTTGACTAGTAATAGGTTATTCACACAATAACTTGACTCATCTTTAATACAACGGTGTGAGTTATCCTCGGATTGCTTCTTCGGATAAGGGGCGAGATCCAGGATGGGTTTGTTTGAAGTTATCTTTCAGTTGGTTACAATCCTCGATCTTATCTTCTTCTGTTAGCCGGAACTTGTAGTATTTTTCTGTAGTTGGTTAGAGCAGCCCGCTGCAGCTTTTATAACACCTTTCTCTTCTGTTGATCCCAAGCATCAATGCTTGTGTTGACGGGTAACTCTTTGATGAAGTGTGAGTCTTGCTTGCCAGTACTTGGATGTACTGACCCCTTTGGGGCTGTGGTTTACGCAGACGACGATTCCGAGGATCCCCAGGATGGCTACTTCGTGGAGTTCGACGAGACTGCAGACGAGTAGATAGTGGACCCGGGCAGGATCCAAGACCTACGTGGATGGGCTTCGTCTTCTTTATTTTCCCCGGCTTCTTAAGCCTATTTGGATTTGTCTGTACTCAGACCTGTTGAATGCTTCCGCTGCTATGTAATGATGCTATGTTGGGACATGTGTCCTCTGTATGAGTGTATTTGCTATTCTCTGCCTTAGTGAAGGCTATTGGCAATCTTATTTCAATCTTTTGTGTCTTAGAGATATGTTGTGGTATCATTCCGTTTAACGCTGTTGACGTACCATGTGTGATTGGTATGAAGTACGTCGACAGTAGTGCCTATGGTCTCTAGTGGATAGTTTACATCGACGGTGGAATAGCAGGGCTTGTGTTGTCGCGCATAAGCGCAGGCCTACCAGGAAGCTGGGACGTGGGAGCAGTTATGCCCCATAATCCAAGCATCTGCTATCCAGTTCGGCCCGATGAGTATCCCCTAGAAACCAGGGTGCGACAAATGGTATCAGAGCCTGTCTGCCTGTAGGATCCCTTTTACTGGTCGCAGTTGAGTCTAGAAACTATTTTGTAGCTATATAGGAAAAATGAAACGTGAGAGTAGGAATTCTGCCATTTTATTTCTTTCCCCACCCACCCTCCCTTTTCTGGTAAGGAAGTGCAACGTTGTTTTTCTCTTCTCATCTAAACTTTCAAGTTAGGATTTCACGTGTTCTGGGTTCTTCCGTAGTACCTTAGGAGTTTTGGTCGCGAGTTTCCCGATGTTGCTTCAATATCATGTTTCTCTCAAGAACCTTTCGTCCATTGATGTATCCATTCCTAGCTATGTTTAGTTATCCTTTCGTACTCAAACCATTTATGGTGAACGTTGAGGGTAGTATATGTTTTATCCATGCTACCTTTCTTACCGTCTGAAGTAATCCTTTTAAGCACTTATATTGGATTTTGTTATCCGGTTACTGTGTTAATCTTGGTATCCTCTTCAGGATGGAAAGTGGTGACGAAGAACACACACTGCCACCTGAGATGGGGAAAGTGCTGTCTCAGATGACACAAGTTATAAAGCAGATGCAGCAGAACCAAGACCTTGGGAGTAATGGCAACACCCGGGTGTCTATTCGGGAGTTCCTTGAGCTCAATCCAAGCACGTTTGATACCTCCTCCGAGCCGTTGGATGCTGATGACTGGCTCCGTGAAATGAACCGTACTCTTATGGTAGCTCATGTGGCTGACGAGGACCGTGTTCCTTACGTGACCTACCTTCTCCGTGGACAATCCATGTCTTGGTGGGAGAATTTCCAAGAAATGAGAGGTTCTAGTGTGGCAATCACATGGGAGGATTTCAAGCAAGCCTTCGTGCGCCATCACATTCCCGATGGGCTCATGGAGAAAATGCGTGAGGAATTCTATTCTTTCACACAAGGCAGTCTGGACGTTCTCGAATACCAAAGAGAGTTCAATCGTCTGGCTCGCTACGCCGGAGATGAAATCTCCACGGAAGCGAGAAAGATGGCAAAGTTCCGTAGGGGTCTCAACCCGGAACTCAAGTATGCTCTCACCAACGTCAAGGCCAAGAATTTTGAGGACCTCGTCAACATCGCTCTAAATGAAGAGCATGGGCGCAAGTTGGTTGAGGAATCTCGTAAGCACTCTCGTGAACAGGCTAATCTCTCGAAAGCTATCATGCCTCCACAAAAACGGAGAGTTTGGGTTCCATATACCACTCCAACACCGCCCATCTGCTTGCCAAGCCCGGCAGAAATTCTTCCCCGCCCTCCCACCCCAGTGGTATCTTTAGGAGGTGCTCCATCTCAGCCAAGACCAACAGCTCCTCGTTCTGCTGTTACATGCTACAAGTGTGGACAGCCGGGCCACTATTCCGATAAGTGTCCGCAAAGGCACCTCTTTCCACCTCCACCTCGCCACAGGTCGACCCCGAAAAGAATACGTGGTCCTCCGTTGGGTTGCTACAACAGCAACGACCTTGGTGTGAGAACCGTTAAGGTGAACCATGTCAAGGCCCAGGGAGCAGAAGAATCTCTAGAGGTTGTAATGGGCACACTTCTTGTGAACTCGTTTCGTGCTAAAGTCTTGTTCGATTCTGGTGCTTCACACTCTTTCATCTCTCAATGCTTTGCAAACAACATTGGAATAAACTTCGAACAGTTGTCTATCCCTCTCCTGGTGAAATCACCAGGATCTAGCTGGCAAAGCAATAAAGTTAGCCAGAACATCGAGATCACAATTGGAAACCTTCCATTCCAGGCATCTCTGATAGCTCTCCACTCTTCAGATATTGATGTCATTCTGGGGATGGATTGGTTGGTAGCCAACAAAGCAGTCATTGATTGTCCTGCTAAGTCTGTCAAAATCACACACCCTTCTGGCCAGATAGTCTACTTCCATGCTGAAAATCCAGTTGCTCAACTCTACACTCTCAATGCAAATCCTCTACCATCTATTGAAACTATTCCGGTGGTTTGTGATTTCCCTGATGTCTTTCCAGAAGAATTGCCAGGAATGCCTCCTGACAGAGCTGTTGAGTTCGTCATCGAACTTGAACCAGGCACTGCTCCAATCTCTAAGCATCCATACAAGATAGCTCCTCCTGAACTAAAGTTGTTGAAGGAGCAAATCGATATGTACATGGAGAAAGGTTACATTCAACCTAGCTCCTCGGCTTGGGGATGCCCAACTCTGTTCGTTGCGAAGAAGGATCAAACAAAGTGACTCGTGGTTGACTATCGTCCTCTCAACGAGAAAACCATCAAAAACAAATATCCAATTCCTCGTATCGATGATCTGTTTGATCAACTTGCTGGAGCCTCAATATTCTCCAAGCTGGACTTGAGAATGGGTTACCATCAAATAAAGATCAGAAAGGAAGATATTCCAAAGACAGCTTTCACCACTCGGTACGGTCTATATGAATACACCGTCATGTCCTTTGGTCTCACCAATGCACCGGCGACATTTTCTAGACTCATGAATTCTGTCTTCCATGAATACCTCGACAAGTTCGTTGTGGTATATCTTGATGATATTCTGGTCTACTCAAAATCCGAGGAAGAGCATGGAGAACATCTTCGTCTCACTCTCATGAAACTTCGCGAGCATCGTCTATATGCCAAGTTCTCCAAATGTGAGTTCTGGATTCCAGAAGTTGCTTATCTTGGTCATGTCATCTCTGCCAAGGGCATAGCCATTGATCCAGAAAAGGTTAAGGCAATTGTTGATTGGAAACCTCCTAAGACGGTGAAGCAAGTCAGAAGTTTTCTTGGTTTGGCTAGCTATTGCCGTCGTTTCGTCCAAAACTTCTCCAAGATCGCCAAACCTCTCACTGATCTCACAAAGAAGGACAAGAAGTTCGTTTGGTCTCCACAGTGTGATGAAAGTTTCAATCTCCTGAAGACTAAACTCACTTCTACACCAGTTCTGGTTGGCCCAGATACTACCAAACCTTTCCAGATATTCTGTGATGCTTCTCTCCAAGGTCTAGGAGCAGTTCTTATGCAAGAACGTCAAGTTGTGGCTTATGCTTCACGTCAGTTGAACCCACATGAGCAAAACTATCCCACTCATGATCTTGAACTCGCAGCAGTTGTGTTTGCACTCAAGAAATGGAGGCAATACTTGTTGGGTAATCGCACTGAAATCTTTTCCGATCATAAGAGTCTGAAATACATCTTCACTCAACCAGATCTAAACCTCAGGCAAAGGAGATGGATTGAAAAGATCAAAGACTTTGATCTCACTATTTCTTACACTCCAGGCAAGGCTAATGTTATGGTCGATGCTCTCAGTCGCAAGTCATATTGCAATAATCTCATGATCATGGAAAGCCAGCCTCCTCTTCATGAAGAATTCCAGAAGCTGAACCTTGGTCTTGTTCCTCAAGGTTATCTTGCAAACTTGACAGCCAGTCCAACTCTCGAGGATAAGATTCGTTCTGAACAACTTCGTGATGCTGAGATCAAGAAGATCGCAAATAACATCAAAGCAGGCAATGTGAAGTATGAGTGCTTCTCAATTGATGACAAGGGAACGGTGTTCTTCGAAGGACGCATTGCAGTTCCTCAAATTCAAAGTCTCAAAGATGTTATTCTCAAGGAGGCTCATGAAACTCCTCTCTCCATACACCCTGGAAGTACAAAGATGTACCAGGATCTCAAGACTCTGTATTGGTGGTCTGGCATGAAACGTGAAATTGCTAAATACGTTTCTGAATGCGACATTTGTCAACGTGTTAAGGCAGTTCATCAGAAAACAGCCGGTCTTCTCCAACCGCTGAAAATTCCTGAGTGGAAGTGGGACATGATTGAAATGGACTTCGTCACTGGTTTTCCAAAGTCCAAGAAGGGCAACGATGCAATCTTCGTTGTTATTGATCGTCTCACTAAGGTAGCTCACTTCTTTGCTGTCAAAGAAACAATATCAGCTAGCCAGTTAGCAGAGCTCTACACAACAAAGATTGTTCCTCTTCATGGTGTTCCATTGGAAATAAGCTCAGACCGTGGAAGTATATTCACTTCTCATTTCTGGAAGAGTTTTCAAGAAGCATTGGGCACCAAACTTCTGTTCAGCACGGCTTATCATCCTCAGTCTCAAGGGCAAGTCGAAAGAGTCAATCAGATTCTCGAGGATATGCTCAGAGCATGTGGTCTATCCTTTGGCATGAAATGGGAGGAATGCCTTCCATATACTGAATTCTCCTACAACAACAGCTTCCAGGCAAGCCTAGGCATGGCACCATTTGAAGCTCTCTATGGCCGCAGATGCAGGAGTCCAATCAATTGGTCTGGAGCTGGTGAACGTTCACTCTTAGGCCCTGACATTGTTAAGGAAGCCGAAGAGAAAGTTCGCATCATTCGTGACAATCTCAAGATTGCTCAGTCTCGTCAGAAAAGCTACTATGACAGCAAGCACAGGGATATGATTTATGCACCTGGTGACAAAGCATATCTCCGTGTAACTCCCCTCAGAGGCACTCATCGTTTTGGTGTCAAAGGAAAGCTAGCACCGAGATACATTGGTCCTTTCAACATTCTCTCAAGGCGTGCGGAAAATGCCTATCGTCTTGAACTTCCAGAAAAACTATCCAAGGTGCACGATGTGTTTCACGTGTCACAGCTCAAGAAGTGTTTCAAAGATCCAGATCGTGCAGTTGATCATGATTCAATTGAACTGCAAGAAGATCTATCTTATGAGGAGCACCCTGTTCGAATTCTCGATGAGACCGAGCGTAAGACTCGCAACAAGAGCACCAAGTTCTTGAAAGTGCAATGGTCGTATCATTCCGATAAAGAGGCAACGTGGGAGACCGAAGAGGATCTTCGCAAGAAGTATCCGGACCTTTTCACTTCTCAGTAGGAATCTCGGGGCGCGATTCCTTCAAGGGGGGGCGTTTTGTAACATCCCAAGTATGAAATCTCCCCCTAGAATGTTTTGTTTCTTGTTTTATTATTGCTTTGCATCATGTCATCATATGCATTTGATTTTTGTTTGCATTGTTTTGCATTTGATTTCAATTGTTTCCATTTGTTTTCTTATGAATTCCAAACAAAAAGTCAAACCTTTATGCATACTTGTTATGTTACATGTTTCAAATAACAACTACAAAATAAACAAACAAATTGTTCCACTAAAAATTGGAATCAAAATCTTTAATTTGGCTTAAGTCTCATTTATTTTCTTTTTATACCTCAATTGCTCAACTCATTTAATTTATTTCCAAACAATTCCATCAATTAAATAATTGGAAAACAAAGGTTTATTTTAATGTGTGGTTACAAAAATGAATCATTAAAAATTTGTCCTAAAAATTTTGCTAACCCTAGAATCATTTGTCTCTCTCTTTTCCCAAATCTGAAAAAAATCAAATAATAAAAGGAAGAGAATAAAAAAGGGAGAGGGGGCAAAAGGATGCAGCCCACTTGGGCCAGCCCAAGTGCCCTTAGGCCCATACCCCCTCACAGATCGTCTCCTACCTCCGTACGGTACGGAGGGCCATCCATGGTGGCCACGTACGCATACAGAGGAGAGAACGGTGATCGATGCCCCCTCCTCCTCTATAACTGCTCGAGTTCTCCTCCTAACCCTAATCCCCTCTCCTCCCTCGCGCCGCTCTCCTCTTTCTCTCCCCCTGTTCCTCCTTTCTCTGTACTGAGCTCCACCACCGAAGCTCCTCCACCGCCGCCTTCTTCTCCGGCGAATCGCCGCCGCCACGGTGCCCGCCCGGCCGCGCTAGGGCCGGGAACGGAACCGGCTCGCCGCCCTCTACCTCGCCGCGCCCTCCATCTCCCTCGAAACCCGCCGGAGCTCCGCCGCCATCCGGCGTTTCCGCCACCGACCGCCCCTGCTCCTCCAGCGAACCAACGCGGTAAGCCGTCCGTCCGCCCGCACCCCTTCCCCGCTCCCTCTCCGCCTCGCACGAGCCCGCCCACGGCGGCCAGCACCCGGCCACCGCAGCGGCGCACGCCGGCAGCCGCGCACGGCCGCGGTCCGCGGCGGGCAGCGCAGGGCAGCGCTCGCCGTCCGCCCTCTGCTCCCTGTCGCTCGCCCCTGTCGAACGCTTCCTGTACCTGCACGATAGAGTTTCAGTTAGATTCAGTAGACCCGCGAAAATACACCCTATAATCAAACCGACTGCATACCTGACAAGCCTCCGAATCCAGTGCAGTTGGCAGAGCCCATGCGAGCGCTCCCCCAGATCCCTGGTTCGAATCCTAGGGGAGGCAATTGCCTCCCCAATTTTTTCCCTGCGCGCAACCCCCGTGGGGCCCGCTTGTCATGGACCCTGGAGGCCATGTCAGCCCCCAGCCTGCCACCTAAGCGCCACAGTGGCGCTGACCCCACTGTCAGTGCCTGTGGCTGGCCACTGCGCGGTGCAGATTGCTTTTTCTGCACGTTTTCCTTTATTTTTAAGTCCAGTTTTTATTACGGTTTAGCCCCTAAACTTCAAACCCAAATAACTTTTAAATCCCAACTCCAACTAAAATAAATAAAATATGTACACTGCTCTAAATTAAATTCTCTATCTATCTATAGCATTTGTTTTCTGTTTTGAATTTTCAAAATGCAATTCAAATTTGAATTCAAATAATTCAATTGCAATTTGCTAAAATCCATAACTAATTCATTATTAATCCAAATCATGCAAACAAAATATGTTTTCCAAACCATTTTGAACCACCAATTCAAATATAAATTTTGTTTCATGGTTTGAATAATTTAAATTGCCTAAATAATTTAAACCTTGTTTAATTCAATTAAAATTGCTAAAATCATAACTTGCTCAAATTTAATTATTCTTGAACATGTAAAATATGTTTTCCAACCAGAAAAACATGACCTTTTCAAATATCAACTTTGTCATTTGTTATGAGCAACTTAACTTGATGAAAACAACAACTATTTGTGTAACACTATTAAGTAACCAAAATTTCCAAACTTAATAATAAATTCCCTAACTTGTTAACTATCATTCCAATTGCATCTAACTTTGTTTACTTCTTATTATCATCATGCATGCATCATGTTTAACTACTTACACTTGTTAATCAAATGTAGATCATTGCTTCAACCTAAACCATTTGCATCCATATGCAATTCACATTGCATATGGGTCCAATTAAATTGTGTTACCTTGTCAAGTAGTTTACTTTGCTGCATCTATTAACATGACATGCATCATCCCATGGTTGTGCATCCTATGCCATGTATTGATTGTTCGTCTCTTTCGATTGTGTGTTTGCTTCTTCTCGCTTTAGACGACGACGTTGAGACCGAAGGGACGTACGGTACCCCTTCTAAGGATTTTTGCTCAGTACCAGGCTACTGGGTTTGCAGGCAAGTTATCACTCACATGAATCATCGAGTTCCCTTCCACACTTGTTGTCGATACTATCCTTTTGTCTATTATTGCTAGCCCTATGTATCGTTGCTTGTTCTCCGAACCTATCACATGATACCCTGAACCAATGATATTGCCTCACCTCCATATCTACAGCCATTGCTTGTGCCTGTTCTCATCTAGCATGCTTAGGGTTGCTTTTGCTCGAGTCTGTTGTCGGTTACTTCTTTTACTATTATTATTGTACCGGGGGCTCGAATTTAATCAATCAATCCTGTTAATTGCTAATGGTAATAATAATTTGATGATAAGGCACCGGCAGGAGGCCCTAAGTGGTTTTGAGGCCTGCTAGTGTCGACCCTAATAGGAAAAGGGTCTTGTCTACTGATCCATGATGAGCGTGCTCACCGCATCCGGGTGGTAGTATGGGACCCCCCTCGACTTAGACTTGATCTGCAGTTTGTCTGAAGAGCCACACTTAGTTCGGGTGTTCCATTTGCTCCTTGCATAATGGGAGGTACCCCCATTGGTTACTGGTGATGATGATGATGCATATAGGGCGAGGCCTGTGGTGCCGGGGGGTGTGGTTTTCACCCTTGCGCTTAGGTTAGGCGGACTGGCCGGGACCTTATAGCTCCGTGGCTCCTAGGATGGATTGTAGAGATGGTTTGGGTCGTGTCAAGTCCACCTAAGTTTTAGTTGGTGGCTTGAGTGTGTACGGGTACTGGAGCACACCCTGCAGGGATAAATCTTCTCGAGAAGCCGTGTTTTCCGCGGTTATGGATTACTTGGTGAAAGTACTGGCTAACAAGTACTCAGGACAACTTAAACATAATGATCAACCATGTATCACCCAATGCTAAATAACTTGACTAGTAATAGGTTATTCACACAATAACTTGACTCATCTTTAATACAACGGTGTGAGTTATCCTCGGATTGCTTCTTCGGATAAGGGGCGAGATCCAGGATGGGTTTGTTTGAAGTTATCTTTCAGTTGGTTACAATCCTCGATCTTATCTTCTTCTGTTAGCCGGAACTTGTAGTATTTTTCTGTAGTTGGTTAGAGCAGCCCGCTGCAGCTTTTATAACACCTTTCTCTTCCGTTGATCCCAAGCATCAATGCTTGTGTTGACGGGTAACTCTTTGATGAAGTGTGAGTCTTGCTTGCCAGTACTTGGATGTACTGACCCCTTTGGGGCTGTGGTTTACGCAGACGACGATTCCGAGGATCCCCAGGATGGCTACTTCGTGGAGTTCGACGAGACTACAGACGAGTAGATAGTGGACCCGGGCAGGATCCAAGACCTACGTGGATGGGCTTCGTCTTCTTTATTTTCCCCGGCTTCTTAAGCCTATTTGGATTTGTCTGTACTCAGACCTGTTGAATGCTTCCGCTGCTATGTAATGATGCTATGTTGGGACATGTGTCCTCTGTATGAGTGTATTTGCTATTCTCTGCCTTAGTGAAGGCTATTGGCAATCTTATTTCAATCTTTTGTGTCTTAGAGATATGTTGTGGTATCATTCCGTTTAACGTTGTTGACGTACCATGTGTGATTGGTATGAAGTACGTCGACAGTAGTGCCTATGGTCTCTAGTGGATAGTTTACATCGACGGTGGAATAGCAGGGCTTGTGTTGTCGCGCATAAGCGCAGGCCTACCAGGAAGCTGGGACGTGGGAGCAGTTATGCCCCATAATCCAAGCATCTGCTATCCAGTTCGGCCCGATGAGTATCCCCTAGAAACCAGGGTGCGACACTCCAGAACCCTCCTGATCTCGGGATGACGATGACGGCGGTCTCGGGTGTTTCTCGGGACGAATTGGTATATTTTTAGGGTTTATATGTCGGATGTCAGGGGGTATAAATAAACAAAGGAAGAGGCGGTGGAGGCCTAGGGGCCCCACACCACCCCATGGCGCGGCCAGGGGCCGCGGCGCCCTATGGTCTGGCCCCCCTCCTGGCCTCTTTGGGACTCCGTGGAACCTTCGGGAATTCTAGGACCTCCGGGCATCGAATTTTCCAATTCCGATAATATTTCCAGAACAACTTTTCTGAAACTAAAAACAGCAAAAAAACAGGGAATTGGCTCTGTGACATCTTGTCAATAGGTTAGTCCAGAAAATCGATAAAAATGACATAAAGTGTATAGCAAACATGTGGGAAACAACATGGAATATCATAAATTAAGGATACGTTTATGACGTATCAAGGGGCTCCAGGGCCGCCCTCCGGGTCTCGTTTGGACTTCTTTGGCGTGTCGGGAATTCTAAGACTTTTGGCTTTTGTTTCGTCCAATTCCGAGAATATTTCCATAACTACTTTTCTGAAACCAAAAACAGCAAAAAAAAAAAAAACAGCAACTGGCTCTATGGCATCTTGTCGGGAATTCTAATACTTTTGGCTTTTGTTTCGTCCAATTCCTAGAATATTTCCAGAACTACTTTTATGAAACCAAAAACAGCAAAAAACATGAACTGGCTCTGTGGCATCTTGTCAATAGGTTAGTCCATGAAAACGTCTAGAAACCGAAGGAAAACATGTGAAAACATAAAGGTATTTGATAGAAAACAAGCATGGAGCATCACAAATTATAGATACATTTGAAACGTATCAACATCCCCAAGCTTAGTTCCTACTCGTCCTCGAGTAGGTAAACGATAAAAACAAATAATTTCTGAGGTGACTTGCTACCAACATAAACTTGATCATCATAGTAATGTAAAGCATGTAAACTAGGATCAAATGAATAAAGGTTGTGGTTTATAGTTAATATAAAATAGAATAATGTATAAACCATTAGGAAGAACAAAGTAAAACTTTTCAACGAATCAATACTAAAAGACAATCCACTATGCAAAGTATATTAAAGATGATTTAAGCTTCAAGAATAACAATATAATCATCGTAAGCATCAAACTCTCACAACAACTCCTGTTCGGATCAAGACAAGTGACAACAATATGCACGTGGAAAATCGCCAAAAAATTTGTGCACTCAAAACAAGCAAGCGTTCTATATTGGTTCCTGGCACCAGGATGTTATGGCTAAAAGAACATTATGGGGGGTTTGGAAGGTCAATGCAAGAAAGTCTCACACGGCTAAAAGTGATCATTAGACAAGAGGAAGTCTTATAATCGAAGTTATGCAAGGAGTAGTGATTGCCACACAACGGATGCACATAGAGCTGTAAGTGTATGAAAGCTCTCCAATGGAACTAGTGGGGGTGCATCCAACTTGCTTGCTCACGAACACCTAGATCACTTTTGAGGAGGCTCATCATTGGAATATACAAGCCAAGTTCTATAATGTAAGTTTCCCACATAGTTATGCAAGTCATAAAATGAAAACTCTCTACAAAGTGAAGTATTGGTGCTAACTAAGCACAAGTGTGGAATAAATGATAGTAGTGTTGCCCCTCTCTCTTTATCATCTCTCTTTTGCCCTCTCTTTTTTCTCTTTGGGATTTTTTCTCTTTTTTTTCTTTTTCTAATATATATCCTAACTGATAGGGCAACACTCTATTTTACAATGAATCGTCACACTTTTAGTACTCATAACTAAAACTGAAATATCTCTGATGTATAAAACTAAATGCTTCTGCCAGTGTAGCAGTATGCAAACTATCAAACGAGACATGTAACAAGTAACATAATGACGATGGATGTTGCATGGAAATATATCTCGGAATAGCTATAGAAATGCCATGATAGGTAGGTATGGTGGCTGTTTTGAGGAAGATATTTTGGGCTTATGTGTAGGAGAAGAAATTCCTCCCACGGGGTTTGGATGCACTGGCGAAGTTTGCACCAACTCTAAGTGTGAGAATGGGCAATGCATAGTACCGAAGAGGCTAGCAAATATGGATGGTGGAAGTGACAGAAAACCGCAACTTAGAACTCACAATTTAAAAGATTACATCTAGAAATTTGATCATACAAGGCATAATGAAAATCACTCCAAGAAGTCTGTGGCAGTGACAAGTCACTGTTGGCTACCCCAACCGTAGCGCGTAACAAAAAGCCATTACGATTGTTATCAGTAAAGGAAGTCATACACCATTATACTATCAACTGGTTTTTTGAGTGTGGCACACTTTCAAGATTTTAGACCAACCATTAATTGTTTTTTACTTTACTAGACCAGCAGGTTTACCACTAAGCACATTAATTTCTCAAAACAACAACAAATAATCAAGTGAAACAGTTTAATGATCTACAAGAGTATGCAAGTCTTTTCCAACATACCATCTACCACATGTAGCATTTTCTATTTCCATCAAACACCAAACAATATATATTTCAACAAAAAATCTCCAACTAATATAAAAATCGAACAAGAGAGTAATAACATACCTCTACTAGAACTAACAACTATGAATAAGATATGCATGAAAAACAGGAGCTAAAAGGATTTGCAGCAGCTAGAAGAAAAACTAAGAATACGAGCGAGTATTCATATGAAAAAGCGGAGCGTGTCTCTCTCCCACACAAGAATATTGGTTTCCAACTATATTTATTGCAGCAAGGAAAACAAAATAAAACAAAACAAAAAACAAACAGACGCTCGAAGTAAAGTGCATATGATGTGAATGAATAAAAATATAGTTTCACTAGAAGTGACCTCATAAATTGTTGATGAAGAAGGGGATGCCTTGGGCATCCCCAAGCTTAGACGCTTGAGTCTTCTTGGAATTTTCTGGGATGAACCATAGGGGCATCCCCAAGCTTTGTCTTTTCACTCTTCTTGATCACATTATATCATCCTCTTCTCTTGACCCTTGAAACCTTCCTTCACACCAAACTCAATGTAATTCTCATTAGAGGGTTAGTGCACAATAAAAAAATTACATATTCTCCATGGACACAAGAGTTATTAATAATTTTTAAACATTAGCTACAGCCACTGGTTTTTTGTGGAGCAAAGAAATCCACTCAACATAGTAAAAGAGAGAATGCAAGTAAAAAGGCAGAATCTGTCAAAACCAGAACGGTCTATAAAGAAGAATTTTTTTGGGGCGCTTATGTTGTTCAAATAGAAAAACGCAAAGCAAGAAAAAGTTTTGGAATTAGCTGAGGAATAAGCACAAAACATTTCAGGTCATTTTGATCTTTTTGTGATTTTATACGAATTTAACAGTGGACAACAGAAATCTATTTCTTGCGCAGAAATCCAAATCTAACCTCAACTTTTCACTAGAGACTTCACTTGGCACAACAAATGCGAGAAAATAAAGATACAAAGGATTTTCTATATAAGTAAACAAAACCTTGACTCAAAGAAAACAGATAAAAACAAATAAAAAATAAAACCATAGGTTATCTCCCAAGAAGTGCTTTTCTTTAAAGTCTTTTAGCTAGGCATGATAATTTGAGAGGATGCTCACATGAGAACTATGAATTGAAGCAAAAGTGAGCATCAAGAGGCAAATGTAAAACAAATTTAAGTCTAACCCACTTCCTATGAAAAAGAATCTTGTACAAGAACAAGTCAATAAAGCACAAAGTGTCTAGCATAGGAAGACAAAATAAGTGCAACTTCAAAATTTCAACATAAAGAGGGGAAACTTGATATTATTGAGATGCATAAAACTATGTTTACCTCTCTCATAATAACTTTCAGTAGCATCATGAACGAAATTAACAATATAACTATCACAAAAAACATTCTTATTGTGAGCCACATGCATAAAAGAATTATTACTCTCCATATAAGCATAGTCATTTTCATTAGTAGTAGTGGGAGAATATTCAACAAAATAGCTATCATTATTATTATCGTCACCATAATCATCAAATATAGGTGGCATATTATAATCAATAATTAATTTTCTCCTCGATAGTAGGTGGACTGAAAAATAACATATTCATCATTGTAATCATCATATATTGGAGGCAAAGTATCATCAAAGAAATTTTCCTCCTCAAAATTTGGGGGACTAAAAATATCATATTCATCAAAACCAGCTTCCCCAAGCTTAGATTTTCCCATAGCATTAGCAATAATGGTGTTCAAAGAATTCATGCTAATAACATTGCTACTAGCATGCAAATAAAGTTCCATAGGTTTTTTAATTTTCTCTTCGAACACTTCATGTCCTAACTCAAGATAAATATTATAAAGCTCTCTCATATTTTTGTTGTTTTCGGTTAAGCCTAGCGAGTAAACATAAAAACAAGGAACAAGTAAAGATAATACTAACTAGTGAAAACAAGAAACAAAAAGATATAATTGCAAAATCTAAAGGAAATAACTTCGAGCACTCGCACAGGATGTGAGTACCTTTTACCTTACCTCCCGGTCAACAGCGCCAGAAAAGAGCTTGATGTCTACGCACGCTTCTATTCTTGTAGACAGTGTTGGGCCTCCAAGTGCAGAGTTTTGTAGAACAGCAGCAAGTTTCCCTTAAGTGGATCACCCAAGGTTTATCGAACTCAGGGAGGAAGAGGTCAAAGATATCCCTCTCAAGCAACCCTGCAATTACGATACAAGAAGTGTCTTGTGTCCCCAACACACCTAATACAATTTTCAGTTGTATAGGTGCACTAGTTCGGCGAAGAGATAGTGAAATACAAGTAATATGGATGATTATAGGTGACAATAGCAATCTGAAATAAAAATGGCAGCAAGCAAACATGTAGCAGAACTGATTGTAAACGGTGTTCCAATGCTTAGAAACAAGGCCTAGGGATCCTACTTTCACTAGTGGACACTCTCAAAAAGGATAACATAATTGAATGCATAAATATCATTTCTTCACTATGCTACTCCGAACCAATCTCCAGTCGGATAACGAACACCAATCCATGCATAGGGCTATAACAGCACTCCTCAAGTCTGTATTCCCTCTCTAGGGCACCCCACGCTGTCACTATGAGCGCCCCAAATTATTACTAAACAAACGCCACAATTTCATAGGGTCATCCAAAACAAAATATAAATATCATGCTAAATCACACAGTGCACACACTATCACCTGTACACCATGATCAAAGTTTCTACGGAGATCGCATAACAAAACCAATTGAGTAGCATAACAGATGAAGAGTAACATCTACTTATTCAACTAGATTACAAAGCTCATGATCACAAAAATATCACACCATGGGAGAGAGAGATGAAACACATAGCTACAGGTAGAGCCCTCGGCCCCGGGGGAGAACTACTCCCTCCTCATCATAGGAGACATCAACGACGATGAAGATGGCGGTGAAGTTGATGGATATGGCTCCGGGGGCACTTCCCCGTCCCGGCTGTCGGAGAGAGTTGTGCTGTCAACGATAGGGTAGCACTCAAAGGTTCGAACATTGGGGGCTAACCACGTTTAATCGAACCTCTGGAGGCTTCAAGAGGGGTGCTCTTTAAGGGAAACAGTCACAACATGAGGGGTTTACCCAGGTTCAGGTCACCGTGATGGTGTAAAACCCTACTCCTGCTTGTCTGGTTGATTGCACTGTGAAGATTATAGTACATCGGGGGATTCTGGTGATCTTCCTACTTGGTGTTTGTTGGGGGGATGATAACCCGGTAGGCCCATGCCTGGGCGATACCTGGCCAGAAGGAGATCACACGAGACCCGACCCAAGAAGGAGAAAGTCCTAGAAGGCCTACAAGGAAGTGCGGATCTAGTAACTCGTGCCTTGGGGGTCACGTTAAGGAACTTAGGGTTATGTGCGGTTTTTAGTAGGATTCCTGAGGTACATTATATGGAAAGCCAAGGAGCCGGGTGATATATAAACCGGCTCCTGGGACAGAGAAACCAGAACCTTTTGAGATCGAGAGAAATAGTGGTGTCCGAGTATTTTTAGGTATTCAAGATCTTGTAACCCTAGATCGGAGTCTCGGCGACATCGCAGCCCAAACTTCCAGATCACCAGTTGATATGATTTCCCCTGAGCTAAACCCTCTCCCAAACACCAGAGTCGATTCGCCCCAACCTAAGTTACCCCCGGTAACGTCTGCCGTGAATATCCCGCGACAGTTGGTGTAACACCTGGGGTGTTACCCTAATAGGAAGTTGTTTGTTTTCTTTTGCTTGCATCACATGCATCACATAAGCATTGCATTCTGTTTTCAAAACAAATCAGAATTCAAAACAATTTAAACTTTCACACCTTGTTAAAAAAATTTCCAATTTAAAAGAATTGCAAACTACAACAACTCAATTGTTTTCAAATAGTTTGCAGTTGTTTTAATCAAATTGCTTGTTAATAAAAATTTTCCTTTTAATAAAACCCTAATGGCTAATTCAAAAATTCAAATCAAATCAATCCTACTCATCATATTTCAATATGGGTTTAAAGATTAAAATTTGGCAAACAAATTAAATTCAATAATGTTTGTTTAATTGCTTGAGCTTATTAACTAGAATTTGCTTATTTCCAAAATTCCCAAATCAAACATTATTTGAAATTCAACTAACCACTTAGAAATCAAACTAATATTTCCAATTTTGAAATCATTAACTAACCTTTGCTTTGATTATTGTTTGCAACTTAATAAAATTATTTATCAAATAAATACCAACAAACTCTATTTGGAAAATTCAACTAAAAAATTTAAACCAAATTAAAATTTCAAACTTGTGAAATAATGTTAATATTTGCTTTAAATTTATGTTTTGAAAATCAATACAAATTTCATAAAGGAAAACCCTAACCCCCCCCCCCCCCCAAATCCTTTTTCCATCTCTCTCTCCCTTTCATTCCTTTACAAAAAAAAGGAGATAAAGGAAAAGCAAAAGAATAGAGGGAGGCAGCCCATCTCCCTTCTTCTCCTCCCCCAGCCCACCAAACCACCCAGCCCGTTCCACCCTCTCTTCTGTCGTCTTCTTCATTGCGTCAGCAACTGTACGATTGCAGCAACCACCGCAGGATCCTTCTCCCCCCCCTCCGATGCTGCTCCGTACCAAGCTCGGTACCCCATAAAACCACCACCCTCCCCTCAGCCTAGCCCTAACCCTAGACCCCTAGCCCTAGCGCCGCCAGTTCCTCCTCTCCCTTCCACCTACCTTCTGTTCTTTTGAACCTCGACCACACCGAACACTCGCCGTCAGAACCTGCCCCCGTCGCCCCCACCGCCATGGTCGCCTCGAGGATGCACCGCGGCCGGGAATGGAACCGCGGCGATCCCCTGATTCTCCCCGTCCCCTCGCCAGCTGCTGGGTGTCCCTGTGGTGGCCGCGCCGTCGCCGGAATCTCCCCTCCATTTCTGCTTCGTCTACTGAACTACGACGAGCACCGAGGTGAGCGCTCCGTATCTCCCCTTCCCCTCTCCTGTCCGCGTCTCCACACGCCCTAGGCACGCACCGCACGCACACCGCGAGCCCACCACCACCCCGTCGTGCCCCGCCGGTGATCTGCCGTCGATCGGTGCCGCTATTCCGTCAGGTTCAGAGTTCATGTCGAACAAAATTCAGTAAACGCGTTGCTGTTCCCTCTTATTCAGACAGATACCCCTTCCATCACAACAGCATCAGTACCGCAGTGGTACTGCTCCACGGCGCGCAACGCCGCAACCCGGGATCGAATCCCCCCGGCCGCGCAAGGCCAACCCTTTTTCGCCATTTATCTCCGCGCGCCCAGGCCCACCCGTCATACTCCTACTGCCACGCACTGCACACCCGCGCCAGTCAGCGCTGCGTGGCCCTCGGGCCCGCGCGTCAGCCGCAGGGGCTGGCTGCAGCCCGGTGAGAAAAGGACCAGATCCAGATCTGGGTCCGGATCTTTGCACCGAGGCCCCTGCCCTTCTACCTTTTGCACCTAAGCCCTCCCTTTCTCTGTTTTCATCACGGTCAAGTCCCTGTCTTTTGCAAATAAAACCAAAAACTTCAAATGCTCACAACTTTCAAACCACAAACCCAAATGACACAAATTTTATATGTATCCCAAACAAAATTTCATGAACTTTTCAAATATGCTTTTTGTTTTCTGTTTTGATTATTTCAAATACATCCAAATTTCAAATTTAAACAATTCATCTCAAATTTGGTTAATTCCATAATTAATTCATAATTAATTCAAATAACCCAAATAAAATATGTTTTTCAGTCCAAATTCAATGTACTTTCTGTTTATCAACTTTGTTTTGCAATTTGGGCAATTAAAATTAATGTTATTTAATAATCCTCAAATTGGTTAATTAAATGGCATAATTAATAACTTTCAAATGGTTGCTCCAAATTAAATACTCAAAACATGTTTTTCATCCTAAATCAAATGCCACACTTGAATATCAACTTTGTTTTCTGGTTTGCCATAATTAATTTGAATAATTGTTTCATCTCTTATTTAATGCAATTAAATTGGTAACATGCTTAATTAAATCATTTGAAATTGTTTCCCAACAAATAAAATATGTTTTCCATGCCATTTTGAACCACCTTTTCAAATATAAATTTTGTTTCATGATTTGAATAATTTAAATTGCTTAAATAATTTAAACCTTGTTTAAATCATTTAAATTTGCTAAATTCATAACTTGCTCAAATTAAATTATATTTGAACAAATAAAATATGTTTTTAAACCAGAAAAACATAACCTTTTCAAATATGAATTTGAATTTATGTTTTGAACAAATAAAATCCAAATAATATTCAAACTTGAATTAAATTCAATTAAAACTTGTTTAATCTTGTTTAATTCATAATTACATCATTGTAATTCCTTTTTCAATAATTGAAACATGTAATCCACCTAAAATTTTGTGTTCTAATCCAATATGAACTTTGTTATCTGTTTTGAACAATTTAACTTGATGAAAACAACCAAATGCTTGTGTGGCACCTTTAAGTAACCAAAATTCCCAACACTTAATAAGTGAATTTCAAAATGGGTAAACCTTATTTCCAATTGGTTCTATTGTTGTTATTTTTCTGTTTTCATCATCCATGCATCATACTAATCCACCTTCACCTGTTGATTAGTTGGAAAACAAATAATCTAACCAAAATTCATGGGCTTTTCATATGCAACTCAAATTGCATATGGGTCCATTTAAACATGTTATCATGTCAACTAGTTTATTTCTATGCATCCATTCAATTGTCATGCATCCATATCTTGATCATGCTGGATCTTTTGCCGTAGTAGTAATTGTTGCATCCGGTGTTTGTTCGAGGTTCATTGCTTCTTCCCGGATAGGACGTTGAGATGATGTGAGCTACGACAAGTGCTGTGGATGTACTTCTACCTTGCTGGATTCCAGGCAAGTATACTCACTTGCTACCTTTGTTGCCTTTCATCACTTGTTACCGATTCTTTCCGTTGTTCTTGTTCTAGCCTGTTGAGACGATGCTTGTGTCTCGATCCTATCGTATGTTTACCTTGCAGCCATGATATAGCCTTTCCTTCCACTTCCTATTAACTGTTGATTGTTTACCTTGTTGGCCTTCGTGTCGTAGCTGCATGCTTAGGGTTGCTTTTGCTCGAGTCTGTTGTCGGTTACTTCTTTTGCTATTATTATCGTTCTGGGGGATCGATGTTAATCAATCAATCCTGTTAATGCTATGCTAATAATAATTTGATGATAAGGCACCGGCAGGAGGCCCTAAGTGGTTTTGAGGCCTGCTAGTGTCGACCCTAATAGGAAAAGGGTCTTGTCTACTGATCCATGATGAGCGCACTACCCGCATGTGGGAAGCGAGTATGGGCGCCCCCCTCAATTTGACTCGATTCGCATCTCGTCCAAATCGCCTCATTTAGTTCGGGTTTTCCATTTGCTGCATGCATGATCTTGCGAGCCCTTGGTACCCGGGTGGAACTTTCGTAGTCGGCATATAGGGGGACACGGTCTTAGAGTGCTATGAGGGTCCATTTTCTTCTGGGCTCGATTAGCCGTGCGCCCAAGGTGCTTTGGGCTTGATGCGAAGAAGAGTTGAGTTGTGTTGAGTACCTCGCTTGGTGGGTTGATCCCCCGTCTGGCGGGTTATTCTTACGTGTACGGCCAAATTGGTGCAACCCTGCAGGGATAATCTTCTCGAGAAGCCGTGTTTTCCGCGGTTATGGATTACTTGGTTAAAGTACTGGCTAACAAGTACTCAGGACAACTTAAACCTAATGATTAACAACCTTACACCCAATGATTAACAACTTGACTAGTAATAGGCTTATTGACACAATAATCTGAACCATCAATAATTCAACTGTGTGAGTTATCCTCGGATTGCTTCTTCGGATAAGGGGCGAGATCCAGGATGGGTTTGTTTGAAGTTATCTTTCAGTTGGTTACAATACTCGATCTTATCTTCTTTCTGTTAGCCGGAAGTTGTAGTTGTTTCTGTAGTTGGTTAGTGCAGCCCGCTGCCGCTTCTTTGCAATAACCCCTTCCTTCCGTTGTACCCAAAGTATTTGTATCTTGTGATGACTGGCTACGCGGTATCTTGTGAGTATGGTTTATCACTTGCCAGTACTTAACCGTACTGACCCACGAATCTTTTTCGTGGCTGCATATTCAATATTGCAGTCAACAGGTTTGAAGTCTGACGACGTTAGCTTGGGAATCCCTCCGGCTTGGCCTGGGCAGGGATTGGACGCTCTCGGTTATCTTCAGGACTCTTAGTCCAATTTGTATCTTGTCCGTAGACGGACGATATGTTGTTTCTTCCGCTGTTATTTGGATCTTTGTATTGTATCAGTTGTATCCCTGACTCGTTTGAGTCATCTTGTAAATCTCTTTTCTGTTGTTGTTGTGGATTATTCATGAACTGTTGTAATGTTATCACAAGTGGCAACCTGGAATCGGTTATTATGTGGATTTTGGCGGGAATGCTGAAATCTGCATAGTGCCCGATCTCGGGGCGTCACAAATGGTATCAGAGCCTTGGTTCCGATTCCCGAGATTGTTTCGATACGAATGGTTATTGAAGCAACGGGTCCGCAAAGCCTGTAGGATAACCTCGCTAACGGTCGTTGTTTCTAGAGTGTCGAAAACTATTTCTGCTAAACTATTTTGGAAAACCTCTCAATAGGATTCTTGTTTTTCTCCTTATCCCTATTCTATTTCCCCTCCCATCTTGTTTGCTTTGGAGTCTCCCCTCTTGTCTATCTTTCAAAGTGTTAGGATCCTACGTGGGTGGACGTTTTCTGAGCCTTTAACCTAATAGGTTCGATCATCGGAAGATTCCTGGTGGAAGAACATCGTCGTCACTCCGAGCAAGAATCTCTTGTTAGTGGTGTCGATAATTCCTTGTTGGTGGTGTCGAGGAGATCAACTGGAAGCACGAAGAATCGATAGTTGAACTTCTTTCCCCTCCCGGGTTAGCAAGGTGGATTGCGAGGGCGCAATCCCTTGTTAGTGGTGTCGTCTGTAACACCTGGGGTGTAACCCTAATAGGAAGTGGTTTGTTTTCTTTTGCTTGCATCACATGCATCACATAAGCATTGCATTCTGTTTTCAAAACAAATCAGAATTCAAAACAATTTAAACTTTCACACCTTGTTAAAAAAATTTCCAATTTAAAAGAATTGCAAACTACAACAACTCAATTGTTTTCAAATAGTTTGCAGTTGTTTTAATCAAATTGCTTGTTAATAAAAAATTTGCTTTTAATAAAACCCTAATGGCTAATTCAAAAATTCAAATCAAATCAATCCTACTCATCATATTTCAATATGGGTTTAAAGATTAAAATTTGGCAAACAAATTAAATTCAATAATGTTTGTTTAATTGCTTGAGCTTATTAACTAGAATTTGCTTATTTCCAAAATTCCCAAATCAAACATTATTTGAAATTCAACTAACCACTTAGAAATCAAACTAATATTTCCAATTTTGAAATCATTAACTAACCTTTGCTTTGATTATTGTTTGCAACTTAATAAAATTATTTATCAAATAAATACCCCCAAACTCTATTTGGAAAATTCAACTAAAAACTTTAAACCAAATTAAAATTTCAAACTTGTGAAATAATGTTAATATTTGCTTTAAATTTCTGTTTTGAAAATTAATACAAATTTCATAAAGGAAAACCCTAACCCCCCCCCCCAAATCCTTTTTCCATCTCTCTCTCCCTTTCATTCCTTTACAAAAAAAAGGAGATAAAGGAAAAGCAAAAGAATAGAGGGAGGCAGCCCATCTCCCTTCTTCTCCTCCCCCAGCCCACCAAACCACCCAGCCCGTTCCACCCTCTCTTATGTCGTCTTCTTCGTTGCGTCAGCAACTGTACGATTGCAGCAACCACCGCAGGATCCTTCTCCCCCCCTCCGATGCTGCTCCGTACCAAGCTCGGTACCCCATAAAACCACCACCCTCCCCTCAGCCTAGCCCTAACCCTAGACCCCTAGCCCTAGCGCCGCCAGTTCCTCCTCTCCCTTCCACCTACCTTATGTTCTTCTGAACCTCGACCACACCGAACACTCGCCGTCAGAACCTACCTCCTGTCGCCCCCACCGCCATGGTCGCCTCGAGGATGCACCGCGGCCGGGAATGGAACCGCGGCGATCCCCTGAGTCTCCCCGTCCCCTCGCCAGCTGCTGGGTGTCCCTGTGGTGGCCGCGCCGTCGCCGGAATCTCCCCTCCGTTTCTGCTTCGTCTACTGAACTACGACGAGCACCGAGGTGAGTGATCCGTATCTCCCCTTCCCCTCTCCTGTCCGCGTCTCCACACGCCCTAGGCACGCACCGCACGCACACCGCGAGCCCACCACCACCCCGTCGTGCCCCGCCGGTGATCTGCCGTCGATCGGTGCCGCTATTCCGTCAGGTTCAGAGTTCATGTCGAACAAAATTCAGAAACGCGTTGTTGTTCCCTCTTATTCAGACAGATACCCCTTCCATCACAACAGCATCAGTACCGCAGTGGTACTGCTCCACGGCGCGCAACGCCGCAACCCGGGATCGAATCCCCCCGGCCGCGCAAGGCCAACCCTTTTTCGCCATTTATCTCCGCGCGCCCAGGCCCACCCGTCATCCTCCTACTGCCACGCACTGCACACCCGCGCCAGTCAGCGCTGCGTGGCCCTCGGGCCCGCGCGTCAGCCGCAGGGGCTGGCTGCAGCCCGGTGAGAAAAGGACCAGATCCAGATCTGGGTCCGGATCTTTGCACCGAGGCCCCTGCCCTTCTACCTTTTGCACCTAAGCCCTCCCTTTCTCTGTTTTCATCACGGTCAAGTCCCTGTCTTTTGCAAATAAAACCAAAAACTTCAAATGCTCACAACTTTCAAACCACAAACCCAAATGACACAAATTTTATATGTATCCCAAACAAAATTTCATGAACTTTTCAAATATGCTTTTTGTTTTCTGTTTTGATTATTTCAAATACATCCAAATTTCAAATTTAAACAATTCATCTCAAATTTGGTTAATTCCATAATTAATTCATAATTAATTCAAATAACCCAAATAAAATATGTTTTTCAGTCCAAATTCAATGTACTTTCTGTTTATCAACTTTGTTTTGCAATTTGGGCAATTAAAATTAATGTTATTTAATAATCCTCAAATTGGTTAATTAAATGGCATAATTAATAACTTTCAAATGGTTGCTCCAAATTAAATACTCAAAACATGTTTTTCATCCTAAATCAAATGCCACACTTGAATATCAACTTTGTTTTCTGGTTTGCCACAATTAATTTGAATAATTGTTTCATCTCTTATTTAATGCAATTAAATTGGTAACATGCTTAATTAAATCATTTGAAATTGTTTCCCAACAAATAAAATATGTTTTCCATGCCATTTTGAACCACCTTTTCAAATATAAATTTTGTTTCATGATTTGAATAATTTAAATTGCTTAAATAATTTAAACCTTGTTTAAATCATTTAAATTTGCTAAATTCATAACTTGCTCAAATTAAATTATATTTGAACAAATAAAATATGTTTTCAAACCAGAAAAACATAACCTTTTCAAATATGAATTTGAATTTATGTTTTGAACAAATAAAATTCAAATAATATTCAAACTTGAATTAAATTCAATTAAAACTTGTTTAATCTTGTTTAATTCATAATTACATCATTGTAATTCCTTTTTCAATAATTGAAACATGTAATCCACCTAAAATTTTGTGTTCTAATCCAATATGAACTTTGTTATCTGTTTTGAACAATTTAACTTGATGAAAACAACCAAATGCTTGTGTGGCACCTTTAAGTAACCAAAATTCCCAACACTTAATAAGTGAATTTCAAAATGGGTAAACCTTATTTCCAATTGGTTCTATTGTTGTTATTTTTCTGTTTTCATCATCCATGCATCATACTAATCCACCTTCACCTGTTGATTAGTTGGAAAACAAATAATCTAACCAAAATTCATGGGCTTTTCATATGCAACTCAAATTGCATATGGGTCCATTTAAACATGTTATCATGTCAACTAGTTTATTTCTATGCATCCATTCAATTGTCATGCATCCATATCTTGATCATGCTGGATCTTTTGCCGTAGTAGTAATTGTTGCATCCGGTGTTTGTTCGAGGTTCATTGCTTCTTCCCGGATAGGACGTTGAGATGATGTGAGCTACGACAAGTGCTGTGGATGTACTTCTACCTTGCTGGATTCCAGGCAAGTATACTCACTTGCTACCTTTGTTGCCTTTCATCACTTGTTACCGATTCTTTCCGTTGTTCTTGTTCTAGCCTGTTGAGACGATGCTTGTGTCTCGATCCTATCGTATGTTTACCTTGCAGCCATGATATAGCCTTTCCTTCCACTTCCTATTAACTGTTGATTGTTTACCTTGTTGGCCTTCGTGTCGTAGCTGCATGCTTAGGGTTGCTTTTGCTCGAGTCTGTTGTCGGTTACTTCTTTTGCTATTATTATCGTTCTGGGGGGATCGATGTTAATCAATCAATCCTGTTAATGCTATGCTAATAATAATTTGATGATAAGGCACCGGCAGGAGGCCCTAAGTGGTTTTGAGGCCTGCTAGTGTCGACCCTAATAGGAAAAGGGTCTTGTCTACTGATCCATGATGAGCGCACTACCCGCATGTGGGAAGCGAGTATGGGCGCCCCCCTCAATTTGACTCGATTCGCATCTCGTCCAAATCGCCTCATTTAGTTCGGGTTTTCCATTTGCTGCATGCATGATCTTGCGAGCCCTTGGTACCCGGGTGGAACTTTCGTAGTCGGCATATAGGGGGACACGGTCTTAGAGTGCTATGAGGGTCCATTTTCTTCTGGGCTCGATTAGCCGTGCGCCCAAGGTGCTTTGGGCTTGATGCGAAGAAGAGTTGAGTTGTGTTGAGTACCTCGCTTGGTGGGTTGATCCCCCGTCTGGCGGGTTATTCTTACGTGTACGGCCAAATTGGTGCAACCCTGCAGGGATAATCTTCTCGAGAAGCCGTGTTTTCCGCGGTTATGGATTACTTGGTTAAAGTACTGGCTAACAAGTACTCAGGACAACTTAAACCTAATGATTAACAACCTTACACCCAACGATTAACAACTTGACTAGTAATAGGCTTATTGACACAATAATCTGAACCATCATTAATTCAACTGTGTGAGTTATCCTCGGATTGCTTCTTCGGATAAAGGGGCGAGATCCAGGATGGGTTTGTTTGAAGTTATCTTTCAGTTGGTTACAATACTCGATCTTATCTTCTTTCTGTTAGCCGGAAGTTGTAGTTGTTTCTGTAGTTGGTTAGTGCAGCCCGCTGCCGCTTCTTTGCAATAACCCCTTCCTTCCGTTGTACCCAAAGTATTTGTATCTTGTGATGATTGATTACGCTGATATCTTGTGAGTATAACTTGCCAGTACTTAACCGTACTGACCCACGAATCTTTTTCGTGGCTGCATATTCAATATTGCAGTCAACAGGTTTGAAGTCTGACGACGTTAGTTTGGGAATCCCTCCGGCTTGGCCTGGGCAGGGATTGGACGCTCTCGGTTATCTTCAGGACTCTTAGTCCAATTTTGTATCTTGTCCGTAGACGGACGATATGTTGTTTCTTCCGCTGTTATTTGGATCTTTGTATTGTATCAGTTGTATCCCTGACTCGTTTGAGTCATCTTGTAAATCTCTTTTCTGTTGTTGTTGTGGATTATTCGTGAACTGTTGTAATGTTATCACAAGTGGCAACCTGGAATCGGTTATTATGTGGATTTTGGCGGGAATGCTGAAATCTGCATAGTGCCCGATCTCGGGGCGTCACAGTTGGCGCCCACCGTGGGGCCTACGTCCAAAGGTGTTTACATCACGGGAGAAGCTTGGGAAAGTATGAAGGACCTTGTCATTGGCGAGATCATCACCAACGATGAAGGAGAGAAGATCGTGGACGACTTTGGCTGGGGGCCAGAGTCGGATCAGCTGGAGGCCGGATCTGTCGTCACAATCGGCCGAGTCAACGTCTTCGTCGGTATGGTACGCACATCTGGTTTAATTTCTGACGATAATGAGTGTGGCTCTATGTCAGGTGATGCCACTTGCGTTCAATTGGACGGGGAAGAATCAGTCGGGACAGCAGAGCCGGAGAAGGAACCCCCCATGAAGAGGGAACAACCGGATGAGTCGGTATGGACCCCGCGTGGCCGGGTTATGAGAGAATATGATACCGAGTCTATCTTGCACTTACTTGAATATCAGTATGAAGAAGATAGCTGCGAAGAGGAAGAGTACGAATCGTCGCCAGGCATCGCGCGCCGAGTCGCGGTCTACACAGCCCCTGCAATCAATCTTAATCAGGGCGATGTGTTGGCGGCCGCGGCTGGAGCGGCGCGAGCGCTGGCCCAACAACAAACACCGGCTAACGGAAACCCGGTTATAGCCCGGGTCGATGGAGAGTCGGCCTCTGTCACTAGCGGAACAGGAGAAAGTGAGCGAAACAGAAATATGTTTGGATTTATGGCAAACAGAGCAGCTGGAGCAGGAACTTCACATCCGCGAAACCCGGCTCTGTTCACCAATAATCTGATCTTGGACCCCACAGTATTGGCAACAGTGATAACCCCAGAAAACGCTGCAGCACGTGCCCGAGATCTAGATGTGGCCCGCCGGGCATTGGAACAATAAAGGAGGGAAGTAGAAGCTGAAAGGCAAGGGATGGATGCACGCCAGCATGAGTTGGAAGAATTGGGGGATCGTATTCAGGCTCAAACAACGAGGATATATAATCAGAGGCATCAGACGAGGTTACCAGCGGCAGGTGGAAATCTACAGCCGGCCACGCTGTTTATTACACCCCAAGACCAGCCAATTCCGGCTGTAAACCAGGGAACCGGGTTTCAATGAGCGACGCTCGGGGGACAGCCGGTCAACATACCAGCCGGGTTACCCGCGTTACCCGCCGGGACCCTGTGAGGCAATGCGGCGCCACCACCGGCATGATTTCACACCCCTCCGGATCACTTCAATAAACCCATGGATAACGTGTACGCCGCAACCCTAGCGCTCGACCGTATTCCCTTGGGAGAATCGCCTCGATCAATCGAAACTCGGCAGGCCATAGAGATGCTACGCACCGCGGTGGCTCAGCAGGCAAATTACCCGGACCATAGAAGTGGTTTGTATGGGACGTCATATGTCAGCCGGCAACCTGGAAACACGAGGAATATTCAGTCAAGCCCGGCACGACGGAGGGCAGAGCAGCAGCAAATGCCGCCTCCTCCTCACAGGCCAGCGGCCCCTGCGGTTTCTGCGACGCAGGCAATTGTTGATAGTTTCCGTGCGAGGCGTATGGCCGGGTCAGCGGTGCGAGGACCAGCTGGAGGCGCTCCCCCAGCTGCGCCTGCCGAGTCTCATGTTTCGCATGCAAGGCCGGTACTGACGAACATGGCCGGGCCCAAATGCCTGTCGGATGCCATCAGGGCGGAACCATACCCGGACAAGTTCAAAGAACCGGGTAAAGTTGTCAATTATGAGCCAACCATGGATCCTGAGACCTGGTTGAGCAGTTATGAGATGGCGATCTCTATTCGCAATGCATCAGAAAAACTCCAAGCCAAGTTCATGTATCTTATGATGTCTGGAGGAGCAGCAAAACTATGGTTCAACAACCTGCCTGAAAAATCCATCAATTCGTGGAGTGAGTGAAAATCGGCTTTCATCAAGCATTTTCATGGAACATGCAGGAAAACTATCTACAGTCGATGACTTGGACAGATGTATCCAAAGAAAAGGAGAATCGGCACGCATGTCGGATATATACCGAATAAGGGTATATCAGGTGGCAATCCAAAGTGCCGGATTACCCGGGTGGCCCAAATGGTAGTGGGCTACGGTCCATTGGGCGGCCCAGTAAGCTAACGCACAGAAGCCGGATTCTAGAAGAACCCGGAGTAGAAGGCGGATTCCTTACTTCCCAAGTTAATAGTTACCGTAGTCTTCTAGGTTTCCTTCTCTGTATGCCCTAATCCGGCTATTATATAAAGCCGGACGGGAGATAAGATAGATAGACAAGAAGCTAAAGGCTAACTCGCCGAGAGGTTGATCCTCGACGAGCAGCTAATAGAACCTCACGTTGTACGATGTATTCCCAGGCTTTAGTCCTGAATAGTGAGATTGCAGGAGTAGGAACGCCGTGTTACCGCGTCGTACCGAACCTGGGTAAAAACCCTGTGTCCTTGATCATCGTACGATCACGTCCCCCCACGTCTCTATCGGTAGTCTCACGGCACCCCCGTCTATGAAACCTACCACGATGTCTCGACAGTTGGCGCCCAACATGGGGACGGCGACGTCAGGCGTTAAGTTTCGATCTGGGATACTCGGTGGAATCGGCAGTTCCATAACTTTCGGAAGCTTGGAATTCGACAACTACGTGGGACGCTTCCTCGACAATGGATCTTACATACCGGCGCAAAATCATCTGGTAAGTGCCTGCGTGTTACCGATTGGATCTGCAAACATCTTTATCGGATTAACTGCAGAGGCCATGTGGTTTTGCGGTGGAAGTAGATTTATCCCACCCGCCCTATACCCAGTCGAAGAGGACTATGATGCCGGATTTTGCTCAGATCGTCGATATACTGCTAAATCACACTTTATCGGCATGGTGCAGTCCGAGATCGCCGAAAACACGGATGAAAGTAATCCCGTGCAAGAGGCAGAAAACAACACTCCCACAACAGAGGTGGAAGATCCGACATCCGTCGGTATCACGACGCACTCGGAAGCTGATTCTGTACTAGCCGCCATTGAGGCAAGATTAGAATCGGAACCCGGATCGGATCACTTTGATACCGAAGACGAAGACGCTTTTGAAAGAAAGGTCAATCCTTCCAAGAGGGATTCCACGAAGTACTAATGGCAAAACCGGCTGAAAACACGGATGCCGACAGTCAGGAAAGCCCTAGAACGCCTCCGCCAGAGGAAGAGAGAGAAGAAGGAGAAACCTCTCCAAAATTCCCCGACGTCAAGGAATTGACAGAGGAAGAACCCTGCAGGAAACCTCCCTCTTCCAAGAAGAAACACAAGGCTGCTAAAAAACTTCAGTATAAACTCCGGAAGAAGAAATCGGCTGATCCAGCCAATGAAAGCCCGGAAGTAGGAGACGCAAGCGGAGTAAAACCTGCGGAGAAGAAAACGAAGGAAATCCTTGTTCCGCCAATGACAGAACAGGACGAACAGGAATTACTCCAATCACCAGTGGGACCGCATGAGCCCCCTGAAGTGCTGGAAGCCCGGAGGCAGGCTCTCCAAAGGCAACAGCAACATCTATTTCGAACTCGAGAAGACCTCCAAAAAACCCTGGCTGACATCAAACTCAGGCGGGAAGAAATCGAGGAATACGAGAGAAAGAATAGATCTGGCATTAAACCTACGCGGTTACCCGGAATCGCAAAACCGGAAGTACTGCCGCCAAAAGAAAAGTTCCACGACCCATCTTGGCAAAAGCAGTAAACGGCAAAGATGCCAGAGGCGAGCCAATATACAAAACCGCAGCAGAAAACGCGGAGGCGGCGTTTGCCATCCTCAACAATGATATGTATTCCAATGGTGAAAAACTTCAAGGGGTGTACGCTTTCCTAGGGAAAGCGTTGCAACAGCAACAGCGCGCGCAAGAGCGGTCAGGAAAATTACACGAAGACTCTGCCCTATGCAAGATAGCTACATGCGCCGCTGGAGCACCTGGACCTGAAGAACCCGGGGATTCAAACAATTCAAAGGACAAGAAATCAGATCCGAGAAAGGACGAGAAAAAGGCCGACAATAAGGATGAAGCGTCCAGAACCGGATCCCATCTCCCGAAAGATGGAATTAACCCTCGTGATTGGGAAGAGAAAAACCGGAAGGGCGGAAAATCAATGCCGCCTCCGAGGCGCCCGGCAGAAAATGCCGGAAGACAGGATATGCCTCACAGGCGTGAGAGATCCCGGACGCCCCCCAGGAATAAGGAAAGATACAGGAGTAGAACTCCACCTTATACCAAAGGGCACGATCACGGAGTAAACAGAGACAATCCCGAAAAAGCGCGGCCGCGCCATAATGGAAAAGAAAGGAGCAGATCCCCTTCTGTCCATTCAGCCGGCAGGTACTCCGCACATATGGATAGAGCGGAAAGAGATGATTTATACTTTGGACCTAAGTGCTTCATAGATAGGATCCAAAGGATAACTCTGCATTCTGGCTTTGCCAAAGTTGGTCCAACATACCAAAAATATACCGGTAGTACAAACCCGGATACCTGGCTCTCAGACTACCATACAGCCGTCCAGATTAACAAGGGGACAGACTTGGAAGCTGTAAAGTTTCTTCCCCTAATGTTATTGGATGGAGCCAAAGACTGGATCAATGGATTACCCTCCAGAACAGTCGACAGCTGGGATGATATGGCTCGAGTATTTACTCAGCATTTCTGGGGAACCTATAAACGCCCGAATAGCATCAACCAGCTAAACCGTTGCACCCAATTTGAGGATGAACCATACGTGGATTTCATCTCAAGATGGACAGCAATGAAGAATAGTTGTTCAGGAGTAACTGACGTCCAAGCAATGCATGCTTTCGTCAATAGCCTAAAACCCGGACTTGCACCGTTCATGATCGGCTCCAAAAAACACAAAGATCTCGGATATATGCTTACAACCGCTAATGAACATGCAGCAGCCGAGGAAGACATCAGAGCAAGAGGAGGCAATATCGATACACTGATACAGGCCAAAAAGAACCCTCGCCCTGAGAAAAAAGGAACTCCATATGCAACACAAAAGCCCAAAGAGGTTAACATAGCCTTTGGAAGGGAAAATGGGAACAGGTGGAAAGGACGCAGTACGGAACCGATTAATTACACCAAGGAAGAGTGGGAGAAGATAAAGTCGGAAAACTGCGCCCACCACTCGCAATTTGGGAAACCCACCCACACTAACGCACAATGCCGGCTGAAAAAGCATATGAAAGGCAGTGCAGGATCCGGAAACAAAGGGAAGAATCCCAAGAGGAAATTTTCCAAGCAAAAGCCAGAAGCTGAGAAAGAAGACAGTGAATCGGACACTGATGAAAAAATCCAGGAACAGCAGCGAAAAGGCGAGCCCAAGTTTCCGAGAGTTGATGGAGAATGTAACCTAACTTTCCTGGCAACTCCCTCAGCAAAGGTGGCAAAAAGAACGCTTCGAGAAATAAACGCGGTTGTTCCGGCAACCCTAAAATTCTTGAAGTATTCAAACACACCAATCACCTGGGATCAGTCTGATCATCCCGGAAACATCCCTGAACCCGGCACGCAAGCTCTGGTTGTAAGCCCTATTGTCCAAAACACTAGGCTAAAAAGAGTGCTGATGGATGGAGGATCCAGTATCAACATAATGTACCTGGATACACTGAAGCATCTGAAAATTTCTGAGACCCAGCTCAACCACAGCAACAAACGTGTTCACGGCATCGTTCCTGGCAGACAAGCACGATCCCTAGGTGAAATTTCCCTAGATATCACTTTCGGAGAAAAATATCATTTCCGTCAAGAAAAAGTATCCTTCGAAGTGGTGCCGTTCGAAAGCGTGCATCACACGATACTCGGGCGTCCAGCTTTCGCCAAATTCATGGCAAGATCATGTTATATCTATAACAAGCTGAAGATGCCAGGGCCCAAAGGAGGAGTAATCACCATATCTGGAGACTTCAAATTGGCAAACGAGCTGGAAAAAGAAAACGCCCTTTGCGCGGAGAAAGTCATAGCAAAGGAAGAGTTGAAAGAGCTGGCCAAAGAGGTATTGCCGACATAAATGCCGGCAGGAAAAGAAAGCCGGAAGCCAGCAGATAGCTTCAAGGCTTACGAGAACACAAGACAGGTAATCCTAAATCCCAAAGATCCGAAATTTTTTGTCGTAGTAGGAACTGGGATGACCGACAAATAGGAAAGCGAGCTCATCAAGTTCCTCCGTGCGAACTGAGATATTTTCGCTTGGTGTCCTGCAGACATGCTGACGAATATATGGATCCTAGACCCTGCGAATAAGGACACCCCCTCTCAGGCCCAAGGTTGAAGGCCCAAGAAGAGGAGCCCTTGGGATACTCCAGAAGGCCCACGTGAAGCCCACCTGCACTAACTTGCGGGTTAAGATAGGAAACGTGTAACCGACCTAGTTAGAGTTCGAGTCCTCTCCGGGTAGGATTCGAGACCTGGCCACCTATATAAGGCCAGGAGAGCCCCCCGGGCGAGGACCAAGCAACACAACACCATCGAAGCCTTGAACTCGAGATCTTACTCTCGATTCGAGCATCACCATTGTAACCCATCTTTCCGTCAATACAGATCGACAAGAGGCAGGAGTAAGGGTTTTACCTCTACGAGGGCCCCGAACCTGGGTAAATCTCGCCCCCTGTCTAGCCGACGATTCCACCAGCGCTCATGACTTCTCCTAGTCGAAACCCGATAGGGTCACCTAAGGGATTTGTAGAGTCAGAGATTCGACAATTGGCGCCGACCGTGGGGAAGACGGGCGCTGGATCACCGGTATCTTCGGCTTCATCGACAACGCACTCTCGTTGGAAACCATCGACTACGGCTCCGAACAATCCTATGCGGATCGGATCTGTCGTGGTCACACCTCACTCGCCGGAATCGCGCCCGGTATTCGAGGATCTGAAGAAAAGCGTCACCTTGACGTTCGGGAGTCTAAAATTCGTGACTAACCGGGACGGAATCCTCCACTTCTCGGATGAATCGGAAACTGAATCTGGAGCTGTCGACTCACGCCGTCATCTGGAGAAAAGCGGCGAGTCCATCCGCTTCAACGCCAACGACTACCATACCCTCTCGACAGAGGAACCATCAAGAATTCGAAGAAACTTTCGACCTACGCCTAGGACGCACGAGCCTCGACTGGCTCAAGTCTGCATGGCAGGATCGGAACAAGCCTCGGAAACAGAACACAGCGCGGCAGAGCGCAACATAATCGGCGTCTCACGGGAATCCTGGAACCGAGCAAAGGAAGCTTTGCGAACGAGCAAGCCACCCGCATCCGGGGCCTCACACGAAGACATGGTTGCCTACCACTATCACCTAGTGAGAGCAGCCACGACTATCAAGGACGCTCGGATAGATCTGGCCCGCCGAAGAAGAGCGGCGGACGAGTCGAGCCAAAGGCGAGCCGGGCTGTCCATAACACCCTCGTTTGGAACCCGGCCTGCAAGGAAGGGACACGCATCTACATCCAGGAACAATGAGTCCCTAGCCGGAACCAGCAGATCAGTCACTCCTTCTCTCATGCGAGTCGACGACGATGGCAATATCTACCCGCAAACTCCTGCTGCCGCGGTTCTAGCCGCAGCAACTTACATGCAGATGAACCAACCGACGGAAAGTGATCCTCGGGCGGAACAGTATAAACAAGTACGCAAGGGATTAGGGCTGGCGGCCGCAAGGCTCGCCGCTTATGATCGAAAGAAGGCCGCAGAGCAGCTGGAGAAGGAACAGGAGAAGGAGAAGGACAAGGATAGGGAAGCATCCCGCAAACGCAGGAGTTCTTCGCCAAGAAGGGACATGTCACCACGTCGTGGTCGAGGAAAGAAGCACGGCGCCGTGATGACAGTCGAAGTAGCAGCGAAGGCAGTCCGAGAGACAAGAGCTCGCGGCATCATAGCAGCCGCTCGCGAAAGAGAAGAAAGGAGCCAAGGAAGGATACTGACCGCGACCGGCCAGAGTACGACGCGCGATCAGATCTCGCGCAAAAAAGGGTGGATAAGGCGAGGGCCTCGCGATATCGCGAGCGCTCCTCGTCTGGCTCCTCGGATGATGAAACCTGCGGCGCTCTCTGCTTTGCCCGCAGTATCCGCGAGGCGCCCCTACCCAAAAGATTCAAGCTTAGCACGGAAGTAACAAAGTACGACGGCTCACTCGAGCCCTCTCAATGGCTAAGCGATTACCTCACGGCAGTAAAATGCCAACGTGGGAATAAAAACACGGCTATGCAATACCTCAATTTGCATCTCGCCGGCGCGGCTCGCAGTTGGCTGGAGAGACGACCAAATCTTGCTACGCATAGTGGGATGATTTGCACCGCGATTCTGCCAAAAAATTTCAGTCGACTTACAAGAGGCTAGCCACCATGAAGAACTGCGAGCATGCAAGCAGAAAAGTGGCGAATCCACTCGCGAGTACATCCAGCGATGGACTACGCTCAGAATACCGCAGGAACCATTTCAGAAGATAGTAGCGATTGAAGCCTTCGCAAAAGGCGCCCGAAAAGAACGGCTTTCAGAGAAGAACTGGGCAGAGCGCACCCAAGACTATTGGGGAGCTGATGAAACATAGCCGAAAAATGGATCCTAACGGAGAAGATGCGGTGCGCAATGAGAGGGCATATCACTGCACATGATGAAGATCGTCATAGTCGAAGGAAGAGGAGAAAATATTACGATCACGAAGACAGAGAGGTGTTGGTCGCAGCGGAATTCACGCGATAGGCCGCGACTCCGGTCCGCGTGGGAAATCGCGAGTGGAGACCAAAAGCTGAAGGAAAATCACCTGACGAAGACCTCGATGGATACTGCTCGCTACATCTATTTTACAGTTAAAACGCATGGGCAAACATAACGGCAAACGCACCTTCTTAAGGATTGCCGAAAGTTATGATATCTCAGAAGCACTCGCAAGGAAAAGAGGCTGCACACGCGCAAAATTACCCACGCTTCCAGGAGTGAGGTCCAACAAGGATTCCAGCGCGCCCACAACAGCCCACCTCCACCAGCAAATCCAAACATGGCATTAGCCGTGCTACCTGCACCGCCAGCTCAAAACTCCGGGGCCAACGCGTACCCGAATCCAGCAGGGCAACTCGCGATGATCTAGAAGGTATGTCCATCCCGCATAGCTCAAAAGACTAACACAAGGCAATTGTGCATGGCCGTGCAGACACCGCCAACAAAAACATAATACTTGAAGATGGCGGACCAGCCAATAACATTCTTGATGAAGGACCACCCGCCACGAGTCTATCGACCAGGACACGCCGCCCTTGTCATCCAAGCACAAATTGGCAACTACGACTTGGCCCGCGTATTCATGGATGGTGGCAGTGGCATCAACATTATCTACGCGGATACACTCCGTCGGATGAACAGGAACTTGGACGGCCTCCAGGAATCAGAAACATCCTTCCACGGGATAGTTCCAGGAAAAGCATTCCGTCCACTCGGAACAATTAACCTAGAAGTTTTGCTGGGCACTAAGAGCAACTACAGAAGAGAATTCCTCGACTTCGAAGTTGTCGACTGGCCTTCGCAGTACCACGCCATTCTTGGTCGAACAGCGTTCGCCAGATTCATGGCAGTACCGCATTACGCCTACCTGAAGCTCAAATTACCTGGAGAACATGGCGTAATCACCATCGACGGAGATTTTCAGAAATCCAACAAATGCAACATTGAATTTAATGAGATCGCAAAATCTTTTGGGATACAAGAAGAACTTCAAGAGCTGGCAAAAACCACGGATCACTCCGTGATGCCCCTCACGAAGAAAAACACGCCTGAACTGGAGTTCAGCGCTAACAGCAACACTCGAAAGCATCAAGTGCACCCGACAGATTCTGCGAAGACAGCGCTGGTTTCCACCACCCTTCCGCAAGCATAGGAAAGCGCGCTCGTCGAACTCCTCCGTGAGTACTGGGAAATTTTCGCCTGGCAGCCATCAGATATGCCAGGAATACCCAGGGAGTTTGCCGAGCACTCACTCGAAGTCTTTCCAGATGCCAAACCAATCAAACAAACTACTCGACGATTTTCAGAACCCAAGCAGAAGGCGCTTGGAGAAGAAGTAAACATATTGCTAGCAGCAAAATTCATCAGGGAGATCAAGATATCCACTTGGTTAGCAAACCCGGTACTGGTCCCCAAAAAGAACACGGACATCCTTCGGGTATGCATCGACTACACGTCGTTAAACAAGCACTGCCCCAAGGACAACTTTCCCCTCCCGCGAATCGACCAGATCGTGGACTCTACGGCAGGCTGCCAACGCCTCTCTTTCCTGGATGCCTATTCGGGATATAATCAGATCCGGATGAAAAGAGAAGACGAAGAAAAGACAGCATTCATCACACCTCACGGTGTCTACTGCTACACGACAATGCCCTTCGGGCTCAAGAACGCAGGTGCAACATACCAGCGCTGCATGCAAAAATGCCTCGCCAAGCTCATTCGCAAGAACGTACAAGTGTACGTTGACGACATAGTCATCAAGACTCGAGTTGAGAGCACACTCCTCGAGGATATTAGAGAAACATTCGATGCCCTCAACGCATACAGGATCAAGCTCAATCCGACAAAATGCGTTTTCGGCGTTCCAGCAGGGAAACTTCTCGGGTACCTGGTATCCGCCAGGGGCATCGAAGCCAACCCAGAGAAAATACAAGCAATCTTGACAATGAAGGAGCCAACTAATCTACACGGAGTCCAACAGCTTGCAGGGCGACTGGCCGCCCTGAGCAGGTTCATCGCACGATTGGGAGAGCAAGTGTTACCCTTCTACAAGCTGCTGAAGAAGACGGACAAATTCGAGTGGACACCGGAAGCTAAGAAAGCATTCGCGGACTTAAAGCGATCATTGCAAAGTAGGCGAGTCCTTGCAACACCGCAAGAAAGGGAGCCACTCTACTTATACCTAGCCGCCACAAACCAGGTCATCAGCACAGCAATCGTAGTCGAACGACCTGAGGAGGGCAAAGCGTACGGAGTTCAGCGTCCAATCTATTACATCAGCGAAGTTCTCTCGCCATGCAAACAACGATATCCTCATTACCAGAAGCTCGCATACAGGGTGGTCCTTACAGCCCGAAAGCTCAAGCACTACTTCCAGGAACACGCCATCACAGTGGTTAATGATGCGTCACTCGGGACAATCATGAACAACCCCATGGCATCCGGAAGAATAGCCAAATGGAGCATCGAGTTGGGCGCCTGGGACATCACTTACGCAGGGCGCAACGCAGTCAAATCTCAGGTGCTCGTGGAATTCCTAAGCGAATGGACAGAACTACAAACGCCCGGGCCACCTGAGTACACGAGCAATTGGATAATGTATTTTGACGGGTCCAAAAGAAACGAAGGAGCAGGAGCTGGAATTGTCCTCATATCGCCACAGGGAGACAAACTGCAATACGTCCTGCGATTGGACTTTCCACCAGATGATCCAGCATCGAATAACGACGCAGAATATGAAGCCTTGTTGCATGGGATGAAGATGGCAATCGCCTGTGGAGCTACTCGATTAATGATTTACGGCGACTCCAATCTCATTGTGCAGCAGACAATGAAAGAATGTGATGCAATTGCTGAAAACATGGTCGCGTATCGCGACATGTACAATCTACTCGAAGGAAGTTTCAAAGGGTGCGAGTTGAAGCACATTGCAAGATCAAGCAATGAAGAAGCTGATAGGCTGGCAAACATGGGTTCCACAAATACACCCATACCACCAGGAAAATTATTCGAACGGATGATCAAGTGATCGGTCAAAGTCAAGAAAGCTACAGGAACACCCGCAGCGTCAGAAACAGAGGTCAGCCCGCAAGTCGCCATTATCAAGCTTACCCATAATATATCACGACAGGTTTTTCTGGTCGAGCCAGTCTGGACGCAGAAATATCTCGACTACCTGATCAATAGACAGCTCCCGGCCGATCCACGCGAGGCTCGACAAATAGTGAGACGCAGCAAATCCTTTCGGGTAGTCAACGGAGAATTATACAAGCAAAGCATCTCGGGTATACTTCAGCGCTGCATCGCACCCGAAGACGGCAAAGAATTACTCCAGGACATCCACCAAGGAGACTGCGGACATCATGCTAGCTGGAAAACAATCATGGGAAAGGCTTTCCGAGCGGGATTCTACTGGCTAACAGCAGCTACCGATGCAAAGGACCTGGTCGAGCGATGCGATGCTTGCCAGCGATTCGCACCAAGACCACATACACCTGCTACGGAATTGCACATGATACCCATTGCCTGGCCCTTCGCACAATGGGGGCTGGACATGGTTGGACCACTACGCAAGTCCACGCCTGGCGGATATACGCACTTGCTAGTCGCAGTCGACAAGTTCACCAAATGGACCGAGGCCATGCCAGTAACTTAGGCTAGCGCCCAATGCGCCGTCAAATTCCTCGACTCCATTGTATGCAGATTTGGCGTGCCACACGACATCATTACAGACAATGGTACAAACTTCACAGCAAAGGAAACGCAATAGTTTTGCGAGAAAAAGGGCATCAACTTCAAGTTTGCTTCAGTTGCCCACCCGCAAACGAACGGTCAAGTCGAAAGATCCAACGGCTTAGTTTCGGCTGGCATCAAGAAACGCCTACTCGATCGTCTACACCCCGCCGCAGGACATTGGGCAGAAGAGTTACCCTCCGTACTATGGAGCCTCCGCACAACTCCAAACCGATCCACAAAAGACACACCATTTTTCATGGTATACGGGGCAGAAGCAGTACTACCCGAGGATGTTAGATTCAGCGCCCCACGAGTTGTGGCCTACAGCGAAGAAACCTCCAACAAGGCACTCGCGGAAGATATGGATGCACTCAACGAGATGCGAGACATCGCGCTCGCAAGATCCGCAGTATATCAGCAATCACTGCAAAACTATCACAGTCGCCGCATACGCCACAGAGCATTCGCGGTTGGAGATCTAGTGCTGCGGCTCAAGCAGAAGGAAGGACACAAGCTCGAGCCACCCTGGGAAGGACCCTTCCTCATACACGAAGTCATCCCAGGCGGAGCCTACAGGCTGAAGAATCCGTCGACTGGAGGAATCTATTCCAATCCTTGGAATATCGCACACCTCCGCAAATTTTATCCCTAGGATTACTTATTATCACAACAAATAAGGCTATACTAGCCACTCTTGTAGCCCGAATACATGACTTCTCAGTCATAGCAATAAAATATATGGTTTCTCAACCATATTTACTCGAAGATTATCTATTCTTACATGCTAAATAGTTACAGGTACACACCCCATAAACACACGGGGGCTAAGCCTACAACTAAGCATCACAAGAAAATTCATACACACAAGGTTACACACCTTATAAACAGTTTTTACAAGCTATACAGCATGATAGAATATACACATTCAACAATCAGTCATGGCGATAAGCATTCTCAGTCGCCAACACTCTCTCCACTTCCTCAGAGGTCAATCGAATGATTTTCTCCGCTGCAGGACGAACATCATCGTAATGCGGAGAAATATCATTGATTGTTCCATCTGGGAGGCTAGCTACGGAGTTAAAATTTACTTCAGGATGCCGTAGTCGGACAAAGGAGAGAGCCACCACCGCGCCGCAAATCATCTTGTTGCGCACGCACTCGCGAATTTCTCCCTCCTGCCCGAAGAGCCCAAGGAGATACCTCCAATCTTCAGGACCCCTCTCAAGCGGGTAGAATGCAGCGTTTATCGCGATCAAGACCTCGTGAAAAGAACTCACGAGAACTTTTATCTGGGAGACACGGAACTTCAAAGTAGCTAACACAAAACCTCGGCTGCGATCAGACCAAAAATTATTCGCATGAGGCCTTGAGCTGCCAGCTTCTTGAAGAATGTGGTTTTCCACCCACTGTTTTTCCTCCCTATCATCCGGCTTAACAACTGAAGAAAAGAGTGCGTGATCAGATAAGGAAGCAAGACAAAGAAGACTTGGGGGCTGTATTACTTACACAACAGTTCCCTAGCAAGGGAAGCCAGCTCGTCCATCACAAACTGTTCGCGTTCAGTCGCTAGTTTTTGCTTGGACTTCGCCACATCGGCTACCCCACGCAACACTTTCAGTTTACGCTCGCCATCGGCTACACGATCACGAAGACCCGCCAAAGACCCAACAGCTGCAACAAGTGGATCAGCTCGGGCAGCACGTCCACCTGAGGATTCTGCGACAAATCCAGTAGCCTGGAATAATACAAGGAAAGAAGTAAGACGCCCTATTCGAAGTATCTCTAGTCGCACATTTGACGAATGCTCGGGGGCTACTCCCATCGGGAGAGAATACACAAACTACCAGAAGCAATTTCCAGGCAAACATTTCGATTAAAGATAATACGGGAATACATCCCAAGGTCCATTACATTCAAAACGAAAAAGGAATACAAAACTACGAAGCTACAGTGGTACTCCCGCTAGCGGCAGTCGCCCCTCCTGTGAGTCGAGCAAATAGCTCAGACAGCTTCCGAGCAAGGACGGCGGCTTGCTCGCCAAAACGAGAGAGCCGTACCTTTTTGCCCGTGGAGGGGTCGACTGGAAGAGCCGAGTAGGCTTCCTCCAAACCAGTGACTCCATGCGCCAGTGCGAACTGGATCGCAGTCTTTGCGCCAGACTCCGACTGGGCGACCGCGTAGGCATCGAAGAGATTGCTCTTCGAAAAGATCTTCAGCAAGTCGTCTAGCGCAGATGGAGGTGCAGCGTTGGCGAGGAAGCGACCGTGCAGTTGCGTCAACACATGAGTGGCATCGCCAATCAAGGAGCAAACTCCTTCGGCGTGCCTCTTGAGTTGAGCAAGAGTGTCGGTTAGCACGTCTACCCGTTGGATCCCAGGGATCTCCAGAGGAACATCCAGAAGACCTGCAAAAGAAAAGAATGTCAAGACTTGGCGAGTTCAGCGGGATAAAAGATGAAATCACGAGAGCTTAAATTACTTACCCGCGAGACGCTCAGCAAGGGGACGGAGGAACGTGACAAGGTCAGCATCGGCCTTATTGCCAGCATCCTCTTGATCCTTTAGAGCTTTCCGCGCATCCGCAAGTTGCCTTTCAAGATCCTCCGATCGCATGCGGGAGGTCTCCAGTTCTTGTCGGATGGCCGCCAGATCAGCCCCCTGAGTGGTTACCCGCTCAGAGAGACTGCCCTTCTCGGATTCCGAAAATTCGAGCCGAGCTACATAGTGACACTTGTCAGGATTGAAGAAAGAATAGGAACAAGAAAAGATGATAAGACTTACTCTTAAGAAGCTCGTCCTCGGACAAGAGTCGACTGCGGTCTGATCGAAGCGACTCACATTCCGACTCGGCAAGAATAACTCGGCGACCAATCGCCGCAAGAGAGTCAACAAGCGACTACAAAAAATACAGAGGTAGAAGAATTAGAAGATATAAACTAGAGCCTGTACCCGATTGAATTCAATCGACTACAGCCTCGGGGGCTACTCCCATCGGGAGCACTGCCGTGCACCCGAAATCGAGAAGAAGAAAAAGACTTTGAGCCTGTAGCCGATCGCACGCGATCGACTACAGCCTCGGGGGCTACTCCCATCGGGAGCACTGTCGTGCACCCGATAAAAATATCATGACGAATGGCAAAGTTTACCTGGCCCGTGGCGCGGGAGATGGGATCTATGGAGCTGTCTGTCACTTCTTTCGAAGCTGAAGTCCTGGCGGCAAAGCTAGGAGCCTCGTTCCATAGTCGCCGCATGGGGGGCTGCGCTGGGAGAATTCTGGACAGTGCCAGCAGTGGGAGTCTCACCCGCAGCTCCTGCTCTATTCCTCTTTTCGGGAGGAACGGAAGAAGCATACCTGCGAGGACTGATGGTTTGCCAACTGCAACAAATAAACATCAACATAGGTGCAAAGAAAAAAGTTCGACTAAAGGACAAGAAGAAGAACTTACTCATCATCTTCATCTTCATCCAGCAAATCCGCGTTCCAAGCGGGCGCGATTACTGGGAATCAAGGGGAAGGGGCGAGTGAGCGAAGTGGAGTCGCGGAGATAGGAGCCTTCCCAGGCGATTCTTCCAAGGAGTTATCCTTGGAAGTAGCCTCGTTATCATCCAATCGACGACGCTTGTGGTGATGAAGGCCGCCATTCGAGCCCTCCGCACCATCCGAAGAATCGTCCTCGGAGCTCGAAGAGGCATCGGCTACACTGGTATCGGCTAAGCCGTCCAGGTGACTCGCCAATAACTCCGAGGCGTCCTCTCCCGCAACTGGCGGGTAGCAGTTCGCCACTGCTAGGCTCTACAAAGAAGGCAGAAGAAGGCAAGAAAAAAATTCAGTCGACTAAAGCTCGAAGCAAAGAAGAAAATAATAGAAGACAGGAAGGATAAACTAACCGCGGCTGGTGGAGGTTTCGAAGCGTCGAAGGCTTCGACTGTGCAGTCGGGGAACTTCTCCCCCACCTTCAAGCTAGTGATAGCCGCGATTTTCTTCTCGAACTCAACGTTCGAAAGCTCCTCGCGGCTCACTCGGCTAGGATCCTCCGCGCCTTGGTATTCCCACATGGTGGAAGGCCTTTGCTGCAGAGGTTGGATCCTGCGCTTCAGAAAAATACTCGCCAGGTGCAGCCCGTTGAGCACCACTCTAGCAGTTTGATCCCGGAGAGCGGACACCCTTGCGAGTAGGGGCGTGACGACCTGAGTTTCTTCGGCTCACAGCTTGTGCGCCTAGGACTTCCGCCTCTTCAAAACAGCGAACGGGTGGAATTCTACGATCCCACCCGAGCTGTTGTCGATGACGTAAAATCACTTTTTCCGCCAGCCCTGGGCGGAGTCGATGAAGTGCATACTGAAGTAGCTGCTCTCCAGTCGCGCTTGGATCCCGAAGCCACCCGTGCGCAGCGGCTCGCCAGGCTTGGAGTCTACCCGCGATTTCTTGCGGAAGATCCGAACTTTGAAGAGGGCTTTCCAGAGCGCCAAATGCGGGCGAATGCCAAGAAAGCATTCACAGAACACGATGAAGCACGATATGTGCTGCACCGCGTTCGGAGGAAGATCGTGAAGCTGTATGCCATAGACATACAGCAACCCGAGAAGGAAAGGATGGAGAGGGAAGGAGAGACCCCGAGACACGTGGTCCGCGAAGACCACGCGCTCGTTCGACTGCGGATTTGGTACCTCTTCTTTCTTCCCGAGGCGCACCCGCTTCTCAGATTCAGCCGGCAGCAGCCCCTCCCGCTGCATCTCTTTGATGCTCTTCGCGGTGGTGTTGGGCGAACGCCAGTCGCCAGCTCGAGGCGCAGGTTGCGCGGAAACTTCTCCGGTTGCAGAGGTGGCAGCGCCACGTCTTTTGCCTCCAGCCATGGTTGACAGCACGAGCTTGAGCGCGAGGAAGAAGATGGGCGCAAGGAAGGAGATGGATTGAAGACGAAGGCTGGGAAAGTTTTACCGCAGCGCTAAGTCCCGTACTTATACACGGAGCGAATCAGTCCCAGCCATTCGATGCGCTACGTCGCACTTATCACAGCCACCACGTGTGAAGATGAAACGAAGAGACGGTGAACGATGTTCCGTGCCATGATCTTAACATAAGATCGTGCGCATTTACTGCACCGTTCACGTAAAAACCGGGAGCGGCGTCTCGTTTCCCGGTCAAAAAGCTGACTAGGTGGGCCAGTCCATCTGCTACCACTCCGTCACGTCCCATCGGGAGGAGAAAAGTGCGCCATGACGTCATGGCACGCATCATCAAGCTCAAGAACCTTCGAATGGAAAATTCAAACACGAAAACAGCTTCATATGAAACTCCTTCGATTAAAGGCAATTCTTTTGCGAACAAATCATGGAGCAAGACCTCTTTAAAACAAGAGAGAACTACCCTATACACGAAAACTCTTTCGTACGGGTACAAAGGTCCAAACATGAAAACTCTTTCATATGGGCATAACTCTCCTCAGTACGAAAATTCTTTCGATTGAATCTCAAACAATCACTCGGGTAGGAAGAACCTACCTCCATTCACACATGATATTTTTACATCATAAAAACCTGGATTGTTCAGCCGACTAGGCACATCCGGATGCCATATATTCGAATATGAAGGTAAGACCCAAAAAGATCTTTCTTAAGGGCCTGGAATCGCACTCGAAAGCTGCGTCCTCCAGTATGATTCCGTGTCAACAACACGAAGAAAAATCCTAGCGGACGCGCCGGGTACCCCCATAGGTTAAGTTCGACTCGATAAGTCCACAACGGCTCAGTCGCAACGATCACCTTATCGGGTTCGAGTCGGAGGTCTCGAATCTGTGTAGGCCAGGAATGTTTTTGCCCTAGTCGCAATTAATTGGCCCTGATCTCTCGGGAGAGCCAAGCTACTGTGCCGCATCCTTCTGCGATAAAAGCCGCAAAATAGGCACCTATGCTGCCCGACACTCGAGCATGAAGACTCGTTGCACAGGGAACACACCCTTTAAAACAGGAAACAACCAAGCTGGTTATCCATAAGAAAGGCAGACCAAGAAAGGCTTGACCGTCTACTCAACTGGAAAAATCCCACTCGAGCAAACGCTCGGGGGCTACTGACGAATATATGGATCCTGGACCCTGCGAATAAGGACACCCCCTCTCAGGCCCAATGTTGAAGGCCCAAGAAGAGGAGCCCTTGGGATACTCCAGAAGGCCCACGTGAAGCCCACCTGCACTAACTTGCGGGTTAAGATAGGAAACATGTAACCGACCTAGTTAGAGTTCGAGTCCTCTCCGGGTAGGATTCGAGACCTGGCCACCTATATAAGGCCAGGAGAGCCCCCCGGGAGAGGACCAAGCAACACAACACCATCGAAGCCTTGAACTCGAGATCTTACTCTCAATTCGAGCATCACCATTGTAACCGATCTTTCCGTCAATACAGATCGACAAGAGGCAGGAGTAAGGGTTTTACCTCTACGAGGGCCCCGAACCTGGGTAAATCTCGCCCCCTGTCTAGCCGACGATTCCACCAGCGCTCATGACTTCTCCTAGTCGAAACCCGATAGGTCACCTAAGGGATTTGTAGAGTCAGAGATTCTACACATGCCAGGCGTACCCAGGGAACTTGCTGAGCATCAACTCAAGGTGATTACAGGATCCAATCCCGTCAAACAAGGTCTCCGTCGATTTGACGGAAGAAGACGGAAGGCTATTGGGAAGGAGATTATCCGGCTTTTGGCAGCAGATTTTATCCGGGAAGTTATACATACTGAATGGTCTGCAAATCCAGTATTAGTCCCGAAGAAAGATACTACTACCCTTAGGATGTGTATAGATTACACCGGCTTGAACAAACTATGTCCAAAAGATAGGTTTGCATTACCGTGAATCGATCAAATAATAGATGCCACCGCAGGCTCTGAGCTTTTATGCTTTTTGGATGCATATTCCGGGTATCATCAAATACGCATGAAAAAGGAAGATCAAGTCAAAACTTCTTTCATAACCCCATATGGGACGTATTATTACATAACCATGCCATTTGGCCTGAAGAACGCATGTGCAACTTACCAGCGTTGCATGCAACGGTGTTTGCATAGTCAGATTGGCAAAAACGTCCACGTTTACGTGGACGACATTGCTGCCGTTACCAAGGAAAAAGACACGCTCCTTGAGGATTTGCGAGAAACCTTCGAAAATTTGCGCACTTATAAAATGAAGTTAAATCCATTGAAGTGCGTATTCGGGGTTCCCTCAAGAAAACTTCTGGGTTTCATTGTTTCTCACAGAGGAATAGAAGTAAATCCAGAAAAGGTCAAAGCAATCTTAAACATCTCCAAGCCTACGTGCGTAAAAGATGTGCAAAGATTGACGGGTTCCGCTGCAGCCGTCAGCAGGTTTATTAGCCGGCTGGGGGACAAAGCCTTGCCACTATATAAGTTACCGAAAAAATCCGACAAATTCGAGTGGACAGAGGAGGCAGATGCAGCATTAACCCAGTTGAAAGAAACCTTGATGAAGGCTCCGATTTTGGCATCCCCAAAAGAAGAAGAACATATGTTATTGGACCTTACGGCTACAAATCGGGTTATTAGTGCAGTAATTGTTGCGGAAAGGAAGAAAGATGAACAAAGCATACCAGACCAGCATCCGGTATATTACGTAAGTGAAGTTTTCTCCGAGTCCAAACAAAGGTATCCACACTATCAAAAACTGGCATATGGCGTATTTTTCGCATCTAGAAAACTTCGCCATTACTTCCAAGGACATTCCATAACAGTGGTATGCAAAGCGCCACTAGGGGATATAATAAACAATGCGGAGGCGACTGGTCGAGTAGCCAAATGGGGCATCGAGCTAGCAGCATTCGACATTAAGTACCAGCCTAGGACGGCAATAAAATCCCAGGTCCTGGAAGATTTTGTTGCCGATTGGACGGAAGAAATGGAAAAAACACCGATGCCGAAGTCCGAGTACTGGATCATGCACTTTGACGGATCCAAGACGAAGGAGGGTGTTGGAGCTGGTGTAGTCCTAAAATCCCCTAAAGGAGATACAATGGAGTATGTATTACAAATACACTTCAACGCCAGTAATAATGTGGCAGAATACGAAGCTCTGCTTCACGGCTTGCATATCGCAAAGGAAATAGGTGTCAAACGCATCTTATGCTATGGCGACTCAGATTTGGTACATCACCAGCTCAACCAAACTTGGGATGCCAAAAGCCCTATAATGGCCGAATACCGAAGAACGGTGGATGAATTTGCAATCTGTTTCCTCGGATTTGAAGTGCTCCATGTTAAAAGGGAGGAAAATTGGAACGCGGATGCATTAGCCCGCATGGGATCAGAAAGGGTAAAAACCCTACCACCAGGTGTATTCGTCCAACATTTGTACGAACCATCGATAAAAGGTGGAGATGTTGATTACCCTCTGGCTTCCGAGTCAGTTGAAGTCATGCTCGTTAACCCGGATTGGACAATTCCATATTTAAACTTCTTAGTTGATCAGAAGTACCCGGATGGAGCAGATGAAGTCTTGCAGAGACAGATTCAGCGTCGATGCAAAGGATACACGGTAATTAACAATTGCCTGAGCACATAGTTAATATGTGTGCAGGGTGTCAATATTACGCCAAGCAGACAAACATGCCAGCCCAAGCACTCAAAACTATCCCCATTACATGGCCGTTTGAGGTCTGGGGGCTAGATATGATGTGACCATTCAAAACTGCACGAGGCGGACTTACACATCTACTCGTAGCTGTGGATAAATATACCAAGTGGGTGGAGGCTAAACCCATCAAAAAGCTTGACGGTGTAACTGCCAGAAATTTCATCATCGACGTAGTCATGAGATACGGCGTTCCACACAGCATAATAACCGACAATGGGACAAATTTCTCCATTGGAGAGTTGGCAAAATATTGCCGACAAACGGGAATTCGCCTAGATCTCGCATCTGTGGCACACCCGCAATCCAACGGACATGTTGAAAGAATGAATAGCTCAATCTTACAAGGAATACGCCCAAGACTCGAATCTCCTCTTCATAGAGCAGCTGGAGCATGGGTAGAAGAGCTACCTTCCGTGCTTTGGAGTATTCGAACAACACCAAATAGGTCAACTGGGCAAACCCCGTTTTTCCTAGTTTATGGTGCTGAAGCAATTCTTCCAACGGACATGATCCATGATAGCCCAAGAGTGCAGGATTTCGATGACTCGGATGCCGAAAAAGCACGATAGGATGCCATTGATCTCCTAGAAGAGGAAAGAGAGCTTGTGCTTCAAAGATCCGTCATTTACCAGCAAGGTTTACGACGTTACCATAGTCGGAAAATCAGGCATCGTTCTTTTAAAGAAGGTGACCTAGTGCTAAGATTGGTACAGCAAAGAAAGCACAAATTGGCCCCAGTATGGGAAGGACCATTCGTCATTAGCAAAGCTATGAAAAATGGATCATACTATCTTGTAGATATTCGGGATACGGAAGACCATCCTGACAAGCCGAATCGCAAACGAAAGAGAAAGATAGATGCTGAACTAGGAGAGACAAAGAGGCCCTGGAGTATCCAGCAGTTACGTCCCTTCTATACTTAGTTCAATTTCTATGTAAACATCTTTGAGATCATGAAATAAAGTTGTCGGAATTCTTACATCCATGTTTTTGCAAGTTAATTATAGTACAAAGCATGATTCCGCCTTATCTATTTCCCAATGATCTTACAAAATACTCAATGTTAACCCGAATTGTGCCTGCGTGCTCGGCGTTTAAAAACTGAATGATTTTCAGCCTACTAAAGGTTATAGGAAACTCGGATTGTGCCTGCGTGCCCGAGCTTCATTCAAAAAATTCCTTACTATTATCTAAGTATTATCTGATTGTTTATGTGCTGGGTCACTAGAGATAGTAAGTAAAAATGCCTTTAGTATGATCCGTGTCTCCGAGTTTGAACTGATCGGTTTTACCCAGTCACTTGGCATGAAGATTAAAATACTACTGAGCCATTTCAAACACTAAGGATAGTTAAAGCACATAAGCCAGAGAACTTAGAAGATAAAGGAATATAAACCCGGAAAACTTGCAAAGGATTTATAAATATTAACTGCAAAAGGCGGAGTACTTGTTTGTACAAACGAATAGAAGCATTACAAAAAAAAGATTACATTGTAAAGTGCAGTAATGCTCCTATTTCCTATTTCTCCTATCCAGGGCAAGGAGAATTCTTCAAGCATCCGAGTCTTCTTCACTGCTGTCATCCTCGGGGGCTTCTGGAACCTCTTCTTCCGGATAGGTGATGGAGATATTCACCATAGAGGCGATCTTGGTGGCGTGACCCTTGATTTCATCAAAGATGGTGGTCCGCTGGGTCTCCGAATATCCAAGAGGGATATCGTACGCCACGCGCCGGGATTTGGCACTAGGGTAATGCATACGCATAAGCCCTAAAGCCATGCGTGCACCACCCCGAGCCGCGGAGCGCAAGGTGGATTCCTTGGCATCTGCAATCTCTATGATGGCTCCCGGAAGTTTTTCAACTTCCGAGAGGTCCCCAGATTTTGCGAGAAGGTATATGTTGATGAGCAACATTCCCGCAGCTTTGATCACGGTGAATACCTTCCCAAAAGCTCGGATTTTTTCAATCCGAGTAAGATCTGGGTTATCTCCTGTTTTTTCAAGACAGAACAACCGAAGGGTTAGCGAAAAAGAAGAGAAAGAAATTAAAACAGGGAAAATCCGGTAAAAGTTGATAACTTACCGAGGATCTTGTCCATCTCGGATCCTTCCTCAAGGCGCAGGGTTAAGGCGTTCTCCAAATCTTGGATATTCGCCTTGTCCTTGTCAGCCTGTTGGGAGGCCTTGGATTGAGCAATGCCAAGAGCCAGATTGATGGCCTCCAAATCCTTCTGAGCCTTCATAAGTTTCTTATGAAGGTCCAAGTTCTCCCGGCGGAGATTCTCGGTGTTGCCGGCATTTTTAGCAACATGTTTGGCTTTCGCCAAAGCAGCTGAAAAGCAAAGAAAATATTCTGGGTTATAAAACTCGGAAAAATACTTGGAACAAATTATGGACAAGGAACTTCAGAGAGATAAAGAATACCTGCTGTTTCCTCCAGCTGTAGCTGAGACGATGCCAGCTCTGCTTCCTTAACGTCAAGAATAGATAGAAGGTTTCTAACCTCCTTATTCTTGACGGTAAGTTTGTTGAAAACTTCCAGGTTTATAGTTTCAGTGGTTTGCTGAAACACGGAAATGAAACGTCGTGTTTAAGTTAGAAACAAGCATGATAATGAAAGCATTAAGTGAAAAGCAGGCATTTAACTTATTGCTTGGGGGCTAGAGATAATACCTGGCTCATCCGCTGTAAACCTGCCAAGTTTTTGGTGAATTCCTTTGCGTACTCGGCAAAAAGAGTCCCAACCGCGCTAAGGCCCTCGTTGATATTCTTGAATTCTTTATCAAAGGTGGGAATTTCCTCCTCAGTTATCGGAGAAGGACCTCCCGCCTCAGGAACCGCCCTTTCCCTCGTGTCCGTTTCTGGCACAATGGGCTGGCTGGTCTGCGGGGTTTCGACGTTAGGGCAGCATCGTGCTCTTGTGTTGCTACTACCGGTGTATCCGGAGCAGTGGCAGGGGAAGGATGTGGGCCTCTGCTGGCCACAGCTTTGTGCCTCTTCAGTTTTTTAGGCTTCAGAGTAGAGGGGGCCAGGCTAAAAAAGAGAAAAGCCGGAAAGTTAAAACTCCGAGAAAAAGGGAAATAATTCCAATAAAGTAAAATAACCCAGATGTTCAAACCTGGAGGTGACGACGGGAACCCGTCAAGATCAATGATTTCCTGGGAAGTGGAAATCTTCTTGCGCTTACGTCCGCCTGCAAAGGTGGCACGCAATGCCTCCAGCTCGACATCGGAAGCAAGTTCCGACTCAGGAAGTTCGGTAATCTGTTAAAAAGGCAAAAGTTGAGTTAAAATCACGAAAACCAAGAAAACGAAAAGGATCTAAACCCAAAAGGCAAAGAATTGTACCTTGGGAGCCGGGTTCGAAGCCGTATACATTGGTTGGCTTTCTTCATATTGGTCGCGGGAGGCGACCAATTGATTTGCGCGTTTCCCCAAATATTTTGCCGACCAAACCTTGCTGGTTGTCCGCATAGCATCGCCGGTTCCCGCGTAATCACAGAGAAGGCGAGCGTCGTGATTAGGCAAAGGCTGAATCCGCCTTTCTAGCCAGCAAAGGACTGTGTCCATGCCAGTTAGAGGCGGATCGGATGCGACGAGTTGTGCCGCTTGATCCTTAGAAGATCCGGAGGCAGGGTTTGAACCGCTTCAGTTCCCCAGTTTTCTTGGGGAACAACAGCGATGTTCGAGAAAGGTGGAACCCCGGTGGTTTTCCCAGGGAAGGGAACGCTGGGATGATAGAAGAAGGAACCCGTCCAGAATTTGACGGATTCCGATGTCTTGATCTTGGGGAACCAATCCTCCCTGAATCTGCGCAGGGTAAAGGATATGGTCCAACAAGTTGGGAGTGCGCCCTCCGAAGAGTTCCGCTTAACCCCAAAGCAATAAAGCCATAAATCTAATCTAGGAGCTATACCTAGATATCCCTCGAAAAGGGCCTGAAATCCGGCTAGATAGAGGATGGAGTTTGGAGGCAGATTGTGGGGTTGGATGTTGTAGTGAGCTAAAACTGGGAGGAAAAAGGCGGGCTCGGACTCGTCTTCCGGGCTCCGCCATTGCCCCTTCAGCACGAGCCCCTCCTTCTCCATTGTCGGAAGGAGGGACGATGGGATGCTGCTCGTGCTCCAATTGTCGGCAGTTTCCGCCTCGTCTTCCGCTCCGGCGGCAGCGGACGCTACGGCCTCCGCGGCCGCGAGCTCGTCTCCAACGAGGGCGATTTTCTCTTCCGCCGTCTCGGGCGCGAGCGGCGGGGAGGAAGCGGAGGAGAACCCCGCAAGATCTGCGGCGGCGGGATGGATTTCCTCGCCTAGCGCGCCGCCAGTGGTTTTCGCCGGCTCGTCGCCGGAGGTGTGCACCAGTGAATCCAATATTGGATCCATCGTGTTGATAATTTCGTCAATCTCCGTTGCGACGGAGCGGGCCAGTGAAGAGCTTGGGGACGCCATTGGTGGGCGGCGCGTGGAAGTTCCGGCTGCTCCGGTGAGGTCTCGGGTGGCGTTCGTGCGTGCGCTCGGGACTGGCTCTGCTACGAACTTGGGCGCTGGAATGGTGTTGCGAGTGAAAGCGGAAGGTTTGCTCGGAGGACGAAGGCGGCTATTTATAGCCAGAATTCCGTCATGATGTGTGCTAACGGCTCTTTTGACCGTTGGATGATCAACGCGTGTCACTCGCCGGAAATCCCGGGAAATGAAACGACGGGTGATTATTGCTATCGCCTCGTTTCCCGCGAGAATCTGTCAGAGATTTGTTTCTGGGCTTCCCGCCTGAAACCCAAACGTCCCTTACGTCAGCATGATTAAAGCGCTGACGTAGGAAGTTCCTTCTTCACGAAGGATCGAGTAAGAAAAGCCGGTTTTGTCCGAGTTTTGCGTTATAACATCCTTTGAGGAGAAAAAGAAGAATCAAGACTGCAAGCCGATATTTCTCGGAAAATGTACGATTGGCGAAAGACGGTGAATGAGAGTCTTAATCCTTCTTGGGGGCTACTGTCAAATATATGGCAGTCCAAAGTGCCGGATTACCCGGGTGGCCCAAATGTTAGTGGGCTACGGTCCATTGGGCGGCCCAGTAAGCTGACGCACAGAAGCCGGATTCTAGAAGAACCCGGATCACGGCCCACATTATCTGGCTTGGAGTAGAAGGCGGATTCCTTACTTCCCATGTTAATAGTTACCGTAGTCTTCTAGGTTTCCTTCTCTGTATGCCCTAATCCGGCTATTATATAAAGCCGGACGGGAGATAAGATAGATAGACAAGAAGCTAAAGGCTAACTCGCCGAGAGGTTGATCCTCGACGAGCAGCTAATAGAACCTCACGTTGTACTCTGTATTCCCGGGCTTTAGTCCTGAATAGTGAGATTGCAGGAGTAGGAACGCCGTGTTACCGCGTCGTACCGAACCTGGGTAAAAACCCTGTGTCCTTGATCATCGTACGATCACGTCCCCCCACGTCTCTATCGGTAGTCTCATGGCACCCCGTCTATGAAACCTACCACGATGTCTCGACAACGCAGTTGGGTGCGCCGGGTTATGGAGATACTTCATTCAGGTACATGCCTTTGGTGCAAAAATTGGTGCGCATGAAATCCAGTAGGAATGTGTCGGAAATCACTATGGGGGAATTAATGGACGCGTGCAATAAGCATGCCTCCACTGATACCACGGAAGAGGATATAGAGAAAAAGAAAGGGAAGGCCAACATGAGTAGTAATGGGACACCTGGCAACAGCGCTACGTCGGGTAATAATGGAGGTGGTAACGGAAATAATCTGCATAAACGTCTGTACGAGGGAAACTCTGAGTTAGTCGCCAATACCGAGGCCGGATTCCCAAGGCCCAGGGTAGATGGAAACTTCAATGGAGGAAATTTCAATGGAGACAATTATCAAGGACCACCACGGCCGGCTAACCACATAGAAGCCTTCAGGATGCCTTGCCCGCGTCGTAGTAGGAATGGCAAGCCGGCTAATCACTCGTTGGAGCAATGTGTGGACTTACAGAGATGGAAAAACGAGGAGATACAGAAGGCCCTGCGAGGTGCAGGCTGGGGAGGAGGACCGGGTCTGGGTGGAAACCCGGGCAGCGGACCACCCCCCGCCGGCAACGCAGGAGGCGGCAATCCGGGTAATAACCAAGGAGGTTCAGGCGGTTTTCAGGCTAACCCTAAGCAGCTAGGGCAATACCACGTCCACACCACCGGAACTTCCAACAAAGAAAGAAAGATACTTAAAAGGGCTGTAAACTCGGTTTCTTCAGGGGTTCCGAGGTATTTGAGATGGTCAGATCAGGAAATAACATGGAGCAAAAGAGATCACCCGGAATCGATAGAACATCCGGGAGTGTTGGCCTTGGTGGTGGCCCCACGGGTAAATGGATATGAGTTAAAAAAGGTCCTGATGGACGGTGGGAGTAGCATCAATATCTTATACTGGGAGACCTTTTTGCGCATGGGGCTCAAGGAGTCTCAGATGCAGAAAAGCTCCACGGTTTTTCATGGAATTGTGCCTGGGCACTCGGCTTGCCCAGAGGGAAAGATAACACTAGAGGTTGCTTTTGGAGAATCGAAGGATAACTACAGAGTAGAGTGGCTCACGTTTGAGGTGGTGAAATTGCGCAGTCCCTATCATGCACTGTACGGAAGGCCGGCTTATGCCAAATTCACGGCGAGACCGTGTTACGTTTACTTACAGCTGAAAATCTCGGGTCCCAAACAGACCATCACTATACATGGGAATAGGGCCGTGGCGGCCGAGTGTGATGAAGGAGACGCGGCAATGGCAGAACAAGCTTGCAGGAAGGAAGAACTCAGGTATTACCGGTCTCAGGTAGACCCCGAAGATCGAACAGCCCTGAAGAAACCAAACTCGGAAGACGAGAGAGCTAAGTTTAAAGCAGCCCAAGACACAAAGATGGTGGCCTTCGTCGAGGGCGACTCTTCCAAACAGTTTGCTATAGGTTCTAACCTGGGTAATGAGGAGGAAGAGGCACTCATAAAGTTTATTCACGAGAATCAGGACGTGTTCGCTTGGACGCCGAGTGACATGCCGGGTATCCCGACTGAGCTCGCCGAACACAGCTTGCATGTTGATCCCAAGTCTCGACCAGTGAAGCAAGGCCTAAGAAAAATGAACGAGGAAAGGAGAAAGGCTATAGGGGCAGAGATAGCTCGGCTCCTAGTGGCCGGCTTTATCATGGAGGTCTTTCACCCGGACTGGCTGGCAAACCCGGTTTTAGTGCTGAAAAAGAACAATGAGTGGAGAATGTGCATAGATTATACAAGTCTCAACAAGCATTGCCCAAAAGATCCATTTTCCCTTCCAAGGATAGATCAAATCATAGATGCAGTTGCAGGAAGTGACCTATTATGCTTCCTGGACGCTTATTCCGGGTATCACCAAATAAAGCTCAAAAAGGAGGATTGGGAGAAAACTTCGTTCATAACCCCTTTTGGTGCTTTTTGCTATAAGACCATGACCTTTGGACTGAAAAATGTTGGCGCAACATATCAGCGGTGTACTCAGAAGTGCTTTGAGGATCAAATTGGGCGCAATGTTCATGCCTATGTTGATGATGTGGTGATTAAAACAAGGAAAGCAGAAACTTTCATAGATGACTTAAAGGAGACCTTCAAGAATCTGAGGAGGTACCAGATGAAGCTCAACCCAACTAAATGCGTGTTTGGAGTGCCTGCGGGAAAGTTACTCGGTTTCATCATTTCTGAACGAGGGATTGAAGCTAACCCGGAAAAGATCAAAGCTATTCAGAATCTGAAAAAGCCGGAACAGTTGAAACACGTCCAAAAGATCACGGGGTGCGTGGCAGCCTTGAGCCGGTTCATATCTCGGCTCGGAGAAAAAGCGATACCCTTATACCGACTCTTGAAGAAAACAGATAAGTTTGTATGGGACCAAGAGGCGGACGAGACCTTCGAGGCTCTGAAAAAAGCAGCTATCTGAGGAACCAATTTTAGCAGTGTCGGGTCCTAAAGAGCCCATGCTGTTATATGTTGCAGCCGGGCCCCGGGCAGTTAGCGCAGTGGTTGTGGTTGAGCGTAAGGAAGATGGAAAGGATCACCCGGTACAAAGGCCGGTTTATTATGTGAGCGAGGTCTTATCAGAAGCAAAGCAGCGGTACCCACATTGGCAAAAGCTAGTTTTTGGGGTATTTATGGCCAGCCGGAAATTGAAGCCATATTTTCAAGAACACCCCATAACAGTAGTGAGTTCCATACCAATGGCGGATATCATCAGAAATTCAGATGCGACAGGAAGAATAGCCAAGTGGGCTATCGAGATGGGGGATTATCACATCAACTACGAGCCCCAGTGTGCGATCAAGTCCCAGGCTCTAGTAGATTTTGTCAATGATTGGACTCACACAAGCATGCCCATAATGATGCCAAGTTCAGAGTCTTGGGTGATGCACTTTGATGGCTCCAAGCAGTATGAGGGGTCAGGAGCTGGTGTGGTGCTCACGTCGCCAAAAGGAGATAAGTTGAGTTACGTGTTACAAATTCACTTTGACTTCTCTAACAATGTGGCCGAGTATGAGGCCCTTCTACACGGATTACGAGTGGCAAAGGAGATGAACATTAAGCGCATAAGATGCTACGGAGACTCGGATCTCGTGGTACAATAGGTCTCAGGTACATGGGACAGAAAAGATGCGACAATGGCGGTTACCGCAGAGAGCTGGACAGGGTAGCCGGGTCTTTTTCCGGGTATGAAGTGGAGCACGTTGATCGACGAAAGAATGAGGCAGCAGACGCACTTGCGAGACTCGGTTCGCGTCGAGAGCCAGTTCCGCCTAATGTTTTCCTGGATGAGTTATGGCGGCCCTCTGTCAAAACCGAATCTGAAGAAGAATTAGCACATCAAGACCCGGATTCAGAGTTTGTGGCCGCAGTACGCGCTATCCCGGAATGGACTGAGCCGTTCTTGGCGTTCTTATCACGAGGTGAGTTACCATCGCAGGAAGTACTAGCCCGGCAAATCCTGAGACGGGCCAATGGTTACTCCATCATTAACGGTGATCTCTACAAGAGAAGTGCTACATGTGTCTTTTTACGTTGTGTAACCCCATAAGAAGGACGTCAGATATTGAAGGAGATCCATGAAGGCGATTGTGGACACCATGCCTCCACAAGGTCCCTTGTGGCTAAGGCATATCGACATGGTTTTTTCTGGCTCACGGCTCTAGCGGATGCGGAACGCTTGGTGGCAAGATGTGATGGATGTCAAAGGTACGCTCGTCAAACACATGTGCCGGCTATGGAGCTACAAACAATCCCATTGACTTGGCCATTTGCGGTTTGGGGTATGGACATGGTAGGCCTCTTTCACATGTCTCCTTGCAAAAAGACTCATCTTTTGGTGGCTATTGATAAGTTTACCAAGTGGGTCGAAGTTATGCCAGTTACAAATTGTGAAGCGGCCACAGTTGTCAAGTTCTTGAAGAAAATCATCTATCGGTTTGGGTATCCTCATAGTATAATCACAGACAATGGAACCAACATGTCCTTAGGAGAGATGGAGAAATTTTGTGGAAACAATGGTATCCGGCATGATGTAGCCTCTGTGGCCCACCCGCAAGCCAATGGGCGGGTGGAAAGAGCAAACCAGGAGTTACTTCGAGGATTGAAACCACGACTATGAGTCCCGTGTCTCAGAGCTGCTGGAGCGTGGGTTGAGGAATTACCCTCCGTGGTTTGGGGAATTAACACCACACCTAACAGATCTACTCAAATGACCCCATTTTTTATGGTTTATGGTGCAGAAGCAGTTCTTCCGAGTGATATCATTCATGATTCGCCACGAGTGGCGGCCTACGTGGAAGTTGACAACGAGAAGACCCGGCAAGACGTTGTGGATATGCTAGAGGAGCACACAGAGCAAGCATTGGAGAGATCCATATACCAGCAGGACTTAAGGCGATATCACAGTCGCCGGGTCAAAACCCGGGTCTTCCAGGAAGGAGACCTGGTGTTGCGCTTAGTACAATCCAAGGAAGGAAAGCACAAGCTATCCCCCCATGGGAGGGCCCGTTCATCATAAGCCGGAATTTGCACAATGGATCATATTACTTGATAGATGCAAGGGAAGAGTCAGATACCGTAAATGACACCACCCATACCACTTCATCTATGCAAGAGCGAGAAAGACCATGGAACGTGGATCAGCTACGTCCCTACTATACTTAGCATAGATTTGATTTTTAAGTTGTATTGCACGATGTAACAGGCAGCAGGTTTCAGACGCACTCTTTTCGTATCCAGGGTACCTAAGGGGACTGGAGGGTTTTTAATGAGGCGGCCTGCTGACCTAACCTTTTCATATCAATAAAGAGACGGTTAAATCATTACAGTTCTTACGTTTCCTGTATTTTTATTTCTTTTGCATGTTTTTTCTATGTCTAATCATGATTTATACCAGGTAAGTATATTACATTTAGTTAGTTATAATTACCCAGTTATGAGAGATATAGTTTCAAGTTTACACCCCTTTTTGTTTTCCTTTTAAGTTATCTGTAAAGCCTAGTATTGCATAGCATATACCTCGGTCTTGGGGGCTGATTGCTTGAATAGCACAGTTACAAACTCAGACCCGGCCACGATGCCATTAGGGTATGAGGGGTGATTACTTGTAATAAGTACAGTCGCAATCTCATAACCTGGACAACAGAGCCAAACTTTTCTTGGCCTTTCTTGTTTAAGCTCGATGTGACTCGCAACAGAGTGGCATGTTTGCTAGCCTATAAATTCAATCAGTCATGATGCCCATGGGGACTTGTCTGACCCTGTTTTCATAGAGTTATAAGCAACATTGAGTATCCACGCGAAAACCGGCTTACAACAAAGAGGGTCAAAAGGGTCATCTAAACCACAAGTTATGAGGAGTAAAAGGCAAAAAGCCGCAAACTCATAGTGTATTAAGCATAACTCCAAATAATATCGTAGTTGGGGATTTAGCCAGACATGGAGTTTTCTTAAGCCACAAATCCCTAGACTCCAAAGTCCGAGTCTTGGGGACTTGGGGGCTTGAGAAAGCAACAAGTTATCTAGCTAATGAACTCAAAATTCAAAAATTCGAGTCTTGGGGACTTGGGGACTTAAGAAGCAAAGTTCACACAGTCAAAAAATCCTAAGACCCGGAAACCGGGTCTTGGGGACTTGGAAGAAAGCTTTGCTCTACCCCAAAACCCAAGAATCGGTATCTATTGCAAAAAATGTAGAAAAGCAAAAACATGCAAACACAAGGCTGAAAAGTGCACACCAAATGGATGACCAGAAGGGCCATCAAAGCCATAGAAGTTCAAACGTATTACAAACCAAAGGAGTAGTATCAAAAGTGCACAGGCGCACTATCAAATAAACAAGTGTAGCAGGAATATTACAAATGCCTATTGGCCGAATGAGTGTTTGTTGGTAAAGACGAGAACATTAATCGGCGTCCATAGCCGAGTCTTCAAGGGTGGTCTTGGCAGCCGGGTCTTCAGCGTCCTCCCCTGCAGCTTTCCCCGCCTCTGTGTCCGGGTCAACCGCGGAATCAGCACGAGCGGGAGGAGGGACAACTGGAGTCGATGATGTTGGCACAGAGTCGGCCTCGGCTTTTTTCTTGGCAACCTCTTCCTTGTACTGAGTCAACATATCAAAGGGAGCAGGAAAATCAGAGCGCACCGGCTTATCTTCAGCGTCATATGGAGGTGTGAGCTTGTTCACGTCAAGCTTCTCGGCAATCAGGTTGGCCGAGTGAGGAATCTGAGTATTGATGACTTTGAGGTCCTTTGCTGAGAACCTCGAACCATCAGTGTTAAACTCAGGAAATCCGTTCACAAGCGTTGCCGGCTCAAGTTTCGGATAGTAGGCTTTGGCCAACGCAAGGCCACGGATCACTCCAACTCGGCACGCCGATCGCTTCCAAAGATCAATCCAGGCAGGGATTGTCGAGTACGCTTCAAGCATCTGGGATACGCCGCCATAAGTGCCGGTCCACTTCACAGCTTCGAGCGTCCACTTTGTCCCCACCGAGAATTGCCGGATAACAACCTTAAGTGTCTTTAGCTTCTCGATATCATCCTGTTCCTCAGCATTTTCACCCGGACCTGCAGAACAAAAAGAAAAGCAAGGTGGTGAGACTCGGGTTAAAGACCCTACAAAATGAGAAATTCGAGTGATAATCAGGAGGTTAGGTGTGCTTTACCAAGGATGGAGCTGTAAGTATCGGCAATAAAGGTTGAGAGTTTCTTCAAAAGCCCCTCAGCGTTATGGAGTTTTTTCTTGTACTTCTTGCACTCCTTAGAAAGCTCTTTGACCTCGGCCTCCAGCTCTTCACGAAGTTTGGTCTCAACCCGCAGGAGTTCATTGGTTTTCGCCAACACCTCATCCGTCCGGGTCACATAAACCTGAAAAAATACAAGGAAACATCAGTCGGCAGTAGGATAAATGTGACGCCTCGGGATCGGGCACTATGCAGATTTCAGCATTTCCGCCGAAATCCACATATTAACCGATTCCAGGTTGCCACTTGTGATAACATTACAACAGTTCACAAATATTCCGCAACAACAACAGAAAAGATATATACAAGACGACTCAACCGAGTCAAGGATACAGCTGATACAATACAAAGATCCAAATAACAGCGGAAGAAACAACATAGTGTCCGACTACGGACAAGATACAAATTGGACTAAGAGTCCTGAAAATAACCGATGGCGTCCAATCCCTGCCCAGGCCAAGCCGGAGGGATTCCCAAGCTAACGTCGTCAGACTTCAAACCTGTTGACTGCAATGTGGAATATGCAGCCACGAAATGGATTCGTGGGTCAGTACGGTTAAGTACTGGAAAGTGGATAAACCATACTCACAAGATACCAGCGTAACCAATCATCACAAGATACAAATACTTTGGGTAGAACGGAAGGAAGGGATTATTGCAAAGAAGCGGCAGCGGGCTGCACTAACTAACTACAGAAACGCGCTACAACATCCGGCTAAAAGAAAGGGATAAGAAAGCGTATCAGAACCAACTACAACTACTCACCAAGCAATACCCATCCAATGTTACCCCCTACTAAGGAAGCAACCCAAGGAAACTCACACGGTTGATTAAGGTGACATCTATACTTCTTATAAAGCAAAACCCCACTAACATGCATTTATTATTTTTCTATCTCAACATGCAAGCTATCCACATCATCCACTCTATTAACCAATCAATTATTCATGTCATCTCCATCCATATTTATTAATCATTACATGCATTATTTTTTAAATCATCCAATTATTCATATTAACAATTTAAAATATATCTATGATCAATTGAATTTTGCATATTCACTTAGGAAACATAATTTATTACATCTCTCATAACCTTTTGTTTATAATATAATGTAGTTTCTAAAGCGATCCCCGCAGCAACGCGCGGGGTATACTTCTAGTTCATTTTTATGGTGAAGGTAATCTATATTACTAGTCAAGTTATCATCGTTAAGTGTAAGTTGTCTGAGTACTTGTTAGCCAACACTTTCACCAAGTCATCCATAACCGCGGACAACACGGCTTCTCGAGAAGATTTAACCCTGCAGGGATGCACCAATTTGGCCGTACACGTAAGAATGACCCGCCAGATGGAAAGACCCTTCCACCAAGCGAGGCACTCAACACAACCCAACTCTTCTTCGCATCAAGCCCAAAGAACCCCGTGCAATTGAGCGCACGGCTAATCAAGCCCCACGAAGAAAAGGGGACCCTCATAGCACTCTAAGAACGTGTCTCCCTAAATGCCGACTACAAAAGTTCCACCCTGGCGCCAAGGGTTCGCACCTGCATATGCATGCGTCAAATGGAAAACCCGAACTAAATGAGGCAATTTGGACGAGATGCGAATCGAATCAAAGTTGCGGGGGGCGCCCATACTCGCTTCCCACATGCGGTTAGTGCGCTCATCATGGATCGGAGGACAAGACCCTTTTCCTAATTAAGGTCGACACTAGCAGGCCTCAAAACCACGCCGGGCCTCCTGCCGGTGCCTTATCATCAAATTATTATTACCCAAAACATTAATATGTTGTTGATTGAATTGAAACCCAACTATCAAACTAAACAGGTGATAAGACGGACAACAAGACTTGAGCGCAAACAACACTAAGAATGCAACTACGACACAAGGGCCAACAGGGTAAACAAACAACAGTTAATAGGAAGTGGAAGGAAGGCTATATCATGGTTGCAAGGTAAACATATGATAGGATCGAGACACAAGCATCGAATCATAAGGCTAGAATAAAGGCAACGGGAAGAATCGGTAACAAGTGATGAAAGGCAGCCATAGGTAGCAAGTGAGTATACTTGCCTGGAATCCAACAAGTAGAGGTACATCCGCAGAACTTGTCGTTGCTCACATCATCTCAACGTCCTATCCGCGAAGAAGCAACGAACTAGAACAAACACCGGATGCAACAATTACTACTACGGCAGAAGAATCAGCATGATCCTATTTTATATGCATGACAAGTTAAAGGGTGCATCAAAGATAAACTAGTTGACATGGTAAACATATTTAAATGGGCCCATATGCAATTTGGATTGCATCTGGCAAAGCCCATTAATTAATGTTGAATTAAATGATCTACAAATAACCATCATGTGAAAGTTGATTAGAATGATGCATGGATGATGAAAACAATAAGAAAACAACAATAGCTTCAGTTTGATATGTTGTTTACCAAGTTTGGAATTTTATTTGTTAAGTTATGAACTTTGGCATTTTAAATGATTTAAACAAACATTTGTTGTTTTCACCAATTTTAAATGTTCAAAACAGATAACAAAATTTATATCTGGAAAGAACACAAAATTTTAGATGGAATACATATTCCATTTGTTGAATTTGGATTTTAGATGAGCAAGTTATTAAATTGACAATTTTAAATGCATTAATTAAGAAATAGTTGTTTTCAGCAATTTAAATTATTCAAAACAGAAAACAAAGTTTATATTTGGAAAGCTTGTTCAATTTTGCATGGAAACCATATTTTACATTTTAAATTTGGAGTTCATTTGAATTATTTATAAGCATTTTTATTCTGCCCCTTTTAGTAAACAGAAGGAAACATGTTCCAATTTAATTCAATTGTGACCAAATAAAATACCACTGTGTAGAGTTTGTTAAGACAAAATTTTAGAGCCCAAGCTTGCTCAATTTGGGTGAACAGAACTCAAGTTATGAATTTCCAAAGTTTTAAATTTTAATAGCCATTTCTGTATTTAATTATTTAGTGCAAAATTTATTACAGAAACATGTTGCAACTTTGTGACTAACAGAAAGAGCACAAGATTCTGAATCCATAGAAATTTGAATCATTGAAATTGGAGCATTTTTCAATTTTTTATTGATTTTACAAATAAATATTTAGTTTTGTATTTCTGGATTTTCGAGAATAAAAGAAAATGGACAAAAAAAGGGGTGGCTTTGCTGCGGAAGGGGATCAAACCGGGGATCTCTCCCTCGCGCGGATGGAACCCAGCCACTGGGCTGCGGTGCGTTGTTGTGATACAATACGCATCTGACGGAAAAAGAGATAACAGGTGCGGTGTTTAACTGAAACTCGACACAACGTTCAGATCGTGGTCTTTCACAGCACAACGACGGCGGCCGAACGCACGGTGGCGACCGCGAGAGACAGGGCACGAAGGCGCGCGTCTAGAGCAAGGAGGAGAAGGAGAGAGGGGAGGCCCGAGGGCGAGGAGCTCACCGGGAGGGCTCGGAGACGAGGCGGCAGCTCGGGGAGGTCCTCGGCCTGACGGAGACGGACACGGCAACAGTAGCTCGCCGGGAAGAAAAACGGCGACGGCGTGGCCGATGGAGTCGCCCTCCGGCCTCGGTTTCTTCAGAGAAAAGAAGGAGGGGGGCACCGGGGTTCCATTCCCGGCCTCCGGGGGTCGAGGCGACGACCACGGCGATGGCGCCATGGCCTCCAAGCTGCCGGCCATGGAGGCGTTGTTCCTCCGGTTCAGAACAGAGAGGAGGGAAAAATTAGAGGAGGAAGAAGAAGGGAGATGGCGGCGGGCAAGGAGGAAGAGGGAGAAGGGAGCTAGGGTAAGCAGGGGGTGAGGTGGGGGTTTTAAGGGGCGACAGGGGCTCCCATCGACCGTCACCTCGGTGGCCATGGCGACGTGGGCATCCCCGATGTCCTGCCGTACAGGAGGATGACGAAAGGTGGGAAGGTGGGCTGGAAGGGGTTGGGCCGTGGGTGGTAGGTGGGCCACTTGGCCTGCCTCCCCACTGGTGTTTTTATCCTTTTTCTTTTTATTATTTTTTTTGTAGCAAAGGGATAAGGGAGAAAGAAAAGGGTTCTAGGGTTTTATAAAATTTTTGAAAACAATTTTATTGCATTGAGCATATTGAATTCCCAAGTGCACCAAGTTTTGTTTTTCAAAATTTCAAATATTTATTTGTTGTTTGAATTTGAATTTGAAACTCAAATTAGGGTGTTAATAAAAGGTGATTTATTTAACCAAGCAAATATTAATTCCAATTCAATTTTTATGGAAAACAATTTGAGTTTGAAACTAAGGTGCATTGTTTGATTTTTAATAGGAATTTGAATTGGAAACAAGGGTGCAATGCAAAATGCATGATGCAATGCAAAAAAAAAAGGAAAACAACCAAATCTTATTTGGGGGAAAATCCCCTGGGTGTTACAATAAAGTTGCACACGAACGGTTATATAGCTACAAAAGTACCGAGTAAACTGATGACAGTTCACCCAGAACTTGGGGACTAGGATGAGTATGTACATAGTATTAGTTAAGCTACCTGGTGCTCAGCTGCCAGAGACTCAATGATATCTTTTCAGTTGCTTTCAGGGAGTAGTACTCCCCCAACACCTTTTCAAAGTCAAGGCCGCTGAGAGTCGGCCTGGAAGATCTAGGGTTTTGGTTACCCGGTGGTGGGGTTGCCTCCTGTTTCAGCGGGTCGAATCTGGTTGCCTGGGTGTTGGGAGCAGGAGATGCCCTTTGAGTCCCAAGAAACTCGACGTCGGGGTCAGTCGAGTGATGCGTGGGCGGAGGAGACTCGGTCCTGGGAATGGTCGTGTCTTCCGGCTCTTGCTCTTCAACAAATGGGGGCTTAGTGGCACTCTCTGGGTCTTCCATAGCCCGGTTATCAGCAGGGGTTTCCTCTTGGTCACTAAGTGTAACATTGGCTCTAAGGAAAGGAAAACAAAAAGTTAGTGAACAATAAAGGGAAATATGGAAATTAAAAGATATTGGCAAATAAGGTATGCGAGTTACCCGGTATTCACGACAAAGTCGCTTGGAAGATCATTACTGGACCCGGAAGACACTGATAAAGAATCGGAAAGTGAGACTCGGAGCTGTCCGGCTAACGGATGATTTGGAGATGGATATTTTCGAGTAATGTGGGCAGAATAAGTTGAAGGAGTACCGGCTCGGCGAGCAGGCGACATAGGGATCCCGGGATGGAGGGGATTGTCACCCGGAGAAGTCCGGGTTGCCCGTCGCTTGGCTGGGATTGTGTCCTTCAGAGATCATGTAGTGGTTAGATACCTGTTAAGTTTGCACATATTGGCATAGGAGTACGGCTCTGAGGTCATGGAGGAGTATGGCACCTTCAAGGTAACTCCTCTGGGTTTCCGCTTCTGGCCAACCTCAATTTCCGGCTCTGCCTCGCTCTCCTCTGATTGAGAGCCGTCCTTATCAGCTAGCGCTGGTGATTGGGGGGCATTGTCGGAAGGAGGAGAATTTTGGTCTAAAAGTTCAACAAAGTATCTATTGAGTAATGACTCGGAATTACCTTCATCGTTGTCAGTCGGTTCCTCCTCCTCCTCCGAGTTTTCAGAAGGGGGAGGGGTGACAATCTTCCAAAACGCATCGGTTTCCTGGGTGAAAAACACAGAGATAAAAGTTAGTATGTGTACATAAGAAAGATCAGTCGGAATAAAGGGTGATAGTCGGTTCTTACTGGAGGTGCCGGGTTTGAACGCGTAAAGGGGCCGAGTCCGGAGATGCTTTTGATGACATCTACTTTCTCGGCCAAGAAGTTCTTCATGGCCTTATTCACATCCAGAGCTGGGTATGATTTCTTCGAGTATCGGAGAGAATCGGTTAGATGGCCGGAATACTCGCGTATGAGCTTTGGGCGGATGCTATTTGGTTGGATCCGGCAACTGATCCAAGTTTTGATCAAGTTTAGCCCAATAAGACCATGGGCAGCAAAAACGGCAAGTTTGTGGAGGAGGGGCTGGATAGACTGTCTATCGGCCTCAGGTGCAAAAGAGCTAAGATTATCGGAAAGGGCGAGAGTCTCAACAGAGAAACCCGGCAAAGGTTTCTGGCCGGGTATGGAGGTGTCTTGGCAGTAGAAAAAGGTCTTCTGCCAGTGCTTCACATGACCGTGAAGGCTGAGAGTTGGCATCAGAGAATTTTTGCGTCTCTGAATGGATACCCCCCACAGACGAGGAGATGGCCGTCCGTGCTCTCCCGGCAGGGCTTGCATTGAAATAACTCCAAAAACAGGGTAAGATTGGGGGGGTATGCAAAGGTAGGCTTCACAAAGAACGATGAAGTGGCAAATATTTAAAATCGAGTTTGGACCTATGTCAAAAATTCGGAGTTTGTAGTGGTCCAGAAGTTCGCGGAAAAAGGGATGACCCAGGGGGCGGAAACCCCGGATCATGTGCTCAAGGAAGACAACCACCTCACCTGGACCGGGTGAAGGCCGGGTCTCCTCCCCAGGCGCCCTCCAGTGGATTTCCGACTCTGCGGGTAGTACCCCAGACTCGGCTAGCTCCTCGATTTTTGCCTTGGTAACAGTCGATTTCGCCCAGTTGGCGGAAATCGACTGACCCGGCTTTTGCTTCGAAGCCGGGTTTTTTCCCTTGGACTTGGTGCTAGCTTTGGGCGCCATGAAAATGGATCTAGGTACAATTGAGTGCAAGTAAGTATGGATTCAAAAGTTCAGGAAAACGCATCTAATGATGTAGCAATGAAAAAGAGATAAGATCTAGATGCACGCGAGGAATACGCAGCTAAGGGCTATGGAAGTGGACCTAGGAGAGATTGACTACGAATGAATATGAAATTAGGAAAGTTAATAAGGTTACTAAGAAAGATCATTATCCTTTGCCTTTTATTGATCAAATGTTAGAGAGATTGTCTAAGAAAACTCATTTCTGCTTTCTTGATGGTTATTCTGGGTTCTCTCAAATTGCTGTTAGAAAGCCTGATCAAGAGAAAACAACTTTCACTTGTCCTTTTGGAACCTATGCTTATAGACGTATGCCTTTTGGTTTATGCAATGCTCCTGCTACTTTCAAAGATGCATGTCTGCTATCTTTCATGGTTTTTTGTGAAGAAATTGTGGAAGTCTTCATGGACGATTTCTCCGTCTATGGAACTTCTTTTGATAATTGTTTGTAGAATCTTGATAAAGTTTTGCAGAGATGTGAGGAGACTGATCTTGTTCTTAATTGTGACAGATGTCATTTTATGGTTAATGAAGGAATTGTTCTTGGACATAAAATCTCTGGAAGAGGTATTGAAGTTGACAGAGCTAAAGTTGAAGCTATTGAGAAATGCCCTGTCCTAGGGATGTCAAAGGTATTCGTAGTATTCTTGGTCATGTTGGTTTCTATAGAAGGTTTATTAAAGATTTCTCTAAAATATCAAAACCTCTTACTAATCTTCTTCAAAAATATGTACCTTTTTTTATTAAGATTGTAAAAAGCTTTTGAAATTTTAAAGAAGGCTTTAATATCTTCTCCTATTGTTCAACCCCTTGATTAGAATTATGTGTGATGCTAGTGATTATGTTGTAGGTGTTGTTCTTGGACAACGGATAGATAATAAGTTAAATGTTATTCATTATGCTATTAAAACTCTTGATGCTGCTCAAAAGAATTATGATACTACTGAGAAAGAGTTCTTAGCTGTAGTTTTTGCTTGTGATAAATTTAGGCAGTATATTGTTGATTCTAAAGTTACTATTCATACTGATCATGCTGCTATTAAGTACCTTATGGAAAAGAAAGATGCTAAGCCTAGGATTATTAGATGGGTGCTTCTCTTACAAGAGTTTGATTTACATATCGTGGATTGGAAGGGTGCTGAAAATCCTATTGCTGATAATTTGTCTAGATTATAAAATATATCTGATGACCCTATTCCTGTTAATGATAGTTTTCCTAATGAACAGTTAGCTGCAATAAAAGTGAGCTCTCAAGAGAGTCCATGGTATGATGATTATGCTAACTTTATTGTTTCCAAGTATTTGCCTCCTACCTTTACAGCTCAACAAAGAAGAATATTCGTCTATGCTTTGAGGAATTATTTTTGGGATGACCCACACTTATATAAAGAAGGTGTTGATGGTATTATGCAAAGATGTGTTCCTAAAAATGAACAACGAGAGATATTGAGAAAATGTCGTAGTAGTGCTTATGGAGGACATCACGCTGGAGATAGAACTGCACATAAGGTTCTATAATCAGGTTTTTATTGGCCTACTCTCTTTAAAGATGCTAGAAAGTTTGTTTTATCTTGTCAGCAATGTCAAAGGGTTGGAAATATTTCTAGACGTAATGAAATGCCTATGAATTATTCTCTTGTTATTGAACCGTTTGATTGTTGGGGTTTTGACTTTATGTGTCCATTCCCTCCTTCGAAAGGCTACACTCATATTATTGTTGTTTATTATGTTACTAAATGGGTAGACGCTATACCTACTAAAAGAGTTGATGGTGAAACCTCATTAAAATTGCTTAAAGACATTATTTTCCCTAGGTTTGGTGTGCCTAGATATCTTATGACTGAGGGGGTTCTCATTTTATTCATGGTGGTTTTAGAAAGACTCTTGCTAAATATGATGTTAATCATAGAATTGCCTCACCCTATCATCCTCAAACTAGTGGGCAAGTAGAATTATCAAATAGAGAAATCAAATCTATCTTGCAAAAGACTGTTAAAAAATCTAGAAAAAATTGGGCTAAGAAATTAAATGATGCTCTGTGGACTTACAGAACTGCTTATAAAAATCCCATGGGCATGTCTCCTTATAAAATGGTTTATGGAAAAGCTTGTCACTTGCACCTAGAATTAGAACACAAAGCTTATTGGGCAGTGAAATACCTAAATATATATTTTAAACTTGCTGGTGAGAAAAGGTTGCTTGATTTAAGTTCTTTAGATGAATGGAGGAGTGAAGCATATGATAATTCTAAGCTCTTTAAAGAGAAAGTTAAAAGGTGGCACCATAAGAGAATTATTTAAAGATAATTTCATGTTGGTGAGGAAGTGCTATTGTATAGGTCTTGTCTCAGATTTTTTGCAGGAAAATTACTCTCGAGATGGGAAGGACCTTTTGTTATCGAAGAGGTATATCGTTTTGGGGCAATTAAAAAAATTTCCCTTGAAGACAACTCCTCACAAGTGGTGAATGGCCAAAGACAAAAGCATTATATTTCTGGGGATCCTTATAATGAAAATGTTGATTGTATTCGAGCCATGATCCCGGAGGAATTTATTAAGAAGCATATTTTAGAAACTTCAGAGTCAGTTTTCGAATAGGTATCTGTTTTGGTAAGAAAACGTTCACAAACATATTCCAACTTTTATTTTTACTGTTTTTTAGAAAATATGAAAAATTATGATCCGGAAACGAGAGGGAGACGGAGCCCAGAGGCTCCACACCATGGGGTGGCGCGGGCCCACCCCTGGCCGCGCCAGCCCATGGTGTGGGCTCCCCGGAGCCCCTCGCCGAATCGTTTTTGACCGGGACTTTCCTTTCGTTATGAAACTTTTTGCTATATAATCCCCCGAACCCCCGAGGTATGTATATCGTTTTCTCGCCGTGTTTCTGTTTCGAGCTGTTTCTGCCAGGATTTGTTTTGGGTTTTAGAAACATCATGGTCTCCGCCAACGACAACAAGGGGAATGGACCATAGGAAAATGATATCTAAGACCTGAAGCCGGAGGAGGAGATATGTCGTGGGAAAGTCACGACAGATGTTACCGGAGGTAACTTAGGTTGGGGTAAATCGACTCTGCTGTTTGGGAGAGGGTTTAGCTCAGATAGGACACAAGATTTATCCTGGTTCAGCCTCTCCATTGGAGATGATAGCTTACTTCCAGCTAGGATCATATTGATTGGCGATCTAGAGGCTCGGACTACAATGTCGCCAAGACTCCAATCTAGGGTTACAAGTACTTGCTCTCGTATAACTAGAATAACTCGAATCCCTCTCTACGCCCTAGGAACCGGTCTATATATAATACCCGGTTTCCTGGCTTTCCTTACAAGATATGGTCCTACTCGGGGTCCACATTAACTCTAAACTACTCTTCGTGCCCTCCAAGTCTTGGACTCCGTGGCCCGCACCGCCTTTTGGCCTTCTAGAATCTCCCTTTCCACAAGCCGAGTTACCAATACGACTGCTGGCCCATCAGTGATACTCGGCCCATTATAATATTACAAGGTCTCGTGTAAACTTCCTCCAACCGAGTCTTTGTTCCTCTGCATGGGCCTGCCGGGTTATTATCCCCCCAACAGTAGTCCCCAGAATAGCTTGGGCATCTTTGTTGGCGCGCCCTTCTTGTAGCTTCAAACTTTAAGCATAAGACAAACCTCCAACCATGAAGCGCATGCTATTCCCTGCAAAACAATAAACATTTACATACAATAGTGTTATAGGTTAGATTGCTTTAACTATAGCTAGGCCTGCTCTTTCGGAGGTCCATATAATAACCCAACCATTGTATTAATTCAAGTATCAACTCTTCATAGTGACCATTTCATAACCCGACTTTCATATCCCTCATAGGCTAGTCCGGGTAATAATTCCGAGACCGGCTCTTTTTGCGGTCATTTATAACTCGGCTGCATAAAAATAACTTCCACGATCTTGTTTCCATAATCAACGGGCCGAGTATCCTATCCCGTGATTCTCTCCATTTTACCGTTTGCACTCTAGGGTTTTCACCGCACCTATAAATACAGGGCACAATGAAACCATAATCACAAACGCCATCTCCCCTAGCTTCGTCTTCAACCTCGAGCCGCACCATTGGAGCTCAAGACCACAGCTTGGAACTCCACCACCAAGCTTCACGCGCACCGCCACCGCAGCTCGCCAAAATCGGCCCGCCGATCCGTGCCGCCGCGCCGCGTTCAACAAACCCCATCTCCGCCGCCGATTCCTGGTATACCTCCTTAGATCTAAGCTTTCATTTCTGGATCTTGAACTCGTGTTCTTCGTGTTCATCGCATTCACCCCTTTTCTCATTTTATTCCTCCTTTTCGCTTTTCACTAGATCTTCTCCAATGGCTCCCAAGGCCCCTCCCAGGTCTAAGGACAACGCTACTGCTGTAAAGCAAAAGCCGAGTCAGACCATCACGGCCAACTGGGCCAGGTCGACTGTCACGCGGGACAAGCTGGAGAGTTGGCCGAGTCTGGGGCCCTCCCTCCTCAATCGGAAATCTCATGGAGGGCTCCCGAAGAGGAGAGTCGGCCTTCACCTAAAGAAGGTGAAGTTATAGTCTTTCTCGAGCACGTGACTCGGGGTTTCCGTCCCGCGGGTCATCCTTTCTTTCGTGAGGTTCTTCATCACTACAAACTCCGGGTCTTTGACATAGGCCCAAATTCAATTCTCAATATTTGTCATTTCATTGTTCTTTGCGAATCGTACCTCTGCATCGTCCCCAATCTCGCATTATTCCTTGAACTTTTCCAGTGCAAACCTTGCCGCAAAAATCAGGATGGTCCCATCCTTATCTGTGGAGGCGTGGCAATCCAAAGACGCAAACAATCTTTGATGCCGACTCTTAATCTTCACACCCATGTGAAGTATAGGCAAAAAACCTTTTTTTATTGCAAAGACACTTCATCACCCGGCAAGAAGCCTCTGCCAGGTTTTTCTATTGAAACCCTTTCTCTTAGTGATAATCTGAGCGCCTTCGCTCCAGAGGCCGATAGACAGGCCATCCAACCCCTCCTTCTCAAACTCTCTGTCTTAACAGCCCATGGTCTTTGTGGGTTGAATCTAATCAAAACCTGGATCAGTTGTAGGATCTAGCCCAATAGTATTCGCAAGAAACTTCTTTGCGAATACTCGGGCCACTTGACCGACTCTCTCTGATACTTGGAGAAGTCATATCCGGCCCTCGATATTAACAAGGCCATGAAGAACGTTCTGGCTGAGAATGTGGAGGTCATCAAGAGCATCTCTGGGCTCTCCCCCTTCACCCACACAAACCCGGCTCCACCAGTAAGAACCGACTAATCTCCTCTGTACCCGTTAATTTTTCAAACACGCGTATACTAACTTTTATCTTTGTTGTGCTCACTCAGGAATCTGATGATTGGTGGAAGATTAAAACCCCTCCTCCTTCAGAAAACTCGGAAGACGAAGAGCCGAGTGACAATGAAGAAGGTGATTCTGAGCTACTAAACAACTATTTTGTCGACTTACTAGACCAAGACTCTCCTCCCCCTTCATTCCTGACATTACGCCACAATCACCAGCACCGGCTGAAAAGGCTGCCTCTCAATCTGAAGAAAGCGAGCCCGAACAACCTGAAGCCCAGTTAAGCAAGAAAAGGAAATCCAGGGGAGTCACGTTCAAGGTGCCATACTCCCCCATGACCATAGAGCCGTACTCATATGCTGGTATGTGCAAACTTAATGAATATCTAACTATTGTATCATCACAGAAGGTTGCACCTCCTCCAACCAAGCGACGGGCAACTCGGACTTCACCGGGTGACGAGGGCCTCAACCCCGGAATTCCTCTTCGATCGCCCTCTCGCCAAGCCGGTACTCCTTCATCTTATCACAATTATGTTCCTCGAAAATATCCAACTCCGAGTCACCCCTTAGCCGGAAAACTCCGAGTCTCAATTTCCAACTCTCTGTCAGTGTCTTCCGGGTCAAGCAACGATCTTCTCTGTGATTTCATCGTGAATACCGGGTAAATTTCATAACTTTCTTAACTATATCCCATATACTTTGCATGTTTCACCTTTATCAACCACTAAACACATTGTTTTTCTTCCCTCGGGGCCAAGGTCACACTCAGCGATCCGGTTGAAACCCCCGCCGAAGACCCGATGGCGGTTGACCCGGAGAGCAACACCAATCCCCAGCCTGCCAAAGAGCCGGCTAATGAAGCCAACCCAGGAGCCGAGTCTCCTCCTCCCGCCCCCCAGCCGACTGATCCCGAGGTTGAATACCTTGGAAAAAAAGGCAGCTGCTACTCCATAGACCGCAGCTGCCAGATTTGACGCGGGGGAACAGAAGGCAACACCACCACCGGCTGACCCGGATGCTAGCTCTTCCAGGCCGACTCTTAGTGGCCATGACTTTGAAAAGCTACTGAAGGAGTATCGCGCCTTGAAAGCAACTGAAGACGAGATTGTCAAGTCTTTGGCAGCTGAGCACCAGGTTTGTTTAACTGATGTTATTTATATGCTTATCCTAGTCCCCAAGTTCCGAGTAAACTATCCACAGTCACTCGTTACTTGCAAATATATAGTCTTTCACTCTTTCTTATACAAGCTTCAGAATACCCTAGTCCCTAAGTTCCGAGTAAACTGTCCACAGTCACTCGGTACTTGCAAATATATTTGAGAACCGGTATAACTTGTTTTCTGTGTATTAAACTGGACAGCCAAATCCAGTCCCCATGTAACTCTTGAAGCTCATTGCCGACTGATATTGCTTTGCCCTTTTCAGGCTTATGTAACTCGTAATGATGAAGTACTTGCAAAAACAAATGAACTCCTGCAAGCTGAATTGAAGCTCCGTGAGGAACTGGAGGCCAACCTAAAGGATCTCTCCAAGAAATACAACAAGCAGAATAAGAAACTCCGGAACACTGAGGAGTTCGTCAAGAAACTCACAACTTTCATAACCAAGACCTATGACTCCATCATAGGTAAGGCACATCTATTTTCCCATTATCGCTTTGTGTTAATCGGATTTTACCTATTTTACGAGGTTTTGACCCAGATCACACTATCTTACTCCCCTTTTTGTATTGCAGGTCCGAATGAAGTTGCTAGGGAACACGACGACCTCCAAAAGCTCAAGATACTGAAGAATGTCATCCGGCAATTTGAGGCAGGGACAAAGTGGACTCTCAAAGCTATGAAGTTAGCCGGTGACTACACTGGCATGACACACATGCTCGAAGCATACTCGACAGTCCCTGCTTGGATTGATGCTTGGAAGCGCTCAGCATGCCGGGTTGGCGTGATACACGGTCTTGCCTTGGCTAAGGCCTACTATCCCAAAATTGAGTCGGCAAAGCTTGTTGACGGGTTTCCTGAGTTCAAGCCCGATGGCACCAAGTTCTCGGGCAAAGACCTCAAGGCCATCAACACCCAGATCCGACACTCGGCTAGCTTGATCGCCGAGAACCTTGACGTAAACAATCTTACCGGGCCGTTCAATGATGAGGATAAGCCGGCTCCCTTCTATGCTCCTGCGCCCTTTTACATGCTATCTCGCTTCAAGGCGGAGCTTACCAAGTAAAAGGCTGAGGCCGGTACTTCATCAACTCCGGTAGTTCCTCCTCCAGCTCGTGCTCCCTCCACGGGTGAGCCGGACATTGACACGGAGAAAGCGTCAGAGGGAACTACTGAAGAACCGGCCACCAAGACCACACACGATGGCTCGGCTGCAGCGGCCGAGTAATGCTACTCCCTCTTATCAGTAAACAATCATTCGGCCAATGGGCATTGTAATATGCCTTTCAAACACTGCTATTTGATAGTGCGTCTGTGCACTTTTTGATATTCTTCCTAAGGCTTGTAATACTTTAAACTTCTGAAGTTTCGATGACCCTTCTGGTTGTCGCTTAGGTATGCACTTTATAAACCCATTCTTGCACAACTTTGCTGTTATATGCTTTGTGAGAAAGATGCCGAGTCTTGGTCTTAGGATTGTGAAAAAAATTCTCACAAGTCCCCAAGACCCGGACTCTGGGTCTGAGGATTCTTGACTTTAGAAATTTTGTTTTCTCAAGTCCCCAAGTCCCAAACTTTCATTGACATGAAGGTGAAGACTTAATCTGTGCAACATCACCCCTTATAAATTCCTGATATCTATGTACGCTTGTGCGTTTTGAAGTTATGCGTAATATGTAATGAGTTTCCGGCTGTCGCCTTTGCTCTGCATAACTTATGGTTTAGATGACCCTTTTGACCCTTCTGAAGCTATAAACCGGTTTTCGCATTGATTTTCAATATTGCTATAACTCTAATAAAAACAGGGAGGCAAGTCCCAATGGGCATCATGACTGATTGGATTATAGGTTAGCAAACACGCCATTTTTGTTGCGAGTCACATCAAGCTTAAACCAAAAAGGTCAAGAAAAAATTTGGCTCTATTGTCCGGGTTACAAGATTGCAACTGTACTTATTGCAAGTAATCAGTCCTCACAACCTAATGGCATCGTGGCCACGTCTGAGTATGCAACTGTGCTATTCAAGCAGTCAGTCCCTAGGACCTACATATGTGTACTATGCAACAGTAGGCTTTCTGCTCTACCGGCTTACAGATGATTTGAACACTAAAAAAGGAAAAGATGTGCAAATTTAGACCCACTAAATCATACGCCTTACTATTGGGAAACATATTTGACTGAAACAACAAACTAGTATATACAAAGCATGATAAATTATAGAAAAATATGCAAGAAACTGACAAAATTTAAGGAACATAATAACTATCATGATTTAACCATTTCTTTATTGATATGAAAATGTTAGGTCAGCAGGCCGCCTCACTAAAAACCCTCCAGTCCCCGTAGGTACCCTGGATAGGAAAAGAGCACGTATGAAACCTACTGCCTGTTACATCGTGTAATACAATTTGCAAACCGAGTCTATGCTAAGTGTAGTAAGGGCGTAGCTGGGCCACGTTCCATGGTCGTTCACGCTCTTGCATGGAGAAGGTGGAATGAGCAGTGTCATTCACATGGTCCGACTCTTTCCTTGCATCCACTAGGTAATACGACCCGTTGTGCATATTCCGGCTTATAATGAATGTACCCTCCCATGGGAGGGACAACTTGTGTTTTCCCTCTTTAGATTGCGCCCAACGTAGCACCAGGTCTCCTTCCTGAAAAGCACGCGTCTTGACCCAGCGGCTGTGATATCGCCATAAATCCTGCTGATATACTGCAGACCGCTCCAAGTCTTGCTCCCTGTGCTCTTCTAACATGTCCACAACGTCTTGCCGGGTCTTCTCGTTTTCTACATCAACATAGGCCGCCACTCGTGGCGAGTCATGGATAATATCACTTGGGAGGACTGCCTCTGCGCCATAAACCATAAAAAACGGGGTCATCTGAGTAGACCTGTTAGGTGTAGTATTGATTCCCCAAACCACAGAGGGTAACTCCTCAACCCATGCTCCAGCATCTCGGAGACACGGGACTCGTAATCGTGGTTTTAACCCACGAAGTAGTTCTTGGTTTGCTCTCTCCACCTGGCCATTGGCTTGTGGCCACCGAGGCTACATCAAGTCGAATGCCATTGTTTCCACAGAACTTCGCCATCTCTCCTAAGGACATATTGGTTCCATTGTCTGTGATTATGCTGTGGGGGTATCCAAACCGATATATGATCTTCTTCAAGAATTGCACAGCTGTGGCCACTTCATAGTTCGTAACTGGCATGACCTCAGCCCACTTTGTGAACTTATCGACGGCCACCAGTAAATGAGTCTTTTTGCACGGAGACATGTGGAAAGGGCCTACCATATCTATACCCCCAAACAGCGAATGGCCAAGTCAATGGAATTGTCCGCAGCTCCATAGCCGGCACATGGGTTTGCCGAGCATACCTCTGACATCCATCACATCTTGCCACCAAGCGTTCTGCGTCTGCTAAAGCCGTAAGCCTAAAGAAACCGTGCCGATACGCCTTGGCCACAAGGGACCTTGTGGAGGCATGGTGTCCACAATCACCTTCATGAATTTCTTTCAATATTTGTCGGCCTTCTTATGGAGCTACGCAGCGTAAAAAGACACCTGTAACGCTTCTGTTGTAAAGCTCACCGCCAATGATAGAGTAACCTTTTTCCCGTCTCTGGATTTGCCGGGCTACAACTTCCTGCTGTGGTAACTCGCCCCGTAGTAGAAATGCCAGGAACGGCTCAGTCCATTCTGGAATAGCGCGCACCGCGGATACAAATTCTGAGTCTGGGTCCCAGTGAGATATCTCTTCTTCTGACTCGGTTTTAACGGAAGGCTGCCACAATTCATCGAAGAAAACATTAGGCGGGACCAGCTCTCGACGGGAGCCGAGTCTCGACAGTGCGTCCGCAGCCTCGTCCTTACGCCGGTCAATGTGCTCCACCTGATACCCTGAGAAAGACCCGGCTACTTTGTCCACCTCTCTGCGGTATGCTGCCATCGTTGCATCCTTCCTGTCCCACGTTCCTGAGACCTGCTGTACCACAAGATCCGAGTCTTCGTAGCACTTTATACGCTTAATTCTCATCTCCTTTGCTACACGCAATCCATGCAACAAGGCCTCGTACTCGGCCACATTGTTAGAGCAATCAAAATGAATTTGCAAAACGTAATGCAACTTATCTCCTTTTGGCGATGTGAGGACAACGCCGGCTCCCGATCCTTCATACTGCTTGGAACCATCGAAATGCATAACCCAAGATTCTGAACTTGGCACTAACAAGGGCATGCTTGTCTGAGTCCAATCATTGACAAAATCAACCAGCGCCTGAGACTTGATCGCAGATCGGGGCTCATAGTTGATGTGATAATCACCCATCTCGATGGCCCACTTGGCTACCCTACCTGTAGCATCTGAATTTTTTATGATATCTGCCATGGGTATGGAACTTACCACCGTTATGGGGTGTTCTTGAAAATATGGCTTCAATTTTTGACTGGCCACTAATGCCCCAAACACTAGCTTCTGCCAATGCGGATACCGCTGCTTCGCCTCTGATAAGACCTCTCTCACGTAATAAACCGGCCGTTGCACCGGGTAATCCTTTCCATCCTCTTTACGCTCGACCACGACTACTGCACTAACTGCTCGAGGCCCGGCCGCAACATACAGCAACATGCGCTCTTTGGGACCCGGCGCTGCCAAAACCGGGGCTTCAGATAGCTGCTTCTTCAGAGCTTCAAACGCCTCATCCGCCTCTTGATCCCATACGAAATTGTCTGTTTTCTTCAATAGTCGGTATAGGGGTATTGCCTTTTCTCCGAGCCGAGATATGAACCAGCTTAGCGCTGCTACACATCCTGTAAGTTTCTGAACATGTTTCAATTCCTCTGGCTTTTTTAGGCTCTGAATAGCTTTGATCTTCTCCGGGTTAGCCTCAATCACTCGCTCAGAAACGATGAAACCAAGTAGTTTCCCCGCGGGAACTCCGAACACACATTTTGTTGGGTTGAGCTTCATTATGTATCTCCTCGGGTTCTTGAAGGTCTCTTTTAGGTCATCAATGAACTTTTCTGCGTTCCTTGTTTTGATCACCACGTCATCGACATAAGCATGGACATTGCGCCCAATCTGATCCTCAAAGCACTTCTGAATGCACCAAAGCTAGCAAACCCGGATGTTCTATTGCTTCCGGGTGATCCCCTCTACTCCATGTTACTTCCTGATCTGACCATCTTAGGTATCTTGGAACACCCGAAGAAACCGAGTTTACAGCTCTTTTGAGTATCTTCCTTTCCCTCTTGGTGGTCCCAGTGGTGTGAACATCATACTGTCCTAGCTGCTTTGGGTTACTCTGGAAAACCCTTGCACCACCCAGGTTACTACTCGCATTGCCAGCTCCTGCATTGCCTACGGGGGGTGGGCCGTTGCCCTGGTTTCCACCCAGACCCGGCCCTCCTCCCCGGCCTACACCTTGCAGCGCCTTCTGTATTTCCTCATTTCTCCACCTTTGTAGATCCATGCATTGCTCCAATGAATGGTTAGCCAGCCTGCCATTCCTACTATGGTGCGGGCAAGGCATCTTGAAGGCTTCGATGTGGTTAGTCGGCCGCGGTGGCCCTTGATAATTGCTTCCTCCGTTGAAGTTTCCTCCGTTAAATTTTCCGTCCGCTCTGGGCCTTGCAAACCCGGCCTCAGTATTGGCGACTAACTCGTAGCCCCCCTCATACGGGCGTTTGTGCTGGTTGTTTCCATTGCCACCATTGTTACCTCCATTGTTACTCGGTGCAGCCCCGTTACCGGTTCTTCCATTGCTGCCCACATTAGCTTTTCCCTTCTTATCCTCAATATCTTCTTCTGTGGTGTCGGTGGAGGCATGCTTGTTGCACGCGTCCATCAACTCCCCCATAGTAATTTCTGAAACACGTCTACTGGATTTCATGTGTACCAATTTTTGCACCAAGGGCGTATATCTGCATGTTTTCGCCATAGATTGTATCGCATCCTTTGGCTGGATATCGGTGGAAGAGTGGAGTATCTCCATGACTCGGCGCACCCAGCTGCGTCCCGACTCTCCCTTTCTCTGCACACACCGATCCAAGTCGTCAATTGTGTATAATTTCCTGCAAGTTCCATGAAAATGCTTGACGAAAGCCGACTTAAGCTCACTCCACGAATTGATAGACCTCTGATATGGATATTATAGGGGTACATGATGATTGTCCATGCTTGAGTTGGAAGGAAATATTGAAGTTAATTTATGATTACTATAAGGTGAATTCCTTCTTAATGGATTGTGTTGTTTGTGTTTATAAGAATGTTATACTACCTAAGCATATGTATTTATGTATGATAGGTTTATTGATAACACAAACATGGATGGAGGAGAGCATCAAGAAGAGATGGAAAACAAACGTACAATGGTGGAAAACAAGTGTGCACACATGGAGGAAGTCATGGAGATTGTTTCCCACAAGAGCACAAGGTGTTAAAGTAGCCATCCATGCATTGGGGGATGATATGGGAGCAACAAGGACATGTCCTAGGCTGTCCCAAACATTTCTATTAGAGGACCTGCGAGTCCATATGGCTGGGCCCATGTTGGGCTCGGTTTGTAAAGGTTTGGGTGCACCAAACCGTGTAGGGATAGGTTAGGGGGCGCACCTCCCTCTTGGCCGCACCCCCTCCATCATATATACCTCTTAGCCACGAATTTAGAGGTTAGAACCAGTTTAAGATAAACCCTAGATTCCAGAATTGGACTATGTTCATCTGAATTTATCCCCACCAGTTTGGTGGAGTTACCCCTTGCAAATTCTGTGTGCTATCTGTTGTTCCATTGGGAATTAGTAGATACAGGACCACTCGTAGTCATTGATTACGTTGTGCAAGTATGTGGAGTTGAGAATATCCAAAGGGATTGAGAGTTGTTGCATTGGCATCAGGGATCAGCCGGAGAGGTTTCAGCGAGACACAAGTTATCCATCAAGTTATCGTGAGTGTTCATCGAGAAGATCTAATAGATTTACAGGTTAACTCGGTGAGCTATCATGATCTAATAGATTAGTTCTTGTTTTCATTACCTACCCACAGAAAAAGCCCCAAAAAATAGGATTAGTTCGAGCCATAGCCTTAGATCATCACTTTTATCAAGTTTTAGTTGCTGTTTTGTGGTTGATTTTCGTGTTCCTTTTCTCTTTTTGAGTCCTTTGTTTTCGGTCTAGGTTTAGGGTTTTAAGTGTTCTCCAAGTTATCCCAATCGTGTCCACAAAATTTCACCCAAAAACTCCCTTCCGATCCAAAGTTCTACCCAATTTGAGTTGCTTTCCGTTTCCTGCCGCGGCACATAATCGCGCAGAATCTCTGCCGCGCGCCAAAAATCCTGCCGCGACCCACAGCTGTTGTCCGCGCCCAACCACAGACGTTGTCTGCCCTTTTGCGCGCACCCAGTTTTGGCCTGTTCGCTGCACCTGCGCGCTGCCGCGACAGAGAGTTGAGCGTTTTCTCTGTCGTGGTAGAAATTTCCTGCCGTGAGGTGTGTTCTTCGCTCTAATTTCTTTTCGGTTTAGTTTTCTTTTATCATTTCTTTAGGGTTTCTTTTCCTATCTTTGAGAACCATAGACACGGCCTATCTATACATAAAATTAGGAGCATACCCATATAAGAATAGCTCGATTTTGTGCTCACATGCTGCTCAGCTCATTGTTTCACAGTGCTGTTTTCTGCAAAATTTTGCTCCGCGGTGCGACATTTTTACATTAGCTACAGTAACGTGAAAGTATCAAAATATATTGGCCCAAAAGAGTGAAAAAAAATCAAAGTGAAAAACAGAAAAATAAAAGAGAAAAAGAGGCCAGAAAATTGGTGATAGCTACTGCAGTTTTGGAGCTGTTTTACATGCTGTTTTGCACTAGTTCTTTGAGCAATCTTGTGCCTGTTTATAAGAGTTGTAGCTAGTGTCTTTCGAGTGCATTGCAACAATTCCATCCATATAGTTGCTTGCCACATTATTCTCCACGTGTGTGTTTCCTGTGCTTTTCATATCATCACAAGCAGCAAATAGGACTTGTTATTGGTGTTGTTAGGTATCCATACCAAGCCCCACCATATCCCTTGTTTGTCTTGTGATAGCTAAACTTCCAGGTATTCTCATCTTCACATCAGTACACGTGTTAATACTATTTGTGGTGAGTGTTTTCTATTCTCTTTGGAGCGGTAAGATACATGTTTTCTTTGCTGTTTTGAGAGAGTTGTGAGAGAACACCACAACCCATTGTTATTTTGTTACTAACAAGTTAATCAATGGAGCTTTCTAGTTTTTATATGTGCAGTGATGCTTTCTGGGAGGAGGAGTCGACTGGAATGCCTGTAGCAAATTTGTTCCACCTCATTGTAGACATCAAATGTTGCCATGCTGCTATTACTCTTGATAAGGATACTCATTCTAATTTTTTAGTCTTGATGTGGTAGAGCAATTGCAATTGGACACTTTTCAAGCAGATCCATACATGTTGATCACTAATGATGATAAAATTCGAATTACTCTACGTACTTTTGTTCCTTTAACCATTAGTGGTCATACAGAGCAAATTTATTGTCATGTGATTCCTAGAACATTTACTAGTTGTCATCTTTTGTTGGGTGAATCATGTATTGTCAAATTTCGGTTTGATTTTGCTAGATATTACCCTGACATAAAATTACTTTGGAATCATAAGTATCATCGAAGAAAACATGCCTCACTTAAAAATTGTATGGAGGTTAGAAAGCAACCATTATGTTATCATCAAGTCATGGGATCCGAAGTTGAGAACACATATGAGGTTGTTTCTACTAACATAATCATGTCTACTCCTAGTGTTGTTTCATGTAATGTGCAGGTTGTTTTTGAAGAAAGGGAGCCTCTAGTACAACCTGCACCACCACAACATCCATTGGAGGAGCATGCCATTGTGCCTAGTACTATGTTTTGTGATATGCAGGTTACTCTTGAAGAAAGGGAGCCATCACTAGTACAACCTGCATCACCACTTGAGAGAGATGAATCAGTTCCTACTATATCTGAGGAGGATGTTATTGCTATTGGTGCTGATTTGGATCTGCCACTTACAAGTGCAACTTTCTGTGAGTCTACTAATGTGTTAGTTAATTCTTCTGAGTTGATAACCACATATAGTTCACCACCATGTGATAGTTTGTTTTCAAATTTTGAGCATGTGGTTTTGATTTCACATAAAGAAGTGCTTGCTAAAATACCACCTATGAATATTGTGTATTCCATCATGTTACATGAACCAATTAATATGCAATGTGCTATGAATAGGATTGCTGAAATTTCATATATAAATTCTAGCACTTATGCTACTTGTTTCACTTTTCATTTGGTTGGTGACAATAACATGAATGAAAATTTTATGGTGGATCACATATGTATTACTTGTGATACAATTGCTGAATTAAATATTGTGTTACCTTGGTTGAATTGTTTAAAACTTGCTACAACTAAACATGATTCTACACATATGTTTGATTTTCAGCAACATTTGATAAGTACATATGCTATTGATTTATACTTCACTTATATTTTCCAAATGAGTTGCAATTTCCATGATGGTTATAATATGAATGATAACACAATTGAATACACTGCTATAACCAATTTTGATTATAGATCTTATGTGAGAACACTTGGTTTGATAATAACCAATAAGAATTTATACATACATGTTTCTCCTTATGATCATAATTTCCTGAGCTTCACTTATATTTGCAATTGTGATTGCTATGAGATGAGATGTTGTTTGTTTTCTTGTGACAATTTTGTGATACATACATGCAAATTTCGTTGCATCCTGTCATATGAAAATGTATATCATGTCCACAACACTAATGCACCCCATGAGATATATGTATTGTGCATACATGTTGTTCTTTTTGTTTCTTCCATGTTCATATTACCACAAGCCGAGGACGTCTTGTCATGAAGAAAGGGAGGATGATATGGATATTATAGGGGTACATGATGATTGTTCATGCTTGAGTTGGAAGGAAATATTGAAGTTAATTTATGATTACTATAAGGCGAATTCCTTCTTAATGGATTGTGTTGTTTGTGTTTATAAGAATGTTATACTACCTAAGCATATGTATTTATGTGTGATATGTTTATTAATAACACAAACATGGATGGAGGAGAGCATCAAGAAGAGCTGGAAAACAAACATACAATGGTGGAAAACAAGTGTCCACGCATGGAAGTCATGTAGATTGTTTCACACAAGAGCACAAGGAGTTAAAGGAGCCATCCATGCATTGGTGGATGATATGGGAGCAGCAAGGACATGTCCTAGGATGTACCAAACTTATCAATTTGCCTTCCACATAAAGTGTGTGTGTTGCCATTTGCGGTTTTCTTTCGATCTTTTTGGACTCACTTTGGACATACCGCCCTACACCTTGGCTCGTCCACTAGTCTCAATATGACCGAAAAAGGTAACGTTGGGTAAGTGAGGCATACATTTCTTCATATGACCCTTGTGTGTTTTTGGGATGGCTAGGGAAGGAGTGTTCACAAGTCTGAGCTCGGAAGATGAAGGGATCCCTTTCTTCAACGACAATGCCTACCACAACTTCGTCACCCACAACGACCATTTCCAACTACGGAAACTTGTGAAGGACGGATTGGAGCACTATGAACGTCGAATCCAAGCACAAGAGGCTCGATTGAATGATCAAATGACGCGCATCAACATCAACTTGGCCAACCTCGCCAACCGCCGTGGATCATCATCGTCCTCAAGGTCTAGACGTTCCAGCCACCACACTAAAGATCATCACCAAGCTCATCGCCATGATCACAACCCCAACATGGAGAATGGTGAACAACCGCAACAAGGACCTCAACAACAACCACCACCTCCTTCGCCACAAGCTCCTCGACAACATTGGTATGACGATAGCTCGCCATCACCACCACCTCGACACCGCGAAGGCCGTGGTGACCCTCTTCAACATCACCCTCGACGACCGGACCTTCGTCAACATCAACACCCACCTCGACAAGATCTTGCTCATGACTATGGTCACAATGATTTCGTGGATGGAGCTTGCCAACATCGAAGGCCACCAAGGCATAATGCGCGTCACCACCACAATGACCGCCAAGAACAAGAACTTCCTCAACACCATCGTCGTGAACAAGAGAGTCCTCAACAACCCCGCCAATAGCAAGAACTTCCTCAACACCCTCGCAATGAACATGAACATCCTCAACAACAACACCGTGAAAATGATGATAGTGACCGCTGTGAAGCACGACTCCGCCGTCATCACCAACTCCATCCTAATGACCACCGGCGTCATCCTCCTCGCCATGACCGCCAACGCCAAGACAACGAGGATGACCCATATGATCTTTCACCTCCTATCTATGATGAAGACCCACATGAGCGACCCCATCGACAACATGAGGACAACAACATGAGTGCCCTTCGCTTCAACATCCCAAAGTTCAATGGTGAAAATGATCCTGAAGAATATCTTTCTTGGGCTCTCAAGGTAGACAAGATCTTCGACATCCACAACTTTAGTGACAAGAAGATGGTTGATATGGATCCTTTGGAGTTCGAAGGCTATGCACTCTTATGGTGGGATGGTCTCCAAGCGGAAAGAGTTTGGAACCGGATTTCTCCTATTGACACTTGGAACGAGATGAAGCAATTCATGAATGCTCGCTTTGTTCCTCCACACTACAAGTGTGATCTCTTCAAGAAGCTTCAAGAGCTTATACAAGGTTTGAAGTCGGTTGATGAGTACTACAAGGAGATGGAGACCGCTTTGATAAGGGCTCGTGTGATGGAACCTCAAGAGAAAACAATGGCCCGCTTTCTCAATGTCCTCAACTATCCCATAAGAAAGATTGCCGAGTATCAACCATATGACAACATCGTTGCTCTTGTACATCAAGCTCTCAAGGCCGAACGCCAAATTGCGGAAGACCTCAAGTACAACAAGAAAAAGGCTAACTTTGCACAACACCGACCAACACCAAGAGTACTTCTAGATATCCTTATGCTACCAACAAGTCTCCTAAACCGTTCAAGAAACAAGCGCCTTCTACCACCACCTCTAATGCTCTTAAAGTCAAATCGAACCCAATTACTTGTTTCAAATGTGGTGGAAGTGGACACAAGTCATTCGAGTGTTCCAACAGGATGATCATGATTGTCAACCAAGATGGTGAACGTGATTCCATGAGTGAAGGAGAATACTATGCCTTGCACCAAGTTGCTCTAAATTCCTTGGAAGTACCCAACGATGATGAAGAAAGCATCTATTGCGATGTGGACAAGAATCCATCGCTAGTGGTGACAAGAGTCCTTACTACTTCTCCTCAATATGAGCATGACCAACGTTGCAATCTCTTCCAAACTCGTTCCAGCATCAACGGGAAATCTATCAAGGTTATCATCGGTGGCGCTAGTTGCCATAATTTGGCTAGCAAAGAGCTTTGAGACAAACTCCACTTGACTTACAAGCGACACCCTCATCCCTACCATGTCCAATGGCTTAGTGACTCTGGAACCTTCAAGACTCAACACATGGTATCTTTCCACTCAAGATTGGCCCTTATGAAGACACAGTTGAGTGTGACGTTGTGCCTATGACCGTGTGTCATCTTCTTCTTGGACGACCTTGGCAATATGACAAGAGTGATATTCATGACGGGCGTACCAACCACTATAGCTTCAAGTGGAATAACAAGACATTTCTGCTTCGCCCCATGTCTCCTAGCCAAGTGATCGCCGACAACGCCAAGACCCTTGCACGTAAACAAGAAGAGCTCAAATCTCGTGAGATGAGTGGTGAGAGAGTGATCCACCTCAAAAAGAGTGAGAGCCACAAGCCAAATATGAGTGGAAAAAGTTCGAGTGCTCCCAAAGGCCCTGCCTTACTTGCCACCAAAAGAGAGATGCGAGAGTTACGAGATGACCCATCCATCCTTCACTTTGTCCTCGTGTGCAAAGGAGAAGCACTTGAAACTAACGCTATAACAAGCTTTCCTCCGCCCTTGTTACCATTTGTTACAAGAATTTGAAGACGTGTTTCCCGACGAACTACCACCGGGTCTACCTCCCCTACGTTGCATCGAGCACCACATTGACCTCATTCCGGGTGCCCCACTTCCGAACCGTGCTCCCTACCGCACCAACCCCGAGGAGACTAAGGATATCGAGCAGAAAATACAAGAACTACTTGACAAAGGTTTCATTCGTGAATCCCTTAGCCCTTGTGTTGTTCTGGTTATCCTTGTCCCTAAGCAAGATGATACTTCTCGCATGTGCATGGATTGTCGCCCTATCAATGCTATCACCGTTAGATATAGATATCCCATCCGCAGGCTTGATGATACGCTTGATAAATTGAGTGGTGCTACTATATTTTCCAAAGTTGGTCTTAAAAGTGGATATCACCAAATTCGCATGAGCATAGGTGATGAATGGAAAACAACTTTCAAAATAAAACTTGGTTTGTATGAATGGCTTGTCATGCCCTTTGGCCTTTCGAATGCTCCTTCAACTTTTATGCGTCTAATGAATGAAGTCTTGCGCCCTTTCATTGGAAAATTTGTCATGTTCTACTTTGACGACATCCTCATTTATAGCAAATCTTTGGAGGATCACCTTGATCATATTTCTCAAGTATTGTTGGCTCTTCGCAAAGCAAAACTTTTTGCCAATCTTTCCAAATGCAATTTTTGCACCAAGAAGCTTTTTTTCTTAGGATTTGTAATTTCTTCAAATGGAATTGAAGTCGACCACAAGAAAGTCGAGGCAATTAGAAATTGGCATAACCCTACTTCCATGGGTGAGATAAGGCGTTTTCATGGCCTTGCCGGTTTCTATCGCTGCTTCGTGAAGAATTTTTCCACAATTGCTTGCCCTTTAAATGAACTTACAAATAAAAATGTACCTTTTGTTTGAAGCAATGCGCAACAAAAAAGCCTTTTGACACCCTCAAGAAATGTTTGACCGAAGATCCTTTACTTGTCTTGCCGGATTTTGAGAAAACCTTTGAGATTGAATGTGATGCTAGTGGAATAGGCATTGGTGGCGTTCTTATGCAAAATGGACGTACCGTTTCTTATCATAGTTAGAAATTAGATGGTGCTAGACTTAGTTACCCAATCTATGACAATGAACTATTTGCTTTGGTTAGAGTCTTAGAAGTTTGGCAACACTATCTTTGGCCCAAAGAATTTGTCATTCATTCTGATCATGAATCTTTGAAATATTTGAAAAGTCAAGCTAATTTGAACAAGAGACATGCTAAATGGGTAGAATTCATAGAATCTTTTCCTTATGTCATTAAGTACAACAAAGGTAAAGAGAATGTTGTAGCAGGTGCTTTTTCTAGAAAAGAGTGTCTTCTTACCCACCTTCACATCAATGTGATTGGTTTGGATGAGATCAAAGACTTATACTCTTCCGATGTTTTCCTTGGACCCATTTTTGAGAAATGCTTACCCAATCGAGGTTTTGATGACTACTATCTTCACAAAGGTTTCTTGTTTAAGTCTAGCAAATTGTGTATTCCCGAGTCCTCTCTTCGTTTGTTGTTATTGAAGGATTCACATGAAGGAGGTCTCTTGGGACACTTTGGCTGGTACAAGACCTATGCCATGCTCTCCAACCACTACTATTGGACTAAGATGAGGCACCAAGTTGAAAGACTCGTCAAGCGATGTCCTACATACCTCCGAGCTAAGTCTACTTCCAATCCTCATGGTCTTTACTTATCATTGCCTACACCACATGCACCTTGGAGTGACATTAGCATGAACTTTGTGTTAGGACTCCCACACACTATAAAAAACATGGACTAAATCTTTGTCGTTGTTGATCATTTCTCTAAGATGGCACATTTCATTCCATGCAATCGAACGGACGATGCTTCACATGTTGCCACCTTGTTTTTAAGGGAAATTGTGTGTCTACATGGTGTGCCCACGTCAATTGTGTCGGATCGCGATCTCAAGTTCACCTCCTACTTTTGGAAGACTTTGATGGCCAAGCTCGGCGTCAAGCTACTATTCTCCACCGCCTACCACCCACAAACGGATGGCCAAACCGAAGTGGTGAATCACACGCTCTCTTCACTCCTATGGGCATTGATCAAGCCCAACCTCAAGAACTGGGAAGAATGCATCCCACATGCCGAGTTCGCCTACAATAGAGCACTACACCAAGATACTAAGCGAAGCCCCTCCGAGATCATCTACGGCTTCAACCCCAACACCGATCTCGACATCCTCCCATTGCCTCTATGCGAGCAAGCGAACATGGACATCGAAAAGCGCACCGACTACATCAAGAAGCTCCATGAATCCAAAAGAGCTACACTCGAGAAGCATTCCGAGCATCGTGCATCTATCATGAACAAGAACAAGAAGTCCATGATGTTCCAAGAAGGTAACCTCGTTTGGCTCCACTTGTGCAAGGACCGTTTCCCACAAGAGCGCAACTCCAAGCTCAAGCCAAGAGGCGACGACCATTTCAAGATCATCAAGCGCATCAACAACAACGCGTACAAGCTGGACTTACCGCAATCCAAGTACCTCGTCCACAGCTCCTTCAACGTCAAGGATCTCTCTCCCTTCCATGGATACCCAAGTGATGAGGAAGATCATGAGTCGAGGTCGACTCTTTTTCAAGGGGAGGGGGAGATGGTGCAGCACACCCTATTCCACCAAGCCCATCACCAAGTCGACCGATGGCAAGATGACGAGCTAAGGCAATACATGACAAGGTGAACTCAATCCTCTCTCTATGCCTTCGATGACTTGTTGAATGGTGCGTTGCCTCATGGATCCACCCTTTGCGTGCTAAGGTTGGACCCCACAAAGGAACCCCAAGGACTTTCCCAAGATGCCCAAGAATGTTCCCAAGACGATGCCCAAGAAGCCGCTGAAGAAGATCAAGAAGAAGGCACCGAGGAAGAAGAAGGGAGGAAGGAGGAACAAGTGTGCAGGAAGCCCGGCGACCTAACAGAGCCGCCCGGCCTCTGCCCCGGCCCAGGTCGGCCTCCCTGCGTCCTCAGGCCGACCACCCAATAGACCCGGCCGGCCTCCAGGACGGTTTTCCTGCCAACTCGCAAAAGTGGGCGAAAACCCCCTTTTTCACCCCCACATACCCCCTAGGCTATATAAGGGTACCCCTTGGACCAGATCTAGGTTAGAGATGAATTGAGAACTTTGAGCTTCGCTCTTGTACCCCTCTTGTGAGGCTACTCCTATGGTTGTACTAGGACTGTATTAAGGCTACTCCTATGATTTGTATCTAGGACCTTATCAAGGTTACACTAGGTTACCTATCCTTGCCATGTGGGCATCAGTTAGGGACTTTCCAATCTATCTCAACTAATCCTTGAGGTTCTATTGGCGTGGTGGACCGGCCACGTGGTGTTGAAGCGGTTTTCGATAAGGTGAGTTTGGTTGGATCGATCGTCCCGTAGGCGGCTTAGTTGACGGGAGATTTGGGATCTTTCAGTTCCTGCTAGTTATCCTCTTGGTTTGCCCTCAAATCCTCTCGATTCCCCCTCTCGTGTTCATCGTTCGTTCTTTGTGTTCTTGGTCGATTCGTGAAGATCGAGCCACCCTAGAGGTTTACCCTCCATATCACAGGTTCACTACAAAAAATGATTTACAAAGGATTAGAGCATGTTGCATTGGGGAATGTCCATGGTTTCTATATGCTGCACCTAATAGCAGGACCAAAGCCTGGGTGGTGAAGAAATATGTGGGACAACACACATGCTCTAAGGAATGGGTATTAAAGCAGTTCACAACAAGATATCTAGCTGGCAAATACTTGGAGACCTTTAGAGCAGATGATAAGATGCCATTGCAGAATTTTGGAAATCTTGTTGAGCAGGATTTTAATATGAAACCTAGTAGAAGCAAGCTTGCAAGAGCTAGAAGGATTGCAGTGAAGAAAATAAATGGAGATGGAATTGGAGCAATACAATTTGCTTTGGGACTTTGCAGCTGAAATTAGAAGAAGTAATCCAGGGAGCACAATGTTTGTGAATTCACATATGGGATTGTTTGAGAACTGCTACATGACTTTAGATGCATGCAAGAGAGGATTTTACTAGGTTACAGGCCCATAATATGCATCGATGGTTGCCATATTAAGAACAGGTTTGGGGGAGTAATGTTGATAGCAGTTGGCATTGACCCAAACGACTGCATATTTCCTATTTCCATTGCTATAGTGGAAGTTGAAGATACCAAGTCATGGAAGTGGTTTCTTGCTACACTGAAGGAGGACCTGGGCATAGAAAACACAAGGCCATGGACACTTATGAGTGACAGACAGAAGGTTAGTTGTTTTACTTGTTACTTGTTTACTGGTTTTACTTGTAACTTCTTTTACTTGTTACTTATGTTAGTTCTTTTATTTGTTACTACATGGGTTGATCAATGTTGTGAATGAATTTTTTCCTGATGCACAACATAGATTTTGTGTACGATATCTGGATCAAAACTTTGCAAAAAATTGGAAAGGGGACATTTTCAAGAACAGGCTATGGCAAATAGCAAGAGCCACACGCATGGCTGACCAGCAGAGATTAATGGAGGAAATGAAGGCACTAGACCAGGATGCATATGCTTATTTGGATGTAGTTGACCCAAGGCAATGGTGCAAAACATACTTTGAAGAGCTTCCCAAATGTGACTTGTTACTGAACAATAGTTGTGGAGTATTAACAAGTCAGTATTTCGTGTATTATTTCATTTGCAATGTATATACCATTTACTAGTTGTACCAGTACATACAATGCAGTAGCACTTGGGAAATAGAATGTAGTTGATGTAGCATTTCATTTTCCAGTACATACAATTCAGTTGATGTAGCGTTTCATTTTCCATTAACTACCAGTACATACAATGCAGTAATTGTAGCATTTCATTTTCCATGTAGATATATTCTTTGATGCTAGAGAAATGCCAGTTGTTACATCTCTAAAGAAGATCAAAGATCAGTTAATGACTAGATTTTATTCCAAAAGCAAAGAACCCGAGGAGTTGTGTGGTAGTATTTGTCCAAAAATTAGGAAGAAGTTGGACAAGAACATAGAATTTTCCAACAACTACCAAGCTTTACCAGCAGCAGAACATCTATTTAAAGTAATTGGCTTCTTTGGAGAATATGAAGTGAACATCAAAAAGATGGAGTGCTCCTGTAGGGCTTGGCAGCTCTCAGGAATTCGCTGTAGACATGGAATTGCATGCTTAAGACATGAAAATATCAAGCGAGAGGATATGGTCAACAAGTGCTACAACATCGAAGCATTCAAACTATCTTACAACCAAGTCATCATGCCATGCAGTGACCCAAAGTTGTGGCAAAAAATGCATTGCCCTCCAATCAGACAACCCAAATTTGACAAACAAGTTGGCAGGCCTAGCAACAAAAGAAGGAAAAAAAATCACTTGAGGAGGATGATGGTACAATGCTGAGCAGACATGGTATTATTTCCCACTGTGGTGTGCGCAATAAAACTGGACATAACAGGAGAAAATGTCCCAAACTGGGCAGAGATGGACAAGCAACAGAGCTGGGCAGAGAAGAGTTGGGCAGAGATGGACATGCAACAGAGCTGGGCAGGGATGGACATGCAACAAAGCTGTAACATCCCAAGTATGAAAACAACCCCTAGAATGTTTTATTTCTTGTTAATTTATGTTTTGCATCATGTCATCATAACCATTACTTTGTTTGCATTTGTTTTGCAATTGTTTTCCATTGGTTTTCCTTTGTTTTCTTTTGTTTTCCATTGTTTTTCAATATGAATTTCAAACCAAAAATTCAAATATTTGTTTCATACTTGTTATGTTACAATTTTCAAATAAAAATATTCAAATCAAAGAAATTATTTGTTTCCATTAAAGTTGTAATTTCAAACTATTGATTTGTTTCTTTCAATAATTCATTTAATACCAAAACATTATTCAAATTCAATTAAAATTCCAAACAGCAACCATTTTGAAATTTATGAAAATTACAAAACAAATCAATCATTTGTTACCATTACACTTGAAATTAAAACTGTTAAATTGTTCTTTTCATTTAATCAATTAACACCAAAAAATTCACTCAAATTCGAATAAATATACAAACAGCAACAAAATTTAAATATTTGAAAAGCAAAAGTTTGCAAATTGTTGCTGTTATCATAAATAACCTATAACAATTTTTTCCCTAATTTTTCTAACCCTAAAAACTATGCCTTTTCCTTCCTTTTTCTTTTCAGCAAAAAAGAAAAGAAAAGAAGAAACAAAACAAAAATAAAAAGGAACGCAGGCCAGTGGGCAGCAGGCCCAGCCCACGGCCTGCTACCCCCCTGTCGCTTTCCCTAACCTTGGTACGGAGACACAGAGGGAGGGGGGATCCCCCACCGGCAGGGAGCTCACCTGCTCCCTCCCCCCTATAACTAACCCCCTAGGCGTGCCCTAGCTCCTCCTTTTCCCTTCCTTCTTCCCCAGCCGCCGCCAATCCTCCTCCTCCCTCTCGGAAACCATCCTCCCTCCTGCTGTTCTCCTCTGTTTTTCTTCTGCAACCACCATGGTCGGCGCATGGTCGTGGGTGTAGCAGTGGCTGTGGTCGCAGACGGGACCCCGCGGGCACGGGGACGAGCTCCCCTCGCCGTCCTATTCCTCCTCGTGTCCAGGGAGGGACACGAGCCGCGCTCGATCGCCACCACGCTGCCTCGACGTCGCCGCCGTCAACCACTGTCAGGCACCGAGCCCTTCCTCCTTTTCCCTCGCGATGAGCGCCACCCCTGTCACCCTTCCTCATCTCTTCTTCTCCTCCGTTTGCACATCGCACGCCCACCGCACGCTAGACACGCACGCACGGCGCCGCCAGTTCCTGGTCGCCGCCGTTGCTGTCCCGCCGCGCGCAGGCGTTCCTCTGTAGTGCATCGGCAAGGTTCAGTTTCGTCAGGCTAAATTCACTGACGGAAACACACCTCAAAAGGCCACGAACCCCCTGTCCATCACGGAAGCGCATCTAGTCCAGTGGTTATGATCCAACGGTGGAGCCGTGAGGGCGCGGGTTCGATTCCCCCCTCGCGCACTTCTTTTTCGGGAATTAACCGCGGTGGCCAGGACCCACTGGTCATTGACCGTGGAGGCCAGCACAGCTGCCACCCGCGCCACGCCAGCGCCTGTGTGGCAGTGGCCCGCACGGCAGCCACTGTGGGTACACAAGCCCACGGTGCAAAAAGTCCCTGTACTTTAATAAAATTGCAGAAAATGCTAAAACCTTGTAAAATGCATAACTTCCAAATGGTAAATCCAAATGCAACAATTTTAATATGTTTTCCACTCCAATTTTCATGCTCTACATGTCTAACACAATTGTTTCACATTTTGGACAAATAAAATTCAATATAATTTTGGCACTTTAATTAATTCTTTCAATTTTGTGAAAATCACAACTAATTCATTTTAAATTCCAATTTCAACAAATAAAAATATGTGTTCCACTCAAAATGAACCCACCTTTCTGAATATCAACTTTGTTTTGCAATTTAGACAATTAAAATTAATGTCATTTAAAAATGCCTTAATTAATTAATTAAAAGTCCTAATTAATAACTTTCACATGCTTGCTCCAAATTGAAAACCCAAAACATGAAATCCATCCAAAATTAAATGCCACCCTTGAATATCAATTTGTTTTCTGTTTTGCAACATTTAAATTGGATATTTGCTTCACCTCTTAATTAATGCATTTAAATTGGTACTATGATTAACTAAATCATTTAAAATTGTTTTCCAACATATAAAATATGTTTTCCATGCAAAATTGAACCACCTTTCCAAATATAAACTTTGTTTCATGTTTTGAATAATTAAAATTGGTTAAATAATTTAAACCTTGTTTAAATCATTTAATATTGCTAAATTCATAACTTGGTCAAATTAAATTCTTTTTGAACATATAAAATATGTTTTCAAACCAGAAAAACATAATCTTTTCAAATATGAATTTTATTTAATGCTTTGAACAAATAAAATTCAAATAATATTAATACTTGTTTTAAATCCATTTAAATCTTGTTTAAACTTGTTTAATTCATAAGTAATTCATTTTAAATCCTTTTCAACAAATGAGACATGTATTCCACCCAAAATTTTGTGTTCTTACCAAATATGAATTTTGTTATTATTTTTGAACAATTAAAATTGGTGAAAACAACAAATGCTTGTGTAACACCTTTAAGAAGCAAATTTTCATAACTTAATAAATAAAATTCCAAACTTGGTAAACTTTATTTCAAATTGGATCTATTGTTGTTTTCTTTTTGTTTTCCTCATCCATGCATCATGCTAATCCACTTTCACCTGTTGGTTAGTTGTAGAACAATTATTTCAACCTTAATTCATGGGCTTTCCACATGCAACCCCAATTGCATATGGGTCCATTTAATTATTGTTACCATGTCAACTAGTTTATTTTGATGCATCAGTTAAATTGTCATTCATCATCCCATGATTGTGCATTATGCCATGTTATTGATTGTTTGTCTCTCTGCGTTGTTTGTTTGCTTCTTTCCGAATAGACGACGACGTTGAGACAGACGAGGTTTACGACATTACTTCCGAGGAGTTAGCCTAGTACCAGGCTACTGAGTTTGCAGGCAAGTATTCACTCACATGAACCATTGTGTCCTTTCCACACTGGATATCGACACTTTCCGTTGTCTATTCTGCTAGCCTTAAGATTCGTTGCGTGTGTTCGATCCTATCACATTTTATCCTGTAACCCTGATATAGCCTCACCTCCATGCCTATAACCCCGTTGCTTGTTGCATGAGTCTTACTAGCATGCTTAGGGTTGTTTATGCTCGAGTCTGTTGTCCGTTATTTCTGTTACCATATTTATTATGTTCTGGGGCTCGATGTTTAAACAATCAACCTGTTAATGTTTGAGGTAATGCTAATTTGATGATAAGGCACCGGCAGGAGGCCCGGCGTGGTTTTGAGGCCTGCTAATGTCGACCCTAATTAGGAAAAGGGTCTTGTCTACTGATCCATGATGAGCGCACTATCCGCATGTGGGAAGCGTGTATGGGCGCCCCCCTCAATTTGATTCGATTCGCATCTCGTCCAAATCGCCACACTTAGTTTGGGCTTTCCATTTGATGCACGCATATGCAGGTACGAACCCGAGGCCAGGGTGGAACTTTCGTAGTCGGCATTTAGGGCGGCGTGGTCTTCCAGTGCTATGAGGGTCCCCCTTTTCTTCGTGGGGGCTCGATTAGCCGCGCACGCACAACACGTGGTGCTTTGGGCTTGATGCGAAGAAGAGTTGGGTTGTGTTGAGTGCCCCGCTTGGTGGAAGGCATTCCATCTGGCGGGTTATTCTTACGTGTACGACCAAATTGGTGCACCCCTGCAGGGTTAAATCTTCTCGAGAAGCCATGTTTTCCGCGGTTATGGATGACTTGGTGAAAGTACTGGCTAACAAGTACTCAGAACAACTTACACCTAACTAATGATAACTTGACTAGTAACAGTCTTATTGACACAATAACTTGAACCATCATTAATCCAACTGTGTGAGTTATCCTCGGATTGCTTCTTTGGATAAGGGGCGAGATCCAGGATGGGTTTGTTTGAGGTTAGTGGTAGTTGGTTACGATACGCTATCTTATCCCTCTCTTTTAGCCGGAAGTTGTAGCATGTTTCTGTAGTTGGTTAGAGCAGCCTGCTGCCGCACTTTTGTATCACCTATTCCTCCGATGAACCCAAAGCATATGTACTTGGTGTTGCCGGGTACACTATGGTATCTTGTGAGTCTTGCTTGCCAGTATGTTTATGTACTGACCCCTTTGGGGTTGTGGTTTCCGCAGACTACGTTTCCGAGGATCCCCATGGTGGCTACTACGTGGAGTATGACGAGGCTGCTGACGAGTAGATAGCGGACCCGGGCAGGATCCGAGACATCGTGGATGGGCTCCGTCTTTTCGTTTTCGGCCTCTTAGGCCTATTTGGATCTTGTCTGTACTCAGACACTCTGGATGCTTCCGCTGTGATGTAATGATGAATTGTTGGGACATGTGTCCTATGGATGATTGTATTTGCTATCTCTGCTCTAGTGAGAGCTATTTGCAACTTATTTCAATCTTTTGTGTCTTGGAGATATGTTGTGATATCGCTTGTTCAAATGCCGTTGACGTACCATGTGTGTATGTTATGAAGTACGTCAACGGAAGTAGTCAGATTTCTATGGGATGGTTTACGCAGACGATGGATAGTAGAGAATGGTTGTCACACGTCTACGTGTTGGCCTGCTCATATTGAGATGCGGGTGCCAGTATGCCCCGTAAGCCATTTGTTCTACTGTTTAGCGGACTGTGAGTATCCTCTAGAAGTCCGGGTGCGACAAATGGTATTAGAGCCTGTCTGCCTGTAGGATCCCTTTTACTGGTCGCAAATGAGTCTAGAAACTATTTTGTAGCTATATAGGAAAAAATGAAACGTGAGAGTAGGAATTCTGTTCTTTTATTTCTTTCCCAACCCACCCTCCCTTTTTCTGGTAAGGAAGTGCAACGTTGTTTTCTCTTCTCATCTAAACTTTCAAGTTAGGATTTCACGTATCCTGGTTTCTCTAGGATAGTTATATCTACTAGACCATAGGAATGGAGGTGGTTGTGACATGATTTATCATGTTGCCTACTCACGATTAAGAACGGAGGCGTGTAAGCCCCGGAAGCAGATCCTCTATTCCTTAAGCAGTAGATATTGATCCTTTAGAAGCCCGGATGGGTTTTCCGTAGTACCTCAGGAGTGTTTGGTCTCGTGTTTCCCCAATGTTGCTTCAATATCCTGTTCTTCTCAAGATCCTTTTCGTCCGTTGGAACCTTGTTGTTGCTTGCCACTTCAGTTCTTCTACCGGCGACCTTCTCTCGACTCATGAATTCTGTCTTCCATATGCTGAATTCTCCTACAACAACAGCTTCCAGGCAAGCCTAGGCATGACATCGTTTGGGGCTCTCTATGGCCGCAGATGCAGGAGTCCAATCAATTGGTCTGGAGCTGGTGAACGTTCACTCTTAGGCCCTGACATTGTTAAGGAAGCCGAAGAGAAAGTTCGCATCATTCGTGACAATCTCAAGATTGCTCAGTCTCGTCAGAAAAGCTACTATGACAGCAAGCACAGGGATATGATCTATGCACCTGGTGACAAAGCATATATCCGTGTAACTCCCCTCAGAGGCACTCATCGTTTCGGTGTCAAAGGAAAACTTGCACCAAGATACATTGGTCCTTTCAACATTCTCTCAAGGCGTGCAGAAAATGCCTATCGTCTTGAACTTCCAGAAAAGCTATCCAAGGTGCACGATGTGTTTCACGTGTCACAGCTCAAGAGGTGCTTCAAACACCCAGGTCGTGCAGTTGATCATGATTCCATTAAACTGCAAGAAGATCTCTCGTATGAGGAGCACCCTATTCGAATCCTCGATGAGACCGAGCGCAAAACTCGCAACAAGAGCACAAAGTTCTTGAAGGTGCGGTGGTCTCATCATTCCGATAAAGAGGCAACGTGGGAGACCGAAGAGGATCTTCGCAAGAAGTATCTGGACCTTTTCTCTTCTCAGTAGGAATCTCGGGGCGCGATTCCTTCAAGGGGGGCATTTTGTAACATCCCAAGTATGAAAACAACCCCTAGAATGTTTTATTTCTTGTTAATTTATGTTTTGCATCATGTCATCATAACCATTACTTTGTTTGCATTTGTTTTGCAATTGTTTTCCATTGGTTTTCCTTTGTTTTCTTTTGTTTTCCATTGTTTTTCAATATGAATTTCAAACCAAAAATTCAAATCTTTGTTTCATACTTGTTATGTTACAATTTTCAAATAAAAATATTCAAATCAAAGAAATTATTTGTTTCCATTAAAGTTGTAATTTCAAACTATTGATTTGTTTCTTTCAATAATTCATTTAATACCAAAACATTATTCAAATTCAATTAAAATTCCAAACAGCAACCATTTTGAAATTTATGAAAATTACGAAACAAATCAATCATTTGTTACCATTACACTTGAAATTAAAACTGTTAAATTATTCTTTTCATTTAATCAATTAACACCAAAAAATTCACTCAAATTCGAATAAATATACAAACAGCAACAAAATTTAAATATTTGAAAAGCAAAAGTTTGCAAATTGTTGCTGTTATCATAAATAACCTATAACAATTTTTTTCCTATTTTTTCTAACCCTAAAAACTATGCCTTTTCCTTCCTTTTTCTTTTCAGCAAAAAAGAAAAGAAAAGAAGAAACAAAACAAAAATAAAAAGGAACGCAGGCCAGTGGGCAGCAGGCCCAGCCCACGGCCTGCTACCCCCCCTGTCGCTTTCCCTAACCTAGGTACGGAGACACAGAGGGAGGGGGGCTCCCCCACCGGCAGGGAGCTCACCTGCTCCCTCCCCCTATAACTAACCCCCTAGGCGTGCCCTAGCTCCTCCTTTTCCCTTCCTTCTTCCCAGCCGCCGCCAATCCTCCTCCTCCCTCCTGCTGTTCTCCTCTGTTTTTCTTCTGCAACCACCATGGCCGGCGCATGGTCGTGGGTGTAGCGGTGGCTGTGGTCGCAGACGGGACCCCGCGGGCACGGGAACGAGCTCCCCTCGCCGTCCTATTCCTCCTCGTGTCCAGGAAGGGACACGAGCCGCGCTCGATCGCCACCACGCTGCCTCGACGTCGCCGCCGTCAACCACTGTCAGGCACCGAGCCCTTCCTCCTTTTCCCTCGCGGTGAGAGCCACCCCTGTCACCCTTCCTCCTCTCTTCTTCTCCTCCGTTTGCACATCGCACGCCCACCGCACGCTAGACACGCACGCACGGCGCCGCCAGTTCCTGGTCGCCGCCGTTGCTGTCCCGCCGCGCGCAGGCGTTCCTCTGTAGTGCATCGGCAAGGTTCAGTTTCGTCAGGCTAAATTCACTGACGGAAACACACCTCAAAAGGCCACGAACCCCCTGTCCATCACGGAAGCGCATCTAGTCCAGTGGTTATGATCCAACGGTGGAGCCGTGAGGGCACGGGTTCGATTCCCCCCTCGCGCACTTCTTTTTCGGGAATTAACCGCGGTGGCCAGGACCCACTGGTCATTGACCGTGGAGGCCAGCACAGCTGCCACCCGCGCCACGCCAGCGCCTGTGTGGTAGTGGCCCGCACGGCAGCCACTGTGGGTACACAAGCCCACTGTGCAAAAAGTCCCTGTACTTTAATAAAATTGCAGAAAATGCTAAAACCTTGTAAAATGCATAACTTCCAAATGGTAAATCCAAATGCAACAATTTTAATATGTTTTCCACTCCAATTTTCATGCTCTACATGTCTAACACAATTGTTTCACATTTTGGACAAATAAAATTCAATATAATTTTGGCACTTTAATTAATTCTTTCAATTTTGTGAAAATCACAACTAATTCATTTTAAATTCCAATTTCAACAAATAAAAATATGTGTTCCACTCAAAATGAACCCACCTTTCTGAATATCAACTTTGTTTTGCAATTTAGACAATTAAAATTAATGTCATTTAAAAATGCCTTAATTAATTAATTAAAAGTCCTAATTAATAACTTTCACATGCTTGCTCCAAATTGAAAACCCAAAACATGAAATCCATCCAAAATTAAATGCCACCCTTGAATATCAATTTGTTTTCTGTTTTGCAACATTTAAATTGGATATTTGCTTCACCTCTTAATTAATGCATTTAAATTGGTACTATGATTAACTAAATCATTTAAAATTGTTTTCCAACATATAAAATATGTTTTCCATGCAAAATTGAACCACCTTTCCAAATATAAACTTTGTTTCATGTTTTGAATAATTAAAATTGGTTAAATAATTTAAACCTTGTTTAAATCATTTAATATTGCTAAATTCATAACTTGGTCAAATTAAATTCTTTTTGAACATATAAAATATGTTTTCAAACCAGAAAAACATAATCTTTTCAAATATGAATTTTATTTAATGCTTTGAACAAATAAAATTCAAATAATATTAATACTTGTTTTAAATCCATTTAAATCTTGTTTAAACTTGTTTAATTCATAAGTAATTCATTTTAAATCCTTTTCAACAAATGAGACATGTATTCCACTCAAAATTTTGTGTTCTTACCAAATATGAATTTTGTTATTATTTTTGAACAATTAAAATTGGTGAAAACAACAAATGCTTGTGTAACACCTTTAAGAAGCAAATTTTCATAACTTAATAAATAAAATTCCAAACTTGGTAAACTTTATTTCAAATTGGATCTATTGTTGTTTTCCTCATCCATGCATCATTCTAATCCACTTTCACCTGTTGGTTAGTTGTAGAACAATTATTTCAACCTTAATTCATGGGCTTTCCACATGCAACCCCAATTGCATATGGGTCCATTTAATTATTGTTACCATGTCAACTAGTTTATTTTGATGCATCAGTTAAATTCTCATTCATCATCCCATGATTGTGCATTATGCCATGTTATTGATTGTTTGTCTCTCTGCGTTGTTTGTTTGCTTCTTCCCGAATAGACGACGACGTTGAGACAGACGAGGTTTACGACATTACTTCCGAGGAGTTAGCCCAGTACCAGGCTACTGAGTTTGCAGGCAAGTATTCACTCACATGAACCATTGTGTCCTTTCCACACTGGATATTGATACTTTCCGTTGTCTATTCTGCTAGCCTTAAGATTCGTTGCTTGTGTTCAATCCTATCACATGTTATCCTGTAACCCTGATATAGCCTCACCTCCATGCCTATAACCCCGTTGCTTGTTGCCTGAGTCTTACTAGCATGCTTAGGGTTGTTTATGCTCGAGTCTGCTGTCCGTTATTTCTGTTACCATATTTATTATGTTCTGGGGCTCGATGTTTAAACAATCAACCTGTTAATGTTTGAGGTAATGCTAATTTGATGATAAGGCACCGGCAGGAGGCCCGACGTGGTTTTGAGGCCTGCTAGTGTCGACCCTAATTAGGAAAAGGGTCTTGTCTACTGATCCATGATGAGCGCACTATCCGCATGTGGGAAGCGTGTATGGGCGCCCCCCTCAATTTGATTCGATTCGCATCTCGTCCAAATCGCCACACTTAGTTCGGGCTTTCCATTTGATGCACGCATATGCAGGTACGAACCCGAGGCCAGGGTGGAACTTTTGTAGTCGGCACTTAGGGCGGCGTGGTCTTCCAGTGCTATGAGGGTCCCCCTTTTCTTCGTGGGGGCTCGATTAGCCGCGCACGCACAGCACGTGGTGCTTTGGGCTTGATGCGAAGAAGAGTTGGGTTGTGTTGAGTGCCCCGCTTGGTGGAAGGCATTCCATCTGGCGGGTTATTCTTACGTGTACGGCCAAATTGGTGCACCCCTGCAGGGTTAAATCTTCTCGAGAAGCCGTGTTTTCCGCGGTTATGGATGACTTGGTGAAAGTATTGGCTAACAAGTACTCAGAACAACTTACACCTAACTAATGATAACTTGACTAGTAACAGTCTTATTGACACAATAACTTGAACCATCATTAATCCAACTGTGTGAGTTATCCTCGGATTGCTTCTTTGGATAAGGGGCGAGATCCAGGATGGGTTTGTTTGAGGTTAGTGGTAGTTGGTTACGATACGCTATCTTATCCCTCTCTTTTAGCCGGAAGTTGTAGCATGTTTCTGTAGTTGGTTAGAGCAGCCTGCTGCCGCACTTTTGTATCACCTATTCCTCCGATGAACCCAAATCATCTGTACTTGGTGTTGCCGGGTACACTATGGTATCTTGTGAGTCTTGCTTGCCAGTATGTTTATGTACTGACCCCTTTGGGGCTGTGGTTTCCGCAAACTACGTTTCCGAGGATCCCCATGGTGGCTACTACGTGGAGTATGACGAGGCTGCTGACGAGTAGATAGCGGACCCGGGCAGGATCCGAGACATCGTGGATGGGCTCCGTCTTTTCGTTTCCGGCCTCTTAGGCCTATTTGGATCTTGTCTGTACTCAGACACTCTGGATGCTTCCGCTGTGATGTAATGATGAATTGTTGGGACATGTGTCCTCTGGATGATTGTATTTGCTATCTCTGCTCTAGTGAGAGCCATTTGCAACTTATTTCAATCTTTTGTGTCTTGGAGATATGTTGTGATATCGCTTGTTCAAATGCCGTTGACGTACCATGTGTGTATGTTATGAAGTACGTCAACGGAAGTAGTCGGATTTCTATGGGATGGTTTACGCAGACGATGGATAGTAGAGAATGGTTGTCACACGTCTACGTGTTGGCCTGCTCATATTGAGATGCGGGTGCCGGTATGCCCCGTAAGCCATTTTTTCTACTGTTTAGCGGACTGTGAGTATCCTCTAGAAGTCCGGGTGCGACAAAAGCTGGGCAGAGATGTACCTGAAAATGTTCCAGAAATGGAGCCAGAACCAATTCAGGTGATACTTCCCGTAGAAGAAGAAGAAAATCAAATGAGAAAGAAACTAGTTATGAAGAGGAAAGCTAGTACCAAGGTGAAACTATCGTGTCAATTTCCTGATATTTTTTCACTTGTCCATTTCGTGATACTTTCTCACTTGTCAATTTCTTTCTCTAATTTCTGGATGTTTTCCAGAAAAATACACTGCCAAAGATGTCAACAAGTGCATCAAATGCTGTGCCATCTACTTGTGACCTTGCAAATTCTAGCGTGTTTCAAATTCTACAAGAACAAGTGACAAAAAATTGCTTTTCCTTTCATTTAGTTGCTTCTGTCACTTCTTGTTCCATTTTCCTGAGAACCAGACCATTTGACTGCAGGCTATAGCCACTCAACAATCCCAGACACCACTGCCAGGTCCTTTACCGGAGAGCCAGTTCATTGTTTCCTGTAGAGATGATCTACCGCCTCAGCCTCCTAAATCTACTGCTACACTAGGCTTGAAAAGAAGGGAAAATGTGTCCAAGACTAAGGAGAACAAAACCCCATAGATCTAGAGGGTTCACTGCTAGATAATCCTTTTGCTTTTGATGGTTTGTAATGAAACATGCTACATTGACTACCGGTTTGTCACAAACCACCAATGTGCCTCTGCTGTTTGAGTGCACTCTTTTGTAATCGCAACATATTATTTCTAAATGTTGTACCAGAACCTGCTGAATGTTGCTTTAAACCTGATGCATTGTTATGAGTTGCGTATGTTATCATTGATATTTTTGTTGTTCATATTATTGCCTGTGCTGCCAAAACTGAGAGAAACAAACAAAGTTGCTGGCCGAATTTCTAATTGCACACAGCTTGATACCATTTCATTCGACAAACAAAATGTTTCCGGCAAGATCACATTTTGATTTCAGCCAAATTCATTCATACAAATAGTACTATTCTACTTAAAGATTGCTACATACAACAAGATAGAAATCACTACAACAACTGCAGTGAGCAAATCCCTACAAAGACTAATCATATCATCCATCTTCTTCAAACAAGCATCGATCTTCAGTTGCAATTCATGCTCTTCAGTATGCTCATTCTGCAGTCCATGTTCTTCTTCCTCTGTTTCTTCAGTTGCAATGTCGCCAGCTGAATCAAGAGTTCGTTCCGGGATAGATAAATTGTACCCTAGTGTTCTAAGGTAATCGACATAGTTGTCTTCCCCATCTTCCCAGTAGTAATGGTTGGAAGGATTCTGGCCAACCTATTCCCGAAATGAAAACCAAATTAGAAATGGCCACCCATCCGAAAACAAAATCAACAGAAAATTATCACTTACGAGTGATTTGGACACTTGTAGAATGCACATCCTGGGTTGGCCTCTGTCCTCGACACCAGACGAATGGTGGTGTGAACTCTACAACAGGGGCATTGCACCAACGACAACATTTCCGGGGGTACAAACTGCGGGAGAGGAGGTACTGTCGCCGATGGACCCAAGGAAGCTGCCTTCTTCCTCGGTCGCTTCATCACGGATGAGCTTCCGCTGGCAGACATGGCGACTGCGTCGCAGGAGAGATGAGAGGAAGGGGAAGAAGACATAGGGCTGGGAGGGCTGGGGAATGACAAGATTAGGTTTTATAAGGGTTCAGATGCATAAATTCCCAACGTTCAGGCGCGGGAAAACTCCCGCCAAACGACCGCATCCGACGCGTGAGTAGTCAAACTACCACGCAGGCTGGTCAGCGCGGGTCGGACTCAATTAGGACCTGGCTTGCACAACTTTAGAAAGAATTAGGACCTAAACGCGTGTTTCGGAAGAATTAGGACCCAAACGACACCGCGGGAAAAGAATTGGGACCGCCAGTGCTTTGCGAATTTGCTGCGTCAAAAGGTTATTTACGTAAAATTTGACAAAACATATATTGGATCCCACTCATGGTCACCTCCCTGTCGAGGAGATTCGCTTAATCACGCTTTGTAGGCCAAGTTGCGTGACTACCTAGATGGTACTGTACTGTAAAAGCAACGGTGACATTTTCGATACCGTGTTTGGCTTATCCATTAGAGGGACCAGGGGTCGTCTTATCCCACTGTTTTTGGCCTCAATCCTCAGCTTTATGGCGTGCGCTCTCACTGGGTCCACTGTGAGGTAGAGTACATGGTGGTGACGCTGCCAATACCGTGCCCAGTGCTCCTGCTCCTGCTCCTCAAGTGGTTACCCAGACAATAGGGCGTACGCCGGCTCCAACACCGCGAGGCGAGCTTGCAATAGGAGTACAGTACTACTAGTACTAGTCTCGAGCCCCATACCTTCTCACGAGCGCCCCTGCTGGGAATACAAAATTTGTAGGGTTAAACCCTCACAGTAACACCCCCCCTAATCCCTCCCTCTACAAAAAACCCTACATCCCCACCGCTCCCCCTTCCATCCCCCGCCGCCTCTTCTCCACCAACCTTCCCACGCGCCGCCGCCGTCATGGCGACCTCGCTCTCCTCCCACTCCCAGCTCCGCCCATGCCCCTCCCACGCCCACCACGCCGTCCTATCCCGCTCCCTCCTCCCCTTCCCGCGCCGCCACCACGGCTCCTCCCGCCGCGCCCTCTCCGCGCGCGCCGCCTCCTCCAACGGCGCCGCCCAGGACCCCGCCGTCACCGTGCGCCACTTCGCCGCCGAGCCCACAAAGGCCAGCAAGCTCGCCGGCGTCAAGAAGATTATGATTCTCGGCGCCGGCCCTATCGTGATCGGCCAGGCCTGCGAGTTCGACTACTCCGGCACGCAGGCCTGCAAGGCGCTCGTCGAGGAGGGCTACGAGGTCGTGCTCGTCAACTCCAACCCGGCCACCATCATGACCGACCCCGACCTCGCCCACCGCACATACATCGGACCCATGACGCCGCCGCTCGTCGAGGGCATCATCGCCAACGAGCGCCCCGATGCGCTCCTCCCGACCATGGGCGGCCAGACCGCGCTCAACCTCGCCGTCTCTCTCGCCGAATCCGGCGCGCTCGACCGCCTCGGTGTGCGCCTCATCGGCGCATCTCTCCCTGCCATCCGCATGGCCGAGGACCGCCAGCTCTTCAAGCAGGCCATGGACCGCATCGGGCTCAAGACGCCACCCTCCGGCATCGGGACCACCCTCGAGGAGTGCCTGGACATCGCCAAGGACATCGGCGAGTTCCCTCTCATTGTCCGCCCGGCATTCACCCTTGGTGGCACCGGGGGAGGTATTGCATATAACAAGGCCGAGTTTGAGGACATCTGCCGCTCTGGTCTCGCCGCCTCACACACCAAGCAGGTGCTTGTCGAGAAGTCCCTGCTCGGCTGGAAGGAGTACGAGCTGGAGGTGATGCGTGACTTGGCAGACAATGTGGTCATCATCTGTTCCATCGAGAATATCGACCCCATGGGCGTGCATACAGGGGATTCCATCACCGTCGCACCTGCTCAGACGCTCACTGATAAGGAGTACCAGAGGCTCAGAGACTACTCGGTGGCCATCATTCGCGAGATTGGCGTCGAGTGTGGGGGTTCCAATGTGCAGTTCGCTGTTAACCCTGCAGATGGTGAGGTGATGGTCATTGAGATGAACCCCAGGGTTTCAAGGTCTTCCGCTCTTGCATCCAAGGCAACAGGTTTTCCGATAGCCAAGATGGCAGCAAAACTATCAGTAGGTTATACTTTGGACCAGATTCCGAACGATATCACAAAGAAGACCCCTGCTAGCTTTGAGCCCTCCATTGACTATGTTGTCACAAAGGTACTTTCTTCTTTAATCTGCTTCTCAACTACCTTTCAATACTATTTCCTTTATATAGCACAATTTTTGCCACATTTATTAGCAGTTTGCCAACTGTGAGCTGTGTAGATGAAGCTTTGCTGCAGCTTGCAGCTTGTTACTGATAAACTTCCTCCGTATATGCTATGTGTACTCATTATCATTTAACAAATGCTAACTTTCTTTTTGGCAAGAATAACATCAAGATAATTTAACAAGATAAGTTGAGTTGCTTATTCCATATTCCGTCAATGTCTGCATTCAAATATGTTGATAGGTTTAAGGAAACATGGCACCTTACCTGTCAGAAATTCAATGATTGTGTTTTGTTCGACTTAAAAAACAGACTACTGTTTTGTTGCATGATTTACTCCTTGTTTGGCATAAACTTATCCAGTTATCCTTTTTTTTTGTTGCATGATTTACTCCTTGCTTGGCATAAACTTATCCAGTTGTCCTTTTATTGTTGCATGATTTACTCCTTGTTGCTGCATTCTTACCTTCTGGTTCATCTCTTAGTAAATCAGAACCCAAAAATACTGCAATCAAACGAGTTAAATTTCTATGTGCATAACTTGGGAATGTGCGAATTGAATATTTTGATTGTAAATACTTGATTGCCAGCCCCACCAGATATTCATCCTGTAAAGCATGACCTTTTTCGACACTTACTATAAAGTTTAACCTAATAATACCAAGGAGATTTGACTATATTTGTAAATTGCTCTATATCTCATATCTATTTTTCTCAAATATTATCACTTGTTGTCTTCGCTGCTGTTATATTATCATCCATATGTTGTAAAATATTGCAGGATAAACAAATCATGATCTAGTCACTTACTCCTATGATACATGTTCTTCATGTTTGCCACCATTCAGAACTTGTACTTCTAATTCGACTCAACTAATCTCTTTATTTACTATGCAGATACCACGATTTGCGTTTGAGAAATTCCCTGGTTCTGAGCCAATACTAACCACACAGATGAAGTCTGTTGGTGAGTCCATGGCACTGGGGCGGACCTTCCAGGAGTCTTTCCAGAAAGCTGTCCGTTCATTGGAGACAGGCTTTTCAGGATGGGGTTGTGCCCCCATCAAGGAACTTGATTGGGATTGGGAAAAAATAAAATATAGCTTACGTGTACCTAATCCAGATCGCATTCATGCTATTTATGCTGCTTTCAAGAAAGGTATGAGAGTTGAAGATATCCATGAAATTAGCTTCATCGATAAGTGGTTCCTTACAGAGCTCAAGGAGCTGGTGGATGTTGAGCGGTTTCTTATTTCGAAGAGCCTTGATCAGCTGTCAAAGGACGACTTCTATCAAGTGAAGAGGAGGGGTTTTAGTGATAAGCAGATTGCATTTGCAACATCTTCATCCGAAAGTGATGTGAGAGCGACACGTTCTGCATTAGGTGTCATTCCAACATACAAGCGCGTTGATACCTGTGCTGCTGAATTTGAAGCCAACACTCCCTACATGTACTCTACATATGAGTACGAATGTGAGTCAGCCCCAACTAATCGGAAGAAGGTGCTGATATTGGGTGGTGGACCCAATAGGATAGGCCAGGGGATTGAGTTCGATTACTGTTGCTGCCATGCATCCTTTGCACTTCGAGAGGTTTATTTCTGCTTCATTTGTTTCCACCTTACATTTGTTCTCTTCATTCAGTTGTGTTATTTTATATTGGTATTATGACCAGAAATATTTTAAAATCAGAAAGTTTATATCACAAGCTAGTAGGTTACTACACTTTATTGTAATCCCTCTTCTTTTTTATGTGATAAATTAATGCTGACGATTTTAATCTTTTGTCAGGCTGGATACGAAACTATAATGATGAACTCCAATCCAGAGACAGTTTCAACTGACTATGATACCAGCGACCGTTTGTACTTTGAACCATTGACTGTTGAGGATGTAACAAATGTCATTGATTTGGAGCGCCCAGATGGCATAATTGTGCAGTATGGAGGGCAAACCCCTCTAAAGCTTGCCCTTCCGATACAACGCCATCTAGAGGAGAATAAGCTGCGTGCTGCTTCGGGATCGGGATTAGTGAAGATATGGGGAACCTCACCGGATTCTATTGATGCCGCTGAGGACAGAAAAAGATTTAATGCAATTCTTGAAGAGCTTGGGATCGAGCAACCTAAAGGAGGTATCGCAAGAAGCGAGTCTGATGCCTTGTCTATTGCCTCGGAAGTAGGGTACCCTGTTGTGGTCCGCCCCTCATATGTTCTTGGCGGACGAGCAATGGAGATTGTGTACAATGATGAAAAATTGATCAAGTACCTTGCGACTGCAGTGCAAGTTGACCCAGAAAGACCTGTCTTGGTGGATAAATATCTAAATGATGCAGTTGAAATTGATATTGACGCATTGGCTGACTTAGCTGGGAATGTTGTGATTGGTGGAATTATGGAGCATATTGAGCAAGCTGGTATACATTCTGGTGATTCAGCTTGTTCCCTTCCCACTAGAACAGTCTCAACCCAATGCTTAGAAATTATCCGTTCATGGACCACAAAGCTAGCAAAGCGTCTCAATGTCTGTGGGCTCATGAACTGCCAGTATGCTATCACTCCTTCTGGTGAGGTGTTCCTGCTTGAGGCAAATCCTCGAGCTTCACGGACAGTCCCTTTTGTCTCAAAAGCAATCGGGCATCCGTTGGCAAAATATGCATCTCTGATCATGTCTGGAGTGACCCTGCCAGAGCTTGGGTTTACCAAAGAAGTGATTCCTAAGCATGTTTCTGTCAAGGAGGCTGTTCTTCCATTTGAGAAATTCCAAGGCTGTGACATTCTTCTTGGACCAGAGATGCGCAGCACTGGGGAGGTTATGGGCATTGACTATGAGTTTTCTGGGGCGTTTGCAAAGGCTCAGATTGCTGCTGGACAGAAGCTTCCTGTAAGTGGCACTGTGTTCCTTAGCCTAAATGACCAGACAAAGCGCCACCTTGCTGAAATGGGGCGTGGGTTTGGTGAACTTGGCTTCAACATTATTGCCACATCTGGAACGGCCAAAGTGCTTGAGCTGGAGGGCATTCCAGTGGAGCCTGTTCTCAAAATACACGAGGGGCGGCCAAACGCCAGAGACATGCTTAAGAATGGTCAGATACAGGTGATGGTGATAACAAGCTCAGGCGATGACCTTGACTCGAGCGATGGGCTCCAGCTGCGCAGGTTAGCCCTGGCCTACAAGGTCCCGATAATCACAACTGTGGATGGTGCACGGGCTACCATGGACGCGATCAAGAGCATGAAGAACAAATCAATTGAGATCCTTGCATTGCAAGACTATTTCCAGCCTGCTGCTGCACCACAGAAGTTGCAAGCAGCTCAAGCTGCCCCTTAGGGGGGGATATACCCTCAGGTTCTCCTTTTTATGTAATGGCTTTGTTCTCGTACCAACTATAATCCGGCGCGATGTAGGTAGGATTTTGTTTACCTCTGCTAGGATAATCACACCTACTGCATGCGCAAAGGCAAGTGTCGGAAGTCACATTGGTTGCCGAGGTGTTGGGAATTAAAATTGATGTTGGGGATCTGTATTTTTATACTGTAGGGTCGGCATCCATAGAATAAGGCCTCCAGTTGCATTCAGACGGTGGTATCTTCTCCACTCTGGAGCATGTACTTGCCTGTATCCCTTTGGCACATAATTGTGCAACTTATCTATATTGTATTTGTCCCCAGATATTTCTTTATCTGCCATTCTCCCTCTTACTCAAGATATCTAGACAATGCAATGTAGACTCTTGAGCATGGATTGCAATCCCAAATCCACTGCACATTGAATTTGGATTTGTTGCGCTCGAGTTTCATAGAACAGCACCTTCTTAATTTTTATTACGTACTAATGTATTAGTTATTTTTTTCCTACGAGCAAATTATTCTGTTTGTTTGGGTGATAGGAAATGCTATGGACTGTGTCTTGCCAGGAGTTTCACCGCCTGACGGCAGAGGCGCGTGAGCATTAGGTAATCTCTTCCTACGTAGACACGTTGAGATGGTGATATATCGGTGACAGGACATACAATTCCAGGATAGCTGTCAAACAATACGAGTTGCACATCTCCAAGGGGTAGGTCGAGTCAAGACTCTTTGCCAAGCAAGAGCTGCTCTCGTCAACTGGCCGTGCATTCATATTTACATTTGTATACTTACTAAAACGGAAGAAAACGTGATATCTGTTGGCCTGAAAAAACGTAACGTTGAGAATAAATAACATTACGATACGTGGGAGCATTTTTTTTCCTCCATTTTTTTGACCCGTGAAGAGAACTTGAGAGAGCCCCGACGCAACGAGTTCAACCACGCAACATCACGCCAAAAGGCCTGGAATATGGTCGCTGGTGGAATTGGACTTTCAGAGATGTCATGCTCCAACCTCCAAAGTCAAAAGTCCAAAGTACAAGCTGACGGCCAACTCAAACTAGCTCCTTATCTTGCCACTGTACTGTTCCGTTTAACGAACGCAAAGCGCCAGGGAAGGAACCGTCAGAAACTACTAGCGCAAGTAGGCCGCAAACAGGCACCCATCCTTTTCTCCTCCTTTTCTCTAGCCGAGGTTTCCAGGCAATGGAGCTGAATTGACCTGCCTTTCACTTTTCAGGACATTGGATTTTCGTTTTCTTTTCTGTAAACATCTTGATGTTCTTTTACCTTTATTTATGGGTACTAGATTTTTTCTCGAATTGAAACTAGTTCAGGGAAACTGACAGGTTCTGCGTGTGCGCTCAGTGTCTAGTGGCTGCGAGTGGCTAGAGGCTGCATGCGGTCGAATAAACCGGAATTCCTATCCAACTAACAACGTAGTATTCCCATTTAACTAACAACGTAGTATTAATTTTCAAAAAATAAAAAAACGTAGTATTAAGGAGGGATCATTCCCCCTTCGGTCACGTTTTTTCCTGCGTGTACACACAAGTATTGGCAAATATGGAGTTCTTGAGTCATGTAGAACACACATCCAGATCAGCATGGATTTCAACATGATGAACAAAGCAACCCATTTATTATCAAAGCAATCTGGAGAGTTACATGCTTTATTTGCAAAGCTGTGAGTTTAGATTGCACGGCATGTAGTTTCTACACCGTGCAACTGATGCACCTCAGATCAAAGAAGAGGATAAACATACTAAAGAATTGTGACACCCACACAACCAAAGAACCAAACAAAATTGTTAATCTCTGATCTAGCTATAACTATCTAAAAATGCTGCTAAATAACAGCAGCGCGAGACCGTGGCACGAAAATATCACTTGCCCTTGTGCTTGGGAAGAGTGAGGGCCACTGCCGGTGTCTGAAACCCCGTGAACTGCTGCCCCGGAGACCTCCTGAGTTCCGGGCTCGGGATCGGGAGCCGGCGACCGGTGGGGGTAGGAAGACCCATGTAGTGCAGCCTGGGTGACAGCCTGATCCTCGGGCTCGGGCGAGGCGACGGGATCGGCAGCCTATTCGCGGTCGGCGACGGCACCACTCTTGGTGACAGATTGACATGCTCAAGAGCCATGCTCTGGAGATCAGCCGGGTAGTCCCGGACGCAGCCGATACGCGCGCCAGCAGCGGTTGCCCATTTGAAGGATGGGAGGCTGGCCATCTGCGTCGTTGCTGCCTCGGCTTCTGCGCTGTCCTCTGCAACCATATCCTTGACAATGTCCATCTCAGGCAGTTCAATCTGTGAGCTGTCCTCGTGTTCCACTTCAGTAGGCTTCTCGTCCTGTTCCACTTCAGTAGGCTGCTCCTCTGAGCCTGAGGTCTTCTTGAATGATGGATACTCGTCATCGTCGACCGAACACCTCTGAAATGAATCGTGAATGCTTATCAGACGACATCCCAACAAATTCCCTGGTTATTTTATTAACACACAAAAAAAAAAAAGGTTTCGGTGGTTAAATTTACCTTGACGTTGGTTAGATCGACATTGTTCTCCTCCAAGAAACTGATGAACTCTTTGAAGTTCTCCTCTGTTGGGAGGTAGTGGCCGCTGTACGGCCATATTGCCTTGAGAATACCATCTTTGGCGACCAATCTACCGGCAGCGGTTGTCGCCGCACCGGCTAGGAAACTAGAGTGTTGAAATTTACCCTTCTTCTTCTGCACACAAGAGATTAATACAATATACAGTCAGGACTGATTCATTCATCATGGCATAGAATTCATCATGTATACAACTACTTGATAAGTGTGGAACATTCCAAGTACCTGTCCGATGTATAATGATCTAGTTGTGCTGAGCACAAATATCCATTTGGAATCCTCAGTGGTTTCCACAAGGAACCCGCTTCTGCGGTACATGAGCTTTCCTTGCTCCACAATCACCTCGTAATCGGCTCGGTCGTTCTGCAATTGGATTACTAGATGAATAAGTCTACAGATGTATAGAAGATCAAAGTTGAGGTGTGATATGTTTATGTTTGGAGAGAGGGGGTTTGAAGGGCACGTACTGGTCCAAGGTACATGATCAATTGGGAATAGAGCTTGCTTCTTGCACATTTTTGGTGGTGCACGTCTTTTCCGGCACCGATGTCGAGCCTGAAAATACAAGCGAAATTTGTGAGGATGAGCAAGTGCAAAAATTAACATCCCTGTAAAATTGGAGAAGAAGTGGTTTCAGATAGTATGACTTACCAGTAGAAGAATGGCTCTGTGCTGGAACTCGCAGACCAGATGTCATAGTAGAGGTGCAAGTTGTGGCCGTAGCGATGGCGTGGGTCAATCTAATCAAAGAAGCAAAAACATCGATCAGTACAAGCACATACTACTCATTTGAGAAGGAAGGAAAGAAGATATGACTTACAGCTTCGAGCCAATGCTGCAGCGCTAGTTTCTGGGCCTTCTCGTCTTTGGACAGCCCCTTTCCGACCTTGGCGATCCTCTTGCCGGCCCTGGACCACCGGGAAGCCGCCGTCTCCTGCTTGGCCTCGTCGAAGAAGGAGATGGATTTGATGTTGAGAGAGGCGGCATCGTAGGCTTTCCACCTGAAATTGGTTTGGGAATTCCCGTCAGCATCAAGAAGGATGTACGTAGCATGTTGTGGGCGGGCTGGTGTCTTGATTAATTACCAGAGCTCTTCGACGACAATGGCGCAGTCGGCCATGGTCCTCCGTGTCCTGTGGCCCTTGTAGAGCTTCTGGACCTTGGTGGCGGCGTCATAGAGTTCGCTCTGAGGCCTCGGGGAGACGAAGTGCGCCATGGAAGGCGACGTCTGCTGCCTGCTCCCGGGGCTTACGAGCACGAGTGTCCTCGGGCGCGCGCCGTTGATGGAGCGGGTTGCCGTGTCGGGCTGCGGGGCCGCGCAGTCGGCCTCCCAGTTCTTGAAGCTGAGCGACCTCTGGAGCGCCATCTTCTTCTTCTTGGGTGGGCCGGCGACGACCCTCGGGGACGGCGACCTCAGCGGCGCGGCGCAGGCATCCCGGGGGCTCTGCGGCTTCGGGGAGAGGAGAAAGCTTCGTTCTGTGTTGAGCGGACTCAGCGACATCTCAGCGCTGTACCGTATTATTATGTGGTGGAGGAGAATGGTCCAGGTGGTCAACTTGTTCTGCAAATCACAGAGCAACAAGATAAGCTCGTTTTTTCATGAGGGAAAATAATTGGTTTGGTAGCTGTTGGAGCGATTAAGAAACTACGGGAAACGCAACAAACGCAAGCTCTACTGAGATTCTTCTTTGCAATAAAAACAGAGCAGAGGCTTGTCCTTGAGGGAAGCCGATTTTACCACGCAGTAGAATACACCCAAACACTACCAAGAAGCCTCTCTCCAACCATTGACAAGCTCAAGCAAGAAAAAAAATCACGAAGAAGAAGAAGATGGCTCGATCGCAAGAAACTGAGAGAAGAAGACGCGCAACTAGAAAGAAAAACATAGGTGAAAGAAGATCCATGGTTGACGTACCGCTGGTGGATGGAGCTGAGCGGCGCGGTAGTAGATCGAGATCAAAGCGGTGGGAGAGAGATGAGGACAGTGGTGATGAATTGAGCTTGGAGACGCGCGTACGCATATATAGTAGCAGGCAGGCAGGTCGACGTGGGAGTGGGGCGCGGAGCACAAGTCCAAGTTGCGGAGGCGGGAGACCGGCCGTGTGCTGACCGGTCGTCGCCGCGAGGGCGAAGGATCCGCGTTGTCTCCTGCGCGTGCCTGCGTGGGTGACAACTGCCAAGGTTTTTCTACGCCCCCAAGTTAATATTTTGTTTTCAGCTTTCATTTCTGAACTTGTTGAATGTTGATGGCTGCGTTTAATCTGGAGTAAATGTCCGTACTGAATGACAGGGATGGTCGAAGAATCAACGTTGGAGCCTTTCATTCTAAAAACGCGGTGTCTCGTCGGAATCCTTCCTTCCTCGTCTTCACTGCGAGAATGGTCCAGGGATAGATAGCTGCTTGTTCCAGGTTGATTTTTTACATGCCAGCGTTAATTGCAGGTGCTCATCGTGGTTAATTCCAGGCTGCTAGTAGTACATGTGTATGCATGTCATGACGGCTGCGCCTACCGTGCTTGCATTATTAGGGTGCTAATTAATTGATTGTTGCAGGTATCCATACACATCGTACGACATGTTCATCAATGTTTATACAATCTCAGCGGTCTAGTAAACATTCAGTTTATCATATCAAAATACTAGCAGGATCCTAGTAGGTTCGGTTATGGGAGTACAATTCGCAACACAACATCCTTGTCTTTATAATTAGACTTCATATGTTGAACCACCCCATGCCTACACTTGATTGAAAAATCGGTCATATTCCCTACCACCGGATCATCACTAACGTCCAGAATCAACCGTTGTGCATTTTTTTTTTGCATTTTGGCCTCTCGTGTTTTGTAAAATCAGTCCACCACACAGAGCAGCCCCACTTAACCGAAAGGGAATATCCGGTTGCTCCAACCTTCCCAGTATTAACAACAAACATTTCACCATGCTGATTTGTCCCTATAGTTGCAACAAAATTTCTCAGCTCGTGTAGAGAAAATATACTACTGCGACAAATCATAATAACATTTCAAACAAGTCAATGGTATAAAGAAATGGTTAAAGAAAAACTTTTTTGCCGTAGGTTGGTTTACAACAAATATCACAAACAAATTTAACACAAATCACAAATGGTTAGAACAAAATAGCATGCATTTGTAGCAATTAAAAATGGTTAAGCAACAACTTTTTCGTCGTGGATTCAATTACAATAGAAATCACTAAATGATAAAAAAAAAAAACTGATGGGATTGCGGTATTTAAAAAACACATAACATGTCATCGAAACATCCGAGAAATACACGATAGAAAACGCCCAGAAAACCGGGGAAAACACAAAATTGTAGCAAACACATAGAAAATGTTGCAACATGCCCCTTGTCATTGCCTAACAAAATTAGTTTAACTTCGTTGCAAATTTAAAATACGTATGCAACATTTTAAAAGAATCATAAAAAACTTTATGAAAATATTGATCACGGGACGAGCTTCACGGAGTGCTGAAATGCTACATATTGGGTTGGCAGAAGTGGTAGATTAAAGGACATTTCTATGCCTAATTAGTTTTGTGTGTTTATTAAGAACATAAGTGACTTCTAACAATGTCCGGACTATTTCTAGGTATATCAAAGGTAATACAAGGTTTGCACAAGAAGGTGGCAAACGACTCAAAAAAGATAAAAGATCGAAGATCGGTGCCCTTAGTTGTATATTATATGGCCCGTAGTATTTTGGGTTGTTGCTTAATGGATGATCTCGGAAAATCACTTGCCTACTAAAACATGCACATACACATCCCAACATCATTCTAGAAACATTGGCGAAGTTACAAGTTGACATTTATAATGGCTCTGGGAAACAACCCGGAGACTCCAGGGTCCCAAGACTAGAGACTCCGGTGTAAAAACACCGGGGATTCCGGACTCAGGGCACCCGGATACTCCGGCCTCAAATATTACTGAACTTGGGACGGTTGTTTCATGTTGCCGTAACGCTGCGGTTTCCCGTCCGGAGTATGGCGTAACGCTCTAATTGAGATTCACTTATATCTTTGTTAGTGTTTTAATGTGTTCTTGAACACTCTCCGATTTGTATGGTTACTCTGGCCAAGTTGTTGTATGCATCTACAAGAGAGAGTTTTATGCTAGATAGTGGGTTCATGCCTCCTTATTTCCTGCACTCGATTGACAGAAACATGTAAGGGGAAGGATATGTTGTTGCCACTAAGTGGAAAACATCGGTGTTCTTGTTTGCGTGATGAGAATTATTGTTTACATTATGTATTGATCTTAATTCAGTTATTTGTTGCTTTGGGCAATTGTTTGTTGCTTGCAATTTAATATCAGGGGATTTGCTGTATAGCTTTGTTGAGGTGGATTATTAGATATGGATGCATGTTGGATAGCGGTCCATATGCCTTGACGTAATGCCTACATGATTAGAACCCGTGAACTATATCTTGTCATAATAGCATTCTTATACCCTCAGGATTTGTTAATTGTCTAGTTGTAATTTTTTTACCCAACATGTGTATTGTTTTATGGAGGGACGCCACTAGTTAATTTATGGCACCCGGTGCATTCTTTTACATTGATTAAAACCTCGTTCACTTGCTTTCCATCATCACTTTCTCGTTGTTCTGTTCTTCTTTTAATCTCCAAACACTTGATATGTTTAATACTTTTGTTTTCAGCAAGATGGGAAGCTTAACAACCATTCTGGACGTTGGGGACAAAAGAGAGTTTGTGCTTTGTGTGGAAGTACATGCTTGTTGAAGCTCCAGAGAACAAGCAACCTAATCGATCGCTTTGAAGTCCTACTGGATTGATAATCTTGATTTCTTAACCGAGGGAATTTCTGCTACACTACATCATACCTTCCACCAGGGGTACCCAACGGTGTGTGTGATTCACCACTAACCAAGGCCCCGGGAGAAGTGTATCCGCTTGTGGTCAATTGTTAAACTTTTGTGGAATCCACTCATTTGTCTCATATATTGAGCCCGTCAAACTTTTATGATGCTCTTTAAGATGGAGATTGGGTTGAAGCTATGCATGAAGAGCCCAACAACTTTGAGCGCAACAAAGTATGGTCATTAGTTGAGAGACCTCAAGATCATAATTTCATTGGGACTAAATGGGTACTCAAGAAGAAGCAAGATTACAAAACTCATAATCACATTAACAAAACCACTTGAGTAGCATAATAGATGAAGAGTAACATCTATTTATTCAACTAGATAACAAAGCTCATGATCACATAAAGATCACACCATGGGAGAGAGAGATGAAACACATAGCTACCGGTAGAGACCTCAGCCTTGGGGGAGAACTACTCCCTCTTCATCATGGGAGTCAGCAACGGCGATGAAGATGGCGGTGGAGTCGATGGAGATGGCTCCGGGAGCACTTCCCCGTCCCGGCAGGGTGCCAGAACAGAGATTTCTGCCCCCCGAAACTTGTCGGCGATGGCGGCGCAGCTATGAAACTTTTCGTGGATGGAGGCTGATTGATTTAGGGTTTTTGCATCGAGGGAAATATATAGGCGAAAGGGCGATGTCAGTGGGCGCCCGAGGGGCCCACACCTTGTGGTGGCACGGCCGGGGTTGGTTTACAACAAAAAGCACAAACAAATTTAACACAAATCACAAATGGTTAGAACAAAATAGCATGCATTTGTAGGAATTAAAAATGGTTAAGCAACAACTTTTTCGTTGTGGATTCAATTACAACAGAAATCACCAAATGATAAAAAAAAACTGATGGGATTGCGGTATTTAAAAAACACATAACATGTCACCAAAACATCCGATAAATACACGATAGAAAACGCCCAGAAAACCGGGGAAAACACAAAATTGTAGCAAACACATAGAAAATGTTGCAACATGCCCCTTGTCATTGCCTAAAAAAATTAGTTTAACTTTGTTGCAAATTTAAAAGATGTATGCAACATTTTAAAAGAATCATAAAAAACTTTATGACAATATTGATTACGCGACGAGCTTCGCGGAGTGCTGAAATGCTACATATTGGGCTGGCAGAAGTGGTAGATGAAAGGACATTTCTATGCCTAATTAGTTTTGTGTGTTTATTAACAACATAAGTGACTTCTAACAGTGTCCGGTGTATTTCTAGGTATATCAAAGGTAATACAAGGGTTAGCACAAGAAGGTGGCAAACCACTCAAAAAGGATAAAAGATCGAAGATCGGTGCCCTTAGTTGTATATTATACGACCCGTAGTATTTTGGGTTGTTGCTTAATGGATGATCACGAGTAATCACTTGCCTACTAAAACATGTACATACACATCCCAACATCATTCTAGAAACATTGGTGAAGTTACAAGTTGACATTTATAATGGCTCTAGGAAGCAGCTCAGAGACTCTAGGGTCCCAAGACTAGAGACTCCGATGTGAAAACACCGGAGATTCCGGACTCAGGGCACCCGGATACTCCGGCCTAAAATATTACTGGACTTGGGCAAGTTGTTTCATATTGCCGTAACGCTGTGGTTCCCCGTCCGGAGTATGGCGTAACGCTCTAATTGAGATTCACTTATATCTTTGTTAGTGTTTTAATGTGTTCCTGGACACTCTCCGATTTGTATGGTTACTCTAGCCAAGTTGTTGTATGCATCTACAAGAGAGAGTTTTATGCTAGATAGTGGGTTCATGCCTCCTTTTTTCCTGCACTCGAGTGATAGAAACATGTAAAGGAAAGGATATGTTGTTGCCACTAAGTGGAAAATATCAGTGTTCTTGTTTGCGTGATGAGAATTATTGCTTACATTATGTATTGATCTTAATTCAGTTATTTGTTGCTTTGGGAAATTTTTTGTTGCTTGCAACTTAATACCAAGGGATTTGCTGTATAGCTTTGTTGAGATGGATTATTAGATATGGATGCATGCTGGATAGCGGTCCATATGTCCTGACGTAATGCCTACATGATTAGAACCCGTGAACTATATCTTGTCATAATAGCATTCTTATGCCCTCATGATTTGTCAATTGTCTAGTTGTAATTTTTTTACCCAACATGTGTATTGTTTTATGGAGAGACGCCACTAGTTAAACTATGGCACCTGGTGCATTCTTTTACATTGATTAAAACCCCGTTCACTTGATTTCCATCATCACTTTCTCGTTGTTATGTTCTTCTTTTAATCTCCAAACACTTGATATGTTTAATACTTTTGTTTTCAGCAAGATGGGAAGCTTAACAACCTTTCTGGACGTTGGGGACAAAAGAGAGTTTGTGCTTTGTGTGGAAGTCCATGCTTGTTGAAGCGCCAGACAACAAGCAACCTAATCGATCGCTTTGAGTCCTGCTGGATTGATAATCTTGGTTTCTTAACCGAGGGAATTTCTTCTACACTACATCATACCTTCCACCAGGGGTATCCCAACGGGTGTGTGTGATTCACCACTAACCAAGGCCTCGGGAGAAGTGTATCCACTCGTGGTCAATTGTTAAAGTTTTGTGGAATCCACTCATTTGTCTCATATATTGAGCCCGTCAATATTTATGATGCTCTTTAAGATGAAGATTGGGTTGAAGCTATGCATGAAGAGCTCAACAACTTTGAGCGCAACACAGTATGGACCTCAAGATCATAATTTCATTGGGACTAAATGGGTACTCAACAAGAAGCAAGATTAAAAATCTCATAATCACATTAACAAAACCACTTGAGTAGCATAATATATGAAGAGTAACATCTACTTATTCAAATATATTACAAATCTCATGATCACATAAAGATCACACCATGGGAGAGAGAGAGATGAAACACATAGCTACCAGTAGAGCCCTCATGTAACATCCCAAGTCTGAAAAATAGCCATTAGAATGTTTGCTCTCTGTTATTTTATGTTTTGCATCATGGCATCATGTTGATTGCATTTGTTTTGTTTGTTTTCCATTTGTTTTCCTCTGTTTTCATTTGTTTTCCAACTGTTTTCATTTGTTTTCCTTTGTTTTCTATTTGAATTTCAAACCAAAATTCAAACCTTTGTTTCATCCTTGTGATGTTACAATTTCCAAAATGTTATTTCAAATAAAAACAACCAAATTGTTCCATTTTATTCCATGTTGATCACTCATTAAATTGTTGGTTTTAATCAAACCATTAATTCAATCAATTAATTAAATCACCTTCAATTTCAAATCAAATGCATCAAACAGAACCACTTTTGAACTTATAAACTTTAACAAACCAATCAACTAACTTTAATCAAATTAAATTATAGGGGGTCACCCTATTAAAATGGTTGTTTTCTTTAAATGTTTGCTTAACCTTAAAATTCATTCAATTTTGGGTTATTTTCCAAACAGCAAGTAAAAATTTTGAAATTTCCAAAAACCAAGTTGTCATGGGGTAGATGTTGAGCTAACAAAACCCCATGAATTTTCCCTAATTTTTTTAAAGTTCAAAACCCTAGCAATTGCTTCCATTTCCTTTCTCTACAAAAAAAAAAACCCAGAAAAAGCAAATAACAAAAAGAAAAGAAAGCGCGCAGCAGATAAGCCTAGATCCCGGCCCAGCCCATTCTCTCTTCCTTACCGCGCGCGCAGCCAGCCCACTGGCCCGTACCGGTTCGCTCACCCCACCTCTTCTTCTTCGATCAGTACGGCTGCGCATCCACCGGCGCCACGTCGACCACCGTATCGACGGGACGGCCGGGAGCGAGCCCTGCTGTCTATAAACCTGCTCCCTCGAGCCCCTAGGGTTTCCCCTCGAACCCTAGACCCTAGCTACCCCTCGCCCGCCGCCGATCGTCTTCCCTCTCGCTGCCACGGCCACTCTGTATCTCGCGCGCCCACTCTCTGAACCCCGCCGCCGCTCGCCGTCTCCGATGGCTAGCAGTGCGCGCTAGCCACGGGAACGGGAAGCCCGCGCTGCCACCTACTTCCTCGACACTTCAGTGGAGCCCGAGAAGACCCGCACGCCCGCCGCCGTCCTCCGCTCGCCGTCGGACGCCCTCCTTCGAGCTGCTGCTCGACTCCAGTCGATGGTGAGCAGCCGCTGCCCACACTCCTCTCCCTCCTGGTTCCTCTCCGTAGCACACACGAGTACGCACGCATCAACACCCACCAGAACGCGTCTGCATCGAGCACGAGTAAGCCACGATCGCCGCCGGCCTCTGTCTGTCGCCGTCAGGTGCAGACATGCTTTCGTTGTCAGCTAAGTTCAGAAAACGAACTGAACCTCAAAACCTGTTCGCATCCTATAACTGACAGAAGCACACGATCACCTCACTGGCGCCGTTCCTTGCGAGCTCGCTTCAGGTTGCGGGTTCGAACCCTGGGGAAGGCGAAATTCCCCACTTTTTTTGCTCTTCCCCACACGCTCGTCCTGGCCCCACTGGTCATCTGCCGTGGTGGAAGTGCTGCCTCCACACGCTGCCACGCTGGCCCCAGGCCCACGCGGCAGTGGCTAGGGTTAGCTGGCAGCGCGGTGCGGGATGTTTTCCAGCACGTTTCCCTTTTAACAATCTAGTCCTCCTAAATTACAGTTTGGCCCTCAATCTTAAATTGTTAATAACTTCTAATCTAAAACTCCAAATAATACAAGTTAAATATGTTTATTGCTCTAAATTAAATTGTCTATCCAAAGAATCCATTTGTTTACTGTTTTGAAATTCCAAAATGCAATTCAAATTTGAATTCAAACAATTCAATTGCAATTTGCTAAAATCAATAACTAATTCATTATTAATCCAATAAATGCAAATAAAATATGTTTTCCATGCTATTTCAAATAACTTTTTCAAATATAAATTTTGTTTCCTGTTTTGAATAATTAAAATTGCCTAAACAATTTAAACCTTGTTTAATTCAATTAAAATTGCTAAAATCATAACTTGCCCAAAATAAAATATTTTTGAACATGCAAAATATGTTTTCAAACCATCAAAGTGAGAACTTTTCAAATGTGAGTTTGAATTCATGTTGTGAACAAATAAAACTTCAATTAAATCCAAACTTGTTTTAAAATCATTTAAAAATTGTTTAATATTGCTTAAATCATAATAAATTCATCCTAATTCCTATTTCAATATTTGAAACATGTAATCCAACTAAAATTTGATGTTATTTTCAAATATAAACTTTGTTATTTGTTTTGAACACTTTAACTTGATGAAAACAACAAATGCTTGTGTGACATCTTTAAGTAACCAAATTTTCCAAACTTAATAAATGATTTCCAAACCTTGTTAAATTCCTTTTACCACTTGCATCTTTTGTTGTTACTTTGTTGTTATCATCATGCATGCATCATGGTAATCCACTTTCACATGGTAATTAAATTGTAGATCATTTGTTTCCACTTAATTCATGGACTCTTGCCATATGCAATCCAATTGCATATGGGTCCATTTAAAATTGTGCTATCATCTTATCTAGTTCATTTTGATGCAACCATTAACTTGACATGCATCATCCCATGATTGTGCACTATGCCATGATATTGATTGTCTACTTGTTCTGCATTGTCTGTTTGCTTCTTCTCGGATAAACGACGACGTTGAGACCGACGATCCTTACGACACCCCTTCTAAGGAGTTAGCTCAGTACCAGGCTACTGGGTTTTGCAGGCAAGTTATCACTCACATGAACCATCGTGTTCCTTTCAACATTGGTTACCGATACTTTCCGTTGTTCTTTTCTGCTAGCCTTAGTAAGTAATTGTTTCTGTTACGAACCCATCACATGAATCCCTTAACCTTGATATTGCCTCACCTCCACTCCTATCACCCCTTTGGTTGAGCCAGTGTCTTACTAGCATGCTTAGGTTGTTTTGCTCGAGTCTGTTACCCGTTACTTTCAGTTACTATATTTCTATTATGTTCTGGGGGCTCGATGTTTAAATCAATCAATCATGCTACTGTTACTATTAATAATAAATTTGATGATAAGGCACCGGCAGGAGGCCTCTTGTGGTTTTGAGGCCTGCTAGTGTCGACCCTAATAGGAAAAGGGTCTTGTCTACTGATCCATGATGAGCGCACTAACCGCATGTGGGAAGCGAGTATGGGCGCCCCCCTCAATTTGACTCGATTCGCATCTCGTCCAAATCGCCTCATTTAGTTCGGGTTTTCCATTTGCTGCATGCATGATCTTGCGAGCCCTTGGATCCCGGGTGGAACTTTCGTAGTCGGCATATAGGGGGACACGGTCTTAGAGTGCTATGAGGGTCCCTTTTCTTCGGGGCTCGATTAGCCGTGCGCCCAAGGTTCTTTGGGCTTGATGCGAAGAAGAGTTAAGTTGTGTTGAGTGCCCCGCTTGGTGGAAGGGCCTTTCCATCTGGCGGGTTATTCATGCGTGTACGGCCAAATTGGTGCAACCCTGCAGGGAAAATCTTCTCGAGAAGCCGTGTTTTCCGCGGTTATGGATTACTTGGTGAAAGTACTGGCTAACAAGTACTCAGGACAACTTAAACATAATGATCAAACATGTTACACCCAATGATTAATAACTTGACTAGTAATAGGTTGATGACACAATAACTTGATTCACCTTTAATACAACTGTGTGAGTTATCCTCGGATTGCTTCTTTGGATAAGGGGCGAGATCCAGGATGGGTTTGTTTGAAGTTATCTTTCAGTTGGTTACAATCCTCGATCTTATCTCCTTTCTGTTAGCCGGAAGTGGTAGAATCTCTGTAGTTGGTTAGTGCAGCCAGTTTCCGCATCTTTTATATCCCCTCTCTTCCGTTGAACCCAAAGCATCTGTGCTGGGTGTTGACGGGTTACATTTTGGTGAACTGTGAGTCTTGCTTGCCAGTACGTTTATGTACTGACCCCTTTGGGGCTGTGGTTTCCGCAGACCTACGTTTCCGAGGATCTACATGGTGGCAACTACGTGGAGTATGACGAGACTGCTGACGAGTAGATAGCGGACCCGGGCAGGATCCGAGACTTCGTGGATGGGCTCCGTCTGTTCGTTTCCGGCCTCTTAGGCCTATTTGGTTCTTGTCTGTACTCAGACATGTTGAATGCTTCCGCTGTGATGTAATGGTGTATTGTTGGGGCAGGTGCCCTCTGAATGATTGTATTTTCTATCTCTGCTCTAATGAGAGCCATTTGCAACTTATTTCAATCTTCTGTGTCGTAGAGATCTGTTGTGATATCAGTTGTTCAACGCCGTTGACGTACCATGTGTGTATGTTTTGAAGTACGTCAACGGAAGTGTCCTGATTTCTATGGGATAGTTTACGTCGACGCTGAACAGATAGGGGTTGGTTGTCACACATACGTGTGTTGGCCTACTCGTAAGAGGACGCGGGTGCCGGTAAGCCCCGTAATCCAATCTACTACTGTTCAACGAGTATCCTTTAGAAGTCCGGGTGCGACACCTCAGCCTTGGGGGAGAACTACTCCCTCCTCATCATGGGAGTCAGCAACGGCGATGAAGATGGTGGTGGAGTCGATGGAGATGGCTCCGGGAGCACTTTTTCGTCCAGGCAGGGTGCCAGAACAGAGATCGCTGTCCCTTGAAACTTGTCGGCGATGGCGGCACAGCTACGAAACTTTTCATGGATGGAGACTGATTGATTTAGGGTTTTTGCGTTAGGGGCAATATATAGGCGGAAGGGCGATGTCGGTGGGCGCCCGAGGGGTCCACACCATGTGGTGGCGCGGCCAGGGGTCCCACGCCACCCTATGGTGTGGCCACGTCGGTGCCCTCCTCCGTCTCTGCTTTGGACTCCGTTGACGTGTCAGAAAAAATAGGACCGTGGGCTTTCGTTTCGTCCAATTCCGAGAATATTTCCAGAACAACTTTTCTGAAATAAAAAACAGCATAAAACAGGAACTCGCACTATGGCATCTTGTCAATAGGTTAGTCCAGAAAACATCTAGAAAATGAAGAAAAATATGTGAAAACATAAAGGCATTGGATAGAAAACAAGTATGGAGCATAAAAAATTATAGATACATTTGAGACGTATTAGGGGGTTCGTCATATTCCACAGAAAAATACCAGAGCGCCGCCACCACCTCGAAACCCGATTCGGGGATCAGAAATTCCTGTTCTGGTACCCTGCCGGGACGGGGATTTGGAGGAGAGCATCGCCATCGTCATCACCACCACTCTCCATCAACCATCCATGATTCCCCCCATCCATGTGTGAGTAATCCCTGCTATAGGATGAGAGGGATGGTAGGGATTGGATGAGATCATTCATGTAATAATGCCAGATTGTTAGGGCATGATGCCTAGTATCCGTTGTTAGTGCTATCTATCGTTGTTGCAACTTGTTATGCTTAATGCTTGTCACTAGGGCCCGAGTGCCATGATCTCTGATTTGAACATGTTATTGTTTTATGAAGATAATTATGTTTTTGATCATACCTGGAAGTTGTATACACATATCATTGTCCGGAACCCGAGGCCCCAAAGTGACAACAATTGGGATAACCGGAGGGGATGGATGTGATGTGAGGATCACGTGTGTTCACAGAGTGTTAATGCTTTGCTCTGGTGCTGTATTAAAAGGAGCACCTTAATTACCAGTAGTTCCCTTGAGGCTCCGCTGCAAACGGGCTGGTAGGACAGAAGATGTTATGAAAGTTTCTCATTGCGAGCACGTACGACTAAATATGGAACACATGCTTATGGTTTACCTAGTACTTGGATGCTTTATTATTATTTGTTTGTAATTGCCCGTGTTTTGATTATTAGTTGAATTATCTTATCCATACAACGCCCGTTCATCTATTCCTATGCCTACAATATTTTAATCCTGATGCCTACTACGATTACGGATGTTGTTCTTATTTCATTCCTGTTATTATTTCACTACTCCTACTGCTATAAAACTGTTACTACTGATAAACTGTTGCGAGCAAATCTACTTCCAGGTGCATCTGAATTGACAAATCATCTGTTAAACCTTATAAATATTCTTTGGCTCTCCTTGTGTCGAATCAATAAATTTGGGTTTTACTTGCTGATGAAGGGATGGATCCTAAGCCTGTCGGGTGTGCCTACCCGGTCTCAGGCCCACGGCCCAGGCTCTAAAGGAGGGTCATGGATTATTCAGAAGGCCCAATTGAAGCCCACCCGCAAGGCCTTGCGGGTCAAGTTAGGAAACTTGTAACCGACTCTAGGTTAGGATTCGAGTCCTCCCCGGGTATGGTTTGAGACCTGGACATCTATATAATGCCAGGAGAGCCACCAGGGGAGGGACTAAGCGACACCGTACTACCAAGCCTTGAGATCGAGATCATATTCTCGACTTGAGCACCCCCCATTGTAACCGATCTACTCATTAATATAGATCGACAGAGGCAGGAGTAAGGGTTTTACCTCTACGAGGGCCCCGAACCTGGGTAAATTGTGTCCCCTGCCTAGCCGACGATTGTCACCAGCGCCTACACGTTCTTCTAATCGAAACCCTATGGGTTCACCCGAGGGACTTGTTGAGATGCAGATTCGACAATTGGCGCCATCTGTGGGAATCGAACCCACGACCACGTACGTATGAACAAGAATTTGGATGGACTCGCGGAATCAGAAACATCCTTCCACGGGATAGTTCCTGGAAAATCAGTCCGTCCACTCGGAACAATCAATCTGGAGGTGGTGCTAGGCAACCGAAGTAATTACAGGCGAGAATTTCTTGATTTCGAAGTCGTCGATTGGCCCTCACAGTACCACGCTATTCTTGGTCGAACGGCGTTTGCCAGATTCATGGCAGTACCGCACTACGCATACTTGAAGCTCAAGTTGCCTCGAGAGTATGGCACAATCACCATCGACGGCGATTTCCAAAAATCCAATAAATGCGACATCGAATTCAACGAGATCGCCCAATCTTTCAGGATGCAGGAAGAACTAGAGGAGATAGCAAAAACCACGGATCACTCCGTGATGCCTCTCACCAAGAAGAACGCTCCAGAGCTCGAGTTCAACACAAATAGCGGTACCCGCAAGCATCAAGTACACCCGACGGATTCTGCGAAGACGGCGATGGTGTCCACCACCCTCTCGCCAGCATAGGAAGGCGCGCTTGTCGAGCTCCTCCGTGAGTACTGGGAAATTTTTGCCTGGCAGCCTTGAGATATGCCAGGGATACCGAGGGAGTTCGCCGAGCACTCACTCGAAGTCTTCAAAGACGCCAAGCCTATCAAGCAGACTACCCGAAGGTTCTCAGAGCCCAAACAAAAAGCGCTCGGAGAAGAAATAAACAGACTACTCGCAACAAAATTTATTCGCGAGATAAAAATTTCCACCTGGTTAGCAAACCCGGTGCTGGTCCCGAAGAAAAATACCAATATCCTTCGCGTGTGCATCGACTACACGTCGTTGAATAAACACCGTCCCAAGGATAACTTTCCCCTGCCATGAATCGATCAGATCGTGGACGCTACAACAGGTTGCCAATGCCTCTCTTTCTTGGACGCCTACTCAGGCTATAATTAGATCAGAATGAAGAAGGAGGACGAGGAGAAGACGGTGTTTATAACACCCCACGGTGTTTACTGCTACACGACAATGCCCTTCGGGCTGAAGAACGCATGCGCAACATATCAGCGCTGCATGCAAAAATGCCTCGCCAAGCTCATTGGCAACAACGTACAAGTGTACGTTGACGACATCGTCATCAAGACTCGAGTGGAAGATACGCTTCTCGACGATATCAGAGAAACATTTGACGCGTTGAACACATACCGAATCAAGCTCAACCCGACCAAGTGTGTCTTTGGCGTCCCTGCAGGACAACTTCTCGGGTACCTGGTCTCCGCTCAAGGGATTGAAGCTAACCCGGAGAAAATCCAAGCAATCCTGACAATGAAGGAGCCAACCAATCTCCGTGGTGTGCAGCAGCTCGCGGGACGACTAGCCGCCCTAAGCAGATTCATTGCGAGGCTAGGCGAGCAAGCGTTACCTTTCTACAAGTTACTGAAGAAAACAGATAAGTTCGAATGGACACCCGAAGCACAGAAAGCATTCACAGACCTCAAGCGAGCATTGCAGAGCAGGCGCGTCCTGGCAACACCGCAAGAACGGGAGCCACTGTTTCTATACCTAGCCGCGACAAATCAGGTCATCAGCATAGCGATCGTGGTCGAGCGGCCGGAGTACGGCAAAGCGTTTGGTATCCAAAGGCCAATATATTACATCAGCGAAGTGCTTTCGCCCTGCAAACAGAGATATTGCCATTACCAGAAGCTCGCGTACGGTGTGGTGCTCACAACCCAAAAGCTCAAACACTACTTCCAGGAACACACCGTCACGGTGGTAAACGACGCATCACGGTCTATCAAATCACAAGTGCTCGTGGAGTTCCTAAGCGATTGGACAGAACTACAAACGCCAGGCCCTCCAGAGTATACAAGCAACTGGATAATGTATTTCGATGGTTCAAAGAGAAACGAAGGAGCCGGAGCTAGGGTAGTCCTGATATCCCCGAGAGGTGACAAGTTACAATACGTCCTTCGATTGGACTTTCCACCCGACGACCCGGCGTCAAATAATGATGCAGAGTACGAGGGCCACCTCCATGGCATGAAGATGGCAATTGCCTATGGAGCAACCTGACTAATGATCTATGGATATTCAAACCTCATAGTGCAGCAGACAATGAAAGAGTGCGACGCCATTGCAGAAAACATGGTTGCCTATCGAGATATGTACAATCTACTCGAAGGAAGTTTCCAAGGGTGCGAACTAAAGCACATTGCGCGATCCAGCAATGAAGAAGCGGATAAGTTGGCGAACATGGGTTCTACAAACACACCCATACCGCCTGGAATATACTTTGAAAGGATGATCAAGCGCTCAGTCAAAGTCAAAAAATCAGCAGAAGCACCCGCGACATTGGCGACAGAGGTCAGCCCGCAAACTGCTATGATTGAGCTCACCCACAACATCTCAAGACAAGTTTTTATGGTCGAACCAGTCTGGACACATAAATACCTCGACTACTTGTCCAACAAACAGCTCCCAACAGATATTTGCGAGGCTAGACAGATAGTGCGACGCAGCAAAGCTTTTCGAGTACTCAACGGAGAACTATACAAGCAGAGCATATCAGGAATATTACAAAGATGCATAGCGCCCAAGGACGGCAAGGAACTACTACGAGATATACACCAAGGAGATTGCGGACACCATGCTAGCTGGAAGGCGATTGTGGGTAAATCTTTTCGCGCAGGGTTCTACTGGCTCACAGCAGCCAGGGACGCAAAGGATCTAGTCGACAAATGCAACGCATGTCAAAGATTTGCGCCCAAGCCGCACGCCTGCCACTGAGCTTCACATGATCCCAATCGCCTGGCCCTTTGCACAATGGGGGCTAGACATGGTAGGACCACTGAAAAATCAACACCAGGAGGTTACACGCACTTACTAGTTGCAGCCGAAAAATTTACAAAGTGGATTGAGGCCATGCCAGTCACCTCGGCTAGCGCTCAATGCGCTATCAAATTCCTCGACTCCATCGTGTGCAGATTTGGGATACCACCCAACATCATCACCGACAATGGAAGCAATTTTACAGCAAAAGAAACAGAGCAGTTCTGCGAGGAAAAGGGCATTACCCTCAGTTTCGCCTCTGTGGCTCACCCGCAAAACAATGGTCAAGTCGAGCGATCCAACGGATTGGTCTTGGCTAGAATAAACAAACGGCTATTAGATCGACTGCACCCAGCGACAGGACATTGGGCAGAGGAGTTACCCTCCGTACTATGGAGCCTCCGCACGACCCCGAATCGATCAACAAAATATACACTATTTTTCATGGTATACGGAGCTGAAGCAGTCCTTCCCGAAGATGTCAAGTTCAGCGCCCCACGAGTCGTCGCTTACAGCGAAGAAACCTCTAACAAGGCACTCGCGGAAGACGTGGATGCACTTGACGAGATACGCGATATTGCACTCGCAAGATCCGCGGTATATCAACAGTCGCTACGCAACTACCACAGCCGCCGTATACGCCACAGAGCCTTCGTGGCAGGAGATTTGGTGTTGCGACTCAAGCAGAAGGAAGGACACAAGCTCGAGCCACCGTGGGAAGGACCCTTCATAATACACGAAGTTATCCCTGGTGGCGCATATAGACTGAAGAACCCCGAGACCGGTGGCATCTAGTCCAATCCATGGAATGTTGCGCACCTCCGCAAATTCTATCCTTAGATTATTCTACTCGACAAAATAAGGCTGAACTAGCCATGCTGTAGCTCGAAGACAATACATGGCTTCTCAGTCATATTAATAATATACATGGTTTCTCAACCATAGTTTCTCAAGTCATTGATTTTTACACGCTAAAACAGGTATACACTCCAAACACACGGGGGCTACGCCTAACTTAGCATCATTTACAAATACAAGAGTACAAATAAGGTTGGCACCTTATAAAATTTGAAGACAACTATACAGAATTAACAGGATGCAACCATCCTACAATTACATATGGCGACGAGCAGTTTCTTCGACCAAGACCCGATTAACCTCATCATAGGTCAGTCGAATAATCTCTTCTGCAGCAGGTCGAACGACTGTATAATGAGATGTCATATCGACTGGAGCATTTGGGAGCTTGGCAACGGAGTTGAAATTAACCTCGGGATGCCATAATCGAACAAACGAGAGTGCTACTAATGACCCGCAGATCAACTGTTGACGGACGCACTCCCGAATCTCGCCTACTTGACCAAAAGTTCTGAGTAGCTGGCTCAAATCTTCTGGACCCCTTTCCAAGGGATAAAAAGCGCCATTCAAAGCTATCAATGCCTCGTGACAGCGATGAACGAGTATCTTCGCCTGACTCACACGATACTTCAAAGTAGCCAGCACAAAGCCTCGACTGCGGTCGGACCAAAAGTTATTTGCATGTGGTCTTGAACTACCGGCTTCGTGAACAATATGGTTTTCTATGCAATGCTTTTCACAGTGATCGTCAGGCTGAACAACTGCAAAGAAAGCTACAGAGTCAAAGAAAGAAAAAAGACACGAAGTATTAGGGGGCTGAGATACTTACAGAGCAAATCCTTGGCAACATCCGCCAATTCATCCATCACAAGCTGCTCACGTTCAATCGCAAGTTTCTATTTGGACTTGGCTACATCAGCCACCCACGTAAAGCTTTTAGCTTGCGCTCACCATCCGCGACCCGGTCACGGAGGCCGGCAAAAGTACCGACAGCAGCAACAAGAGGATCTGCTTGAGCAGCAGATCCACTCGACGACTCCGCGACAACGCCTGTTACCTGGAAGAAGATAAGAAAAGTTAAGGAATAATTCAAGGCGCTCCATTCGAGAAATAAAACCACCTATTCGACAGGTGCTCGGGGGCTACTCCCATCGGGAGGAACTCATGACAATCAATCACAGGAAGCATCTCAGATATCAAAAGAACACTTGGATTAAAGATAGAATACGGGAATACATCCCAAGGTTCATTACATCGGAAGCACAAACTACGTCTACCCTAAGGAACTACAGAAGTGCTGCCACTTGCGGCAGATTGCCCCCTGCGACTAGCACGGGCAATCAAGTCAGATAACTTCCGGGCAAGGACTCCAGCCGGATCGCCGAAAGGACGAAGCGCTACCTTTCTGCCCGTAGTAGCGTCGACGGGGAGGTTCGACTACGCCTCGTCCAAGCCTGCGACTCCGTGCGCCAGTGCAAACTGGATGGCAGTCTTCGCCCCGGACTCCCACTGAGCAACCGAGTAGGCGGAACTGCAGCGTTGACCAGAAGACGCCCGTGGAGTTGCGTCAATACCCAAGTAGCATCGCCAATCAGGGAGAAAATCCCGCTAGCATGCCTTCGAAGCTGAGCGCAGGAATCAGTCAAGGCGTCCACCCGTTGAACCCCGGGCAGCTCCAGCGCAATGCCAAGAAGATTTGCAGAAAGAAACGTTAAAATCCAAAGGACTTACCAGCCAGTCGAGAAACAACAAAGGATAACTGCAATTTACCCGCAAAACGCTGGGCCAGAGGGCGAAGGAAGTCAACGATATCGTTGTCCTGCTTGGTGCCAGCCTCCTCCAACTTCTTCAGGGCATCCTGGGCATCCACAAGCTTTCCCTCGAGATCAGTCGACTGCTTGCGAGAGGACTCAAGTTCCTTTCGAACAGCCTCCAACTGAGCCTCCAGGGTGCTTACCCGAGTGGCAGCGTCCATCTTCTCGGCCTTCAGCACTTCGGCTTGAGCTACACAACGATAAATTTAAACACAAAGGAATTCGCACGAGCGAGAAGATTGGATAGAAGGAGTAGATAAACTTACCTTGAAGAAGCTCGTTTTCAGAGACGAGTCGATCGCGATCTGCCCGAAGGGTCACGCAATCTGTCTCAGCCGAGATAACGCGACGGCCAATGGCTGCAAGGGAGTCAAGAAGAGACTGCAAAAACATGAAGATGAAAGAGTCAGAGAGGAGAAGATTGAGCCTATACACGACTGCAAACAATCGAGTATAGCCTCGGGGGCTACTCCCATCGGGAGCACTGCCATGCACCCGATAAAATGAAGAGAAGAAAATAGCTTAAGTTCTTGAACGTGTAGCCAATTGCAAGCGATTAACTACAGCCTCGGGGGCTACTCCCATCGGGAGCACTGCCGTGCACCCGATAAAAATCCCGAACAAACAAAGTACAAGATGCAAAATAAAATAGCAAAATTTACCTGGCCTTGAGCAATGCAGAGAGGATCAGCCGAGCTACCTGACACTTCTTTCGAAGTCGAGGTCCCAACTGCAAAGCTAGGGATCCTATATTCCGTAGCCGCAGCTGTGGGGGCTAGACTCAGCGAATTCTGGACGGTCCCGGCAGTTGGGGTCCCACCCGCAGCAGCAGCTTCTTTCCTTTTCTCGAGAGGAAGGGAAGAGGCGAATCGGCCGGGGCCGATGGATTGTAGGCTGTCATGAAGGAAAACAACAAGTGTCAGAAGAAACAAAAAGGGAACGTTCGACTAGAATGAAGAAGCAAAAACTTACTCGTCATCATCGTCGTCCAGCATATCCGCGTTCCAGGCGGTCTGGATCTTCGGCTGAGGAGCAGAAGGAGCGCGCACACTTAGCGGAGTCACGACGAGAGGCTCCTTGTCGCATCCCCCACCCAAGGAATTATCCTTGGAGGTGGCCTCGTCGTCTCCCGCTCGGCGGCGTTTGCGGTGGTGGAGATCGCTACCCGATTCTTCCACGTCATCCGAGGAATCATGCTCAGAACTCGAATTGGCATCGGCAACGCTGGTGTCGACAGGGACATCCAGGTTGCTCGCCAACAAGTCCGAGGCTTCTTCACCGGAGACTGGCTGGTAGCAGGTGACCACCGCTAAACTCTACAAGAAGAAAACAGAAGAAGAAAAGGAAGAAGAAATTCAGTCGATAAACTTTCGAGCAAGAAAAAGGACTAAGACAAGGAAAAATTTGAACTTACTTCGGATGGAGGAGGTCTCGAAGCCTCAAAAGCTGCGACAGGGCAGTCAGGGAATGTCTCGCCCACTTTCAACCTGGTGATGGCCGCGATCTTCTTCTCGAATTCAACATTCGAAAGTTCTTCTCGGCTCACGCGGCTGGGGTCTTCAACACCCTGGTACTCCCACATCGTGGCGGGCCTCTCCTGCAGAGGCTGGATCCTGCGCTTGAGGAACACGCTCGCCAGGTGCAAGCCGTTCAGCACAACTCCTGCGGTCTGGTCACGAAGGGCGACCACCTTAGCGAGTAGCGGGGCGACGAATCGGCTTTCTTCGACTGAAAGCTTGTGCGCCCAGGACTTCCGCCGCTTCAGGACAGCGAACGGGTGGAACTCATGAGCTCCACCCGCGCTGTTGTCGATGACGTAGAACCACTTCTTTCTCCATCCTTGCGCGGAGTCGATGAAGTGCATCTCGAAGTAGCAGTTGTCCGATTTCGCCTGGATTCCAAAGCTGCCGGTGCGCAGCGGCTCTCCGAGCTCAGTCTCTACCCGCGATTTCTCGCGGAAGACCCGCACCTTGAAGAGGGCCTTCCAAAGGCCCCAGTGTGGGCGGATGCCCAGGAAGCACTCGCAAAAAACGATGAAGCACGAGATGTGCTGCACCGCATTTGGAGGCAGATCGTGGAGCTGTATGCCGTAGACATACAGCAATGCCACAAGGAAAGGATGGAGGGGGAAGGATAGCCCACGCGAAACGTGATCCGCGAAGATCACGCGTTCGTTCGCGCGGGGATTTGGTACCTCTTCTTTTTTACCGAGGCGCACCCGCTTCTCGGTCTCCGGAGGCAGCAGTCCCTCCCTCTGCATCTCCTTGATGCTTTTGTTCGTCGTGTTGGGGGACCGCCAGTCGCCTGAGCGCGGAGCAGGTGGCGCGGGAACTTCCTCCATCGCCCTCGAGGAGGAAGCAGTTGCACTGCGTTTTCTTGCCTCCCGCCATTTGTGCTGGTGCGAGCTCACAGAGAAAGAGTTGAGCGTGAGGAATACGAAGGCTGGAAACGAATGACGGGAAATTTTCACCGTTTACTAAGGGCCACATTTATACACGGAGCCTCCCAATCCTGGCCGCTCATCGAGCAACGTGGCGCCCATCGCAGCTGCCATGCGTGAAGCTGAAACGAAAGGGCGGCGGAGGCTGTTTCGTGCCACGATCCCAACAGTAGATCGTGTGCAATTATTGCGCGCAGTTCGCGTAAAAACCGGAAACGACGTCTCGTTTCCGGTAAAAAAACTGACAAGGTGGGCTAGCGCCTCTGCTCTCGCTCCGTCACGTCCCATCGGGAGGATAAAGCGCGCCGTGACGTCATAGCGCACATCATCAAGCCCAAAATTCCTTCGCATAAAGCCCCAAACACGAAATAGACTTCGTATGGGCAAATCAAAACGCGAAAACTCCTTCGCATAAAGCTCCAAACACGAAATAACTTCGTATGGACAAACTGTGACGCGGAAATTCTCTCGCATGAAAGCCCCAGATACGAAATTTCTTTTCGAATGGGCGTGACAAGATTTCCAAACACGAAAACTCTTTTGTATGGAAGGAAGATTACAAAGCACAAAGCACTTTGTGCACGAAATCAAGGGAGAAAATTTTCACTCGAAATATCCCTAGACAAAAACCTGCGAGTGCGTAGCTCCTACCACTCGATTATGCGATGTACACACATCAATCTCTCGGATTGTTCGGCCGACTAGGCACATCCGGATGCCGTATTTCTTTCGAATACGAAGGTAAGACCCAAAAGATCCCTCTTGAGGGTCTGGAATCGCACTCAAGCTGCGTCCTCCGGTAAATTCCGTGTCAACAACACGAAGAAAAATCCTAGCGGACGCGCCGGGTACCCAATTAGGTTAAGTTCGACTCGGTAAGACCTCTACGGCCCAGTCGCAATGATCACCTCACCGGATTCGAGTCGGAGGTCTTGAATCTGTGTAGGCCAGAACTGTTTTTGCCCTAGATGCAATTAATTGGCCCTGAGCTTTCGGGAGAGCCAATCAACTGAGCCACATCCTTCTGCGAAAACAGCCGAATATACGGGCACTCTATGTTCTCGATACTCGAGTACAAGGAATGCATCGCATACAGGATACACATCCTCTTCAAACGATCAAAACTACAAGTCGAAAGGAAATCAAGATAAGTTCTGAGCGTCCACCCGACAGATTCTCAGTCGAGTAAACGCTCGGGGGCTACTGAAGAAGGATGGATCCTAAGCCTGTCGGGTGTGCCTACCCGGTCTCAGGCCCAGGGCCCAGGCTCTAAAGGAGGCGTCATGGATTATTCTAGAATGCTCAATTGAAGCCCACCTGCAAGGCCTTGCGGGTCAAGTTAGGAAACTTGTAACCGATTCTAGGTTAGGATTCGAGTCCTCCCCGGGTACGGTTTGAGACCTGGCCACCTATATAATGCCAGGAGAGCCACCAGGGGAGGGACTAAGCGATATCGTACCACCAAGCCTTGAGATCGAGATCATATTCTCGACTTGAGCAACCCACCATTGTAACTGATCTACTCGTTAGTACAGATCGACAGAGGTAGGAGTAAGGGTTTTACCTCTACGAGGGTCCCGAACCTGGGTAAATCGTGTCCCCTGCCTAGCCGACGATTGTCACCAGCGCCTACACGTTTTCCTAATCGAAACCCTATGGGTTCACCCGAGGGACTTGTTGAGATGCAGATTCGACACTTCCCTCGAAGACTATTGCGATCCCCTATACATGTGGGTCATCAATTGCCACCTACTCCAAGGAAGCCGAGTACATTGCCGCCCCGAGTTGTTGCTCTCAATTATTATCGATGATACAATGTCTTATGAATTTTGGAATTAAGATAAATACATTGCCTCTTTTATGTCACAATGAAAGTGCTATAAGAATTGCTCATAATCGGGTGCTCCATGGCAAGACCAAACATATTGAAATATGGTATCATTTCATCTGTAATCATGTGGCCAATGGGGATATTTCACTTTCCTATGTCAACACCAAAGACCAACTCACTGATATATTCACATTATTCCCGATATACGATATGATTCCTTTTACTCGTTACCGTGATATAGTATCCCCATGACTCAGGGGCGGAGCCAGGATTTAGATATAGGGGGGCGAGCCATTGAAGGTCGCAAGTGAAATACTTCTATCGTTTATCAAGATACCAAGCCAAGAATTAAAAGTGGCATTTCCATGTATTTGCCAAAAGAATGACATGAATATATATTATCTCTATCTCCAATCATATAACTTAGGTAGTTAAGAAAACGGAAACAAAACTACCGTTTAAGATTTCAGACATAGATCTACTACTATTGTCAACACTTGGATCTGTAATTTCAACGGCAAGCCAGATTGGAGCTTTAAACAATCAGCTTGAAAAACTATTTATTATATTCATCTTTTTAGGAACTAGTATATCCATTCTCTTCATTTGTTACTCAACAAGTATTGGAAAAATTAAACAAGAGGGAATTGATCAGGTAAGATGTACATGTGTGTATTCGTCTATACCTGATTGATAATTTGTTGGTGATTTCATGGTACAGGCCCATGTCGCAAACGTACATCGTATGGGCAACGAAGATCACCAGTGTTGCCATATCCTCCGCTACTCGCTGACCATGTGCCAACCAAGTTTGCTGGTTTTCGAGCAAGAGCGACATTAAGGAAGCCAGATGGATTGTGATGCGTGATAGGCGAGAGGAGACGGGAGGATTTCTGGCCTAGGAAGTTAGCTAGATGGGTTGTTGCCTATTGAATGTTTGGCCTGGATGCGTAAGACAGAGTTCTGCTAGCTTTGGGCTTAAATACTAAGAGTAAAATACATAGTTATCAGCAACTATTAGCATGTATATACCAGTATTATACAATTAGTATCTGCTACAATACGTTGGGGCGGACGAACCATTGGGGGGGGGGGGTCTGACCCCTGCTAGCCCCCCTTGTCTCCGCCCCTGCCATGACTGGTGTCATGTCCTTGTCTGCGTAGACTTATTTATCGATACTATTTCACCGAGTGTATCCTAGATGTAACTCTGTATTAATTAGAGGAATAATTCCCAATCTTAAACTATCACAATGAATAAATACTTTTGTGACCACCCAGTGTTAGCCTTTTTGATCATCCAGTTTACGATGTGATACTTGACTATACCAAAATGATACTCACGGTAAATATCATTTAATATTCTCATGGTCTAAGGAAGCAAACACAACGACTATTCTGTGATGATGCTATTTAGCAAAACTAATCTCTTAGTATCTCAACTACTTGGGTCTACTTAGCCACAATATTGAAACAAGATTGTGCTCCCATTAATATTGACATAACAAATGTCCATGACCAGGAAAACATGGTCATCTAATATTAATGAGTTTGTCTGTGAGACACGACAAAGTGTTATAACAATGTGTTTATGTTTCTACACGTGCGTATGGGTTTTTCTACGAATCTCATATCCAATGAACATAATAGTTATAGCATAAAAACATAACACATTAATAATGAAACTGATGTATTTTATTGTCTCTTGGGCATACATCGAGCAGTCATTGACTATAATTCCTATACTATGAGAATATCTAGTAACCGCATGATCGAAAGTTATACTTTGGATATCATCAACCGTCTTACCGTAACTGGGGATCATAACGGTGATGTCTGGGTATAATTTAGAAAGTGTAATGGAGCTGAGATCGTTCAAGACTAGTACTTAAATCCTCTAGACGATAGAGAGATACACACTCTCGGCCCTCTCAATATAACTGATGTAAACCAACCGTCTCGCCAGCCACAATGTGATTTATCACAAGGACATCGGAAATATGGATGATAAAAGAGGGTTCCCTCATTCTTCATGAACACACAGGAGCCATCATGGGCGTCCACGATCCCGTAGTTGGTTCTTGTTCGGTAAGTTCCCGAACATGTCTATGTGTTATCAATCCTTTATGAGTCACCCGCTTAAGCCGTGACAACCTCTAATTGAGAGAATTAAGATTTTATTATTAGTTTTATAAATGTTCGATGTCGATACGATGCCACATAAACAAGTCCGGTGTCAACCGGAGAGGTTTCAGGGAAGTTACTATAAGGGAGAAATTATGCCGGTGTAAGGAAGAATTTGTATGAGAGATAAAGGAAGACACGATATGTCCAAGGATGTTAGAAATATGTTTCTAAGACCAGTAGATAACATCAATGATTTTTATTGGGTTCATAGGGTTTTGGAAGAGTTTCGAGAAAAAACCAAGAAAGGGGGGGTGCAGAGGGGGGCAATTGCACCCTTAGGATGCACCAATGGGTGGGGCTGACAGGTGGGCCCTAGGGCCTCCAATCATGGCACTAGGAAACTTCTGGTGTTTTTCCTATATTTTTTGAAGGGAAAAAAGGGAAAATGAGAGAGGATATGGAGCCGAACTCCCACTAGGGAGTCCAATCCGAGTTGGGCTAGGAGGAGGGGTGCGGCCAAGCCCCCTCCTAGCACAACTAGGACTCATCCCTCACTTTGGAAATTTCTCCCCTCCGTCCAACTATAAAAAGGACCCCAAGTCTAAGAGAAATATCACAATTTTGTGAGCTAGACTCTCTCTAGTAGATTTAGAGGGTCTAATTAGAGCTTCTAATTACATCCCTTGTAATTGAATTAAAGATTCTTCTAAATGTGTTTAGAGTTCTCCTCTCTCGATTAGACCTTGCTCTAATTAGTATTTCTCTCACATGTGTTTAAACTGTCCGGCCTGGAGTTCATCTACTGTTGTGTTTTGAGACTTTTTGTTTTCCCATGTCGACTGTGTGGTTTCCTGGAACTGTTGGAACTGTTATCCTATTCGGTTTTAGGTGGTAGGTTTTTCCCCCGTAATATAGTTCTCAACTCTGAGATTATATAGTGGGTTTTCCTACCAATCTGCTACCCCTTTCTCTTCTCCTTTGTTGCTTGTTGGAAATAAGTGGAACTCTGTATTTCTGCTGAAGCAATTTAATGGAAAGGGGGTGAGCCCAGTTGGAAAAAAATTAGCAACGCCGAAAAGCTATCTCTCTTTGTCGGTACCAAGTCCTGAATGGTGGAGAGCTGACAGGTTGACACGAGCATACACGCATACACCACAAGAGGGATAACACGTGTGATCCTTGACGAAGGAAACTTAGCGACATCCTTGCAACTAAGCCTAGTCGTGAGGATCTACGATTGTTCAGAACTCTTCTACGACTATATCGATTCTGCTGCACGGTGAGTCGTGATCCTGATTCTTGCATGTATGGGCATGCCTCATTATCTGCATAAAGATCTTGTCGGACTACGTAGGATAAAATTTTAAATTCTGCAGCGTAGACGAGCACGAGGATGTTAGAACATCTCCAGCAGCCGCGGGATCGATGCGCGCTCGAAAGCGCCGTTTGGCGTGCGGTGTGAATGTTTCGCGCGCGACCGCGCGGTGACAGAAATTGCAGAAGCGCTAAAAAAAGTAGGGCACTAGAAAATTTTCATTCAACCGACGCGCTAAAAAAGCGCGCCGCAAACAGACGTTACAGAAATTTAAAAACAGAAATAAAAACTACAACGTCGCCGCCGTTCAGTCGGAGAAGACGCCACGGTCGGAGCTTCCCGCGCCGTCGTCGGAGGACGTCCATATGTGGTCCCAGCGGGAGTCATCGGACGGCCAGTCCTCGCCCGGAAGTGCGAGCTTGGCCACGACGGCGTCGTGCCTGGCGCGCCTCTCCTCCCGGCGCTGCGTCCGGCGCTGCTCGTAGAAGGCGCGCTCTGCGGCGACGTCCTCCGGGAAGCGCTGGCACCAAAGCACCATGGCCCGCTCGTCTTCTTTGGTGATGGCGAGGCGGCGCTGAGTGAGGCGGTGGCGACGGGTGTCCTCCGCCATCATGACGCGCGGCGGCAGCGCCAGGTCTTCGGCCTGCTGGTGCGTCCACACATTGTGGAAGTTCATCCCGGCGCGCGGCCGGACGAACCTCCACGCCGCTAGGTCCCACGCGCGGGCGGCCTCGTGCGCGGTCTCGAAGGTGCCGAGACCGATGCGTGTGTCGCCGCTCCTAATCTCTGTGTAGAAGGTGTCGTTGGGCCGCGCCCGGACGCTGCGGTAGCCGCTGGAGTTCTGGCGGTGGCGGCGGCGAGTGGAAGAAAGAGGGAGAGGAGCGGACGCTGGCGCGTGGAAGATAGAGGGAGAGGAGAAGAGCGGTTGCGGGCGAGTGGCGATGGCGCGAGTCGACGCGTCATTTTATAGCGCGCGCTCGCGTCCACGCGCCAGAACTCCCGCGCGCTACCATCTTTCCTGCGCGCGTCATTTTCCCGCACCCGCTGGAGCTTCCCACGCGCGACCGCGCGGGATAGCGCGACTGCTGGAGATGCTCTTACCGACTCCATGTATCCAGCACCTTGATTCAGCAGAGTGAGGGTCTCACATGTTACCCCTCTAAGAGTTTGCACACAAACGCCGGGACCAGTTCTGCAGCGCTTCACCGTCCATGACTAGACATCGCATATATGAAGGTGGAATTCTCAACACGTAAGAGAGAGAGAGAGAGAGAAGGAGAGAGAGAGAGAGTAATTAGAAGCTGGATCTAATTGGGAGACGGAACCTCAAAACCCCAATTAGAAAAAGATCTAATTCAATTATGTGACCTCTATAGATAAAATCATCGACATTATCGAACAATGTCAGAAATATATTACTGAAATCCCGGGCATGAGTCTCATGCCCCCATGCACTTGCTCCGGAAAGCGTGCAACCTCCTTTTCTCTCTTAGAAAAACTCCGGAATACGGTAGTAAACTGTTTCTATTACTCTCGGACATCTAATGCCCTTATTATAAATTCTCTCTGATATATAAAATATATTTATCATGCAAAAACACCATTCCAATGACACTCTTTTTTATCCGGACCTACCAATATATACATAAACCATCCCTAATTTAAGTGTGTTACCCCTACATGTCCGATAGTGTGTAGACATAAAACTGGAAAATCTTTTGACGTGGGGATGACTCCTGGACCTGTCGGGTGAGCTTACCCAGTCCAAGGCCCAAGACCAAGGCCCAAGGAAAGGCGATGTCCCGATGTTCTAGAAGGCCCAATATAGGCCCACCCGCAAGACTTGCGGGTCAAGAAGGAAAGCTCCTACGGACCTAGAACTAGGGTTTGTATCCCCCCGGACACGTTTTGAGACCTAGCTATCTATAACAGGCTAGGAGAACCACCGAGGGGGATCCAATCTACTTTTCACCTCCATAGCCATAAGCTCGAGATAAATCTCTCGGCTGGCGCACCCACCTTTGTAATCGATCTACTGATAATACAGATCTCAAAAGCAGGAGTAAGGGTTTTACCTCTACGAGGGCCCCGAACCTGGGTAAAATCGTGCCCCCTGTTAGCCGACGATTTTCGCCAGTGACTACTCGTTCTCTTAATCGAAACCCTACCGGATCATCTGAGGGACTTGTTGATATGAGTGATCGACAATTGGCGCGGTCTGTGGGAACGGCGGGCGCTGGATCCACGGCGTCTTCGGCCTCATCTTCGCCAAACTTCAGCTGGAGCCCTGGATCATCGACTCCAACGGAGCCGATCCGCTTCGGGCCGCTCATCTACACGCCCCACTCGCCGGAATCACGCCCGATATTAAGAGAACTCGAGAAGAGCGTCAGCCTGACGTTCGGCAGCTTCCACTTCCGCGCCAGCAAGGCGGGAATCCTGCACTTTCCCGACCAAATCGGGATCGGCGAGTCGGATTCCGAATCCGTCTCCAGCCCGGCGACCCTCGAGTCGCCATCTGATGACGCTGGTCACGACCTAGCGTCCATCAGCGGCTCTATCCGCCGCAACACGCGCGATTTCCACACCATCGCAACTGAGGAACCGTGTAGATTCGGTGAAAGTCGTCGACCCACACGTAGGACTCACGAGCCATATCTGGCCCAAGTCTGCATGGCAGGATCGACTGAACAACTCGAAGAAACAGAGACAAGTCGAAAGGAGCAAGAGCGCATCAAACTCTCGCGAGTCGTTTGGCTTAAAGCAAAGGCGGCAGTAGAACCTGGCCAACCGATAGAAGATGGAGCTTCTCGAGAAGATCTGACCGCGTATCACTACAACTTGGTGCGAATAGGTCGACTGATTCGCAGAAGCCCGCAAGGATCTGGACATACGGAAGGAAGCGGCGGAAGCTTCGAGTGCGCGCCTTGCAGCGCTCTCAAGGACCCAATCGATGGGTAGCCAACCCCTGAAGAAAAATACGTCTCGAAGACTGCTCGCCTAGACCATGAGTCCCTCATAGAGATCAGCAAATCCCTTGAGACGTCCCTCATGCATGTCGACGAGGAGGGCAACGTACACCCGACAACCCCCGTCGCGGCTCTTCTGGCAGCCGCCACATACTTACATGCGAACAAGCCGCACGAAAACGACCCCCGCGCGGAACAACACCAACAAGTTCAGAGAGGGCTAGGCATGGCAGCCGCAAGGATCGCCGCCCAGAACCGTAGGCACGCGACAACTCCAGAAGCGGACAAAACTCCTCGGGAGGACAAAACACCTCGCAGACGCGAGAGTACGTCGCCAAAAAGAGGAGATAAGGGGTCACCTCGCCGCTCCAGAGGAAACGAAGCCAGGCGCCGTACGACAACCCACACAGCAATGACGACAGTCCACGAAACCGCGACAGCAGTCTGCGGAACCGCTCGCGACATCGCAGCAGGGAGCCACGGCAAGAGGATGATTGCGATCGCACTCAATATGACGCGCGCGGACACATCACGGAGAACAAGGTCGAGAGGGCTCGGGCTTGAAGGAACCGCGCCCGATCGCTATCCACCTCCTTTGACGAGGAAGCCTGCAACGCGATATACTTCAGTCGCAGCATCCGCGAGGCGCCAATGCCCAAAAGATTCAAGATCTCAACGGTGGTCCCAAAGTACGAAGGCTCGATAGAACCCAAGTCATGGCTCTCGGACTATCTTATCGCGATAAAGTGCCAGCGCGGGAACAAGACAATAGCCATGCAGTACCTAAACCTGCACCTCGTAGGCGATGCCCGTAGTTGGCTTGAAGGAAGACTGTGACGCCCCGAGATCGGGCACTATGCAGATTTCAGCATTCCCGCCAAATCCGCATAATAACCGATTCCAGGTTGCCATTTATGATAACATTACAATAGTTCTCGAATAATCCACAATTACAACAGAAACAGATAGATACAAGATGACTCAGAAGAGCCAGGGATACAACTGATACAATACAAAGATCCAAATAACAGCGGAAGAAACAAACGTCCGGCTACGGACAAGATCCAAATTGGACTAAGAGTCCTGAAGATAACCGAAGGCGTCCAATCCCTGCCCAGGCCAAGCCGGAGGGATTCCCAAGCTAACGTCGTCAGACTTCAAACCTGATGACTGCAATTTGGAATTTGCAGCCACGAAAGATATTCGTGGGTCAGTACGGTTAAGTACTGGCAAGGGGGATAAAACCCATACTCACAAGTTACCGGCGTAGCCAGTCATCACAAGATACAAATACTTTAGGATCAACGGAGAGGAAGGGGTTATTGCAAATAATTGACAGCAGGCTGCACTAACCAACTACAGAGAGATACTACCACTTCCAGCTAACAGAAAAGGGATAAGATCGAGGATTGTAACCAACTGAAAGATAACTTCAAACAAACCCATCCTGGATCTCGCCCCTTTAGCCAAAGAAGCAATCCGAGGATAACTCACACCGGGGTATTAAAGATGAGTCAAGTTATTGTGTGAATAACCTATTACTAGTCAAATTATTAGTCATTGGGGGTAACATGGTTGATCATTAGGTTTAAGTTGTCCTGAGTACTTGTTAGCCAGTACTTTCACCAAGTAATCCATAACCGCGGAAAACACGGCTTCTCGAGAAGATTTACCCTGCAGGGGTGCACCATAGTAACCGACACTCATGAATATCCCGCCAGATGGAGCGGCCACTCCACCAAGCGGGGCACTCAACACAATCCAACCCTTCTTCGCATCAAGCCCAAAGCACCGCGTGCTGTGCGTGCGCGGCTAATCGAGCCCCACGAAGAAAAGGGGACCCTCATAGCACTGGAAGACCACGCCGCCCTAAATGCCGACTACGAAAGTTCCACCCGGGTACCAAGGGCTCGCAAGATCATGCATGCAGCAAATGGAAAGCCCGAACTAGTACGGCGATTTGGACGAGATGCGAATCGAGTCAAACTGAGGGGGAGCCCATACTCCCCAAATGCGGGTAGTGCGCTCATCATGGATCAGTAGACAAGACCCTTTTCCTAATTAGGGGGTCGACACTAGCGGGCCTCAAAACCACCCTGGGCCTCCCGCCGGTGCCTTACCTAACACCTGGGGGTGTTACCTGTTTGTTTTCTTTTTTTGTTTGCATCATCTGCATCCCATAAGCATTGCATCATGTTTTCCAAACCACTCAAAACTCCAAAACAATTTAAATTGTTCAAAACCCTAATGGTAAAATTCAAATAACCAACTCCAAATCGAATCAATCCTTTTTCAATATGGGTTTAAATATTACAAATTTGGCAAACGAATTAGATCAAACAATGTTGGTATGTTTGCTTGATATGTGTTAAATAAAACTTTGTTTATTTCTACAATTCCCAAAATCAAACCTTATTTTAAATCCAACTACTATTTCCAATTTTGAAATAAAAACCAACCTTGCTTTCCATTATTGTTTTGCAACTTAATAGTAGTTGTTTATCAAATTAAAACCCCAAACCTTTTCTTTTCCTCTCTCTCTCTTTTCATTACAAAAAAAAAGGAGATAAAAGAAAAAGCAAAACCCCAAAGGAGGCAGGCCTTCCCTTTCTTTTTCTTTCCAGCCCAAGTTCTTTCCCCCAAGCCCACTTACCTTTGGCCCGTTACCCCTTCGAGAGGGTCATCCCCTACCTCTGTCCGTACAGAGAAGGGGACGAATACGTCCCTGTCACCCTTTTTCCTCCCCCCAATCGATCCTCACCTGCTCCCTCCTCCATATATCTAGCCCCTAGGGTTCCCCTAACCCTAGCCACCTACCCTTCTCCCTCTCCTCTTCCTTCCGCCGCCACTCCCTTCCCCACGATCCCCTCCTCTGAACTTTTCCTTCTTCTGAACGCTACCACCAAGCCTCCATGGCCGCAAGTTCACGGTGAAACGGCGGTGGCCGTGGTCATCTTCGGGGGCGGGTTGCAGCGGGAATGGAATCGCGGCGACAACCTCTACCTCCCCGTCCCCTCGTCGTGTGCTGGATGCAGCCGTGGTGGCCACACCGTCGCCGGAGAGGACCTCGCTGCTAGTCCGACAGCAGCAGGGATCCTCCCTCGACAACCAACCGCGGTAAGCCCTACGCCCCTCCTCCCCTCTGTCCCTTGGCGCACACGAGCGAGGCTCGCACGCCGCAACCGCTGCCGCGCCCCACGCGCGCGAAGCGACTCGAGCACCAGCAGCCCGAGTTCGCCGGATGTTTCCGTTCGCTCCTGTCCGTCTCAGAGTCTGAGATCGAGATTCAGTTATCCCGGTCGAGCAACTATTTCCTCCCTGATTCCTTCGTTACATCACAACAACGCTCATAGCCCAGTGGCTCTGTCTCCCCGCGCGCTCGGTAGAGACCCGGGATCGATTCCCACAGGCCGCACAAGGCCCTTCCTTTTTCGCCATTTACCGCGCGCGCACGGGCCCACTGGTCATTGACCGTGGTGGCCTGCGTGGCTCCACCCGCGCCCCGTGGCGCCTGCGTGGCTGCCACCTGGGCCTGGGCCCGCACGGCAGCGGCTAGGGTAGGGAGCAGATCCGTAACAAAAGTTTTCTGCGCATTTCCAAAATTCCAATTCCTTTTTAATAATCAGAATTCAAACAAAACTTTGAAATTTCATATCTTTTGTTTCATAATTCCAACAAATACAAACTTTATATGAATTCTGATCCAAATTTCTTAAACTTTCCAAATATCTAATTTGTGTACTGTTTTGAAAACTTCAAATGCATTTAAAAATTCAAACTTAAACAATTCAAATGTTAATTTGTAAATTCCATAACTAATTATTTGTTAATCCAATAAATGCAAATAAAATATGTTTTCCATACCATTTTGAATAAACTTTTCAAATATAATTTTTGTTTTCTGTTTTGAATAATTAAAATTGCCTAAACAATTTAAATCTTGTTTAATTCAATTAAAAATTGTTTAATATTGTTTAATTCATAATTAAATAATCCTAAGTCCAATTTCAAAATGTGAAACATGTAATCCAACTAAAATTTGATGTTCTTTTCAAATATCAACTTTGTTATTTGTTTTGAACATTTTAAATGGTTGAAAACAACAAATACCTGTGTGTTCCCTTTAAGGCACCCAAAATTCCCTAAGTTAATAATAAAATTCTAAATTGCTACACCCTATCTTAAATTGATTCTAATGTTGTTATTTTGCTGTTTCCCTTTTGCATGCATCATACTAAACCACTAGCACCTGTTGATTAGTTGGAAAACAAATAATTTAACCATAATTCATGGGCTTTTCATATGCAACTCAAATTGCCTATGGGTCCATTTAAATTTGTTTAACTTGTCAGCTAGTTTATTTCTATGCATCAATTAAATTGTCATGCATCCATATCTTGATCATGCTGGATCTTTTGCCGTAGTAGTAATTGTTGCATCCGGTGTTTGTTCGAGGTTCGTTGCTTCTTCCCGGATAGGACGTTGAGATGATGTGAGCAACGACAAGTTCTGCTACCTTGCGGGATCTCAGGCAAGTATACTCACTTGCATGCCATATGGCTGCCTTTCATCACTTGTTACCGATTCTTTCCGTTGATTCTTTTCTGCTAGCTTTAGTAGTAGTTGTTTCTGTTGCGAACCCATCACATGAATCCCTTAACCTCGATATTGCCTCCCCTCCATACCTACAGCCTTTGTTTGTGCCTGTTCCTATCTAGCATGATTAGGGTTGCTTTTGCTCGAGCCTGTTGTCGGTTACTTCTTTTACTATCGTACTATTATTGTTGTTACCGTTCCGGGGGCTCGAAATATTAATCAATCAATCCTGTTAATGCTACTGTTAATAATAAATTTGATGATAAGGCACCGGCGGGAGGCCCAGGGTGGTTTTGAGGCCCGCTAGTGTCGACCCCCTAATTAGGAAAAGGGTCTTGTCTACTGATCCATGATGAGCGCACTACCCGCATTTGGGGAGTATGGGCTCCCCCTCAGTTTGACTCGATTCGCATCTCGTCCAAATCGCCGTACTAGTTCGGGCTTTCCATTTGCTGCATGCATGATCTTGCGAGCCCTTGGTACCCGGGTGGAACTTTCGTAGTCGGCATTTAGGGCGGCGTGGTCTTCCAGTGCTATGAGGGTCCCCTTTTCTTCGTGGGGCTCGATTAGCCGCGCACGCACAGCACGCGGTGCTTTGGGCTTGATGCGAAGAAGGGTTGGATTGTGTTGAGTGCCCCGCTTGGTGGAGTGGCCGCTCCATCTGGCGGGATATTCATGAGTGTCGGTTACTATGGTGCACCCCTGCAGGGTAAATCTTCTCGAGAAGCCGTGTTTTCCGCGGTTATGGATTACTTGGTGAAAGTACTGGCTAACAAGTACTCAGGACAACTTAAACCTAATGATCAACCATGTTACCCCCAATGACTAATAATTTGACTAGTAATAGGTTATTCACACAATAACTTGACTCATCTTTAATACCCCGGTGTGAGTTATCCTCGGATTGCTTCTTTGGCTAAAGGGGCGAGATCCAGGATGGGTTTGTTTGAAGTTATCTTTCAGTTGGTTACAATCCTCGATCTTATCCCTTTTCTGTTAGCTGGAAGTGGTAGTATCTCTCTGTAGTTGGTTAGTGCAGCCTGCTGTCAATTATTTGCAATAACCCCTTCCTCTCCGTTGATCCTAAAGTATTTGTATCTTGTGATGACTGGCTACGCCGGTAACTTGTGAGTATGGGTTTTATCCCCCTTGCCAGTACTTAACCGTACTGACCCACGAATATCTTTCGTGGCTGCAAATTCCAAATTGCAGTCATCAGGTTTGAAGTCTGACGACGTTAGCTTGGGAATCCCTCCGGCTTGGCCTGGGCAGGGATTGGACGCCTTCGGTTATCTTCAGGACTCTTAGTCCAATTTGGATCTTGTCCGTAGCCGGACGTTTGTTTCTTCCGCTGTTATTTGGATCTTTGTATTGTATCAGTTGTATCCCTGGCTCTTCTGAGTCATCTTGTATCTATCTGTTTCTGTTGTAATTGTGGATTATTCGAGAACTATTGTAATGTTATCATAAATGGCAACCTGGAATCGGTTATTATGCGGATTTGGCGGGAATGCTGAAATCTGCATAGTGCCCGATCTCGGGGCGTCACAAAGACCGCGCGCGTGTTACAGATCCTGGGACGATCTCACCCGCCGACTTCGAGAAAAAATTCCAGGGGACGTACAAACGACCAACAACTATCGAAGAGTTGCGAGCATGCAGGCAGAAAAGCGGCGAACCCACCCACAGGTATATCCACAGATGGACCACACTCAAGAACACCGCAAGAAACATGTCGAAAGAAGTCGCGGTCGAGGCTCCGGATGGCACCCGCCGGGTTCGGGGCCGGGTCTGGCACCCCCATACCGCCCCGCCTCAAATCCCCGCCCCCGCGACCCGCCCCCATACCCGCCATCGGGTACAAATTTTCCCCAGACCCACCACCCGACGGGTATCGGGGACCCGATGGGTACCCGCCAGCAAGTTCATAGCGGCAGTTAAAAACAGCAAAACAGCACAGCCAACAGTTAAAAACAGCAAAACAACACCTAAAAACATCTGAAAACAGCACCTAAAAACAGCATAACATGGCTATAAACAGAACCTATAAACATCACTTACAAACAGCATTTAAATGCTTCATATCCACATGACAACAAATATTGACAGCACATATAGGCTATAAACAACCAACTTGACAGTTTAGGAGTTCAACATTACAAAATGAAAACAACCAACATTGGCAAGTGCATTTGACAACAAGTCTTAAGACAATAACAACCAACAATTGGCAATTCACATGTCACAGCAAGTGCCAATAACAGCCAACAATTGGCAACCAACTAGAGTGCATAGGAGTTTAAAGTTACAGACATAGTTTCACAAATGAGTTGAAGAAACAATATTCAATCTTCAATTCTTCTTCTCCATTCTTCAACTCGGATTTCAACCAAAACAATTTGACGAGCATCTACTCATCTCACATTGCCAAAGATGAGTCCTATTACAATTGCCAAGCATTAGTCACAAGAGATGGTAAAAATTACGGAGTAGAAATACACAAACATCAACTAGACAACAATTACACCGCATTCTAACCTCATCCTCTTGTGCATCTTGTAGGCAAGTCCAAAAGCTTCCTTCACCCATATTAGCATCTACAAGAAACAAGCACAAGTATAGTTAGAAGAAACATAGAAGACAACACATCATATGTTAAGAAAATGCATTATATGCTCACCTTTGTACTTGTTTCTAAGACAATTTTGATAGCACATCAAAACCTCAAGCATATGAGAAGTGAGGCGGCTCCTATGTTGATTCACTATTCTGCCACTTATACTAAATGCTGATTATGAAGCAACACTGGTGACTGGAATTGCAAATATATCCCTTGCCACCTTCCTTAGTGTTGGGTATCTTGTGCCAGCCACTTTCCACCAATCCAACACATCAAACTTCTCGGTATACGGCACTAAGTCATCAGACAAGAAGTGATCTATCTCACCTTGAACTCTAGCTGCTGCAGGCCTTTGTTGTGCTACAATGTCATGGAAGAATGACATAATAGCAGGAGCTGGCATAGAATCCAAAGGAGAATCACGGGTTGTGGACTGGTGCGTGGGCGTCGCCGTCGGAGGACGAACCCACGGGCGTACGGCCGCGCTTCCGGCCGCTCCCGGTGGCAGCAACCGGCAGCATCGTGTCGCGCGGGCCGGAGCCGCCTCCCTGCGTTCCTCGCGAGCTCGAGGGCGAGGGTTGCACGCCCAGGAGGAATCCGAGCCTTGCACCGCTACCACGAGGCGGGATCTGGAGGGAGGCTGCTCCATGAGGCGACGGCGTTGGTGTGGCGCCGGTGTGCTCCGATCCGCCGCCGTCTTGGTCCTCCTGGATGTGGAATCCACCGGAGTCGCTGCCCTCCTCAAGGTCCACGTCCACCGGCTGCTCCATGGCAGGCCGGCGGCGGCGCAAGATGGCCGGGAATCGCCTGGACGCAGTGACGAACGGTGGTGGACGGGAATCGCCTTTCTGTCTTCGCTCGTTTCTCTGGACGGGAAAGGGAGAGTGGCCGAGTGGGGGGGGGTGGCGGCTGACTGGGGAGTGGGGGTGAGGAGAGGAATTATCTGCGCGAGGTGGACCGTGGGATTTGGATGGACGCGTGAGATTCGTCTAGGAGTTTAGGGTTTGTGTATACACACTGACAGGTGGGTCCAGTTTCCTTGCCGGGTCGGCGGGTTAAAGGGTCCGGGTATGGCACCCCCATACCCGCCTCCGCTAGACCCAGTGGGTCTGATATTTTCCTGCTAATAAGACCCATGGGTATTTTTCTACTCCAGACCCTCCCCATTTAACACGGGTACCCGTCGGGTCCGCGGGTTTCGGGGCCCCATTGCCATCCGGAGTCGAGGCTTTCACCAAAGGCGCTCGACACGCCGCCTTCCGAGAAGAACTGGGACGATCAGCGTCCAAGACGATAGGAGAATTAATGGTGATTGCGGACGGATGTGCTAACGGCGAGGAGTCCTTGCGCAACAAAAAAGCTTCCTCGCGCGCGTCTGAAGAGGACCCCAACGGCGATCGTCAGAGAAGGAAGAGAAAACACTACGACCAGGATGACCAATCGAAACTGGTGGCTGCGGAGTTCACGAGAAATCGCGACAACGAATCCCGTGGAACTCGCGACTGGAAGCCAAAGCCAGCCGACAAAACTCCCGAGGAAGACCTTGATGGATACTGCTCGCTACATCTATTCACAAATAAGCGCACGAGCAAAACCAAGGCCACTCACCTCCTCAAGGACTGACGAAAGTTCCAGGACATCCACGAGGAATACACGAAGAAGCACAGGGCCGCCGTTAGCCAGGGATACCCGCAACTGCCAGGAGGATATCAGCCACCACCCCTGCCTCCACCCGTAGTACACCAGGACGCAGCGCTGGCCGCGCTACCAGCGCCACCCACCGCAAACCAAGGAGTTAACGGATACCAGAATCTACAAGGGCTCCTCAAAATGATACAGAAGGTTTACCCGTTCCGCAGAGTCCAGAAGACGAACACACGCCAAGTCAACATGGCAGTTCAAGCCCCACCGCCCAAGACTGAGTACCTGAAGATGCAGAACAACCGATAACTTTCTCTCGAGAGGACCACCTTCCACGAGTGTACCGATCAGGGCACGCCACGCTCGTCATTCATGCGCAAATAGGCAACTACGGCCTTGCTTGGGTGTTCATGGACTGATAAGGGGTGGCCCAATCTTCTCAGTGAACTCACAGACAACTCCAGTATGATAACTAGTGCGCCACTAAGAACTCTCCCGGCTGATCCCTGTTGCCAATGCAAAAGATAGCAACCCCAAGGATATTCTCAACTCCACACTCTTGCACAAGTAATCCACCGACTACAAGTGGTCCTGTACCGTCTTATTCCCAGTGGAACAGCAGGTAACACGTAAAGTTTGCAGATGAACTTCCGGATGAAGGCTTACAAGCTGTTTCAATCTAGAGGTCTAGGGTTTATGTTTTAACGTAGTCTAACCTCTCCTATGCGCCCAAGGGGTATATATGAGAGGGGGTGCGGCCACAAGGGTCTCCCTTGCGAAAGCACCAAACCTACTAGGTCTAGGACTCCTACTAGGAACACAAATAGATACAAACCGACCCAATTATGTGGGATGCGGCCATATTGGTATACAAACCAAACCTACAACTACTAGGACTCTATATGGCGCATAGATCCTTCCTTGTGGGCGCCCTCCTCTTGCTTTGTCCATCAATGAGTGTGAAATAACAATATGGCATTGTTTTCCACACTTAGTGCATTTGACCTTGTGGAGGCACCATCCCCTTGTCATCATATCATTTGTAACTTGTTGTTTTCACCATGCTAGCACTTGATCTCCATCTCCCCTTGTAGTCCATCTCCATCCATGTGTATCTCCTCTCCATGATCTCCATTCATGCTTGTGTTATCAATAAACCCGAGAATACATAAATGCAAGGATTTAGGTAGTATAAAGTTCTCACAATTATAAACATTATACTCAAGTAGGAGTGAATTCACCTGTTGTTGTAATAGCTTGGTTCTTGATCTTGTCATTGGACCAGTCCTTACTTCATTAGCTTGTATAGGAACATCCTCATGTGTAACAATAGGTGAAGAGCTAGGGATGTCCTCATCATCCTCCCCCTCTTGAAAAGGCATCGACCTCGATGCTAAATCATCTCCATGGTAAGGTGTCAAATCAGCCACATTAAAAGAATTGCTAACGCCAAACTCATCAAATGGAAGGTCAATCTTGTATGCATTATCATTGATCCTTGAAATAACTCTATAAGGACCAGCACCTCTAGGCATCAATTTGCATTTTCTGAATGTGGGAAATCTATCCTTTCTAAAGTGCACCCACACCATATCTCCTGGCCGAAAAATCACTTCTTTCCTCTTCTTGTTCACCCTCTCGGCCACATGCTTTCCTTTCTTCTCTATAGCCTCTTTTGTTTTCTCATGTATCCTCTTCACAAAATCAGCCCTCTTTGATGCCTCCATATTAATTCTCTCATGTAAAGGAAGTGGTAATAAATCAAGAGGAGTAATAGGCTTGAAACCATAAACCACCTCAAAAGGACATAATTGAGTAGTTGAATGCACAACTCTATTATATGCAAATTCCACATGGGGAAAACACTCCTCCCACTCCTTCAAATTTTTCTTGATCATACCTCTCAACAATGTGGACAATGTTCTATTAACCACCTCGGTTTGGCCATCAGTTTGGGGGTGGCAAGTAGTAGAAAATAATAGCTTAGTGCCAAGCTTACCCCAAAGTGTCTTCCAAAAGTAACTCATGAACTTGACATCTCTATCTGAAACAATAGTTCTTGGCACTCCATGTAATCTCACAATTTCTCTAAAGAATAAATTTGCAATGTGAGAAGCATCATCACTCTTGTGGCAAGCAATGAAGTGAGCCATCTTTGAAAATCTGTCCACAACCACAAAGATAGAGTCATGTCCTCTTTTTGTCCTTGGTAAGCCCAAAACAAAATCCATACTTATATCCTCCCATGGTGTACTAGGTGATGGCAATGGGGTGTACAACCCGTGGGGTTTGAGCTTTGATTTGGACTTGTTGCAAGTAATGCATCTTTGCACCAATCTATACACATCTCTCCTCATATGTGCCCAATAGTAATTTTCAGCCAACATAAGCAATGTCTTCTCTCTTCCAAAGTGTCCCATCAAACCTCCACTATGAGATTCCTGTATTAAGAACAAACGCAAAGGACACTCGTGAATACATAATTTTTTTAGCTCTAAACAAGTATCCATCATGTATATGAAATTTATCCCATGCCTTAACATTAGTACACTTATTAAATGGCATAGAAAATTCATTATCTTCATCATATAAATCTCTAATACCCTCCAAACCCGAAACCTTAATTTCTAAATTTGAGAGTAACATGTTCTTTCTTGACAAAGCATCAGCAACTACATTATCCAATCCCTTTTTATGTTTAATGATGTATGGAAAAGATTCAATAAATTCAACCCATTTAGCATGTCTCTTATTCAAATTAGATTGGCACTTTAAGAATTTCAATGCTTCATGATCACTATGTATAATAAATTCTTTAGGCCACAAACAATGTTTCCATACCTCTAAAACTCTCACAAGTGTATATAATTCCTTATCATAAACAGAATAATTCAATTGTGCACCATTCAATTTTTCAGAAAAATAGGCAATAGGTTTCTTTTCTTGCATGAGCACACCTCCAATACCTATGCCACTAGCATCACACTCAATCTCAAATTGTTTATCAAAATTTGGAAGCATAAGAAGTGGGGCCGAAATCAACTTTTCTTTCAATGTATCAAAAGCAATATCTTGAGCAACACCCCACTCGAAATCAACACCCTTTTTAGTTAGATCATTTGAAGGGGCAGCAATTGTACTAAAATTAGGCACAAATCTTCTATAGAAACTAGCAAGCCCATTAAAACTTCTAACTTGACTCACATTAGTTGGAATTGGCCAATTTCGAATAGCTTCAATTTTAGATGTATCAACTTCAATTCCATGCTTAGAAACAACATAACCAAGAAATATGACCTTATCTTTGCAAAAATTGCACTTCTCAAGATTACCATACAATTTATTTTCTCTTAGCACTTGCAAAACTTGTATAATATGATCAATGTGTTCATGTTCATTGTGGCTATATATGAGAATATCATCAAAATAAACTACCACAAATCTACCAATAAAGTCTCCCAAAATATGGTTCATTAATCTCATGAAAGTACTAGGTGCATTAGTTAAACCAAAAGGCATCACTAACCATTCATATAAACCAAATTTTGTCTTAAAAGCAGTTTTCCATTCATCTCCCTCTTTCATTCTTATTTGATGGTATCCACTACGCAAATCAATTTTAGAGAAAATAGTAGCACCACTTAATTCATCTAACATGTCATCTAAACGTGGTATAGGATGACGATAACGAATAGTGATGTTATTAATTGCTCTACAATCTACACACATGCGCCAAGTACCATCTTTCTTAGGAACCAAAATAACGGGGACAACACAAGGAGAAAGACTAACTCGAATATAACCTTTATCTAGTAGCTCTTGTACTTGCCTTTGTATCTCTTTGTTTCTTGTGGATTGGTTCTATAAGGTGCTCGGTTTGGGAGAGATGCTCCAGGAATTAAATCAATTTGATGCTCTATCCCTCTCAATGGTGGCAATCCCGAGGGAATATCTCCTGGAAAAACATCATCAAAATCCTCCAAAACATGAGAAACACCAAGAGGAATAGGGGTCATGTCATTAGAAACCAAAATCTCTCCCTTGTGAATAAGCACAATAGGGACTAATGTAGGATCATCCCTAAATTCCCTCAAATCCTCTTTGGTGGCTAACATGCATAATAGGTTCTCTCTCTTTTTACCACTCGAATTGGTTTTACTATCACTCCCCAAGGCTTGTGAATTTTTTGATCCCTCATCCCTCTCTCTTTCTTTTTACACTCGCATATCAATTTTGGATTGGGACTCATTTACAATTTGTTGTGGAGTCATAGGTCTCAAAATAATAGTCTTCCCATGATGATGCAACTCATAAGTATTTGCTCTTCCTTCATGCTTCACACTTCTATCAAATTGCCAAGGTCTTCCCAATAATAAGTGGCAAACTGTCATGGGCACCACATCAAACTCAATAGTATCCTTGTAAGGTCCAATTTGAAATTCCACTCTCGCCATATGAGAGACCTTCATTTGTCCCGTGCTACTCAACCATTGTATATGATAAGGAGAAGGGTGTGGCAAATATTTCAAATTGAGTTTTGCACATAGATCTTTGCTAGCCAAATTCCTGCAACTCCCTCCATCAATAATGACTTTGCAAGCCATATTAGGATCAATTATAGCCTTAGTTTGAAACAAATTGCACCTTTGATTTTCAAGACTAGGTACCACACTCAAGGAATTTTGGGTGCAAATAATAGTTGGCATGTTAGTAGCATATGCATCCAATGGATATCACTCAAATAACCATCATCATCATCAATATCATTAGGATCAACATCATCACCTGTCTCATACTCATTGTTCTCATTGATAATCATCACCTTTGTATTTGGACAATCCCTCTTGAAGTGCCCCTTTCCTTCACATGTATGGCATGTAATATCTCTATTCCTTGTAGTAGGAGCACTAGAACCCGTGGTACTCACAGCTGGTTGTGATGATTTCTTTGCAATAGAGGTGCTAGGATCGGGTTTAGATGATGTAGTACCTCGAAAACTAGAAGATGGAGGTGGTGGAGGAGGTGCACTAGGCATAGAAGATGATCTCATGGGAAATCTAGCCCTTGTCCTTGTAGTAATTTTAGCCTCCTCCATAAGATGTGCTTCGGCCTCCCTTTCATGATGTAGCAACTCATGTATATCATGATATTGGTGATGCCTAACAATGCCCTTGATTTTGTAGTTCAAACCCGAAAGGAACCTTTGCATTGTTTGCTCCAATTGCTCTCTCACACGTGCCCTTTGCATGATTAGCTCCATCTCTTGATAATAAGCATCAACACTCATAGTACCTTGCCTCAATTGTTGCAATTGATCAAATTGTTTCCTTATGTAATTTGGTGGAACAAATCTATCCCTCATGACTCTCTTCATGGTGTTCCAAGTGACAATGGGTAACTCACCATCTTCTTGCCTCTTTCTGACAAGATTATCCCACCATCTAAGAGCATATCCATCAAACTCAGAAGATGCCAACTTGATTTTTCTATCCTCATTATACTCACGCATTCTCCATAGCTTCTCAATCTTCAACTCCCATAGCAAATATTCTTCCACATCCATAGTATCAAAGCTGAAAGAAGGAATAGAGAACTTGGGCTTACTCAAACCATCCTCTCTTGGATTTTCATGACCCACATGATTAGGCACTCTCCTTGCCACCATATGATTGGCTCGGCCATTAAATCCTCCTCTAGCTCTATCTCCTCTAGCTCCACGGCCAAGATGATTATCAACCTCTCCATTGACTTCCAAGCCATTATTAGCATCACTATGGACACTAGCATTGTCATCATCAACAAGAGGAAATCTGTCTTGAATCATGGTTAGAAGTCCAGCAAGGGTAGTAGTCATTTGAGAAATTGAATCATTGATTGATCTCACTTCCCCTCTATTAGTCTCGGCCAATTTATGAGTGGCCTCCATCTTGGTCTCCATAGCTTGGAGAGCCTCATATAATGGATCACATGCATCTTGTACAAATTGCTTGAGTCCATTATGATTGTCCAATATTTCTTTTGCCAAAACATCTCTAAGAGCCTCATACTCCCTCCAATTAACTCCCTCCTTATGGTCCTTCTTTTGCTGCACAAGATCACCACTAGAAAGATCCATTAGTAGGTTAGTGTAATAGAAACAAGTATAGGTTGTGGTGTTCTCTCACAACTCACTCAAAAATCTAGCAAGACAATAGGTTATCTTACCGTTCCAAAGTGAATAGAAATACTTACCACAAGTAGAGGCAATTAAAGTACTTTGGTGTGAAGAAGAGAATACCCAGGTTTTTAACTCTCACAAAAGCAAACAAGGTTATTTAGTGGGGCTTGGTATGGATACCTAACAATCACCAAAGTAACAATCCTATTTGCTGTCTTTGTGAAGATATAAAAAATACCCAAGGAAACTCACACAATAATGGAGACAAATGTGGCAATGCAAATATATGGATGAATTTTCGCAATGCACTAGAAAGTCACTAGCTAGGCTCTTAATTGACAGGCACAAGATTGCTCAATGAAAAACCAAGTGTCACAATGGCAAGCTCAACTAGTAACAATAGCAATGATATGGCCTCTTTGCACTTTTATCTTTTTCTCTTTTCTCCTTTTTTTTATACTTTTGCTTTTTCTATATTTTTTTGTATTTTTCCAATGGCCTTAAACACAACTAGGAGCAATATGAACCAATAAACAAGTGAACACAATGGTGGTGATGAAAAATGAGCAACCTGTCAGAGCACAAAATAGCTATACTTGTGGGCAATTTCCTATTAATATGATGTAGAAAGGCTGTGGCTAGGTTCACAAGGTATGGATGTATTGTTCCTAATGAAGAAAACAGGAGAAAACAAGGAAAAACAAAAGAAATCTAAGCAAAAACTAGCTCAAAATAGCTCACGGCAGCAAAAATAGCTTACGGCAGCAAAACAGACACGTTTCTCTGCCACGGCAGCGCACTGGCTTGCGTTACAGCTGCTGGTAAGAGCGTTACGGTGAAATCTGGCGAGCGCAAGTGTTACGTGTACGCGGCAGCAAACAGCACAACGCATAGCAGCATGCGGCAGCAAAACGTTGCAATTTTCTGCCGCGGCAGCGCGCAGGGTGGCCGATTGGTAACCGTGATGCGGTGCGGGTGGGCGCTTTTGTAAGCGTGAGACGGCCGGGGCAATCCGATACCGAGCGGGACACGACAGCGAGGGGGGTGGCGGCAGCGTTTTATGGAAAACGTGTGCCGTGGCAGCGCGCGGGTGCGGTGGATGGTAAGCTGCGATGCAGGCTCGGGGGGGGGGGGTTGGTAACCGCGTTACGGTGGGATTCCGAGTAGGGATCGGATAGGTGGATGCGGTACGGCAGGAAAACGACCAAAACTCTGCCGCGGTAGGATTGCAAGGTGGAATCGGATTGGATGGTATATGGTGGAGCTGCAGCGGATATTTTTGTGGTTTTTTGATATGATTTCGACTAGATGAACAAGAACCCTAGATCTAGCCGAAAATATGAAAACTAAAAAGATAAAAAAGCAACACAAAATCTAACACAAAAACAACACTAGTAATTGAAAACTAAGATGATATCTAGGCTAAGGCAATGAACTACACTATTTTTGTGGGGCAATTATCTGGATAGGAAATAAAAACACTCAAACTAAAGGGAAATTGATAGCTCACCGAGGCAACCTGTAAATCTGATAACAAGATGATAAGGGGTGGCCCAATCTTCTCAGTGAACTCACAGACAACTCCAGTATGATAACTAGTGCGCCACTAAGAACTCTCCCGACTGATCCCTGATGCCAATGCAAAAGATAGCAACCCCAAGGATATTCTCAACTCCACACTCTTGCACAAGTAATCCACCGACTACAAGTTGTCCTGTACCGTCTTACTCCCAGTGGAACAACAGGTAACACGTAAAGTTTGCAGATGAACTTCCAGATGAAGGCTTACAAGCTGTTTCAATCTAGAGGTCTAGGGTTTATGTTTTAACGTAGTCTAACCTCTCCTATGCGCCCCAAGGGGTATATATGAGAGGGGGTGCGGCCACAAGGGTCTCCCTTGCGCAAGCACCAAACCTACTAGGTCTAGGACTCCTACTAGGAACACAAATAGATACAAACCGACCCAATTATGTGGGATGCGGCCATATTGGTATACAAACCAAACCTACAACTACTAGGACTCTATATGGCGCATAGATCCTTCCTTGTGGGCGCCCTCCTCTTGCTTTGTCCATCAATGAGTGTGAAATAACAATATGGCATTGTTTTCCACACTTAGTGCATTTGACCTTGTGGAGGCACCATCCCCTTGTCATCATATCATTTGTAACTTGTTGTTTTCACCATGCTAGCACTTGATCTCCATCTCCCCTTGTAGTCCATCTCCATCCATGTGTATCTCCTCTCCATGATCTCCATTCATGCTTGTGTTATCAATAAACCTGAGAATACATAAATGCAAGGATTTGGGTAGTATAAAGTTCTCACAATTATAAACATTATACTCAAGTAGGAGTGAATTCACCTGTTGTTGTAATAGCTTGGTTTTTGATCTTGTCATTGGACCAATCCTTACTTCATTAGCTTGTATAGGAACATCCTCATGTGTAACAATAGGTGAAGAGCTAGGGATGTCCGCATCATGGACGGTGGCAGCAGAATCAACATCATATACGCGGACACACTCCGCAAAATGAACAAGAACCTGGAAGGACTCGCAGAATCGGAAAAATCCTTCCACGGGATAGTACCAGGGAAAGCCATTCGGCCACTCAGAACAATCAACCTGGAAGTGATACGAGGAGACCCGAAGAATTACAGGAGAGAATTTCTCGACTTTGAGGTGGTCGACTGGCCATCACAGTACCACGCCATTCTCGGCCGAAGAACGTTCGCGAGATTCATGGCAGTGCCCCACTATGCCTACCTGAAGCTCAAACTTTCAGGAGAATACGGCACGATCACCATAAGCGGCGACTTCCAGAAGAAGTCAGACAAATGCGGCAGTGAGTTCAACAAAATAGCGAAATCTTTCGGGATGTAAGAGGATCTAGAGGAGCTGGCAAAAACCACGGACCACTCCGTGATGCCACTCACCAAAAAGAACGCCCCGGAACTCGAGTTCAGCCCAAACAACGACACTTGCACCCGACAGAATCCGCGAAGACAGCGATGATGTCCACCACCTTATCACCCGCATAGGAAAGCGCGCTCGTCGAACTCCTCCGTGATGACTAGGAGATTTTCGCCTGGCAGCCCTCAGATATGTCAGGAATACCCAGGGAGTTTGCCGAGCACTCACTTGAAGTGTTTAAAGACGCAAAGCCAGACAAGCAAACCACCCGACGTTTTTCCGAGCCAAAACAGAGAGCACTCAGAGAAGAGGTGAACAGATTGTTAGCCGCCAAGTTCATCAGGGAAATTAAGATTTCCACCTGGTTAGCAAACCTGATATTAGTCCCGAAGAAAAATACTGACATCCTTCGCGTGTGCATTGACTACACGTCGTTGAACAAACACTGCCCCAAGGATAACTTCCCATTACCACGAATCAACCAGATCATGGATTCTACATCAGGCTGTCAGCGCCTCTCCTTCCTGGACGCCTACTCGGGCTATAATCAAATCAGGATGAAACAAGAGGATGAGGAGAAGACAACATTCATCACGCCACACGGCGTATACTGCTACACGACAATGCCCTTCGGGCTAAAAAACGCAGGCGCAACATATCGGAGCTGCATGCAAAAATGTCTCGCCAAACTCATTGGCAAGAACGTACAAGTTTACGTCGCGACATTGTCATCAAGACTCGAGTGGAGGACACACTCCTCGAGGATATCAGAGAGACATTCGATGCCCTCAACGCGTACAGAATCAAACTCAACCCGACAAAATGCGTCTTCGGAGTCTCCGCGGGACAACTCCTCGGCTATCTGGTCTCTTCCCGAGGAATTGAGGCCAACCCGGAGAAAATACAGGCAATTTTGACGATGAAGGAACCGATGAATCTTCGCGGCGTGCAGCAATTCGCAGGGCGACTGGCCGCTCTAAGCAGGTTCATCGCAAGATTAGGCAAGCAAGAGCTCCCTTTCTATAAGTTGCTGAAAAAAACAGATAAGTTCGAGTGGACGCCAGAAGCAAAAAAAAAGGCGTTCATCGACCTGAAAAGAGTACTGCAGAGTAGACGCATATTGGCAACGCCGCAGGAAAGGGAACCCCTCTACCTTTACCTAGCCGCAACAAACCAAGTCGTCAGCATGGTGATTGTCGTCGAGCGGCCAGAGAACGAAAAAGCATACGCGTTTAGAGACCAATATACTACATCAGCGAGGTGCTTTCTCCGTGCAAACAGCGATACCCCCACTACCAGAAACTCGCGTATGGAGTGGTCCTTACAGCCCGCAAACTCAAACACTACTTCCAGAAGCATACCGTCACGGTGCTAAACGACGCATCACTCGGTACTATCATGAACAATCCCATGGCATCCGGAAGAATTGCAAAATGGAGCATCGAGCTAGGCGCCTGGGATATAATATACACAGGACGCAACGCTGTAAAATCTCAGGTTGTCGTGGAGTTCCTGAGCGAGTGGACGGAGCTGCAAACCCCAGGACCCCCAGAATACACGAGAAACTGGATCATGTACTTCGACGGGTCAAAAATAAATGAGGGAGCCGGAGCTGGAGTAATCCTCATATCACCAAGGGGCGACAAGCTACAGTACGTCGTGCGACTCGACTTCCCCCCGTGACGATCCAGCGTCCAACAACGATGCAGAATACGAGACCCTCCTACACGGCATGAAGATGGCGATTGCCTGCGGGGCCACTCAATTGATGATATACAGGGACTCAAATCTTATCGTGCGGCAGAAGATGAAGGAGTGCGACGTTGTTGCAGATAACATGGTCGCCTATGGTGACATGTACAACCTACTCGGAGGAAGCTTCAAAGGATGCGATCTTAAACACATCGCGCGATCAAGCAACGAGGAAGCGGACAAACTGGCGAACATAGGGTCAACAAATGCCCCTGTTCCACCAGGAATCTACTTCGAGAGAATTAGCAAACGATCAGTCAAGGTCAAAAAGCAAGCATTGACACCCGCAGCAACAGAAACGATGACCAACCAGCTAATCGCCCTCATAGAGCTCACACATAACATCTCAAGGAAAGTCTTTTTGGTCGAGCCAACCTGGACGCAAAAATACCTCGACTACCTGACAAACAGGCAGCTCCCAGCAGATGTTTGCGAAGCCAAACAGATAGACGACGCAGCAAATCCTTTCGGGTAATCAAAGGAGAGCTATACAAGCAAAGAATATCAGGGGTACTCCAGAGGTGCATCGCACCCGAGGATGGCAAAGAACTGCTCCGCGACATACACCAAGGCGACTGCGGGCATCACGCAAGCTGGAGAGCAATCTTGGGAAAAGCTTTTCGAGCAAGATTTTACTGGCTCACGACGGCTAGAGACGCCAAAGATCTCGTCGAGAAGTGCAACGCCTGCCAAAGATTCGCGCCCAAGCCATACGCACCAGCCACAGAACTCCACATGATCCCCATCTCTTGGCCCTTCGCTCGATGGGGGTCGACATGGTAGGACCACTACGAAAATCAACACCCGGAGGATACACCCACTTGTGGTCGCAGTCGATAAATTCACCAAATGGATAGAAGCCATGCCAGTCACGTCGCAGCATGCCGAGTGCGCCGTGAGATTCCTCGACTCTATCGTGTGCAGGTTCGGTGTCCCACACAACATCATCACAGACAATGGGACCAACTTCACAGCCAAAGAAACCCAGGACTTCTGCAAGGAAAAGGGGATAACTCTCAGTTTCGCCTCGGTAGCTCACCCGCAAACCAACGGCCAAGTCGAACGATCCAACAGATTAGTTTTGGCTGGCCTAAAGAAGCGGCTACTCACTCGGTTACATCCAGCATCAGGGCATTGGGCTGAAGAACTACCATCGGTGCTATAGAGCCTGCGAACGACACCAAATCGATCGACCAACTACACACCATTCTTCATGGTATACGGAGCTGAAGCTGTGCTACCCGAAGATGTTAAGTTCAGCGCCCCACGATTCATCGCGTACAGCGAAGAAACCTCCAACAAGGCACTCTCACAAGACGTGGACGCGCTGGATGAGATCAGGGATATCGCACTCACCAGATCAACAGTTTATCAGCAATCGATGTGCAATCACCACAGTCACCGCATACACCAAAGATCTTTTATGGTAGGCGACCTGGTGTTGTGACTCAAACAGAAAGAAGGACACAAGCTGGAGCTACCATGGGAAGGGCCCTTCATCATACATGAAGTTATCCCAGGAGGCGCCTACCGCTTGAAGAATCCAAAGACAGGCGGCATCTACTCCAACCCGTTGAACGTGGCACATCTCCGCAAGTTCTACCCTTAGGATTTCATCCCCTACTCACAAGAAATAAGGCTATACCAGCCACATTGTAGCCCGAGCAAATACATGGCTTTTCAGCCATCGCAATAAAAACATGGTTTCTCAACCATAGCTGCAAAGACTATACAGTCGCACTTTCCATTTTTTTTGTTTTACATGCTAAAGGTCACACCCCAACACACGGGGGCTACACCAAACTGGCATCAACAAAATCCTCGAGTACTCACACTCGATGAATTTTTTTACAAGGTAACAAGGTACACACCTTATGAACACCTTAATCGATTAAAACATACAAGGTCACAAGGTACACACCTTTACACACCTTAAAAACTACAACATACAAGGTACATACACCTTAAAGATCTACAACTATTGCCGAGTAGCCGCCTCTTGAAGCAATCGCTCGGTCTCCACCGCAGTCAGTCGAATAATCTGCTCCGCGGCAGGACGCACAACCTCATAATGAGGGACAAAATCTACACGTGGTCCTCGGGTGTGAGGGAGTCGCTCCACAAAATTGAAGTTAACCTCAGGATGACATAAACACACGAAGGAGACCGCCACCTGGGCACCACAGATGAGCTGCTGACGCACACACTCGCGAACATCCCCCACCCGACGGAATAGCCTGAGCAAGCCACTCAAGCTATCTGGAAAACGCCCGATGGACAAAAGCGAGGGCCTCCCGGCGGGATTCCACCAAAAGCTGCGCCTGACTCGCCCGGTACTGAAGAGTGGCCAAAACAAAACCACGGCTGCGGTCAGACCAGAAATTGCTCGCATGAGGGTTGGAGCTGCTTGACTCCTGAACAACACGAGTGTCCACGCAGTGACCCTCGCATGCCCCATCAGGTTCAAAAACTGCATGGATAGCAAAAGTGTCAAAGCACAAGCAACAATCTGCAAAAAAAGCACCCGGGGGCTCGCGGGACTTACAGAGCATGCCCTTTGCAACGCTCGGCAGCTCCTCCATCAAAAATTGCTCGCGGTCTGCAGCAAGTTTCTGCTTCGACTTAGCAACATCTGCCACGCCTCACACAGCCTTGAGCTTACGCTCGCCATCCGCGACACGGTCACGGAGTGAAGCGAACATACTGGCAGCCACAACCACCGGCTCAGTCGAAGGAGCAGCTCCACTCGATGAACCTCCGCCGGAGCCCAGAACCTGGAAACAACAACAAAGCTTCAGAGATAAAATCACACCCCACTCGACAATGTACCACACAAGATCTTTGAGTGCTCGGGGGCTACTCCCATCGGGAGAATATAGAGTAAGGCGTGATAACAACACTGACACTCTCAAAGGAATCTCGATTGATAAAAAAAAGTACGGGAATACATCCCAAGGTTCATTACACACAAAGGCATACAAAGACAGCGGTCAACCTAAGGAACTACGGAGGTAGTTCCACTCGCAGCAGGCTTTCCACTACGCCCGCGGAAAACTACCTCAGAGAGCGACTTCGCAAGCCTCCCCACATGGTCTCCAAAGGGACGAAGCGCTACCTTTTTGCCCAGCGCATCTTGAGGAAGCTCAGAGTACAGCTTCTCCAGGTCACCCGAGACACCGTGCGCCAGGGTGAACTGGATAGCCGTCTTGGCTCCGCACTCGGTCTACGCGAGAGAGTACTCCTGAAGGGGATCATCCTCGCCCAGGAAAACTTGCAGGAGGCCACCATGGGTCAGAGGAACTAGCACGTCCACGAGCAGGCGTTCGTGCAGCTGCGTCAACACTCGGACAACATCGCGGGGGAGGGAGCAAGCTTTGTTCCCATGCTCCTGCAGCTGGGCGCACGCATCCGTCAGAGCATCGAGCCGAACCGATCCAGACATCTCCAGCCCAACTTCTATAGCACCTAAACAGAGACGGAGCAGGTAAAACACCAGAAAGCGAAAGGAATGATCTTAGTCGAAGGAGATTCGATCATGACTCACCAGCCAAAGTCTGGGCCAAGGGACGAAGGACGCCGACCAGATCACTGTCGTGCTTCACGCTCGCCTCCTCCAGCTGCTTCAAGGCGTCCTGCACCACCGCGAGACTGTCGGCTGACTGCTTGCGCGTGGACTCCAACTCCTTCCGAATAGACTCCAGCTCCTTCTCAAGGTCTTTTATCCGAGAGGAAGCCTCGGCCTTCTCGGATTTCAAGCGATTGACCTCATCTGCAGTACAAAGGGTGCAATCAAAATAACAGTCGCGATCAGGAAGAAACGGAACTAAGGCGAAAAAAAGTGTGCCAACTTACTTTGAAGGGCGAGGCCGCCCTGGACAAGCTGGTCGCGTTCTCCCCGAAGAGAAGCACAATCCGCCTCAGCAGAAAGAAGCCGGCGCCCAAAAGCAACAAGGGAATCAAGGATGGCCCGTGAAAAAATCCGGGCAGAGTTAGAAGGATATCATTTGAGCCTATACATGACTGTACACAGTTGAGTATAGCCTCGGGGGCTACTCCCATCGGGAGCAGTTCCGTGCACGCGATGAAAACCAAAATCAAGAAACAGACCAGAAAAGAGAGTCTAGACTTGAGTCCATAGCCAACTGCAAGCAATTGACTATAGACTCGGGGGCTACTCCCATTGGGAGCACTGTCGTGCACCCGATGAAAGAAAAAGAGCAAGACAAGACGCAAGAAAAAGAACACTTTACCTTTCCCTGAGCAGTGGACAGGGGATCAACGGAGTTACCCGAGATCTCTCTGCTCGCCGACGCCCCGACGTCTCCAAGCCGTCCACCCGCGAAGCTAGGCATCCCATACTCGATGATGTCGACTACCTTTGCTGGACTCAAAGGCCTTCGAGTGGTATTGGCGGCTGGAACCAGATCCGCAACGTCCTCCTTCCTCTTCACGGACGGAGTCGAGGAAGCAAACTGATCCACACTGATAGTCGCGAGACTACTGCAAAAGCTAGAATCAGAAAAGGAAGGCAAAATCATGAAAAAGGAAAGAACATAAGAAGCTTACTCATCCTCGTCATCATCGTCGAGGATATCAGGATTCCAGGCGGTGGAGATCTTCGACTAACGAGGGGGAGGAGGAAGCACGTTAAGTAGAGTTACTCGGAGAGGCTCAATCTCCGTGACTGGATCATCACTCAAGGAGTTAGCCTTGGAAGTGACTTTGGTCTCCTCTAGCTTGCAGCGATGGAGCCGCTCATTGTCCGACTCTTCTTCCTCCTCCACCTCCTCTGGCTCGAAACTCGACTCGGCTCCCGCGACGCTGACCTTGAGAGGGGCCTCAATGTTACTCGCAAAAATATCTGAGACACCTTCGTCTGCAGCGACTGGCGGGTAACTCGTTGCCACGTCCCGGTTCTACAAAGGCGAAAAGAAGGAAGAGAAGAAATCCACTCGAAGAAATCGCAAAACAAGAAGAAGTACGAAGTAAAAAAGAAGATTCGAGAACTCACCTCAGTTGGGGGTGCGTCGAACAGGGTGATAGGGCACGTCGAGTAGCTCTCCCCTTTCTTCAATTTGGTGACAGCCGCAAGCTTCTTGTTGAGTTCCGCATTCGAAAGAAGATCATCGCACGTGCGGCTCTGGTCGTCGGCACCCGAGTACGCCCACAGGGCGGTTGGCCTCGCTTGAAGAGGCTGAACCCTCTGGCGCAGAAACACGCTCGTGAGGTGAATTCCGTTCATCGGCATCCCCAGCTCCTTGTCACGGAAATGCGCCACCTTCGCGAGTAAAGGAGTGACGACCTTGGCTTCTTCGGCTGAGAGTGAGTGCGCCCAGGATTTTCGCCGCTTCAGAACGACGAATGGCTGGAACTCGGGAACGCCACCCCTGGGCTGAATCGACGAAGTTCATCTCCAGGTAGGGAATGTCCTTGTTTGCCTGGATCCCGAAGCCTCCCGTCCTCAGCGGCTCCTCGGCTTTCTCGCCTGGCTGGGGCTTCTCCCGAAAGATGCGGAGCTTGAAGATTGCCTTCCAAAGTCCCCAGTGTGGGCGAATGCCGAGGAAGCATTCATGGAGCACGATAAAGCACGAGATGTGTTGTATCGCGTTTGGAGGAAGATTGTGCAGCTATATGCCATAGACAGACAGCAACCCGATGAGAAAGGGGTGGAGGAGGAAAGACAAACCTCGGGCAATATGCTCTGAGAAGGCAATGCACTCGGTGGAGAGGGGGTTGGGAGTGTCCTCATTCTTCGCGGACATGCGCACGCGCCGGGAGCTCTCCAGAGGCAGCATCCCCTCCCTCTGCATCTCGCTGATGCTCTTCCTCGTGGTGTTTGCTGGGCGTCAGTCGCCCATTTTCTTCGCGGGAACCGCCATGGAAGCGCTCGCCACGTCCTTGGAAGACGCCGCAACGGCGCCGCGTTTCTTTGCTCCCGCCATTGGAGAGTGCTCTGTGCTCACGGAGAAGAAGGTGTGCGCGAGGAAGGAGAAAGACGAATGAGAGCCGGGAAATTTACCCTTTCCCTCAGGCACAATATTTATACCCGCGCCAGGCTGATCTGGGTCATCGATCTGCAAACGTGGCTTCCATCGCGACCGCCACGTGTGAAGCGGAAACGAGGAGGAGGGGGCAGTTACCCCGGCACGATCTTTACGAAAAGATCGTGCGTATTTACATCCCGCGACTAGCGGAAAAACCGGGACACGGCCGCTCGTTTCCAGTCAAAAAGCTGATAAGATGGGCCCGCGCGCTCTGCACCACTTCGTCACGTCCCATCGGGAGCAGTCGGAGCAGTAGAGTGCACGATGAAGTTATTGCGTACCTCATGACACGAAATATCTTTTGTATGATCATCAGGACGCGGAATTTCCTTCGCATAGGCACCCTAACACGAAATCTCTTTCGTATGGGCATTTCAACACGAAATTTCTTTCATAGAAAACATTGACACAAAATTTCTTTCGTATGAACTTCATAACGCGAAATCTCTTTCGCACAAGTTCAAGAAGAAAAGAGCACCTCACTCGAAGGGTTGCAAAAGTACGACTAAGATAAAATCACGAGTATGCGGCTCCTGCAACTCGGCCTCACGATGTAATTACACATCATTTTAACCCCGGATCGTTCGGCCTACTAGGCACATCTGGATGCTGTATTCTCTCGAGTACGAAGGTAAGACCCAAGGATCTCTCCTGTGGGCCTGGAATCGCACTCGAGCTGCGTCCTCCAGTAAATATTCCGTGTCAACAACACGAAGAAAAATTCTAGCGGACGCGCCGGGTACCCCTTTAAGGTTAAGTTTGACTCGGTAAGACCTCCACGGCCCAGTCGCAACGATCACCTCACCGAGTTTGAGTCGGCGGTCTCGAATTCGTTTAGGCCAGAACTGTTTTTGCCCTAGACGCAATTAATTGGCCCTATCTTTCGGGAGAGCCAAACGAGTGAGCCGTACCCTTCTGTGAAAATAGCCAATACAAGGCGCATTTACCGCTTGATACTCGAGTAGACGAGCACCTCGTATGCAGGGCACACACCCTTGGAGACAGGCAATCGAAATGACTAGTCACAGGAATCTACGAGCGAACTTTGAGTGCTTACCCGATTATTCTCAGTCGAATAAACATTCGGGGGCTACTAACATGGGGATGACTCCTGGACCTGTCGGGTAAGCCTACCCAGTCCAAGGCCCAAGACCAAGGCCCAAGGCAAGGCGCTATCCCGATGTTCTAGAAGGCCCAATAAAGGTCCACCCGCAAGACTTGCGGGTCAAGAAGGAAATCACCTACCGACCTAGAACTAGGGTTTGTACCCCCTCGGACACGGTTTGAGACCTAGCCGCTATCTATATAAGGCTAGGAGAACCACCGAGGGGGATCCAATCTACTTTTCACCACCATAGCCATAAGCTCAAGATCAATCTCTCGGCTGGCGCACCCACCTTTGTAATCGATCTACTGATAATACAGATCTCAAGAGCAGGAGTAAGGGTTTTACCTCTACGAGGTCCCCGAACCTGGGTAAAATCGTGCCCCCTGTTAGTCGACGATTGTCGCCGGCGCCTACTCGTTCTCTTAATCGAAACCCTATCGGATCATTCGAGGGACTTGTTGATATGAGTAATCGACATCTTTCCTTCTTGATAATCAATAGTGGGGCAATGGACGTCCATATTGACTCCCACACACACTATACGAAATAAAATCTGTTGAACATGTTGGCTATTATAAAATATTTTCATTACTCACGATACCGAATTTACCCGAGATTATTGATTCCGGTATTACCGTGAGACAATTTTTGGTTCACTATAACTTTGTCTATCTCGTTAACCTTCATTTTACTCGTTACTATATTATGATATCCCACATGATGTATCATCATGCATTTCTGCAGAATTTATGGATATTAAGAATACCGAGTGAGTCTTATGGATATCAAGAATACCACGCAAGGTTTGCAACTTTCTCCGTGAAGCTTAATGCCGGAATCAGATTTTTATCTTTATCGACCTGTTGGGTCGACCGTTTGGCATGGTCCGACTTGATCGCCGAAGGTCACGTCAAGAGTTGGTTACTCGTGGAGGAGTGATGACGATGGCACTCCACGACAACCTCGAGAGTGATATTTCTTCTCAACGGCGTGTTTGTTTCATGTGCGGGGCTAGGTAGCAGGTGGTGCCCAATGTGTCCATGCTCCATTAGAGCATCTCTATCAGAGCCCCTATCCCACCGGCCTGTAAACACGAGATACGGGTCAAATTGGACGCCAAATACATGCTAAAAATGCGAGGCACATACTAGAAACAAAATCGAACCGAGAGTTTAAAATTTTGATACTCGCGGGAACAAACACGGGAACACGACTGTTATTTCTTCAGAAGTTCCAGCAAAATATTACATGATCACGAATTTTTTTAGGTAAACTACGGCCTAAAATGGGTTGGCGGTGTTGGATCCTCGTCGGAGGCATAGGCGACACCGCCATGGCCGCCGCCCCGCCCGACTGAGCGAGGCTGGGCCACATTGTGGTTGGCGGTGTTGGATCTGTGGTTAGTGGCTCGGGATTTCTCGCCGGCGGCGTTGCTGCGCGGTGGGGATTTCTTGTCGGCGGCGGCTACGTGACTTATTGTTTAATCCGAAAATGCGCCCGCACCCAGTAGAAGTTGGGGTCGCGGGGTCGCATTCCCGGACGACTGAAAAGTTTTTCAGGTCGGACGGAGTATACGGTCTCTGCTCTGAGCCAAAAAAGGGCCGAGCCCGTATACTCGTCGGAATTTTTCAGTTCAGTCCCTATTTAGTCTCTCCTAGAGTTGCTCTTACGACGGTGGTGCATTTGTAGCGAGACTAGCCCATTTTTTTCGTTAATTAACCAGCAATTCAATTTTTTAATTAATCAGAAATCTTTTAGCTCCGATCCTTAAAAAAAATGGCTTACTTGATTTTTTTTCGCGCCCCTTTGTTTTAAAGAAAGATGGTTGATGATTCGGTGTGTGGCAGCTCCGAGTCACGCACAATCAGAGCGATGGTTTCTCTAGCCGCACACAGGCAGGTGGTATACGTATCCAGTTCTAATAAATTTGTAGCAGCAATGCTGCCCGCAATGTCTCGCACAAACCCGCAGATGTAAGAAATTCCGGTCAAGGAAAAGAAAAAAGATGGAAGTACTTGACCAGCAAGCAGCCGTGCAGTTTGCTCATTTGTGAGGGGTTTCTTTCTTCGTCTTGAGCAAGGATCCGATCGATCAAAACTTGAGGGTGACGGAGGTCCACCGGATTAAGTGGTCAACGTGGAATAAAATACTGGAATATTTGTGGAAATCTAGTGCTGATCGGCGGCATGCATGGCGGTTTGCGCGCGCGCGCGTCAAGTCAAAAGCATGCGTGTCCCCAAGAGTTAGATTTTGTAATGTCATCTGCTTATCGGAAGAAGCATGGTACTTTCACGCATCGTATATTACACTTTCGCTTTCGGTGCCTATATTCTGATAATGCGAATTCTTTTATACAAAGCACCGTATATTCAAGATTTTCAATACTGGTCTTCAAATAAATATTGGGCAAAGTTTTTTTTTTCTTTGATTTGAGAGGACTACTCCTTCGGCCAATAAGGATCGACGACATTAACCCTAGCTTTTGCCTTGCACCTCCACGCGGTTAGCCACGCTTTCACCAGGCACGCCTCGTCATCTCTCTCCTTGTCGTTCTTCGACTGTGACCTCCCTATGTCGATGGTCGCTTCCTTTGCTTCCTGTTCCTCCCAAGAAAAATCGTTGCTATGCCTAAACCTTTTGAGTAATAAAGCCCTTTATCAAAAAAAAAAAAAAAAAAATCGTTGCTTACTGTTTGGGTTCGCATATTATGTACCAATACAAAGTGCGAATATTTATCCTAGTTAAAACTCTTAACCTTGCATGTTAATAGTTCCAAACTTGGACTGGATGCCAGGAATTTGTACCAAGGAACGAGCTTATTGCCGATGACACTAAAATGCGAGGGAGTGGCGGCGGATGGTGACGGCAACAACCAAATAAAGCAGGAGCAACCCGCTGCTTCCTTCCCTGGTTTTTTTTTTTGAACCACGGGGAGGGGCTGGAAGGCCCCCGAAGCTCTATTAAGCGGCAGGCAGATTTACAAAGAGGTCCCGAAGCAAATACAGAAAGAAACGAGGACCCGCAACTTTTACAAGAAAGACCCTGAAAATAAAACTGGAGAAGCAATCAAGTCCTTCTTCTCTGCCGCCGTCGTGACCCGACCTCGAAACGCAACGGCCGTCGCCGACACCGGGGACGCAACCACTTGGGTCGCCATCGGCCATGAATGCTGCGTTGAGATCGAAGATCCTCCACTTCGGCATCATGGCCTGGAGGAAGAAGAGGCCGTGGTCGGCTCCCACCACCACGGCACGGAGAGGTCTCCATCGACCACCAGTCGTCTCGGCAATCTTGCCTTGAGCGAATCTTCTCCGTAGTCGAGCTCCATCAACGAATCCCCAAGCCACAGCAATCACCTCCACACCCACCCTACTACCTCCACGGCAGGAAGAACCAGGAAGCAGAAGGAACGCTGCAGCTCCACACCAGAGATGCTTATTGAAACGAGTCAGCGCAAAAGCCTCCGCAGGAAGCTTCCACCATGGAAGCCGAGCTCCGAAAGCCTGGCGCCACCACCCCACATCGCACCACAGCAGGGCAGAAGAACTCGTAGAGGGGAGGACGGTCTTATACTCAGAGATGGCTCCCCGTGACTCCACCACCAACAAAAGCTCCTGCCACCAGAGCTTCGTAGCGACGAAGGCGACGGCGAGATCGCACCAGATCTGGCCGATGAGAACTGGCACTCTACTCGAAGTCTCAACCTGAAAGAAACAAGAAAAAAGCAACCTAACTACGCTATCTACAACCCAAGCAACGCTCTCTCGCCCATGCCGGACAGCAACGCCGCCGGGGAGGAAAGAGAAGCCCGCCGGGACGGAGCCCAGAAGACGGGGGTCGACTCTCAAACCAGGGGTGGGGGAAAGAAAAGAACAGTGACTACACTTCAAAAAAAAAAAAAAAATCCTTCCCTGGTTAGCTGGTCGATTGATGTACACCTGTTAATTAACCCGCATGCAACAGGAAATAGAACTAACCATTCAAGTTTGATGGTAAATAACATCTTTCGACTGACTCTGTTTCCTAAGTTAAGTATAGTGTGTGCCGTGGGCGGATTTGTTGCGTCCGCCGCCGTAAACCAGTCACAGTTTCTACAAATCAAGGACGGGAAGTAGTATGAAGATTGAAGAAGAGGAGCACGGCTACGCCAGGAGATGAATCACCTAGCAATTGTTTTTCTTTTTCTTTAATAAATAAAACTCAGCACCTAGTGTTTGTTTGCTAGCCAGGAAAGAGGTGTGCCGTATCCGCGCCGCAAGAGAAGAACGAAGAGTGGCATTACTGGTTCAAGGGTGCACATGCCCTGCCGACACGGAGACGGTTACGGTTCTCGTCTCTAGTTAGCCAGTGCCCAGTTTTTCCACTCTCTACTCTCTACTCTGGAGGAGCACAGATATGCTAACTAGAGCCAGCTCACACGGTAACACCAACTGTGCATATCTGTGCGCTCGTTACCGTGTGAGCTGTCCGTCTCGTAGCACCAACTTGTTCCATCTTTCGATCATCCGAACCTACCAGCCCGCTGGGATACTGTTGTTTTTCTCGAGATGTACATGGATCGACCGGCTAACCTTAATTAATCTTGCACACAGATATGGAGTAGTACAGGAGTATGATATACTCAAATGTCGCCATCAATATACGCGCGCTGTTCGCATCGCCATTTGACGAACAGAAGGGCTCGTACTAAAACTATGATGATATCTTCAAATGTCGCCCATCGGTTTTGTTTGCAAGAGCCTCGGTTTATGCTAGCCGCATAATTGGTGTTCACGCCTAGACTAGCGCGGACATGGCTGGTGTACACTTCACAACTTTACACACGTACTCCCGAGCAAAGATTTGCTGTGTTTCATTTCATTAGGAGAAAGCCACGAATACGGATAAGTCTCAGGGGGAGGGAGTTAGAGAAAAGCAAATTAAGAGCAAACTGTGGAGAACAAAACTCGGAAGATCAAAATTTCTAGGTGATATAGCTGTCCCCAGTACGTCAGCTCTCTTGATACCTGCAGCTTTCCAAATGCTGAATTCATACACGAGCAGGTCACAGATGGCAAAGAAAGAGTGATGCTTGCCAGATGCATCACCATGGACGCCAAGTCTTTCTTCCTTGTCGGTTCAATCCTGGAGCGAGCCATCATTCCTGAATGTTGGGTTCAGAAACTGCAGGGGCCGGCGAGGTGTAGCGGAAACTGAAACAGCTCGCCCAATTCCCAGACGTGTAGAGACAAGACACAAGAAGAGGTGTTTCGGGGATCCATCCGCGCCAGGTTGGCAGACCTGGGACTCACAGTCACCGTCTCACCGAGTCGCGAACCTTTGTTTACCGGGAAGCTGTGGTATCCGGCAATTGAAGCCAAGGATGGCACTCACACCGGCCGTGAGCCCATGACACGGGAGTCGCGCGAGGTCCAGACCGGAGCGGTGTTTTTATGCGGTTAATTGTGGACCGGTCGGCGCGCCACAGTTTTCAACTTCACGGCATATAGTAGTACGTCATACCTTTAACAAAAAAAAATAGTAGTACGTCATACGTGTACACCCTGTCAATGTGGATGCTCCAGCTCCATGCATGCATGGCACGTAGGGCGACTTGGGGTGCGTGTCAGCTAGATGTTGACCACTTGACCGCGTACACGCACATCAATTAGTCCATCCATATATGTAGGATTATCATGTGTTAAATCACGACTAAAACGAAATCCACATGAAATCCAACGGGTTACTACATTGCATATAGTAGCACGTAGCTGTCTCACCATGACGGTGTCAATGTCAACCCGGCTCGACAACATTTGCAACTCCACGTGCTTCTTCCATGTGAATGAATAAGAAGAGCTTCATAGTTAAGTGATGCACGTCACCGTGGCCGGACCCAGAATAAATGAACAAGGGAGAGTGACTTGTGAACTGTCATATGCCAATTTCTTTTTGCTAGAAACTAAGATTTTTTTTGCGAAAGTAATACTCCCTCCGTATTAAAATAGAAGATGTTTTAGCGTCTTCTAGACAAAACTTATCCAGACATGTTTTAGTGTGTATATTTTAACGAACCTACACTGAAACGTGTCTACATACGTTTTATTTAAAAAACGCTAGAACATCTTACATTTCGACACGGAGAGAGCAGGACGTAATCAGTGGCACATACGCTAATACTAGGACACAAAGAACTTAAAACTACCAAGGCTACATGATTTTTTAATGTGAATCTTGATTGTAACTTTGCCTGTCAATTTGACCAGTATAATACTCTCTGGGTCTATGTATACAACGCCATTTCGGATGTCAATGATAATTTTGACTTATGGTTTGAGATGCAAAATGTAAGGACTATGTCACCAGAATATGGAGTATGGTTATATGTCACAAAATCTGTAACATCGATTTCACTTTTGAAGCATGTTCTAGCACTAGTATTTTCTTGGCACATAACTTGCATATTATTGGTCTAGTTAACTCTGAAAATTAAATCTAAATAAACACATACATCATACAATTATAATCAGAAGGAGAGTATGATGTGCACTTGATCCACCACACTAATTGGCATCATGGGCACTTGAGATTTCAAAAGCATCAATAGTAACCAGCATGCAACATAGTACTATACATTATAGATGGGTACTGTCGTGGTGGTGTCACGGCAGATGCCATGGGATGGCTAAAGATGTGGGGACGATGGACGCTGGAGGTGTCCGGGGAGGGATCACGCGACGAGTAGCCGCGTGAGGTGAGATCCACACAACACAAACAACACGATGTACCCAGGATCAGGGCCCTCGTGAGGAGGTAAAACCCCTACTCCTGCCTTTCTCTATGTATTACGATGTCTCTCCGAGTAGCCACAGTACAAGTGATAGCTCTACCGAGTAGCCTCTCTCTCTTCTCCGAGTAGAGCTAGGTCAAGAACTTAGGGTTTCTAGGGTTCACTATGAGCCTGTGTGTACGTGCCTCGCGCAGGAGGCGGCGGGGCACCTTATATACACGGTGCCCAGCCGGATACGTCCAAATCTAGACAAGTGTCGACATAGTGTGCACATCGTCCTTTCTCCGAGTACCCGCTGACAGCTTTGGTTCCTAACCTTGGCTGCTTCTGTAAAGTCGTTGGGCAAAACTAGGGGACAGACTGGTATCACTGTACCTAGGCACAGAGTAGGCCCCCCTTATCCTGCCACGGCCTGCTTCCATGCTGTCACTGTCAGGCAGGCCGTCCCCACGTGAACAGTAGTTCGAATGCTGCCAAGTACGGACCCAGGATACGCGGGATCCTGTGTCAGAACGGCTCCTTTGACTTTCTGGCCCGAGTAGGTTCCCGCCAATGGTTCCCGCCAATTGTACTCGGGCCAAACCTTCTACTCGTCAGGGTAGAACTTGATTGATACCTCCTTCTGGTCATCTTGAGGTGAGACCGGGTAGCAGTCGACCGGGTAGCGAGTACTTGGTAGTCGGCTACTCGACCAAACCTCTCTTCTGTAAGCGGCCTTTACCACCTGTCCTTACCCTACTCGGGGGTAACCCCCCGACAGCAGTCCCCGAAGCTGGTTGAGTCTTGCGAACTTGTTCACTAGGCTCTGCCAGCTTAAAACCAGCCTTTGCATCTCAGCCCTTGAACCTCAAGATGCCGAGTAAAACCTCCGAGTAGCTATCTGGAAAGTACCTTGAGTTTCCTCTCTTCCGAGTAGCACTTGCTTTCTACTCTGTAACCGAGTAAAAAGACTTAGAGAAAATTCTCAGGTTGAGCCTCTGCAGCACAGAGCACAATCCAGCCCTTCGCGCAGCAACTGCACACGTGTCAAGCATCCACGGCCCCTTTCGTTTGGTTGCCCAGGACACGACCTGCCACGCGTCCAGTTTTCACGCAATAGGCCCACCGGCCGTCATGTCCCATCAAGTGCAGTTATAGGCCACGATTCGGTGGTGGGATCAACTGTGGCCACTACGCGCGCAACCGGCGCTTGTGTGCGTTTCTAGCCGGCCACAGGATCCACCACACGGCATAATCGATCCCACTCCCAAGACGGTAACGGTAAACTCGCGGAGGGGATATAAATACCCCCGCCGGTAACTTCCTTTTCCCCTTCCCTCGCACTATTCCTTCTACGTCTCCTGCTCTTCTCCGCCACCGTGCTCTCCGCCGCCGCGCAAGCTCTCGCGCCGCCGCGGACTCAATCCACCAACCAATTCCCTTCGAAATCTTCCACCTTCCCAACTCGCCACAATGGCCAAGTCAGGCTGGGCCGGCTCCTGCGTCACCGCGGAAGATTGCGCCTGGCTCGTCAATACCAGGCGAGTCCCTCCCGGCGTGGAGTGCCGGGCGCCGGACGGTGAAATCGTGCCATCCCCGCGCGAAGGGGAGCGCGTCGTCTTCCTGGCGCATTTCGAGCGCGGGTTCGGGCTACCCGCCTCCGATTTCATGAGGAAGTTCCTCAATCACTTCGGCATCCAGATGCACCATCTGCCGCCCAACGCCGTCGTCTTCCTCGCCTACCACGCCGTGGTCTGCGAGGCCTTCCTCGGCATCCGGCCCACGTGGGAGACGTGGCTCAGGTATTTCCACCTGCGTCAGCAATCTACCGGGAAGAAGGACTCCGCGGGCGTCGCCCGCGCCACCGACACCGGCTGCGCCATGATGGTGCAGCGGTCCGGGACGAACCACCCCCGCATCAAGGGGCTGGACTCCGTCAAGCTGTGGCAGAAGACGTTCCTTTACGTCAGGAACGTTGCCGCCGAGCCAGGAGCCCCGGTGAACGACAGAATCAACCTGCCCGTTTGGTGCAATCGCGCTCCAATCGGGATGTACTGGAAGGACAAGCCCGTCAACGACGATGACGCCATCGAGATGGAGAATCGACTCGGCTGGCTGAAGGCGGAGGGCCTCAAGAACGACGACCCGGTGGCCTACTGGATCCAGCGCCGAGTACTGCCCTTGCAGGAGCGGTGCCATCTCATGTGTTACATGGGAGGGCCCCGCGACTGCACCAGGACCACCACCATCGAGATCGACAACATCGACGTCCCCTGGCATGCCAGGAACATCTTGACGACAAGCCTTGGCGACCACTGGCAATACGGGTTCGTCCCGTACAGCCGTACAAAACCGATTGAGCGGGTACGCCTTCCTTACTTTGCTCTCTGCATACATTTTCCGAGTAGATAACTTCTCCTCCTGGCATCAGCTAGCAATTACCTTGTGTTCCGAGTAGGACACTTAGCCGAATTGCATAGGCTTAATGTGCTTCATGCTTGCACGCCTTGCCGGATAGCCTACTAGAGAACAACTCTTAAGCTCGATGTGCTTTATACTTGCACGCCCTTCCGAGTAATATCTCTCGGCAAACATGCTTAGGCTTAGTATGCTTTGTGTTTGCACGCCTATCCGAGTAGAATGCTTAGTAAACTGCCTAGGCTTTGTGTGCTTTGTACCTGCACGCCTATCCGAGTAGAATTCCTTCCTGGTTCTCGGCTAGTCTGTGATCCTTCTCTGCTTTTCAGGTTCTCACTCGCCAGATAATTGAGAGCTGCGAGGTTTTTGAGGGCAACTGGTCTCCTGACCGTGAGGAGGATGATGTGCCCTCTTTTGATGCCGTGGAGCATCCCAACCTCTCTCGCTCCCCCGTCCCTGATAAGCGCGACGCTCTCCGCACCTGGTCCGACGAGGATTTTGATGGTAACTATACTTTCATTCTGTTTGCTTCCGAGAAGCACCAATCCCTCGTGTGCTGTTTCTGATTCTTTCCTCTTTTCTCTTTGATTCCCAGATGAAGTTGCCGCGGACAAGGACGACGAGGACGAAGACGAGAACGAGGGCGATGCGCCCCTAGTCGTCAAGCCCCTGGCCGTCGCCGCTCCTGAGACCCGCAAACGGGCTGGTAGCGGGGCACCAGCGCCTCCTGCCAAGAAGAAGAAACCCGCCGAGAAGAAGGCGGTCGTGAAGAGAACCAGACGAGAACTCAAGTGCACCACCGCGTAAGCCCTCTTCTCGGTCGTTTCCCTTCTCGCGCGGTACTATTTTCCCCAAATTCCTTCTAATTTCTGGTTTCCCTTTCTCTGCAGACCTCCTATGGACGCAAACGCAGCTCTCGCGTCTGACCATACTAAGGAGAAACCAGTACCTCTGGTCAACCTGGACGATGATGATGAGGACCACACCGCCAATGCTGCTGCTGCCAATCCAGCACAAGGAGCAGCATCAGAACCAGCAGCACAGGACACTGCCGTCCACGATGAGAGAGCCCCTTCTCCTCCGGCTAGCAACGCCGAGGAGAACCAAGATCACGAGATGCAAGACAACACCGCCGCCGAGCGGCCTGAAGCAGAGCAAGAGCAGCCCGCCACAGGGGCTGCTGCACAAGAGAGCCTCGCTGCCGCGCAGCGGGCAGAAGACACCACCGCCACGGATGCCACTGCTTATCCATTGAGCAGCGTGCAAACGGGCGTGACACCGAGTAGCGCCCAGCCAGGAGCTGCACAAGGCGATGGATCTGCAGCGCCACCAACTGCGCAAGGCCCTACCCCACCAACTGCGCAAGGCCCTACACCTCCAACTGCGCAAGGCCCTACACCGCCAACCTCCTCCTCGCCGTCGAAGACCAAGGATACATCCAGCCCTCCCGCCGGGCGAGTAACCAGGCAACGAGCCCTGGATGCTCTGAGGGGTGAGGTTGACAGAAGGGCAGCCGAGAAGGAAGCTGCTGAGAAGGCCAAGGCCGAGGAGGAAGCCGCCGAGAAGGCCAAGGCTGAGAAGGAAGCTGCTGAGAGAGCCAAGGCCGAGCAGAAGAAAGCCAGGGCTGAACAGAAGAAGGCCGAGAAGCAAGCTGCCGAGAAGGCAGTCGCCGAGAAGGCGAAGGCCAAGACTGACGGGAAGACGACTGAGGATCCCGAGAAGCAGAAGGTTGAGAAGGAGCAAACGAAGAAGCGGGCCAGAGATCAGAGTACATCCTCAGGCGGAGCGCTCGTGATCCACGAGTCCGGCCCGATTCCTGTTGCGCTCTCTGCAGACGCTCGCGCTGCTGGCCAGCCTTGCTACCCGGAGTACATGATCGAGGTTAGCCAACAGCACTCAATCGGCTTCCCTCCCAAGGACAAAGCTTTAGCTATCCAGAGGGGAAGGAAAGTTGTAGCCGTGAACTCCCCTCCTCCAGATCCAAGCCAACCCCAGTCTATCAACATCGCTTCCCGTGGAGTCCAAGACAAACCAATAACCTCCAAAGGCCTTGAGCAGGTACTGGACACCGTTGGCTTCATCGACGCCAAATGGGATAGCAAGATTCTCGGCGTGGATAAGTGGCACGGTCTTAGCCTTGGCGGCATCGACCACATGCGCGTGGACTGGAACAAGGTTGACCTGGGACGCAATCCCATGTCCGTCTCCACCGAGACCGCGACGCTCGCAGCCAAGATGTTCTTGCATCGCAAGAATGCCGAGGACATCGAGCAGTCCTACGCAGTAAGTCCTTCTTGCCTTTTCCGAGTTGAATTTTCTTCTCTTCTACTCGCCTTTCTTCTTTCTTACCATCACCCCCAGTCCCCGAGATTCGGGTCGAGTAGATGGATACTCTCCGAGTAGCCTCCTACTCGGGCTGAATCTTCTCTGCTTTGCCTATCTCATTTTCTTCTCGCTTCTCAGGATAGCGTCCTGAAGCGGACCAACCTATACCGCCATCTTCTCTGGAACCACTCCATCGCCAGGAGGCGAATTGCTGCTTTAGAGAAGGAAAAGGCAGCTGCGGAGGCAGCCAGCAAGAACGCCAAGGACAGCTCCCAGCAGCTGACTGAAGTACAGGGTACGCTTTTAGCTGTGCGATTCATGCGTTTTTGTTTACGCTCGCTTATGCTTTCTTATGCGCTAACCTCTCCTTCTCTGCAGAAAAACTGAAGGCCTTAGCAGACGAACATGAGAAATGCCGCAGCTTCGTGGAGAACTCCGAGGCCACCATCAAAAGGCTAGAAGGTAAGCTTGTTGTTCACTCGATGTGACTTTGAGTTTGTTTCTTCTCTGCTCCTCTGCTAACCTCATCTATCTCTTCGCAGAAGATTACAAGTTGTTTGCTGAGGCACACCAAGACTGTGTCAAGCCAGCAGAGGTCCAGAAGCAGCTGTCCGACCAGGCCGTTGAGCTGTTGAAGGACCACACCACGGAGACCGAGAAGCTGCAGCTCCAGTTGCAGAAGGCACTCCAAGATGCCGTCAAGATTGGCGCCGAGAGGGACAAGGCAATCGCCGAGAAGGCCAAGGCCGAGACCACTTTCAAGGCCAAGGAGAGGGCCCTTGAGCAGGAATGTGAGACCTTGAAGAAGACCAACGCTGATCTCTTCGCTCAGATGGATAGCTTGCGTCTGATCCAAGAAAAGCACATTTCCAACGAGGAGTCCTGGAGGACCCAGCTGCAGCGGCTGCGCAACGAACTGTCCGGTAAGTCTTTTCTTCGCTGCTTCTTTTCTTCTCGGTCGTATTTCTTCTCGGTTTTCCTCTACTCGGTTCTTCTCTTCCTGGTTCTGAAATTACCACATGCTATTTCAGACATCTGGCCTCATCTCGATTCCCCTTCTGCGCCTAAGGTGGCCAAGGCCCAAGCAGCTCGCCTTGCAAAAGGTGAGGCAGCAGATACCAGAGCCGGGATCGAGGACAGCTTGCTGGTGCTCAAGGACTATTTCGAACAGCTGGCTGGCGTCGGAACTGACTTGGTGCACGAGGGCTTTGAGCTCCACAGGCTGTTTTGGCCTCATGATGATCGTCCAACCACCATGAAGGGCCTAGCCTTCAAGCTGAAGAATGTGAAGGAGGAGTTGAAGAAGTGGCGTGCCTCGGGCGCCCGTGCTGGTGCAGACGTGATGCTTCTCTGCATAGCGTCCTGGTATGAAAACCTCAACATGCAGCTCATCCGCGGGAAGCGCAACAACTCCAAGTGGGAGGTAGATCCCGACTGCGTGGCTACCCGCAAGCAAATCGCCTACGAGGTCGCGGAGTGTGCCGAGACGGAGACCTACATCGAGGGCCTCCCCGAGCCCGACACCGAGTACGAAGAGGACGAGGAGGAGGATGACGAAGTTGAGTCCGATCTGGAAGGCCACTTTGAGTCTCCTGAGGGCAAGGCCGGGAAGGGGAAGGGCGTCGCCGTCGCGAGTAGCGATGAGGACGAGTACGCCCACATCGACACCGCCGCACTCGACTTTGGCACCTCCTCAGGTGCTGCTCTCGACGACACGGTGCCCCCTCCTGGCCAAGCTTCAGGCTCCTCTTCGGCTCCAGGACCCGTCTCGGTGGCCACAGCCACTTCCGAGCAGGCGGCCACCCAGGAGGATGCCGAGATGACGGAATCCGCCACCGTCCAGACGGGAGCGGATGCCACTCAAGCCAGCACCGAAGGAACAGCTGCCGCGACCGCCACTGAAGAAACTGCTGCCAAGACCGCCGCCGAGGAAACATCAGCCAAGGCCAGCGCCGAGAACACTGCCTCCTCATCTTGAAGCAACCTGCACTCTCTTTTACTCGAAAACTTATCAGATCCCCGGGATGCCGGGAGCAGATGTAATAGACTATCTTTATCTTGCTTGCTACTTAGTTTTTATGCCCACTCTGTTTATGTTGACATTAATCAATTTGAACGACACTGGCTTAATGCCGAGTTGTGTTTCCATGCGAGTCCCCGAGTAGCATTTCTTATTCACCCTGTCCTTTCATCTCTGCTCTACCTGCGACTTGTCGCTTGTTTGGTATTCGAGTCACAAGAATCAAGTAGCAAGGCTGCAAATACTTAGCCGCTAGAAACAATCATGGTAACGCAGCCCACCACTTGGCCGAGAAGACGAAAACAGGGAACAAAAGTAACAAACAATCTACTCGGTTCCTACACTTTTTCTTCCTTAGCGATTTTCGTGTGCTCATTGACCTTTTGCTTGTTCTCTTGCTTGCCATGAAGCCGGGTTTCGGACAGCAGCAGAGTCGAAGAGTTGGCATATAGGTTTAAACACAGTACTCAATGCACTTATGAGTTCTGAAGTGGAGCAACCGAATAGACAAAGCACCAAGCCGAGTAAGAAAAACACTTAGAGCAATTTTGGACGAGGGCAGTCCCCGAGAACAATTTCAGATTGCAGAGTAGAATTTCAACTCGGATAAGAGGGTACATACACATCTTTGCTTACGAATGAAAACGACGAAGTAGAGCTACATTCCAGGGACGCTTGGTTTCCTCTCCAGCTTTATCTGCCCTGTTTGCCTGCGATGGGCGCACATCTACAAGATAGTACGCGTCATTGTGCAGCGCCTTGCTGACAATGAAAGGCCCTTCCCAAGGAGGAGACAACTTGTGCATCCCGGCTGTGCGCTGCACCAGCCTAAGGACCATGTCTCCTTCTAGGAAAACCCTTGGGTTCACCTTTCGGCTATGATAACGCCGCAGGTTTTGCTGGTAGATAGCCGAACGTGACAGAGTCAGCTCTCTTGCTTCTTCAAGCAGGTCAACGTCGTCTTCTCGAGCTTCTCTCGCCTCCACCTCAGTGTAGAGGGCTACTCGGGGGGAGTCATGCTCTAAGTCTATTGGCAACACGGCCTCAGCCCCGTATACCAAGAAGAATGGCGTGTAGCCGGTTGACCGGTTAGGGGTAGTCCTTAGACTCCACAACACCGCTGGCAACTCTTCTAGCCAGCACCCAGGTGTTTTCAGCAATGGCTCAATCAGCCTTGGCTTGATGCCTGCCAGTACCATCCCATTTGCTCTCTCAACTTGCCCATTGGAGGCAGGGTGCGCGACTGACGCAACGTCTAGTCGGATATGCTTATCTCTGCAGAATCGCACCATTGCCCCCTCTGCAAAGTTGGTGCCGTTGTCGGTGATGATACTGTGCGGGTAGCCATATCTCATGATTACATCCTTCACGAACCTCACGGCTGTGACCCCATCGCACTTCCGAATAGGTTTCACCTCGATCCACTTGGTGAACTTGTCCACCATGACCAAGATATGTGTCATATTGCCTTTAGCCGGCTTGAAAGGACCAACCATATCCAAGCACCAAACAGCAAATGGCCAGGTGATAGGAATTGTTTTCAACTCGGAAGCTGGCATGTGAATCTTACTCGCGAACATCTGGCAGCCGGCGCACTTCCTCACAATATCTTCAGCTTGCTGTAGTGCAGTGAGCCAGTAGAAGCCATGCCGAAAAGCTTTCTTGACCAAAGCCCGAGATGAGGCGTGATGCCCACATTCCCCTTGATGTATTTCCACCAAGATTTCTTCTCCCTCTTCCGGGCTCACACAGCGTTGCAGCACACCAGTGGCACTTCTCTTGTGCAGCACATCTCGGACTATGGTGTAGCCCTTGGATCTTCTCTGAATCTGCCTCGCAGTCACCTCATCTTCAGGTAAAGTGCCGTCCCTTAGAAAGGATAATATGGGCATAGCCCAACTCGGCGTCTCCCGTATGGGAAACACTGGTTCGTCCAGTTCCATTGGGACAGGCTCTGGCGGTTGCACAGGAGGAGTAGGAGCGCTTCTTTGCAGCCCAGACCGATTGGCGAGAACTTCTTCAATGAATGCGACAGCTTCTGGGTTGAGGGCGGCAGTCCCTGAGTACGGAGTGGCAGTCCCCGAGTAAGGAGTGGCAGTCCCCGAGTAGGAAACGGCAGTCCCCGAGTAGGGAACGGCAGTCCCCGAGTAGGGAACGGCAGTCCCCGAGTAGGGAATGGCAGTCCCCGAGTAGGGAATGGCAGTCCCCGAGTAGAGGACGGCAGTCCCCGGGTTCTCTGCAGCACTCTCCCAGTCAATCTCCATTGGGTCAGATTCTTCACTTGGCAGAGAAGGAACAAAGATAGATTCCGAGTTGGGGGAAGGCTTGATGGATGGCTTCCTCAAATGCTCCAAGGCAATCCCTGCCGGGATGGACTGCCGAGAAGATCCCAATTTGGACAGCTCGTCTGCTGCTTCGTTCTCTGCTCGGTGAATGTGCTGGAACTCGCAGCCCTCGAAAAACCCAGTCATTGACTGCACCAGGAAGCGATACGACGCCATGTTGGCATCCAAAGCGTCCCAGGTACCTGAGACTTGCTGCACCACCAGATCCGAATCGCCATAGCATATAATGCGCTGCACACCAACCTCCTTTGCTACTCGCAAACCATGCACCACCGCCTCGTACTCGGCTACATTGTTGGATGCCTTGAAATGAATCTGCAGCACGTACTTGAGTTGATCCCGCTTGGGTGATGTGAGCACTACGCCAGCACCCAGTCCTTCTTTCACCTTTGAGCCATCAAAGTGCATTTTCCAATAGTTGGAAACTGGAGCAGGAGGTTCATACTGCATCTCGGCCCAGTCCACAAGAAATTCCGCCAAGACCTGAGACTTGATTGCTTCTCTTCTCGTATACGCGGGAGCGTACGCGGCTAGCTCAATCGCCCACTTGGCTACTCTGCCACTCGCCTCCTTGTTACCCATGATATCCGAGATGGGAGCAGAACTTACAACCGTGATGGGGTGCTCCTGGAAGTAATGTTTCAGCTTCCTGGCGCCCAGGTACACACCATATGTCATCTTCTGGTAGTGCGGATAGTTTTGCTTGGAACTGGACAGCACTTCACTGAGATAATAGACCGGGCGCTGCACACTCTTGCCTTCTTCTTCTCGCTCCACCACTATCACCACGCTGACTACTCGGTTAGTCGCAGCAATGTATAACAGCATAGGCTCCTTGGGTAGCGGACTAGCCAAGACGGGAGCGCTAGCCAGCATTGCTTTCAGCTCATTGAATGCCACGTCCGCTTGCGGAGTCCAGACAAACTTGTCACTTTTCTTCATCAGCTGGTACAGAGGCAGAGCCTTCTCGCCCATTCGGCCCAGAAAACGGCTCAGAGATGCCAGACAACCCGTGAACTTTTGCACATCTTTCAGTGATCTCGGCAAAGACATGCTTTCAATAGCTTTTATCTTAGAAGGATTGGCTTCAATGCCCCGACTAGAAACCAGAAAACCGAGTAGCTTTCCAGCTGGTACACCAAAGGTGCATTTACTCGGATTCAGTTTCATCTTGTACCTGCGTAGGTTAGCAAAGGTTTCCTCCAAGTCGGCAAGCAGAGTATGTGTTTTATTCGTTTTGATGACAATGTCATCTACGTACACCTGCACATTCTTGCCGAGCTGGTCATGCAAGCATTTCTGCATGCATCTCTGATAGGTTGCACCCGCATTCCTCAGGCCAAAACACATGACACGATAGCAATAAGCCCCGTACGGGGTAATGAAAGCAGTCTTTATTTGATCAGCAGGGTTGAGTGCAATCTGGTGGAAACCAGAGTAGGCATCTATGAAAGACAACAGTTCACAGCCGGCAGTGGAATCGATCACCTGATCGATGCGAGGTAGCGGGAAAGGATCCTTGGGGCATGCCTTGTTCAAGTCGGTGTAGTCGACACACATGCGCCATGCGGTGGCAGCCTTGGGATCTTCCTTTTTCTTCTCGACCATGACCGGGTTGGCCAACCAGTCCGGGTGCAGTACCTCCATGATGAAGTTACTTATCAGCAGCTTGGTGATCTGATCACCAATGGCCTTCCTTCTCTCATCTCCGAAGCGGCGTAAAGCCTGCTTCACTGGCTTGGCGTCAGGACGCACATGCAAAGAGTGCTCAACCAACTCCCTCGGGACTCCTGGTAGATCTTCATTGGTCCAGGCGAACACGTCCCGATTCTCACGGAGGAAGTGGATGAGCGCGCTTTCCTATTTCTCCGCCAACCCGGCACCAATGATGGCCACGCGCTCCGGGAACTCGGGGTCAACCTGGACTGTCTTGGTCTCCTTGGCAGCTTGGAAAGCTGTACCATGCTGGGTACTCGGCACACCTTGTGCGCCAGCTTGTGCGGACTGGGCCATGGCCACCACCTCGTACATCTTCTTCTTCTCGGCAGCAATCACCATTGATTCCGCCAGCTGGGAGCTAGCAGATGCACACTCCATGGACTTCTTGTAATCTCCCGAGATGGTGATGATGCCATTGGGACCAGGAATCTTCATCTTCAGATAAGCCACATGGGTGGAGGCCATGAACTTGCTCAGAGCAGGCCTGCCGAGTAGAGCATGATAGGGGCTCTGATGATCCACCACTTCAAACTGCAGGCGTTCTGTGCGGCAGTTCTCCCGAGTGCCGAATAGCACATCAATCCACACTCGGCCAATCGGGTTGCATGAGATCCCGGGCACAATGCCATGGAACGTGGTCTTGCTAGGCAGCATCATGTTCTCGGCTAGGCCAAGCTTCTCGAGTGTGTCCTTGTACACAATGTTGATGCTGCTGCCGTTGTCGATTAGCACCTTGGTGAACCTCACATTCTTCTCGGGGCCCAGGAAGGTAGGATCCAACACCAAGGCATAGGTACCCGGATTGGGCATCACCTTGGGGTGATCTGCTCGAGTCCACCTGATCTCCTGGTCACACCAATACATGTAGTGAGGAACAGCCGGAATCACTGCATTGACCTCCATGGCCCGCCTGTGCTGTGACTGCTTGTCGACTGCCTCGGAAGTGAAGATCATATAGCTCTCATGGTGCTCTTGGTACTGGTTGGAGCCATTGCCCCCATTGCTGCCATTGTTGCCATTGTTGTTGCCCTGATAGTTGTTGTTGCCTCTGTTGTTGTTGTTGCGGTTGTAGTTGTTGTTGTTGTTGCGGTATCTCTCATTGTTGAAGTTCCGGTTGGCTCCTAAAGCCACCTGGTTGACGTTCTCTCTTCTCAGGTACACTGGCGGCCGAGCTGCAGGTGCCCGAGTAGGCTGAACAGTAGCGTTGGCGGCTGGCAGGGGAGGAGGAGGAGGCAAGCCATCACTCTTGATCACATCCCACCACTCGCACTGCCGAGTAGTGTGGTTGGCGGGCCTCGAAGGATGATGAGTGTGAAAGCTGCATGGGCCATCCTTCATGTCATCAAAGACAAACTTCTTCGGCTGCTCGGAGTTCCCGCTACCCGGCTGCGCAGTGCGGAACGGTTTCTTGTTGCCTTGGCCCTGGTTCTGGTTCTGCCCGTAGGCTCCAGCAGGTTTCTGCCTTTGGCCACCACCGCCTCCGACATTCACTGCATTTACCTCCTCAGGGTCATACCGAGTATCTACTCGGCGCTTGTTGCGGAACTCGTTGCGCTTGCTGCTGTTGAAGTTTCTTCTCGGCTCAGAGGAATCCATCAGTGGCTGAGTAGGATCGCCGAGTGCGTACTGATCCGCAATCTTGATGGTCTCGGCCATGGTGTTTGGCATCTCTCTCTGCAATCTCTGCCAAAGCATACTGCCATGTCGGCAACCCTGCGCAAACCAAGTGATGGCTTGTGCTTCATTCACACCCTCACAAGTGTTCCTCAAGGTGCTCCACCGAGTAAGGTACTCGCGGTCCGTCTCGTCTTCTCGCTGCCTGCAAGCCGAGAGCTGTTGTGGCCTATTCGGCCTCTTGTAGGTGCTGGTGAAGTTGCTGACGAAGGCGTCCGAGAAATCCAGCCAGCAGTTAATGCTGTGCTTGGGCAAGTTGTTGAGCCAAGTGCGAGCCGGACCCTCTAGCATCTGCGGGACGTACCGCACTGCCCATCTCCTGTTGCCACCCGCGATATGGACCGCGGTGACGTAGTCATTGAGCCAATCTTCGGGCTTGGTGCTACCATTGTAGCTCTTGGTGCCTCTTGCGAGCTGGAAGCCCTTCACGGAAGGCTCGTTCATGATGCGCGGGCCAAAGCACTCGGGGCCAGGCGGACCCGTGCTCTCAAGCCGCGCCGACAAGCTGATACGGTCCAACTGGTGCCTTGCATCTCCAGGCGCCAACACGCGCTCTCCAACGCGGTCATGGATATCATAACCAGCCATCTCCATAGCCGAGTAGCCATCATCATACCTATCCACTTGCATGGCTGCGGGCTGCTCCACCGGGTTGGCGACTGGTGCCATCGGGCGCGGCTGCTGCCTCTGCCGAGTAGGCTGAGCTGCGGGTTGCCGAGAAGTACCCGGACGCGCGGCTTCTCGGACACGGCTTTGAGCTTGATGGGCTTGAGAGCCTGCTCTTGCAGCGTTGTGTTCCTGCCCGGGCCGCTGCGGCACAGCAACCTGTTTCGCGGCAGCGGCCGGGTCATACACCTGCATTTGCCTGTCTCTACCCGAACGCCCGCTGCGGCTCTTCTCGCGGCTAGGATGCGGAGACGAGGCCTGATCGTTAGATCTAGCCGCGTGCGAGTGAACCACCTGCGAAGCTCCAGCTCCCGGGTTGGCCTTCCGGAACTCCTCGTTCTGCCTAGCGGCCTCCAACACCAACTCGTTGAGCCTCTCCTGCTGCCTGAGACGCGCCTCTCCATCTAGGCGCGGCAACTCGGCAGCCACAGCCTGTGCAGCTCTGAGCGTCTTGGCGGGTGTGCTGTACCTTGGCCTTGTGAAAGTGTTCGCAGTGGCGGACTGCGCGGGCTCCTCCGCAACTGTCGCCATCTCGGCACCCAGGTTGCGCCGCGTAGCGCCCACTCTGCTGGGCCTCCTGGCGACCGGCGTGAAGCCGTGAGCCTTGTTGTACTCGAGCTGGTCCAAGCTCAGCTCAAGCCTGATCTTCTCCAACTCCGCCTGCTCGGCGAGCAGCTCCTGGCGTTGCCGCTCGAGCTGCTCCCTCGCGGCTAGGAGCTCGATGTCGGTGGGAGTGGGCATGCCGGTTCGCGCAGCAGATGCGGGGATGACCGTAGACGTGGAAGGCGGCAAGTTGCTCTCCTTCTCGTAGGGCCGGTGGTTCCTGCCACCAGCAGGCGGGTCGTCAACCTCCTCGACGACGGCCACAGCGCCAGTAGCAGCTGCGCCAGTGTTTGCCGCCAAGCCCGTCACCATCACCTCAGCGCAGCATGCAGAGCTACATGCAGGCCTTCCGCGAGCAGCAACCACCGCGGGAGGATCCTCCGCGTCATGCACCAGCTCGGGGTAGGCGCTGTTGGCGACGGTGGCGACGTAGACGAGATGCGAGCCGAAGGAGATCACCGAGCCGCCCTCAGGCATGGCCATGCCGCCGAAACAGCCAGCGTTGTCGGTGACGAAGTCGAAGGAGCCGAATCTGTGGACAAGGCCACAAACTACGCGCTCCGCCGAAGAAGATCCCGTCCGAACAGAATCTCCAGCCAGCGCCGCTGGTTGCCCCACGGTGGGCGCCAACTATCGTGGTGGTGTCACGGCAGATGCCATGGGATGGCTAAAGATGTGGGGACGATGGACGCTGGAGGTGTCCGGGGAGGGATCACGCGACGAGTAGCCGCGTGAGGTGAGATCCACACAACACAAACAACACGATGTACCCAGGTTCAGGGCCCTCGTGAGGAGGTAAAACCCCTACTCCTGCCTTTCTCTATGTATTACGATGTCTCTCCGAGTAGCCACAGTACAAGTGATAGCTCTACCGAGTAGCCTCTCTCTCTTCTCCGAGTAGAGCTAGGTCAAGAACTTAGGGTTTCTAGGGTTCACTATGAGCCTGTGTGTACGTGCCTCGCGCAGGAGGCGGCGGGGCACCTTATATACACGGTGCCCAGCCGGATACGTCCAAATCTAGACAAGTGTCGACATAGTGTGCACATCGTCCTTTCTCCGAGTACCCGCTGACAGCTTTGGTTCCTAACCTTGGCTGCTTCTGTAAAGTCGTTGGGCAAAACTAGGGGACAGACTGGTATCACTGTACCTAGGCACAGAGTAGGCCCCCCTTATCCTGCCACGGCCTGCTTCCATGCTGTCACTGTCAGGCAGGCCGTCCCCACGTGAACAGTAGTTCGAATGCTGCCAAGTACGGACCCAGGATACGCGGGATCCTGTGTCAGAACGGCTCCTTTGACTTTCTGGCCCGAGTAGGTTCCCGCCAATGGTTCCCGCCAATTGTACTCGGGCCAAACCTTCTACTCGTCAGGGTAGAACTTGATTGATACCTCCTTCTGGTCATCTTGAGGTGAGACCGGGTAGCAGTCGACCGGGTAGCGAGTACTTGGTAGTCGGCTACTCGACCAAACCTCTCTTCTGTAAGCGGCCTTTACCACCCGTCCTTACCCTACTCGGGGGTAACCCCCCGACAGGTACGACGGATGATATTAAGATTAAATTCTACATGTCAACTTGTTCTTGAATCGACTTCTTGCCAACTTCGAACTCATGAAATTTGGTTGTACCTTGATAAAGCATACACTTGGTAGAAGGAGAGCAAGAGAGAGAGCCAACGAAGAGAGCATTGTCCATACAACATTGTTGGCGCACTCATAAACAATCATAAGTGGATAAATGAAAATCCTACCAAGAAGACACTTCCACATACATTCTAGAAATGTCGTAGAGAGATAGAGAGGTTGACGCTAGCATGGGGACAACTCATGACTCATCACAAAAGGGGAGGAAGCATGAGACACAAAACTTAAAGAACAAATGAAATGGTGAAGTGTACAAAGAGGAGCACAAAAACATGTTGTGAAGGAGAAGAAAAACAAGAAAGAGAATATCGTGTCTGATAAGGGGTGGCCCAATCTTCTCAATGAACTCACAGATAACTTTGGTATGATAAATAGTGCGCCACTGAAAACTCTCCCGGCTGATCCCTAATGCCAATGCAACAGCTAGCAACCCCAAGGATATTCTCAACTCCACACTCTTGCACAAGTAATCCACCGACTACAAGTGGTCATGTACCGTCTTATTCCCAGTGGAACAAACAGGTAACACGAAAAGTTTGCAGATGAACTTCCAGATGAATGCTTACAAGATAATTCGATCTAGAGGTCTAGGGTTTTGTGTTTAACGTAGTCTAATTGCTATGACTCGGATCCTAGCTATTTAAGGAGGGGTTTGGGTGTGGCCACAATGCCTCTTGCGCAAGCACACAAGCCCAACCTGAATAGGACTCAACCTAGGACTCAATAGTTGGTTTGGGTGCAACCAAACCGACCCAACTTGATACAAACCGACCCACCATTAAGGGGTGCGGCCATAATGGTATACAAACCATGTGTAACAAAAATATAACTATATGTGGCGCATTGATATACATTGTGGGCGCTCTCCTCTTGTTTTCACCATCTCCTCGTGTGGAATAACAATCTAGTAGTTGTTTTCCACACTTGTGCTTTTTTTTCACCATCTTGGATGCTTGTTTTCACCATGGCATGCTTGTTTTCACCTCCTTGTTTGTTTTCTCCATGGTGATCTCGTTTTCCAGCTTCTCATCATTGTTTTCCAGCTCCTCTTGATGTTCTCCTCCAAGTATGTTTGTGTTATCAATAAACCTGATCATACATAGATGCATAGATTTAGCTAGTATAAAGTTCTCACAATTATAAACATTATACTCAAGTAGGAGCGAATTCACCTGTTGTTCTAATAGTTTGGTCCTTGATCTTTGTTGGGAATGTGCCCTAAAGGCAATCATGGATGATGTAATTCCCAATGTATTCATAAAGTTATTAAGTTGTCCTTTGGTTTGAACATCTGATATATGTCATTGAATATGTGATTCGATTGTGGAACTATGTATTCATGTTGTTCATACTAATTGTCCTTGGTCATTAAGGTTGTGCTGGACACACACCCTAGACTAATGTGAGTGTTGGCTGATGACATGGTTCCACTTGTCATGGGCATGGTGATGCCATTCCAACGATCACGGACTTGGCTAAAGAGTTTAGCAAGTCGGACTGACCCACATTGAGATGCAACGAGCAAGTCGTCATTTGCATGTCTCAATCAATGTAATCCTTAGACCTGAGGTTGTCGCACAATCCGAGTTGTGGATCACCGACTTAGGTTCTGTTAAACGCTGCTCTATGACAAGGAAGTTATAAAGGCAGAGTTCGGGTCGAATGAGAAACAAGCTGCGTGATGTGGATAATCAAGATGGGATTTTGCCCCTCCGAATAGAGAGATATTCTCTGGGCCCTCTCGAGTGATATGATTCAGGAAGCATGGCCATGCGCAACTCAGTTAAGTGTTAATTGTGTCTGTTGACTAAGAGTTAGTCAAATGAATCACATATCACGGATCGAGAAGAGAGTCGAGCTATTTAAGGGATGACGATTAATCGCCTATAGTTCGACAAGGTATATCGTGAGGCAAAAGGGACTAAGATGTAAATCACATTGGAAGGTATGCCGTCACGACTCAATGGGACTTGGGAGTCGGCACGTTCTGCTAGGAGCCTCTACCGATTGATTGATTGAGAGTCGGACTCTAATCGTGTCCAAGTCGCCATGAGCCTGCAGGGTCGCACACTTAAGAGCGGGAGCAAATGTATTGGTCGGGTTGGACCCGAACCGGAAATGGACTGATTTGTGAGTCGGACTCACAGAGGGAATGGCCACAAGTGTTGTGAATCCCACTACCATTCGCTATATAAAGAGGGACGCAGGTTACCCAGCGTTAGTCCACTCCCATGCGTTGGGAACCCTAGCCCCACTCAGTCCAGCCGTCGCACTGGACCTAGCAGTCCGCCGTCGGATCTCCTCCTCGTACGTGTGGATACCGGCAGAGGTGCTGTACGTTTAGTACTTCGACGTTCGTGGGATCGGATCGGCTGGATCGGATCGTGGACTGCACTGCCCCGACGCGCTTCATCGATAATCCGCAACCGCGCGTCTAGTGGTAATCATCGTGGCCTTCTACCTCGGCTAGATCTTGGAAGTACCGCGTAGGAAAAAGTTTTGTTTATCTCTACGCGATCCAACAATCTTTTCATAGGACCAAGTCTCACTCCATTATCTTGGACAACCACCTTATCATGTGTAATAATAGGTGAAGAGCTAGGGATGTCCGCATCACCCTCCCCCTCTTGAAAAGGCGTCGACCTCGACGCAACAAGATCATCTCCATAGTATGGTGTCAAATCAGCCACATTAAAATAATTACTAACACCAAACTCATCAATTGGAAGGTCTATCTTGTATGCATTGTCATTTATCCTCGAAATCACTCTATATAGACCAGCACCTCTAGCCATTAACTTTGATTTGCGCAATGTGGGAAATCTGTCCTTTCTAAAATGCACCCACACCATATCACCTCCTTCCTCTTCTTGTTTACTCTTTCAGCCACATGTTGTCCTTTCTTCTCAATTGCCTCCTTTGTTTTCTCATGTATTTTCTTTACAAAATCAGCTCTCTTTGATGCCTCCATATTTGTTCTCTCTTGCATAGGAAGTGGTAGCAAATCAAGTGGAGCAATGGGTTTGAAACCATAGACCACCTCAAAAGGACAAAGTTGAGTAGTTGAATGCACAACTCTATTATATGCAAATTCCACATGAGGCAAGCACTCCTCCCACTCCCTCAAATTTTTCTTGATCATACTTCTCAATAATGTTGAAAATGTCCTATGTTTGTCCATCAGTTTGGGGGTGACATGTTGTTGAAAACAGCAGCTTTTTTCCTAACTTCCCCCATAATGTTTTCCAAAAATAGCTCATAAATTTCACATCTCTATCAGAAACAATAGTCCTTGGTACTCCATATAATCTTACTATCTCTCTGAAAATAGATTAGCAATATGTGATGCATCATCACTCTTGTGGCAAGCAATGAAGTGGGACATCTTAGAGAATCTGTCCACTACCACAAAGATGGAATCATGCCCCCTTTTTGTCCTTGGCAAGCCTAGCACAAAATCCATACTTATATCTTCCCATGGTGTAGTTGGTGTAGGCAATGGAGTATACAACCCGTGGGGATTCAATTTGGATTTGGCCTTATTGCAAGTAATGCACCTTTGCACAAATCTATAAACATCTCCCCTCATATGTCCCCAATAACAATTTTCAGCCAACATAAGCAATGTTTTCTCACGTCCAAAGTTTCCCATTAATCCTCCACTATGAGATTCTTGCACTAAAAACAAACGCAAAGAACACTCGGGAATACATAATTTTTTAGCTCGAAACAAGAACCCATCATGTATGTGAAATTTATCCCATGCCCGAACATTAGTACATTTAGCAAATGGCATGGAAAATTCTTTATCCTCAGCATATAATTCTATAATACCCTCCAAACCCAAAACTTTAACCTCTAATGTGGAGATTAATATATTTTTTCTTGATAGAGCATAAACAACTACATTATCCAATCCCTTCTTGTGTTTAATGATGTATGGAAAAGATTCTATGAATTTCAACCCATTTAGCATGTCTCTTATTCAAATTAGATTGGCACTTTAAGAATTTTAACGCTTCATGATCAGAATGTATAATAAATTCTTTAGGCCACAAATAATGTTTCCACACCTCTAAAACTCTCACAAGGGCATATAATTCTTTATTATAGACAGAATAATTCAATTGTGCACCATGATTTTTTCCAGAAAAATAAGCAATAGGTTTGTTTTCTTGCATTAGCACACCTCCAATACCTATGCCACTAGCATCACACTCAATCTCAAATTGTTTATCAAAATTTGGAAGCATTAATAATGGGGCCGAAATCAATTTCTCCTTTAATGTATCAAAAGCAATATCTTGAGCAACTCCCCACTCGAAATCTACTCCCTTTTTAGTTAGATCATTCAATGGTGCAGCAATAGTACTAAAATCTTTCACAAATCTTTTATAAAAACCAGCAAGACCATTAAAACTTCTAACTTGACTCACATTAGTTGGAATAGGCCAATTTCGAATTGCTTCAATTTTTGATGTATCTACTTCAATTCCATGCTTAGAAACTACATATCCCAGAAAGATGGCCTTGTCTTTGCAAAAACTGCACTTCTCAAGATTACCATACAATTTATTTTCCCTTAGCACATGCAAAACTTGTCTAATATGATCAATGTGTTCATGTTCATTGTGACTATATATAAGAATATCATCAAAATAAACTACCACAAATCTACCATTAAATTCTCTCAAAACATGGTTCATTAGTATCATGAAAGTACTAGGTGCATTAGTTAAACCAAAAGGCATCACTAACCATTCATATAAACTAAATTTTGTTTTAAATGTTGTTTCCACTCATGTCACTCTTTCATTCTTATTTGATGGTAACCACTACGCAAATCAGTTTTAGAGAAAACATCAGCACCACTTAATTCATCTAACATGTCTTCCAAACGTGGTATAGGATGACGATAACGAATAGTGATGTTGGTAATTGCTCTACAATCTACACACATGCGCGAAGTACCATCTTTCTTAGGGACTAAAATAACATGAACAACACAAGGAGAAAGACTGTTTCGAATATAACCTTTGTCTAGTAGCTCTTGTACTTGTTTCTGTACCTCCTTTGTTTCTTGTGGATTTGTTCTATAAGGAGCTCGGTTTGGCAAAGATGATCCAGGAATTAAATCAATTTGGTGCTCAATCCCTCTCAATGGTGGCAGCCCTGAGGTAATTTCGCCTGGAAAAACATCATCAAATTCCTGCAACACATTAGAAACACCAAGAGAAATAGGGATCATGTCATTAGAAACCAAAATCTCTCCCTTGTGAATAAGCACAATAGGGACTAGTGTAGGATCCTCCCTAAATTCCCTCAAATCCTCTTTAGTGGCTAACATGCATAATAGGCTCTCTCTTATTTTTATTTTTACCACTCGAATTGGTTTGACTACTACTACCCACAGCTTGTGAATTTTGTTTTCCCTCATCCCTCTCACTCTCTTTTTCAAATTTCAGTTCTATTTTGGAACGAGACTCATTTACAATTTGCTGTGGTGTCATAGGCCTCAAAATAATAGTTCTCCCATGGTTATTCAACTCATAAGTATTGGCTCTCCCTTCATGCTTCACACTCCTGTCGAATTGCCATGGTCTTCCCAATAATAAGTGGCAAACAGTCATAGGAACCACATAAAACTCAATAGAATCCTTATAAGGACCAATCTGAAATTCCACACGCACCATATGGCTCACTTTCATCTCTCGAGTGCTACTCAACCATTGTATATGATAACGAGAAGGGTGCGGTAAATATTTCAGATTTAGCTTTGCACATAGATCTTTGCTAGCCAAATTCCTGCAACTCCCTCCATCAATAATGACTTTGCAAGCCATATTAGGACCAATAACAGCCTTGGTTTGAAATAAATTGCACCTTTTATTTCCAGGACTAGGAATAACACTCAAAGATTTTTGTGTGCAAATAATAGATGGCATAGAAGTAGCATAAGCATCCAATGGAGAATCACTGAAATAACCATCATCATCATCATCATCATCATCATCATCATCATTAGGATCAACATCATCTCTTGTCTCATACTCATTGTGCTCATTAATAATCATGATTTTAGTATTAGGGCAATCCCTCTTAAAGTGGCCTTTTCCTCCACATGTATGACATGTCATATCCCTGTTTCTTGTTGTGGATGCACTTGAACCTGTGGTACTAGCTGCTGGTTGTGATGTTTTCTTTGAAGTGGACACACTAGGCTCGCCCTTGGAATAAGAAACACCACGAATAGCTGATTGTGGAGGTGGTGCACTAGCCACATAAGGTGTTCTCAAAGGAAATCTGCCCCTTATTCTTGCTGAAATTTTGGCCTCCTCATTGATATGTGATTCAGCCTCTCTAGCATGATGTAGTAACTCATGCAAATCATGATATTGGTGAGGCCTAACAATGCCTTTAATTTTGTAGTTCAAACCTGAAATAAAACATTGCATAGTTTGCTCCAATTGCTCTCTCACTCGTGCCCTTTGCATGATCAATTCCATCTCCTAATAATAAGCATCAACATTCATAGAACCTTGCCTCAATTGTTGCAATTGATCAAATTGTTGTCTAATGTAATTTGGTGGTACAAATCTGTCCCTCATGACCCTCTTCATAGTATTCCAAGTATTAATGGGTAATTCACCATCTTCATGTCGTTGTCTCACAGTAGTATCCCACCAATGAAGAGCATATCCATCAAACTCAGAAGAAGCCAATTTAATTTTTCTGTCCTCAGTATGAAAACCTCCTCGTCCTCTGTCCCCTCTAACTCCGCGACCACCATTATTTTCCACCTCATCATGAGCTTCAAAACCATTATTTGCATCACTATGCACACTAGCATTACCATCATCATGAACAGGCAATCTTTGTGCAATCAAATTTTGAAGAGCCTCAAGTTGAGTAGTCAATGTAGCAATGGAAGTTTGTATAGTATTCACTTGCTCATTATTGGTCTTGGCCAACTTATGTGTCTCCCCCACTTTATTCTCCATGGCTTGCATTGCTTCATATAGGGGATCACAAGCATCAGTCACAAATTTCTCAAGATCTTTGTGGTTGTCTTTCACTTGGTTTGTCAACACATCTCGTAGTGCCTCATACTCCCTCCAATTCACTCCTTCTGTATGGTCCTTCTTTTGCTGCACAATAGCATCACTAGAGAGATCCATTAGTAGGTTAGTGAAAACAGAAACAAGTATCAATAGGTGGTGTTCTCTCACAGCTCACTCAACAACTAGCAAGACAATTGAGTTATCTTACCGTTCCAAAGTGAATAGAAATACTTACCAACAAGTAGAGGAAATTAATGTACTTTGATGTGAAGAAGAGAATACCCAGGGTTTTCACTCTCACAAAGGCAAACATGTTATTTAGTGGGGCTTGGTATGGATACCTAACAATCACCAAAGTAACAAGCCCTATTTGCTGTTTTGTGATGATATAAAAATAGCCAAGGAAACACACACCAATAATGGAGACAAATGTGGCAAAGCAAATATATGGATGAGATTTTGCAATGCACTAGAAAGTCACTAGCTAGGCTCACAATAGATAGGCACAAGATTGCTCAATGAAAAACCAAGTGTCACAAAGGTAAGCTCCACTAGTAAGCAATAATATCAATTCGGCCTCTTTGCAATTTTCTGTTTTCTGTTTTTTTATATAATTTTACTCTTTTTCTATTTATTTATTTGTATTTTTCCAATGGCCTTAAACACAACTAGGAGCAATATGAACCAAGTAACAAGTGAACACAATGGTAGTGATGATAATGAGCAGCCTGTCAGAGCACAAAAATAGCTATACTTGTGGGCAAGTTCCTATTAAATATGCTGTAGAAAGGCTGTAGCTAGGTTCACAAGGATTGGATATAGAAATCCTAAGAAAAACAAAAAGAAACTAACCTAAATCTAGCTAGGAAGCTCACGGCAGAAAACTGCCTGTTTTTCTGCCGGCGGCAGCGAAACACAGCGAAATAGGCGCGCGGCAGGCTGTCGCGGTAGCGAAACCGGCAAAAATCGTGCCGTACGGCAGCAGCGGCAGCGCGCGCAAAAAAGGCAGAGCCTGTCTGTGGTTGGGCGCGGGCGTGCGGCAGCGGTTTTAGCGCAAAAACACACCGCGGCAGCGATTCCGAGTAGGATTAGAAGAACCCCACGACAGCGACGACAGAAATTTGTGAGGAATTTGCGCTGCGGCAGCAACTCGAATCGGATTAGCACTAGGATCACGTGAACCTGAGGGGAAATAGAAGCAACCCACGGCAGAGAAAAACAATGAATTCGTGCCATGGTAGGAAATTGAGACCAACTCGGATTGGAACCAAGAAACCTCTCGGGTAGCTAATTTTTTTGGGATTTTTGTATAGAAACTCAACTCAGAAATAAGAAACAACTAAGAACCCTAACCCTAACCGAAACCTAATGACTCAAAAGAAGAAAAGGAACACAAAATCAAACACAAAAACAGGAACTAGGGATTGAAACTAAGATAATTCTACGGCTATGGCAATGATCTAGACTATTTTTGTGGGGTAATTTTCTGGATAGGTATAAAAACACTCAAATCTAAAGGAAATATGATAGCTCACCGAGGCAACCTGTAAATATGATACCAAGATGATAAGGGGTGGCCCAATCTTCTCGATGAACTCACAGATAACTTTGGTATGATAAATAGTGCGCCACTAAAAACTCTCCCGGCTGATCCCTGATGCCAATGCAACAGCTAGCAACTCCAAGGATATTCTCAACTCCACACTCTTGCACAAGTAATCCACCGACTACAAATGGTCCTGTACCGTCTTATTCCCAGTGGAACAACAGGTAACACGAAAAGTTTGCAGATGAACTTCCAGATGAATGCTTACAAGCTAATTTGATCTAGAGGTCTAGGGTTTTATGTTTAACGTAGTCTAATTGCTATGACTCGGATCCTAGCTATTTAAGGAGGGGTTTGGGTGCGGCCACAATGCCTCTTGCGCAAGCACACAAGCCCAACCCGAATAGGACTCAACCTAGGACTCAATAGTTGATTTGGGTGCAACCAAATCGACCCAACTTGATACAAACCGACCCACCATTAAGGGGTGCGGCCATAATGGTATACAAACCATGTGTAACAAAAATATAACTATATGTGGCGCATTGATATCCACTGTGGGCGCCCTCCTCTTGTTTTCACCATCTCCTGGTGTGGAATAACAATCTAGTAGTTGTTTTCCACACTTGTGCTTTTGTTTTCACCATCTTGGATGCTTGTTTTCACCATGGCATGCTTGTTTTCACCTCCTTGTTTGTTTGTTTTCTCCATGGTGATCTTGTTTTCCAGCTTCTCATCATTGTTTTCCAGCTCCTCTTGATGTTCTCCTCCAAGTATGTTTGTGTTATCAATAAACCTGATCATACATAGATGCATAGATTTAGGTAGTATAAAGTTACGTTCAAAAAAAAAAGGTAGTATAAAGTTCTCACAATTATAAACATTATATTCAAGTAGGAGTTGTTCTAATAGTTTGGTCCTTGATCTTGTCATAGGACCAAGTCTCACTTCATTATCTTGGACAACCACCTTATCATGTGTAATAATAGGTGAAGAGCTAGGGATGTCCTCATCAGTGTCCGAGGAAGTGCAATGTGTCACCCAAGAGACATAAATTCATTTGGGAGAAAGACCAAAATATTATATTTTGCGTCACCGGTACCCCATGGATCTGGACTAAAAAAACATATTTCTTGATTACAGAATCACAATTTGTTGCTTCAAAGAGAGGGACTTCCAGGATGCCATCAAGGTGATGAAAGCACTAGCAGAGCCAAAAATAGCTGGATGGGCCAATAGGCTAAAAGAAGGTAAAACAAAGCGTTAATGTGCCAAAATATACAAATACATAGGCCAAAATCTTCTGGGCTGGGAGGGACATGGCCCAGTTTGGCCCCAACTAAGCTCCGTCCGGGGATGGAAGTGATGTTATTTGACCGATGTTTGAACCATTTCAAGTATGTCAGATGAACTATGTGGTCTATGAACACTTTCTGGTATGATTTTATATTTTCATATTCACTTTTGAAGTTAAATTGGAATTGTGGTGTTTGAAATTATGAATTTGAATATGGTTGAATTCTTTTTTTTTTGGCGAAGGAAATATGGTTGAAATTCTATGCATTAAATAATATTGTTTTAATTATTATTGTGTCAAATTGATGCCACATCGAGTGTGTCGCCAAATCTCGATTGAACGGGAAGTACTGTTGAAGTTGGAGATTTTTTTTTGAAAAAGTTATAAACCGTTTTTGAATGCTCGCGTCCGAGATGTCCGTACGACTACCGACTACGACCGGAGATGCCGTCGTGGAGTGTGGAGCCTCCCGTTTTCCCGCACGCGGGAGTGTCTGCCAAATCACAGCTCGCCAGGCACGGCACCGGCACCGCACCCTCCACTTCCGCCTTCCTTCGAATTCGTTCGGGAACAGCTCCTCCTCCCCGCAACGGATTCGGCCGAATCGATCCCTCCTCCTCGCGGTCCAACGAATCACTCGCCTACCCAGACCAATTCCCCTTCTCCATCTCTCCTTCTCCCCAACCCCCGCGATTGATGAGTATTCTTCCCCCAGACTCTTGCTGGAGCCATTTGAATGCGGGGGAGCTCGGCCCCGAGCCTTCTATCCGATCTCCCCGCCGTAAAGCCGCCACCGCCTTTCGCCTCTCGCCGCCACAGATAGGCCGATGGGCTAGGGAGCTGGCCCTCCTCCACCTGCGGTCGCGAGCGGCGGGCCGGAGTATTTTCGGATCTGCCCCTCTGCTCTCGCCTGAGAATCTGCTACAGGTGTTGTGACTCTACAGTTGTTGGTTCTCAGATGATCGGAGCTGCCGTTTGGGGACGTACTACGTGGATGCTGCGTCGTCATCCAGCTTATGCTACAATCTTCTCCTGTTTAGTTTAACTGACCATTATACTCAGGCACACACTACTGTGCAAGATTCCAGCTTATCCTCGGCTATCCTATTCTCCTGGTAATGCGAGCTGGGAGGAGACGGATTAAAGCTTTGATTCTCTTCGGCGTGTTTGGATATCCAATATCAGGGACATATTATTGGCAAGACTCTGCCTTTAAAAGATATTCTCTGCTCTGAGTTGTTTTAGTGTTAATGTTAATAGTGGTGGGGAGAGCAGATATTACATATTCTGATCTGCCCAGCCAGTTGAGGAGATGGGTTCCTCGCAAGAATCCACATTTTCATCGCCCTCAACACACGTGAATGCTCTAGACTTACTACCGGTCTATGCCAAGGAGCTTATTGCTGGAGGTGCAGCTGGCGCATTTGCAAAGACTGCCGTAGCGCCACTAGAGAGGGTCAAGATCCTACTGCAGGTATGGACCGTTTAATCCTTCCATTTCCATCACTTGTGCAGTTGTGCTAATTTCATCAGTATTTAGCTGACATATTAACCTAGGAGAATACGTGTTCTGTTGCTTTGTAGACAAGAACCCAAGGGTTTCAATCCCTTGGGATCGTCCGATCCTTGAGGAAGCTGTGGCAGTACGAGGGAATTCGTGGTTTCTACAAGTTAGTATTGTGGAAAAAAATGCTTTAGGCTTTGACTGTTGAAACTAAAAATACTACTCCCTCCGATCCTTAATAAGTGTCGTGAGCTGAGGAGTAGTTTGTATGCATGCACTACTACTCCATCCGACACTTATTTCGGATCGGAGGGAGTATTAATCTTGACTGCTGACGAATTCGGCATATTGATTTTGACGCCTTGTGCATTGGATGCAGAGGGAATGGTGCTAGTGTGCTTAGGATTGTTCCATATGCGGCACTGCATTTCATGACATATGAACAATATAGGTGCTGGATACTGAGTAATGCTCCGTCAGTGGGCACAGGACCTGTGGTTGATCTCTTGGCTGGCTCAGCTGCCGGCGGGACTGCAGTTCTGTGTACCTATCCTTTAGATTTGGCCAGGACCAAGCTGGCATACCAGGTATTGTACATCCTTTATGATCATTCTTTCACTTCTTTTTTACTATATAGGTAAAAGAGTCTCCATCAATAGAAGCACTATTGGAAGAATTTCTTGATCACCACTAGTAGTTTACACACAGCCGTATGTTGATCAATTATTGTTGGAATCATTGCCTCATGGTTATTCTCATTAATTCTCTTCACTAGGTTTCAATTGTAGCCCAACCTGGGAATCCTTTGGGAAATTCTGGCCAGCAGCCAGTATATAATGGTGTAAAGGATGTTTTTAGAACTGTTTACAAGGAAGGAGGTGCACGATCTTTGTACCGTGGAATAGGTATGTATTATCTCCCAACTTTCCAATCGGTTGGAGTAAACATCATTTTGTGGTTCGCTAGTCTCGAAGATATCAAATTACCAAATCATGTCTCTTTAGTCTACTCTTTTGGTGCAACTTCAGCTAATGTTGCACGCTTGCAAAGCGTTTATGCTGTAACAAGGGTGCTATAAATCAAGTTCTATATCTCATCCACTTCTGGCATCACTGTTTATTACTATCACATGCTAGTTGATCCTGAGAGTAGTTTATGGTGGAATGACACATTAATATCCTGAAAATTCTACTCCCTCCGTTCCTAAATATAAGATGTTTTAGCTCTTTCCCACATTCCCACATGTCTACATGTATCTAGACAAATTTTAGTGTATATGTTCATTCATACTAGTATGTACCTAGACAATATGAGCAATAGCTACAACATCTTATATTTAGGAACGGAGGGAGTATTTGAAATCTCCTTCATTACTGGCTTACTGCCTAGTACTATACAATCAAGTTCTATAACATTGAACTGCATGACAATCAAATTCAATTATCTGTCAGGCCCAACCCTGATCGGTATTCTTCCATATGCTGGCCTAAAATTTTACATCTACGAAGACCTAAAATCTCGTGTTCCAGAAGATTACAAGAGATCTGTTATATTGAAGCTCTCTTGTGGTGCTTTGGCTGGTCTTTTTGGACAGACCCTCACTTATCCACTGGATGTCGTCCGAAGGCAAATGCAGGTATAGTTCATATTCCAGTCCATGATAATATATGGATTGCAGTTCGGATGGCAATTGTGATTACCTTCTGATCTGTCCTGTTTCCAGGTCCAGAACAAGCAGCCCCGGAATGCAAATGATGCCTTCCGCATAAGAGGAACATTTCAGGGTCTCTTGCTTATCATCCGGTGCCAGGGTTGGAGACAACTCTTTGCTGGCTTGAGCCTTAACTATGTGAAGGTAATTGAGGAATAGGGGTGGCAGATATTGTATGCTCTCTTTTCTTTCTTGAACTATATCGTAACCATGTAACTCTTTCTGAAAATTGATTTGTTTCAGGTCGTCCCTTCAGTTGCTATCGGTTTCACAACATACGACATGATGAAAAATTTGCTGGGAGTACCTCCACGCGAGAGAGCTCATCCATCGACTGGTAACAATAACAAATGAAGCAGCATCGACCTACTTGTGTTGTGTGTCTCGTTATAAATCATTGCTATGTTGCATATGGTGGTCTGAATTTCAACTCTACTGTTAGATTTGTAAGTAAGACAGCTCAGCTGCGCACTTGAGCTCTCCTTCAGACTTGTATATGACTGTATACTGATTGTGCTGCTTGGATAATTGAATTCAGACGACGCATTTTATCTATGATTGTCCTCCATCAGCTATGTATTAGTAAAAACTATGCTTTGAGCTCCCTTGTCGAGCCTCATTTGTTTTAATTTTTGTTCTTTGGCATTGCCAGGGTCACATGGACATCATTTTTAGATTCTTTTTGGCAAGATGTTCCAAGTTATGTTTTATCTATCGACAACATGGTCTTTTTGGGTGTAGAACAGACTATTCAGCTTGATATATCTCCCAAAAGAGCCAAAACTAAGGTGTATCCTTTATTAACATCATACAGTATTAACCAAGGGTAATTACACTTATGGATACTACACATGAAGCCTTTAAAATAAATTTAATCATTCTTTTGATTCACATAAATATGATCAAATCCACGTGTGCCAAGAATTACACAAAATAATACATTCTTTTGCATCCATCACCATCAAGGACAAACCCAAATCAAGTAGCTTTGAAGTGAACAAACAACTGCAAACTGTACACCATCCACAGCCCTCATCCAGACTATTCCAGTTTTTTTTTCACAAAATGGTTGAGAAACCCCGCAGCTGACCTGCCACACCTAGTCTTTCTTCTTGTCAGCTGGGGAGCAGAACCTCTCAAAAAGCATGGCGAAGAACCCAACGAGATCAATTCGGTTCTTTGGGTTGTCTTTCTCCACCTCCCGTTTTACCTCATCAGGCTTCTCTCCTTCTGCTGGAGTTTCAGTTTCAGCAGCAGTCTTGACTGGAACTTCAGTTTCATCACTGGCTGGTTCCTGCGGCTGTGCAGCTACGACAACAGCCTGAATTTCTTGCACAGCCTGCTCTAGGATGTTCGAGTCTTCAGTCTTGTCAGCAGAGGTCTCGCCTTCTTTGGTCTTCTCCTCAGCCTCGGGTTCTTTCTCTTTGGATTCTGTATGCATCGAAGATTGTAAAACATTATGACCAAGTTGTGAATAATCAGAGAGTGGACACAACAATGCTTCCTTGTTTCTTGATAATTTTCCAGTCTATTGTTTTTTCTAACTGTAGAGTTGATAGACTAGATCAAAAGCTTTTACCATGTTTGCCCAGATGAAAAATGTCAGCAACTTTTTCCATCACTTCTGGGTGACTCTTCACCGTGTCAAGGACCGAATGGACCTTTTCCATCACATCTGGGTTACTTTTCACCTTGTCAAGCATCGAACTTAAAGCGTCCATGTCCTTTCCTTGTTCTTCTTCACTTCCTTGACCTTCAGAAACTGATAAAAACACTTTCAGCGACTATACTTGGCAGTTCAATCCAGAGGCATCAAAACTACTGTGGGAAATAACTCCTCATGCCATCAAGAAATTGGATATCCCATTTTCTCATATGGACCTTAATACTAGCAGTAGTTAAATGCAAAGCTACAGAATTTTATAAATCCAACCTGTCGACCTTTAGGTATGGATATGTCTGGAATGTAAGAATAAATAAAATAAACAGGAATTGAATTTGAGGGTGTCTGGACCAGAATTCAGAATCGTAGTAAACACCGTAAGGAAAACCATCATGGGATAGGAACATATGAAAGCAAAACACTAAGGAATACGATTCTAGAAACATACAACAGATAAACCAAACGATAATAAAATATACTAGTTAACAAAAGATCATAGTGGTCAAGAACAAAATTTCTCCGAAGTCTCTAAGAAGTATGAAAAATCTAATCAACCTTGAAACAAAGGATGAAATTACTTTCATAGATCAAGAGGTTGCGAATTCCTTACAAAATCATGCGCACAAAGTAAAGAAGGAAGATATGCAGGGACAGAAGCTTGCAAGAACAAAGTTCGCCCATCTTATATCTGTATGATAGGCTGAATCAAAGTATCAAACTACAGAGGAAGAAGGCCCATCTTACCAGTTGAAACCTTCAGATTTGGGGGAAGCGAAGGTCAATAAATGGGGAAAGCTAAGCAGAAGGAAACCTAAAGGAAGACACAAGCTAATAATTTGCCCAAGAGACTGAAGAATTATGGGTTGTTATTGGGTTTGGATCTCTGATTCAGGACCCTAACTGAGATCCTTGATCTAGATTAAGAGAACCAGGCTGATGTTCAGGGCACTATATATGCAGAGAGTGCCGAAGCATGACACAAGAACTGCGGTACATGGTAGGGCAGTGCAGGAGGGTGACAGCTAGATAAAATACACACTGGCAAACTGCAAACATTGATTGTAGCAGGTGGGAGATGATTTTGCATTACTGCGTGCACGATCTATGCAGAGTTTTCGTGTCATACAGACTGTCTTAATCCCAGCTGGGTCCAACAAAATATAGATCAATATTTTCTTTTCAATATATTTTACGTGTTTTATTTGATCCACGGTATCGGAGAGAAGGATATACGACATACAGTTGGATTCTCTGTTATTTAGGAGTATGTTTTGATTCCTGGCTGGACTAATTGCGTTAAATTAAGGATTTTCTGTACACTATGCGTGCGTATCAATTTCAACTAACCATCTGGCACATGGAGGCCAGCTAGGAGGACACAGGAACATGATACCTGAGCTGTAACTGCCCCTTCGTCAGAATAAGAAAGAAAAACATCCCACAATTCCTGTACTCTGCTTACAATGATCTTTCTGAATATTACATTTAGTGAAGCTCTGCATTTTATATATAAATATTATTTTTATTTGCGATTTTGGATCTTGAGTGGCCCTTTATGGGGGGAAACACAAGCTGGAAAAATGTCATCAGGTACATGAGTCCTACACAATCATTGTGCATAAAGGTGCTTTTCCTTGGAAGTAAAGCTAAAGACAGACCACAAAAAAAAAATGCAAGTTGTAACTATGAAATACTCAAATCTAAACACCAATTTGATGGCTGTGGGCCATCAAATAGTAACCTTTCATGTGATCGTTAGGATCAAGTTATAAAGCAGTATGTGTTGGGTGCAATTTGGAATCATGTGCACTCACACAACAAGCGAAAAATCCACATACCTTACATACTTTCTTGCATAGTATTATTAGCATTTCGACGAAATTTCCAGGTTTGCTTTGCGCGCAATTGTCGAATTGCATTTTGATCGATTCTTACACAAGTTCAAACAAACCATGGCATCGTAAGAAAACGTTATGCTTTTATGTGTTATCTCGATTCAAATATGGTGAGATATCGCTACTGGTTATTTTACCTTTTAAAATTAATTACATGACTTGTGAATTTCCTCCCAAAGGGCCATATAAGAAAAGGATGTCTCACCAATTAAGGAAAACTATCTTATATTGCATAAATTAGATACATCCATGTTCTCCTTGTCGGACAAACCAGGGTAAAATTCCTCATCGTACTATGCACCGTATGCAGTTCATTGTTACGACTGCTGAGTCTGAAGCGAACACAAGCATGTACTATCTGCTGACTGCTGTATAGTGCTAGTTCTTTGTCTCACCTAAATGTTGATTTCAGTTTGTAACCATTTTGACTTAATTCAAAGATGAATGTGGAACTGCACTATTCAATCAATCTTATGTATTTCTATTTGGTCACACAGAAACAACTGAAGCTACATACTTTTCATTTGAGGTGACTTTGAATTGAATATGATTTACCTGGTTCGTTTGAACGGCTGACTTCTGAACGATCTCCAATATCCTCCTCCGCTTTCTCAAGAGTGACCGAGCCTCTCTGTAAGATTGTTTCAATGCCTGCCTTCACATCCTGTTGGGCCTTTTCTGCCCTCTCTTCGATGTCTGTCAAGCAGCTCCCAAGGTCAGGGTGGAGAATATTTTTTAAGATTACATCATGGCCAGCTGTCTATTAGGACTTGGGAACGATAATGGAAGAATTATGCAGGGCATTTAGAATTGTGAAAGATAATATAAAAATTGCTATAAAAACATCATTTCAACCTTGAAACCTTCTGCCTTGATTAACTATAGCTGTTATATCAGCCATTGACTGTGGGGTTCATGTGGGAAGCAAAAGTTTCCTTGTGCAGGTCTAAAATACAAAGCTACTTTCAGAACTGGTATTGTTTATGTTTACAAAACATAGTATCTATTTTCAGAAAAAAGGCGTAATGTTTGTTTTACACGGAAAATGGTGTATTAGGAATTCCATTTTCATGTGATTGAGATCAGAACTCTTGCATACTGTTGTTATCAGTTACCTCGTATCAGGGAAAAGACTTCGATAGGCTCATGCTAATTTGAAGCTGGACATGGTATTCTAGTAAACATATTTTTGGCTGAAAAAATGGATAGAATGACTAACCATTCTTGGCTGACTTGAGGCCTCCTGCAAGGGCACCAAGTCCTCCCAAGAAGTCGTTCTTCCCACGGCTACTTTTGTCCTTCTTGGGTGATGATGCGTCGGTGTCCTTCACTTTCTTTGAATTCTTCCTCTGAAAAAACATGTCGCTTTGTTCCTCCTCTTACACTACAACAGCTGGCGTAAAGAGGGAACAGAATGTAAGCAGTCAACCAACAGCATATTAAAGCTAAATGCAAATTGTTTTGATTTGGTGTATCGTTAACATGATCGATTGATGTTGTGTCGGATCTTATCCCTAAAATCAAAGTAATGCAGTTCAAGCTTGTGTATGAAATACTAAGAGCATCAATCTCCTTCCTGGTAGCTCAAACTTGTGTTCTTCGGACTAATAGAGAAAAAGTGGAGCATCCATGGTTGTTCTGAAACATGCATGGTCTCTATCGCCTAACGATGTAGACAATTGTTTTGGTCCTAGTAAACTGAAATCTTAGAACAAGATGCGCTGGAACTTGTCGCAAATGGCGATAAAGACCACAGTTACACAATAACATGGAAAATAAACAACCTAACCAGGTGAACAGGAACAACACCTATACAACCAAGCATCAAAGCTCCGCTAGAAAACAAAACGAAACAAAAAAAAGGACGAAAGGCAACAAGAAACATATATAGAAGCATGTGGTCATGACAATATCTTACCTACCTTCCTTGATATGATGAGAGAATGGGGAGCAGTTGCAAAGGAGAAGAGAAGAGTGGTAGGGGATACACAGAGGAATAATTTGCTCTGCTCCTCCCTTTGTGGCTTTATGTATGGAATGGAGGTATTCAGCCATTAGTCGTTCCCACAATTCATCGAGTCGGATGCGGGTTCCCCAACCCGCAAACCCTTTTGCTTCTAACAGTTGTTTATTTTCCTGGCTATAACTTCTCAGCTTGGTCATTCCGTTTCTTTACTGAATCAACAACACGGGATTAAAACGCAATTTGTTTATATGATTTGTGTGTTGACTTAACCAGCACAATCCTGTATAATGGGCGAGGCGTGCACACGTGGATCAGATTTACAAGTAACAAGAAATGTGTAAGCTCAACTCGAATTGCTATGCAACTACTCTAATTGGCCTATCTTGTAGAATTACTTAGGCGTGCACGTCGCAACACGATGCAGACTTGAAGCGGGGTCACAGGATACTACTGCGTGCTCATGCGTGTGTCTCGCAAGTTTTGTCCCAGTCAAATGTTTACTCTGGATACCCATCGCCATAACAGACCAGAGTTCCAATTTGCTAGGATGCCAGAAGATGATCTAACTTGTAGCTCATCCCCAAACTTATTGCTTCAGAAATATCTCAGCAGATCTGTACTGACAAGTATCGTCGATCTGGAAAAAGTGACAGAAATGGATCGAATATGACTGAAAAGAAGAAGAATTTAACGACAAATAGCATCTGTTTATGCCCAACGGCAGACGTGCTGATAGATGTTACACGTGTATGTGTATCCGCCTGGTTCTCTGAGGCATTGAACGAATCATTACCTGTAACTGAGGGCATCACGAACGTATCTGACGGCGACACTCATTTGGCTGGCTGGCTGGCGTGATCGGATCATTTCCCCCGATGTGAAGCGCACGCATTCTCCATTCGCCGTCGCAGTCGTTGCCGCCAACTTCCGACGATGTGTTGACCCTGCAACTTCTCCGTCCTCCCATTTGTTTTCTTTCTTCTGAGATGCAGAATGTTTAATTTAGATTTATTTCTCGCGACCATTCAGCCATCCACACACGCACCCAAGCCGAGTTTTTATTGTATCTTACCATTCCGGGAACGACTCGATTCATCATTCCATCTCTCCATGGACCGAAAACACAAAATGTACTCTTGAGCGTACAAATATCATAGCATGTTTTTCAATTGCAACACCCTCTTACCATGACTAGTTCATTGCAAAAATTAGACAACAAACGAAAAAAAAAATTAGGCGGCCAGTGGAGGAGCTTTGGGTGTGGGGAGGGGGCGAAATAATGAAATTTAGACTAATGTCCAGTGGATAAATGGGCCAAAGTCTCTAAATATTAGGCTAGAGGTTGATGGGCTGGGGGACAACAGCCCATCTTCTCATTACGGAGTATATACTAATCCCTCCAATCCATAAAAAGTGTCGCACATTTTATACTTCCTCCATTCAAAATTAATTGTCTCAAAGTCTGGCTGGGGAATGGATGTACAAACCCAACGCCCAAGTTCAAATCCTCACAGACACGAATTTAGGTTCCTATTTATACTTGAGAACCAGACCTTATGGTACTCATGCAATTTATCCTGAGGATCAGACTCGATTTATAATCGAGATAAAAATCTTGGTACTAATGCATATATGGCTGTGTGCATCCCTAGTTGGTGCAGAGGCTGGAGAAGTGAAATTCTCCCCCCCCCTTTTAAGAACAAACCTGCGGTTGAACTCTTCAAGTGCCTGAGTACTGGTTGAGTTCAGCCACATTGGAGAAATGACAGGCGATCCGCCAGGCGATCGACCCGGCGACCTGCTCGCTCCGCCGGACGAGCTGGTCGCACCGCCGCTAGCCACTCCGACTAGCGGTGTCCACGTCATCGCCGGTGAGGCTACTCGAAAGGGCAGTTGTTCACGGCAAGATGGCCAGGTTCCAGTCGTTCAGAGAGGCAGGTTCTGGGCGATTTCTTCGGAGAGCTCGGATGAAGAGGAAGTGGACGAGGAGGCGGTGGCCGGCAGTGATTCTGGAACCCCTAGATCCCTGGATTTGCGAGCTTGGTGTCTTACACCAACATCCTCGCCCTCTAGGGATTTAGGGAGCAGGAGATCTCGGCGCCGTGAGGAGAAGCGCACGATGCAGCGGAAGGCGGCGTTCCTCCTCAAGGAAGATGTTCCTTCTCCATCCACGGTAAGCTTATCTAATTCGGTTCTGGCAATCGCAGAGCGACGAGTTCAGCGGGATGGTGTGATGAGACTTATGCTTGATCCATCACTGGCTGGTTCTACGTCACCGGAGGAAGATGATGCAGGTTGAACGGTGGTCGTTGGACGCCGTAGATGGAAGTTTGGTCACCGCGAATTGTCGCATTCGGATCCGATGGGATGTGCCGTTTTTTCCGGTTCGATTGATCGAATCCGTTCTAATTTCAAATATGTTCCAAGAGGTCTCGGGCCAATGGGCCTTCCGAGGTTTCCTTGGGATCGTAACCCAATTACCAGGCCCTATGTGGGTGTGCGGTCTACTCCTTTAGACGCGATCGCTGCGGGAACGAGGTTCTCCCAGAGACTGCGCCGTCTAGGGTTCCACTGGTTCCATCCTGCGCTGCCGGAAGCAATGGAGGGATATGGGAGAGGATATGCTGGAGGAGATCGGGGTGCATCGGGAAGAGGAGGCGGTCGGGGAAATTTCAACCCGAATAATCTTGGCAGTGGACCTAGTGGATCGGTGGGTTGTGATGCTCAAGATCAGAGGCAACAGAGATCGTATGGGCAGTATCTTGCTCAAGATTAGAGGCAACATGGATCATATGGGCAGTATCAAAACAATGGTGGGTTCAATGGAGGCAACCTACCTAGCAACAATTTTGTGAACCGCGGAGTATTCCAATCTGGGGCTGGCAATGGTCAAAACCAGGTTCGTAGCAACTTCGGTGGTGCTAATTTCAACACTACGTCTAATAACCAGGAGGCTCATGGCGGGAACTTTGGTGGCAATGGTCAGAATCATCCTAGTCGTGTCGAGTCTTTTACTGGAAGTGGCCAGAATTTTCATCCACCGCGCGGTGGCTTTAATGCGGGCACTGGTTTTCAAGGTGGTGGTAACAGATTGAATGGACGTCCCCCAGCCAGGTTTAACAGTAAAGGAGGGGTTGGGAGAGGTCGGGGTAGGGGACCTGGTCGGAACTTTGTCGGTCCGGCCACGGCTACTCCGCCAGTTTCATCACAACAGCGCATATCTGATGTTGCGGTATCTCAGGCGGCTGCGGCCATTTTGCCTGTAGCACAACAGCTGGCTGGAAAGGATGCTTCCGTGGCTCCCGTTGATAGTGTTGATGATGGGAAAAAGCTGAAAAAACAAGATCCTAAGTGTTATCGTTGTGGTTTCACGGGACATGTGCTGGCAGATTGTGAAGTGCCTCTATGTGATTGATGCGAGAGTGTTGAAAATGGGTCTGATGAATGTCCCTTGCTCGATGCTCCCAAGCCTCAGGTGATGATATATGGTCACTATCATGATGATCTTACTTTTTTTGGGATGGTGCTGACGGATTCTTATAGGCCTAAGACGGAGAACACTTGTCTGGCTATGGTTACGGTCACAGGTGGAACTCTGACTATTCCACAAATTGCTCGAAATTCGCAGAGAGTGGTTCCTACTGAGAATTACAATTGGGATGTTTTACAAGTTGGTCAAAATGTGTACAAGGTTATGCTCCCGTCTAAGATTGAGTTGGACAGGTTAAAATTATTTGGGGTTTTTAGAGTTCCCAATAGTGTTTGCGAACTCAAAGTCGATGACTGGTATGGTCGTACATAACCAATGTGGATGCTCCCTCATGTGTGGGTTCGGATGGAAGGAATCCCGGAGAGACACACATGTGATTTCCTTGCTCTGTGGGGTCTTGATACTTTGTTTGGAAAAACTGCCAAAGTGGGTATGGGTTATACAAGAAAACATAAAGTGTTACATATTCTGATTGGGTGTGTGGATCATACTAAAATTCCTAAGGACCTTCCTCTTTGGATTAAGGATGGTTTCTATCAAATAAATTTTGTTGTCGAACCTATGATAGTGGAGGATGATGGGGGGATGGATGTTGACTCTACAAATGATTTTGATGAGGATAAACATGATGATCAGAATGTAACCCCTAAGGAAAAAGAGGGGGATGGTAAGAGCTCGGATGCTCAGGCAAAACCATCTCTTTCTGGTTCGGATGTTGTTGCTCCTCGTGATGAACAAGGACCTACTCCCAAGCATGCTCAGAAATCAGGAGTTGTGTTTTCTCCTTCGGTTTTGAAATCTTTCAAGCGTGCGAGTAGCCCTTTTATGGATGATCTTTTGGGGGACACTCAGAGTTGTATTGATACTCAACTTAGAAGTGTGGGCCGGATTCTACAGGAGGAGAGGAAATTATTTCGACATGCTGCTTCTCTAGATGGGGTGGGTTCTGTTTCTTCACCAGGCCATTTGGAGAAGGTTTTGGCTCCTACTTTGGAACGGAATGCCATTGATCGTGTTCCTGGATCTATGTGTTTCAGCAAGGTAAAGATCAGGAGCTGTCCTTATTTTTTACCCTATGTGGGTCTCTGTTTTTCTTCAATTAAACCTGCTGATTATACGTTGTTGAACAACAGTAATCAGACTATTTATATGCAGGGCTATGGCTCTGATGATGTTGAAGTTGCTGCGAGGGGGGACGTCGATCGAGACGATTAATGTCACTAGTCCAGAGGGTGCTGTATTGCTGTCGGGTGAGGCAGCAAAATCGCTCACTCCTCAGCCATATGTGAAGGCCAGGGGGGCTGCCGCGGCAGCTGATGATGTTCCACAGCCTTCCCGCGCCTTGCCATCGTTGTCGCCAACGCCTCCGGAGCTTCCGCTGCCGTGTGCGGAGCTCTACGGAGATGCAACAACAACTGATGCCGCTGCTCAGCTGTCATACGTTGGCTCGTCGACCTCACTTCTGTTGAGGCCGGGCAGCGTGTCGACTGGGCATTTGGTCCCAGGTTCTGAACAACCACGATCCTCAATGCTGCTACCGGGCAGCGTTTCGGCCGGTTTTGGCACGACAGCAGGTCCAGAACAGAGGGTTTCGCTGCCGGTTGCCCTAGGTTGTTTGAAGGTTCGGCCCAGACTTTTTTAACAGAGAGTTGTACGTCACCTATTGACAAGGGTGCACTCGACTATGTAGGTTTGATTAACCATGATAAAAGAGCTGATGTTGAGGTACATACACCTATGGAACAATCTCTTAATCATTGCCATTCCCTTAAGGTATCACCTGGTATTTCTTGTTTAAAGGAGTTGACTCCTTCTGATCTGTTGCAGAGGAAAAAGGAAGTGATTGTTTTGGAGGACAAGGAGGTGATTGTGTACGGTGGTATTGCTTCACCTTTTTCGGCGGGAATTCGATCTAGTGAACGGATTCGTTATGAGCCTCTTGTGGATGTGCCATCGTTGGAGCGTGCTATGATGTTGGCACAGAGACGGGACGAGGACCAATATGCAGGTACATCTGCTCGCAAATCACTTTCTTTTGCTGATTTAAAAGATGAATTAATCATTGAGAGGGCATCGAGGTTGGGAGTATCTTTAGGGGAGACGAAGTGTGAGGAGGCTAGATCGGTGGTCATACTTAAGAACATTGAAACGACGAGAAATTTAACCTTTATGAAAAAATCTATTGATAATAAGGAGGTAAATTTGAGTAACATGGTTATCAAAAAGGCATCCTTGTTGTCGGAGGACCTTGTTGAGGAGGAGGAGGATGGTGCTCCCCAGGATCTTTTGATTCCACATTCTCAGTTAGTTGATGTTAAACCTAGGGGCAACAAGAAAAAAGGCGTTGGCCTTTCTGTGAAACGAAAAAGTGCTATACTTGAAAAATTGAGGTCTTTATAAAAATGAAAGGGATGATTTGGAATAGTGGTGGTTTTGGAGATACGGCTAAGCACTTGTTTCTGAAGGAAACTATCTTTGAAAAACAGTTAGATTTTGTTGCTATTATTGATACTGGGAGGTCGGATTTTGCGCCCCATTTCCTATCTCATTTAGCTAGTGGTCTGGATTTTGTGTGGTACTGTTTACCACCCCATGGTAGATCAGGGGGATTCTTGTTGGTTTTAATAGACAGACTATCCTGGTGCAGGATTTTATCTGTGGAGATTTTTGTATCAAATTTAAGCTAAAGCTTTGTAGTGATGGCTTTGTTTGGTCTTTTGTGGTTGTTTATGGGGCTGCTCAGGATGCCATGAAACCTGATTTTTTTGGCAGAACTGGTGCGAGTGTGTGAGAATGTTGATACCCCTCTGTTGGTAGGAGGTGAATTTAATATTATTCGGAGACAAGAAGAGAAAAACAATCTTAATTTTAATGCCCGTTGGCCCTTTATTTTTAACGCTATTATAGAGAGTCTTGATCTCAAGGAATTGGAACTTTCGGGTAGACAATTTACTTGGGTGGGTAGGAGACCGATTCCAACTATTGAATAGCTGGATCGTTTCCTTGCAAGTGTGGATTGGGAACAAAAATTTCCTCTTGTTTCTGTACATGCCCTTTCTAAATCAGGATCTGATCATACACCTCTTGTTATTGACTCAGGAGTTTGTGCTCACTTGGGGAATAAGGCCAGATTTTCTTTTGAATTAGCTTGGCTGAGACGGGAAGGTTTTTTTGAGATGGTTAGTAAATAATGGAGGAGACCTTTAGGAGGGGCCTCACCTATTGATAGGTGGCAGAACAAAATTCGTCATTTGCGACAATTTTTGAGAGGATGGGCTAAGAATATTAGTGGTGAATACAAATTATTGAAACAAAAATTGATTTCGTTAATTGATGAAATTGATATTAAACCTGAAACTACTGTTTTAACGCCTGAGGAGAGGAAAGGCAAGAAAGATGCAAATGAGTGTCTAGCTAATCTCCGTAGGGATGAGGAATCTAAATGGGCGCAAAGGGCTAAGGTTAAACACATACAGGAAGGGGGAGTAATACTAGGTACTTTCATCTAATTGCTAATGGTAAACATAGGAAAAAAAGAATATTCCAGTTGGAACAGGACGAGGGGACGATAGTTGGAGAGAACAATTTGAAAGTGTTCATCTCTGAGTATTATAAGAAGTTATTTGGGGCTCCGGACATTAACTCAATTAATATGATTGAAACATATAATTGGGACATGCCGCAAGTGTCACCTCAAGAAAATATGGCTCTGACATTAGACTTTACTGAAAAGGAGGTGTCAGAGGCAATTTCACAGATGGAGCATAATAAGGATCCTAGTCCTGATGGGTTCCCGGCTGAATTCTACCAGACCTTTTGGGAGGTCATCAAGGAAAATTTGATGGCTTTGTTCTCCCAATTGCAACATGGTGAATTATCTCTTTATAAGTTGAACTTTGGGGTAATCACTCTGCTGCCCAAAAAAGAAGACGCATCTTGTATTGAGCAATATAGGCCTATTTGTTTACTTAACGTGAGTTTTAAAATATTTACCAAAGTGGGAACGAATCGTGTTTCGTCTATTGCTCACAAAGTGATCAAACCCGCCCAATCTGCGTTTATTCCGGATCGTAATATCTTAGAGGGGGTAGTTGTCCTGCATGAAACTATACACGAGTTGAAAACAAAGAAGCTGGATGGTGTTATTTTCAAAATTGATTTTGAAAAAGCATACGATAAAGTGAAGTGGTCATTCTTGCAGCAGGCCCTTAGAATGAAGGGTTTTGATCCTAAGTGGTGTGAGTGGGTTAGTCGTTTTGTTCAAGGAGGGAGCGTTGGAGTGAGGGTGAACGATGACATTGGTCATTACTTTCAAACCCTAAAAGGGCTTCGTCAAGGGGACCCACTGTTGGATGTGCTTTTTAATATTGTTGTGGATATGTTGGCTATCCTCATTGCACGAGCGAGAGATGATGGACAGATAGGATCCTTGATACTCCATTTGGTGGATGGGGAATCTCTATCTTACAATACGCGGATGATACGATTTTGTTCCTAGAAGATGATCTTGATAAGGCAGCCAATATGAAATTGATTTTAGCTCTGTTTGAACAAATGTATGGGTTAAAAATTAATTTTCATAAGAGTGAGTTATATTTCTTTGGAAATGCCATAGGAAAGGAAAATGATTATAAGACCTTATTCGGTTGTGAGAGTGGCTCTTTACCGTTTAAGTATCTTGATATTCCTATACATTATAGGAAGCTCCTTAATAAAGAATGGAAACACGTAGAGGATCGTTTTGACAGTAAATTAGGGTCTTGGGCTGGGAAGATTTTTTCTTATGGTAATAGACTTGTTCTCATTAACTCAGTCCTTACTAGTATGCCTATGTTCTTACTCTTTTTTTTCCGATACCTGTTGGGGTTAGAAAGTGGTTGGATTTCTTTCGTAGTAGATTCTTTTGGCAAAATGATCTACACAAAAGAAAATATCGTCTCTGCAAGTGGAATATCATTTGTAGACCTAAGGATCAAGGAGGATTAGGTATTGAGGTTCTTGATGTTAAGAACAAATGCTTATTATCCAAATGGCTGTTTAAGATATTGCATGAAAAAGGGGTTTGACAGGAGCTGTAATGTAACAAATATTTATTTGATAAATCATTGTCTCAAGTGGAGATAAAACCTACTGATTCCCTTTTTGGAAGGGAATTATGTCGGTGAAAAAGGATTTCTTCAAGCGAGGATGTTTTAAGATAGGTAATGGCCTATCAACTCGTTTTTGGGAAGATATTTGGTTAGGAAATACCCTCTTGGCAACTCAATACCCTGGTTTATATAATATTGTGAGGGATAAAAATGTGTTAGTGTAAGATGTGTTGTCACATACTCCTCTTAATATTATGTTTAGAAGAAATCTGGTTGGGGAAAGATGGGACGCTTGGATGCGTCTAGTACGTAGACTTATGAGAATACATCTGAACAATGATGATGATAACTTTGTTTGGGGTCTTTCTGTTTGCGGTGTGTTCTCTGTTAAATCTATATACACTGATTTTATGCATGGTCATACCCCTTTCCTTCATAAATACCTTTAGAAATTGAAAGTTCCTTTGAAAATCAAAGTGTTTATGTGGTTTCTGCAGCGTAAAGTGGTTTTAACGAAGGATAATTTGATTAAAAGAAATTGGGTTGGGTCTAACAAATGTGTGTTTTGTGACAATGATGAGACCGTTGATCATCTCTTTATTCATTGTATTTTTGCTAAGCATATTTGGAGGTTGCTTCATTTCACGTTTAGCATAGCTCAACCGTTGAGTGTTGATCATATGTTTGGAAATTGGTTGCATGGGGTGGATATGATAACTAAAGCGCACAATCAAATTGGTACTTGTGCTTTTGTCTGGGCTCTTTGGAATTGTAGGAATGATGTTGTTTTTAACAAAACAAGAGGTGCTCATTTTTTACAGGTGATTCACAAGGCCACATACTGGATTCACATGTGGTCCTTCCTGCTGCCGCCGGAGCAGCGGGATCTTATGGATTCTGGATGTACTCGTTTGATGGCGGTCGTTCAGGCTATCTACAGTCAGGGTGGTTGGCTGCACACTAATAAGATTCAATGAGTTGTTATGATCTGTTGCGAGAGTTCCTCTGGTTGATCCTGTTGTCTATTTTGGATGATGCGTAATTTGTAAACCTTGGATGACAACCTTTATTTTTTTAATATAAAAAACATCAGCTGCGTGCATCCTCGCGATGCAGAGGTTGGGGCTAGGCTCCCATTTCAAAAAAACTAAGACTAGTCACAATGGGGATATCATAGGTAGTATCATGCATGCCATGTTGGCAAAAATATGAGGTGGCGGTGCAATTAATGAGAAGAGAGGTGATGATGGTATCATATATAGATACCGTAACATAACGCATTACGAGACAAGATGAGTCTACATCACAATAAATACATCACTATATGATACCACAGACATGTTACTACCTATTGTGAGAGTAGTAACATAGACTAGTGTATGATACTCCCTATCGTGACTAGTCTAAAACATAAAACATGTCTAGATACACTCATTTTTGTCTAACTTTAAGACAATTAATTTGGAACGAAAAGAGTACTAAGTTAATATAAAGTTTGTACTAAGTGAGCGATATTTTTTATTGATTAGAGGGAGTAATCAAAATAGTACAAGGCCCGACGAGTCCAAGAGACACATCATGATTAGCACGTCACACCGGAATGTTCAACCCTGCCACGGGGCTCGACCGTCGTTGCAATCTTCTGTCTAGCATACCAAATTCATCTTAGTCTATTTTTGCTGCACACAATGCCTTTATATATTAGATCTAGATTACAACTTACAAATGTTCAATTTCAAAACTTCACGTACCACGTAATCCAAGTTTAACTGTAGCCTATACATATATTGAACACAATTTCAACACACACTGACATGTAAGATGGAGCTGACAAGACACTTAACAGTATCTTAGCTGATCAGATCACTTACTTTGTTTCTAGGAGTAACATTTGACCCTATCAAACGGTATCCCTCGTGATATGTCTTTTTGATGCTAAACACCAGCAGGTCTGCTTTTTTATTATATACTCCCTCCGTTTCTAAATATAAGATGTTGTAGCTATTGTTCACGTTATCTAGATACATACTAATTTGAGTGAACATATATACACTAAAAGTTATCTAGATACATGTAGACATGTGTGAATATGAAAAATGACTAAAATATCTTACATTTAAAAACGGATGGAGTAGAAGGCAGAAAAAGGTAATTACATGTTACCGAATTGAGTCAGCTCAACGTGAGCACAAATACATGAAGCTACACACCATACTACTCAGGCATTTGCACTTCATCCCTAATAACAGCAGCCATGCTATCAGCTGTCATGCTCTTGTTTTGAAAGATATGCGTCTCCTTTCCTTTCAACCATGCTCCTCTGTTCACAATTAGATGACTTTCATTTATCAAAAAGTGGATGTATATAGACATGTTTTAGTATCTACATATATTTATATTTAAACAAATGAAAGTCATCTATTTATAAACGGAGGGAGTATATAGAAACATTGGCATCCCGCTTAGAAATTTCGTTCTTTGGCCGGCTAGAGATCTTTACTCCACCAAGATAGAATAGTACTACCTCCGGTTCCAAAAAACTGTCGGAGAAAATGAACTATTCTAGTGCAAAATTTGTATGTAGTCCCGACACATATTACGGATCGGAGGGAGTAGGAGAAACGTTGGCAACCTGAACCACTCTCGGATGGGACTCTGCAACTGAATCACACCTCTTTTGCACAGGGATAGTGCAGAGCAACGTGTGCAGCCATTTCCAAAGTTTGATCACACAAACAACACGAGTCATCATGCGGCCATCTTCTCGCCTAAATCCGATCAGCAGTGCAGTCCCTGTTCTGCAAAAGAAGGTAAGCAAAGAACTTGACTTTGCCTTCAATATGCAGAGAACAAACTCTCTCAAGTTCTGGCTGCGGAATGCGACCAAACAATTGCACTCCATACGGGGAACTGGCAGATTCATCGCCGCTAAGAAAAACCGTCTAGAGTTGATTCCATAGAGCCAAAAATTAATCAAGTTATCGTTTACTTGACATTTCGTTTAGACTCATCCATGTGTGTTGTTTTTTAGAAATAGGAACCTTAGCCCCATCCTCTGCATCGAAGCCATGCATATGGCAGGTTTTTAATAAAGAAATTAAAAAGTATCAAAAGAATCATCTTACACATCATGGATCGTTTAAGGTGGTCATAAAGTTTAGCCACTAAAAAATTCAAAAATGACAGATTTATGCATCACGTAATTTTTCTATATTGAGTGTCACCTTCATTTTCTATATTTTTTCATTATTGTCGACCGAAACTTCTGAATGGACAAATGCTCTATACATGAAATCCACCAAGAGTTTGTCATTTTCATGCAGATTTAAGCGAAAACCATCGGATCCTTGTGTTAGTTGGACTATTTATAAGCACGCAAGAAGAGTGATTCATGCCGCGAGCCGGGATCCTACTAAATATCACCTAAATTTCACATTTGGTGGAGTTATTTCTGCGGTCGAAGCAATCATACACTTCTGTGACGGGCGTTATTATATAGAGCTAGAAATTCCCCCCGAAGAGTGCTATTTACTAAAACATTTCCTCTAAGAACATGATTTTGAAGCCATCCTTGATAGAGAATAATCCAAAGAATAAGAAGTCTTTCTTCATCGCCATTAGACCAGCCCGGAAGTGTGAGACCCCTTAAGGTGTCCATAAAGATTAGCCACTAAAAAATGATAGCTTTATGCATCTAAAACACTTAGCATTAAGCCACCCATCCCTACTGTAAATAGCCCGAACGACCCCCATCAGTCGAGCACAACCGATATCCGTATGTCCTCGTCGGTCAACATATAGGAGAAAAGACCATATTTGGATTGAGTAGACCGTCTCGTTGATAACACGCAAAAAGTGAACAGCTTCCTATTTAAAAAAACCACGTAACAGTTCCATATGCCCCAAAAAAGCTGACACGTCTTGGTTTTCTTATCACTTTCATTTAACCAATTTTCAAACATATTGCAAATGATAGTTGGTGGATAAATATTGAAAGTGAAATGAATGATTGGTCAAATAATCTATAGCAAATAGACAATATATAACAAGTGTTCAACGGAGTCGTCTGCCTTGTAAAAGACACATTTTTTACCCCAGTTCATCTTCCCTTAATCAGATTATTTTTTGTTAATATAACTTTGCGGTTAACAAAGCATAAACGTATTTTTATTTTCAACGGCATTTTTAGGTTCCACAATTACTTCCGCAAGAATCTCATGGAACTATGAAACATGTCCATATAAAACGACTTGACCGAAAACACCCCATTAGTTGTCAATCTCCATTGAAAGATATCAGGCTCATGTGACAAAGACACGCGCGTTAATCTCTCAACCATATGCAACCAATGAGTTATCATATCACCTATGCTAGGTGTTCTGAACTTAATATTAAGAGGGTTATTCGAAAGAACGTCTACTAACATAATATTTTTATAATAAACAATATTATACAGATAGTGATATGTTTGTGATAACGTATCATCACTTAACAATATGTCCTCCCAAAATCTCACTTGCTGACCGTTACCAAGATCAACCGAGCCACGAGAAAATAATTCGTTGTTTAACCCGATGATATCCTCCCAAAAAGGTGATTCTGTTGGTTTTGCTTCTTTTATCCCCTAAATACTTATTAGAAAGAAGCTCTTCCCACATGTCTTCCTCATTCAAAAATTTAAACAACCACTTACTCAAAAGACACTTATTCTTAATGTCCAACACCTCAATACTCAAACCTCTTTGGTCCTTTGGGCGGTACATAATGTTTCACTTAGTTAGGCGGTATTTTTTTCTTCTTATTATAACTTTGCCAAAAGAACCGTGAGCGATAAAATTCTAATCTTTTCCCAACCCTTTTAGGAATTTTGAAGAAGGAAAGGAGGAACATTGGTAGGCTTGTCAATACAGAGTTTATCAACACGAGGCGATCCCCATAGGATAACAACTTCCAAGCCCAAGATCCCATTTTTTGCTCAAAGCTAGGGGTGCGAACTAGTACTGGATAATTTGACTTATTCGACATTCGTATTCGAGAAATTAAAAATGGAAGTGATAAATGTCCGAGTCTGAATGAAACAGAGATGGAAGTGGTAAATATCCATATTCGTTTTTACAAATACAAATACAAACGTGGTATTAAATTTTAGAACAAATGTGGATATGGAAATGGATATATCCGCATCTGAATAAAATTATGTTAGCCAATTTTGGTAATTCTAGCCTGATATGTTAATTACCCAACTATAAAGAGTAATAAATTGGTCAAATGTATTTTTCTATGATTAAACTTTAAACTATTATGTATTTTATAGCTATATTTGTCACTGTTACATTCTATAGTTGACTCGTTATAAGACACAATTACGTTATTTTTTTATATTTGTTTCCATTCTAAATTGAGAAAATATCTGATTCGTATCCGTATTTGACTAACATCCGCTCTGCATTTGTATCCGACAACAACCTTAATTTGATTCGTATTCGTTTTGAAAATATGAAACGGATGTGCGAAGGGAACTATCCGATCCACAATCAATCCGTTTCCACCCCTAGTCAAAGCGATCCTCCACAGATTTTCACTCCTTGTTGAGCCGTTTCCTATGGTGAATTGGTATACCCAGGTATTTAAATGTTAGATTATACGCCTCACATTCGAACATCGTAGGTCTTTTGTGCCTTGTAAAATCAATAAATTTTACTTTTATGGAAATTAATTTTCAATCTGGCAGTTCTTTAAACATTCCGAAATCACCCGGTTAGTAACCACTTTAATAAATATCTTGAAGCTCACACTTAGTTAAAAAAATAGGTCTATACTATTCATCGACTTGCATCTTCCTTTTTGGGTAGTAAAGTGATGATCCCAAAATGCAGCTTAAACAATGGTAAATCACCATTATGCAACTAAAAAAAATTACCATCAAATTGATTTTGATGACTCCCTAGAATCGTTGATAAAACTCCACATGAAACCCATCTGGCCCTGTGGCTTTATTATGCTCCATTTGAGTAATAGCATATAATACCTTCTTTTCGATGAAAAGAATCCATCTATTGTTGACGAGGCATCATGGATTGTAGCTGATATTTGTCTGGCCAAAGGAAACAAAATTGGGGAAATTTTGCGAGGAGATTATCCATTGATCCACATGTCTTTCCAAAAAAAATATTTTCCTTCCATTACCTAAATAAATATGTGTACATGTCGAGATCATATGTATATCCTCCTCCTCAGAGGGGGTTGGGGACCCATTTCATGGCCTGCTATCATCCTCCCATTTCAACCATTCCCATCGAAGTCTCAAAGCTCTCTCGAAGGAATGTATGTTCTTGATTTCTAGCCCCCCCCCCATAGCAGGTCGGCACGCTGATATTCTTCAATTTCACTATACATTTACCTCTTGTGGCCTCTTTGTCTGGAGGCTAGAGAAACTGGCTTCACAGCTTATCCAACTTTATGATCATCCACTTGTAAACAGGAAGACAATGAGGAAATATGTGGTTATGGTCGTGATGACCTAATGGATTAAAACAAGTCTTCCTTTTTTGTTTATAAGTTTGACTTTTCACCCCTTTAGCTTGTAAAAAAATATGCTGCATGTCTACTCGCCTTGGTTTCCGGATGCCAAGTGGAAGTCCAATATATCGAAAAAAGGAAAGCCTCCTTAATTCCCACCAAAATTTGTTAATATATTGTGCATATCAACACCGTCGCATGAAGTCGGATAAGACACACACTTGGCTAATTTTTTACTTCGACTAGATGTGGCAAAAAATCTGCAAAAGATATGCTATATAGCCAAGATGTCCTCCTTGATGGGGTTGATGAAGAGCACGACATTTTCATCATAGAAACTGGAACGCGGACGAGAAAGAACAACATTGTTAGTACCTAGCGTGAACAATTGTTGCAATGGCTCCACTACTAGGATAAAAACAATGGGGACAGAGGGTCCCCCTGACGCTGCCCACGACGATGACAGAAAGGGCGCCCTGGCACATCATTAAGAAGAACTTGAGAGGAGGAAGATGCAAAATGAGAGAAACCAAGTCTCTCCATCTCTACCCAAAACCCATCCTGTCCAAAACGTGAGAAAGCCCAATTTAGAGAGTCAAAACAGTTTAGAATGTCAAACTTCTTTAAAACCAAAGGAGATTTCTTCGCGTGTGTGTGCTTCCTTGATGACATTCTTGACGTACTTAAAATTGTCATATATAAAGAGAACTTTTGATGAAGGCACTTTGACTATGCATGATTTAAGTGAAGCTCCGGGGCACGCGTACTAGCCAACGATTTGCAAAGAATCTTTGCCATGCTATGCATAAGACTGACCAGCATATAATCAGTTGTAATAGCAGTCATATTTTTGTACGGCAATAGCACCATGTTTGCAAAATTAAGAAGATTCCACAGATTGGCCCCCAGGTTGTGTAATTGATTCAAAGATCACATTAGACTCCACCAATGCTTGTAGAAACCTCCCATAAAAACCATCCGGCCCGGAGCCATTTTCTCATGAATTTCAAACACCTCCTTTTTCAAGTCGTCCTATGTAAAAGGCTAATCAAGACAGGGGTGGAGCCACACCACTAGCAACACGGGCCATGGCCTGAGGTGCATGATTATTTTTATATCTGTATGTTAGTAAAAAAAGTTGATTTAGCCTAGAAGGTAGTCTAATTATAACGCAAAAATTTCTTATGGTTTAGTTCGATCCCGACTCCGCCCATGAATTAAGATACCTTAATTGGACCGAAGGAAATTCGATACTTTCCCAAGTAAAGCATGCCAAGGCAGGAAAATTAATACGCATGATGGAGGTGAAGTGATGCAAATGGATTTAAGCTTTCTGGTCATGGTCAATCACCAACCCATGAGGGACTTGCAAGGAAGTTATGTGATTCTTCCACCTCCTCCAACGGGCGCTAAGGAGGTGGTAGGCGCCATCCGGGACATAAAGCTCGTCGAAGTGCATCCTACCCTCTACAATGTTGTCATGGACAATGTTGAGTTCCAGTTACTCTGATGGTGGCTTCCAGCTACCTCCTGGACAACATGACACAAGGTCTTAGGTTTGTTGGGATGGTAGAGGACCAAAGGTCGCTATGACTCAGGACCTACCTGGGAAAGCACTACTATGTGTAGTGCATGAAGGAGATATATATGGCCTAGAGGAAAATAAGTAATAGGATTTTATTTTTATATCTCATTAAAAGCTTTATTTCATGCTATAATTGTATTAATAGAAATATTTAATACATGCGTGATATATAAACAAATCATAGTCCCTAGTAACCCTCTATACAAACTAGTTCATTGGGCAATTGATGATCGAGACTTTCACGATCATGTGACAATTACGTCAATTGACAGTGATGTTATTTCATTAGTTGAATGAGATTATGGACATACCCATTATAAGTATTGCAACGTGATCATGTCACAATGTTCATCATTGTAATATTAATAAGATATAGTATCATAATCCTTAGACCATCAGATCATATTTAATCACTGCCTTGGAGGTTATTTTGATTGCTTCAACATCACATCGTAAAAGGGTGATTATAAAGGTGTACATAGGATATTCCAAAGATATGGGTTGAGGTGTATGTATCAAAATCGGGATTTGTTCATCCATGTGACGGAGAGATACTCTGGACCCACTCGGTGAGATTATATTCATATAGTTGCAGCGTATGACTAGGTCATGGGGATGTAATATCACGGTAACGAGTGAAGCAATTCTTTTCAGCAATGATACTGAACATGGCATGGAGATGTCAACGATCATATCTCACACAAGATATGTATATCAACAACAAAAGAAATATGACATTATAATCATGGTTCAATGACAAATAATTCTGAAATGTACAGGGGTCATTATGGGTATCCAGATCCCGCTATTGATCATTGATCGGAGAGAGTTCTCGACCATGTCTGGAGTATTCCTGGACCAAGGGTAACACAGTTAAGGGCTTGATGACGCTCGGAGATTGTTCGTCCAGAAGATTTACCGCCGTTTTTAGAAAATTTCGTCCAGAAGATTTACTTCCGCAGCCTCTGGTGGATTGGAGAACGAGAGTCGATGTCAATCACGGTATGTGTGAAAGTACTTAGAGGTGCTCCGTCATTGCACCATGGTATTCATCAACTCATCAATTTCTTCATGACCTTGAGGTCGTCTTTGTCGTCTTCCTCATCAACTCTTGTGCAGGAGCGTAATCCCAACATCTTGGTCGACAAGAGGTATGTTACCAAAACACCATAATCGTTACCACATTACGAGTAGATAGATCCTGACTAGTTTCTAGAGTTCACAGGTAGATTTTTTTGTTATTCTGCTATGAACCCCTTCAGTGCAAGGTCTCCGGTGTTGATGTTTCTGATGTATGATGATGTATATTTTGTGCTAGCTAGGACTTGAAAAATGATGAAGGTTTTTATATTTTATTGAGGTGGTATATATTAACCACTTAAATGGTGAATTTGCGGTGGTAAAATTGCACCCTATTTTTATGTAGTGGTAGCATGACACCATAGTAGGTATGATAAATTTGTGATGCTTTTGATATATAATTCATTAATGCTTATGTTACCTATTTTATTGTCATCTTATGTTTTTTGTCATGCATGTTGTAGTTTTGTTCGTCTGTCTTGGTAGATGAAGTGGTTTGTGATGCACTCAAGGGTTTCTGAATTCATGGAAAATGTGCCATGAAAAATTATACAGTTAAAAGCAACTAGTTTAGATGGTTTGAGATTAAATAGGAGGCACAAAATGATTACTCCAAGTACTAGTCAAATACATGAGACATAATGGAGTAGAAAAGGTTGCAGGTCAGGTCGGGTTAACTAGCCCGAAGGACTTCATAATCCTTGTCCAACTCATAGTCATTGTGCTTTTGTTGTTCTCCTAAGTCTGTATGATAAATGTAACATGCAACAATGACGGTAGCTCGTAATATCACCACATGTTGGTACATGGTAACCACATCGGGCCGAAAGTGTGCAACCAAACAAAGCTGATTACATCGACCCATACAAAAGCCCGAAACAAGGGCAACCAAACACTAGGAGGGAATTTGGCGACCTCATGTAGGCTAGACCATTGTGGGAAAACAAACATGTTTCATAACATGGTCGGGATACTGCACGGACCTGCCCTGTCTCTATTCGGCCAAGTGTCGTATGAAGCCTAAAAAATTAGGGCACTAGACGAATGAAACTTTGGTCTTAATGAGTCCCAAACAGATGACATCACTGAGGTATCTGATATGGAGAATGCATTTTTACTGCACCTTTCACAAAGTATAAAGTAAGAAATGTGGTCTCCCAAATGGAAGACGATAAGGTCCCAGGTCCAATCGCTTTTCAGCAGGGTTTTACTAAAACTCCAGGGATGTGATTAGGTCATACATTCTAGATTTATTTGCCTTCCTTCATGCTGGATATTTATACCTTTTTTTCTTAAATTTGGTGAAATATTTTTTTTGCTCAAGATTAATGATGCAGAGCCCGATCTACCTCCTTTATTTGCTTCAAGATATTAACAAATACCACAACTATTATGCTTGATTTGGTGGCAGATCATGTGGTTCGGCCGACTCAGAGGACCTTTATGGAAGGGAGGAACATCTTAGACGGGGTGGTGGTCCTACATGAGAAGGTCCACGAACTTCAGCAGAAAAAAATTGAATGGGGTGATTCTTAAATTTGACTTTGAAAAGGCAGATTACAAGGTCAAATGTATTTTCTGCAGCTCACTATATGAATAAAGGATTTTTAGAGTTGTGGCCGTCCGTGGATCCATGATTTCATCACTGGAGGTAATATAGATATTAAAGACATTTCTTCCAAACAAAAAATGGTTAAGTAAATGCGACCCACTATCGCTCACATTATTCAACATCATGCCTGATATATTGCTCGACATGATTGAGTACACAAAGGAGTGGAGAAATTGAGGGGTTAGTTACACATCTAGTGGATGGTGGCCTATATATCCTCATATAGCATTTGATGTGATTCTTTTCATGAATCACGATGTCAAAAAAGATAAGAATCTAAAGTTTAATATACTACCGGAATTCGAGCAACTACCGAGACTTTAAAATTAGTTTCCATAAAAGTGAATTGTTCTACTTTGAGGAAGCCCAAGGCGAGGCCGCTCAGTATACAAAATTATTTGGTTGTGAGCGTGGCCTATTTCCGATTAGGTGTTTGGGTATTCTAAATCATTATGGGAGACTAACAAACACTGAATGGAAACACGTGAAGGAGCGCTTTGAGAAGAGGCTAATCAGTTTGAAAGAAAAATTTGAATGTGTTGATGGAAAATTGGCTCTTATTGATTTATTACTCAGTAGGATGGTAATTTATATGATATCATTATTCTAGCTACCAAAAAATTTTATTCTAAAAGACTAGATTGCGTTCAATTTATATTGTTATCGCAATGCAATAGTGAGAAAAAGAAATATCTACGGGCCAATTGGAACATTTTTTACCACATAAAAAATAAAGGTGTTCTTGGTATCGAGCTTCTAATGGTTGAAAATTCATCAAAACTTGGTAAATGGATTTTCAAAATTATTACCGAGGATGAGGTATGGCTTCTAATGATTAAAAATTCATCACTACTTGGTAAATGGATTTTCAAAATTATTACCAAGGATGATGTCCGGCAAAATCTCTGGAGGATAAAGAATGTAAGCTCAGAGGTGTTGTACTAGTTTTATTGGGAACTAGGGGTCTCGCACTACAGGGATGGTCTAATGGAGATGAAGACTTCACATTCTTTGGATTATTTACAACATAGATGGCTTCAAAATCATGTTCTTGGAGGAAAAGTTCTAGTAAATACACCACTCTTCGGGGGAAATTTCTAGCTCTATATAATATCTTACGTCACAAAAGTGTATGATTGCTTCGACTACAAAAATAACTCCACCAAATGTGACATTTAGGTGATATTTAGTAGGACCCCGACTCACGGCATGAAACACTCTTCTTGGGTGCTTGTAAATAGTCCAATTAATACAAGGGTCCGATGGTTTTCGCTCGAATCTGCATGAAAATGACAAACTCTTGGTGGATTCCATGTATGGAACATTTGTTCATTCAGAAATTTTGGTCGACAATAATGAAAAAATATAGAAAATAAAGGTGACACTCAATATATAAAAATTATGTGGTATCTTCGCAAAGATGTAATTATTACCAAGGATGACCATGCAAAGTGAAACCGACATGGGAGTTCACAATGTTGTTTTTTCCATCATCTTAAGACAATGAAGCACATGTTTTTCCATTGCAAGTTCGCGCATCCTATGCGGTTGCCATCCAAGTGGCTTCTAACTTATACCTGCAATGTAGTGTTACAAAAATATGAGACCGTTCGTTGTGTAGAATAGATATCAAGTATGAAGTTACCATTAGGGTGCGAACGATTGTCGTAATATCGTCGCTTCGGTGTAGAAATGATATTTTTTTAACGTAAAGAAATTTTCTTCTTCGTGGATCATTTACGAGTGCACTCTCTTTGCTGCATTTATGGGCATCTCTGCAATGTTTGGAGACTAGAGAGATGTTTATGAAGGTATGTACATATTCGGAGTAGGCGGTGAAGGATATTCTTACGCCATCTGGCGGCATAGTTCCAAGATCGACCATGTATCGTCTTTAGAATTTCACGACTTTTTAATTTACTTGTGGTGTGCTTGTTTTGTTTTCTTTTCCTTGTTTGACTATTATGTGCATCATAACTATATGCCTGACGTCTCTTATGGATTGTATTAATTTGAACTATCTAGTTCAGTAAGATATCCTTAGTGGAGACCATATGAAATCGGTTCTTATGTTTTAATGATCTTCGAATCAGCTTCGTTGATTTGTTTCTACAGCGTCACTGTTGATCAAGGCTAATTCTTATATCTGTAACTAAAGCTGAGTTCTCTTTTCTTTTGATGGAAGTGGTAGTTAGACTTTATTACAGATTTATTTTTTTGCATGGTTTATCTAGAAACTAGTACTAAATATATGTTCCTTCCGCATGTCAAACAATACCTTTTTTGCGAGGAAGAGAGATTTTTCATATATGATCAGCTCCACAATATGAACTATAGCTGGGTGGACACCCACCCAGAAATAGTTGTTCCCAATAGTTCTAGCAACATCTGCTAGAGCATGAGCTTCCTTGTTGCTCTCTCTTCCAATTTTCTCAACTCCAAAACGAAACGTGATGTCATGTAGTTGTTTAACACCCTCAAATAAACTCCAGAGTCTAGACAACCCCTGGTTCTTACAATTGATCGTTTCAACAACCGATATGCAATCAGATTCCATAATGATCGACGAGAAATTCCTATCGTGCACAGACTGAAGCCCCAGCAGGCACGCGTTTGCTCCAGCTTCCACCACATCCTGGCATTTCTCCTTTGCCTCGATCCTTGCCTAGATGACCTACCCAGTGTGGTCACTGCAGATACACCCAATGGAGCATGTGCCCATCTCAGGGTTGACCGAAGCGTCAACATTTGTTTTCAGCCATCCCACTTTCGGAGCTGTCCAAATTCTAGTGTTCGGGGTGTTAGTCCGATCAGTCATGTAGTTGCGTCTATAAGAGTTGAGTTTGAATGGTTAGCCAAAGGTTCTTTGCCCTTTGCGCTGACAACTCTTCTGCCTTTCAAATTTAGTTCGTGCAGATATCGATCAAGGAAATTTACCGATGCAACAATGGTGCAATTACCTTTCTCATGGATTACGTCATTCCTTCGGTGCCAGCTTCGCCGCAAGGTCATCAGGACCAGACCCCTTTTGTCATTTCTTAAATTGGACAATATGATAAGGAGTCAGTTCGGCCCAGAGAACTTGAAGAAAGATTCATGTGGAAAATCCCAAACCTTTCGCACCTCTTCTCTAAGAACCCTGGGTTTAGTGCACTCCATCGTGGCATTTTCTCATATGAAGCATTACAACTTCTCCACAAAAATAAAAATAAAACCGTTTGAATGCATTGGTCATCTACAAGTACTTATTTCGATATCCAAAACCAACCACACTGCTCTTAAGGATTTAATTACAATGATAACAACGGCGTCCGGCTCGTCCCCCGACAGATAACGCCTCACGTCTTACTTCGTGACTACCTCGCTCGAGCTGCACATGCCGCCGAGTCGCGCTCTGGTCCCGCTGTTGTGAGCGTGCTATGTCATGTCAGCATATACAACACTCCACAGGTGACCATAGATGAATCTCCAAGCATATTTGTTGATCATACATAGGTATTCTCAATATGCAAAGATCGAAATGTGCTCGGTCGACAACTACAAATACCACCTATGCATTTAAATATTTTCATTATGGGCGGGGTAATGCTGTAAGGATAGCTCCAATGCGGGCCCTGCTCTTAAAAATAAAACATCAAGTACAATAATGATTAATAAACTCAGTATAGATAGGTACGATTCAACTCAACATTTTGTTCATTTAGATTTGATTTTGTCATAGTTCTATAGTTGAAATTTGGTTTATCATTGGATGAACTGCATGTGCTGATATTGATCCCCAAGAAGTTGATATTGGTCCCAAGAAGAAAACTCTCGGTGTAGCTTGGTATTCGTGAGTCTGAACTTAGTTTCCGTTTCGGTATGCCTCCTTGGATTTGTATTGTATACTCAGCCTCTGTTGCGGCAGCTACCAGTATTTTTTTGATTTACCATATTGGTCAAAGAAAATTCTCTGATGTATGCCTTTAGGAATATCGGGTACTTTCAACTTTATGATTGTATTTCAGACAGATCACAACATCCTTTATGCATCCATTCCACATTTTAATGTATCTGTTTTGATTCGTATGGTCTATATCTGTCTGGTCTAGGCCATGTAACCCAACGGTACCATCCATTTGGTCCGGCCCTAGATTTAAACACAGTTTCACGAGAGAATCCAAAACATCTATACCTAATAATAAAAGCGTTAATTCTTCCCTGATTGGTTGGTTGGTTTGTTGGTACGTCATTGTAATTAGCCCTAGAGTTGGATAAAATTACCCACCAATACTATTAGAGATCGAATCGTTATTTTTCCATCCGACTGAAACACGTAGCACACGTACCCATAGCATCATTAGCATCGTGCCAGCCATCCAACCTAAGCCAGTCCCGATCGATTTCCGTGCCTGATAGCTGACAGTTTCCGTGTGGTTTTGGTTTAGTATTTTCTACATTACCCAGCGATTGTTTTGGGTGCGATTAGGGAAAGTCTTCCCTCTCGAAAGCAAACGGAAAGGAAAAAGGAGCTCACGCGAGGGCGACACGTGGCGGGCTAGTACGCGAGGAACCAAGAGAGGGAGTGCGCACACATTTCTTTTTAGATCCGTTTTTTCAAAACGAAATATCTTTAGAACCGTAATTCGGAATTACGAACCGTTTTCATATTTGACCTCCTCGCGTTAAGATCTTCAAAACTAGATCCCATGTTGATAGGTTTCGAGATTTTTTTTCGAACTTTTTACACACTGTTGTTTATACTTTATACTTTTAGCAGCACGCGTGTGTGTACACCATGTACACGTGTTGTATCTAAAAAGTATAAAAAATTTGTTATTAAAAGCATACAAACGTTGTTTCTAAAAGTATACACGTTGTATGTGAAAGTATAAAAAAAATTGTTATTAAAAGTATACAAACGTTGTTATGAAAGTATACATGTTATATGTGAAAGTATAAAAAAATGGTACTGAAAGTATAAAAAACTGTTCTGGAAAGTATACGCACGGTGTACCTGGGTGTATATCCGCCTGGGTGTACACATCCGCATGGGTGTACGCCGGACCTTCACTGGGTGTACAACCGTCTCGGTGTATGTCGGTCCTTCACTGTCTGTACAAGCGTCTGGGTGTACATCCGTCTGGGTGTATATCTGCATGCATCTGGGTGTACAAACCGTCTGGACGTACACCCGTGTTGCACGTGGGTGTACGTCAGCACTGCACTTATGATGTATTTCGTTCACTGCATCGGGCATACATCTATGTGTAACTGGGCGTACATCCGTGTTAATTCCGAGTGTACAACAAAAAGTTTGTCGAAACCTATCAACATGGGATCTAGTTTTGAAGATCTCGACACGAGAATCTCAAATATGAAAACGGTTCGTAATTTTGAAATACGGTTCAGAAGATATTTCATTTTGAAAAAAGGATCACTAAATAAAGAGTGGCAAAGGAAAAATCCCTCCAAAACTCTATGGTGGTGACACTTGTCACGCATGCGGGCACCCTGTGGAGGCTAGGAAGAAGGAGATCGCGACACTTGTCGTGCCCACAGCGCACGCGAGGTGCCCTTCCAAGAGGGAAGCTTTTTTTTAGTGATTTCGGATTGTTTCCGTAGATGATGGTTTCGTCATCTTGGCCCCCAAAGGCAGCCCAACGCCAGCATAGCCCATCCGGTGGGGCAATTATTAATTACACCGACATGAGCCAATAAAAAAAACCACTTTTGATAGGTCGATTAGGCGATTGAGTATGTTGACTAAAAAGGCGATTGAGTACGCGTAGGATCATAACAACACACGTCGCAAGGATAATCTACACGGTCCCGGTCAAATTGACACCACCTGGTCGAACAGGTCTTGACCCCATGGCGAGCCGAGTTCCTCAACCGAGACCCGTCCTGGGGGACGTCCTGAGGTACAACACGCTCCCAAGAGGTCATTCATCTTGCCGAGGTCGTCCTGACCGAGGCGCTCCACCTAGAAAGGTTGTTGTTGCCCTCAAATAGAGGGACGATGTGATCGGAGTACAAAGTTCATCTCTAGCAGCACAAACTCCTTTTGCATCTCGCACACGGGCTCTTTCAAGGACCTCAGCATGACGCGGCCAATAGGTCGTTAAGATGCGCGGGTTCGCCATCGAGTTTGTCGCCACCTGTCACACCATTGACGATGAAGAATTGGTCAAGTTTATCTTAAATGGGCTTGACGAGGAGAGTATAATGCGCGAGTGTCCTCGGTGAACTCCATGGAGACTTGTTCGGTGAGTGATCTTCATGACATATATTTTGGTTGTCCATACCCATATATCTGGGTGTCTTAGGATATCTTGCATGTCTATCTAGGGCAATACACGTCATTCGTAATAGATGAAAATACCATTAATCAACCGGCCATATTATTATTTTACCGTGGTGCATTTAAATATTTGGTGGAATGTCAATAGGGATTTTTGTGGAAAGAAAATAAATAGAAGTCTAATCCTTACAAAAATCGGAGGGTAGATCATTGAGTTCATGATCTATTTTAAATAATAATAGTAGAATTCAAGCCGCGAGCTATTACACGGGTACATATTCGGAGAACTTCTCCTATCATAATCCTCCATGATGCAGTCAAAGTGATATGAATTATGGACGGGATATACCAGTACACAATTTGATAGGCATTTGAGATGTAACTTCTGAAAATTTTATACCACCAAATGAGAAACCAAGTGGGCCCTAAGTTAATTTTTTTTTATCTCCGTTGCAACGCACGAGCATTTTTGCTAGCAGTTTCATAAATTTAATAGAATAGTTGATGCAACATAAATAAAATGGTTGGTCGCCGGCCCTATGAGCTAAACCCTAAACATATCAGGCGCACATGCGGATGTGTCCGCCGTTTACGCTGCCGCGTTACTGCGTCGCACGGAGGCAGTGCGAACCAATTACGCCCCTGTTGGAGCTGGGCTCATGCCTAATTAAACGGCTGGGCGGTGAGTCGGACCACAAAGCTAGCGCCACACAAGTTGCCCAAGCTGTCAAAGCAGGTGCGGCCTGCATTATTGGAGTCCGACACTCACCAACAAGTCAAATCACAGTAACTACTGAAAGCAACGCGCGATGTCCTATCCGGCCGTTCCACGCAGCACTGTGATTTCCTCAAGGTCAATCAACGTGTCGCTCCAAGTTGTGTCTCCTCGCGGCAGCGTGGCTAGCTGCAGGTGCAGCGTGACGGCTTCATTTTGGTTGGATAGGTGGAAGCTTCTGGTGGTCGACACGGAACGATGACGCCAACTGGCCGGGCATGCACGCCAAAAGTCAAATTCTCGATAAAGCCATCTCCCACGAAGTCCCGATCGGCCGCTTCGGCCTCATCGGATGAAAAACCCGCTTTAACGGCCTTCCATCGGTTGGATATCTTAGAACTACAGTTGACAATCCTCATATACGTTTCGGACGGACACTATGGACATGGACTAGACATAAAACACCTATCCAATGGTTTCTCCCAAACTCAGCTTACTGTCCAGACTATCTGTATATTCTCAAACCTAACCCCCATGGGGGAGTGGGGCGCTCACACGAGTCTGTCATGTCTGTTTCATCTTACTCCATCCATGTCACCAATCAAATCCTAACTCACACCCTTCCACGCTACACTTCGGTCCACTCTCTTCCCCATGCTCTCCGCTCCCCTATGCTCGACCATAGCCGACACCGGCAGCGGATCTAGGATGTCCAAACCCGACCTCTACCAGGTTGAGCTTGATGTGGTGGAGGAGGTTTGTAGCCAGACGACGAGAAACTCGCGCGCTGCCTCTCGCCGGCGAACAACATAGCCGCGCTGCCGCTCGCTTGGTTTGGTCAATATAGTGGCCGCGGGGGCAGCTCTGCGGAGTAGTGGCATGCCCCTCCACATATCCTTATTACCGTTGGTAGGATCTAATTTATAGGATTTATAGGTTAATTGTGATACTTGTTCCGCATCCGAAGCGATCAAGAGTATCTCTATATTCCTTTCGCGATGATGGGTTGTTGTGCAAGACTTGGTTGGCCCTTAGCAATTCTGGCGATACTTCGAACACCTCGGAATTTTTGGGAATATCCATCAGATCTCCAATGAGGATCGAAAAGCAAGCCGCACCCTTGAATCTCTTCATAGATGGGGTGTATCCAAGCCTCCATCAACAAGTTCGCCGGATGTTATACCCAAGTGGGCAATATAAGATTTGTGTGCTTCATTTTGGATGTTCACTTCATTTGAATTGCAAAAATTGAGTGATTTTTTCTTTGGTAGATGGAGTGTGACATCCTTGTGTACAATCAACTTGAGAGTATGCCATGGCGGTTAATGAAGGGAATATGCCCGAGAGGCAATAATAAAGTGGTTATTATCTTATTCCTTATTTATGATAAATGTTTATTTCTCATGCTAGAATTATATTAACCGGAAACATTGATACATGTGTGTTTAATAAACAAACAATGGTTCCTAGTAAAGCCTCTATTTTAACTAGCTCGTTGATTAATAGATGATCAAGATTTCCTGTTCATGAACATTGGATGTTGTTAATAACGGGGTCATGTCATTGGTAGAATGATGTGATGAACATAGACTCAATATCAAGATAACAATATGATCAAGTCATTTAGTTTATATTGTTATATCTTGCATACGAAGTAACGTATTCCTTAGACCATGAGATCATGCAAATCACTCGTACCGGAAGGGTGTTTTGATGTCATCAAACGTCACATCGTAACAGGGTGACTATAAAGATGCCGTTAGGTATTCGGAAAGTATTAGTTGAGGATCATGGATCAAGCGTGGGATTTGTCCATCCAAAATGACGGAGAGATATACTCTGGGCCCTCTCGGTGATATCACATCGACACCGCTTGCAAGCACGTGATATGATCACAAGGATGTCATATCACGGAAACGAGAAAAGAGTACTTGTCAGGTAACGAGATTGAACAAGGTATGTTTGATACCAATGATCGAATCTCTGACAAGTAAAATATCGCGAGACAAAGAGAAAAGTTCACGACGTTGATGGTTCACACGATCACAATAGTCATCGTTGAATATATAGGAGTCATCACGGATCTCTAGATCCCGCTGTTGATTATTGATCGGGGAGGAGTCTCGATCATGTCTATCTTATTCGCGAATCGTAGGGTGACACACTTAAGGTTCGATGACGCACTTGAGAGGATACGGAGTATCGAAGAATCTTTTGGGCATCACCCAAATTGTTTCGGGGAAAATTGAAATAGTTCAAGGGGTTTTTCGCCGAATGGTTGTTAATAGAATTAACAAATAATTCGAGGTGCTATATGCAAATATTTGTTAATGGAATTAACAAATATAAATAAAGAAATAAAAATGTTTTATTTATTTATTAAAGAAAAACTCTTGGATTTTCTAAGTGGGAAATTATGGGAGCATGAGTGGGTGTGAGTGGAGTGTCCACTCACATGATGAGGGAAGAGGTGGGGGCACCACCATGGGCTGGCCGCACCCACCCCTTGGCGGCCTCCCATTCCCCTATAAAAGGAGGGTGAGAGCTCTCCCTCCTCCATACACTTGCCCACCTCATTTCCTCTCCACCTGCTGCTCCATTCCATGGTATCCGGCTTGGCGAAGCCCTGACCGTGGGATTCTTCACCACCACCACGCCGTCGTGCTGCTGGAGTTCCGAGGGATCCTCTACTTCCGTCTCCCCGCTGGATCGAGGGAACGGAGGTCGTCATCAATCGTACGTGTGACCGATCACGGAGGCACCGCCGGATTGCGTTGCACATCTTCTCGCTCTCGGGATCGGTGTGAGTACGACTACGCCAACAACGAGATTTGATCTCGTAACACTTTGTGTCTTCGAGGGTATGTTCTTCTTAAGACTCTATCTATGCCCGTTGTTTTCATCTCCTAGATTAGATCTTGGCCTTTCGGGTGTCTCTCGCGTAGGAAATTTTTTGTTTTCTATGCAACGAACCCTTCAGTTAACCCATTATTGGCACATGTTGAAGGACCGACAAGCTCCTGTAATACCTGCTCCAGCAAATGACTATTGGGTCGAGTGCAGAAAATTAAAATTTCCATCTTACACAACACACGTGATCTACTGTGAAGGTAAAAGCGAGAATAGATTTGAAACATGATGCAATGCACCGCATTCCACCAAGCCTAACACCAAGTGTACCAATGACACGATCACGAGCTAAGGCAATACATGATAAGGTGAACTCAACCCTCTCTCTCTATGCCTTTCATGACTTGGTAAATGGTGCGCTACCTCGTGGATCCACCCTTTGCGTGCTCAGGTTGGACCCCACCAAGGACCCCCAAGAACATGCCAAGAATGACCAAGACGGTGGCCAAAAAGGATGGGCAAGGAAACCGAAGAGAACCAGCTCAAGAAGAGGAAGGAAAGAAGCCCCAGGTAGCGGAGCCTCAGGTGAAAGCACCGTAGCTTCCGCCCTTCCCCAGGCAGCGGAGCTACCGGTGCAACCTCCGCCCAAACGCTGCTTTGTGTGCACATAGCGGAGCCACCACCGGAACCTGCACCGGAACCTCTGGTGGTGAGTCCCAGGCACCGAAGCTACCGGTGCTACCTCCGCCAAAAACCCCTTCGGTGTGCATGTGGCGGAGCCTCCACCAGAACCTCCGGAGCCTCCGTTCGAGCGCAGCCTACGAGCCAACTTTCGGGCCTTTGACCCTTGTATCTCCTCCTCCCACCTACCCCTTGGCACTAGGCTATAAATAGACTTCCCTATCTCAGATCTAGGCTTAGAGATGAATTAAGAACTTCGAGATTTGCTCTTGTATCCCTCTTGTGAGGCGACTCCTCTTATGAGGCTACTCCTATGATGTGTATCTGGGACCGTATCAAGATTCACCACAATTACCTATACTTTCCCCTTGGGATTCAGTTAGGGATTGCCCAATCTTTCTCAACTAATCCTTGAGGTTCTATTGGCGTGGTAGACAGGCCACGTGTGTGAAGCGGTTTCCGATAGGGTGAGTTCAGTTGGATCGATCGTCCCGTAGGCGGCCCTCAGGGTTTAGTTGACGGGAGATTTGGGGTTTTTCGGTTCTTACTAGTTATATCCCCTCGATTTCCCACGTTTCCCCCTTGATTTCACCCGATTTCCCCCTCGTTACCCTCCCGTGTTCATCGTGTTCATCGTTTGTTCTTCGTGTTCTTGGTCGATTCGTGAAGATCGGGCCACCCTAGAGGTTTACCCTCCATATAATCTGGTATCCAGAGCTAGGTTGACACGAATTCGACCCCCCACTATCCCCCTTTCCACCTAATTTTTCTTCTACCACCGTAAATTCAAAATTTTCACCAAAATAGGTAAACAAAAGGGATTTCGACCGATCTGTGGATTTGTTGAGTTTTTTGTGGATTTGATTCGTGGATTTGTTGCTTGATACCATTTCCCACCTTTCTATTCATCCAATTTTCCGGAATTTTTCCAAAATTTTCTTGGATCTGGAAGGAATTTCGAAATTGAGCAAAAATCTCAGAAAAATCCTGCTCTTCGATTCTTGGACAGATGTTCAAACGTGTTTTTATTTGTCATTGTTGGTCCGATTTGAGTGATTCAAGTTTCCACGCGAAGCCCACAATATCATATACACATCTACACCAACGAATCGACATGACATCGACAACCACCAGCCGCAAGTCCGAGATCATCCACAAGATAGGTATAACTTGCTTCTGCTTGAACTAACCCATTGTTTGTGTACTTTGCCCATTCGGACTTGTCGAGACATCGTATTAGAATTCATAGACGGTGGTGCCATGAGACTATTGATAGAGACGTGGGGGACGTGGTAGTATGATGAACAATGACACCAGGGTTTTACCCAGGTTCGGTACGTCGCAACTAGGCGGCGTTCCTACTCCTGCAATCTCACTAAATCAGGGCTGAAGCCTGAAGTATACAAAGTACAATGTGAGTAAGGTTTAGCTACCCGTCAAGGATCAACCTCTCAGCGAGTTAGCTTCTAGCTTATTGTCCCTCTCTTTCTTATCTCCCGTCCGGCTTTATATAATAGCCGAGTTAGGGCTTACAGAAAAGGAAACCTAGAAGACTACGGTAAGTTCTAACTTGGAAGGCAAGAATCCGCCTTCTACTCCAAGCCGTACCACGTGGGCCGTGGTATGGGTTCTTCTAGAATCCGGCTTCTGCGCGTCAGCTTACTGGGCCGCCTAATGGACCGTAATCCATTACCATTCAGGCCACCTGGGTAATCCGGCCCTTTAGGACACCATCTGATATACCCCTAATTGGTATATATCCGACAGTAGCCCCCAAGAAGGATTAAGACTTCAAATCGCCGCCTTTCATCAAATTCGCATTCCTTCCGAGAAATGTCGGCTCTTCGTGTTGATTCTTCTTTTCCTTCAAATCATGCTTTAACGCGAAACTCGGATTTCGGGAAATCCGGCTTTTTCTTCCACGAGTCTTCATGGAGAAGGTACTTCATACGTCAGCGATGAAACCGTGCTGACGTCAGGGACGTTTGGGTTTCGAGTGTGAAACCCTGAAACGTATCTATGACAGATTCTCGCGGGAAACGAGGAGATAACAATAATCACCTGTCGATTATTTTCCCGGATTTGCCGGCGAGTGACAAGCGTTGATAATCCAATGGTCTAAAGAGCCGTTAGCGCGCATCGTAAAGGATTTCCAGCTATAAATAGCCCACTTCATCCCCTCCGGCAATCCTTCCGCTCTCCTCTCACCTTCCAGCTCAAGCGCCATAGCCCCCGAGCCTCAGTCCGGTGAGAACAAAGCAGAGCCCGTGCTTGCGCAAGCACCGTTCCCGGAGTTCTCGTCGGAGAGCTTGAGGTCCTCATCGCGCCGCCAAAGTATGGACTCACCGCGCGTCTCCCAGGAGCACTCCATCGCCGCGGACATCGACGACATCATCAATACGATCGATCCGATGCTCGACTCATCGAGCCGCGCCACCGTCGACGTGCCGGAAAGCATTTCCGGCGGCCAGGCCCTCGAGGATCCACATCTCGCGGCCGATAACCTGGCCGCATCTTCTTCTGCACCGCCTCCGCCTCTCGCCCCCGAAACGGCAGAGGAAAAAATCACCCTCGTCGGAGAGGAGCTCGCCGCCGCGGCCGCGGCCGCCGAAGCCGAGGACGAAGGCAAAACTTCCGGCAATTGGAGCCGGAGCAGCATTCCCTCCTCCCTTCTTCCGACAATGGAGAAGGAGGGGTTGATCGCTAAGGGAAAGTGGCGGCATGAGGAAGAAGAGTCCGAGCCTTCGCCCAGAGCCGGGGAACGAGTCCTTCTTACCTCGCACAGTGCTAGAGGTATGGGAATCCCGCCTTCCGCCTTTTTCCTCGAAGTCCTTAGCCATTACAATATCCAGCCTCACAACCTACCACCAAATTCTATTCTCTATCTAGCCGTCTTCCAGGCCCTTTTTGAAGGGTATTTAGGAATAGCGCCTAGATTAGATTTCTGGCAGTATTGCTTTGGAATTAAGCGAAACCCTACAGAGGGCACTCCATATCTTTCACCCTGCGTAGATTCAGGGAAGATTGGTTCCCGAAAATAAAAACAACGGAATCCATCAAATTCTGGACGGGTTCCTTTTGCTATCATCAAGACATCCCATTTCCTCGAAAGGAAACCGGGGTTCCACCATTTGTCAACGATGACGCTATTCCCCAAGATAATTGGGCTGCAGAAGTAGTGCAGACTTTCCCGGACGATTTGATGAAAATCAAACGGCGCATCGGCAATCTCACTTCGTCAAAACCCCCTCTTACCAGAACTGACACAGTTTTGTGTTGGTTCGGACGTCGCATCCAACCTCTTGCACATCGAACCCGGCTTCTATGCGAGTACAAGGGGCCGAAAGACAAGATGAGAGGAACGGATAAGGCTTTCACGAAACGGGACTTCAAGAAGCGGGTCAATAATTTCGTTGCCACTCGCGACCAGTATGAAGAAAGTCGAGAGATGTATCACGAAGGGAACAAGATTCCAAAGTTATGCCTTCTTCTCCTTGGACAACTTTGTCAGACTTTTTATCTTTCTCTGTTTTCTTAACTTAATCGAATATTTGGCCATTTCCATAGTTCGATGACCTTACGGAAAAGGATCTTGCGACTGACGCCGAACTTGACGACCTGCATGCCAATTTTTACGGTGGTCGGAAGCGCAAGAGGCCAGCAACCACTGAAGAGGTGGTGGATCTTGACGGGGTTCCGCCGCTACATCCAGGTAATTCTCTGGGTATTTTGTACATTTGCCTGCTTTTTATTGCATAAGTTGGTTTGTTTCTCGGAATATTGATTTCTCGGATTTTCTTCTTCTTCTTCCTTTCCCTTTTAGCCTTGCTCCAACTTCTTTGAAGTCAAAGAAGCTGAAGAAGCATAAGGCCACTTTCGGCAAGGGAGCGCCATCTCCTGCTGCAGCTCCCCCTACCCCAGTTACTCTTGGGGGAGAAAATTAGTCTGCAAAGCCGGAGGAGTACCCACTGCCGACCAGCCAGCCCATTGCATCCGAGACTGATGCGAGGGAAAGGACGGAGCCGGATATGGGTGGTCCTTCTCGTACACCTGAGGAGGAACCCATTCCTACTTTTAATAGAGAATTCAAGGTAAATGAAGAACTCGGATATATTCGTCCGTGGGCTACCAAGTTCTTCGCTCCTGCTCCTCTGATCCGACCTTGGCCGCAAGGCGGACTAATTGTAAGGAATAACTTCGTATTTTCACCTCGGCAGGTCATCCAGGACGGCCTTCACCATGTTGGGATTCTTTTTGCAGAGTATGCAAAAGAATTCAACGAAAACTTGTCAGATTTGCAACGAATGAGCCAGGTAATACCTCTAGCCCCCAAGCAATAAGTCAAAATGCATGCTTTTGCCTTAATGCTTTTTTCGCTTTTATGCTTGTTTTTAACTTAAGCATTTTTTGTCTCTTTTCCGTGTTTCAGCAAACCGCTGAAAACATAAACTTGGAAGTTTTCAACAAGCTTACCATCAAGAACAAGGAGGTGAAATCCCTTCAGGAGGCAGAACTGGTATCCACTCGGCAGCAGCTGAAGGAATCAGCAGGTAATATATTTCTCTGCTTCCAATTGTATAATTTTTTCTAAGTAATTTTTCCGAGTTTTCTAACTCATCTTTTTACTTGCTTTTCAGCTTCTTTGACGAAAGCCAAACAAATTTCTGAGGATGCCGGCAACGCCGAAAACCTCCGCCGAGAAAACCTGGAACTTCACAAGCTCACTGTGAAGTTGCAGCAGGACCTGGGGGCCAGCCAATTGGCCGTTGGCATTGCCGAGTCCAATGCCTCCAGCCAAGCAGCCAAGGACAAGGACACCAACCGAGATTTGGAGAATGCCTTGAACCAGCGCTTGGAGGAGGGCGCCGAGATGGACAAAATTCTAGGTAAGCACTTCCCCTTTTAACGGATTTCCCATGTTTACATCTTTCTCTGTTTTTGCTAACACTTTTTGTGTTTTATTAAAACAGGAGATAGCCCCCAGCTTACTCGGATTGAGAAAATCCGAGCCATTGGGAAGGTATTCACCGCAATCAAGGTTGCGGGGACGTTGCTGGTCAACAAATGCCTTCCTTCCAGGTCTGGGGAGTTCTCGGAAGTTGCAAAACTTTCGGAAGTTATCGTGGAGGTGGCGGAGTCCCGGGAGTCCACCCTTCGCTCCGCGGCACGTGGTGGTGCACGCATGGTTCTAGGGCTTATGCGCATGCACTACCCAACTGCCAAATCTTGGCATGTAGCATCCGGCATCCCTCAAGGATACACGGAGGCGCAGAGGGCCAGCATCTTTGATGAAATCAAAGGTCACGCCACCAAGATTGCCAACATAGTGAACGTCTCCATCTTCTATACGGAGGAAGCTATTCCGGAAATTCCCGAGGAATCCAGCAGCGAAGACGACTCGGATGCCTGAAGGAAGCTGCCTGGTCCTGGGAAGGAGATAGGAAATAGAAGCATTACTGATCTTACAATGTAAACTTATTGTAATGCTTTCTATTCTTTTGTATAAACAAGTACTCTGCCTATCGCAGTAATATTATTTAATCTTTGCAAGTTTTTTGGGATTTATTCCTTTATCTTCTAAGTTCTCTGGTTTATATGCTTTAACTGTCCTTAGTGTTTGAAATGGCTCGTAGTATTTTAATCTTCATGCCAAGTGACTGGGTATAGCCAATCAACCGAAACTCGAAAACATGGATTATACTAAAGGCATTTATACTTACTAACTTCAGTGACCCAACATAAAAACAATCAGATAATACTTAGAGAACAGTAAGGAATTTTTTGAAGGAAACTCAGGCACGCAGGTAAAATCTGGGTTTCCCTAAGCCTTTTTAGGCTGAAAATCATTCAGTTTTGTAACACCGAGCACGCAGGCACAATTCGGGGTTAACATTGAGTATTTTGAAAGATCATTGGGAAATAGATAAGACGGAATTATGCTTTATACTATAATAAACATGTAAAAAACATAGATGTATGAATTCCGACAACTTTATTTCATGATCTCAAAGATAATTACATAGAAATTGAACTAAGTATAGAAGGGACATAACTGTTGGATACTCCAGGGTCTTTTGGTCTCCCCTAGTTCATCATCTATCTTTCTCTTTCTTTTGCGATTCGGCTTTTCGGGATCATCTTCCGTGTTCCGAATATCTATAAGATAGTATGATCCATTTTTCATAGCCTTCTTGGTGACAAACGATCCTTCCCAAACTAGGGCCAATTTGTGCTTTCTTTTTTCAACCAGTCTTAGCACTAAGTCACCTTCTTTAAATGAACGATGTCTGATTTTCCGACTATGGTAGCGTTGTAAACCTTGCTGATAAATGGCAGATCTTTGAAGCACAAGCTCTCATTCTTCCTCTAGGAGATCGATGGCATCCTATCGTGCACTTTCGGCATCCGAGTCATCGAAAGCCTGCACTCTTGGGCTATCATGGATCATGTCCGTTGGAAGGACTACTTCCGCGCCGTAAACTAGGAAAAACGGGGTTTTCCCTGTTGACCTGTTTGGCATCGTTCGAATACTCCAAAGCAGAGAGGGTAACTCTTCAACCCATGCTCCAACTGCTCTATGAAGAGGAGATTCAAGTCTTGGGCGTATTCCTTGCAGGATGGAACTATTCATTCTTTCAATCTGCCCATTGGATTGCGGGTGTGCCACATATGCAAGATCTAGGAGTATTCCCGTTTGTCGGCAATATTTTGCCAACTCTTCAATAGAGAAATTTGTCCCGTTGTCGGTTATTATGCTGTGTGGAACGCCGTATCTCATGACTATGTCAATGATGAAATTTCTGGCAGTTACACCGTCAAGCTTTTTGATGGGTTTTGCCTCCACCCACTTGGTATACTTATCCACTCCAACCAGTAGATGTGTAATTCCGCCTCTTGCAGTTTTGAATGGTCCCATCATATCTAGCCCCCAGACCACAAATGACCATGTAATAGGGATAGTTTTGAGTGCTTGGGCTGGCATATTCGTCTGCTTGGCGTAATACTGACATCCGGCACATGTATTGACTATGTGTTCGGCGTCTGTCTTGGCTGGTAGCCAGAAAAACCCTGCATGAAATGCTTTCTTAACTATGCTTTTTGATTGAGCATGATGCCCGCAATCTCCAGCATGGATTTCTTGCAGAATTTCTCGTCCTTCTTCTGGCGAAATACATCGCAGAAAAATTCCGGTAGTGCTGCGTTTATACAGGGAACCATTGATTACCGTGTATCCTTTGCATCGACGTTTTATTTGTCTTTGCAAGACCTCGTCTGCTCCATCCCGGTACTTCTGATCTACTAAGAAGTTTAGGTATGGAATTGTCCAATCCGGGTTAACGAGCAGAACTTCGATTGACTCGGAAACTAGAGGATAGTCGACATCTCCACCTTTTATGGATGGTTCGTGCATATGCTGGACAAACACACCTGGTGGTAGGATTTTCACTCTTTTCGAGCCCATGCGGGCTAATGCGTCCGCGTTCCAATTTTCTTCCTTTTTGACATGAAGTACTTCAAATCACAGGAAGCAAATTGCAAACTCGTCCACTGTTCTCCGATATTCGGCCATGATGGGGCTTTTAGCGTCCCATATTTGGTTGAGATGATGCTGTACCAAATCCGAGTCACCATAGCTTAAGATGCGTTTGACACCTATTTCATTTGCAATATGCAAGCCATGAAGCAAAGCTTCATATTCTGCCACGTTATTATTGGCGTTGAAGTGTATTTGTAATACATACTCCATTGTATTTCCCTTGGGGGATTTTAGGACTACACCAGCTCCAGCGCCTTCCTTCATCTTGGATCCATCAAAGTGCATAACCCAATATTCTTACTCCGGCATTGGTGTATTTTCCATTGCTTCTGTCCAGTCAGCGACGAAATCTGCCAACACCTGGGATTTTATTGTCGTCCGGGGTTGGTACTTAATGTCAAACGCAGTCAACTCGATGCCCCATTTGGCTACTCGGCCCGTTGCGTCCGCATTGTTGATTATATCCCCTAGTGGTGCTTTGCATACCACTGTCATGGAATGTCCTTGGAAGTAATGACAGAGCTTTCGAGATGCGAAAAATACGCCATATGCTAGTTTTTGATAGTGCGGGTATCTTTTCTTGGACTCGGAAAAAACTTCGCTTACATAATACACCGGATTTTGATCTGGTATGGTTTGCTCTTCTTTCCGTCTTTCCACAACTATTACCGCACTGATAACCCTGTTTGTTGCTGTGAGGTACAGTAACATGGGTTCTTCGTCTTTTGGCTATGCCAAAATCGGAGCTTTCATCAAGGTTTCTTTTAACTGGGTTAATGCTTTGTCTGCTTCTTCTGTCCATTCAAATTTGTCGGATCTCTTCAACAATTTATATAATGGCAGAGCTTTGTCTCCTAGCCGGCTTATAAACCTGCTGACGGCAGCTGCAGAACCTGTTAATCTTTGTACATCTTCTAAGCACGTAGGCCTTGAGATGTTTAGGATTGCCTTGATCTTTTTCGGGTTTACTTCTATTCCTCTGTGAGAAACGATGAAACTCAGAAGTTTTCCTGAGGGAACCCCGAATAGCACTTCAATGGATTCAACTTCATTTTATAAGTGCGCAAATTTTCAAAGTTTCTCGCAAATCTTCAAGGAGCGTGTCCTTTTCCTTGGAAACGACGGCAATGTCGTCCACGTAAACGTGAACATTTTTGCCAATCTGACTATGCAAACATCGTTGCATGCAACGCTGGTAAGTTGCACCTGCGTTCTTCAGGCCAAAAGGCATGGTTATGTAGTAGTACGTTCCATATGGGGTTATGAAGGAGGTTTTGATTTGGTTCTCTTCTTTCATACGTATTTGATGGTACCCGGAATAAGCGTCCAAAAAGCATAAAAGCTCAGAGCCAGCAGTGGCATCTATTATTTGATCGATTCGCGGTAACGCAAATCTATCTTTTGGACACAATTTGTTCAGGCCGGTGTAATCTATACACATCCTAAGAACAATACTATCTTTCTTCGGGACTAATACTGGGTTTGCAGACCATTCAGTATGTATAACTTCCCGGATAAAGTCAGCTGCTAATAGCCGGAAAATTTCCTTGCCAATAGCCTTCCGTCTTCTTCCGTCGAATCGACGGAGACCTTGTTTGACGGATTTAGATCCTGGAATTACCTTGAGTTGGTGCTCAGCAAGTTCCCTGGGTACGCCTGGCATGTCCGCTGGACACCATGCAAAAATATCCAAGTTCCCACGGAGGAACTTGATGAGCTCGATTTCGTATTTGTCGGTCATGCTAGTTCCCACTGCGACAAACTTTGTCGGATCTTTGGGACTAGGATAACATGTCTTGTATTCTCGGAAGATAAGCTGTCTGCCGGCTTCTGACTTTCTTTTCCTGCGGGCATTTCTGTTGGCGATACTTCTTTCGCCAGCTCTTTGAGTTCTTCCTTTGCTATCATCTTTTCTACGCAAAAGGCGTTTTCATTTTCCAGCTCGTTTGCCAATTTGAAGTCTCCATTTATGGTGGTTACTCCTCCTTTTGGCCCTGTCATCTTCAGCTTGTTATAGATATAACATGATCTTGCCATGAACTTGGCGAAAGCTGGACGTCCGAGTATTGCGTGATACACGCTTTCGAACGGCACAACCTCGAAGGATACTTTTTCCTGCCGGAAATGTTCGTTCTCTCCAAAGGTTACGTCTAGGGAAATTTATCCTAGGGATCGTGCTTGCCTGCCAGGAACGATGCCGTGAAAACGTATGTTTCTATGATTGAGCTGGGTCTCGGAGATTCGCAGATGCTTCAATGTATCCAGGTACATTATGTTGATGCTGGAATCTCCATCCATCATCACTCTTTTTAGCCTAGTGTTTTGAACAATAGTACTTATAACTAGAGCTTGCGTGCCGGGTTCTGGGATGTTTCTGGGATGATCAGACTGATCCCAGGTAATCGGTGTGTTTGAGTACTTCAAGAATTTCGGGGTTAGTGGGACAACCGCGTTTATTTCTCGAAGTGTTCTCTTTGCCACCTTTGCTGATGGAGTTGCCAGGAAAGTTAGGTTGCATTCTCCATCAACTCTCGGAAACTTAGGCTCGCCTTTTCGCTGTTGTTCTTGGATTTTTTTCATTAGTGTCCGATTCACTGTCTTCTTTTTCAGCTTCTGGATTTTGCTTGCAGAACTTCCTTTTGGAATTCTTTCCTTTGCTTCCGGATCCTGCACTGCCCTTCATATGCTTGTTGAGTCGGCATTGTGCGTTGGTGTGGGTGGGTTTCCCGAATTGCGAACGATGGACACAGTTTTCTGACTTAATCCTTTCCCACTCTTCTTTTGTGTAGGCGATCGGTTCTGTGCTTCGTCCTTTCCATTTGCTCCCATTTTCTCTTCCAAAGGCTATATTAACTTCTTTGGGCTTTTGCTGTGCTTCTGGAGTTGCTTTTTTCTCAGGACTAGGGGTCTTTTTGGCTTGAATCAAAGTATCGATATTTCCACCTCTCGCTCTGATGTCGTCTTCGGCCGTTGCGTGCTCATTTGCGGTTGTAAGAATAGATCCGAGATCTTTATGCTTTTTTGAACCTATCATGAACGGTACGAGTCCGGGTTTTAAGCCATTGACGAAAGAATGCATTGCTTGTACGTCAGTTACTCCAGAGCAGATGTTTGTCATTGAAGTCCACCTCGAGATAAAGTCCACGTATGGCTCATCTTCAAACTGGGTGCAGCGGTTTAGCTGGTTGATGTTGTTGGGGCGTTTGTACGTTCCCTGAAAGTGCTGAGTAAAAACTCTAGCCATATCATCCCAGCTATCGACAGTTCTTGACGGAAGCCCGTTGACCCAATCTCTGGCTCCATCCAGTAACATAAGGGGGAGGAATTTTACTGCCTCTAAGTCTGTCCCGTTGTTAATCTGGACGGCTGTGTAATAGTCTGAAAGCTAGGTATCCGGGTTTGTGCTACCGATATATTTTTGGTATGTTGGACCAACTTTGGCGAAGCCAGAATTTCGAGTTATTCTTCGGATCCTTTCAGTGAAACACTTAGGCCCGAAGTATAGATGATCTCTTTCCGCTCTATCCATGTGTGCGGAGTATCTACAGGCTGAGTGGATAGAAGGGGATCTACTCCTTTCTGTTCCATTGTTGCGTGAGCGCACTTTTCCGGGATTATCTCTATTTCCTCCATTGTCATGCCCTTTGGGATAAGGTGGAGTTCAACTCCTATGTCTTTCCTTATTCCTAGGGGGTGTACGGGATCTCTCACGCATGTGAGGAATGTCATGTCTTCCGGCTTTCTCAGCAGGGCGTCTCGGAGGCGGCATTACTTTTCCGTCCTTCCGGTTTTGTTTCTCCCGATCTTGGGGGTTAATTCCATCTTTCGGCAGATGGGATCCAGTTCTGGATGCTGCATCCATATTATCGGGTTTTTTCTTGTCCTTTCTCGGATCTTCTTTCTTCTCTTTCGAATTACTTGAATCTCCAGGTTCTTCAGGTCCAGGTGCTCCAGCGGCGCAAGTAGCTGTTTTGCATAGGGCTGAGTTGTCATGCAACTTCCCCGATCATGCTTGTCCTTGTTGTTGCTGTTGCAATGCCTTTCCTAAGAAAGCATACACCCCTTTAAGTTTTTCGCCGTTGGAGTACATGTCATTGTTGAGGATGGCGAACGCGGCTTCCGCGTTTTCTGATGCGGTTTTGTATATAGGTTTGCCCCTAGCATCTGTGCCGTTTACTTGGTTTTGCCAGGCCGGGTTTTGAAACCGTTCCTTTGGCGGCAGTACTTCCGGTCTTGCGATTCCGGGTAACCGTGTAGGTTTAATGCCAGATCTATTCCTTCCCTCGTACTCCTCGATTTCTTCCTGCTTTAACTTAATGTTAGCTTGGGTTTTCTCGAGGTGTTCTAGAGTTCTGAATAGATGTTGATGTTGCCGTTGGAGATCTTGTCTCCTGGCTTCCAGCACTTCAGGGGGTTCGTGAGGTCCCACTGGTGTTTGAAGTAAATCATGTTCATCCTGTTCTGACATTGGCGGAACAGAGATTTCCTTCGCTTTCTTCTCCGCAGGCTTAACTCCACTTCCTCTTCCTGCTTCCAGGTTTTCGTTGGCTGGATCAGCCAATTTTTTCTTCCGGAGCTTCTACTGGAGTTTCTTGGAAGCTTTGTGTTTTTTCTTGGAAGAGGGAGGTTTTTTACCGGGTTCGTCCTCTGTCAATTCCTTGACATCTGGGTATGTTGGAGTGGTTTCCGCCTCCTCTCTTTCCTCATCTGGCGGAGGTGTTCTAGGGCTTTCCTGACTTTCGGCATTCGTGTTTTCAGCCGGTTTTGCCATCAGTACTTTGTGGAATCCCTCTTGAAAGGATTTGACCTTTCTTTCGAAAGCGTCTACATATTCGTCTTCGGAATCGAACTGGTCCGATCTGGGTTCCGACTCTAATCTCGCCTCAATGGCGGATAACACGGAATCAGCTTCCGAGTTCGTCATCAGATTGACGGATGTCAGATCTTCCACCTCTATTGTGGGACTGTTGTCTTCTGCCTTTTCCACAGGATTGCTTTCGTCCGTGTTTTCGGTGATCTCGGATTGCACCATATCGATAAAGTGCGATTCAGCATAATATTGACGATCTGAGCAAAATCGAACGTCATAGTCTTCTTCGACTGGGTATAGGGCGGGTGGGATAAATTTGCTTCCACCATAGAATCCCATTGCCTCTGCAGTTAATCCGATAAAGATGTTTGTAGATCCGATCGGTAAAACGCAGGCACTTACCAGATGATTCCGTGCTGGCATGTACGATACATTGTCGAGGAAGCACCCAATGTCGTTGTCGAATTCCAGGCTTCCGACAGTTATGGTACTGCCAATTCCGCCGAGTATCCCCGATCGAAACATAACGCCTAACGTCGCTGGCCCCACGGTGGGCGCCAACTGTCGAGACATCGTAGTAGAATTCATAGACGGTGGTGCCATGAGACTATTGATAGAGACGTGGGGGACGTGGTAGTATGATGAACAATGACACCAGGGTTTTACCCAGGTTCGGTACGTCGCAACTAGGCGGCGTTCCTACTCCTGCAATCTCACTAAATCAGGGCTGAAGCCTGAAGTATACAAAGTACAATGTGAGTAAGGTTTAGCTACCCGTCAAGGATCAACCTCTCAGCGAGTTAGCTTCTAGCTTATTGTCCCTCTCTTTCTTATCTCCCGTCCGGCTTTATATAATAGCCGAGTTAGGGCTTACAGAAAAGGAAACCTAGAAGACTACGGTAAGTTCTAACTTGGAAGGCAAGAATCCGCCTTCTACTCCAAGCCGTACCACGTGGGCCGTGGTCCGGGTTCTTCTAGAATCCTACTTCTGCACGTCAGCTTACTGGGCCGCCTAATGGACCGTAGTCCATTACCATTCAGGCCACCCCGGTAATCCGGCACTTTAGGACACCATCTGATATACCCCTAATTGGTATATATCCGACAAAAAAGATTTTGACGCCCTCAAGAAATATTTAATCGAAGCTCCTTTGCTTGTCTTGCCGGATTTTGGGAAAACCTTTGAGATTGAATATGATGCTAGTGGAATAGGCATTGGTGGCGTTCTTATGCAAAATGGACGCCCCGTTGCTTATCATAGTGAGAAATTAGATGGTGCTAGACTCAATTACCCAATATATGACAAGGAAATATTTGCTTTGGTTAGAGTCTTAGAAGTTTGGCAACACTAGCTTTGGCCTAAAGAATGTGTCATTCATTCCGATCATGAATCTTTGAAATATTTGAAAAGTCAAGCTAATTTGAACAAGAGACATGCTAAATGGGTAGAATTCATAGAATCTTTTTCTTATGTCATTAAGTACAAGAAAGGTAAAGAGAATGTTGTAGCGGATGCTTTATCTCGAAAAGAGTGTCTTCTTACCCGCCTTGACATCAATGTGATTGGTTTGGATGAGATCAAAGACGTATGCTCTTCCGATGTTTTCGACCAATTTTTGAGAAATGCTTTCCCAATCGAGGTTTTGATGACTACTATCTCCATAAAGGGTTCTTGTTTAAGGCTAACAAATTGTGTATTCCCGAGTCCTCTCTTTGTTTGTTGTTATTGAAGGAATCACATGAAGGAGGTCTCACGGGACACTTTGGCCGGGACAAGACCTATGCCATGCTCTCCACAAACTACTATTGGCCTAAGATGAGGCATAAAGTTGAAAGACTCGTCAAGCGATGTCCTACATGTCTCCGAGCTAAGTCTACTTCCAACCCCCATGGTCTTTACTTTCCATTTCTATAGAACATGCACCTTGGAGTGACATTAGCATGGACTTTGTGTTAGGACTTCCACACACTAAAAAAATCATGGACACAATCTTTGTCGTTGTTGATAGTTTCTCTAAGATGGCACATTTTATTCCATGCAATTGAACGGACGATGCTTCACATGTTGCCACCTTGTTTTTCAGGGAAATTTCACGTCTCCATGGTGTGCCCACGTCAATTGTGTCGGATCGAGATGTAAGGTTCACGTCATACTTTTGGAAGACTTTGATGGCAAAGCTCAGCGTCAAGCTACTATTCTCCACCACCTACCCCCCACAAACGGATGGCCAAACCGAAGTGGTGAACCTCACGCTCTCTTCACTCCTACGGGCATTGATCAAGCCCAACCTCAAGAATTGGTAGGAATGCATCCCACATGCCGAGTTCGCCTACAATCGAGCGCTACACCAAGCTACCAAGCGAAGCCCCTTCGAGATCGTCTACGGCTTCAACCCCAACACCGCCCTCGACATACTACCATTGCCTCTACGCGAGCAAGCGAACATGGACATCGACAAGCGCACCGACTACATCAAGAAGCTCCATGAATCCGCAAGAGCTACACACGAGAAGCATTCCGAACACCGCGCCTCTATCATGAACAAGAACAAGAAGGCTATGGTGTTCCAAGAGGGTGACCTCGTTTGGCTACACTTGCGCACGGACCATTTCCCACAAGAGCGCAACTCCAAGCTCAAGCCAAGAAGCGACGTCCGTTTGAAGATCATCAAGCGTATCAACAACAACGCGTACAAGATCGACTTACCGCAATCCAAGTACCTCGTCCACAACTTCTTCAACGTCAAGGATCTCTCTCCCTTCCATGGATACCCCAGTGATGAGGAAGATCATGAGTCGAGGTCAACTCTTTTTCAAGGGGGAGGGGAGATGTTGCAGCGCACCCCATTCCACCAAGCCCAACACCAACTGGACCAATGACACGATCACGGGCTAAGTCAATACATGATAAGGTGAACTCAAGCATCTCTCTCTCTATGCCTTCGATGACTTGGTGAATGGTGCACTACCTCATGGATCCACCCTTTGCGTGCTTAGGTTGGACCCCACCAAGGACTCCCAGAACATGCCAAGAATGACCAAGACGGTGGCCAAAAGGATGGGAAAGGAAACCGAAGAGTACCAGCTTAAGAAGAGGAAGGAAAGAAGCCCCAAGTAGCGGAGCCTCCGGTGAAAGCACTGGAGCTTCCGCCCCTCCCCAGGCAGCGGAGCTACCGGTGCAACCTCCGCCCAAACGCCGCTCTGTGTGCACATAGAGGAGCCAACACCGGAACCTGCACCGGAACCTCCGGTGGTGAGTCCCAGGCACCGGAGCTACCGGTGCTACCTCCGCCAAAAACCCCTTCGGTGTGCACGTAGCGGAGCCTCCACCGGAACCTCCGGTAAAACCACCGGAGCCTCCGTTCGAGCGCGGCCTGCGAGCCAACTTTCGTGCCTTTGACCCTTGTATCTCCTCCTCCCACCTACCCCTTGGCACTAGGCTATAAATAGACTTCCCTATGTCAGATCTAGGGTTAGAGATGAATTAAGAACTTCGAGCTTTGCTCTTGTATCCCTCTTGTGAGGTGACTCCTCTTGTGAGGCTACTCCTATGATGTGTATCTAGGACCGTATCAAGATTCACCACAATTACCTATCCTTTCCCCTTGGTATTCATTTAGGGATTGCCCAATCTTCCTGAACTAATCCTTGAGGTTCTATTGGCGTGGTGGACCAGCCACGGGTGTGAAGCGGTTTTCGATAAGGTGAGTTCAGTTGGACCGATCGTCCCGTAGGCGGCCCTCGGGGGTTAGTTGACGGGATATTTGGGGTTCTTTGGTTCTTACTAGTTATCTCCCCTCGATTTCCCACGTTTCCCCCTTGATTTCACCTGATTTCCCCCTTGTTCCCCTCCCGTGTTAATCTCTCGTTCTTTGTGTTCTTGGTCGATTCGTGAAGATCGGGCCACCCTAGAGGTTTACCCTCCATATCAAAACATTACCGACACGAAGCGTAGAACGAGCGTCGATGACTATGTCGGTAATGCCTAATGAAGGGTCTCATGGCTAAGCCTAGCGGTGTGAATCTTGCCATCTCCCCGTGTCCAGCCTTCCAGATCCAGCAGAGTGAGGGTCTCACGCGTTACCGCTCCGAGAGTTTGCACACATACGCCCGTCAAAGTCCTACAACGCTTTTCCGTCCAGAACTAGGAAATACATGTGCACATTGAGGTGGAGAGATCCCAACACATAGCAGAGAGAGATAGAGAGAGAGATATTAGAGGGGCTCTAATTAGAAGATCCGATTAGACCCTCTAATTCAACTAGAAAGAGAGAGAGGTACTTGGCCAATTGTTATGATTTATTCAAGGCTCGGGGGCCCTTTATATAGGTGGAGAGGAGGGGGGCTTGCCTTGGAGGAGGGGAGTTCCCCTCCCATCCCGCGACCCCATGAAGGTGGCCGCACCAAGTCCCCTCCCCCAACTCGGATTGGAATCCTAGTTGCACTAGGAGTTCTTCCTTGTGTGTGTGTGTGTGGGGGGGTGTCCTTTCCCTGCTTTTCTTTTTTCCTTCCCTTTTCTTCGGTCTTTTCCTTTTCTTAGGTCTTTTCCTTTTCTATTCAAACCCGAATAAGGAAGGTGTAGGGGGAGTAGATGCGGTATGCTTGTGCCCCTTGGGCCCACCTGGAAGCCTCCCAATGATGGCTGCGGACATAGGGGCAGATCTACCCCCTCCAGCACTTTCCCTTCTCTGTTTTTGCCTGAAACTCTCCCGGAACCCATTGAACCCAACAGATAAAATCATCGACCTTATATAATGATGTCATAAACATATTTCCGACATCCTGAGACATCTCATGTCCTTTGTAATATATCTGAATATTCATTCCATCACTCTGGAATTACCCAGATGATACACGCTCTCTGTGAAGAACTGACATCGATGCCTTAAATATGTGACTGATGTCTACGCACGCTTCTATTCTTGTAGACAATGGTCGGCCTCCAAGTGCAGAGGTTTGTAGAACAACATCAAGTTTCCCTTAAGAGGATCACCCAAGGTTTATCGAACTCAGGGAGGTAGAGGTCAAAGATATCCCTCTCAAGCAACCCTGCAATAAAGATACAAGAAGTCTCTTGTGTCCCCCAACACACCCAATATACTTGTCAGGTATATAGGTGCACTAGTTTGGCGAAGAGATATTGAAATGCGAGCGATATGGATGGTTATAAGTGATAATAGCAATCTGAAATAAATATGGCAGCAAGCAAACGTGTAGTAGAACAGGCGGAAAACAGTGTTTCAATGCTTGGAAACAAGGCCTAGGGATCCTACTTTCACTAGTGGAAACTCTCAACAATGATCACATAATTGAATAACTAAATATATTCTCTTAACTATGCTACTTTTAACCCTCTCCAGTTGGATAACGAACACCAATCATTGCGTAGGGCTGCAAAAAGCATTCCTTAAAATAAGCATTCCCATGTCTAGTTAACCCCACAATGTCACTATGAGCGCCCTAGAAGGTACTAGACAAACACCACAATTCATAGAGGAGACACACACGATGTGCACACTGTCACCTTCACACCGCGGAACAAGGTCACTCCAAAGTTCATATTAATAAAACACTTGAGTAGTACAAGACGAAGAGTAACATGTACTTATTCAACTAGATTACAAAGCTCACGATCACATATAGATCATACCATGGGAGAGAGAGATGAACCACATAGATACCGGTAGATCCCTCAGCCTCGGGGGAGAACTACTCCCTCCTCATCATAGGAGACATCAACGGCGATGGACATGGCGGTGGAGTCGATGGAGATGGCTTCCGGGGGCACTTCCCCATCCCGACAGGGTGCCAGAACAGAGATTTGTCCCCCGAAACTTGTTGGCGGCGACGGTGGAGCTACGGATGTATTATGTGGAAAAGGTCGATTCCTTTAGGGTTTTCCCTCGGGGGAGTATAAATAGGCAAAAGGGCGATGCCGGGGGGGTGTCCAGGGGGCCCACACCACCAGGTGGCGCGGCCAGGGGGACCCGCGCCACCCCATGGTGTGGCCACCCCGTGGCCCCCCTCCGGGGCTCTTCGGGACTTCTGGATGCTTCCAGGACTTCTAAGACTTATGGATTTTCAATCGTCCAGTTCCGAGAATATTTCCAGAACAACTTTTCTGAAACTAAAAACAGCAGAAAACAGGGAACTGTCTCAGTGGCATCTTGTCAATAGGTTAGTCTCGGAAAACGTAGGAAAACATACGGAAAACATGTAGCAATTGGCATAATATCAACATGGAACATCAGAAATTATAGATACGTTGGAGACGTATCAGTGACCCCTATAGGTTCGATAACAAGTAGACATGATCGAGAAACCATGTTCCTAATCAATAATAAATATCGGGACCATGGACGTCCATATTAATTCCTACAAGTTATACGATGAAATTTTGCTGAACCTGCTGATACTAAGTAAGTTCACATTACTTCGTGAAACCAATCAATATCTCGACATGATATGAATGATAAGGAAATTATTAAACTCTTTAATCGCCATATCACATCATTCTTGATGTATGTTATGATTCCTTTTACTCGTTACCGTGTTGTAGTATCACCATGACTTATGTCATGCCTTTGTGTCCGCAGACTTATTAACTGATACAATTACACTAGTGGATCCTCGATGTATCTCTCTATTGACTAGATGAGTAATTGTCATCTTGTACTATCACGATAAAGTGAACACCTTTGAGAATACCGAGTAATAGCCTTTTTAATCACCCAGTTTACGGTGTGATACTTGACTGCACCTGGTAAACTTTCCATTGAACATCACCGTATATTCTCATGGTCAAAGGAAGCAAAAAAAACAACCATATTGTGATGATACTATTTATAGCAATGGTAAAAAACAAATCTCGTAGTATCTCAACTATTTGGATCTATCCTGCCATAATGTTGAGAAAACAATATGCTCCCACTAATATTGACATAACAAATGTCCATGGCCAGGAAAACATGGTCATCTAATATTAACAAGTTTTCTATGAGACATGAAAAGGGTTATAAATGTGTGTTTATGTATCTACACATGTGTATCGGTTTTCCTATGAATCTCATGTCCGGTAACCACAATAGTTGTAGCATAAAAAATTATACATTAATCATGAAACTAATGTATTTTATTATCTCTTGGGCATACACCAACAGTCGTCCATTTGCACAAGAGACAATAATCTAGTCTCTTAGCTCCGCACACAATGGCATGGCGGTGTTGATTGTTGTGTAGACTCCGTGCTTGGATCTAAACCTTCAGGTCCTTGTGTATTTTCATATCTTGGAGAATCACTTCTCCCCTTGATCTCAAATGATCCTCGCGGTTTAAATATTTTGGTGCTTTAACCAAGATAACAGTCTGTTGTTCACAACATTGTTGCATATTTTGTAAAGTATCATATCCAGTTCTGTGAAGAACTTAGATCAAAACATTTAATTTTCATTCTTCCAAAGTATACCCTATCTTACCGCTATTTTTATAGATTCTATCATAGTGTTAAACTTCGAAATTTCCCTCCAAGTTTACCATGTAATTTCTTCCATCCCACTATGCCACCTTATTAACACTAAGTTGATTGGTTTTGTAATTATGCAAAAAACCCTTCATTAGGGCAATAATTTACACTAAGTTTTTTCTGCATTTATAACAACTTCGAAGTGTACCTTATATTGCTCATAAGGTTACCTTCTCCTTGATCATCCACATGATCATATTTGGTTTATGTTCATAACACTTAGAATATAAGTCATAGCTGGTTTGTGTACATATTATGGCATACATGACTGATCTAATCATCCATACGTGTCGCTCATCATATGTCTCTTTTCTATTCATTCATAATGAAGTAGATATTCTTTGTATAGGTTTTTGATTTCTAAGAAATCTTTCCCTTGGCTCCACCAAGATGCTAATTGTTATTTCCAACAATTTTTCTCCTTGATTTTAACACGTTTGATCCAACACACACAAGTTGTGGAAAACGAGAACCATACTCTGTTCTATGCAGGCAAGTTCTATCATGAACTTTCCATCTAAACGTTTATTTCTTACCCACTTCCAAAGTGAAAATGCTTATATTGCATTATCTTTAGTCGTTTCATTGAAATACTACTTCAACGAAACATTTTACTATATCACCAATATTTCCAATTAATGATATGTTGTTCATATAAAGTATTAGAAATATTTTTAGTGCCCCCACTGACTTTCCTGGGTCCACTAGCATCTTCACTATCCTTGATGGTGTCAAACATTTTGATCATTTCATCTAGGTGAATATCCCAACTCCTTAATGTTTTCTTTATTTCTATGAACTAAAGCTGAAATTTGCTTCTAGCATATTTTCGGTTGAATATTCTCACTTGCTATATCTTGAAGAAAATTTATGCTGCACTTTGCTAGAATTATCCATGAAAACATAAAACCCATGCTACGGGAGATTAAATCTCATCATAGACATTCCCTTGAACTTGTAAACAAGTCAAGCCCTCATGGATGTTTTCATCCATTTTTTTTTACACATCCATTAGCGAATGTTAGGCTTGATGCCCTTTCAAATAGTATACAAAAATCGATACCAAGTTCCAAACTTGAATTTTTTTATGGAGTCTATGTTGGATTTGCGTCTAGCCATATCTTTGGAGTTGGGGTCCATCAATACTTCTCTTTGATCACAATTCTCATCATTGTGAAACAATGATATTATGATCTACTTGGTTCAATCACTAAGATCGATAGAAGTTTTACATCAAATATAAACACTTCCGCATCATTGATGATGTCAATCACCAAAATTACTTTTGGTGCTGCGCCACTCTGACATGATTAAAAAATCTAATCTTGTCGAACTGTACTATCCTCCCACTGACTTTCTGAAGATCTAATTTATCCAGAACATCCCTGACAAAAGCTTTGTCCTTGGTGATGGAAATAATTCCCTATAATTGGGATAGCCATTAGAAGCAAACATTGATTTTGCGATTTCTTGTAAACACTTTACATCACAAATGAATTTTAGATAGGTTTATTTTTCAGTGTAAAGCATGAGCCTCTATAGCATGCCTATGAAATATGTAAATGGTATTTTAACATCCATAATCCATCTATCGAACATGTTGGATTTTATCACTTGGACACTCCATAAACTCAAGGTGTTCCTGGTGACCAAAGTTATAGAATAATTCTGCAACTTTCTGGATGCTCGCAAAACCTTGTAACTCAATTCCATGACAAAGCCAGGAATATATCTTGTTAAAAATGATTGTTACTTCATGCTGAGAATTTTTGACAACTCAAATATTCTTAGTCTTATGTCTGTTTGAACATAAATATGTATTTCTATCCAAACTATCCAATGAGGCCATGAAATAATATAATCCACCACACACAACTTTACAAATTGCACAACCATGGGTATGATTTTCACTAAGTTAGATTTCTGTTCTTCTTGGCCTGTAAAAGGAGTTTTAGTCATTCTCCATTGGAAAAGTATGCATGTATCATAGGAATCATGATAAATTGACAGCAATCCACTGAAGTGGATTCTCATGCATCACTTTCCAATATGATTTAACCGGTAGTGCCGCAACTCATGGATTTTGAATCATTTATCTTTAGTGCTTCAATATCATTGATGTGTACTTGCAGGATTGGTTGTATCCCCATATGGTCATAAGTCAAACTTATGTCCCCAACGAGGCAACAAGTGATAATGCTCACAATAAATCCCGAAGGAAAATATGGCGAATGTAGTAATCTTACTCCATCACCCATTATTTCCTTTTCTTTTGCTAGTCCCTTTAGGACATGGTAATTCTTGTATCATGTTGCACATAAGAGAAACTGACCCGGTATTCCTGTGATTAAATCATGACACGCAATAAACACACTGACTAGATTTTTTGAACATCAATAATTTGTACAACATTTATACCTGAGCTGGATTTACCAGACTCTACTTTTATGCCATAAACTTTCAATGTTCCATATTTTGATGTTTCCTCTCTTAGAGAAGAAATATTCAACATAAAAAATGACATCAGTTGTACTGGGATACTTTATCATTGTGTCAATCATGACACTCTTGTCTTCTTACTCATTATTAACTTATGATAAGTTTTTCTTCCAGATTCTATTTTAAAGTGCAATGAATAAATTCATTCACAATTGACGTGTGGGTACCCGAGAGACCCTCCACAATGGGTGTACCCGGTGCGGCCCAGTAAGGGGTGCCTTAATAAGCTCCTCGAGTAACTGCGTGAAGGCTCACGAAAGAAGCATGCACAAGAGCAAAAAAGTAAAGACTTGAACGACAAGAATAGGGAAAAAGTAGTAATCGACTCAGAAACGATTCCAACTCATGTACAGCTCCCGGGACCCGACTAGCTATATAAAGCACGAAAGAGGGTCACAAACGAGACACACAACCCTAGATTTAGATCTGCGCCAGATTCAATCTGTAACATCACCCCCTGTAATCGATATTTTCACCTCATCGAAATAAAATTTGGCGGGCAGCAACCCGTCGAGTCGAATAGTCCACCAACGTCTTTCCCTTAAAGAAACCCCAGTTCCCTCACCATACGCCTGGAGGACTCTCCTCGAGTTCAACCGGAAGAGCCACTCGTGTCGGAATTCTCGTTACTTTTGCTTGAAGAAGTAGATTCCGAGTACTCCTCTCCTGCCAACGAAATGGTAAAACACACCCCATCATCATCCTCAGAAAGCAGCAAAGAGGATGAGATAACCGACCCACCCAAAGCAACAGATGCAACTTACACTGAAGCAGCAGAAGAGGATGAGAAGGAACTTGGAAAGGACCCGAGCGGCAATGACGACAGACTCGACGGGCCCCCTCCACATGCCAACTCCGGATCTGCGACTAAAAACAAGAAGGGCAAAGGAGAACGCCCCCTGCTGCGCGTATCGATAGACACAATGGATCTGGTCACTACCTTAGTCGAGCAGGGCCTTCCCCTCACAGGAGACGCCAACACGGAGGAGCAGTTAGCCTATCGATGGAAGTTCGCCCAGCACAAAAAGAAGCTAAACAAGATGTACAAAGAGCTAGATAGCACGGGTTCTCTAGGGACGCACTCGGCTGAGGCTTCAGGCAGCGGGTTGCAGAAACCACCCACCCCTATGCGATAGCCTCGTATGGCAAATATGACGACCGAGTCCATGAAGGGAACTCGAAAGGTGATAAACCTTGACCATGACCAAAAGGAACCCAATCCACCGGAGAAGTTGGCACCTAGAACACATGAGGAAAGGCTTTTGCAGGTTCAAACATAACTGATGTCCATAAAACCAACATCGGGTGACCCTCGCGGGGAAGTCCACGAAGAGATGCTACGAGGCCTCAGCATGGCAAGCGCAGAGCTAGAAAAAAAAACCCGTCCCATTACCGGCGAGGAAGAGGATTTCTGCAAGGGGAGTCTCTCACCTCCAATCTCATTAGTTTGTTATTGTTTTGCTTAGTTTATTTTATATTGTCTTGTTTTCTTATCTATATAAAAAACAAATAAAAATAGTTCGTATTCTATTTGTTATTTTTGTCATGTAAAATGAGTATTCCTGAAACTGAGGTTCATTCTTTTAAGCAACAAGGGGGAGAAAGTTTGAAAGATGCTTGGTATAGAATAAGTGATGCTCATCATAGATGTACTAAAAAATATTCTACCTGATCCTTCTTAGGAATTTTTATGTTGGTATCACTATCTGGTATAGGTATGTTCTAGAACCTCTTACAGGTGGTAATTTTCTAGGAACTCCTGCTTTGGAAGTCTGTAATTTAATTGAAAGTTTTATAGGAACACCACCTACTAAGGCTGAGATCACTTTAGAATTTGTTATAAAGAAGTTGGACTCTGTGGAGAAAATTTTGCCAAATTTCCTTGATAATGCTAGCAAAGTTAATGAATCAATAGTAAGTATCAATATGAGAATTACTATTTTAGAGGCTAGCAATACCCATGATAATCAAAACTTCAGGATTGGTAAACTAGAGGAGGCTATGTAAACTTTAAGTTCAACGTTTTATTCTCTTAAATTTAAGAAGGAGAAAGCTTTTGTGGGAACGGAGAAAAATTTGTATAGGTCCCCAAGATGTCTAAACCAAAACCCCATAATTTGCTTAAAATTGATAAAACTTTTAGTGAAACTAAGAGTGATTTACATGTTGGATCATCTTCAGAGGTACCTAAAGTACCAATTGCTACAAGCTATGTTTTAGAGGAAATTATTGATTGAGATTATTACTCATGTACCCCCGATTCCTTAGTCTTGCTCGTTCTTCCCCACGCTCTAAACTTTTGCTCACTTTTCCCCACTCTTTTAGCTGAAACACTCGCAAAAGTTGATAACTGGCATTTGCCGTCCAGTCAATGCATTGACCGTAAACTTCTGAGTTTGTGCTGCCAAGTGGGGCCGGGGTCTCCTTTGACCTTTGCGGGCCTAGTGGGACCACAAGGAGACACGTAAGCGAGCTTGTCTGAACCTGAAACAGATCGACATTGCCGCATCGCGCAGCCTCACCCCCTCCACCGCCGTCCCATCCCCTCCGCTCCCATTGTGCCGCGTTCGCCGCCGCCCCATCCCCTCCGCCGCGTTATCCGGCTCATCTATCCCACCTCACCATCTCTGAAGCCATGTTGATCCAGGACCCCCAGAATGCCCTCAGCCGTGGAGAGAATTGGGTCGAATCAATGGCAGATACTTCATGGATTAGACCTGGGTAAGCAACGTTTCCCCTTGAATTGGTGTTCTAGCTTGTAAGTAAGGCTGTATTTGACATTTTTTTAGCTTGAATCGTTCCAATTTCTCTCCTCTGTCCCGTGCCTAACTGTAGCCGTATGTTTTAACTAAATAGGATTGATCCTGCGCTGGCTTTCCGGCTGGCGGTTAGAATGGAAACTAGTGTGCTGCGAGGTACTAAACCACATTTTCTTCATTCGTTTTTCTATCCGGTTGTGATAGAAACAAACATTTGCTTCAGAGATTTTCTCACTACCCTCCGTTCAGCCTATCCGTGGAGCGATGCCGATGTTGTTGAATTGAGTTACTTCAGCAGTACCGAGCAAATATTTATCCCACTAACTTGCGACGAGCATCTCGGGTTGTTTTTTTACTCTGAATGGTGGCAGCCGTTTTGGTAAACTTCATATCGACGTGCTTCCGCCACACGCAGAACCAATCAAGGGGAAGAGTATTCGGCAATCATCTGTCTCTGCTAATAGCCAGCACCCCGGGACTCCTTGTAGGTCGAGATCAAATAAAGCGAGTGGTTCGTGGAGCCACAACATGTCTGCTGCTGAATCTGCTGTCGGTAGTGCTACTGCTTCTCCTATACCTGATATGGTCATTGTAGAAGAAGATGCATAACCTGACAAGGAAGTGCCTCAAAATAATGATGAAAACGAGATTATGTACCCTGAACTGGTAGATAGAGCCAGTCAGAAAGCAGTGGATGATGAATATCCGGAGGAGCCCATGAGCCGAGTTAGGTTTGATGACACTGACAATGAAGAGGATGCAGAGAACAATGACAACTTAATTTTGGATGAATATGATGGTGACGACGTGCCAACAATTGAGTGGAACAGGGTGAATCCCGAGCTTACTGAAGGCACCATATTCCAATCGATGGTGGACAGTCGGAATGCAGTAACTAAATATTGCAATCTTACTGAAAATTCGTATAAGATTAAAAGGAGTGAGCCAAGAAGGTTTACAGTTTATTGTCCATATGATAGGTGTATGTGGAGGTTGCATGCATCCCGTATGCTAAACAGCAAACTGATTCAGGTACTCCAAGTTGATTGATTGTTTTATTTTAGATCATTGAGTAATGTATCTTATCCATTATTTTTTACCCTTTCTTTTGTTTCAGATAAAGAAAAACCCACACAAGCACACATGTCCACCTGGAGGGGGAGGGGGAAGGAAAAATCCAAACTAGCAAAAACTCGATGGGTGGCATATGCAATATTGGATTGGCAGAGAGAAAAACCTGGTCTTGGTCCAACAACACTCCAAGGGAAGCTTTTTGAGAATTATAAGATTGTAATTCCTTACATGAGGATTTTCAAAGCTAAAGAAATGGCTCTTGACAGGATTAATGGTCAATGGAATGGAAGTTTTGAGTTGCTTTACACCTTCAAGGCTGAAGTGGAGATGGCTAGTCCAGGCAGTGTTGTAGAAATTGACAAGCATACAGTTCCATTCAAAATAAGAGGGAAGAAATTTGAGAAGAAGTGCTTCAGAAGGGTTTTGTATGTTTCAAGGCTTGTTGGCAGGGGTTTCTTGATGGATGCATGCCTTATTTTACTGTAGATGCTACCCATTTGACTGGGAGATGGAGAGGACAGCTAGTAGCAACTTCTGCAGTTGATGGACACAACTGGCTATTCCTAGTTGCCTTTGGTGTTTTGGAGGCAGAGTCCGAGGAAAGTTGGGTCTGTTTTTTGCAGCAGTTGTGATGGGGGGATAGTAACCCGGTAGACCAACTCCAAGGTGTAACCCGGCCCAAACGACAATTGGACAAGATCCGGCTAAGGGTAAAGGAAACTTCTGGAAGGCCCAAGGTTTGTAGGCCTCGCAACCCGGATTGTGGGTTGCGGTAAGGAAAGTTAGGGTTTGCAAGTAGAAGTTCGAGTAGGACTCAATATGTACCTTGGAGGCTAAGCCAGGGGGAGGGATGGTGCTTTATAAACCGGCCCCTAGGTTTAGTTCGCCAGAGATTCAAGTCATAGTTGTATCACCAATTATCGAGTATCCAGTATAGTTCATATTCGAGATCCGGCGAGTTGCTTTCCGGTTCTTAGATCGCTTTTTGCCATGTCTTCCTTCGAGCTAAACCCTCTCCCAAATACCTGTGTCGACTTGCCCCAAGATCAGTTACCCCAGGTAACATCTGCCGTGATTATCCCACGACAGTTGGCGCCCACCGTGGGGCCTGCGTCCAAAGGTGTTTACATCACGGGAGAAGCTCGGAAGAGCATGAAGAACCTCATCGTCGGTGAGATCTACGTCGACGACCAAGGAGAGAAGATGGTGGACGATTCCGGCTGGGGGCCAGAGTCGGATCACCTCGAAGCCGGATCCGTCGTGACAATCGGCCGCATCAACGTCTTCATCGGTATGGTATGTACTTCCGGCTCGAATCCTGACAATCTTGGATCTGATTCTGTGTCAGGAGAAGCTACCTACATTCAATCGGAAAGAGAAGAATCGATCGGAACAACAGGTCAGATAAAAGAACTCGCCGAGAAGTGGGAACAGTCGGAAGAGTTGGTATGGACCCCGCGCGATTGGGTAGAGAGAGAAGGTGATACCGAGTCTATCCGGGATCTATTGGAGGATCGATATGAGGAGGAAAACAGCGAAGAAGAACGGCATGAATTCGTGCCAAGCATCACGCACCGGGTTGCGGTCTACACGGCTCCTGCGGCCAACGTAAATCAAGAGAGCGTGACCGCGGCCGCAGTCGGGACGGCTCAGGCATTGAATCAACAGCAGGGTACAGCTGACCCGGTTCTGATCCGGGTTGAGGGAGAGTCGGCATCGGTTACCAGTCGCGCACCGGAGGAGGAGATGCGGGCAAACATGTTCGGATTCCAAGCAAACCGGACACCGGGGGTGGGTCCTTCAAACCCGCGTCACCCGGCCCTGTTCGATAACAATTTGATTTTAGATCCAACCGTCCTCGCTACAGTGATCACTCCAGAGAATGCGGCGGAGCGGGTCAGAGATCTGGATATGGCCCGTCGCGCATTGGAGCAGCAAAGAAGGCAAGTGGAAGCAGAGAGACAGGGGATGGCCACACGGCAGCGCGAGTTGGATGCGTTAGAGACTCGGCTCCGGGAGGAAACGTCTAGAGCGCATCAGAGGCACCAGACCAGGCTACCAGCAACGGGCGGGGTTATTAATCCGGCAGCTCTGTTTATCACACCCCAGGATCAACCAATCCCAGCGGTAAACCAGGGAACCGCACCCCCACCAGCGACGGCAGTTAATACAGCGGGAATACAGCTGGCAAATGAGCAGGCCGGGTTACTCCCGCCGCAGGCTAGAATTGCACCCGGCAATGAGTTACCACCACCATCACGATTTCGCACACCAGCAGGTCATTACAACAATCCCATGGACAACGTATATGCAGCGACACTCACCTTGAATCAGATCCCTGTGAGAGAATCGCCCCACGCGGAAGTAACCCGGCGAGCGATCGATCTACTACACACCGCGGTGGCACAGCAAGCCAACTATCCAGACCATAGAAGCGGGATGCATGGGACGCCATACCCCAGTCAGCAAGAGGGCAATATTCAAACGAATTCAGCACGGCGGAGGGAAGAGCAACAGCAAATGCCGCCCCCACCTCATATCCAGACAGTACCAGCAGCATCGGCGGCGCAGGCGATTGTGGACAGCTCCAGGGCCAGAAGGGCCGGGGCCGGGTCTGTAGCACATGAGTTACCGGTGGCGCCGCACCCCGTGGCACCCCCAGCCGGGTCACATGTTTCCCGAGTAAGACCAGCCCCAATCACCCTGGCGGGACCAAAGTGTCTCTCGGACGACATCAGAGCGGAACCTTACCCGGAAAAGTTCAAAGAGCCGGGGAAAGTAGTAAATTATGAGCCAACAATGGATCCAGAAACGTGGCTGAGCAGTTACGAGATGGCAATGTCAATTCGCAATGCATCCGAGAATCTTCAAGCCAAGTTCATGTACTTAATGATGTCAGAGGGAGCAGCAAAGTTATGGTTCACCAATCTGCCGGAAAAGTCGATCAAATCCTGGGAAGAATTAAAAACCGCGTTTGTCAAGCACTTCCATGGAACGTGCAGAAAGCTGTTTACTATTGACGATCTAGAACGATGCGTTCAGAAGAAGGACGAGTCAGCGCGCAGCTGGGTACGCCGGGTTATGGAGATACTCCACTCATCCACAGATATTCAGCCCAAGGATGCGCTACAAGCTATGGCGAAAACATGTAAGTACGTTCCTTTAGTGCAAAAGTTAACTCGCATGAAATCTAGTAGGAATGCAGCGGAGGTAACAATGGGAGAATTAATGGATGAGTGCAACAAACACGCCGCAACGGACACCACAGAGGAGGAAATTGATGACAAGAAAGCAAAAACAAACACAAGTAGCAGTGGGAGAACCGGCAATGGATCGGCGCCAAGTAATAATGGAAATAGCCAGAACAAGCGCCCGTTTGAAGGGAATTCCGAGTTTGTAGCTAACACGGAGGCCGGGTCTTCAAGACCCAGATCTGAAGGGAATTTTAATACTGGAAATCACAGTGGGGGACATTACCAAGGACCTCCAAGACCAAGTAACAGTTGGGACATATTTAGGATGGCATGCCCGAAGCATAGCAGGAACGGCAAGCCGGCTAATCACTCCTTGGAGCAATGCGCCGACTTACAGAGATGGAAGAATGAGGAAGTAAATAGAGCCATGCGAGGAGCGGGTCGGGGAGGAGGCCCGGGTCCAGGTGGAAATTTGGGCAACGGTCCACCCCCAGCCGGTAACCCGGCAGCAGGAAATCCAGGCAATAATCAAGGGGGAGCAGGAGGTTTTCAAGCTAACCCCAAACAGTTGGGTCAATATCACGTGCACACTACTGGAGGCTCTAACAAGAATAAAAAGATATTGAAACAGGCGGTCAATTCAGTCTCTTCCGTTGTTCCAAGGTATTTGAGGTGGTCAGAATAGGAGGTAACTTGGAGCAGAAGGGATCACCCGGACAGAGTTGATCACCCGGGAGTTTTAGCATTGGTAGTGGCACCACAGGTCAATGGGTACGAGCTGAAAAAAGTCTTGATGGATGGAGGAAGTAGTATCAATATCCTATACTGCGAAACTTTTCTGCGCATGGGCCTAAAGGAATCTCAGTTGCAAAAGAGTACAACAGTTTTTCACGGGATAGTGCCGGGTCATTCGGCGTGCCCCGAAGGAAAAGTGGCGTTGGAAGTAGCTTTTGGGGAGTCAAAGGACAATTATCGAGTCGAGTGGCTTACTTTTGAGGTGGTTAAGTTGCACAGTCCCTATCATGCATTGTTTGGAAGGCCGGCTTATGCTAAGTTCATGGCAAGACCGTGTTATGTGTATCTACAGCTGAAAATCCCGGGTCCTAAGAAGACCATTACCATACACGGGAATCGAGACATAGCAGCCGAATGTGATGAAGGAGATGCGGCAATGGCTGAGCAAGCCTGCAGGAAAGAAGAGCTCAAGCATTACCGATCGCAGGTGGACCTAGAGGAAAGGACAATGTCAAAAAGGCCGACTTCTGAAGGGAATAAAGCAAAAACTAGGACAGAACAAGATCCTAAGATGGTGGGCTTCGTTAGGAGCGATCCTTCCAAGCTGATTGACAGGGAAGAGGAAGCCATACCGCCATCTATAGCTAATCGTGCCACAAGGACGACATACCCGGATTGGCTAACAAACCCGGTACTCATCATGAAAGGAACTAGCGAATGGAGAATGTGCATCGGCCATGCCAACGCGAGGCCGATTCTCAGGAATAACTAAAGCAGTGTAACGGACAGCAGGTTTCATACGCGCTCTTTTCCTACCCAGGGTACCTAAGGGGACTGGAAGGTTTTTAATGAGGCGGCCTGCTGACTCAAACTTTTCATATCAATAAAAGAGATGGTTTTCAAGTCTTATCATGGTCTTTGCTTCAGTTGCAAGTAAGTAATGTTTGTTATTATCAATACATCAGTATCATCAAAATACGTTGCACGTACATAGGTCTTTGGGAATTGAGCTGCTTAAATAGTAGTCACAAACCCGGAGACCCGGCCTTGATGCCTATGAGTTATGAGGGCCGATTACTCGCAAGACGAGTACGGCTGCAATCTTATAACCGGACGAAGGAGCCAAATTTCTTGGTTATTCTTACTTAAGCTCGATGTGACTCGCAACAAAGTGGCATGATCTGTTCACTTACGATTACAATCAAACTATGCAGCCCAATGGGACCTGCTTGACCCTGTTTTTCGTATAGATGTAACAACATGGTATCCACGCGAAAGCCGGCTTACAGTACAAGATAATCAAAAGGGTCATCTAAACCACAAGTCCATGCAGAGTACAAGGCTAAAATAGCCGGAAACTCAACAAGTATTAAGCATGACTTCAGTATTTACGTGAATGGCTATTGGTTGTCAGCTTGGTAAAGAGCAGTTTGCCATCTGAGAAAGGCCACGCCCCCTTGGCTCGTACTTTGGGTCATGGAGACTGGGGACTTCGAAACAGAAACAAACTGTTTAGTTACTAAAGCTCGAAAACCTTGGCTACCGAGTCTTGGGGGCTTAAAGAAAAGTCCGCTTATCAAAACCCACGATACTCGGTCAACCGAGTCTCGAAAGGGGAATCGAAAATAAACAATCAAGTATCGAGAATAAGCTTAAAACAAGGATCGAGGTTATCAAAAGCCGGGAAAGGCACAAAGTTATCAAGCACAAAGTCACAGTATCAGTATCAATGGTGCACAGGCGCACCGCCAAAATCATATCAGTTTTGAAAACACGAAATACTAGACATTATCCTACTCGGCATCCTGGGAATGGTCTTCCGGGTCTGCGTCCTGGACCTGCTCCTTGGCCTTTCCAGCAGCTTTACCCGGACTCTTTGTATCAGGACGGACAGGTGGAGGAACAGCTGGTGTAGAGGAAGACGGCCTTAAGCCTAACTCGGCTTCTCTCTTCGCAGCTTCCTCTTTCCTCCTGGCCAGGTCAGTCGCCCATCTTTCCAGCATGTCAAAGGGAGGGGGTGCCTCTGCTAGAATAGTCTTGCCGTCAGAATCGTACGCGCTCATGATTGTGTCCAGGTCTATCTTATCGGCCAAGGCAGTAGCCGGGTGGCGTACGTCCGATTGTATAACTTTGAAGTCCTTGGGCGTAAACTTGGCCCCGTCAGCCTTGAATTCTGGAAACCCGGATATTACCTTTGCCGGGTCAAGCTTAGGAAAATAAGCTTTCGCCAGAGTGAAGGCCCGGATCATGCCGATTCGGCACGACGAACGCTTCCATATTTCAATCCATCCAGGAACGGTTGAAAAGGCTTGCATAAGGTTCTCTTCGCCTGGATATACCTCGGAAGGCCATTTCACGGCATCCAGTAAAAGCTTTGTGCCGGCAAAAAACGTCCGGAGAACAGTCTTTAACGTTCTAGTCTGAGCAACGGCATTGTCTTCCGGAGCAGCAAGGTTAGCACCTGCAATTGAAACAAAAGAAATCATATCAATAAAATCGACTATCGTAGCAATAAGGTAGAAGTATGCAAGTTAGTCGCAAGCAAAAACTTACTTAGCAAAATGCGATAAGTGTCCGCGACCTGGTTCGACAAGTTCTTCAGCGTAGTTTGGGCATCATTGTACTTCTTTTTGTATTTGGAGACGTTCTTTTTCAAAGTCTTCATCTCCGCCTCAAGGGTTTCTCGGCGCTTTACTTCAGCAAGCAGGAGCTGCTCGGTCTTGAGTAACACCTCATCTGACCGGGTAATCTCCGCCTGCGAAGAATGAGTGAAAATGTAAGTCGGATATCATGACAAGCCGAGTATTATATGAAGTACCGAGCGTAATTACAGCAAGTTATGCTCGGAACTTGGGGACTGGGTGTATAGTAAGAAGTACCAAATAAAGTTACCTGATGTGCTGCGGCCATACGCTCTAGGATGTTTCCCTCTGAAGCCTTCATGGCGAGGAGAGCGCTCATCAGCTGGTTAAAATCATCGTTACCCGAGTTAGAGGGCTCGGGTGCCTGGGAAGTTGGAAAAGGAGTTTTTCTTGTAACAGGAGGCGGCACCCGGGTCATCCGAATGTCGGAGTCTGGTCCCCCTCCCGCGTTCGAGGCTGCGCCCTTTTCCTTCTCGCTCGCGTGCGAGGCTATTGGATACCCGGTGTCTTGCCTAGCCAGTTCTGTTGGCGACGCTTGCTCATCGTCAGCTGTGGTGAAAGCACCGTCAGTCGGTTTATTTTCAACCCGGTCCTCAACCTCCGTGTCTTCCTGGTCACTAACAACGGCCGTGGCTCTGTAGAAAGTGCGAAGGTACGGTTAATCCATGATTATGAAAAAGGCGATAAAAGTTCGGTATAGCATCAGGAAAAGGACTTTACCCGAGGTTCACCGGGAAGTCCGAGGGAAAGCCGCTGCTAGACCCGGAAGATACTGAAAAATACCAAGCAAGGTGTCAGATTACTTTGTGAGGGAATGTTTGGGAAAAATTCTTGTGTACAGTAAGTACCAGTATGTCGAGCTGGAGGCGGTGAAGTACCCGGGTTAAGAGTCTCATTACCCGGATGGTGTAACATCCCTGATTTTTGCAAAGTCCAAAAATCACTAAAAATTGAAACTTTTGTTTTCTTGTTAATACAAGTCACCGAAATCCTAAAAAATCAAATCACAAAACAAATTTTATAACTTATGCCAAGATACTTGGATTGATATCTAAATAATCCTATATTTCATAAACTTGGAAAGTTATCCCTAATAAAATATTTTACAAAGTAAATTCAAGTTATTTAAAGCTATACATATTTCATATTATTTGTTTTATTCAAATATTTGTTTGTGAAAAGAATGCTTTGAACTTTATAAATTGGGTATTTTGATCCTTGGTTATTTCTAGCATTAAAAATACTTTATAACCCCAAAAGTATTTTATATGAGATATTAAATTATTCATCAATGCTTTGAACGATAAAATGATTCTACAAGATTTTATTAGGCACCTAAATACGATTAATATATTTTCTTATTCTTCAATTTTAAATTTGACATAAAGTGTCAGCTAAAATTTATACAAACATTTCAATATTTTAGTTTTTGAAATGTGTTAAAAGGAGCACACAAATGTTTTCTGTTGATAGGTTTTGGTTTTCCAACTCTTTAGAAATTAGTTTGAGCTCAATTGGATAATTAAAATAAAAGATAAAAAAAACTATATAAAATAGCAAAGGAAAAAAAAAAGGCCGAACGACCCAAACTGGGCCGAATCTAAAAAAACTATATAAAATAGCAAAGGAAAAAAAAAAGGCCGAACGACCCAAACTGGGCCGAATCTTGGCCCATCGAAGCAACCCGATCGGTCGTCTTCCTCCTGTTCACGTACATGTGGTACGTTACAGGTTACATCCATGTCTGTATCTCTTCTCCTCCTCCTCTAGGACATTCAATATCTCGAAATGAATTACAATCAAAACTAAAACTGCTCCCCATTGAATCACGGTTTCATTCAGGCAATTAAAGTCCGATTTCAGTGCCTTATTCATCCTGGTCGACTCGGTGAACCGAATGCCGCCGGTCGGCATACACTACCCGATCTCCCTCCTCAAACCAAACGAAACGAAACCATTTTGTCTACTGTGTTCTCCTCTTCCTCCTCCCTCATTTTCATTCTCAAAGTTTTGCCAAAGAATCCCTCTACAGCCCGTACCAAGCGTGCCCACTTCAGCCCCAAACTCGAGTTCGTCGGTAGATCCCTACGCTCTCGGTAATCATCTCGACAATTCCTTGCACCACTAGACTCTCCTCGTCGAGGCCTTCCTCCAGGACATAGTGGTGCATTGTTTCATTGATGTTGGTCGCGCCGCCGCCGAAGTCATGCCATCTGTGGACGTCCTTGTCAGATCAATTGGTAAGCTCATCAGACAGTTACGACTTCTACGTGGCTTACCCAACCAATCCATTGCACCAAATATTTTCTATTGATCATTCATACCTTCAGGACATGATCGTGCATCAATCGCAAATTATTTCTCGCGCCACCGCCGGAGCCGCCGCCGACCGCCATGAGAAGTTGAACGACGCCGCGCCAGAGTGAGCTGTAGGCGCCTAGAACATCTCCATGTCCTGCCTCGTCTCGTAAGTTTCAACGAGGAGCACCATCTACGTTGACCTCGAGCCCAGCGTCGCCACGTCCATATTTCTGGGCAATTGATCCGACTTTTGCCGGTGAGCTGATAGCTTGTTACCTTATATTTTTTAGCCCGTTACATTTAGCAGGCGTGTGGTTTCGGATTAGATTAGAGCGTCTCATGCTTGTTTTAGCAAATTTCATGAGCACATCTCGCTGCACGGAATGTCCGGTCCATGAAGTTATATATGTATGCGGTACATGCAATGCAAAATCATGCATACGTGAACAACTAGCTTTGTCCATGCCCATCACATATACATGCACCTAATCATACAATTAATCATATTAGAGAAGCAAGAGAAGACTTAAGTCTAGACCTTAATCATTTTTTTCTACCGAGCATTAGGCGAGAACTTTCAAATAATACCAACACATAATTTACATGGGGCACTTACGTAATCTTGCGTTTGTGGCCAGCTTTAATCATCCGTTAAACCAATATACTCCAACTAGGATTTGTAACGTGACGCATATTTCCCATTTTCGTATACTTTCTCCTTTATACAGAAAAACATAGAAACTTCCAAATAAAAATGTATGGTTTAAATTCAGTTCGTCCAAAGTTAACAAATAAGATGTCCCTAGAAACGGCAAAAGAACTGAACAAATTCTGCATCATTAGTTTCCCCGTTTACCTACTTACATTTATTTTATTTTATTTTTTATTTTTCTTATATTACAATCCAGCGAGTTGACTAATTTTGGACATATCCTTGCATTTGTAAATGCCAAAATTATGTAACTAAAATATTTATAGAAACAATATTATCTATAGCATATTATAGCACTATGAAAAAAAAATTTGCTAAGTAAATTCATTTAAAAATCATATACTATAATTAGGTAATTTTGAGGTAATCACAATTCTATGGAACATTCTTTTAAGTAAATTCTTTTTGCAAAATGAACCAAGACGTAACGCACTTTATTTAGTTCATGTAAACCACAAACATGTGAACTTAAGTTAAAATTGTTAAAAGATTTTAAATAGTAAATAATGGGTTTAAATGTGTTAAACCCTTTTGGGTGAAATCCTTGTGATATTTAGATCAAGTTAACCATTTGAAACCTTGGAAAACCGGAAATCTTAACACTTAACTCTAGATCTTACCTTCATCCCAAATGGTAAACTCTAAACCCCGTCACTTTAATTTCTTTCGTGAAGTGAATTATGTGATTAACTTTGTCCAACCATAAATCAAGTCATCATAATTTCTTTTGCATATTGAATTATGTGAATATCCCTGACCAGAAAAGAAATAATATAAACCAATACATTGTGAACACATTTATATGCTTGTTTGTCTCGTATGCTTTATTCTTGTGTTCGTTGAAATGCGTGTTTATTGTTATTGTTCTTTCAATGAATAGATTGTGCGGAGAGCAACGTTCTTTTGTGAAGAGAGTGTACCTCTACACCAACCACCACTAGGCAAGTAACACATCATCAACTACCCATTATTTTCTATATGCATTAGTTGATTTTGAGTAGTATGCATTGATAGGAATTTTTACTAAGTTATACTATGCTATGCTATTATCCTAGTAGTGTGTAGCCATCCCTTTTACCTTGTTATTTTGATAGCCTTAGAATTTACTAGGTGCTATGCAATGTTACAAATTGTTTTACTAGATGTTGAGGAAAAATCCTAAGTATAACTAATGAATGAACCACCTGGGTGGAAGTGGTAAGATTGGGTTATGTTGAGTGTTTCCTCAGGGCCCTTATCTAAGGGTTATTCCACTTGAGGTTGTCACTTGCGGATGGCCACCCAGGAACAAAGAGATTACTATTTCCCTCTAAATCTAGTAGCTTCCCGTGCAGCCTTTTGACAATATGGGCTCTGTCTTGATCAATTAAGTTGTGAGGGTTCAACCCAGGCTTGACAAGCAGATGTAGCAAAATTATAGGTGGAACGGGTCTTGCCGGTGGGTTTGGACTTCTTCTTCTGAAAGATCTCGTCTCAATTTTCTACTTTCCATGATGCACTCCGGGTGTATAGGATGTTTGGGCTAATTGAAGACAAAGGGTGAAAGTGCACAACCTCTGCAGAGTCAACAAACTAAGATCTTAGCCGTGTCCCCGGTTATGGACAACTATGAGCAGCTGGACAAGGATTGACGGAAGAATCTCATCACCAATTTCAATAAGTAAAATTTTGACCAAGTGAAGAGTATTGTGGTGCTTGGATCTAAATCCAATGTTGCCACCCCTTGAAAAGAAAAGTTTGTTTTACAAAAGAGATAGGACAAAACTGGCTTTATGCAAACTTAGCCTAAACTCCACTCAGCCAAATAAGCATGTAGTACTAGTCTTGCCATTTATATCCACCATAGTGTTACTTGCCAATACATTAAATTGTATTGACTCCCTTGTGGCTGCATATTCCATATTGCAGATGTTTCTTAAGACGAGTGAGGATTTCGTTTAAGATCTCGAGACTATCGCCAACATGTTTTGCCTGTGGCACATGAAAAAGATGGGCTCAATGTTGTACTATGTTTTCCGCTGTATATCTTTGTTTACTGCTAGTCTTCTAAGACTATGCAAGTTGTAATACTATTTTGTAAAGACTGGATCATGAGATGTAATAGAATTTGATGCATTTGCATGATATTTCATTTTGTACTGTGGTGCTAGCAATTGATCCAGGGACTAGCACAATAACACAGGTATTCCATTTTTATTAAAAGTTGGGATGCTACAAAATGGTATCAGAGCATTGTGTTGCCTGTAGGATTCGAGACCCTTAGGTTTGGAAGCCATTTTTGATCATGTTATTATCTCCTTAGAGTATTTTGGATCCTAGCGGCATAGTGAGATGAAGCGGCCCGGACAACTTTACGTGTCCACGGACATGAGACCGTTCCATGATTGGCTTGCGGGTGCCTGTATCTCTCACTATAGTGAATATCCAATTTGCAACAAGTTGTTAATAACCCATTGATCACCCTAGGATTGAAGACTTTCTATGTTCAAACTGTCTAGAAACAAAACAATCGTCTAAATTCTTCTCATATCATCTCATCTATTATTCACCTTCAAAATTTTCTAGATGACCTACCTCTTCAATACCATCAAGCCAGGAATGTTGATGATCATACCAAGAAGTGCAAGAAGTGTTTTCACCACATGAAGATCTACACTCAAAACAATCGAAGAAACTTGGAGATATACCCAGACTTCACAACATTCAAGAGCACCTCAAGACATTGAGAGAAGAATTTGAAGAAACCTCAAGAAGATATAGATGAGACCACCAATCTAGTTACTTTGTTAGAACAACGTTAACGTGTTAGAGTATTGATCATAGCAATGAGTGTGTTATGACAATATTAGTTGTTTTATAAAAACCTTGATGTTTGGTGTGATGAATGTGTTGCTATATGGTTGCTATGTGTTGTTTGTAAGATGAGTTTCCTTGATCTGCTATGTTAGGACATGGTTTTTCTTTAGTCTCCTTCTAATCTCTACTCTTTCATGCTAAGCCAAACCAAAACCCATACCCATTTACCAACCCTATTGGGCTACCCTATGAAGTGCAATAACAAACCTTTCATCCAAGAATGTCATGACTAGTTCTTTATAGAGACACAAGCCATACAATTGAGTAATGTCACAGATTTCAAGATCCCTTTTGTGTGAAGGAACAATCACATCCATGATAAATGCCAACTACCTCATAAGGAGCATCAAGAAAATCAACAAGTGAAGAAAGACAAGTGAACCCCAAGTTGCATGAGCTATGAAGATTTCATAGACAACTACACCAAGAGAAGAAATAATGAAGAAACACAAATATCCAGTTTGTGTTACATAGGAGTTTTACGCAACCCACTAGTTGAGAATTGATAGATAGCTCAAGTTCGTGTTACAGATTGGAAACTTTCTGTTAGACAAGTGAGGTGACCTAGTGTTATTAAACAAGATTCATCAATCCAAGTACAAGGTAATGATTGAGTGCAACATGGATTGGCCCCCATGGTGACTACTCACATTATTTACTTTTGCTATGAGGAATGTTAAATCTGAGTGACATACCTATTAGAGAGACGACGATGTTAAACCTGAACCATAGAATGGTAGAATACAATAATGACCATATGTTAGTGTTACTGAAAACGTTTTATTTTCGGTGAGGATCGAGCCAACCTTAGAGCTATCAAGCAATGGAAGATTTTGCCTACCATGAGAGTTTCTTTAGAAATAGCATGGTGTTTGCTTTCAAGGATGACAACAACAAGATGGAAGATGAATTATGACTCCAGCTGAAGATATAGTAAAACCAACAACCAGTTAAACAAGAATTTTTAGACTACCCACAAAAGTTCCTTTTAAGGGTGGTAGCCCACCTAGTTGTTTTGGAACCCAGTTACCCAATCTTTCATTATATCCTTCCCAAATCTCGGGACGAGATTTCTTTTAAGGGTGGTAGTCTGTAACATCCCTGATTTTTGCAAAGTCCAAAAATCACTAAAAATTTAAACTTTTGTTTTCTTGTTAATACAAGTCACCGAAATCCTAAAAAAATCAAATCACAAAACAAATTTTATAACTTATGCCAAGATACTTGGATTGATATCTAAATAATCCTATATTTCATAAACTTGGAAAGTTATCCCTAATAAAATATTTTACAAAGTAAATTCAAGTTATTTAAAGCTATACATATTTCATATTATTTGTTTTATTCAAATATTTGTTTGTGAAAAGAATGCTTTGAACTTTATAAATTGGGTATTTTGATCCTTGGTTATTTCTAGCATTAAAAATACTTTATAACCCCAAAAGTATTTTATATGAGATATTAAATTATTCATCAATGCTTTGAATGATAAAATGATTCTACAAGATTTTATTAGGCACCTAAATACGATTAATATATTTTCTTATTCTTCAATTTTAAATTTGACATAAAGTGTCAGCTAAAATTTATACAAACATTTCAATATTTTAGTTTTTGAAATGTGTTAAAAGGAACACACAAATGTTTTCTGTTGATAGGTTTTGGTTTTCCAACTCTTTAGAAATTAGTTTGAGCTCAATTGGATAATTAAAATAAAATATAAAAAAAAACTATATAAAATAGCAAAGGACAAAAAAAAGGCCGAACGACCCAAACTGGGCCGAATCTTGGCCCATCGAAGCAACCCGATCGGTCGTCTTCCTCCTGTTCACGTACATGTGGTACCTTACAGGTTACATCCATGTCTGTATCTCTTCCCCTCCTCCTCTAGGACATTCAATACCTCGAAATGAATTACAATCAAAACTAAAACTGCTCCCCATTGAATCACGGTTTCATTCAGCCAATTAAAGTCCGATTTCAGTGCCTTATTCATCCTGGTCGACTCAGTGAACCGAATGCCGCCGGTCGGCATACACTACCCGATCTCCCTCCTCAAACCAAACGAAACGAAACCATTTTGTCTACTGTGTTCTCCTCTTCCTCCTCCCTCATTTTCATTCTCAAAGTTTTGCCAAAGAATCCCTCTACAGCCCGTACCAAGCGTGCCCACTTCAGCCCCAAACTCGAGTTCGTCGGTAGATCCCTACGCTCTCGGTAATCATCTCGACAATTCCTTGCACCAGTAGACTCTCCTCGTCGAGGCCTTCCTCCAGGACATAGTGGTGCATTGTTTCATTGATGTTGGTCGCGCCGCCGCCGAAGTCATGCCATCTGTGGACGTCCTTGTCAGATCAATTGGTAAGCTCATCAGACAGTTACGACTTCTACGTGGCTTACCCAACCAATCCATTGCACCAAATATTTTCTATTGATCATTCATACCTTCAGGACATGATCGTGCATCAATCGCAAATTATTTCTCGCGCCACCGCCGGAGCCGCCGCCGACCGCCATGAGAAGTTGAACGACGCCGCGCCAGAGTGAGCTGTAGGCGCCTAGAACATCTCCATGTCCTGCCTCGTCTCGTAAGTTTGAACGAGGAGCACCATCTACGTTGACCTCGAGCCCAGCGTCGCCACGTCCATATTTCTGGGCAATTGATCCGACTTTTGCCGGTGAGCTGATAGCTTGTTACCTTATATTTTTTAGCCCGTTACATTTAGCAGGCGTGTGGTTTCGGATTAGATTAGAGCGTCTCATGCTTGTTTTAGCAAATTTCATGAGCACATCTCGCTGCACGGAATGTCCGGTCCATGAAGTTATATATGTATGCGGTACATGCAATGCAAAATCATGCATACGTGAACAACTAGCTTTGTCCATGCCCATCACATATACATGCACCTAATCATACAATTAATCATATTAGAGAAGCAAGAGAAGACTTAAGTCTAGACCTTAATCATTTTTTTCTACCGAGCATTAGGCGAGAACTTTCAAATAATACCAACACATAATTTACATGGGGCACTTACGTAATCTTGCGTTTGTGGACAGCTTTAATCATCCGTTAAACCAATATACTCCAACTAGGATTTGTAATGTGACGCATATTTCCCATTTTCGTATACATTCTCCTTTATACAGAAAAACATAGAAACTTCCAAATAAAAATGTATGGTTTAAATTCAGTTCGTCCAAAGTTAACAAATAAGATGTCCCTAGAAACGGCAAAAGAACTGAACAAATTATGCATCATTAGTTTCCCCGTTTACCTACTTACATTTATTTTATTTTATTTTTTATTTTTCTTATATTACAATCCAGCGAGTTGACTAATTTTGGACATATCCTTGCATTTGTAAATGCCAAAATTATGTAACTAAAATATTTATAGAAACAATATTATCTATAGCATATTATAGCACTATGAAAAAAAAATTGCTAAGTAAATTCATTTAAAAATCAGATACTATAATTAGGTAATTTTGAGGTAATCACAATTCTATGGAACATTCTTTTAAGTAAATTCTTTTTGCAAAATGAACCAAGACGTAACGCACTTTATTTAGTTCATGTAAACCACAAACATGTGAACTTAAGTTAAAATTGTTAAAAGATTTTAAATAGTAAATAATGGGTTTAAATGTGTTAAACCCTTTTGGGTGAAATCCTTGTGATATTTAGATCAAGTTAACCATTTGAAACCTTGGAAAACCGGAAATCTTAACACTTAACTCTAGATCTTACCTTCATCCCAAATGGTAAACTCTAAACCCCGTCACTTTAATTTCTTTCGTGAAGTGAATTATGTGATTAACTTTGTCCAACCATAAATCAAGTCATCATAATTTCTTTTGCATATTGAATTATGTGAATATCCCTGAGCAGAAAAGAAATAATATAAACCAATACATTGTGAACACATTTATATGCTTGTTTGTCTCGTATGCTTTATTCTTGTGTTCGTTGAAATGCGTGTTTATTGTTATTGTTCTTTCAATGAATAGATTGTGCGGAGAGCAACGTTCTTTTGTGAAGAGAGTGTACCTCTACACCAACCACCACTAGGCAAGTAACACATCATCAACTACCCATTATTTTCTATATGCATTAGTTGATTTTGAGTAGTATGCATTGATAGGAATTTTTACTAAGTTATACTATGCTATGCTATTATCCTAGTAGTGTGTAGCCATCCCTTTTACCTTGTTATTTTGATAGCCTTAGAATTTACTAGGTGCTATGCAATGTTACAAATTGTTTTACTAGATGTTGAGGAAAAATCCTAAGTATAACTAATGAATGAACCACCTGGGTGGAAGTGGTAAGATTGGGTTATGTTGAGTGTTTCCTCAGGGCCCTTATCTAAGGGTTATTCCACTTGAGGTTGTCACTTGCGGATGGCCACCCAGGAACAAAGAGATTACTATTTCCCTCTAAATCTAGTAGCTTCCCGTGCAGCCTTTTGACAATATGGGCTCTGTCTTGATCAATTAAGTTGTGAGGGTTCAACCCAGGCTTGACAAGCAGATGTAGCAAAATTATAGGTGGAACGGGTCTTGCCGGTGGGTTTGGACTTCTTCTTCTGAAAGATCTCGTCTCAATTTTCTACTTTCCATGATGCACTCCGGGTGTATAGGATGTTTGGGCTAATTGAAGATAAAGGGTGAAAGTGCAGAACCTCTGCAGAGTCAACAAACTAAGATCTTAGCCGTGTCCCCGGTTATGGACAACTATGAGCAGCTGGACAAGGATTGACGGAAGAATCTCATCACCAATTTCAATAAGTAAAATTTTGACCAAGTGAAGAGTATTGTGGTGCTTGGATCTAAATCCAATGTTGCCACCCCTTGAAAAGAAAAGTTTGTTTTACAAAAGAGATAGGACAAAACTGGCTTTATGCAAACTTAGCCTAAACTCCACTCAGCCAAATAAGCATGTAGTACTAGTCTTGCCATTTATATCCACCATAGTGTTACTTGCCAATACATTAAATTGTATTGACTCCCTTGTGGCTGCATATTCCATATTGCAGATGTTTCTGAAGACGAGTGAGGATTTCGTTTAGGATCTCGAGACTATCGCCAACATGTTTTGCCTGTGGCACATGAAAAAGATGGGCTCAATGTTGTACTATGTTTTCCGCTGTATATCTTTGTTTACTGCTAGTCTTCTAAGACTATGCAAGTTGTAATACTATTTTGTAAAGACTGGATCATGCGATGTAATAGAATTTGATGCATTTGCATGATATTTCATTTTGTACTGTGGTGCTAGCAATTGATCCAGGGACTAGCACAATAACACAGGTATTCCATTTTTATTAAAAGTTGGGATGCTACAGATGGTTGCGGGTCACTCTACGCTTAGTTGCGGGTGGTTCCTTCATTTGTAGTCAAAAGGGTGATGACAGGGTTAGCTCAGGAATGACGTCATGGGAGCCAAAATTAAGCACAAGGAAACGAAATAAAACCTGGAAGACGATTCCTTGGGGTTTTCTTTTGGATCCGGCTTTGATTGCTGGCTCCGGTTCATCTTCCTCGCTGGCGGACTCCACCTTGCCGTCCGATTCTTCCTCCTCGTCTTGGTCTTCTTGTTCTGAAAATTATCAAAGTTATAATATATAAAAAAGAGAAGCAGGGCGTAACGCATGCAAGGGGATTAAGTATGCACCTTCGTCCGAATTAACGGCATCATCTTCCACCTCCGGGTCTCCGGAATTAGGAGGAGTACCGACTTTCCAGAAGTTACTATCGGCCTGAGGTGAAGATACCAGAGTAAGGGTTAATATTGAATCAAGAGAAGCGGATAAAAGTGAACTTGTTAGAATCCAAGGTCGAGAGGTAGGAGACTTACTGAGGGGGCCGGGTTCTCGAGGGTGAAGGGTTCTAATCCGGCTATGTTCCGGATTACCTCGAGCCTCTCTGTCAAAAAGCCCTTAATGGTTTTGTTTGTATCGCTGGGAGCGAAAGTGCTGGTAGAGTATCGGATCGGGTCCGTGGTTTGACCCGAGTATTCGCACATCAGTTTCTCGCGGATGGAGTTGGGTTGAATGCGGAAGTCGACCCAAGTCTTTACTAGGTTGAGCCCGATAAGGCCTTGGGCTGATAAGATGGAGATCTTAGCCAACGAAGGCAAAATTGCCTCCCTGTCCGAGTCAGGGGCAAAGGCATTAAAAGCCTCGGAGATATCAAGCTGACCCTCCGAGTAACCCGGCAACCTCTTTTCGCCGGATGGGGAGGTGTCCTGGCAGTAGAAGTACGAGAGCTGCCAGTGCTTTACGTGGGAGTTGAGGGTGAGAGGAGGCATCAGGGAGTTCTTGCGGCGTTGGATAGAAACCCCGCCGCAAGTAAGAAGTGCGCCGTCGCCGCTTTCGCGGCACGGCTTGCACTGAAAGAGTTCAACAAAAAGAGCCAGACTTGGCGGAATGCACAAGTAAGACTCGGAAAGAACGATAAAGTGAGTGATGTTTAAAACGGAGTTGGGTCCTATGTCGAAAATGCGGAGGTTGTAGTGGTTCAAGACGTCGCGAAAGAAAGGGTGACCCGGAGGCCTGAAGCCCCGGGTCACATGTTCAACAAAACATATTACCTCGTTTCCTGCTTGAGAAGGTCGGGTTTCATTACCCGGTACTCTCCAGTGGATAGATTCCTGAGGGGGAAGGACCCCTAGCTCAACCAGTTCCTCTAGCTTGGCCCTGGTGACGGAGGATTTCCCCCAGTTGGCAGATATAGAGTTCGTGGTCTTGGCCTTAACCGGCTGCTTTCCCTGCCTCTTGGGCGCCATAGGGTTAACCTGAAAAAGCGTCAAGGGAAAGGATGTGAGAAATAAAACTCGGAAACGGTCAGTTGACTGAGCATTGGCAAGCGGTGTCAAGGTAACCCGGAAGTTAGACATGATCCGGGTATTACTTTGCTAAAGCAGGGTACGAATTTTCCGGGTGTCGCACATTATTGCAAAACTTGTAGGATTTTATGCATGGATAAGTGTTTGAGGAGAGTAAGCGGTCGCCCGCACATCTATTGTGGGCAAGTAAGCCGGAAAGGAAAGATTTTCCGGATAATATGAGCAAAGGCGGAAAATTTAGGTGACCCGAGCTTAGATTGGGAATTCCATTTCTAAAATTGTGGCCAGTTTAATAATTACAAGTGGTAGGAGAGTGAATTAGACTGTGTATCTTGTCTATTTGAATGAGCTAGAATGGACCCTAGTGATTTAATTCGGCACGATCCGAGAAATCGCGGGCGGCTCGATTTAGATCTAACTTAAGGGAAAATTGAGAAATTGCGAGGATGAGTTAGAGGATGTGAAAGACTTACCGAGGGGGATTGAAGCGCAGCTTTCCGGAGGCAGATGGCGCAAGTTTGGTGCCCTTTCGCGGTTTCTGGCGGGCAAATTGGAGGTTTGGCGGCGGATCTGGGCGGCGGAGCGAATCGTGCGGTGGCGGAGCGCAAGCGGTGGCGAATGGGCTCCGGTGATACGCGCGGGGCTTCCGTGGTGGTGCGCTGAGAGTTCGAACTCGAAAGGAGGAAGGAAGAGGAATGGGGGAAATAGGCCGTTGGAGTTAGGGTTGCGCCCAAGGGTTATTTATAATGGTTTGGGTGGTAAAGCCTAGCTCAACGGGTGGAACCCGGGAAATACGGAGTAACGGCTGCCTATTTTGAAATTTGTGGGACGTACTTTAAAGCATGAAGGGATCAGTTCGGATGAAAAGGAAAGGGAGATCTCCTCTTTGGTATCAGAATTAATTATCGAGAAAAGTGTGAAATCGTGGAGTTTTCTATTAAGACCATACCTGGAAAATTAGGGAAAGCCTTTGAAGGAGAGCCGGGTTACTGCCTGGACCCCATGAAGTTGGTCCCAGCCATTCGTCAAAGTGTTGTGACTCGGCCTCCATGTGCTTGTGCGTTTGATATTTCTGCAGGGAATAGCCAGCGCTTCGAAGAGTGAATCTCGGAAGCCCAAGCTATTCTGGGGACTACTGATGGGGGGATAGTAACCCGGTAGACCAACTCCAAGGTGTAACCCGGCCCAAACGACAATTGGACAAGATCCGGCTAAGGGTAAAGGAAACTTCTGGAAGGCCCAAGGTTTGTAGGCCTCGCAACCCGGATTGTGGGTTGCGGTAAGGAAAGTTAGGGTTTGCAAGTAGAAGTTCGAGTAGGACTCAATATGTACCTTGGAGGCTAAGCCAGGGGGAGGGACGGTGCTTTATAAACCGGCCCCTAGGTTTAGTTCGCCAGAGATTCAAGTCATAGTTGTATCACCAATTATCGAGTATCCAGTATAGTTCATATTCGAGATCCGGCGAGTTGCTTTCCGGTTCTTAGATCGCTTTTTGCCATGTCTTCCTTCGAGCTAAACCCTCTCCCAAATACCTGTGTCGACTTGCCCCAAGATCAGTTACCCCAGGTAACATCTGCCGTGATTATCCCACGACAAGTTGCGCAACATTATAGGCACACCCCCAGGTTTAGCTATACATACAGATGCTTGCAAAGGTCTAGAGAGTGCAGTAGCAATTGTATTCCCTGGAGTGGAGCATAGGGAATGTATGCGACACCTAGCGCAAAATTTTAAAAAGAAGTTCAAAGGAAAAGTTTTTGATGAGAACTTATGGCCAGCATCATACACATGCAGCGAAAGGAAGCATGAGCACCATTTGAGAGTGTTGTATGCTCAGAAACATCCAGAGGTGAAGGAGTATATGGATGAACATCATGGAAAGGTGTGGTCAATAAGCAAATTCAACACCATATGCAAAGTAGACTATGTGACCAGTAATCTTGCAGAATGCTTCAATTGAAAGTTCAAGTCAGTGAAGGGTTATTTGGTTTGGCAAGCATTTGACAAGATTAGGCAGATGATCATGATAAAGATGTCTCTTCGCAAAAGAATTGCTGAAACACAATATGTTGGCCATGTTATACTCCCATCACTAATTAAGGCATTGCATCACAAGGCAAGAGGACTGAAGATGAGATGCATTCGATCGTCGACATACGAGGCTAAGGTAGCATACACTGACAGTAAAAATAGGGAATGAAGGTATCCAGTGAACCTAGCCACTAGGGAATGCAGTTGTAGTCAATGGCAGATTCGTGGGAAGCCATGCATACATGCTATACATCTGATGATTCTAATTGGGGGTGAAGACGGTGAAGTTGATCAGTATTGCTCTGAGTATTTCTCTGTTGCTAAATTTAAGGATGCTTATGCTCACAATATGCGTGCACTCGTGGGAAAAGACCAATGGAACATAGTAGATCCAGGGTTCAAATTCCACTCTCCTTTACCGACTAGACCACCAGGAAGACAAAAAAATAGGTATAAAGCAGGTGAAGAGGGTCGTGTACCAAAAAAGAGGGCGTGCAAAAAATGTGGAATTCTGGGGCACATTGCTAGGCTTTGTTCCAATCTAGTGGATGCATCATTTGGAGAAGAGGACCGATGGACAGCAGCAAATGCATAGGAGAATGCATCAGCAATGGAGATTGAAGATGGAGGAGACCATGCAGAAGCAATTGAGTCTGAAGATGCACTCCTCATTGAAGCAGCACCTTGGTATGTGTGTGCATTCCCTTTTTTATGCATTTTGTTCTCTTTTCTCCATATGTCTTATAATTTTATTTCTCAACACTAGGATAAATGGAGGCAGAGGGAAGAAAAGGTGTAGAGAGGAAGCTATAAGAGAAGAACAGGATAGAACCCAAGAAAATGAAATTCAGTCATCATCAGATGGCTTAGAATTTGAATCCATGGCTCTTGATTTTTTTTGAAGCTATAAGAGAAGAAGAGGACAGAGTAATTGTACCAGTTGTCCCTTTAAGGATTACTAAACACACAGATGACCGTCAACTTGTCGTCGAGTGCTCGCCGAGTGGAATTACTCCGTCACCACCTCCACGGCCACAACCCCAAGGGAAGATCAGAAGGAACAAGATGATTCCAAAGAGTACTCCAGCTAGGGAAACCCAGAGCAAGACAGTGAAGCCATCTGCTCACACAAGGAGTAGGTCGAAAATTTAAATTCGAACTATGAATTTGAATTTGAACTATGAATTTGAATTTGATGGATTTGTAGTTATGTGTTTGTGTTGTCAACTTTAGATCTTGTGATAAATTATAAGTCTTAATAATATTGTTTGTGCTTTGATATTATATGTGAGGCAGAATGCATATTTGAAACAAAGGTTGAATTTGAAGCAATATTTGAATTTGGAACAAAATTATAATTTGAGCCCAAGTTGAAGTTGTACAAAAATTTCAAGTATGTTGCTCTTTAGTACTTGTTTGAGCTAAAGTTGAAATTTCACCAACATTTGAACCCCAATATTTGAAGGTGATCAATCCGAAGGAGAAACGTGCTACAAATGAGCTCTGAATGTAGGGTAAACAGCCCCATTTGTAATCAAGTTTTTTTCGACCTTCTCTAAATGAGCCAATATTTTTTAGGTGACACTTATTCCATCTAAATAGTGTCCAGCCAAAGTCTCACTATTTATTGAATTGTTTTCCATATTATTTATTTATTTTTTGAAAAAAATCCTTTTAATTGAAAACCACCAAAACACACGATTGAGATATGAAAATGTAAAAGTAAGTTCAGAACCGTCTTATTCACTCCAAGAGGAAGCATTGGTGATTTTTTCGATGTATTCGATTTTTTTCAAAACCAAAACACTCCTTCACTCTCCATCGAATTCTGAACAGGTCTATACACGCTTGCTCATTTTTGAGAAGCCTTTTCATGAAAATGTCTTTACATCGAGTTTATATTTTTTTTTCTCATAACCATGTCACATATTACGGCTATGTGAGCTTGCCTTGCATTTTTTTTTTGAATTAGCTAAGGTCATTTGAACCTGATTTTGATGGCTCGCTTGTGAAAATGATTTTTCTTGAAAATGTTCCTATAGCATGTTTATATTTTTTTTTCTAGTAACTATATCTTATAACCTGACAAACTACGCTTTGTTTCCATTTTTTGATTTCTTTTATTAGTTATGGTTATTTGAAGTTCTGTCATACCCTAATAATCCCAAAACACCGATAACCTCGTAACCCCAAAACCCTAGCGCCGAACGTCAGCCATCCAATCATACCCTACCGCCAATGCCAGCCGTAAGATCTGACCTTCTAGAAGGAATTCTAGGGACAGGCCCGTGCGCCGTCTCCGCGCCGTTGGATGGCGTCGACAGTTGAGGTCAGAGTTTAGTCTTCTAGAAGGGCGGGCGATCCGCAGGAGGCTGATTCTAAATCCTGATTGGTCGCGCCGTTGTATTCCACTGACACATCAGCACAGTCACACAGCAGCTTGTTCCCTCCTCCACCCATCGACACAGTCACACAGAAGTCTGTGCTGGCCTCTCCTTTGGATCTCGGCGACAGAGCAGTTCTTCTTCCTCTCCGGCGAAATGTCGACCTCCACTTCATCCTCCCGCCCCTCGTGGCCTATATATGGTCCAGTGCCGATGCAGTGGTGTCCGGACTGCCCACACACCGCGCCACTGAAGCGGTGGACTTCGAAGGAGGAGAAAAATGGCAACTCTGGGCGCAAGTTCGTCAGATGCGAGTGCAGGACAGAGGGGCAGGTAGATCTTGGTTCCTCTCGCATCCTTTAGATCTGAAATTTTCGTTTCCAGATCTGGGTTCTCTTCTTGCATCTACGGAGTTGGGATTTATGCTTCATTATTTCGTTTCCAGATCGTGAAAAAATGCAATCATTTCGAGTGGATGGATGAGTATGTGGAGAGGCTCCAAAGGGGGGACTTTACTGATTTAAAGGGGGCTCCAACCCTCGAGATCAACCTGCCTCCATTCGTGAAGAACATGGGGAATGCAGAGTTGAAGGGTGCTTCGACAGTGGGGGATGAAGATCTGAAGAGTGAATTGAAGAAGATGAACAAGAACTTGAAGCAGATGATTCAAGTGATGCAGCAAGCAAATATGATAGCTTTAGGATTTTATTTTTGCATTGTTGCTGCAGGATTTGTTTACGTGCTTGTCAACTCTCGTTAGAGATGTTGTGTACTGTTAACTGTATATTAAGTCTATGTCACGAAACTTTAATGCGATGGATTTCAATGTGCATCTCTCGAGATCATCTAAGTTTGTTTGTTACTGTACCTAGTTTTTTAGTTGACCAGATGACAGTTAGCACTACTTGCGCAACACAAATACCTCTAGATCATCTCTTCTTCAGAGGAACACTCTCTTCAGTTCAATTTAGCTTCAGTTTGGTTACACCGAGTTCTAGGGAAAATCCGCAAACACGCGATGCTCTGATTTTTTTTCTTTCAACGATTGAAAGATATTTCATTTATTTGAGGTTTGATTGCCCACCCTCTTCTATTTGCTGGAGGTGATAGTAAAATACAAAGTGTTCACAAAATGAAAAGGGTTTTAAGAATGCCAAAAAAAGAAGGGAAATAATACTATTTTTTCCAAAAGTTAGTTGACATGCACGTGCAAAAAAATGAGTTATTTTTTCGACTAGTTTGATATCTAACCTTATTTAGTTCACAAATATGTTTTGATTTTCTGTCCTTATCTCAGCATACACAGAACTACTCCCTTCGTTCCTAAATGTAAGATGTTTTAGCCTTTTTCCACATTCACATATGTCTACATGTATCTAGACAACTTTTAGTGTATATGTTCACTCATATTATTATGTATCTAGACAACATGAGCAATAGCTACAACATCTTATATTTAGGAATAGAGGGAGTAGTTAATAAATTTATCTTACTTACCTTTTAGTTTGGGTTCTTTTCTTTTTCACAAACTAGTGTAACTACTAGTTTCAATATAGGAAAGAAAAGATAAAAAAAGGTTGCGTCTACTCTAATAGGCTGCGTTGTATGTGCTCTTAGTCGTGCCTTAATTAACTTGGGGCAAACCACTTGAAAATAATATGAATACAGATAAAAAAGAACACATCACGCACAACCAACGATAAATAACTTAGATATGGGATTCTTAGATCCCTACATAGTGCGGTACATAGTACGGGAAACACATGATATACGGTACATAACACAGTACACTAGCTAGGGCCGGCAACACTACGGGCGCGCAACACCAACACTGTCTGGACTTTACCGTCGTCGTCTTCACTCCTCGTTGCCGCCGTACTCGTCGTCTTCACTGCTCCTCGACGCCGTCATCGCCAAGATATTAGGGGAGGGTGTGCATGTGGTTTTCCTCGGGGAAGATGCTCTCAAAGTCGGTCTAGATGTTGTAGGTCGTGTATGCGATGAACTCGCATCCACACCAGAACACGCGGCCGAGCAGGTAGGACGCATCAAATCTGTTTGTGAAGTAGGCGACGAGGCCTACCACTAGAGTATTGTTGTGGGCGTGTTGTTCCTCCAGACGGAACATGACTGGCGACCCTGCCGGGAGGTGGTTAAAGCCCGCACGGAGGAAGAGACGGGCCAAGTCCGTATTGTTCCTCCATCCTGAGAACGACTAGACGCGCAGCGCGGTCTCAACGACCCTGCCGGGGTGGGGGGTAGCGGACCTCCGGCACGGTGGGTGGGAAGCGGAAGGTGGGTGCGTTGAACTACATCTTCACGTACGTCGAGTCGTCGGTTGTGATTTGGATCTGGTTGGAGAGAAGAGAATTGGGAGGAGGCAGAGATTGAAGATGTGGAGGAGGAGGTTACGAGACACGGTTTCCGTAGCCAAGGGAGAGGAGGGGGTGGACGGAACCGTCGTTTTTCCAAACTGCATCGAGGCGTCGCGGTTGTACTTTTTTTCACACTGCATCGAGGCGTCGCCGTTTTTTCACACTGCATCGAGGCGTCGCGGTTGTACTGTGGAGAGGAGGGGGTGGAGGAACCGCCGTTTTTTCATCACTCAGTCCGGTCGTGCCCCGATGCGTGGCTCGACGCGTGAAAAGATTCGACAAATTAATCGAGCGTGCGACTGAATCAAGCTGCGTGCATGGCTAGGTGGCGACCGAATCACACCCGTGTGCGTGGCTAGCTGGCTAGGTGGCTGCGTGCATGGCAACGTTGCCACTGAATTGCAGCCGTGCATGGCTAGGTGGCGGCTGAATCGCAGCCTTTTAATCACGTAAACTAGTCAACGTTGCGCTCATCAATACCAACGTCGCGCGCATGCATAGCATGCTGAAATGATGTCATGCATAAAAGGCTGACCGCGCATGTGGGTATGCTAGCTGGCTGAATTTAATTATCAACAAACTCGTCCCATTCTACGACGTACGAAGCATACAATGGTCCAACGGACAATGCCACAGAAACGCAGCCGCACTTATCCCACTTTTCAGGTCCAACGAGCGACACAGTCCCACACGGCCCCACTAGTCAGAGTTAATGGAAGACACAACAACGACAGGTGTGAGCATTCATGAGAGTTTCACCTAAGGATATGGGAAAAAGTGAGTAAAACTTTCAACCGTGGGGAAAAGTGAGCAGAACTAAGGAATCGTGGGCACATGTGTCGCACCCGGACTTCTAGAGGATACACACAGCCCGCTAAATAGTAGATAATTGGCTTACGGGGCCTACCTGCACCCGCATCTCAAAATGAGTAGGCCGACACGTAAACGTGTGACAACCATTCTCTACTATTCATCGTCTGTGAAACCATCCAATAGGAAATCCGAATACTTCCATTGATGTACTTCATAACATACACACATGGTACGTCAACGGCATTTGAACAAGTGATATCACAACAAATCTCTAAGACACAAATAAATAGAAATAAGTGGCAAAAGCTCTCACTAGAGCAGAGATAGCAAATACAGTCATCCAGAGGACACCTGTCCCAACAAGTCATCATTACATCACAGCGGAAGCAAACAAAGTGTCTGAGATACAGACAAGATCCAAATAGGCCTAAGAGGCCGGAAACGAAAAGAACGGAGCCCATCCACGAAGTCTCGCATCCTGCCCGGGTCCGCTATCTACTCGTCAGCAGCCTCGTCAAACTCCACGTAGTAGCCACCATGGGGATCCTCGGAAACGTAGTCTGCAGAACCAACAGCCCCAAAGGGGTCAGTACGGACGAGTACTGGCAAGCAAGACGCACAAGATACCAAAGTGTACCCGACAACACCAAGTACAGATGCTTTGGGTTCAACGGAAGATAGGTGATACAAAGGTGCGGCAGCGGACTGCACTAACCAACTACAGAGACACGCTACAACATCCGGCTAAAAGAAAGGGATAAGATAGCGCATCGGAGCCAACTACCACTAACCTCAAACAAACACATCCTGGATCTCGCCCCTTATCCAAAGAAGCAATCCGAGGATAACCCACACAGTTGTATTAATGAAGGTTCAGGTTATTGTGACAATATGCCTATTACTAGTCAAATTATTATTAATTTGGTGTAAGTTGTCGGAGTACTTGTTAGCCAGCACTTTCACCAAGTCGTCACATAACCGCGGACAACACGGCTTCTCGGGAAGATTCATCCCTGCAGGGTGTACTCCAGTACCCGTACACACTCGAGCCACCAACTAAAACTCAGGTGGACTCAACACAACCCGAACCATCTCTGCAACCTGTCCTAGGAGCCACAGAGCTATAAGGTCCCGGCCAGTCCGACCTAACCTAAGCGCAAGGGTGAAAACCACACCCCCCGGCACCACAGGCCTCGCCCTATATGTATGCGTCATCATCATCATCATAATCATCAACCATGGGCGCGACCCATTCATGCGTATGCGCAAATGGAACACCCGAACTAAGTGTGGCTCTTCGGACAAACTGCGGATCAGGTCAAAGTCGAGGGGGGTTCCATACGACCACCCGGATGCGGTGAGCACTCTCATCATGGATCAGAGGACAAGACCCTTCTCCTAATTAGGGTCGACACTAGCAGGCTTCAAAACCCTAACCCGGGCCTCCTGCCGGTGCCTTATCATCAAATTATTATTACCCCAAACATTAACATGATATTGATTATAACAAGCCCATCTATCAAACTAAACAGGTGATAAGATAAATGACAACAAGACTCGAGCACAAACAAACCTAAGCATGATACTACGACACAGGCTAACAAACAACAAGGTTGTAGGTGTGGGGGTGAGGCTATATTCATGGCTGCAGGATGACATGTGATAGGATCGGAACACAAGCAACGAATCATAAGGCTAGCAGATTAGACAACGGAAAGTATCGGTATCAAGTGTGGAACGGACACAATGGTTCATGTGAGTGAATACTTGCCTGCAAACTCAGTAGCCTGGTACTGGGCTAACTCCTCTGAAGTGGTATCGTAAACCTCGTATGTCTCAACGTCGTCGTCTATTCGAGAAGAAGCAAACAAACAACAAAGAGAGACGGACAATCAATAACATGGCATAATGCACAAACATGGGATGATGCATGACATTTTAATTGGTGCATCGAAGGTAAGCTAGAGACATTATGACCAATATTAAATGGACCCATATGCAATTGAATTGCATATGGTAAAAGTCCATATGCCTAATTTGAGGGTTAATGAATTACACCTAAACATTTTGTTAAAGTGGATTAAATGCATGAGAGATGATAGAAATAGCAAGGAAATAGTGTTAGCTTCAACTAGACATCTTATTTGTCAAATTTGGGGTTTTAATGATTAAGTTATGCACTTTGGCATTTTTAATTAAATAAAAATCAGTACTGAATTTAGTGGGGTTTTTAGTTTCTCAAAATGTTGATATTATGGCATATTTGGATAGAGCATTTAATTCTGATTGGAATGCATGTATTACTTTTGAATTTGGAATTAATATGAATAAGTTATGAATTAAACAAGTTTAAATGCAGTAAACAAAGAATTATTGTTTTCAGCAATTTACATTATTCAAAACAGAAAACAAAGTTTATATTTGGAAAGCTTATTTAATTCTGCATGGAAAACATATTTTACTTTGTGAAATTGGAGTTAGTATGAGTTTGTTATTCAATTTTGAAAACCAGGGATCAATCTGTAATTCCAGGGACCAAAACGTGAAAGAAACAGATTGCAGAGAGGGCCCTGGGAGTTTGTTACTTAGCGCACAGGCCACATGGGTCACTGACCAGTGGGGCCAGGCCCTGCTGGCGCCTGCGTGGCAAGCGGGTGGACGCTGGCGTGGCTACCACTGCCGATGACAGGTGGGCCCGCGCTACCAGCATGTCAAAGTGGAAAAAGGTGGGTTTTATTCCGCGCCGCAGGGAATCGAACCCGAGATCTCGAGGATGTGCACGGGGGGCTCTAGCCACTGGGCTATGAATCAAGTTATGATTCAGATGGGCTTCGGGCCCTTATGAGGTGTTTCCGCGCGGAGCTACAACTGACGAAACTGAATATTGTTTTCTTCACGTACATAGATGGTTCGGGAGTTGTCCGTCGGGGACAGACGGCGGCCGCGCAACGGCGAAAACGCACAGAGCCAAAGGACGAGAGGGACAGGGCATAGGTCGGAGGGAGAGCTCACCGCGGGGTTGGCGTCGACGCGGAACCGGAGGGGACGGACGGCTCGCGCGGCTGGGGTCGATGCAGATGCCTGCTTTCAGCAGCAGCAGGCAGTCACGAAGGCGGACTTCGGTGATGGCGTCGCGCTCCTGCTGACTCCCCCACGCCGACCGAGGCGACGCAGACGAAGAGGGGTATGCCCCGTTTCCATTCCCGCAGGAAACGGGGGCCAAAGACGACCACAGCACCGACTCCACAACCTTCAAAATCCGGCCATGGTGGAGTTTCAGAGTTGGGGTTCGGAGGAAAGATTCAGGGAAGGAAACGTATTGGAAGGGAAAGGAAGGAGAGCGGCGGCGGCATAGGAAGGAGAGGAAGGATTAGGGTTCCGGGGTAGATATAGGAGGAAGGGGGAGCAGGTGAGGGGTGGTGCGGTGGTGGCTGCTTTTCCCTGGATGTCGACATTGGTACGAACGGAGGTGGAAGGAAGGGAGGTGGGTTGCGGGCTGGACCTCTACTGGGGTGGTCGGTAGGCCGAGAGGCCTGCCTCCCCCAGCAGCTTTTTTTTATTTTTTTTGTAGAAAAGGAATAAGAAAGAAAATAAAAGGGTTTTTTTGATATTTAGAAAATCATGAATTTAATTTCTATGCACTAAGCATCTCAAACGCCCAAGTGCACAACAATTTGTTTTTTCAAAATTCAAATTTATGTGCCTATTTGAAATTCAAACTTGAATTGACTTATGTTTCAATTAAATAAGTTATTTCAACTTGTCCAATTTATGAATAATTAAAATTCAAGTTTATTGAAGGCAATTGATTTGTTTCTGTTAGTGATTTATTTTGAAAACATTGGAACATACCAAGTATGAACCAAAAGGTTTGAAATTGAATTGAATTTCAAATTGAAACACATGCCACATGCAATGCTTATGATGACATGATGCATTAATTAGAATTCAAGAAACAACATTGCAAAAGGGGAATTTTCATACTTGGGATGTTACAACATGAGTAATAATCCATTATTGATTTGGATGCTTCTTCACCTGAAAATACTTGATTCTTGTTTTCTGGGTCTAGCTAAAAGGCGTTAAAGAAAAGCACTTCTTAGGAGATAACCCATGTTTTTATTTTTTCAATGTTTTCTTCTGTTTTCCTTGAGTCAAGGTGTTGTTTACTTCTGTAGAAACTCCTTTGTATCTTTACTTTTTCGTATTTGTTGTGCCAAGTAAAGTCTCTAGTGAAAAGTTGAAGCTAGATTTGGATTTTTGCACAGGAACAGATTTTTGCTGTACACTGTTTAATTCGTATAAATTCACAGAAAAGACAAAACTACCTGAATTTTTTCTGCAGGATCTTTAGCTATTTCCGAAACTTTTTCTAGTTCTGAGTTTTCTTATCTAAGAAACATAAGTGCCTCGAAAACCTTTTCTTTGCAGACTATTCTGGTTTTGACAGATTCTTTCTTTTTTTACTTTGCATTCTCTCTTTTACTATGTTGAGTGGATTTCTTTGCTCCAGGAAACATTAGTGGTTGTAGCTAAATTTTAGAAAGTATTAGTAATGCTTGTGTCCATGGAAAACATGTGAGTTTTTGATTATGCACTAACCCTCTAATAAGAATTACTTTGAGTTTGGTGTGAAGGAAGTTTTCAAGGGTCAAGAGAAGAGGATGATATAATGTGATCAACAAGAGTGAAAAGTCTAAGATTGGGGATGCCCCTGTGGTTTATCCCAGCAAATTCTAAGAAAATTCAAGTGTCTAAGCTTGGGGATATCCAAGGCATCCTCTTCTTCATCAAGAACTTATCAGGTCACTTCTAGTGAAACTATATTTTTATTAGGTCACATCATATGCACTTTACTTGGAGCGTCTGTTTGTTTTTGTTTTGTTTTCATATATTTTCCTTGCTTCAACAAAATTGTTTGGAACCCAACATTCTTGTGTGGGAGATACACGCTCCGCTTTTTCATATGAATACTCATATTCTTCATTTTTCTTCTAGCTGCTGCAAATCTTTTTAGCTCTTATTTTCCATGCATCTGTTATTCAGAGTTGTTAGTTCTTGTAGAGTAGTAGTAATACTCTCTTGTTTCATTGATAAATCATTTGGAGAGTTTTTGTTGAAATAAAGTAATTTGCGTTGGAAAGCAATAGACTATGGCTAGACATTATCATGTCATGTTAGATATTATTTTGATTATATGCTTAGTAGTTATTGATGTAACATGACTTGTCTCAAATATCTGAGAGTGCTTAATGTGCCATTGAAAGAATCATGAGTTGTTTTTGTCGTATCGAAGCATAATATTGTGGTATTCTCCTTCAAATGCTTTATTTGGTTGACTTGGCGCATGATTACACCATGTTATGACAACAAACCAGTCACCTCTAGCCTCTATGATCATTTAGTTTTTGAATTGTAATACCATTTATGCTTTGATTAATAATGTTTTTGTCGCTATGCATGATTATGGCCATTATTGCTCTCTTAATTTGCCGCTCTCAGTCTTTTGCTAGTCTCCACCTGTACTGAGTATGAGATCTACTCATGCATCCAACTCCCCAAAACCAAAGTTTGCCAAATGTGTCCATCATACCTACCTATATGTGGTATTTAACCGCCACTCCAAAGTAAATCTCTCATGTGCTACCTTTAAAACCATCAAAATTATACATGTTTTGTGTTCTTGTTTTAGCTCATGATGACGTAAGTAGATGATCTTTATTTCACTTGTTAATTGGACTTTACACACCTGGACTAGTGGCACACCCGCTTATCCAATTTGATAGAAGAGCTAGCAATGGGGTGCCCAGCCCCAAACTTGGTTACTATAAATTCTCGTCACTCTTTTTACTGCTGATTTATCAGTCAAAATATAATTGTGTAAACAAAAGAGAAGAGGGATGATCTACTGACCCCAGTAGAAAGAATGTCCTTTATGGGAGCCTCTCTTGTAAAGTCTAGTTAACTTGTGACGTAATGTATTGTTTATTTACTATTCGTTGACATAAACATACACCTCTCTAAAAATTATTTTCAATACCTCTGTTTTAATAAAAATAAAAAGCTCTAGCACATGAGTTAATCCATGCTTCCCTCTGCGAAGGGCGTTTCTTTTACTTTTATGTTTTCATCTTCATCTTCTAACTTTATGCACAGTTAAGAGAGTAGAGTTGTCATTTTGAGTATAATGTGCATAAGTCCCAAAGATTATTATTGATTTATTCATGATATGTTATTACTTGTTCTCAAATTACTTGTTTGTAGTCACCACTTAAACTTTGAAGGTGTCCTGGCATTTATGTTTTGCTCTGACTTTTAAGGACAAGTGGAATACCACTTTGCTATGTTTTCTTTATGCTCTAAACAAAAGTATAACTTGCAAGTGTATTATTATTCATGATCTTTTGTTTGTGTTACTTTTCATGTTGCAACATGGTATCTAAGTTTCACTGTTAGAATTATATCTATCAGGCCTATGTTTAGAGTACTATGATCCCAGCTTACAAATGCTTTTTACAAATATGATGATCAAGATTATGTTGGTAGCATGTCACCTCGGAAATTATTTTGTTTTTATCATTTTACCTAATCGATGACGAGTAGAACTAAGCTTGGGGATACTTGATACATCTCAAACGTATCTATAATTTCTGATGTTCCATCTTGTTTTCATGACATTTGCTACATGTTTTCTATACACTTTACAGATACATCTCAAACGTATCTATAATTTCTGATGTTCCATCTTGTTTTCATGACATTTGCTACATGTTTTCTATACACTTTACATCATTTTTATGGATTTCCTGGGACTAACCTATTAACAAGATGCCACAGCGCCAGTTCCTGTTTTCCGATGTTTTTGGTTTCAGAAAAGTTATTATAGAAATATTCTCGGAATTGGACGAAACAAAATCATAGGGTCTTATTTTTCTGTCACGTACACGGAGTCCGGAGGAGACCCGACGGGGGGCCCTGGAGCAGCCACACCATAGGGTGGCGGGCCCCCTTGGCCGCGCCACCAGGTGGTGTGGGCCCCCTGGACACCCACCAACATAGCCATTTTTCCTATATAAGCTCCTCCTCAGGAAAACCCTAAATACCCGAGCCTTCATACACGAAAAGTTACGTATCCGCCGGCATCGTCAACCCTAGTTCGGGAGGGTTCTGAAGCTCTCCCCGGCACCCTGCCAGGAGGGGAAATCATCACCGGAGGGCTCTACATCACCATGCATGCCTTCAGAGTGATGCGTGAGTAGTTCATCCTTGGACTACGGGTCTGTAGCAGTTGCTAAATGGCTGTCTTGTCCTCTTTATGCAACCATGTTTAGATCTTGTGAGCTGCCTAACATGATCAAGATCATTTATCCGTAATGCTACATGTTGTGTTTGCGGGGATATGATGAATATTGAATGTTATGTCAAGTTGATTATCAATCTATCATGTTTATGTTATTTACGATCTTGCATGCTCTCCGTTACTAGTAGATGCTCTAGCCAAGTTGATGCTTGTAACTCCTACAGGGAGTATTTATGCTCGATAGTGGGTTCATGCCTCACTTTCATCTATGCTCAAGTGTCAGAAACGTGACGGATGGGGGATGTGTTGTTGCCGTTAGGGAGAAAACAACAATGCTTCTATTGTTTACATTACACACTTTACTTACTGCAATAATATATTGCTTGCAACTTAATACCCGAAGTCTGCTTGGATTACGTTCTGAGGGTGGATTATTAGTCATAGATGGATTTGGATAATGGTTTATGAATTATGTTGTAATGCCCGCATGAATCTCATAGTAATCATCATGTCTTGCATATGCACTACGGTGCAACCTTTATCTCTGTCAATTGCCCAGCTGTAATTTGTTTACCCAACATTTTATCTATCTGTTTTGGAGAGACACCACAAGTGAACTGTGGACCCCGGTCCATTCTTTTACACTGATAATACAACCACTTCAAGCACTGTTCTTTTTACTTCAATCATTGTTCTCTTTTCATTCACTACAAACAAGCACCATTTTCCATATTATACATCTAATCCTTTGTGTTAGCAAAACCGGTGAGGTTGACAACCTCACTGTTTCGTTGGGGCAAAGTATCTTGGTTGTGTTGTGTGCACATTCCATGTTGCTGTTGAGTCTGGTAGTGCGGCCTGCCAACATCAGCTGTCATCAACCTTCAGAAGTGATTTCTTTCTCCTACTGGTCTTATTAAACCTTGGTTTCTTACCGAGGGAAAACTTGCTATTGTACTCTTCATACCTTACTACTGGGGTCTCCCAACGAACGTGTGTTTACACGCCATCAAGCTTGTTTTCTCGCACCGTTGCCGGGGAGGAAGAGAATTTCTGCAAGGGGAGTCTCTCACCTCCAATCTCTTTACATTGTTATTTTTATGCTTAGTTTATAATATTTATCTTGTTTTCTTCTCTATATCAAAAACAAAAAAATAGTTCGTATTCTAGTTGTTATTTTTATCCCGTAAAAATGAGTATTCCTGAAATTGAGGCTCGTTCTTTTAAGCAACAAGGGGGAGAAAGTTTGAAAGATGCTTGGTATAGAATAAGTGATGCTCATCATAGATGTACTAAAAAAATATTCTACCTTGATCCTTCTTAGGATTTTTTTATGTTGGTATCACTAGCTGGTATAGGAATGTTCTAGACACTCTTACAGGTGGTAATTTTCTGGGAACTCCTACGTTGGAAGCCTGTAATTTAATTGAAATTTAGTAGGAACACCACCTACTAAGGTTGTTAAAACTGAGATCACTTTAGAAGATGTTATAGAAAAGCTGAACCCTATGGAGAATTTTTTTCCAAATTTACTTGATAATGCTAGCAAAGTTAATGAATCAATAGTAAGTATCAATAAGAGAATTACTGTTTTAGAGGCTAGCAATACCCATGATAATCAAAACTTCAGGATTGGTAAACTAGAGGAGGCTATCGAAACTTTAAGTTCAACCATTTTTTCTCTTAAATTTAAGAAGAAGAAAGCTTTTGTGGGAAAGGAGCAAATATTCGTATATGTCCCTATGTCTAAACTAAAACCCCATAGTGTGCTTAAAATTGATAAAAGTTTTAGTGAAACTAAGAGTGATTTACATGTTGAATCATCTTCTGAGGTACCTAAAGTACCAATTGCTACAAGCTGTGTTTTAGAAGAAATTATTGATTTGGATGCTTCTTCACCTGAAAATACTTGATTCTTATTTTCTGGGTCTAGCTAAAAGGCATTAAAGAAAAGCACTTCTTGGGAGATAACCCATATTTTTATTTTTGCAATGTTTTCTTCTGTTTTTTTCAATTCAAGGTGTTGTTTACTTCTGTAGCAACTCATTTGTAACTTTACTTTTTCGTATTTGTTGTGCCAAGTAAAGTCTCTACTGAAAAGTTGAAGCTAGATTTGGATTTTTGCCCAGGAACAGATTTTTGCTGTCCACTGTTTAATTCGTATAAATTCACAGAAAAATCGAAACTACTTATATTTTTTTTTTTGCATGATCCTCAGCTATTTCGAAACTTTTTCTAGTTCTTAGTTTTCTGATCTGAGCAACGTAAGTGCCTCGAAAAGTTTTTTCTTTACAGACTATTCTGGTTTTGACAGATTCTTCCTTTTTACTTTGTATTCTCTCTTTTACTATGTTGAGTGGATTTTCTTTGCTCCACAAAACATCAGTGGTTGTAGCTCATGTTTAGAAAGTATTAATAATGATTGTGTCGATGGAGAACATCAGTGTCTCGAGTGACAGAAACGTGACGGATGGGGGATGTGTTGTTGCCATTAGGGAGAAAACAACAATGCTTCTATTGTTTATATTACGCACTTTACTTAATGCAATAATATGTTGCTTGCAACTTAATACCCGAAGTATGCTTGGATTACGTTCTGAGGGTGGATTATTAGTCATAGATGCAGTTGGATAACGGTCTATGAATTATGTTGTAATGTCCGCATGAATCTCATAGTAATCATCATGTCTTGCATATGCACTACGGTGCAACGTTTATCTCTGTCAATGGCCCAGCTATAATTTGTTTAGCCAACATTTTATCTATCTGTTTTGGAGAGACACCATAAGTGAACTGTGGACCCGGTCCATTCTTTTACACTGACAATACAACCACTGCAAGCACTATTCTTTTTACTGCAATCATTGTTCTCTTTTCATTCACTGCAAACAAGCACCGTTTTCCACATTATACATCTAATCTTTTATGTTAGCAAAACCGGTGAGATTGACAACTTCACTGTTTCGTTGCGACAAAGTATCTTCGTTGTGTTGTGTGAAGATTCCATGTTGTTGCTGAGCCTAGTAGTGCGTCCTGCCAACATCAGCCGTCATCAACCTTGAGAAATGATTTTTTTCCCTCCTAATGGTTCGATTAAACCTTGGTTTCTTACTGAGAGAAAACTTCCTGATGTACTCTTCATACCTTCCTCTTGGGGTCTCTCAATGAGCGTGTGTTTACACACCATCAGTCACCCCTTCGGCCCACAGTGCCATCGCCCTAGGTCCATGTCATCGGCTGCAACCGCGTCTTCCCACGTGTGTACGCTACCGGTGGCACCCAGCCGCTGCACTGACTACCGCACTACAGTTACGCTGCCCTCTGGGCTGTAGCGTCGTTGTACGCGCCCGTCTTTGCCGCCCCCGCGTATTGGCTTCCTTGGCTCCCTCCGCGCCTCCTTCCTCCGCGCGGGTCGCCAACGTCCGTGCATGGTCTCCGTCACGCCGTCGGGTCATTCCTCGCGTACTTCGAGTACCGTGGCCGCACTTCCACAAGTAACCTGTGGGGCCACCTCGGTGGTCCTAGGTCCCGCCGACTACGCCTTCATCTAACTAGTCGTCCAGCATGACCACTCTAGGTCGTCGTTGGTCCGCTATCTTCTACATCTTTGTCCACTACGACCTCGTCGCCAGCGTCATCATCTCTTCCTCGACTACTTTTTCTAAAGCGACAACCACAGACTGCCTCGACACATCTCTCTCTATCTATGTCACTATGCGCCTTGCAAATGTTCAGGAGGCCTCCTCTGCTAATCTCTTTGACGCTCGAGCAGGGTTTATGATGGTCCCTGCATTCGCACGTCCGGTATCGACAACACCGGTACATGCCTTCGTCCCCGACGCGTTCCCAAGTTTGGCAAACTCGGATCGGCACCTCGCATTCATCGGATTCGACAACGTCCCGACATCGACTCATCCTCTATGACTGCCCCGACCGTGTCACCAACTTCGTCTATACGTACTCGGTTCTAGCAAAACCGGCATATGCCTTTGTCCCTGTTGTGCGTCTGGTCGTAGCAAAATCATCGCCGCACCTCGTCCTGGACGGCTCAGACTGCATCTACTTCAGCATCGACCCTGCTCCTCGACGACTGCCTCGACGCCTCTCTGTTACTGTCCTCGCGCACTATGCGCATGCGGCTACCTTGACACCGGCATCGGATCACGACAACGACCAAGGCTACCCCTCGCATGGCTATCTCGACCAAGTCTGCACCGCCCCACGCTCTCGGCTACCTCGACATCGGCACAAAGGGCTACCACATTGCTTTAGCATCTCATCAGAATCATCTACGGTCCAAGCATTAGTGACGCGACATCGGCCACGACGTTCTCGCTCCTACCGCGCGGGGATGTGAGCCCACTGGAATCTATTTCGGTTTCTCTCGAGTCTGACAATTCGCGACGCTCTATTTGTACGCGACGCTACCGCTACGACCATGAGGGATGTTAGAATATGCCAATACGGATTGTTATGGTAGTATAGGATAGAGTTAGGATCTATTTCCATCTGTTTGTCTAACTTGGCTTGTACTTTAAAATGATCTGTGTACATCTACATATACTCGCCCATGGGGCCCAATAATACATCATCATATTAGGACAATCTCATATTAGGACAATCTCATATTAGGATAATCTGATCCTTCTACGGCTTTGGGTCGAGAGATACAAATGAGAATCTGTAAAAGTAGTGTGGGCTAATTAATTAAACACATGCACTTTTTTTCGAAAAGAAATATTTCATCTGAAGTATTAAATAGTGAAAAGTATCAATACGAAGCTAAACAAATAGACATGACACTTATGCACCATAAACCCTATAGCTACCATAAATCATATATCTAGACCATCATCTACGTTGGTTGGACATTTTGGGAGTCACTGCCTCCAAACGGTTGCATTTTTTAGAGGCAAAGGACCGTAGAACAAATTGTTCTACGGTATGTATTAATATAATATATACAAGCGTCCAAAACCCCTAAAAATCAACCGATTCCGGTTTTCTCTAACATCAATAAAAAGTAAATACTAACTTAAGAAACAAGAACTGAAGCAATCCAGTTCTTTAAGGAGACAGTGTATCTTGGTTTAATCCGAATGTTGACAATCTGAAGGTCTTGGCTCAACTGAATCTTCCATCTATTCTGACAGGGCGTAACATTGTTGAAGATCTTATCATTTCTAATTCTCCAAATGTTCCAACAGCCCATAATAATCACTTCAAGTGCAAATTCTTGGGGTATGATTTGTGAAAGAAGCATGACTTCATCATATTGATATCCCTCTCTTTCTGTTAATACCAAAAGTATTCCAACAACTGATAGCAAAAGGACAGTCGAAAAAAAGATGCAATAAGGTTTCTTCCATGTACTCCTGACAGCATTCACAGTCATAACTCTGGAGATGCATATTTTTCCTCTGTAGGAGATTTCTGGAATTGAGTCTATCATGTAGGAGCAGCCAGAAGAAGATCTTAAGTCTTAATATAGTTGCATTTTTCCATGTTCTAAGCAAAAGATCATGTGCAGTAGGACCCATACTAAGTTTCTTATAGGCAGCAGATACCAAAAAAGATTTCTTATATCCTTTTAATGACCATATGTCAGTGTCTTCAGAGAGATGAATTCCTTGAATGAGTTGCTGAAGTTGAGTGAGTTGTAGGTGTGCTTGGTTTGACAATGGGAGTTGGAAGTGATCAGAAATATCAGTTGTAGTTAAAAAATCCTTAACTGAGAGATTTGTTGTACTGCAGAAGGAATGGAGTTGTGGGAACTCCACATAGCATGGGGAATCACACCATTTGTCTGCCCAAAATGAGATAGTCTTACCATCTCCAATCTTACAAACTGCAATATCTTTATATGCAGGAATAAGAGCTACCATGCTTTTCCACCAAAAGGATCCCACCTTTTTATGTTCAATCATATTGTTAGTGTAGTGATTTTCAGTGATTAACTTGATCCATGGCAGATTTTCCTGATTGAGGAATTTATGGATATTCTTCATAAGCAGAGCTTTATTCTGTATTCCAAGGTTAATAATACCCCGTCCTCCCTGCTTCTGAGGTTTGGTAACTTTATCCCATGATATGAGTGCAGATCCTTTACCCTCCATACCATATTTTCTCCAGAAGCAGTGTTTAATAATCTTGTTGATATGGTCTAAGACAGTTTTAGGTAGTTGCAGAGTGCTCATGTAGAACATAGGGAGTGATGTGAAAACTGCTTTGATCAGAATCAGTTTTTCTCCATAAGATAAGAAAGAGGTGCAACCATTGAGCCTATCATGTACTCTCTTAATCAGATGCCAGTAGTCATCCACTTTGGGTCTATCAATGGATAAGGGGAGTCCAAGATAATTAATAGGCATATGCTCAATGTAACATCCCATAATATTCTGTAAGTGGTAGCATATCTCCATACTTGCTTTGAGTGGGATTAATCTTGACTTCTGATAATTGATCTTCAAACCAGTGAAAGATTCAAAATGATATAACAGGCTTTTAATATGTTGCACCTGAGTAGAATCAGCTCTCATGATGATAATAGTATCATCAGCATATTGAAGCAGAGGAAAATCTGAACATGCCATAGATGTGAAGACAGGTTGAATAAGTTGGTTGCTCATTGCTTCATTAAGCACATCTTGCAATAGGTCCACAGCAATCACAAATATCAATGGAGATACAGGATCACCTTGTCTGACACCTCTCTTGCATCTGAATTGTTTACCAGGTACACCATTCAATAAAACAAAAGAGAAACCTGTTGAGTATATCATCTGGATCCATCTGATCCATCTATAGCCAAAACCCTTAGCCTTCAGGATTTCAATAATAGCTCTATGGTCCAGTAAGTCAAAAGCTTTCTCAAAGTCCAGTTTCAATATGATAGATTCTTGTGGAACTTGGGTGCATCTATGAATATATTCATATATCCATGGCATACAGTCTTGAATAGATTTGGCTTTAAGAAATCCATACTGATTTTCATGTATGAGCCTGTGCATGGTTTTCTGTAGCCTGTTTGCCAGGAGTTTTGTACTAATCTTGATAGAGCAGTTTAATAGGGAGATGGGTCTGTAGTGAGCAGCTTGAGTAGGATTGTCAGTCTTAGGGATAAGTGTAATGTATGAGCTGTTGATGCTTTGTAGGTTAACTCTCCCATGGAAAAAAATCCTCAATCAGGTTATAGAAATCTTCAGCAATAATAGACCAGCATGCTTTAATGAAGTTTGTGTTGAAACCATCAGGCCCTAGAGTTTTGTCAGATGGAAGTTGCTTGATAACATCATCAATCTCTTCTTTAGTAAAAGGATATTCCAGTTCATCCAGTCCCTCAATTCTATCAATGAGAGATAACAAATGAAAATCATCATTACAACTGATGGAGGTACCCAATCTTTCCTTGAATGCTCTCTCCAAAATTGCTGCTTTAGCTGTATGTTCTTCATGTATAAGTCCAGCTTCATCTTGAATGGATGAAATGAAATTTCTTCTATATTTAATTGTGGCTTTAATATGAAATTTTTTTGTGTTAGCCTCTCCAAAATTTGCCCATATAATAGTAGCTCTTTGTTTCCAATAAACCTTCTGACTTTTAAGTAATAGGAAAATGTGTTCTTTAATGATTTCTCTGCCATTCTTTTCCCATACTGTTAGCTCTCTGAATTCTTCCATCATATCAAACAGTCCAATAAGCTCATTGCAATTTCTTATCAATGCTGTCAGTCTTGATTTGTTTCTGGCCCATATCTTGATACCTTTCCTCAGTCTCTTGAATTTAGCAGTGATAGTTTTAGCACTATCCTCAAGATTGACCTCTTGTTCCCAAATATTTCTGACTGTATTTTTGAAGTCTTGGTGATGCAACCAGTAATTTTCAAATCTAAAAATCTTAGATTTTGGAATATCAGTACCTATCTTAATCATAAGAGGAGTGTGATCAGATATGGGTTTAGCCAAAGGGAGAACCATAGTATCAGGGAAATTAATTGTCCATTCTTCAGAAGAAAAGATCCAGTCCAATTTTTCCATCAAAGGGGCAACCTGCATATTGCTCCATGTGTATTTTCTACCTTTGATAGAGATATCTACCAATGCCAATTTACTAATTGCTTCATTAAAATATAGCATATCTTGAGTATTTCCTCCTGGTCTGCTTCTATTTTCAGGGAATCTGATGTAATTGAAATCTCCTACTACCAACCAATTTTTTTCTTCAGAGTAGTCCAAGTTCTGGAACCAGTTGATAAAGTCTAGTCTAGCAGAGTATTCACATGGCCCATAAATGTTGGTTAAAATCCATACTTCGTGGTTAAGAGATGATGTGAATTTAATTGAAATAGCCTGTGGATTACTTTCTAAAAGATTTCCTTCAAAAAGAGCACCATTCCAGATAATCATAATACCTCCTGAGTTTCCCACAGATGGATAATATACATATTTGTTGAATCTTTTGGGGCAGAAATTTCTGATATATGCAATGTCAAAATTTTCTCTCTTAGTTTCTTGAAGGCATATAATGTGACATCCAGATTCAAGGATCTTGTTGTTAAGTGCCATCCATTTATTGGGATCATTAATCCCTCTGATATTCCAATTTAGAATAATCCAGCTTCTATCCATATAGACTGATAATCACTTGAGTAAGCAACCCCAAAAACCACTGGTATCTGAACCAAATGATACTTATAGCTAGATAAAAAACATAAACATAATTGATATATGTCTGTTACATAATAATACTGATGTTTCGAATATCCTAAGTGAACAGTGTCACATAGGATAACAAAAGTACATCTCATGACATGCATTGATATATTAGGTGAACTAGAGTCTGCAACAGATATCATATTTGCTTCAAGCATAGTCTTCTTCCTCCAAATCACATGAAGAAGTATCCATCTGAGATTTCTTCTTCTTCCTATCTTTCTTCTGCAGTTCCTCTTCTGAACAAGATTCAGGATCCACCTTGCAAAAAGTGACAGAAAGATTTCTCACAACTTTAGCTGGAATGATGGGTGGTTTGGCAGTACAGCTGACACATTGTTTATTTTTGCATGTCCTAGCTCGAAAACCATTGTTGTTAAGTTGCAATCTAGTGCTTCTCCTTACCTCAGTCTCTACAAGAGGTGCCTTTTCCTTTCTCTTCTTGTTAGCATGAAGGGCTGAGGTAGTAGCATTTCCTTTGGCTGCACATCCAGATCCCTCTGGAGTACCTAAAGCCTGATTCTGTCCCAAAGAAAGACCATGGCATGTACTATTATCAGAGATTGGACATTTGTCAGGAATAACAAAAGGTCTAAGTGAAATGGGATCTGTGCTTTCCACAATGAATTTCCAAAGTTGTGTGGCTAGAAAGTCCTTAGCCCAAATGAATTTATCTTGAGATAATAAAGCAGCTGTGAAGAAATTCATCCATTCAATAGGTACCTGAGTAATCTTATCTTGTGAGTCCTTTGGAGCAAAATGTTTGTTCCAAAGAGCAGCACCTTCCTCCCCAAGAGATTTTGCTTCTGAAAAAAGGCAGGTTTCAAGCATGATCTGAGACATATGGTCTTTCTTATCTGTATCTTCCATCACTACATTAGGTTGTTTAAAAAGTGCTATAGGAAATCCAGGTGGTGCTCCATACTGTGATGTACCTGAGTCCTCTTCACTGCCATCTCCACTCTGTATATCCATCTGATGAGTTGCTGTCTTCTCCTTCTGAACCATCAGTGCATCAAGTTCATCCTGTAGTGCAGGTGGGGTCTGGCTTCTGATAACAAGCTGCATATCTTTCTCAGATGAATGTTTGATAACTGTCTTCTCAGTGATTGGGGCATTCTGAGTCTTAGAAACAAAACATTCTTCAGTAGCATTTGATAGTCCTTGTATAGATGCAGCAGTTTTAGCTTTCTGTTCCTGATTGTTTGAAATTTCAGCATCCAAAACCAGGTTTGCCATATCTGAAGTATTATATTGATCTGGTATGTTTGGAATAGCTAGGAAGTCAAATTCTTCCTCCTGATTCAGTGGCTGAATAATATCTTGTGCTGGAAAGAGAGCTAATGCAGGGACCCCTAAATGTTGCTCCTGGGCCATCACAACTGGGCCCATCTCTTGAGCAGGAATATTGAGGTCCAGGAGTGCATGTGGATTAACATCTTGTAATTGGAGTGTCCCATGAATGGAATTATCTCATTTTGTATTTTCCTCCTCAGATTGGATAGTCAAGGTGAGGTCACTACCCATATCTGCATCATCATTGTTCTGTCCTTGTCCTTCAATTGCTGGCCCCATAAGATCATTTAGTTCAAGAAATTCTCCAGCTTGAATTTCCATGTCCACAATATCTTGTGCAGGTGGCATGGCCCATAAATCCCAGTCAACTATATTAGCTGCTATCTGATTCTCAATAGCCATATGCACTGGGTGATCAACAATCTGATTTGCTAATAGAGGGGCAGGGTCCTCTGCTGCATGCTGAGGCAATGGACCAATAAAGATGTTGTCCTGTTTTGGATGATGGAATTCTTCAGGAGGGATAGGATGGGGGTCCCCATTAACAGGTACCTCCTCTTCTGCAGGTGGCCCATCATTTATCAAGTGATCTTGCAGAATAATAATAGGACATGTCCAAGATTCACCATTGAACCTGTCGACACCTGAAACAACTGCACTGATAGGGATATCTCCAAGTGACACGACACTGATCTTAAGCAGCACATATGCATCTGTGGATTTTGTTCTATCCCAAACCAGAAGCTTCCCAAAACTCTTAACAGAATTTGCCAGTTCATGCATGCATCTAAGATCAGCAGGAAAACCAATAATCTGAATCCAGACCTCTCTATTCACATTAAATCTCCTCCAATTGAGCCCTTCATTGTGCTTCTGAAAAACTAGTTGAACATCATCACATGCATGCGGGCCATGTGATACGAACCAGTCTCTATCCTCTATGCTGACAAATCTGACAAATGCTTGTCCAAAAGGGCACTCAGAAATAGTTCTGATTTCGACTCTTTTCTCAACAAAGAACTCACCTAAGATTTCGTGGACATTCTGAAAAGCAACTTCACCTTGCGGAATAGGAAAGATAGTGACAATCGCCAGGTCCTCATTGGTCAGACGATGCTCACCATGAATGACACACACTCTTGCAGGACGCCCTTCAATCACGAGTGCTTGCCGATTGGATGGGAGGAACGGAGTAGGATCAAAAGGGAAGTTTGCCATCGGATTTGGAGCTTGTTCGTCACAAACCAAAGTATTGGAGAATAACCTTACTGTTTGAGCAGAGGAGGAAGAAGATGAGGAGGCAATCGGCGTATCTCTCGCATTAGGGTCACTGATTCGTGGGCCAATAAGTCTAGACTGTATCGCTTGATTCTGTGCCGAAATTAACTCCACTCTGGCTCTTACCAAATTTTTTTCTGGTATGTCTAATCTCGCGCGCGTGGAACGAGGAGTTGCCGAGTGAACACCCCCAACTGTCGCTGGTTTTTTTCCTTGAATGGGCCGTCCCTCAACATCTAAAGCGAAGCGGCAATTATCTCTAATGTGACCCCATCTCTTACAAGCGTGGCAGCGAATTCTGTTCTTGCAGTTGGGCCTGGAGTGTCCCTCAGAGAGACAGCGAGAACAATTCGGCCCATAATTATTTAACGTATTAAATTGCTGTTTTGAATAGCCTTTATCAGCAATAACCTGGGCCGTTACCTGCTTCTTAACTCCACTTAATGGATGGGTAGAATTACCGCTAGGCGCAACAACACGACGCTGATCTTCGAAAAATCTAGGAGTTTGAGTAGCTTGGGCATATGATTTGTTGATCTTTCCATATGATACTGTAGTCCAAGAATCTCCTAGTTCTTTGAGATAGAGTTCGTATTCTTTCTTCGAATCTGGTCCACCACGACCCCATAACCAAAAACTCATGCAGAAGTTGTTGTTGAAGATGTTACCTCCTTTGAAAATGTAGAAACCCACTTCTTTGGATGCAACAGAGAAACGGAATGACCAATTTTGAAGGCACTTAACTCTGAAAAGTTTTGCATCTCCACCAAAACTTGATTGTAGAATAAGACCCACAGAATCTTCATTGAGACGGATCCTTGATCTTGAGAAATCAACCACAAGAAAGAATTCCCAAAGACCTTTGCCTGGAATAAAATTGATACTAGTACCAAACTTATCGAGGATCAGCTTCTGAAATTCATACCTTCTTCAAACTTGAGATCAGAGAGAGCCATGGCAGTCAAAAAGATGGGAAAGAGAGAAAAGTGGTTGAAACGAGTGTAGTTTGCCCCGATCAGATTGATCAGAGGCAAAACTAAAACAGAAAGTGGATACCGAGGACCAGATTAGGTCACCGGCGGGAGGCTCGTATGGTGGTGGACGCCGTGGCCGGAGTGGCCAACGGCGGGCAGCTACGAAGTCGCCGAGAGCTCAAGCCAAGGGCCAAACCCAAAACGGTTGCATTACTAGTTTAGTTTAGAGACAGCCAGGTGCTCGTCGACAAAAACAAATATCTCTATAACCGCGAGCCGAAAAAACTTAGAATTATCTATCCAATATACATCCAGAGCATCGACCGACCAGCCCATGAAAACAGCTAATTAATGGTCCACCCTTAGCAAGATGATTGCCCAACTCACTCATTTAATCCGAAAGCTCAGTGGTTTAATGGCTACCCCATGTAAGTAGCCTAGAGCCATCAGCCTGAAGTTGAAAATTCACCCCAACCATACAAAATCAGCCAGCGAGCAACATAGTAAGACGCGTCATCACCCGATCTCTTCTTTTTCTTTCTCCCTCTCTACATGTATATATATGAGCATTTTCCTTCGCCTACGGTTCTGTATCAGATCACACTTGGCCTCGCACTCCAAACACCAAGCAAGCACGAGAACGCTTCGTTGATCCTTGTTCGACGCAAAAGTGGCCGCCTGAGATCATGGGCGCCTTGGATCATCTCGCTGATTTGTGCAGTATGACGGAGACGAAGGAAGCCCTCAAGCTCAGGAAGAAGCGGCCACTCCAGGTGAGGATTAATTGTGGAGATTCGAAGAACACACATATTCTCTTTCATTGGTTTGATCATTTCCTCGAAACTGTTTCAGTTGGAATATTATGTTGTGAAGAGATCCATATATGTGGTCTTCTTTTGTTGAGCTGCTATCTACTCTTATAAGGTGATTAACTGGAGTTTTTGTGTGCAGACGGTGAACATCAAGGTGAAGATGGACTGCGAGGGCTGCGAGAGGAGGATCAAGAACGCTGTCAAATCGATTCGGGGTACTGATATGCATGTCAAATGCTACCTAGCAATCCAAATTGAATGATTTTAGACAGGATTTTCGTGTAAATTGATTGTTCGTCATGGGTGGTATAGGTGTGACGAACGTGGCGGTGAACGCGAAGATGAGCAAGGTGACGGTGACGGGGTACGTGGAGCCGCGCAAGGTGCTGGAGCGGGTGAAGAGCACGGGGAAGGCGGCAGAGATGTGGCCGTACGTGCCCTACACGCTCGCCACCTACCCCTACGTCGGCGGTGCCTACGACAAGAAGGCACCGGCCGGCTTCGTCCGAAGCGCGCCGCAGGCCATGGCCGACCCCAGGGCGCCGGACGTCCAGTACATGAACATGTTCAACGACGACGACGTCAACGCCTGCACCGTCATGTGATCTCACCATCTTTAGTCGGCATCTCCACACCAGCTTCGATATGCCTAGATACATCACAGAGCCTCTATCTGTATATACTGTATGTGATTTTGCTGCGGAGAAAAAGGGGTATCAACAGGATGATCTTGATATCAACAGGGTGATCTTGTTGTACAAAGAAAGAGTGTTTTTTAGCTAGTACGTAACCTTTACTAATTATTCAATATCGGTTACATCTTCCACTAATTGTGGATGTAGGAAAGAAGGCGGATCATCAGCCCATATCGTAACCTGCAATAATATGAGCCGCCTTGTTTACCTTTGGCGGACAGTAAGCTAAGCATGTCGATTTAAACCTTTTCTTTTTTCGAAATAGGTGGTGCATTAAAATGATGCACGCATCCGTTTTTTATTTATTAATAAAACGAGAAGCCCATGAATTATAAAGCAAATACATCAATTAACTCAACTTGAAGCCACCAACCTAGCGACAACACGCTACAACTACAATACCGATAAAGGGGGTGGCCAAGAACATGACTGTGTGCCCTCACAACACACCAACGTGCTTCATCTAAAACCGAAGGCCACGCCGAGCCGCCCGACAGCGAGCAAGGGGTACAACCAGTCCAGCAGGCCTAAACACGCACCAACGTACACGCTCCAGAAGTCGCTAACCCATCTTCACGACAGGGATCAAGGCATTGGCCATGTCAAACCTGTTGTCGATGCCACCATGACGCTAGATGGCGCCACCGCCTTGGGCGCATCCATCATCCCGCGACCGTCGCCAAGACCCCGCTGAACCATAGCGCCGAGACTTGTCGCAGTATATGGTAGATGACATGCCGCTCCACCTTGGGCCCCACGCGAGAAACGCGCGGAGACCGACGCCCAGCCACCAAGCCATTCACACGTCCATCCAGCCGATGAATGTCTCCAAAGATGATGCCCCCAAGGGGGTGACGACGCAGACGTCGCCATCATCCGATCCAGGAGGGACCCATAACACCTCCAACAAGGACTATGACGTTGTAACATTTCAAATTTGCTAACAAAAGGGTTGTGGTGTTGTGTTCATATCATACATGCATGAGACAAAAATTTAAACCATGTTGAAACAATTTAAATTGTGAATTTAAATGGTTTGAGAAAAATACCACAAATGTTACTTAATGCGGGTTCCAAAATTTTGCACTGAAAAATATTTCAATTTCACCAAACAAAAACATGGCGAGGTTGGAAATTTTATAAGGTTTCCAAAAGTTATTTTTGCCAAATTTTCTGGTTACAAAAAGGCCCTCAAAACATTGTTTTCCTCTCAGTTTTAAATAGAAAAGGGCTAATTTGCAGTTTTCAGCAACTCCAGGGGGGTTTTCGCAAAACTTCTGTTTCAACGTCTTCTTCCTCCGGCCAGAAGGACGGCTGGTCGTCGACGTCGGCCGCGCCACGTCCTGCCCCAATTTGCGAGGATAAGGAGGACTAGGAGACGTCCCCGGCTCCCCTCTTGCTGAACCGCTCCACCCCCTCGCCCCTCAGCTCATCTCTCCCTCTGTATTTCGCAACCGAGAGGAAACCATAGCTCAGGTTGGCCGCCATGGCGCCACCAACTCCGGTCGCGGCAGGTCCAACTAATCCCACCCATAGCTCGGCCTCGCTCTCCTACTTCTTCTGATCGAACGAATCGAGACGGGAGCCCATACAACGGGAGATCGATGCCATCTTCGGCCACCATCTTCTCATGCACGCCAGCGACGAACCCGACTTCCACCGGCTTCCTCGACCCTTTCCCTGCATCTCTGGTGAGCTTAGGGTCCTTAGGGACCCTTCCCCTGGCTTCCTCCCCCTCGGTAGCTCCCTGCCGCCGCGCGCCACCACCCACCACCGTGCCTTTGGTCGCCGCCGGTCGCTCCGGTGGCCATTCGGCCAAACGCCGCCACCTTAGTGCTCGTCGGCTCCTCCTCTACGCGCTAGCACAAGTCATTTCGTCAATCCCTCGCTGATTCACTTGATCGAACAACGGTAGAGCTGCTGCTACCGCGGCTGACATCATGCTGACGTCAGCATGGTGTCATATTCCTGTTTCTTTTATTTTCCACAAAACGTTTAAAAATAACAGAAAATCAATTACTTCTAATAATACAATAACTATTGTTTTATAGTTTATACCTCGGAAAAATAAAAGTAAGGTATAGAAATGTTCAGAAAAATATACTCTACATGAATATGTCACTTTTATACATGTTTGACAAGGTTGAAAATTGAACATTATTTGAATCTAATTAATTCATTTAAAAATAGAAAAATAAGATAAAATTAGAAAATTAAAAGTTATATACCAAAATGCTCAAAATGACAAATGCAACCTATTTATGATGTTTTCAAACCCATTTGAGCAATTAAAATTAGTCTCACTTTCAGAGTTGCCCGAATTGCCTCCGGGGTCTGTTTCGGGATAGTTTCTGCTAAACTGCATAACTAACATACGAACCCTACCAAATAATTGAACCTGTCTAGGGCTTTATTCCAGTGCATTAACTTGCTCATGCATACATATTGTTCATTTCATCGATGCCATGTGTTGATTGTTGTTCCTCGTTTCGGTGTTGTTTCCCCCTCGGAAGAACGTGACTCCGAAGAGAAGACCAGCAGTCCAATGGTGAATACTTGATCTTAACCGACAAGTCAAGCACTTATCCGAGAAGACAATTATATTGATTTTCTTATAATCAAGGCAAGCATAACCTCTTATCTGCTCATATATGCTTTCGAACAACATTTGAATCTCGTACTTTGTATTCGATTCCAAAGTATTTGATGCTAGTAGATATAGTTCACCTACATACTGCATTGCCTCAATATCCTGATCCACTGCTCCTAGCTGCCATAGATTTTCTTGTGCGCATCGCCAGAGCCTCATATCTGCTTCGCTTAGTCATACATGTTTGTTACCTCTGCTCCATCCGGTTGATGAATCAGAGCAGCGATAACCTAGTATGATATGATGACATGGTGAGATGAGCATTGTGTGGATAACCTGACTAAGGCTGGTATGGGAGGCCAGTTGGGAAGTGGTTGTTCGTCCTATACTCGCCAACACTAGGATTACGGTCTCGAGCGAAAGCCAAGACTGAGCGTGCAACCACACGCGGGGTCTAAGTAACCACACTCGACCAACTAACTTGTTTGGCCGGATCCATGAGTCACGTATTTTGAGATTTCCATTCAGCACCGCAAATAAAACCTTTTAAACGGTTTTGAAAACAAAATGCTCCGCTAGGGCATGACCGGGGCCAAGTGATGGACGTACACGGATCTTGACCCCGCCTCACAGAGACAGGTGCCTTCAGGAGGATGGCCAACTCCCTGTTGACGGGGTGGCCCTGTCTTGGGTTGACTCATGGATAGGGTCGGGTAAGGTAAAGGTCGTGGCCAACCACCCTCTACCGCATTCCATGGAAGAGCGTACATGTGGCGCTAAGAGTCGGATGGTACGTGTGGGTAAAGTGTACCCCCGGCAGGGATAAATCTTTTCGAAAAGCCGTGTCGACGGTTAAGGACGACTTGGTGAATGCAAAGACCATAGACAACCGAACGTGACGTAAAAGATGTTGACAAAGCATGGAGATAATGTTTGAAGGGTGCCTCCTCGGAGATGCCGAGAGGGGTGATCCTTGTAGCATGTGAGATGCGGGATATGATGTTGGTGGATTGAAAAGATGATAATTACAGTAGCTGAGTTCTCATCTGTTTTGAAGACCTTCTATGAGACGTGCTATTCCTCCGCGATTTGGAAAACAAAGATTGCTTTACGCAAATCAGCCTTCATAAATCCCTTTATGAAACCAGCAGATATATAATATGTTAACTAAGTCTTGTTGAGTACCTTCCGTACTCAGGTTTGCTTAATTCTGTTCAGGTGAAGATCTCACATCGGTGGTGATTCAGCATGGACATCCACGAGTAGTTTGAGATTCCTAGGTAGCAGCCTGGAATCTATGGGCTGGGACGTCGCCTTATGTTGCGGCCTCTTAGGCCTTTTTGGTTCTTGTTGATTAGCAACATAATTTGCCTTCCGTTGTCTGATGTAATGTTGGGTCATGTGACCTCTGCTTGTACAGCTACTCTAGTAACACCTGTTTAATACATCTTCCTTGTCTAGAGTGCTGCTTTGTTCGGTTGTTGGTTTCGAGCTCATTGTTATACAGTTTTGGCTATGCCTGCATAGTTGTCGCAGTCGGAGGGTTGTGGAGCCGATGATCCATGTCCGAGCCCGCCTGTCGATGTGATTCGGCCTGGGGCTAGGTAACCCCAGTAACCCTCGATTTGTTGTTGCACTTTCTGGACACATAGCATCTCTGTATAGCTTTGGTCTCGTTTCCTTCAGTTTCATTCGATTCGTGGACGCTTAGATATGCATAGTTGGTTATGACTAGCATGGACACAAGGAGTAGTTGTACCGTGGTGATCCGGCCTGCGTGCCGATGAATCCGGTATGCCTGCCGTTGTTTGTTGCGGCCGGGGCTAGTAACCATGAAGCCCTTGTGGGTCCATGTCTAGGAGCACATAACAGTATGTATATCTCTGGGTTCGGGGTCGTGACAGGTCATGGTATCAGAGCAGGACTGCCTGTAGGAAAACCTTACTGCTTGGTCGATGTTGAGTATAGTGTTTGTGAAAACTATTTGAAAACTTCAAATGAGTTGTGAAAACCTTCTTAGGATTCTTTTTTACTCCTTATCTGGTATCGCTCTAACTCTGGGTCACCTTACCTGTTTTGGATTTGAAAAGGTTTTGCTATCTCTCCTAGTCATTCAAAACTCAGGTGCCTTCTTTGGCAAGACGTTTCTTTCACCCAAGTTGACCTAGTGTTAAGTTCTAGAGTCGTGTGTGTTCAATATTCCATTATCCCTCGTTTCAAACTAGGAGATTTTCTCTCCATCATAATCTCTCAGAGTTGTCCGGATTCCACATCTTCACATGTTTCAAAGTTCTAAATCCTGAACCGTGAGATCTGCTTTCCATCTCGAATGTATCTGTTATCTTTTGCTCAAATTCTTACGGAGCTATCGTTGTCTTCTGGAAGATACCTCGTGATTGCTAATTGTAGTGTCCTTTATGGCACACATATAGTAGTTATTCCTTTCTCAATGTTTTCACCCTTGGACTTGAACCGAAGGTCCCGGAATGTGCTGAATTGCGGTGAGTTGAATCATGTGGTTTCTTAAGCGTGTAATGCACACGCTACCAGTACAGGATGTTGACCTTTAACCCAAGTTCCATTCCTTTTAGATCCTGAGAAACATGTTTTAACTCAGGGTGGCTAGGTAATCTCAGCTCCAATAGCCATAGGTTTTTTCTAGGAATCAAAAGGGATCACGACAAGAGTGTTCTTTATGATTCTCATATCTTTGTTCTTGGTTCAGCTATACCAACCTTTTGGCATGGGTTCTACATATGAGTATTATCCCGTGCATCCAACGTGATCTCAGGATTTTCCAGAGCATGTTCCCACTCTTTAGTTGATTTCCGAACTTCGTCCGTTGTTTGGAAACCAAGTTACATATGGTGTTGGAATCTTCCAATGCATTTGCTCTTGTTTTCTGTCAAAACATTCCACCTTGGAATGTCAAGAGAAACAAACTCCAGTACCTCATTCATCTCTAGAACCAGGTCAAAGTTTTGTAATCCACAGAATAAAGAAGTTTCATTAGCTTATGTTTTGTTCCACCTTCGAGTATCACATTCTTTTATATCAAGAAGTTGTGCTAAGTTTCATAGCTCTATTGATGAAGTGATGCTCTTACACATCCTTACCCACCTTCACTCTAAGTTTGACTGCTTGAGAATGATGGGTCTGTGCATCGACATATGTATCAGTTATTCCTAGCAATTCTTATTGCTTTTAAAAAAAATCTAAGAAACATTTGTATCCTTCTTAGCACTATCGGTCACCCAGCCTCTACTTAAAGTTGATCGTGTTACCAAATCTGTCCATTCCGGTGCACATCCTTGGTCAGAGAGTTAGGTTCATGCCAAAGCTCTCCAGACCATATCGGTTGCTTTGGAAAGCATGCCTCCTTTTGATTTCTAAGACATACCGGTGGGTTGTGATATTCTGGTTGTCTTTCTAGAAGTATCACTAGGTTTGTTACCTGACCGTGATGTCTAAACAATGGGTAATTTGTACTACTCTTTTCTCCAAGAAACCTTACTGGATACCCTGGACTAGTTTGTTAAGCTTAAACAACAACTTGGAGAGTTGAAAGACACGAACTCTTCCCAACTTGTTCCTTTGATAAGGGATATCTAGTTTTCCTCGTGTTGAAGCAGAATAGTACCTCCTTTGCGGAAATGCTATCACTGTACCTCTTGGTTTGAGTTGGGCTATCGTCAAATCAAGATCAGATCCAAGGACTACCTTTACGGTGTTTTTACTCATGGTTTTGCCAAGTACACCTTCATGTCCTCTAGTCTGACCAGTACCTTGCCTCGTTCATGTATCATAGGAATCCCTCTGCTTGGAGTATCTTGATAAGCGTGTTGTTGAGCCCATCAATGACATTCTTATATCTCCAAGTTGTAAGAGGATCATGTTGAATAATTGTCACTAGTGTTGGAAACTTTCAAGAACCATCTTTGTGTCATCATGAAGTTGTGTTCTGGATGTTCGAAGTAACTTAACCAGTTCATGTGCTTTTGGTGAAAGTTGTCGCAATGGATCCGAGTAGAGTTTTCTTGTTCCCTCGGGAATAATCCCAAGTCGATCATATATGTGTGGACTATTCTTGAGATGGTAGGTTGTTACCTCCATTTACTTGAAGAAGTTTGTATCCACACCCAACCGTTGGCGGATCGTTCGTGAAAGAGAAGAAGTCCAAGAACTTTGTTATCCTTGTGATCGTCTTCCCACCAAGGACTCCGATGCATTGGTTGCAAATAATCCATGTAGGTGTAACCATTTTTCGTAAGTTGCTAATACATGAGTTATGCAATCTCGCTCATCTTATTGAGCGTGGCATCATAGTCTATATCTTGAGAATCCAGCATATGTATCTCGTTGATAACCGGTGCAATCTTCCTGATCAAACATACCGAGCCTGAGTTATCTTCGCAATAATCTGAGCTGAATCTCAAGCAGCAACGATGGTTGGTGTTTCCTTAAGGGTATTGAATTAGGTCCATTTGAAAATACGGCATTGTTGATGTTATGGTTGACACAATTAGCCGTAAGGCCTAATGTCATATCCCTCCGAATCCGTAAGAACAATCACTCTCCGTGAGAGTTCTTGTGTGGCTCATTCTAACAAGTTTCCCTCCCTGTTCTTCCAAACTGGAGTTTTACATTCACTTGATGACCTATGGAAGGCTTGTCGTGAGCCTGCTGTCTGTATCTAGAACATCAAGGAAAACTTGGAAGTTCATATTTCCAATATCTCTGTTGAACCTCCAAAACCTTTGTTCTAGTGGAAACAAGTATATCATGAGACCATTTTGTGGTGTTTTGTAACCGCCATTGACCAGTTTCCTTTTTCAAGTTGTTTGTACTTGAAGTTCTATTTCTTTCACATATTGTGTGAATTTGTCAGTCACTTCAGCCATGGGATCTTAACCATGTGGTAAACGCATTGCTACGTCAAATCCACCATAGGAAGAGATTCCCTATTCCTTCTGGTGTTTCAATCCTCATTGGTTACTCATCTTTATGGTGTGACCAAGAAATTCCTCCTTCATTACGGTTCTCCAACTTCTTTTGGTTACCCATCTTCTTCCGTAAAGTAACATTTCGATCCTTGACAAGGATTTCAAGAAAATTGTTATGGAATGGTTGAAAGTTCCGTTATCCTCCGTGTCCACTCCGAAGAGTGAACATGATCTTGTATCAAATTCTCTCTGATGCACGATTAAAGTGTTTTCTCGTGTTTTCCCTCGTCTGTGGATATTATGTTTTGGTATCCAAGACCATCCTTTCCATCTTGGTTATCTGTTTGAAGAAACCTCGATGTCATAAGTTGTCCAACCTTTCCTTTCCAAAAGGATTTAAACTCTTGTGCAAATCTCATATTCAAAATCCTTTCAAGAACCATCGTCCCAAAAACTTGAAATCTTCTCTTATTCCCTCCGTTATCTTGATGTCTTTCATGCCTGTTAACTCAAAAGTTCTTTATGAACATTCTTGTCCTTAGTTATCCATGAGATACTCGATCTTCGTGAAGATAAATTCCTAAGAGTTTCCCTCTTACCTAAGGTGTAGCCGTTCAATACATCAAGATGCTACGGATCAACCTCTTCAAGAAGAGAACCGTAAGGTTCGAGAAGACCATTCAAAACCGGTGTTCCTTCTTTCTTCTCCTTCGGGAATCTCGGGACGAGATTCTTGTAAGGGGGTAGATTTGTAACATCCCAAATTTGCTAACAAAAGGGTTGTGGTATTGTGTTCATATCATACATGCATGATACAAAAATTTAAACCATGTTGAAACAATTTAAATTCTGAATTTAAATGGTTTGAGAAAAATACCTCAAATGTTACTTAATGTGGGTTCCAAAATTTTGCACTGAAAATATTTCAATTTCACCAAACAAAAACATGGTGAGGTTGGAAATTTTATAAGGTTTCCAAAAGTTATTTTTGCCAAATTTTCTGGCTACAAAAAGGCCTTCAAAACTTTGTTTTCCTCTCAGTTTTTAAATAGAAAAGGGCTAATTTGCAGTTTTCAGCAACTCCAGGGGGTTTTCGCAAAACTTCTGTTTCAACGTCTTCTTCCTCTAGCCAGAAGGACGGCTGGTCTTCAATGTCGGCCGCGCGCCATAACTATTGTCCCCGGCGACCAAAGGCGCGGTGGCGGGTGGTGGCGCGCGGCGGCAGGGAGCTACCGACATTGAAGACGTTGTGACAGACGTCGACGGGCGCCGCCGTCAATGTTGACCTCCCTCAGATCTGAGGTTTCCCCCGGAAACAAAGGCCCGAGAGACGCCCCCACCATCGCCTTGTCATGATCGAACGACATTCATCTAAAAAGACCATCTAGTGTCCTATAATTCCAAGGAATCTGACTCAATGTATAGTCAATTGCAGCCAATTCTCTCGGCCAAGCGAAGGACATCACGCAGCGATTGGGCCTCTGCCGTTGCTTTGTCGATCACGTATGTTATATCCATCCTGCTAGCTGCCAGGAACTATCCGCCAGCATTCTGGATTATCGCTCTCGATGATGCCTTCCTGGTCTCGAGGCATATTGTTGCGTCTGTGTTTAGCTTGGCAGTCCCACGCGGCGGCCTCGTCCATTCCTTCTCTGACCCCTCATGTTTCTTCTTCTTTAGTTTCATGCAGTTAGCCACCATGGCCTTAATTGATAGTGTCATTATGCTAGCCCTCGGAGCCCGACCTTCGTTCTTGATTTCCCTTCTCCGCCACCAGATAAACCAAGGCGATGTTGCTATGAATCAAAGTACTGGCAGTTGATTCAAATTAGCTCGTGATTCTTGACCACCCATCATCAAGTGTTCAATAACTGCATAGCCCGAACAGTCCACATATGTTGCTCTCTCAACTAGTCGTCCAGCCCAAGTTGCCGCCATACCTCCTGGTGTGGGGTAATCCACGAAGGGTATCCCGATCTCAGGAAGACGCAAACGAAGGCAACGAACACGAAGACGTAAGAGGGATCGAGAGAAAATGTAACCGATAACTAGTGTGAATTAGGAGGTTCGATCCCGGCAACTACACCCAACGACCACCTCCAAAACTCAACCAACTCAAATTCACCTTAATTAGAACCAATTCGACCATATGGCTGGTCCACCGCACCAATAGATCCTCAAGGGCCAGTTGAGAAAGATTGGAAAGACACCACCGGAATTCCAAGGGGAAAGGAAGGCAATCTCGGAGTAGCCTTGATATGATCCAAACTACAAAGTAATAGGACTAGTCTTGATACGGTTCTAGGTACCTAGAAGTAGCCTCATATGAGGGGAAAGAGCACAAGCTAACAGGTTTTCAATTCATCATCTCTAACATTAGATATGGGCCCCGGGGTCCTATTTATAGTAAGTGGGACGGAAGGGTAGGTGGAGAGTAAGTTACAGGGCTCGGGGGCCAATTTCTGCGCGCAGGCAGGAGGTCTCCGGACGGTCCGGCGTTTCTGGAGCCGGATCATCCGGCTGCTGGGGCTGGTCTAGCCACAGTCGAAGTCATGCAGGGATTCCAAGCGCAAGGCGATCTGGCACAGATTGCCTGACGTACCGGCGAGGGCACTAGACGATCCTGCGTGGTTTTACAGGACAGACCGGTGCACGGAGACTGATACGTCATAAACGTATCCATAATTTCTGATGCTCCATGCTTGTTTTCTATCCAATACCTGTATGTTTTCACATGTTTTCTTTCATTTTTCGTACGTTTTCATGGATTAACCTATTGACTTGATTCCAAAGAGTCAGTTCCTGTTTTCTGCTGTTTTTAGTTTTAGAGAAGTTGTTCTAGAAATATTCTCGGAATTGGACGATTCGAAGCCCAGAAGTTTTAGAATTCCCGGAGGGTCAAGGAAGTCCAAAGGAGACCCGGAGGGGGGCCCTGGAGCCCCCACACCATGGCTGGGCGCGGTGGCCCCCTGACCGCTCCGGGAGGTGGTATGGGCCTCTCGGGCGCCCACCGACATTTCCCTTTCGCCTATTTATGCACCCCGATGCATAAACCCTAAAGATATCAGCCCCTTCCACGAAAATTTCCGTAGCTCCGCCGCCGCCGTCGACAAGTTTCGGGGGACAGAAATCTCTATTCCGGTACCCTGGCGGGACGGGGAAGTGCCCCCGGAGCCATCTCCATCGACTCCATCGCCATCTTCATCGCTGTTGTTGTCTCCCATGCTGAAGAGGGAGTAGTTCTCCCTCGAGGGCTCTACCGGTAGCTATGTGTTTAATATCTCTCTCCCATGGTGTGATCTTTATGTGATCATGAGTTTTGTAATCTAGTTGAATAAGTAGATGTTACTCTTCATATGTTATGCTACTCAAGTGGTTTTGTTATGAAATATCCGTAGACACTTTCATCATGGTGTAAGGTGACAGTGTGTGCACCGTGTGGTTTACCATGATATTTATATTTTGCGTGGGATGACCCTATGAAATTGTAGTGTTTGTTTGGAACCATTAGGTCTCATGGTGATAGCATGGAGGTCACCTAGATGGGGATATGTGAACTCTAAGGAGTGCTTTTATAGCCCTACGCATTGATTGGTGTTTGTTATCTGACGGGAGAGTGGTTCGGAGTAGCATAGTGAAGAGATGATATGTATGCATTCAATTATGTTATTATTGTTGAGAGTGTCCACTAGTGAAAGTATGGTCCCTAGGCCTTCTTTCTAAGCATTGAGACATCGTTTACAATTAGTTCTGCTACATGTTTGCTTGCTGCCATTCTTATTTAGGATTGCTATTGTCACTTATAATCATCCATACTACTTGTATTTCACTATCTCTTCGCCGAACTAGTGCACCTATACAACTGACAATTGTATTAGGTGTGTTGGGGACACAAGAGACTTCTTGTATCGTAATTGCAGGGTTGCTTGAGAGGGTTACCTTTGACCTCTATCTCCCTGAGTTTGATAAACCTTGGGTGATCCACTTAAGGGAAACATGCTGTTATTCTACAAACCTCTGCACTTTGATGTCCAACACTGTCTACAAGAATAGAAGCATACATAGACATCAAGCTCTTTTCTGGCGCCATTCTCGGGGAGGTAAGGTAAAAGGTAATCACATCCTCTGTGAGTGCTCGAAGTTATTTCCTTTATATTCTGCAATTATATCTTTTTGTTTCTTGTTTTTATTTTCACTAGTTAGGCTTATTTTTACTTGTTCCTTGTTTTTATTTTTACGAGTTAGTATTAATGGAAAACCACAAAAATATGAGAGAACTTTATAATCTTTATCTTGAGTTAGAACATGAAGTGTTTGAAGATAAAATTAAAAAACCTATGGAACTTTATTTGCATGCTAGTAGCAATGTTATTAGTATGAATTCTTTGAACACCATTATTGTTAATTCTATGGAAAAGTCTAACCTGTGGGAAGCTAGTTTTTATGAAAATGATCTTTTTAGTCCCCCAAGAACGGAGGAACAATTTACTTTGAGGATACTTTGCCTCCAATATATGATGATTATAATGATTGTAGTATTCTAGTTCCACCTACCATTGATCATAAATTTTATTGTGATCATGATATGCCTTCTATATATGATGTTTACAATGATTAACATGATATTTTCAGTCCACCTACAGTTGAGGAGGAAATTAATTATGATTATAATATGCCTCCTACATTTGATGATTATGGTGAAGAGAATGATAATGATAACTATTTTGTTGAATTTTCTCACACTATTATTAATGAGAATGACTATGCTTATGTGGAGAGTATTAATTCTTTTATGCATATGGCTCATGAGAAGGATGTTTTATGTGATAGTTATATTGTTAATTTCATTCATGATGCTACTGAAAGTTATTATGAGAGAGGGAAACATAGTCTTATGCATCTCAACAATATCAAGTTTGCCCTCTTTATGTTGAAAGTTTTAAATTTGCACTTATTTTGTCTAACTATGCTAGCCACTTTGTGCTTTATTGACTTGTTCTTATACAAGATTCTTTTTCATAGAAAGTGGGTTAGACTTAAATTTGCTTTAAATTTGCTTCTTGATGCTCTCTTTTGCTTCATTTCATATTTCTCATGCGAGCATCTTCTCAAATTATTATGCCTAGCTAAAAGGCTTTAAAGAAAAACACTTCTTGGGAGATAACTCATGGCTTTATTTTTGCTTTGTTTTTATCTGTTTTCTTTGAGTCAAGGGGTTTTATACTTCTGTAGAAACTCCTTTGTATATTTATTTTCATGCATTAGTTGTGCCAAGTAAAGTTTCTAGCGAAAGTTGGAGTTGGTTTTGGATTTCTGCGTAGGAAACAGATTTCTGCTGTCCACTGTAAAAATTCGCATAATTCACAGAAAGATCAAAATGACCTAAAAATATTTGTTCTTATTCCTCAGCTAATTCCGAAACCTTTTCGTTCTTTACGTTTTTCTATTTGAGCCATGTAAGTGTCCCGAAAAAATTCATCTTTATAGATTGTTCTGATTTTGACAAATTCTGCCTTTTTACTTGCATTCTCTCTTTTACTATGTTGAGTGGATTTCTTTGCTCCAAAAAAACACTAGCTGTAGCCAATGTTTAAAAAGTATTAATAATGCTTGTGTCCATGCATAAAATTTGAATGTTTTGTTGTGCACTAAGTCACTAACCATCTAATGCAAATTACATTGAGTGTGGTGTGAAGAAAGTTTTCAAGGGTCAAGAGAAGAGGGTGATATAATGTGATCAAGAAGAGTGCAAAGCCAAACCTTGGGGATTCCCCTGTGGTTCATCCCAGCAAATTCCAAGAAGACTCAAGATTATAAGCTTGGGGATGCCCAAGGCATCCCCTTCTTCATCAACAATTTATCAGGTCACTTCTAGTGAAACTATATTTTTATTCGGTCACATCATAGAATTTTACTTGGAGCGTTTGTTTGGTTTCTTTTGTTTTTCTTTTGTTTTCCTTGTTGCGATAATATTTTTGGAACCTATCATTCTTGTGTGGGAGAGAGACACGTTCTGTTTTCATTGGTTAGAACACTCTAGTTTTCTTTCTTATTGTTCCGTGAGTGTTCACCTTTTGCTAGTACTGCGTTTAGCCCTTGTTTTCCACTCGTATTTTGTTTAGAGCTTGTTAGTTTTCTTTAGTTATATATGATTAGCTCTCTGGTCTTTGATGAATACTAGCTAAATTCCCATGCGCTTCTATGACATAAAACAATCTTTATACCAAAAATAGTGAAAAAAAATAAAAGGGTTGATTTTCCCGATTGTGTTCGATTATAGTAATAGTTATCGACTAACTGTAGAACTCTTCCACCTCCATCTGTGTCCCTTCCTCTCCTATATTTTCTCTATCATGCCCAAGCAATTTAGAAACAACAATAAAAATAAGAAAGCAAGAGCATAGTTAAAAGAAACAAGAACAACCGTCGCAAAATAAGAACAGAAAAGAAGAACGTCTATATTTTAGTGGACCAAGATTTTTTATAAATTTTTCGTACAAGCCTAGAAAAATATTCAATGATTTAAACTTGAGAACCAACTAATTCTCATTATTATATTTCAAAAATATCTCTGCTACTACATAAATTTATATATTTTTATGTTTATGAATACAATTGTAATTCTCATCTAATTCTACAAATATGTTCACACAAATGTAATAAAATATTCACATTGATGTAAAGTTTTGTTTATATGGCTATTTTTTAATGATTTTAATAGTTCTAGAAATGTGAAGCGGGGAATGCATACATTTGAAAATCACATCGCCGATCCTTGATGTCCAACTCAGAAGTAGAAAATATAAGAAAAAATCGCAATCATTGCATCAATTTCTACATATATGCTCAATTAATTTGACTTTTTTTCTTTTTTTTGGTGGTCACATCATCTAAGAAAAGGAAGCTAATATTAAGTGAAACCATATAAGATCCACAGAACTCGTTATGAGATGTGCAGTGACACTGCCGGGGTAGTTATGACAATAATGCTAAGGCTATCCACAATTAAAAAGTAGTTTAGTATAAGGTAGGTCAAATTTTTTGAAGGAATCCTCACAATGTTTTGATTATAAAGGTGGAAGATGATTGTTTAGCCTAACTATTTCTTCTTGCCATTTACAGGATTTCATCTCATGAAAATGTTGAGAATGTTAGGACGAAATTGAAGCTTGTAAATATTCCTCTATGCTTACGGAGGAAACAAATCACACTAATGTTCTTTCTATCTCTGGCAGTGTCTCCGGCTGGGTCAAGGGTTAATTCCCGACCTCTCTTTACATAACGAAAGAAGATTTATATGTAGGTTTGGTCTGTCGATAAGCCTGAATACATACATTCAGAATAATCTAGATAGTGCAGCCGGCGTATTGACCAAGCCGATACACGTCCGTACGTGTGAGCCAGCATATGACCAAGCCGGCTACCTAGGACACACGCGGCACGTCCTCCACTACCGGCCAGCCAATTTGCAACTATTTGATGTTCAATCTGGTCTTGAAACAGGTTGGCAGGCTTGGTATTAGATGTTAGGTTGACTATATACAAATGCATCGGTTGAAGTCTGGATCTGATTATCATTCTGCTTTGGATAAGTATGCTAGCTTAATTCTGAATATCCACCGCCACTCTTTTCAGAAGTAAACATCCAGAATTGCTCTTGACTCTCGTGTCGCATCCCCACGCGAGTGGTAAATGGTGCGCAACTTAAGGGATGGTGGCAGCAGCAGCGAGGCTCTCCTGCGTGAGGAACCTAGAAAGAACAGATGTGATAGATGCGTTCAATCCACAGAGGGGAAAAAAGGAAAACAATGGTGGGCCGGCCAGCCCAAATCTGCAGCGTGGACGTGTGGATCCACCTACAGATAGAGAACCATGCATACGATGTACAAAAAAGTTGGCGATTATTCCGGGAAGGAAACAACATAGGAAACCAATCGACCAACAAAGGAAACGACGTACCAACCAAAAAACGCTAGACGCACGACGTACCTACCATCATGGCACCAAGAAAAATTATAGTATAGATAGATAGATAGATTATCTTTGCGAGTTGTTTCAAACAAGTTGATTGGTGTTGAAAAGCAGTGGTACAATTTTCGTGCTTATAACGGTGCAAATAGAAGCTTGTATAGACTGTGGCTAGACTTTTTCATGTTATGTCAGATGTTATTTTAATTCTATGCTTAGTGGTTATTATTGTAGCATGACTTGTCTTAAATAGCTGAGAGTCCTTAATGTGCCATTAAAATAATCATGAGTTGTTTTTATTATATTGAAGCATGAATCTGTGGTGTTCTCCTTCGAATGATTTATTTGGTTGATTTGGTGCATGTTTACACCATGTTTATGACTACAAAACAATCGCTTATAGCCTCTATGATCATTTAGTTTTTGACTTGTGATACCCTTTAGGCTTTGACTAATAATATTTTTGTCTCTATGCATGATTATGGCCATTATTGCTCTCTTGATTTGTCGCTCCCTGTCTTTTGCTAGCCTTCACATGAAGCTCATCATCAAGTAACATAATGGAGGTGGATGTTGTGCAGCAATATATCTCGGAATGGCTATGGAAATGCCATGATAGGTAGGTATGGTGGCTGTTTTGAGGAAGAATATATGGGCTTATGTGTAGGAGAACAAAGTCCTCCCACGGGATTTGGATGCACTAGCGAAGTTTGCACCAACTCTCAATGTGAGAAAGGGCAATGCACAGTACCGAAGAGGCTAGCAAATATGGATGGTGGAAGTGCCAGGACCCGCAACATAGACTCACAAGCTAAAAGGTTGCAGCAAGCAAATCATCTTACAAGTCACAATGCAAATCACTCCAAGAGGGTATGTGGCAGTGACAAGTCACTATTAGCTACCCCGACCGTAGCGCGTAACAAAAGGCCGATCAGAAATATATCACTCGTAGCAATCATATACCATTGTTTCTATCAGCTGGTAATTTAAGTGTGGCACAGTTTCAGGTTTCTTAGACCAACCATTAAAAGTTTATACTTACAAGTCCTTCCCGTTTATCCATTAAGCAAATTAATATCTCAAAACAACAGCAGTGATTTAGGTGAAGTAGCTTAGTGATCTACAAGACCATGCGAATTTTTACACTATACCAACTACCACAATAGCATTTCTATTCTCAACCAAGCAAACACACATATGATAACCACCTAACTACAAAAGCTAACAGCTCTGAATAAGAGATGCATGAAAACAAAGGCTAAACGCAGTACTAGCAAAAAGTGGACACTCACAGAACAATAAGAATGAAAACTAGAGTGTTCTAAGCAATGAAAACGGGGCGTGTCTCTCTCCCACACAAGTATGATAAGATCCAACCATAAACTACAGCAAATAAAACTAAACAAACTGAAAGCAAAAATAAAATACGCTCGAAGTAAAGCACATAAGATGTGACCGAATAAAAATATAGTTTCACTAGAAGTGACCTGATAATTTGTTGATGAAGAAGGGGGTGCCTTGGGCATCCCCAAGCTTAGACGCTTGAGTCTTCTTGGAATTTTCTGGGATGTACCACCGGGGCATCCCCAAGCTTAGGCTTTTCACTCTTCTTGATCACATCATATCATCCTCTTCTCTTGACCCTTGAAAACTTCCTTCACACCAAAATTCTCACAATCTTCATTAGCAACTTTAGTGCAATTGAAATAATAAATTCACATGGTTCAGTTTCAACACAAGTATAACACTTAAAAACACATTAGCTACTGTCACAACTTCTTTCAAAACTCATTTTCTCAAAAGAACACCAAAAGAAAGAGATTAAGATGTAAATGCGATAAATGGCAGAAATCTGTCAAAACAGAACAACAGGTAAATATTGATTTTTCAAAAATCTTCTGTTGCTCAAATAAAAAAATGGTCTTCTAAGAAAAGTTGCGTATATAACTCAGGATTAAGCACAAAAAGCTCATGTCATTTTGAATTTTCTGTGATTTTTAACGGAATGAACAGTGGACAGCAGAAATCTGTTTCCTGCACAGAAATCCAAAATATAGGCTCAACTTTCCACTAGAGTCTTTACTTGGCTCAACAAAAACACAAAAGAAAAGATACAGAGGGGTTTGTAAGGAAATAGAAAACACCCAGGTGCAAATCACATAAAAGAAAACAAATGAAAACGGGTTGAAAACAGAGAAATAAAACGGGTTGTCTCCCGCAAGCGCTTTTCTTTAACGCCTTTCAGCTAGGCATAATGATTTTTAAAAGATGCTCACATAAGAATAAGAGTTGAAGCACAATAATAGAGCATCAAGAAGCAAATATAAAACACATTTAAGTCTAACCCACTTCCTATGAAAAATAATCTTGTATAAAAACGAGTCATGAAAACACAAAGCAACAAGCATAAGAAGACAAAATAAGTGCAACTTCAAAAATTTCGACATAAAGAGAAGAAACTTAATATTGTTGAGATGCATAAAACCATGTTTCCCTCTCTCATAATAACTTTCAGTAGCATCATGAATAAAATTAACAATATAACTATCACATAAAACATTCTTATCATGAGCCACATGCATAAAAGAATTAATACTCTCCACATAAGCATAGTCATTCTTATTAATAGTAGTGGGAGCAAATTCAACAAAATAGCTATCATTATTATTCTCATCACCATAATCGTTAAATATATGAGGCATATTGTAATCATAATTAACTTTTTCCTCAATAGTAGGTGGACTGAAAATATCATAATCATCATTGTAAACAGGTGGAACTAGAATACCACAGTCATTATAATCATCATATATTGGAGGCAAGGTATCATCAAGAAAATTTCCTCCTCAATACTTGGGGGACTGAAAATATCATATTCATCAAAACTAGCTTCCCCAAGCTTATATTTTTCCATAGAATTAGCAATAATGGTGTTCAAAGAATTCATACTAATAACATTTCTATTAGCATGCAAATAAAGATCCATAGGTTTTTTAATTTTCAATTCAAACACTTCATGTCCTAACTCAAGATAAATATTATAAAGCTCTCTCATATTTTTATTGTTTTCCATTAAGCCTAACTAGTGAAAACAAGAAACAAAAAGATATAATTGCAGAATCTAAAGGAAATAACTTCGAGCATTCACACCCGAGGATGTGAGCACCTTTTACCTTACCTCCCCGGCAACGGCGCCAGAAAAGAGCTTGATGTCTAAGCACGCTTCTATTCTTGTTGAAAGTGTTGGGCCTCCAAGTGCAGAGGTTTGTAGAATAGCAGCAAGTTTCCCTTAAGTGGATCACCCAAGGTTTATCGAACTCAGAGAGGTAGAGGTCAAAGATATCTCTCTCAAGCAACCCTGCAATCAAGATACACGAAGTCTCTTGTGTCCCCAACACACCCAATATACTTGTCAGGTATATAGTTGCACTAGTTTGGCGAAGAGAGAGTAAAATGCAAGTAATATGGATGATAATAAGTGATAATAGCAATCTGAAATAAAAATGGCAGCAAGCAAACATGTAGCAGAACATGCGGAAAATGGTGATTCAATGCCTGGAAATAAGGCCTAGGGATCCTACTTTCACTAGTGGACACTCTCAACAATGCTCACATAATTAAATGCATAAATATCATTTCTTCACTATGCTACTCTGAACCACTCTTCGGTCAATAACGAACACTAATCATTGCGTAGGGCTTTAACAGCACTCCTCAAGTCTATATTCCCTCTCTAGGGCACCCCAATGTCACTACGAGCGCCATAAATTAGTAAACAAACGCCACAATTTCATAGGTTCACCTTCCAACACAATATATAAATATCATGCTAAACCACACGGAGCACAAACTATCACCTTTACCCCGTGATCAAAGTGTTTACGGAGATAACAAAACCACTTGAGTAGCATAACAGATGAAGATCAATCTACATATTCAACTAGATTACAAAGCTCATGATCACATAAAGATTACACCATGGGGGAGAGAGATGAACCACATAGCTACCGGTAGAGCCCTCAGCCCCAGGGAAGAACTACTCCCTCCTCATCATAGGAGACAGCAACGGCGATGGATATGGCGGTGGAGTCGAAGGAGATGGCTTTCGGGGGCACTTCCCCGTCCCGGCAGGGTGCCAGAACAGAGATCTGTCCCCCAAAACTTGTCGGTGGCGGCGGCGGAGCTACAAATGTATTTTGCAGAAAAGGTTGATTCCCCTAGGGTTTATGCCTCGGGGAGTATATATGGGCGAAAGGGCGATGCCGGGGGGTGGCCAGGGGGCACACCCCTAGGTGGCATGACCAGTGGGACCCGCGCCACCCCATGGTGTGGCCACCCTGTGGCCCCCCCTCCGGGGCTCTTCGGAACTTCTGGAAGCTTCCGGGAATTTTAGGACTTCTGGCTTTCGAATTTTCCAGTTCCGAGAATATTTTGAGAACAACTTTTCTGAAACTGAAAACAATAGAAAACATGGAACTGGCTCTGTGGCATCTTGTTAATAGGTTAGTCCCCAAAAACATAAGAAAACGTAGGAAAACTACGGAAAACATGTAGAAATTGGCATAATATCAGCATGGAACATCAGAAATTATAGATATGTTTGAGACGTATCACAGTGCAACCTCTATTTGTCAATTTCCCAGTTGTAATTTGTTCACCCAGCATGCTATCTTTTACGGAGAGACACCACTAGTGAACCTATGAACCCTGGTCCATTTTTCCACACTGTTAAACAAACCACAACTATTTACGAATTTCTTTACTTACTGCAAGCATACATCATTTTCCACACTATACGTCTAATCTTTGTTTTCAGCAAGACCGGTGAGATTGACAACCTCACTGTACCCTTGGGACAAAGTATTTTGGTTGTGTTGTGTGCAGGTTCCACGTTGTTGCTGACACCGGTGAAGCGCCAGCACCACCGTTAGTGGCATGAACCTTCCTGAAATCCTATTTCTCCTACTGGATTGATAACCTTGGTTCTTAACTGAGGGAAATTCTTGCCACTTGCTCATCACACCCTCCTCTTGGGGTTTCCAATACGCCCTCCATAGCAGAAGTCAAAGAATTTCCGGCGCCGTTGCCGGGGAGCAAGAAGTCTTCTGGCAAGGGAAGTCTCTCACTCTCAACCTCTTTATTTTGTTTATTGTCTTGTTTTTATTCTTGTCTTGTTTTTCTTCTCTATATTAAAAACACAAAAAAATTATTTTACTTCATAGCGTATATTTATTTGCTTGCTTTCATTTTGCTTAAATGAGTATTCCTGAAGTAGAGGTTCGTTCTTTTAGGCAACAAGGGGAGAAAGTTTAAAAGATGCTTGGTATAGAATAAATGATGCTCATAAGAGGTGCACAAAAAAATATTCTACCTTGATACTCCTGAGAAATTTTTATGTTGGTATTTCTGGCTGGTATAAGCATGTGTTAGATACTCTTAAGGGTGGAAATTTTCTAGGAACTCCTGCTTTGGAAGCCTGCAATTTGATTGAAAGTTTAGTAGGAGCACCCCCCCATTACAACTGTTAAAACTGAGATCACTTTGGAGGATGTTATTGATAAACTAAACTCTTTGGAAATGAACTTATCAATCTTCCTTGATAATGCTAGCAAAGTTAATGAATTATTAGTTACTATTGATAAAAGAATCACTTCTCTAGAAGCTAGCAACACTCATGATAATCAAAGTTTTAGGATTGGTAAACTAGAGGATGCCATGGGAACTTTAAGCTCAAACTTTTCATCTCTTAAATTCAAAAAGGAGAAAGCCTTTGTGGGAAACGAGCAAAGATTCATGTATGCTCCTAAGATGGCTAAACCTAAATCTCAATATGTGCTGAAAATTGGTAAAACAATTAATGAGACTAAGAGTGACCTTCATGTTGAATCTTCAAAAACATCTAGAGTACCTATTGCTGCAAATAATGTTTTAGAGGAAGTTATAGAGGATGCTTCTTCACTTGAAAATACTTGAGTTTTCCTTTTATGCCTAGCTGAAAGGCGTTAAAGAAAAGCGCTACCGGGAGACAACCCGTTTTATTTCGCTGTTTTCAACCCGTTTTCTTTCGTTTTCCTTGGTGTGCTTTGCACCTGGGTGTTGTCTATTTCCTTAGAAACCCCGCTGTATCTTTTATTTTGAGTTTTTGTTGAGCCAAGTAAAGCCTCTAGTGGAAAGTTGAGCCTATATTTTGGATTTCTACGCAGGAAACAGATTTCTGCTGTCCACTGTTAATTCTGTTAAAAATCACAGAAAATTCAAAATGACCTGAGTTTTTTTTTTGCTTAATCCTGATTTATATACGCAACGTTTCTTAGAATACTACTTTTTGATTTGAGCAACAGAAGATTTCCGAAAAAATCGATCTTCACCTGTTGTTCCGTTTTGACAGATTTCTGCCATTTATCGCATTTGCATCTTAATCTCTTTATTTTGGTGTTCTTTTGAGAAAAAGAGTTTTAAAAGAAGTTGTGACAGTAGCTAATGTGTTTTTGAGTGTTAGACTTGTGTTCAAACTGAACCATGTGAATTTATTATTTCAATTGCACTAACGTTGCTAATGAAGATTGTGAGAATTTTGGTATGAAGGAATTTTCAAGGGTCAAGAGAAGAGTATGATATGATGTGATCAATAAGAGTGAAAAACCTAAGCTTGGGATGCCCCGGTGGTACATCCCAGCAAATTCCAAGAAGACTCAAGCGTCTAAGCTTGGGGATGTCCAAGGCATCCCCTTCTTCATCAACAAATTATCAGGTCACTTCTAGTGAAACTATATTTTTATTCGGTTGCATCTTATGTGCTTTACTTGGGTAAGAAGCAATTACATATATTAGCAGGTGCAGCCAAAGGAGTGGAAGTTTGAAATTGTCCGTCATTATTAGACTGAGTTGCTGCAATATTTTTCTGGCCAATTTGACAGTTTGATCCCCGATCATTTTGTGGCAGCTTTGAAACTGTGCCCAGCGAGGTTTCAGCTCCACAAGCAACACCTACGACGAAGATGTATTTAATGTAGTCCATCGTCCGGAAGAGTAATACCCTAAAGTATATACAGGTGTACGGAATTACCATATATAGGTGTATGCTGCGGCTGTTTTGAAGATGGAAGCGACTGAGGTCCAGCTTCATTAGTAACATTTACCCCAGCAACCTTCTTGTTCATGCGGTAAATCCGTTGCTTCAGCAGGTATTCTGTTTTCTTCTCATTAGACAGTCCTGCATACCAACTTTGCCCAGCTTGTCGTTTAGGTGCCTGCCCAATTGGTGGCAACCGCACAATACCACTCTGTTTATCTACATATATTACACATTCTTATATTGGTATTAGTTATCATTAGGAAGAGACCATTCGGTACAGGTGAAATTCAAGTAAATGTTACCATCCTTTCTTCGTTGGCGGGATATACGCTGCCTCTCTAAGTATTCCGCTTTCTTATCATCGGACAATCGGGCATACCAACTTGCCGAATTATGTTGTTTTTGCTCTGAACTTGTACCGGCATTATTGTTGGTCAGGTCTTTAAATGGGCTACGCTCTCCCGACTGAGACGACGATGCATCAGCTTGTTTTCTCATCTGGAAGGAATGACCGGAGCAAGTTATTTTTGGATACTAATTTAATATCAGAGACCGAGCAAGAATTAAAAAAGAATCAAAGAAAAGTATCATATCCGGTAATGTGTAAATTATATATATGAGCTCAAAGAGATCCTAGCTGAAATAGTTACAGCATTCTGTAAGAACGGGCAAATCCCAGAAAGCAAATCCAAAAATTCACTGATAAAACAAAATGCATATATTAAATTTTATGAATATATGAACTCCTGAGTTATCTTTTTATTTGCAAGAAGAGATCAATTGGATTTGGCTCACTCATCTTACAGCCTTACAGGTCATATTTTGGTACAATTACAGTGAATTGCAAAAGGAGTCCTATGAGGGATCAGAGGTAGAAAAGTAGATTTGTATTAATATTACATTGGCTTTATATTTTTCTCCAGGCATCTTAAAAAGTAAAGAACATCATATCAAAAGCCGAAGTTTAAACATAATGCACAAGCTTTTGCTCCCTCTGTGTTTCATGGTGCGCTATAAAAAATTTCATTGTTCAGCAAGCAGTACAACCTTTGACCTCGTATGCGAACTGTTTTACCTCATGTGACATACTCATTGCCTTCTAGGTACTTATATATGCATATGAATTGGAGTGAATTTGTTCTGAACAAAGAATCCAGTTAAGCTTGGTTTGACCTGACCTGATGATCGAACTTCCAGTTTGGGGTCACTAAAGGGCAATGGTTGCTGCCCATAAGCTCATTGGAGCATTTCTCATATTTTTATGCCTATACTAACCTGCCAATACTATAGCATGCTACATAGTGGAGATCAAGTTCTCACGGTTTGATTTGCTTTTAACACTGATTGCTTGAAAATAAATAATAGACCATATACCTCGGCATCGGCACCAAAACCCCTCATTAACCTGGTTTGAGAGTAATTCTGTCCAAAACAAACAAAATAAATGATACACAAACAGTGTATATAGTTATATTTAACCATACACGAAAACGTTGTATTCATGTATTAGGAGGAACTTAATAGGCCAAACAAGACAACCTCAATAATTGAATTAAATTCAAGCGCAGAAGCTACAATGCTATACAATTCAAAGGAACACACACGATAGGAAATTCTGACCGAAATAGACAAATAAGCAAATTGCACAGTTGTCAACATTTTTGAATCAGCAAGTAAAAGTAAATTGACGAAATATGGTTTCCTGGACCCCTTACATGACTCACCCATATGAACTAAATGGACGCCAGGACAACAACTTATCGAATATGCCATCATTTTTACGATCTAACGATAATTCTACTTTAACATGCTCTCTACAAATTTTTGAAATTTAGGTTGTTCTAACAAATACAATATGTGGGAAGTGAAATTTATATTATATGAACAGATTGTGTTGGTACAAAATTAGATTATTGAGGCTAGATTGCTCTTCTCAGTTGTCAGCGCTATGCGTTCATGCTAGAAAACCTGAATATGGATGATCGAAGGTGTTGCTCTCATATGCTATCCTCCACCCAGAGGTTGCGCAAAGCAGCTATTCTCAACTCCAATGGAGCTTAATAGGTGGTCAACCGTAGTTGGCCATTCCTATCCACCCTGTGCTGCCAAACACAGCTCCAAATTTTGGAGGACCTTTTCAATGTCAGATAATACACCTCATGCCAGTGGAGGAGCTACAACAAACTCAATGGCGGGCCAAGCAGAAGGACAGTAAAAAAATTCAGATTGTAAGCATTGGTGCCTGCTATTTTATGGCCCACCACTCGACAACTTCTTAAATTTTTACTGCAACCGGTGTGCTGCTAGTAATTGTTAAACGATGCCATCTGAAGTCCTAAATCTCACAACAATTTCTCCACGTTGAGCAGACTGTTGCTGTACAGTGCTGGAGAATGAGCTAGGACGACTGCTAAACTGGGATTTTATAAATACATAGATGTTGTTTTTCATTTGTGTTGATCGGTCCACGGCCCAGGTCAGCACTGAGGTAGCTCCACCCTTGCCTCGTACCATGGATGACAGACACAATCATAAAGATTTCACAATTACCTCGAGCCGCTGATTCGGCAGTTTCTCCAGTCCGTCGCCTTCGCGCGGGGAAGTAGGACGGTAGGAGTGGTCGTCGTGTCTGGTCAAGGTGGCCGTCGGCGCAACGACTGAACCGCGCGGCAGGGGGCTGGTCGCGTAACCGGCGGCTGGTCGCGTAACCGGCGGCGTGGCGGTGCAGACAGGTTGCAGGACGTCGGCAGCACGCCGGCGAACGGCGTCGGAGACGCCGTCGTCGAGGCAGCGCGGCGCTGTGGCGGGCGGCGACGTCGTCGTCGAGGCAGGGCGACGGGCGCAGGTCGCCGGCCGGCAGGGCGAGCGTGCGGATGGAGCGGCCGGCAGCTCGTGCGGATTGAAGGGGCGGCCGACAGCTCGGGCGGATGGAGCGGCCGCGAGCGGTTGCGGGATTGGTTCTCCTCGCCGCCGCCTCGCCGGTCGCCGGCAGATTGGAGTTCTCCGTCCCGCTGTGGTCCTCCGGCGCGAGTCGATCGGAGCAGCGGCCGGCAGCGAGCGTGGGGATACGGAACCAGAGCGTGGGGAAATTGCGGTTGCGTGGACTTAGCGTTGAGTTTTTTTTTTTTTTTTTTTTTGCAACTGATGCGTGCGAGGTCTCAGGTCCGTGTGGGGAAATTGCAAAGTGCAAAGTGTTAAACTAATCTGGGTCGTTAGTTTAAGTGTAATCCGATGGCTAATATCAATTGGATGGAACCCCACTGGGTCTTTTAATATTAGTGGAGATGGAGATTTTATTGAAGGTACGCAAAGGACACATCAGTTTCAGTTTCAGCAGAAGAAGCCCCATTTTGTGGCTTAGGGTTTACGTTGTCTCTCATGGGCCTATTTCGTATGGGCTCTACTCCAGACCATTAGGCCATCTCAGCTAGGTGGAGCTGCTTTGGAGAAAGCAAAAGTGGAAGCTAGGGTTTAAGGTCCACGACGAAGTGGAACACGGCGATGGCGTCGGCGAAAACCCTAGCGCGGGCTGGCTCCTCCCTTCTCGGCCGCCTCCTCGCCTCCCCGTCTCCATCTCTTCTGCGTGCCGGACTTCCTCCTCCGTCGCTGCTCACCAGGATCCAGCCGCACATCCCGCCGCCGGCGGCGTCGGTGGACGCCCACGATGCGGAGGTGGTCGCTAGGCTGACCTCGCTCCCCGGCGAGATCTCCTTCCCCTGCGGCCTGCCCTCACTCCGGTTCCTCATTGACGACGGTAAGGCCTCGCGCCCGCTCCACCCTATTTCCCTCCTGACGCCTTCTAGAACGATCGCTGCATCAGACATTTTGATTGTTGTTCTCTAGGTGTATTGTTGTAGCATGAATGGTGAATGAGGGATGTATAAAGTGGGAGAAATGTTACATACAATTCGCTCTCTACATATTCCCGAACTCTTCTCTTGCCAGCTGGACTCCTAATTCTACCATGTATCGATTGCTTAGGAAATCCTACTTCACATTTAGTGTCTGCTTTAGTTGGTTGATTTGGTGTGCGCGCAGTTTATTGTTCTGCAACCTCATTGTGCAGTTCATTATACAGTTAACAGATGTCTCCGGCACATGATAATTTGAATAAATTGCTGATAGTACCAGGGTCTGTTTCCTGTTTGATCTGGCTCATTATGCAGTATGTTGTCCATACACATAAATGTTGAGGGTTTCTATATTCAATGTTCTATCTAGTAGAAATCATACGACCTAACTGGCGCGACAACGACGCTTAGCAGCGATACATTGACCGGTAGTGTTACCTGTTTCTTATATTGGTGGGAATATCATTTTCAATATATTGCCTATGTTTTTTCACAACCTATAAATGACTGGGTTTAATCAGTTATTTTCTTGCAAAAATTGCTTGAGTTTGATATAGTGATGTTTCATATGTTTGCTCTTCACTGTTATGTAGAGAATCATGCGAGCATTAGGATGCATTCTGCGTCTTTACCTTTACTATTATAAAGATGGCAATTGGTGGTGGTGGTCCGTCACCTCTTCTACCCCCCCCCCCCCCCCCACCCACACACACACACGAAGGACGGACATTATCCTCCTTGTATTACCCCACACTGCTAAGAAATACACCTATGGTTACCTTATCATGACTCCCTTTCACAGTTTGGATTCAAATCGCCACACAGCACATCCATCTCAGTTCTGTTTTCTTACTCTCTATCCATACAGCAACACACAGTTCAACTAATTATAAAATCCCTTATTAAGGTTTCGTAGCAACACACATACCCGTTACTAGATGTTTTATATTCCCATGCTTGGGTAACAACCAGGATAACAGAACATAGAATACGACAGCGTTTTCTATTGATCATGTGAAACCATGAATGCTGAACAACCAACCATATGATAGGCTTGTAGCATCTTCGACCCTTGGACATGTGATTTAGGTAGGCTTGGAATCTAAAATGATCGAAAATACTTGAGAAAACACGTGTTCGGTGTAGTTATTAGGAATAGGTTGCTTGCTTGAGACATATGATGTGCATGTTACTTTTGCTGATCATATTGTGTCAATAGTTTTTTTTGGTGAATGCTACAGAATAGATTAGTAATTACCTTGCTGACATATGATGATCTCGAGTGAATGGAATTGTTGCTTTTGCAAGTTGGATAATCGTCCTTGCTTGATAATTGACTATTTTTCAGGAATTGATCCTGTTGTTAATGAACCCCTTGAGTTGCTTCCCAAAAGAACTTACCAGCCCAGTACCATCAAGCGTAAAAGAACTCATGGGTTCCGTGCACGGTCTGTCTCCCTTCCCTCCCTCCACTTTCCTCATTTGACTAATTAAAAGTTGCTAGGTTTCTTGGTAATCCACTGCCTCATTTCTTCTGTAGCTATGTGCAAGCTGTTAGTTTAGCTCGTGGGTTGTGGACCAGATTTTGTTTATGTTTTTGTATTTTACTGCTCTAATATTTGCTGTCCTGTTCCTTATTTTAATTCCGCAGCAAAGCAACCACGGGTGGGCGTAAGGTGATTGCTCGGAGAATCGCTAAAGGCAGACACAAAATTTCATGGTAATGAGCATCTCTGAGAATATCACCTCAGCTTTGAATCACCGTGATATGAAATCTAGGAGCTTACAGTACCTGTGTCCTCACTGATGAGGGAGAGTGAGAGCAGAACCAGGAGGCACCTGCCTGAGTTTCTTTACCAGACAAAACTTTTGTTCCGGCGAATAAACTTGCAAAGCGGTGGTAGTGGATGGTTTTACTGCTGCTCTTTGCCTATGTATTTGTAACTGCTTGCTTTGGACTGCTGTTATACATTTCCTTGTGTTGTCTTACTGTCAGCGTGACCGTCTCTAAGGTCATTTCCGATCCTGCGTTTGTAAATTTGTCGTGTAGTTTCGTCAGAGTGCTGCTGAGTTAGCGTGCGTGACATCGTGGTTACCCTCAGTCTCCGAATCTGATGGACTTGTTTTGTCCATTCAGTTTATCTCGTTTTGGTTCTGCAGCGTTGTTTGTACTCACGTAGGTTGCTGTTGGTTCTGCTGCTTTATTTGTATTCGTAGCCGTTCACTAACTTATGTGTACCTGGAAGCCAAGAGCTGCTACGGTAGCAGTGCTACCGTTGTGCCACTGATCAGTCACAAGTCAAAATATGCTTCCCAGAACTGGGGTCTAAGAGTATCTCGAGCAGAGCACTAGAATAGTGCTGTGAGGGAAAAATGGTCGTGGCGCACGCTGCACGGCGTGCCGTAAACGAGCGCCCACGCCAACCGCGTGGAACATTCCTTTGGCCGCTCGTTATTCTCCTCTCCCACCTGCAGCTTCAGTGTCGCCGTCCGACACGGCAGCGTGTTGGCTTGGGCTCCCGAGATCCGTGATGAACTTTGATGATGTTTGGACGAGTCAGCAGGCGCAAGACCTGGCGCCGCCGCCGCGCCTGGTCACCGGCAAGGACCGCCACCGCAGCCGTACACACGAGCACCGTTTCCTCGCTGCCGAGTATGACGAACGTGGTTCCCGGAGGACGTCGTTGACGAGTGCACGTTCTGGGCGCAACATAGGGCTTCTGGCGGACCGTTCTGGGCGCAACATAGGGCTTCTGGCGGACAAGCACCGCCTGAAAGCCGTCGTCTAGGCGCATATGGACGACCCGTCGTCGGCGTGGGACGACGACGATTCTCGGTACAAGGATCTCTTCGTCTCATCGGACTACACCACTCCGGAGGAGGACGAGGAGTGGTTTAGGGTTTTATTTTTATTTAAGTTGTTAACGATGTCTCTCGGACTATGTCGAATGAACGCGAAGTTTTAGTTTTTTTTTTGTCTTTTTTATCTTGTTTTGGAATGTGTTTCTTTGCGCCTGGAAAATCACACGCGCATCGGGCTCTGTATTTCGCGCGTCTGAAATAACTCGCAACGTTCGCACGTTAAAAGTGGCAAACGCGAGCTGCAAAGCCGTTTTAGCGTGCCCAAACATGGCGCCGTTGTTGGGAGAGGTTTTGTACGTCACCATCTTGATATTATAATGGTACATGAACTGTTATACCCTAATACTAATGAATTGATTGAAGAAAAAGTGAAGGTTAACTTTATTCACTCAGATGCGGAAGCGGTTCTCAAAATTCCGGTGGGCATGTTTATGGAAGATACGTGGTCGTGGCAGCCGGAGAAGCTAGGCTTTTTCTCAGTTCGGCCTGCATACAAAATCTTATTGCACCATGATGGAGTCCAAACTGTTGGTACGTCAACAAAGGCGGATCCTGTTTGGAACAAACTATGGCGCCTAGCAATCTCTCCGAAGGTTCGAGATTTCTGGTGGCGACTGGCGAGTAATTAATAGATTTGTTCCAACAAAAGACATTCTTTGCGAACTCCATATTGAGAAGGTAGGGTTTTGTGATGAATGTGGTGCTACAGAAACTATTTTTCATGCCCTATTTAAATGCACTTGGGCAAAGAATTTTTGGACAGAGATTAAAGCTATCACGAGAACAAAAATACCGGAGCTGTACCCACATACTTGGGCAATGGATATGATTGAAGAGAAAAAGGTTACTAATAAGGATTGTTGCATCATCTTATGTGGTGCTTGGGTTATTTGGTCAGAGCGAAATGCCAGGAGACACGGAGAGTCAACCAAGACCCGTATGCTGTCGGTCAAGTGGGCGTGTGACGTGGCTAATGATCTAATGGTGATAGGCAATATGAAGAAATCGGTCCCTTCTCCCATAGATGCGAGGTGGCGGCCTCCACGTTCTGGCAAATTAAAAATCAATGTTGATGCCTCTTTCTCTCATCGTCTACGCCAAGGTGGCACTGGTGTAGGCGTAAGGGATTATGATGGTAAACTTATCTATGCTCAAGCAATCTGGTACGAAACAACAACTAATGCACAAGTCATGGAAGCATACACTGTTAGAGATGGTATCCGTTTAGCTTTGGATCGGCGATTGCGTAATGTAGACATCGAAACTGACTCACAACAAATAGTGCAATATTGGGACTTCTCTAATTTTGAGAGATCAATGGAGGCATCAATAATGCTAGAACTGAAGGAGCTAGCTGGGAACTTCGAATCCCTCAGTCTGAATTATGTTCCTATGATAATGAATGAGTTGGCACATCTGTGTGCTAAACATTGTAGCTCTGATAGGAAGAGATGCCTTTGGGTGAACTACATCCCTACCTTCCTTGATGCATGTATCAGGAAGAATTGTAATCCCGGTTGATAACATAGCAACACGTTTTTTATGCACTCTTTTCCTTACCAAGGTACTCTCTCCGTTTCTTTTTACTCCGCGTATTAGGTTTGTCCAAAGTCAAACTTGCTAAAGTTTGAAGCAAAAAATATCAACATTCATAATACAAAATTAGTATCATTTGATTCACTGTGTAATATACTTTCATATTATATCGGTTTGATATTATAATTATTGATATTTTGTTCTATAAATTTTGTCACACTTTACAACGTTTGACTTAAGACAATTCTAATACGCGAAGTAAAAAGAAACAGAGAGAGTACCTAAGGGGACTGGAAGGTTTTTAGCGAGACAGCTTGCTGACTTGTTTAATACATTTTGGTGAATTTCAAAAAAATATGGCATGCAAATATTTAAGTGGATGAGTTTTGTACTAAGGGCATCTCCAGCCGTCCCCCAGGGGGCCTTTTTCGCAGCGGAAGCGGCGAATAGCGCCGTTTCTTCACCACTCCCCCCCCCCCCCCCAGAGGCCCAAATAGCGCCGTTTCGGCGCTATTTCGCGCCGCGGCACCCAGGCCAAACCCAGCCCGCTGGGTTCGGCCTGGGGGGGCGAAACTGCGCGGCCGCGCGTGTGGGCCAGCTCTGTCAGCGACGCGACGAGAAAGCGCGGGAACAGAACTGCCCCCGTGATCGTCTTCTCGGCTTCCGCGCGGTCAAAAGGCTGCCGTCGTTTATGGCGTGGCGGCCGCCCAGTGCATGCGCCCCGTTCAAAGGCTGCCGACGTAATGGCGTGGCGGGCGGCAGCGAGGGGACGCGCGCGCAGTAAATGCCCGGCCGCCTATAAAATCCCCCCGCCGCTCGCCGCGCTCGCCATTCTTCCACCGGCGCACTCCCTCTTCTCTTCTTCCTCTCGGCGCTCTCCTCTCCCCCCGTTCTCCACGTGCTGGCCAGCTACAAGGACGGCGCAGCGGCCAACGGGTTCCCCCGCCGCAACCTTCGCCGGAGCGAGGCGATGGCGCTGTACCGCGCGGGCTACCCGTGCCCGCCGGACGTGCGCCTCCCGAGCTCCGGCGCTGGGCAGAGCCGCTGGGCGCTCAGCGGCGGAGGGGTGCCCGTGCCTCCCCTCCCCAACACGGACGCCGAGTTCCGGCGCGCCAACCGCGAGGCGCGCGACGCCATGGCGGAGCCCGACCGCTTCCCGGAGACGGGCGTCGACGAATTCTGGTGGCAGCACCTCACCAGCCGCCGCGACAGGGAGCTCGCCTCCCTCAATGATAACGGGCCGGTCGACGGCCGCTTCAACGCCAACGGGCACCGCCGCTGGTGGAGCGTCCCCAACAGGACCATCGAGGGGGTCCTCGACCACATCCACGCGGGCAACGAGCCGCGCCTGGCGATGCCGCCCTGTGACGCCCCGAGATCGGGCACTATGTAGATTTCAGCATTCCCGCCAAAATCCACATAATAACCGATTCCAGGTTGCCACTTGTGATAACATTACAATAGTTCACGAATATTCCACAATTACAACAGAAACAGATAGATACAAGATGACTCAGACGAGCCAGGGATACAACTGATACATTACAAAGATCCAAAATAACAGCGGAAGAAACAACATATCGTCCGTCTACGGACAAGATCCAAACATGGACTAAGAGTCCTGGAGATAACCGAGAGCGTCCAATCCCTGCCCAGGCCAAGCCGGAGGGATTCCCAAGCTAACGTCGTCAGACTTCAAACCTGTTGACTGCAATATTGAATATGCAGCCACGAAAAAGATTCGTGGGTCAGTACGGTTAAGTACTGGCAAGGGGGATAGAACCCATACTCACAAGTTACCGACGTAGCCAGTCATCACAAGATACAAATACTTTGGGATCAACGGAAAGGAAGGGATTATTGCAAATAAGCGGCAACGGGCTGCTCTAACCATCTACAGAGAGATACTACAACTTCCGGCTAACAGAAAGAAGATAAGATCGAGTATTGTATCCAACTGAAAGATAACTTCAAACAAACCCATCCTGGATCTCGCCCCTTATCCAAAGAAGCAATCCGAGGATAACTCACACAGTTGTACTAAAGGTGAATCAAGTTATTGTGTCATCAACCTATTACTAGTCAAGTTATTAATCATTGGGTGTAACATGTTTGATCATTATGTTTAAGTTGTCCTGAGTACTTGTTAGCCAGTACTTTCACCAAGTAATCCATAACCGCGGAAAACACGGCTTCTCGAGAAGATTATCCCTGCAGGGTTGCACCAATTTGGCCGTACACGCAAGAATATCCCGCCAGATGGAAATGCACTTCCACCAAGCGGGGTACTCTACACAACTCAACTCTTCTTCGCATCAAGCCCAAAGCACCACGTGCTGTGCGTGCGCGGCTAATCGAGCCCCACGAAGAAAAGGGGGCCCTCATAGCACTGGAAGACCACGCCGCCCTAAATGCCGACTACAAAAGTTCCACCCGGGATCCAAGGGCTCGCAAGATCATGCATGCAGCAAATGGAAAGCCCGAACTACGTGTGGCGATTTGGACGAGATGCGAATCGAATCAAATTGAGGGGGGCGCCCATACTCGCTTCCCACATGCGGTTAGTGCGCTCATCATGGATCAGTAGACAAGACCCTTTTCCTATTAGGGTCGACACTAGCAGGCCTCAAAACCACCCTGGGCCTCCTGCCGGTGCCTTATCATCAAATTATTATTAATAGTAACATTAGCATGATTGATTGATTAAACATCGAGCCCCCAGAACATAATGGAATATAGTAACAGAAAGTAACGGGTAACAGACTCGAGCAAAACAACCTAAGCATGCTAGTAAGACACGGGCTCAAACAAAAGGTTATAGGTATGGAGGTGAGGCAATATCAGGGTTAAAGGATTCATGTGATAGGTCCGTAACAGAAACAACTACTGCTAGGGCTAGCAGAAAAGAACAACGGAAAGTATCGGTAACAAGTGATGAAAGGCAGCCATTTGGCAGCAAGTGGGTATACTTGCCTGAGATCCCGCAAGGTAGCAGAACTTGTCGTTGCTCACATCATCTCAACGTCCTATCCGGGAAGAAGCAACGAACCTCGAACAAACACCGGATGCAACAATTACTACTACGGCAAAAGATCCAGCATGATCAAGATATGGATGCATGACAATTTAATGGATGCATAGAAATAAACTAGTTGACAAGATAAACAAATTTAAACGGACCCATATGCAATTTGAGTTGCATATGAAAAGCCCATGATTTATGGTTGAAACAATTGTTTTCCAACTAACCAACAGGTGAAGGTGGATTAGCATGATGCATGGATGAGGAAAACAACAAAATAACAACAATAGAACCAATTGGGAATAAGGTTACCAATTTTAGAAATTTATTTATTAAGTTAGAAAATTTTGGTTCCTTAAGGGTGTCACACAAACAATTGTTGTTTTCATCAAGTTAAATTGTTCAAAACAAATAACAAAATTTATATTTGAAAAGAACATCAAATTTTAGTTGGATTACATGTTTCAAATATTGAAATTGGAATTAGGATAATTTAATTATGAACTAAACAATGTTAAACAAGTTTTAAATGAATTTAATTCAAGTTTGAATATTATTTGAATTTTATTTGTTCAAAACATAAATTCAAACTCACATTTGAAAAGTTCACACTTTGATGGTTTGAAAACATATTTTGCATGTTCAAAAATAATTTAATTTGAGCAAGTTATGATTTTATCAAATTTAATTGAATTAAACAAGGATTAAATTATTTAGGCAATTTTTAATTATTCAAAACAGGAAATAAAAATTATATTTGAAAAGGTTATTCAAAATGGTATGGAAAACATATTTTATTTGCATTATTTGGATAAGGGATGAATTAGTTATTGAATTTAGAAATTTGCATTTGAATTATTCAAAATTGAATTTTAAATGCATTTGGGAATTTCAAAAAAGTACACAATTGGAATATTTGGATAGATAATTAAATTTAGAACAATAAGCATATTTAACTTTTGTTATTTAGAGTTATATGTTGAAAGTTATTCAAGTTTTAAATTTGGGTTTCAAATCTGCAATTTAAAAGGAATTTGTGTTGAAGCAGAAACGTGCAGAACATTTTATACACACTGGGGTTCTACCCTGTCCACTGCCAGTGGGCCACGGGCTCACTGTGCCCACGTGGCTACCAGGGAGGCTTACAGGTGGGCCCCTGTGCGGGGAAAAACTCCCAAAAAAGGTTGGGGTCGCGGGGGATCGAACCGCGGGCGCGGTGCGGCGCACAGTGGAGCGTTACCACTGCGGTGGTGCGGTCGTTTTGGTTCAGAGATGGAAGCGTTGTTTTTGTGGTTCAGTCTCCGTCAGGTAACCTGACGAAACTGAACCCAACCTGCCCACTGCAACCCGTCCGTCGACGGCGGAACAAATCGACGACGATCGCGAGCTGGTGGCGACGTGCGCGCGAGCAGAGGTGCAGAATAGGTGGTGCGTGTGCGTGAAGAAACGAGGGCAGAGCGGAGGAAGTAGCCGATGGAGCTCACCGGGGGTGGGTCGAGGTTGCAGGGACAGTGGCGCGCTCGACGGCGACACGGCTGTGGACGGCGATGAGATGGCGTAGGCGGCTCCCAAAATCTCCTTCCTGGAAACGAAGGTGACGAGGACGATGCGGCGATCCCGTTCCCGGGAAGAGGGAGGCTCGCCGGCGAGTAGATCGTCGGCGGGGAGCTCCTGCAGGTGGCGGCCATGGCGGACAGTGGGGATTCAGAAGTAGGGGTGCCGCAACGGAGCTGAAAAGAGATGGCTTGCGCCGGGAAAACGAAGGGGGGCTCACCGGGAGATGGTTTCTGTAGATGATCGGGGTCGAGGGGAGCGACGACGAGCAGGGGGTGGAGAGGTACGGTGATGGTCGCGGTGGACGGAGGAGGCAGGCGACGATCCTGGGGCTCCTCGGGCCCAGCGGATGCCCGGAGAAGGAGGACGGCGTGGAGGAGGCTCGGTGGCCGTGGCTAGAGTGCCCGGAGACGCCCCAGGCTGAGCTGTCGACGGCGAGGAGGTGGTCTGCTCCCGCTCCGGTTCAGGGACGACATCGATCAGGGACAGAGAGAGGAGGAACCGGCGGCGAGAGCTCGAGGGGAGAGGCAAGGGTTCGTTAGGGCACAGAGCGGCGCTCTAGGGGTGCTATATAGGGGGTTACCAGTCGATGGTGGCCGTCGTGATGCGACAGCGTCGCCGTGGCACCCCCGGATGCGGTGCCGTACCGCGGGGACGACGAGGGCGGCTCGACGAAGAGGTATTGGGCCAGCTGCGCGCGTTAGTTGCTTAGGTGGGCTGGGCTGCGCGGTAGTTAGGTGCTGCGCGCCGCTTTGCTTTTTATTATTTCTGTTTCTTTTTTTTTTTGCTGAAACCAAAAATGGAAGAAAAGAAGGCTTTTAGGGTTAGGAAAAATCCTATAAAATTAGGGTGAGTTTATTATGTTAATTTCAAACAGTTGATAAGTTTGGATTTCAAAAAGGTTTAAATTGTGGTGCTGTTTGGAAAATAAACCAATTTAGATGAGTTTTGAATATTTGGAAAGATTAATAAAATAAACCTTTTAATAAGGTGACCCAAAAGATTCAATTGGGTACAAGGATTAAAAGAAAGTTTTGGTTATTATTTTGATAGTTTCAAATTGGTTCTGTTTGAAATACATTTGGTTTGAATTTTAGCAATTTGGAAATTATTGATTAATATTGAAAACAAGGATTTTAATAGGGTGAACCCTATTGATTAAAGTGATTAAAATGAGTTTGATTGGTTTGGAGATTTGTTATAAACTCAAGTTGATTGATGTTTTGAAGATTTGATTTGAACTTGAAATGATTTGGAATTAATTGATTGAATTAATTGTTTGATTAAAACCAACAATTTAATAAGTGATTTGATTTAAAAAAATTGAATTAGCCATTAGGGTTTTTAACAAAAGGGGAAAATTTATTAACAGGCAATTGGTTTAAAACAATTTTCAAACTATTGAAGAACAAATGAGTGGTTTAGTTTGCAAGTTTGAAATTGGAAATTTTGAGCAAGGGTGAAAGTTTAAATTGTTTTGAAATTTTCAGTGGTGATGCAAACATGGTGCAATGCAATGTGATGCATATGATGCAAGCAAAAACAAACAGGTAACACCCCAGGTGTTACAGACGACACCACTAACAAGGGATTGCGCCCTCGCAATCCACCTGCTAACCCGGGAGGGGAAAGAAGTTCGACTATCGATTCTTCGTGCTTCCAGTTGATCTCCTCGACACCACTAACAAGGGATTCTTGCTCGGGCTGATGACGATGTTCTTCCACCAGGAATCTTCCGATGATCGAACCTATTAGGTTAAGGGCTCAGAAAACGTCCACCCACGTGGGATCCTAACACTTTGACAGATAGACAAGGGGGGAGACTCCAAAACAAACAAGATGGGGAGGGGAAATAGAATAGGGATAAGGAGAAAAACAGGAATCCTATTGAGAGGTTTTCCAAAATAGTTTAGCAGAAATAGTTTTCGACACTCTAGAAACAACGACCGTTAGCGAGGTTATCCTACAGGCTTTGCGGACCCGTTGCTTCGATAACCATTCGTATCGAAACAATATCGGGAATCGGAACCAAGGCTCTGATACCATTTGTGACGCCCCGAGATCGGGCACTATGTAGATTTCAGCATTCCCGCCAAAATCCACATAATAACCGATTCCAGGTTGCCACTTGTGATAACATTACAATAGTTCACGAATATTCCACAATTACAACAGAAACAGATAGATACAAGATGACTCAGACGAGCCAGGGATACAACTGATACATTACAAAGATCCAAAATAACAGCGGAAGAAACAACATATCGTCCGTCTACGGACAAGATCCAAACATGGACTAAGAGTCCTGAAGATAACCGAGAGCGTCCAATCCCTGCCCAGGCCAAGCCGGAGGGATTCCCAAGCTAACGTCGTCAGACTTCAAACCTGTTGACTGCAATATTGAATATGCAGCCACGAAAAAGATTCGTGGGTCAGTACGGTTAAGTACTGGCAAGGGGGATAGAACCCATACTCACAAGTTACCGGCGTAGCCAGTCATCACAAGATACAAATACTTTGGGATCAACGGAAAGGAAGGGATTATTGCAAATAAGCGGCAACGGGCTGCTCTAACCATCTACAGAGAGATACTACAACTTCCGGCTAACAGAAAGAAGATAAGATCGAGTATTGTATCCAACTGAAAGATAACTTCAAACAAACCCATCCTGGATCTCGCCCCTTATCCAAAGAAGCAATCCGAGGATAACTCACACAGTTGTACTAAAGGTGAATCAAGTTATTGTGTCATCAACCTATTACTAGTCAAGTTATTAATCATTGGGTGTAACATGTTTGATCATTATGTTTAAGTTGTCCTGAGTACTTGTTAGCCAGTACTTTCACCAAGTAATCCATAACCGCGGAAAACACGGCTTCTCGAGAAGATTATCCCTGCAGGGTTGCACCAATTTGGCCGTACACGCAAGAATATCCCGCCAGATGGAAATGCACTTCCACCAAGCGGGGTACTCTACACAACTCAACTCTTCTTCGCATCAAGCCCAAAGCACCACGTGCTGTGCGTGCGCGGCTAATCGAGCCCCACGAAGAAAAGGGGACCCTCATAGCACTGGAAGACCACGCCGCCCTAAATGCCGACTACAAAAGTTCCACCCGGGATCCAAGGGCTCGCAAGATCATGCATGCAGCAAATGGAAAGCCCGAACTACGTGTGGCGATTTGGACGAGATGTGAATCGAATCAAATTGAGGGGGGCGCCCATACTCGCTTCCCACATGCGGTTAGTGCGCTCATCATGGATCAGTAGACAAGACCCTTTTCCTATTAGGGTCGACACTAGCAGGCCTCAAAACCACCCTGGGCCTCCTGCCGGTGCCTTATCATCAAATTATTATTAATAGTAACATTAGCATGATTGATTGATTAAACATCGAGCCCCCAGAACATAATGGAATATAGTAACAGAAAGTAACGGGTAACAGACTCGAGCAAAACAACCTAAGCATGCTAGTAAGACACGGGCTCAAACAAAAGGTTATAGGTATGGAGGTGAGGCAATATCAGGGTTAAAGGATTCATGTGATAGGTCCGTAACAGAAACAACTACTACTAGGGCTAGCAGAAAAGAACAACGGAAAGTATCGGTAACAAGTGATGAAAGGCAGCCATTTGGCAGCAAGTGGGTATACTTGCCTGAGATCCCGCAAGGTAGCAGAACTTGTCGTTGCTCACATCATCTCAACGTCCTATCCGGGAAGAAGCAACGAACCTCGAACAAACACCGGATGCAACAATTACTACTACGGCAAAAGATCCAGCATGATCAAGATATGGATGCATGACAATTTAATGGATGCATAGAAATAAACTAGTTGACAAGATAAACAAATTTAAATGGACCCATATGCAATTTGAGTTGCATATGAAAAGCCCATGATTTATGGTTGAAACAATTGTTTTCCAACTAACCAACAGGTGAAGGTGGATTAGCATGATGCATGGATGAGGAAAACAACAAAATAACAACAATAGAACCAATTGGGAATAAGGTTACCAATTTTAGAAATTTATTTATTAAGTTAGAAAATTTTGGTTCCTTAAGGGTGTCACACAAACAATTGTTGTTATCATCAAGTTAAAGTGTTCAAAACAAATAACAAAATTTATATTTGAAAAGAACATCAAATTTTAGTTGGATTACATGTTTCAAATATTGAAATTGGAATTAGGATAATTTAATTATGAACTAAACAATGTTAAACAAGTTTTAAATGAATTTAATTCAAGTTTGAATATTATTTGAATTTTATTTGTTCAAAACATAAATTCAAACTCACATTTGAAAAGTTCACACTTTGATGGTTTGAAAACATATTTTGCATGTTCAAAAATAATTTAATTTGAGCAAGTTATGATTTTATCAAATTTAATTGAATTAAACAAGGATTAAATTATTTAGGCAATTTTTAATTATTCAAAACAGGAAATAAAAATTATATTTGAAAAGGTTATTCAAAATGGTGTGGAAAACATATTTATTTGCATTATTTGGATAAGGGATGAATTAGTTATTGAATTTAGAAATTTGCATTTGAATTATTCAAAATTGAATTTTAAATGCATTTGGGAATTTCAAAACAGTACACAATTGGAATATTTGGATAGATAATTAAATTTAGAACAATAAGCATATTTAACTTTTGTTATTTAGAGTTATATGTTGAAAGTTATTCAAGTTTTAAATTTGGGTTTCAAATCTGCAATTTAAAAAGAATTTGTGTTGAAGCAGAAACGTGCAGAACATTTTATACACACTGGGGTTCTACCCTGTCCACTGCCAGTGGGCCACGGGCTCACTGTGCCCACGTGGCTACCAGGGAGGCTTACAGGTGGGCCCCTGTGCGGGAAAAAACTCCCAAAAAAGGTTGGGGTCGCGGGGGATTGAACCGCGGGCGCGGTGCGGCGCACACTGGAGCGTTACCACTGCGGTGGTGCGGTCGTTTTGGTTCAGAGATGGAAGCGTTGTTTTTGTGGTTCAGTCTCCGTCAGGTAACCTGACGAAACTGAACCCAACCTGCCCACTGCAACTCGTCCGTCGACGGCGGAACAGATCGGCGACGATCGCGAGCTGGTGGCGACGTGCGCGCGAGCAGAGGTGCAGAATAGGTGGTGCGTGTGCGTGAAGAAACGAGGGCAGAGCGGAGGAAGTAGCCGATGGAGCTCACCGGGGGTGGGTCGAGGTTGCAGGGACAGTGGCGCGCTCGACGGCGACACGGCTGTGGACGGCGATGAGATGGCGTAGGCGGCTCCCAAAATCTCCTTCCTGGAAACGAAGGTGACGAGGACGGTGCGGCGATCCCGTTCCCGAGAAGAGGGAGGCTCGCCGGCGAGTAGATCGTCGGCGGGGAGCTCCTGCAGGTGGCGGCCATGGCGGACAGTGGGGATTCAGAAGTAGGGGTGCCGCAACGGAGCTGAAAAGAGATGGCTTGCGCCGGGAAAACGAAGGGGGGCTCACCGGGAGATGGTTTCTGTAGATGATCGGGGTCGAGGGGAACGACGGCGAGCAGGGGGTGGAGAGGTACGGTGATGGTCGCGGTGGACGGAGGAGGCAGGCGACGATCCTGGGGCTCCTCGGGCCCAGCGGATGCCCGGAGAAGGAGGACGGCGTGGAGGAGGCTCGGTGGCCGTGGCTAGAGTGCCCGGAGACGCCCCAGGCTGAGCTGTCGACGGCGAGGAGGTGGTCTGCTCCCGCTCCGGTTCAGGGATGACATCGATCAGGGACAGAGATAGGAGGAACCGGCGGCGAGAGCTCGAGGGGAGAGGCTAGGGTTCGTTAGGGCACAGAGCGGCGCTCTAGGGGTGCTATATAGGGGGTTACCAGTCGATGGTGGCCGTCGTGATGCGACAGCGTCGCCGTGGCACCCCCGGATGCGGTTCCGTACCGCGGGGACGACGAGGGCGGCTCGACGAAGAGGTATTGGGCCAGCTGCGCGCGTTAGTTGCTTAGGTGGGCTGGGCTGCGCGGTAGTTAGGTGCTGCGCGCCGCTTTGCTTTTTATTATTTCTGTTTCTTTTATTTTTTTTTTGCTGAAACCAAAAATGGAAGAAAAGAAGGCTTTTAGGGTTAGGAAAAATCCTATAAAATTAGGGTGAGTTTATTATGTTAATTTCACACAGTTGATAAGTTTGGATTTCAAAAAGGTTTAAATTGTGGTGCTGTTTGGAAAATAAACCAATTTAGATGAGTTTTGAATATTTGGAAAGATTAATAAAATAAACCTTTTAATAAGGTGACCCAAAAGATTCAATTGGGTACAAGGATTAAAAGAAAGTTTTGGTTATTATTTTGATAGTTTCAAATTGGTTCTGTTTGAAATACATTTGGTTTGAATTTGAGCAATTTGGAAATTAATAGATTAATATTGAAAACAAGGATTTTAATAGGGTGAACCCTATTGATTAAAGTGATTAAAATGAGTTTGATTGGTTTGGAGATTTGTTATAAACTCAAGTTGATTGATGTTTTGAAGATTTGATTTGAACTTGAAATGATTTGGAATTAATTGATTGAATTAATTGTTTGATTAAAACCAACAATTTAATAAGTGATTTGATTTAAATTTTTTGAATTAGCCATTAGGGTTTTTAACAAAAGGGGAAAATTTATTAACAGGCAATTGGTTTAAAACAATTTTCAAACTATTGAAGAACAAATGAGTGGTTTAGTTTGCAAGTTTGAAATTGGAAATTTTGAGCAAGGGTGAAAGTTTAAATTGTTTTGAAATTTTCAGTGGTGATGCAAACATGGTGCAATGCAATGTGATGCATATGATGCAAGCAAAAACAAACAGGTAACACCCCAGGTGTTACACGCCCCGGCAGACCCAACCATGGGAAGCGCGCCGGACGGGAGCCTCCTCTTCGTCGGCGACGTCGAGCTCCTCCGGCGCCCAGTCCCTCTCCATTCCCCCCCCCCTTTCTGAACTCCGGCGTGCCTGCCCGCAGGCGCAGCGGCGGCGCGCTCCGCATCGGCGAGCCACGCTTCGAACGCGTGGTTCGCCCGAAGACGGAGGACGCCGGCGACGACGAGGACGAGTGGCCCGACCAGAAGGTCGCGGAGCAGCTGTCCTTGGACACGCTCCAGCCGCTCGACGCCGACGCCGCGGCGACGTGGAGCCTGCAGGAGAGCACCGCGGTGGAGCTGGAGCTCCAGCGCCGCCTGCTAGCGGAGGCCGAGAAGCGCAAGGCGGCGCGCGACAGTGAGGCCGCCGCCAATGCGGCCCGCCTCCGCGTCCCTCCCCCGCCGCCGCAGAAGGAGAACGTCTACATCGTCCTCGACCCCCGACACCGACGAGGACGACGAGATCCAGCAAGCCCTCGCGGCGAGCAGGTGGGACGGCTGCGGCGACGCCGGACAGGGGCCCGAGCAAGCGCCCCGGCGACGGCCCCGACGACGACGACGACAGCGACGACGGCGACTACAGCGAGGCCATCGCCGCCAGCCTCGGCCTTCATTAGATTTAGTTTAGTTTAAATTTCAGTTCTAGTTTTTTAAATTCGCGCCGAATATGTACGCACTTCGCCTAAATTCAATAAAAATCGCCTATTTTCAAATTGCGTTTGTTTGGGCCGAATCATGGGCTCGGGGAGCGACTGGGAAGCCTGCCCCCCAGGTTCCAGAATAGCGCCGCTTAGCGCCGGGGCGGCCCCAAAACGGTGGCGTTTTGGGCCCTGGGGGCGCAACGACTGGAGATGCCCTAACCTCTCCAAAAAACGGATAACAGAAATTTTGGCAACTCTCCGGCTTCTCCGGGTTCACCCATTTTACTAGATTGCTCACTATGTTCCCAGATTTTTTGCCCACTCTATTCTATTTTGAGATCCGTTTTTTTTTTCTTTTCAAAACATGGCACAACTCACTAAAGGGAACTGTTGGGTGTCCCCCAGGGATCAAAAATTTCCATATCCCGGGTCCCCGTGACAAAATGTGTCCAATTTTTTGCTCCATTCCCGCTTTTGCTCATATGTAGCAAAAAAAACCCTGCTTTTACTTTATATAGGAAAAAAAAGATTCGTCAAAAAAATTATAAGAAAAGGTCAAACCTCACCGGAGACTTCGATGGAGTTAGTATAGCAAAAAAATCGTACTACTGTAGCAAAGTTCAACTTCGTTGGAGACATCGCCGACAGACTCTTGCCGAAGAACTCGCCGGACGATCTGGTAGCAAATAAATTGTACTATTATAGCAAAAATATAGAGTAATCATAGCAAAAAAATCTATTATAGCAAAAATCCGAACTCGTCAGAGATATCGTCGGAGTTCTCGTAGCAAAAAATTATCAAAAAATAGCAAAAAAACCGAGTATGTAGCAAAATTTTCGCCGTCCCTCTAATTTTCGGAGCACCGCCGCAATCCCACGAGAGCAAACGCCGTCCTGTAATGGGAGCACCGGCGTGCTCCTTTGCAGCAACGTCGTCGTGTGTCCTCCATGGCGCCACAACCAGCGTCGCCGTCATATGTCCTCCATGGCGCCACAACCAGCGTCGCCGCCACATGGGTCATGCCGTGAGAGATCCTTTATGTTGCACCTCGTCTCCGACGACCCGTGCAGCAGCCGGAGCAGAGTAAGGCCGTCAAGATCTTGGAGGATAGAGATGGAGGAGGGGTAGGCCGGCAACGGAGCTCTGTTCCCGAGGTGGTGAGGGCGGCGGAGGCAAGACGTCTGCGAGAGAGCCGTTCCGACGGGCGCAGCGACAACGCGTGGGAGGTCGCCCGACGACGGCGGCGCGCAGGAGGCCTCGCCGCCGATCTCCTTGAGTTGGATCCACGGGAGGGGCGCGGTTCGTTGGAGTGGAGGGCGGCGGATTCGGTGGCTGTCCTCTCGCCGGAGAAGCGGGAGGACCAGAGGAGGAGGAACGGTGGCCGCGGGGGACGAAGGTACGTGCTGTTGCGGGGCAAAAAAAAAACAGTGGTCGGGAGGAAGAAGAAAAGGGAAGATAGAGAGGAGTGGTGGGGCCTCACCCACGCACAAAATTCCTTTTCTTCCGCCGCGCAGCGGATATCGTATGCACGAGGCGGGGGATGGAGTGCGGGCGATCCCCCGGAGGTTCCCTAGTGTTTTCCCTTTCTAAACCATGCAGAGGATCAGAACGCCTGAATTGGTGTATATGTCTCTGTTTGTGCAGAAATGCAGGGGCGGACCAATGTAGAGCTGAGTGGGGGTAGTGGCCCCCACTCAGTTTTTGAAATCTCAATTTATTTTGTTCATATTTGAAGTAAAAAGTTTCACAAAAACTTGAATTTATACTAGAACTGCCCCACTCATCTGAATTGCCCCCAGCGAAGTTTTTGTCTAGATCCGCCACCGCAGAAATGTCAACTTGAATGCATGACACAAACAAATTACATAAGGCTTGAACCCTTGCTAGAAATCTTATGGAGCTGAGGTGTAAAAACTATTTTGGTGATCTTATTTATTCCATCAATGGATCTCATACAAAAAATGCTTATTATATGAAATGTTACTACAAAAGGGAATTCCAAGAAGAAAAAAACTTCAACCAAATGTTTTTCTTTTCTTTTCACATGTCAACCAAATGCTAACTGCGGTCACAGACTCACAGCATCATTCCACTTGTCTAGTCCTGGAGTTTTATAAAGTGCTAGAACCCCAGCGACGCGCCGCACCGGCGCGCGCCCAAGGACAGATGGCTTCCTGCTCCTCCTCCTCCCGTCTCCCACCCATCCCCGGCTCAAGCGGCTCGAAGAGGACCCGCACCAGCGCCGAGGTAGGAGTCTCCGGAGAAGAAGCAATGGCGTGGGAGGCGGCGGTTGTGAAGCGAGAGGTGAAGTCGGAGGAGGAGGAGGAGGCGGCGTGGGCTTGGCCACGCCCGATGAAGGGGCTCGGCAAGCTGGGGCCGGCGCCGTTCGTGGCTAAGACGTACGAGATGGTGGCGGACGCGGCCACGGACGCGGTGATCTCGTGGGCAGACGAGCGTGGGAGCAGTTTCGTGGTGTGGGACCCGCACGCGCTCGCCGCCGCCGTCCTCCCCCGCTTCTTCAAGCACGCCAACTTTGCCTCCTTCGTCAGGCAGCTCAACACCTACGTATGTACAGTATATCCCCACAGCCGTATCTGCGCCCCGTCCTCCTTTTCTTAGGCACACATGTTGTCGCAAATTCCAGTTTATCCGGTGTGTTTTCCGCTATACGGTTCTAACTGCTGCGCTTTGCGGGTTGTTCGTGAGGCGAGAAGTACTGGAGATCTTGTGAAATCATCGTTGCTGATGCATCCGTTCTTCCACGTTACCGTTACCGTCCCTTGTTGCTTCCTGAACGAGAATGTTTGGATTAGAGAAGACCAAAAAATTGATTTCAGTTTGAATTATAATTCTCAACTGCCTGAATGGTGTGAGCTGTGCCTGTAATGCACACGCAAATGAGCGCACACCTCGATGTGCTAATTTGGGTGTTCTGGTTTATCAGAATTTTTGTTGGCGACAATCGCAGGTGTGCCTGCGCGCTTGTTTGTTACAAGTTTATGCAGAATATAAATCACGCCCAATCGGGCCAGTATAGAGAGTATTTTTTTTTAAAGAAGGCATATGCGAGTTAAATGCGTGGAAGAGTTACACAGTTTTTTTCACATTGGCCCTCATAATTTTTTATTGTTGCTTGTTTCGATTTTTATGATAAATTCTCTGATTACGTTTTGGTTGTTTGTGATAACAATTTAATTATTTTAGGCTCCATCTGCTCCACTATGCTCGATGTGCCATGTATTCAGTTTGTTCTCGATGCAATCTAGGATGCTCGATTCTGGGCCTTACAGGTGTCCAAGTAGCTCATAAGTCGTGCCCAATTTTTGTTCTACCACTTAAGAACTAAAAATCTCAGTGATCTGTCCAACCTTTAAGCCTTATATAAAAGCGAAAGGTGATGTTAACATGATTTAGTTTAACTTTCCTTTTTTGGTAATTATGTTGATGTGAACCCCGTGATTTTTGTACATACCTGGCCTTTTCTTATTCCATAGCTTACCACAACCCTCCTCCTTTGTTCTTGTGTGCAAGCATGTTCTGCCTTCTGGGCTTCTCGATGCCTTTCTAACGGTTTCATCTTTTCTTCTTAATAAAATTTCCACAGCATAGATATTGCAGATTAGGTCACAACTGATTTTGTCTGGTAGCTGAAATATTTAGAGATAATGTACATTACAGTTTTTAGCTTGAGTTTTTGTTTGTTTGTGTGTGTGTGCGCGCGTGCTTATATTCTGTTCTTACGAAAAGAGGAGTTAAATTTACTTTACTACTTCTAGATTCTGATAGACTGCAATTATAGACTACCCCTTCTATCGATAAATAGTCTGTAGACTATGTTGAACTGTTGAGTGTTGTTATTCTGCAAATGTTTCTGACTTCTGCCTGCTGTTATTTGCAGGGATTCCAAAAGGTCAATCCAGATCGGTGGGAGTTTGCGAATGAAGCATTCTTAGCTGGCCAGAAGAATTTACTGAAGGACATCAGGAGGCGGCGTCCTTCCAAGCATCACATGGAATCACAGCTCAGAAATGGAACAAGTGTTTGTCATGGACAGCCTGAAACTCTCTATGAAGTTAATAGTCTGAAGAAAGATGGTGCAACTCTAAGAGCAGAACTTATAACACTTAAGCGGCAGTACGACATCTCTAAATCTCAGCTCATTGCCATGGAGCAGAGAGTCCTAAACAATGAAAGGAAGCAACAACAGATCATCACGTTCTTTGCCAAGGCATTCAGTAACCCAGTCTTTGTGCATCAGATTTTGCCCAGTCACACAGATAAGAAAGAGCTCAGAAGCACCACAAAAGGACAGCAGCTGGTGGAAAATGAAGAACATGTTCTGGATGCGCTATTGAAGAGTACGACTGCAGGTAGCAGTGACTGTGGCACAGCTACGAACAGCCAGCCTATGGCCAAAGGGAGTGATCAGAACATAGGAAACATGTGCGATAATGTATGGGAAGAGCTGGATGCAATTCCTGGAACTCAAATTAATCAAGAAGGCAAGTTTGATATCGGCTTCGACGTCGAGGAGTTCACCGGAAGGCCTTGTGGTTGGATTGAGGACTGCCCATATCTGGTGGAGCCAATGCAGTTTGTGGAACACTAATGGTATGCAGACAATAGAATCTGCCAATGGAGAAATGAAGTTGTTCATATTACGTTGTGCCATCTCATATCCGTATATCAGCTAGACCACTTTGTCTGCTTATTTACATTGTGTCCATTTTGAGTTACCCCACTTTTTCGGGATTTTTGATGATTTGCCCCACTTTACATCCGAAATTTGATTATTTGCTGTGTTACCACCACATGCCAGTGGGAACGGATGTGCCAAATAATCAAATTTTAAAATAAAGTGTGGCAAATTCACCTTTTCTGCCACATTACATCGTTTCTCCTTTTCTGCCAGTGGGAACATTGAAATCAAATATTGCGGAAGTTCTCCCACACCAAAAATCTTCATTAATTGGTTAGGAGCCCCGCTTCGATACACTCAAAAGGGCAATATGGTCTTTTACATCTAATTAGATGATAAGCTGATTAAATAGGTGTACTGTGCGCGCCTGATCATCATCCCAATTTTGGCTCAAGTATTCTGAGGACACCTGATCACCATCCCAATTTTGGCTCCAGTATTCCGAGGACATGTCCCAACGCGGTGATGCAAACGGACCGGTGCCATTTTGTTGCTTGCCAAATTTGGGCTAGATTTGTGTCTGGCGGACACAAACACGCATGCGGTGTCCTCCCCTGTTGGTGGCACACAGGCCAATACTCCCCTACTCCACACCCCCAATTCTCAACCTCTCCGTCATCCTCGCCCCTCTCTGCCACCATGCCGCTTCTGACTCCGCCGCCCCTCATTGCCAACACAACCACATGACGTTGGCCCTTGATCTGATATTGTTTCCACTTGTTGCCGCCGCCGGAGTAACTCGGGTTGTCCATCCTTCGCCCACCCTTCAACTCGGGTCGTTGTCGTCCTCGCCATCGACAACTGAGTCCACACCATCGTTGGAGGTCGTCGAGTTGGACGAATGTGCTACCGATACCAATCTGGATAGTGCACTTTCGCCGGCCATAGGCCCGTCCACGCCCATGACCTGTTGATGCAGCTCAACCCATTCCACCAAGCACCTCAACTACCAATAACGAGAGCATGAGCCAACGCCATACAAGACAAGGTGAACTCGCTCTTAGCTCTCCATGATTATGATGACTTGGTGAATGGATCGCTACCTCATGCAGATGTTCTTTGTGTGCTCAGGTACGACCCTCAAGGTGATGCCTAAGACACTCAAGAAGATGCCATGGAAGATGGACAAGAAGCAAGAGCAGACGCCAAAGAAGGAGGAAGTTCCCGGGAAAGTCGGCTGCAACCGGCCCCATCCCCAGCCAAACCGACGCCACAACCGACCTAGGCCGGTCCCTACGCCGGCCAAACAGAAAGGGATACCGGCCTGCAGACAGGTCCCAGCCCTGACCAAGTCTGATTCCAGCTCCGTCCTGACCTACCTGCCGACCGACCATGCGCTGATCATACAGAAGGGGATTTCAGCAATAGCTTCGGCCTAGACCGGCTCCAGCGTCGGTTCAACCAACTTATCGACCGGCCTGCAACTTGGACCACCTTTGACCTACGTGTATTTTGGGGCTTTTGACCCTTGTACCCCTCTACCAACACCTAGCCTATAAATAGACCCCCTCCTGCTCCTCCTAGGGTTAGAGATGAATTGAGATATAGAGGTTTGATCCTTTGCTCCTCCTTAGAGGCTACTTTTAGTATGTATCTAGAATTGTATCATGGCTACTCCAATTATTCTTGTGATTTGGACCGTATCAAGAGTTTCCTTGAGTTAGCTAGTCTTTTTCTCTTGGAATTCAACTAGCAACTTTCCAATCTTTCTCAACTGACCCTTGAGATTCTATTGCCTCGGTGGACCCCGCCGTGAAGGTGAAGTGGTTTCAATCGGAGCAAGTTTGACTTGATCCGTAGGCTGCCCTTGGGGTTCGTTGCTAGGTTCTTTGATCGATAGGGTTTTCTATTTACCGGTTACCCCTCGTTACCCTCGTGTTCTTTGTGTTCTTTGTCGATTCGTGAACATCGGGACCCCACTCGTGGTATAACCCACATCATTTGGTATCCAGAGCCACATTGCCACGAATTTGAAAACAAATCCACCCGTGTTACCCCCAATTTTTCTTCTCCCCACAAATTTCAAAAATCCCAAAAATTGTATTTGGATGGATCTCTTGATTTGATGAGTTTTTGTTAATTTTGATTCTTGGATCTGTTACACAAGGAACCTATCACCCTCACATTGCGTTCACACACCCTAATTTGGTCAAAATCTCACGGATTTGAAAAAATTTAAAGGCGATTTCCGCTCCTGTCAACATCCGGTTGAAAATCCAATTCCAGCCTGAAAATTCTGGCTCACAGACCGGCCTGACCCAAACCGGATTCCCAGCCGACCCAACAGGATTTGCCATTTAGAAATTTTTACCCCATTTTCATTTTGACCATATACATTGTTGTTTGAGTGTTTGTTTTAGGTGCTCCTCGTCGACAACAACAAGGTTTCGCAACCACGCCAACTCGACATCGACAACGACGACAACATCACAAACTCCAAGTATTGTGCCCCGCCCATATCCGTCGTGAGCCATTCTTCCTTTGTGTGTACCTTACCCTATCGTACTAGCTCATTTATTGCGATCATTGCAATTTTGGAATCGAGTGAGTCGCTTGTCATCGACAAGTTGTGTTCGAGTAGTGGTATTGACATCCGCAAAAGAAGAAAGGTTTCATCCTTTTATAAAAAAAAATCATAGTGGTGCCGACCTTCTCTTGTAGGTTTCGTCAAACTCCAACGCCAGAAGAAAGAGTGAGGATTCCGCACAAGTGCAAATCTAGTGCTCTATCGTAAGACAACAGAGTTAGGATCAGAGTTAGTGTGACACCTGAACGGGATAGTATGGGCACCTAGAGGGGGTGAATAGGTGCTACGGCCAATTTTTTTCCTTCAAATTAAGCCTTGACACAAAGGTAAATTCTCTAGATATGCAACTAAAATGAATTTACCTATATGACAACAACTAGAATAAGCAAGATACAAACACAAAGTAAAGGAGAGGGAACGAGGTAACCGATAATGGAAGCACGCGGAGACAAGGATGTAGTCCCGAGTTCCTCCTTTTGAGGGGAGTACGTCTCGTTGGATAGGTGTGAGTTTCTCCACGAAGGACTACTCAACGCCACAAAGGTCTCACCCTATTCTCCGATGAACCTCGCCACCAAGGCCTAGTTCACCTTCCACTATAGATTCCCTTTAAGGCGGAAATCGAGTCCTTTACAATGATCTTGAGGTACACGCCCACAACCAAATTAGGGGCTCCCAAGAATCACCACCAAGCACCAAGAGAGTAGCAATGGAGTCTAGGTTTTCCACAAAGAAAGCCTAGACTCGAATCCCTCAAGCAAATGAGAGGGGAAATGAAAACCGGATGGTGAAGATGTAGATCGGGGCCTTCTCCTTCAATCCTCCGAAGTTCAACGAGTTTGGGTGGAGCGATTGGGAGAAATCTAGGATTTGGTGAGCTCAATAAATGCACATTAATGGCTTGAACGAACTAGCTCACCTGGGGAAGAAGGAGGGATATTTATAACCCCTCCATAAATGTGGTCGTTGGAGAAGAAAATTGGACCCGGAAATTCCAGTTCAAACTTGAACCGGAAATTCCGGTTAGGCTTCTCCTTCAGATCTGGATTTCGAAGGCCGTCAACCTCAACCGGAAATTCGGGTTTCTTCAAATAATCCGGTCAGAATTTCCGGCTTGCTTCTGAGCTGAAAATATGTTCCAGCCGGAAATTCTTGGTCCGAAAATTTCAACCGTTGACTTCTGCGAGCATAAACTGACAATTCCTTAGACATTTTTGCTCTCCATCTTCCCAACCCGAATATCCGGTTGGTCGGGAAATTTCTGGTTGACTCGAGGAGCTATTTTCCACACAAAACCTTCACAGCCGGAATTTCCGGTTGCACCAAAAATATCCAGTGGATCTCGGTGACAAATATGGCTGATCTATCTTCACCTTCTTTTTTGGTGTTCAATGCGGATTAATAAATAAACACCTCACCACTTAACACCTTGATAAATAATGTTGTTAGTATTGTTAACTAGAACACAAAACCTTAGGTATAAAGAAATGCACTTTCAGTCTCCCCCTTTTTGGTGTTAGATGACAATACAAAGATTTGCAATGAAAAACCCAAATACACCATCATGCTAGTGAAAGAAATGGAAATCACTCTGCCTACAAGTATGCATACTTTTGTTTTGCCTTGACATTCAAATACAACTGTAAGAGGAGAGTGATTTCCAACAACTTCACAACATGATAAAACGAAACAATATCCACTATATTGAGGTTGAGATGAATCCTATACCTTGTGCGAAGAGAGAATATGAAGATAATATTGGAGCACCATATATGATAACCTCAACATAGATAGATAACCAACTAGATGATCGACAACAACATAGTCTCACAATAACAGAAACATAGTTCAAAATGAGAAAGAAAATTGTTTCGAACTAAATGGACACAAGCTCTCAAGGAATGGTAGACGAATATGCTTGTGTCCGAACCCTTGCAACTCCCCGTAGGCCTACTAGACTACTTCTCCCCCTTTGGCATTGAGACACCAAAAAGGAAGGAAGCAGTGATGCTAACGTCCCATGACAATCTAAGCATCGGAGTCTTATAAGGCCTCTCCAGCGGACTACTCGGTCTCTCCTTCGACATCCCTCTCCAGATCTTCATCAACATCCTCATCATCATCAAGATCAATAGGAGCACTAGAAGCAGCAGTAGTGAACCGAAGATCCTCCTCAATATGTTCCCATGGAGGAGTGGACCTCGAAGACCACTGAGAGAACGAGTCTGGAACCAAGTCAGAAGGAGGATCCCCAGAAGCGTCGCTCACATGATGAAGGATCTTCTGCTATGATCTAGACATAGAAATGTCCCTGCGGTAAGACTGATACTGCTCCATGTGGATATCCACCTTCATGGAAAGCACATTGCGCTGGAACAAGGACATCTTCCTGACATTGCGCACAGTAGAGGTGTCAGACTTGGGAGCATGAGAGGTAGGAGAAGCACTAGCACGAGCGTCCCTCATAAAGGAACCACTCTCAGGGGCAGGAGTAGTAGTAGGAGCAGACTTCCTCTTGATGTAGAGCTTCTTGAAGTGGTGATTTTCCATGGGCAACTCACTAGACTCATTCTTCATAGTGTCCTTGATCAACATCATTGATGAAGGTGTTGACCTCTAAGTTGGCCCGATCTTCACGAATCGACAAGAACGAACGAAGAACGCACGAAGAACGCGATGAACACGATGAACACGAGAGGGGAATCGAGGGGAAATCGAGGGCAAACACGTGGAAACACAAAAGGGGGAAGATAACTCGTGAAGCCTACGAGGGATCGCAAACCCAAGTCAACAACACGCTAATTGAAACCGTTTCTCTTACCGGCCGGTCCACCGATCCAACAGAAGCCCAAAAGGGGAAGGTTGGCAAGCGCTACTAGAATCACTATGTGAGAGAGTAGCTCCTTGGAGAGATCTTGATACAATCCTAGATGAACATCATCAACATAGGAGTGGCCTCATAAGAGGAGTCACCTCAAAAGAGGGATACAAGGGCAAAGCCCGAAACTCTCGAAAACAATGCTCAAAACTATTCCTATTCCTAGATCTAGCCACCGGGGTCCCTTATATAGCTCGGGGTCGAAACGGGGGTCAAAACGGTGCAAAAACGGGTCAATTCCGTGCATTTTGGGGCCACGCCGGCCTGGGAGCCGGCCTGGCCGGCCTGGGAGGCGCAGAGGCCGGCCTGGAGGGGTGGCCGGCCTGGGGCCGGGGTGGGATGGAGGCAGGCCGGCCTGCAGGCCGGCCCCTTCTGTGGGGTGCCCGGCCTGGGGCCGGGGTGGAGGAGGCCAGGCCGGCCTGCAGGCCGGCCCCTTCTGTGGGGTACCCGGCCTGGGGCCGGGGTGGAGGGAGCCAGGCCGGCCTGGAGGCTGGGGTGCTCGGGCAGGGGGCCGGCCTGGAGGCTGGGGGGAGGCCGGCCTGGCCGGGAGGGAGGCCGGGAGACCCCATTCTCCTCCGTTCTTCCACCTCGGGACTCCGATCTTGACGCCGTCTTCACCCACGTTCTTCCTAGCTTCATGTGCACCTTCTTGGATGTGTTCTTGAGCATCTTGGGCACCATCTTGGGTCTCCATGTGGTGATCCCACCTATGCATGTAGAGGGGTATTTCATGAGGTAGAGCACCGTTCACCAAGTCACCGGAAACATACGGAGAAAGGAGTGAGTTCACCTTGTTGCGTATCGATGTTGTGCTTGGTGGAATACGGTGGGCTACATCATCTCCCCCCCCTTGAAAAAGAGTCGTCCTCGACTCTCGTTCCATCCATATGTGAGCGGGAGAAGGAATCTTGACGACGAAGATGTCGTTGAAGTTGAGCCGCTTGTCGAAGTCCATGTGACGGTAGGCTCGTAGTGGGGGCGGTCCAAAGGTGATGAAGATCATGAAATTGCCCCCCGTGGATGGTTGAGGAAGATCTTGCGAGGCGGTGTAGTCGTTGAAGTTGAGCCTCTTATCGAAGATCATGCCAAGGTATGCTCGTGGAGGGTGTGGTCCAAAGGCGATGACGAGCTTGACATGATCCTCCACGGGTGGATGAGGATGAGCTTGACATGAGATGTAGTCGTCGTCGAAGAGCTCAAGAGGGTGTTGCTCCATGGGTTGCGGAAGCGGTAGAGTGTAGATGAACTTGACGTATTGGTTGTTGTTGATGCTCGTGTCGAAGTCCATGTACATCGTGGCGGTTGGCATGTAGTCGTGGTGGTCATTGTCGTTGACGCGCTTGTCGAACTCCAAGTGCATCTTGACAATTGGTATGTAGTCGTGGGAGTCATTGTCGTTGACGCGCTTGTCGAACTCCAAGTACATCTTGACGTAGGGGATGTAGATGAAGAAGTCGTTGTCGGGGATGCGCATGTGGAACTCCAAGTACATCTTGACATGAGGGTTGTAGGCGTAGTAGTCGTTGTCGTGGATGCGCTTGTCGAACTCCATGCACATCGTGACATGTGGTATGTAGGCGTAGAAGGCGTTGATGTCGAAGTGCTTGTGACGCGCCGTGTAGATCTTGACTTGAGGAGTGTGGATGGAGGATGCTTTGTCGTAGAAGGTCTTGTCAATCTCCATGTGGATCATGACGAGCGGAATGTGCTCCTTCCAACCCTTCAAGTCGGTGTCGATGTTCATGCGATGTGGAGAGCCTTGTATGTGGAGAAGGCGATGATGTCGAGGATGCTTGATAGGGTCACCAAATCTCTGCAAAATAGACAACAAAGAAGGAGAGAAAGTTGGTAAGCCGTTAGTGTCGATAAGCACACATGGGATTTTGCTCTCAACTCTCATCTCACTTTTGGTGGCTAACAAGGCGAGGCCTCTACGAACACTCATGCTTTTTCCACTCAATATGGGCTTGTGGCTCTCACTCACGTGAAGGTGGATCTCTCTCTCACCACTCATCTCACTAGAAGCTTGAGAGGGGACACTAGAAGGCTCCAAAGTCTTGGCACAATAGGTGTGCGGGTTTGTCGAAGTCGTTGCATTGCTTGGAGTCGGTAGTGTCATAGCATGTGGCGAGGAGGACGCAATCATCTCATCTCTTGGGTTGATCTCCAAGTGTGGAAAGGGTGGCTTTCTTGGAGGAGGAGGTAGGGTCATGGCTTGTGTCGAAGGAAGCTCCAACATCTCCGTGATGTGGTAGTGTAAGCCATGCCTTGTAGCATCCTCAAATGGTCGATGATGATGATGATGAAGATTTCCTTGGCTAGAATGGTGGCTTGAGCGTGGCCTTGTGGAGGTTGGCATGAGATGCGTTGAAGTCAAGCGGAGAGTGTCACCCAATTCGTCATTACCTCCATCAATGATAGATGGGCCATTGACGCCGACTCTAGAGAGGTTGCATCGTTGGTCCTTATCTTGAGGATAGGCTTGAAGAACTCGTGTCAACACTCGCGATGAGTTCGCGGCCTCATTGCAATAGACGCTTTCGTCACCATTGGTCATGTCCAAGGAATTGAGAGCTAGTTGGTGCAAGGCATAGTATTGGCCTTCACTCATGTAGGCATGGGCACCATTTTGGTTGGCAACCATGAGCATCTCGTTGCTAGCATTGGAAGCTCTCTTGTGGATGGTCGAAGTTGGCACTTGTGTCATTGGAGACGAAGAAGAAGGATGCCTTAGAGATGATGGCAAGGGATGAGCCTCATTGACAAAGGCACATGCATCAACGTCTTCATCATAGAGTGGTAGAGTGGTATCCTCATGCGCATGGTGATGTTGATCTTGTGTCATGGGAGGAATAGCTTCACACTCTTGATGTTGGTGTTGCGCTTGTGGCGATGATGGAAGCTCATGCTCTTGATCATGAAGGTCATTGTTCATCCTCATAGAATGTCGCACATGGAAGTTGTGGTTGGGTGTTGGTGGTGAAGTGAATCTCGCCTCATGTGATGAAGAAGAAGGAGGATCATGACCTATATTGCGATGTAGACCTTGCTCATGTGCTTGATCATGACGTCCTTGGTCCTCATCCAATATGGGAGAAGAAGAATTATGGGTAGCGTTTCCATTTGACGCACCATCTTGGTCGCCGCCTTGGCAATCCCACATTATGTGACCATGGCCCTTGCAAATGGGGCATAAGAGGTCTTCATCTTGAAGGAGAGGGGAAAGTAGGCTCATAGCATCCGTGCCTAGTGGTGGTCGAAGTGGGCGCTCATAGGGGTCCTCATCAAAGATGGGAAGTGAAGTAGCATGTTGAGCAATCCCACTTGGTTGTTGTCGATGGTGGCGCTCAATGGGGTCTTCCTCGAAGATGGGGAAAAACAAGCCATAGGGAGCATTCGCACTCGCTTGATGTTGAGAAGTTCTCTCATTTGGTTCTTCATCAAATATAGGCGGTGGAAGCTCAATTGGGTCATCCTCGTTGGTTTGGCGATGGCGATCATGATGGAGAGGATGGCGCCGGTGGTCATTGTGGTGGAGTCGAGGGAGGCATTCACTAGAAGCCATGTCGGGAGCACCTTCTTGATAATGGCCTTGGTCTTGGTGGTCATTGTGGTGGTGACACACATTTTGCCTTGGAAGACTTGAATGTGGGAGAGCACCATCCATGAATCCATTTAGACCAATGTCATGAGTCGAGCGTGGAGAAGGTGGATGATGAAGAATATCCGGTCGTAGAGGGTGATCTTGAAGAGGGTCACCACGGCCTTGTCGGTGTCGAGGTCGAGGTAGTGGTGATGGCGAGCGATGCTCAAACCAATGTCGTCGCGGAGCTTGTGGTGGAAGATGCGGTGATGTGGGTGTACCACTCTCTTCCATATGGCGATGGTGATCATGGCGACGGTCTCGGTGATGAGCGTGGTGATGAGAGCGGGAAGCTTGTCGATGACGAAGCTTGCGGCGTTCCCGCACCTCATGTGTGGGATGACTCCGAAAGTCATTTGGATGCCTTGGCTTCTTGGCCTTCTCGCTAGATGGGGCCTCGATGATGTCCTTCTTGTGGCGGCGTCTAGATGTTGAGGATCTTGACGTGGCCAACTTGTCGGATTTCTTGTCGTTGCGCCATCTTGAGGTTGAAGGTACTTGTCTTGTGTTGGCCTTGGCATTCTCCTTGAAGCTCCATGGTGGTGAGCATGAGCCATCGGACATGTGATGTCTTGGCCACCGAAGCTTGGCGAGGAAGCGCTTGTAGGTGAGCTCGTCCATGTCGGGGTCATTGTCGGTGTAGAACTCCGCCATGCTCGAGGATGCATTGTCGGTGTAGTAGGGCTCCATCTCGTCATCCAAGCTTGCGGCGTCATTGTTGTAGTAGTTGTTCATGTCGATGTAGCTCATGGAGTCGGCGGTGGCGTGGTGGTGGTGGTACTCCTCCATGTCGATGATGCTTGAGGAGGAGTAGTCGGTGTAGAGCTCGACGTCGTGGTCGTAGTGGTGGTGGTGATCCACCATGTCATGCTCGTAGTAGTGGTCATCCACGATGTCGGGCTCGGAGTAGTGGTCGTCCACCACGTGATGCTCGTAGGAGTGGAGGTCCATGTCTTGCTCGTTGTAGTCGTAGTGGTCCATCATGGACTCATCATGATCATCATGGCCTCCAAAGTCTTCGCTCTCGCTATACATGGTTAGTCACAAGCACAAGTGTATATATGGAGTATGAGGACCTAGGAGCTCAAACCTCACCTTTTAGCAAATGTTGGAAACTAGTGGACCAAACCAAGAGAAACCGACAACAAAAAGAATGAAGTGACTTGAGTTCGAAAGATCCCAAAAACACGCTCCAAAACACACACGGCTTATGGGTGGATGGCAATGGGTTACAAATGTGGCGAGAAAACGACAAATCAAAAGAAAAGTATGTTGTAAAACGTGGAGAAGAATCAAAGAAAAGTTAGCACGAAAACCAAACCTAGTGGAGGAAAATGATATGGTGGAAAAGAAAAACACACACACACACAAGTGATAAATGGGGTTAGTGCGGCCAATGGACGAGCGGAGACGAAATGTACCTATCGAAGACTAAGCTCAATGCCACACCAACGCAAAGAGGACGCTAGCTCAAACCGCAATTAATTGGAGGCAACAAGATTCGCAATGTGGCAACCGGTCACTCTCTTCTCTCTTGCAACTCGAAGCTAGGCGTTCCTACAAATGGTAGCAATTGGCATCGATCATTGCTTCTTTTGGCTCTTTTTGCTTCTTTGCTCTTTCTCCTCTCTCTTTTTTTTTTTGATTTTTCGCTTTTTGATGGATGATGATGCGGAGATGATTCCCAAATGCCAATGCCTACTCGTAGCTATTCTCTCACAAGCGCAAAACTCGCACTCTCGGTGCCACAATGCGATGCCAAGCGATGTAAAAGAGCTAGTCCGAATAGGTAAGGTACACAAAGGAATGGGTTAGTTCAAGCGGAAGCAAGTTATACCTATGCGGTGGATGATCTCGGACTTGCGGCCGGTGGATGTCGATGTCGTGTGGATCTGATGATGTAGATGCGTAGGCGATGTCGATGGCGACGCGTAGGAACTTGCCTCACTCAAATCGGAGCAACAACGACAAAGAAAAACAAGATACAAAATCTGTCCAAGAATCGAAGAGCAGGATTTTTCTGAAATTTTTGCTCAAATTCGAAATTTCTCCCAAATCAAGAAAAATTTTGGACAAATTCAAGAATTGTGGCTGAATAGGAAGATGGGGAATGGTTTTTGGCAACAAATCTATGAAACAAAACCACGAGAAACTCAACGAATCAAGAGATCGGTCGAAATCCCTTTCGGCTATTTTTGGTCAAATTTTCGAATTTATGGTGGATAGAAGAAAAATTGGTGGTAGGGGAGGGGGTGGGGTGTCGGATTCGTGTCAATCTAGCTCTGGATACCAGATGATGAAGGTGTTGACCTCTAAGTTGGCCCGATCTTCACGAATCGACAAGAACGAACGAAGAACGTACGAAGAACGCGATGAACACGATGAACACGAGAGGGGAATCGAGGGGAAATCGAGGGCAAACACGTGGAAACACAAAAGGGGGAAGATAACTCGTGAAGCCTACGAGGGATCGCAAACCCAAGTCAACAACACGCTAATTGAAACCGTTTCTCTTACCGGCCGGTCCACCGATCCAACAGAAGCCCAAAAGGGGAAGGTTGGCAAGCGCTACTAGAATCACTATGTGAGAGAGTAGCTCCTTGGAGAGATCTTGATACAATCCTAGATGAACATCATCAACATAGGAGTGGCCTCATAAGAGGAGTCACCTCAAAAGAGGGATACAAGGGCAAAGCCCGAAACTCTCGAAAACAATGCTCAAAACTATTCCTATTCCTAGATCTAGCCACCGGGGTCCCTTATATAGCTCGGGGTCGAAACGGGGGTCAAAACGGTGCAAAAACGGGTCAATTCCGTGCATTTTGGGGCCACGCCGGCCTGGGAGCCGGCCTGGCCGGCCTGGGAGGCGCAGAGGCCGGCCTGGAGGGGTGGCCGGCCTGGGGCCGGGGTGGGATGGAGGCAGGCCGGCCTGCAGGCCGGCCCCTTCTGTGGGGTGCCCGGCCTGGGGCCGGGGTGGAGGAGGCCAGGCCGGCCTGCAGGCCGGCCCCTTCTGTGGGGTACCCGGCCTGGGGCCGGGGTGGAGGGAGCCAGGCCGGCCTGGAGGCTGGGGTGCTCGGGCAGGGGGCCGGCCTGGAGGCTGGGGGGAGGCCGGCCTGGCCGGGAGGGAGGCCGGGAGACCCCATTCTCCTCCGTTCTTCCACCTCGGGACTCCGATCTTGACGCCGTCTTCACCCACGTTCTTCCTAGCTTCATGTGCACCTTCTTGGATGTGTTCTTGAGCATCTTGGGCACCATCTTGGGTCTCCATGTGGTGATCCCACCTATGCATGTAGAGGGGTATTTCATGAGGTAGAGCACCGTTCACCAAGTCACCGGAAACATACGGAGAAAGGAGTGAGTTCACCTTGTTGCGTATCGATGTTGTGCTTGGTGGAATACGGTGGGCTACATCAATCATGATATAGGGACCATAAGGGATAGTGTTCCCACCAAGCATAACATTGTAGAGCTCGTGGAAGATGAAATCCATGACATCCACCTCATATGGCTTTGTAGGGTCGGGATCCTCAATACACTTCTTTGCTAGGATCAACAAGTTGAAAATGGAGCTGGTGAGAGCATCATTGTTTACACCACTGGAAGCAATGAAAGATCGGAAGATACAAACCAAATGGTCATATAAAGGTAGAAGACCTTCCACCTTTCCAACCACATATCTAGGAGCATACATATCTTCCATAGTCTTCTCATGGCGAGGCATGTCCACATCATGCATACGATGTCCAAGAGGAGGGTGAGTGGACCACTTGCACCCAAGAACCCGAGCAAACTTGAAGAACTGAGCTTCACAGTAGGTAGACCCAGTCATCCACTTCAAATGGCAATGAATACCCTTCCCAAACACCAAAGTGGACATGAACTGAACCACAAGGTCATAGTTGTTGGGGCAACCACTTTCCATGAGCTTCACAAGATTGAACCGCTCAACCACACTAGCAGCTTGGGAAAACACTTGTTTGTCCTTGATGAGTTGGAACCTTGTAGGATTCAAAGGACGAATGTGATACTTGTACTCAAGATATATGTCCGAGAAAATGTGATATTTCTCCATGCACCAAAAATGAGTATCCTCGATCTCACCATCCCTTTGGGTCTCGAACCAATCACCCTTACGAATCTGAGCTTATTCAACAGTTGAGACGTCATACCGATAGTTCTTCCTTGTTGCCTTGTCCTTCTTCCTCTTGGAAGTGACTTTATTTGATGCAATGGACTTTGCTTTGCCTTTGGCCACAGCTGGCCTAGGAGGACGAGAGTCACTTGGGTCCTCATTACTTGTTTCCTTATAGGAAGGACGCTTGCGAGTGCTTAGCTTGTCAACGCGAGAACCACCTGTGAATAGAGCATATAGGGCGGTAGCATAAGCTAAGTGCACATAAGCCAAAAACAAGAATCATACATAGAAATAATAGAAGAGCATGCACAGCACGATCATGTATAAATCCTAGAAGAAATCAACAAAGTTCTGAAATTTGGAAAAAAAGAGACATAATTCAACCGGGATTTCCGGTTCAGATCTGAAACGGATATTCCGGTTCCATGAACTCAGAACTAGATTAATTTTCCATCTAGGTCTAAAACTAGATCGGCTAATTGGGGTGCTATCCTATTGTTTTTAGCATGCAAAGGGATACCCTAGGAACATCTACCACCAAGAAATTTCAAAAAGAACATTTCTCCAAGAAGGGGTAGGGGATGAACACCCAAGATTCAAAATAAGAAGGTTACCCGCTTCCATTGAGACAAATGCTTGGATGAGAACGTTCCCGAGGACGACGAGCATGGGATCCGGCCAAAACCTTGGGAATCTAATGGAGGAAGTAGCCGAGAGGGCTAGGGTTCCAAGGACCAGCGGCTATGGAGGAGGAGGATATTAGGGGTGGAAGAAAGGCAAGAAACTTCCCTTCACCCCGATCTCCTCGGATTTTGAAGGAATATCCACCAGACCAGATATTCCGGTTCCACCCGGAAATTCCGGTACAAAACTGTACCGGAAATTCCGGCTGCCTTCTGAACCGAAACTTCATATTTTCAAAATAAGACATCTGTGCTAGAAATATGTTAGCTTTAGACAAGAAATCTTAGGATTAGAAAACCAAACTAAAAATGGGACTTCTCCCTCGATCTTGCAAGAATCAAACAAGGAAATGCCAAGAAAGATGAAATTTCCCATGAGAACACTTAGCTAGGAAAACGAAGGAAACACAATGAAATCCAAACAAAACTTAACTAAGATCCAACTCTTCGCAACGAAGAAGTTGGTGGTCTAACCCACCATGTAAGAGAGCATGGTATGACACCGCGAAGATATATCTTGAGTTTATTGCCAATTCTCAGCATTTTAGCTCACAACTCAACATAAGAAAAAAAGAGATAACAATGAATTTTTGTTGTGGGCATAATGGGGGAGGGAGAACCCAATGTGTTGGGATAGCACTCCCCCTATGTCCATTCCTACACCTAAACCCAAACACATAGTTAACTATAGGCGTGTGTGCAAGATCCTCAAGTCAAACTCCTTGAATCGATTATATTTAGCTCATTCCTCAAATATATGAATCTTGAATCATCAAGAGGCTTCGTGAAGATCTGTGAGATTATCCTTGGTTGGGACATAGGCGAGCTCAATATCACCTCTTGACACATGATCACAGATGAAATGATGACGAATCTCAATATGCTTCGTCCTTGTGTGTTGTCACATAAGAGTGACACTTTCTCCAAGTGAACATCATACTCTTTGAGGGTTTGCCTCATCCATAGAAATTGGGTGCAAGAACTAGCGGCCGCCACATACTCGGCTTCGACGGTGGAGAGATATATGCAATTTTGCTTCTTAGAAGACCAACTCACCAAAGACCTACCAAGGAATTGGTAAGACCCGGAAGTAGAACTCCTATCATCTTGATCACCGACCCAATCCGAGTCTGTGTACCTCTTGAGAGAAAATTGTGCCCCTTTGGGTACCATAAACCAATCCTTGAGGTATGAACCAAATACCGAAAGACCCTATGGAGCGCCACCAAGTGAATTTTCTTAGGATCCGCTTGATACCTTTCACACGCTCCTACACTCAACACAATATCAGGCCTAGATGCACAAAGGTAAAGCAAAGAACCAATCATAGAACGATACAACTTTTGGTTCACATCTTTGCCATCCGGATTGCGCTTGAGATGGCATTTGACTTGCATTAGAGATACTTTCTCTTTTTCACCTTGGAAGTTAAACCTCTTGAGCATGTATTGAGTATACTTGGCTTGAGAAATGAAAGTCCCACAAGCCAATTGCTTGATCTCAAATCCAAATAATAATTTGAAATCTCCCATCATAGACATCTCAAACCTGTCAGACATAAGCTTTGGTAACTAATAATTGAAAGCTTTGTTAGTTGAGCCAAAGATAATATCATCCACGTAGAGTTGGCATATGAAAAGATATCCCTTTACCCTCTTTGTGAAAAGGGTGGGATCAATTTGCCCCACTTCAAACCCACGGTCTTGCAACAACTCTCTAAGGTGCTCATACCACGCGCGTGGAGCTTTTTTAAGTCCATAGAGTGCCTTAGAGAGCTTGTAGACATGGTTAGGGAAGTTTGGGTTCTCGAAACCCGGAGGTTACTTAACATATACCTACTTATTGAATAGAGCATTTAGAAAAGCATCTTTGACATCCATTTGTTGCAATTTAAAGTTATGCGAAGATGCATAATCAAGGAGGATACGGATGGACCCAAGACGAACCACGGGAGCATAGGTTTCATCAAAGTCAATGCCTTCCACTTGAGTGTAGCCTTGAGCCACCAATCTTGCCTTGTTCCTCACTACAATACCATTCTCATATTGTTTGTTCTTGAATATCCACTTAGTACCAATAACATTGTGGAAATCTTTAGGCTTCTCAACTAGCTTCAAAACTTTATTGCGCTCAAAGTTATTGAGCTCACCATGCATAGCTTCCACCCAATCTAAATCTTCAAGAGCCTCAAACACCTTCTTTGGCTCCACCTTGGATATGTGATCTTGATGCTCACTAAAGCTTGCCAATTGAGATCTTTTATATCTCTTGTTTTGCACATCGCTCAATACCTTATCATCGAATGCATCAATACGTTTCAAGGCTTTTGGAATCCTTCTAGCACGACAGGCTTCGATCTCATGATTATTGCAAGGAGGAATCACTTGATCATTTGGGTCCCCGTCTTGACCGGAATGTTGGCCTTGATCATCATCATCATGACTTTCTTCAATTTGAGATGAAGAAGGTTGATCTTGGCCTTGACCCTGGCTAGCTTCAATGATAGGAGTGGTTGGTTCTTGCATAGAAACTTGGTCAACAAGAGGAGGGTCTTGAACTTGTTCTTGCTTTGGTGCATCACTTTCTCCCTTGGCATGATCTTCTAATGTAGAGGAGGGCTCCACTTGAGTAGAGCATAGTTCTTCTCAAGTCGCCACAAGGTGTCCCTCGATGGGGTGGAAAATCCGACACCCATCCTTCCTATGGCTTCTTGAGACATTTCAACATCTACATTAGAAACATGAAATTGCGCCACTTGGGAGCCATCATTTTCCTCGAAAACCACACTACAAGATTCTATGACAATCCATGAGGCCTTGTCAAAGACTCCATAAGTGTGGGATTCATCACCATAACCAACAAATGTACCCTCAATAGTTTTAGATTGGAATTTATACAAACGAACCCATTTGATCAAATAGAAACACTTACAACCGAAGACACGGTAGTAGGAGATGTTGGGTTTGTTGCTGGTGAGATTTTCATGTGGAGTCTTCATTAAGCCCTTGCGAATGTAGAGCCGGTTAGAGGAGTGTCAAGCCATAGAGATGGCTTCGACCCATAGATATTGGGGAGAAGAATACTCCGCCAGCATGGTCCTAGCCATATCCAAGAGAGTCTGATTTTTCCTTTTGGCTACACCATTTTGTTGAGGGGTATATGCAGCGTCATATTGATGATGAATACCCTCTTCACTAAGAAATTCATTTAGGGTGTATTTCTTGAACTCGGAGCCATTGTCACTCCTAATATCCATGATGGGAACATTGTGTTAACGTTGCACTTGGTTGGAGAAGTCGATGACGGCTTGTTGGGTCTCACTCTTCAACTTGAAGAAATAAACCCAAGTATATCTTGAATAATAATCGACAATAACTAAGGAATACTTCTTGCCTCGGGCACGACACCAAAGAGATCAACATGGAGAAGCTCCATGATCTTCTTTGATGAGATAATGATCTTGCTCTTATGGGAAGCATCATGCATCTTTCCTTCAACACAAGCCCTACAAACACGATCTTTGGCAAAGGAAACATTTTATTTTAGTCCGAGGATGTGGCCACCTTTGTGAATACTTGCAAAGTTCTCATGTTGACATGGGATGGGTGACGGTGCCACAACCATCCTACATCCACCTTTCCGAAAAGACACATCGCTTGAGAGTTGGTAGACCTCCAAAAGTATACCACATACAACTCATTTTCGACATGTCCCACGTATGCGACGTCTAGAGTCTTGCTCCACAAAAGGACCACGATGTTAGGTTCAAAGAAGACGGAGAAACCCATCAGCTCTAAAGCACAGACTGAAAGTAAATTGAAACCAAGGGATTCGACAAGCATGACATCAACAATAGTGATATCCGGAGCAACAAAAACCTTGCCGAACCCCATTACCTTAGACTTGGACTTATCTCCATAAGTGAAGGTTGCTTGATTTATATTTGGACGCAACTCCGTCACAAGCTCTTTGCTTCCGGTCATATGACTCGTACATCCACTGTCGATTATCCATTTAGACCCACCGGAAGCATACTCCTACAAGGAATCATTGACTTGAGTTAGGTACCGAGGAGGGTCCTCTCATGTTAGCAACAAGGGTCTTTGGAATCCAAATAGAGTAATCAATGAATCCCTCAATAGGACTAACATATTTATCTTTCACAACACCATAATAATCAACAAATAAGAAATGGTGTGGATTGTTAGTTCCCCCGGAGTTGCTACGAGTAGTGTTGTCCCTAATGACAATACCAATCGCACCAACATTCTTCTTCGCTTGTGCGGGCATGGCCTTGTTCTTGTTCTTCTTCTTCCTGTTCTTGATCTTGGCAACATAGCCAAGACCTTGCTTACCATTTTTGGTCCAGGAGCAACCACTTGTGGCTTTGGAGCCACAGACTTCTCAACACTGGGGCCCTTGCGCTTGATTCTTGCCAGCTCTTTCTTCAACCTAGCATTCTCCTCAATAATATTTGCATGATCACAAGAAGAAGTAGAATTACTAGGCACATTGAATTGATCAATTTGAGTTTTAAGTTCTTCACGAGACTTGTTGAGGGTAGACAGTTCACTCTCCAAAGCTTTGTGGGCCTCGGTGAGCTTCTCTAGCTCCTCGGTTAGTTTTTCATGACGAACACCAAACTCAACTTTCTTATTTTTAGTTATCCTATATTTAGCAATTGCATGGTCACGTTCTTTAGCGACCTTAGAAATTAACTCATTATGTGACTCTTCAATAGATTCAAGCTCCTCAAGAGATACTCATAGTTCATGTTCCTCCTCAAGAGCATTTGAAAGGGAACCCTTTTTAATGCAATCTTCCCTTTTGGTTTCACATTTATTCTCAAGAGCCTCTTGGGCCTCTCCCAATTGACTCATGAGAACATCCAAGTACTTCTTGTTCTCACCTTGCAAGTTAGTCATATATACGTTCAAGGAGGCAATTTCATCTTCAACACCAGAACTAGAAAGTTTATTCATTTCACTTTGAGTATTAGTGATAGAAGAATATGATACCTTGGTGGCCTTATCCATGAAGCACTTTGAGGAAGGTTGAGTAAGCTTCTCATTGGGGGATTCAAAGAGTGAAGGAGATGATGAAGATGCAATACCAATAGAGGCCACTTCACTTGTGGTTTCTTCTTCATCTTCATCACCGGAATCATACTCTTCTTGAGTCACAAGCACATATCTTGATGATGGCTTCTTGTTGAAGGTTTTCTTCTTGAAATGAGGCTTCTTGTTGGGGATCTTTGACATCTTTGAGGACTATCTTTCCTCCATGATTCTCCCTATTCTCAAAGGGGCATTCGGCAACAAAGTGATACTTGTCTTGGAAATTGAAACAAGCCCTCACTTTTTGAGTCCCTTCTTTGCCATAGCTTGACTTGGTATTGTACTCAACATATGCCTTGGCCTTGGGAGGGTTCTTCCAAAACTTTTGCACCTCTAGAGCAACATAATCCTTAAGCACGGGATCATATTCTTGAACTTTGAGCGGGGACAAATTTTCTTCCAAGGCAACCTCTTTATGTTGATCCACCATCTTGGTCACCACCTTGGCCTTTAAAGCAACGGAGGTTCCTTTGTGCATTCCAATAGCGCGCGCAAGAGTGTCATGGTCAATCTTTCATTGCAATTTAAAGGAGTCCATCTCTTGCATCACCTCGGTTGATAACTTGGAAGAGAGTTGTGTTTTCCTTGAAGGCTCTTCACGTCCACGGGCTCAAACGACAATAGGGAATTTGTGTACTTCCTCTTGATCCAAGAATCATCCACATATTTAGCACCAAAACCACTAAAGGAGGTAGCTAGGGTCTTGAGTCTTTGGTACATTTCCTCATGGCTCTCACCATCGAGCATATAGAACCCTTCGGCCTCATTGCACAAGGTATCGTACCTATTCCTTTACATGATTTCATTTCCCACAAACATGACGACGAGAGCATCCCAAGTTTCTTTGGCGGTGTAATATTGTTGAAGATGAGGCATGTAGTTTTGACCCACGGCTTGTTAAATCATTGATAAGGCGGTGTAGTCGAGTTGGAAATCTACCACTTCTCTTCTCGTCAAGTTCTTGGGCTCATGAAGAGAGTATCCTTCTTGAGTGATCCTCCAAAGCTCAATACAATAAGAGTTCAATTGAGTTTTCATATAATATTTCCATTGATCAAAAGTATGTGCGTCAATTTTAGGAGGTTCGCCTCTAGGGTTAATATGAGGATGTGGGATAAGAGGATCAGGAGAGTACCATAATTTGACATTGTGGTACTCGACCTTCTTGTCCGATCCCTTAGAGGTTTTATTCTTAGAGTGAGATTCACTTTTAGTTTCTCCACCATCCTCCTCCTCATCTTCCTTATTCTTTGGAATTTCTTCCGAAGGAATAGATGATGAGGAGTCCGAGCCCTTGGCTTTCAAGAGTTGCAACAACATATCTCGCAACTCTGTCATTTTGACATCCATGGATGTGGTCAAGGAACCTTTCAATTTCTTGGGATCATCCATAGTGACACTAGCCATGGGCTCGGTGGCTTCCCCTCCGGTAACCATACTATAACTCTTAGGCGGTTAAGCCCAAATAAATAGCCGAGACTCTCATAACAATTGAAGGTATAGTATGGGCACCTGGGGGGTGAATAGGTGCTACGACCAATTTTAATTTTTCTTTAAATTAAGGCTTGACACAAAGGTAAAGTATCTAGATATGCAACTAAGGTTAATTTACCTATATGACAACAACAATAATAAGCTAGATACAAACACAAATTAAAGGAGGGAGAACGAGGTAACCAATAACGGAAGCACGCGGAGATAAGTATGTAATACCGACTTCCTCCTTTTGAGGGGAGTACGTCCCGTTGGAGGGGTGTGATTTTCGCCACGAAGGCCTCACCCTATTCTCCGATGAACCTCGCCACAAAGGCCTAGTTCACCTTCCACTATAGATTTCCTTTGAGGCGGAAATCGAGTCCTTTACAATTAGCTTAAGGCACACACCCACAACCAAATTGGGGACTCCCAAGAATCACCTCCAAGCACCAAGAGAGTAGCAATGGAGTCTAGGTTTTCCACAAAGAAACCCTAGACTTGGATCCCTCAAGCAAATGAGAGAGGAAATGAAAATCGGTTGGTGAAGATGTAGATCGGGGCCTTCTCCTTCAATCCTCAAAAGTTCAACGAGTTTGGGTGGAGGGATTGGAAGAAATCTAGGATTTGGTGAGCTGAATAAATGGACATTAATGGCTTGGACGAACTAGCTCACTTGGGGAAGAATGAGGGGTATTTATACCCCAACCATAAATGTGTCCGTTGGAGCAGAAAATTGGACCCAGGAATCCCGGCTCAAACTTGAGTCGCAAATTCCGGTTAAGCTTCTTCTTCATATCTGGATTTCGAAAGCCGTTGATCTCCATCGGAAATTCCGGTTTCTTCAAATAATCCGGTCAGAATTTATGGCTCGCTTCTGAGCTGAAAATATGTTCCAACCGGAAATTCTGGTTGGTCCGGAAATTTCCGTTTGAAATTTCTTGGTTGACTTATGCGAGCACAAACTCCAAGTCCTTAGCCGTTTTTGCTCTCTAGCCTCCCCAACCAGAATATCCGGTTGGTGAGGAAATTTCCGATTTACTCCAGGAGCTATTTTCCACAGAAAATCTTCACAACCGGAATTTTCGGTTGCACCAGAAATATCCGGTTGATCTCTGTGACAAATATTGTCGATCTATATTCACCTTCTTTTTCGGTGTTCGATGCGGATGAATAAATAAACACCTGCACCACTTAACACCTTGATAAATAATGTAGTTTGTATTGTTAACTAGCACACAAAACCTTAGGGATAAAGAAATGCTCTTTCAACACCGAGCATTAGTCTTCGTTAGGACCATTTCGGCTTTGCTCGTCCTTTTGTCGCACTAACCACATTACATCTTTTACGTGTGTTTGTCCGTTGTTTTTCGTCATTTTAATGATTTGTTCTTTTGTGATTGATCTTTGGTTCTTCTCTATCTTTAACAATAGGAATTTCATTTGGTCTTTTCCATTTTCCTTGCCACATTTCTAACCTAGTTTTCTCCCCATAAAGTGTGTGTGTTGCTTGTTCTTTGGGTCTCTTTTGTCAAGTCTTCGCTCTTATTACAAACACTTCTCCTTCGGCAAGCCACTTGACCCAATACTATCAACAAAGGTAAGAGTTGGTAAGTGTTAGCCATATTTGTTACCTCACTTGCTTCTTTGAGATGGCTAGGGAAATTTCTTTCACGATTGCAAGCTCGGATGACGACGAGAACCTTTTCTTCAACAACCTCCACCACAACTTCGTCACCCATCATGAGCATGTGAAATTCTGCCAAACTGTGTGTGATCGCTTGGAAAACTATGAGCGTCATCTAAAAGAATAAGATGCAAGATTCAATGATCAAATGGTGAGAATCAACATCAACTTAGTAAACCTCGCTAACCGCCATCGATCATCTTCCTCTTCACACCGAACAAGGAGTTCATAAAGGTCAAGCCGTCCGAGGGACCAACCTCATAATCCTAACCAAGTTCGTCGCCATGATCGTCATCATCACATGGAAGATGTTGGACTTCACCACCAAGAGGGTGAACCCCGACCAACGCCACAAGTACATCGCTGAAATTGGTTTGATGATAGTTTGTCTCCTTCGCCACCTCCTCAACATTGACAAGGACGTGATGAATAACCTCAACCTCCTGCTCGACGACAAGATCTTCGACAACACCCTCCACCACCTCATCCAAGATCCGCAAATGACTATGATGAACATGACTATGTCGAAGGTGCTAAACCACATAGAAGACCCCCAAGGCATCACCGTCATCACCATCCTCAACAAGCTAATGAATCTCAAGCAAATGCGCGTCACCACCATAATGACAGCCATGAGAAAGAGCGTCTTTGACACCATTCCCAACAAACTAATGAAGCTCAAGAAAATGCGCATCATCGCCATAACATCCGCTGCTAGCAAGAGCGTCCTCAACACAGCCACCATGAAGATAGTGAGAACTGTGAAGCTAGACTACATCATCATCAAGAGCATCCTCGAGATGAAGCTCATCATGATCGCCAACCCATCTATGATGAAGATCCCAATGAGCAACACCATCACCAAAATAAAGATAACAATATGAGCGTCATTCTCTACAACGTACCTAAGTTTCTTGGTGAAAATGATCCACAAGCATTCCTCTCATGGGCTCTCAAAGTTGACAGGATATTTCGCATCCACAACTTTAGTGACGAGAAAATGGTTGCTACGACTTCTCTTGAATTTTATAGATATTCCCTATTGTGGTGGGATCAATTACAAGTTTCAAGGATAGAGAATCGGATGCCTCCAATCAAAATTTGGAATCAAATGCGAGAATTCATGCACGCTCTATTTGTCTCTCCTCACTACAAGAAAGATCTCTTCAAGAAGCTACAAAATCTCAAACAAGTAACAAGAATGGTTGATGAGTACTTCAAGGAAATGGAGATCTTTATTATACGAGCACATGTGGTTGAATCTCAAGAGCAAACAAGGGCCCGCTTCCTCAATGGCCTAAACCATCCAATCAACAAGATTGTTCAGTTCCAACCATATGACACATTTGTTGGCCTTGTCCATCAAGCCCTCGGGGCCGAATGCCAAATAAATGAACATACAAGTACTCGAAGAAAAAGATATTCTTCACCTCCAAGTCCTCTACCTCGACGCCTCCAATGGTCCAAGCATCTACACCAAGTGCCTAGATACGTCTCAAACTTATCTATAATTCATGATGTTCCATGTTGTTTTCATGACATTTGCTACATGTTTTCTATACACTTTACATCATTTTTATGGATTTCCTAGGAATAACCTATTAACAAGATGCCATAGCGCCAGTTCCTGTTTTCTGTTGTTTTTGTTTTCATAAAAGTTGTTCTGGAAATATTCTCGGAATTGGACGAAACAAAATTCTAGGGTCCTATTTTTCTGTCACGTACCCGGAGTCCGGAGGAGACCTAAAGGGGGGGCTGAGGCAGCCACACCATAGGGTCCCCCCTTGGCTGCGCCACCAGGTGGTGTGGGCCCCCTAGCCTCCCACCGACATTGCCCTTTTGCCTATTTATATTCCTTCTCGGGAATACCCTAAATACCCAAGCCTCCATCCACGAAAAGTTCCGTAGCCTCCAGCATGGTCAACCCTAGTTCAAGAGGGTTCTGAAGCTCTCCCCGGCATCCTGCCGGGAGGGGAAATCATCACTGGAGGGCTCTACATCACCATGTCTGCCTCCAGAGTGATGCGTGAGTAGTTCATCCTTGGACTAGAGGTCCATAGCAGTAGATAGATAGTTGTATTCTCCTCTTTATGCCACCATGTTTAGATCTTGTGAGATGCCTAACATGATCAAGATCATCTATCTGTAATGCTACATGTTGTGTTTGCTGGGATCCGATGAATATTGAATGCTATGTCAAGTTTATTATCAATCTATCATGTTTACGTTATTTATGATCTTGCATGCTCTCTGATACTAGTAGATGCTATGGCCAAGTTGATGCTTGTAACTCCAATAGGGAGTATTTATGATCGATAGCGGGTTCATGCCTCCTTTTCATCTGTGCTCGAGTTACAGAAACGTGACAGATGGGGGATGTGTTGTTGCCATTAGGGAGTAAACAACAATGATTTGTCTAAGGATAATTTTATTGTTTGCATTACGCACTTTACTTAATGCAATAATCTGTTTCTTGCAACTTAATACCTGAAGTCTCCTTGGATTACGTTCTGAGGGTGGATTATTAGTCATGGATGCAGTTGGATTACGGTCTATGTGTCATGTTGTAATGCCGCGTGAATCTCATAGTAATCAACGTGTCTTTCATACGCACTAGGGTGCAGACTTTATTTCTGTCAATTGTCCAGCTGTAATTTGTTTACCCAACATGTTATCTATATGTTTTAGAGAGACACCACTAGTGAACGGTGGACCCCGGTCCATTCTTTTACACTGACAATACAACCACTTCAAGCACTGTTCGTTTTACTGCAAACACTGTTTTTCTTCCATTCACTCAATCATACATTATTTTCCACATTATACATCTAATCCTTTGTGTTAGCAAAACCGGTGAGATTGACAACCTCATTGTTTCGTTGGGGCAAAGTATCTTGGTTGTGTTGTGTGTAGATTCCACGTTGCTGTTGAGCCTGGCAGTGCGCCCTGCCAACATCAACTGTCATCAACCTTCAAAAGTGATTTCTTCCTCCTACTGGTTCGATTAAACCTTGGTTTCTTATTGAGGGAAAACTTTCTGATTTACTCTCCATACCTTCCTCTTGGGGTCTCCCAACGAATGTGTGTTTACACACCATCAATCTTGTTTTCTGGCGCCGTTTCCGGGGAGGAAGAGAATTTCCCCATGGGGAGTCTCTCACCTCCAATCTCTTTACTTTGTTTTTGTTTTTCTTAGTTTATTTTATTTTGTCTTGTTTGCTTCTTTATATAAAAAACACACACAAAATAGTTCTTATTGTAGTTGTTATTTTTTTTACCCCGTTTTTTATTTTTCACCATGTTGCTCCCTAAGTTCACCCTGAAAGACTTATCAATAGGTAGTGGTTCTATAATGGGAAAGAATAACATTGAAGAATTATTTAATCATGTTAGCAAGAATAAAGATTTTGAGGATAGATCCATAGCAGAAGTTGCTCCAAATTATGAAACTATTGCAGCATCTTTAGTTCACATGTTAGAGGCTAGGTTTGTTAACCTTAACCCCATAATGCAGCAAATGTTTCTTAATCTAAATGATGTTGAAAACTGAAAAGAGAAATTTTATTCTCGAAACTTTGCTTAAAGAATTTGGTGATGTTGCTATAGAAGCTAGGAGATATTTTGATCGTTTTAAGATGCTAGGATCATGTGTAGATGTTATTGGTGTTCTTGGAAAACTAGACAAGAGCAAACCTAAAAACGAGGAGGAAATCAAAATATGAATACCTTTTAAACTCGTAGGAATGCATGAAGCCTTGGAAAAGAATTTCAGTTGGATTGTTCCTGAAAACCCATTTGATGAAAGTAGTAAACCTAAAAGTGTTGAGAGAGGGACATATGAAAATTATATACATAAAATTCAATGCATTGTTGAGGATGTTTCTTGTCTCAATTTGGATTCTTGTTTTCTGTGCCTAACTGAAAGGCGCTAAAGAAAATCACTTCTTGGGAGATAACCTATGTTTTTGTTTTTCTAATGTTTTATTTTGTTTTCTACGAGTCAAGGTGTTGTTTACTTCTGTAGAAACTCCTTTGTATCTTCACTTTTTCGTATTATTCAGCCAAGTAAAGTCTCTAGTGAAAAGTTGGTACTAGATTTGGATTTCTACACAGGAATAGATTTTTGTTGTCCATTTTTTAATTCGTATAAATTCACAGAAAAATCGAAACTACTTAAAAAAAATTGTGCATGATCCTCAGCTATTTACGAAACTTTTTATAGTTCTGAGTTTTTTGATCCGAGCAACGTAAATGAACAGCAACGGAAAGGAAAACCTAAATTCTCGAGATTCGAAGGAGAATGTAACCTAACTTTCCTTGCGACCCCATAGACCAAACAGGCGAAGCGAACGTTGCGGGAAATCAACGCCGTCGTTCCACCAACTCCAAAGTATCTTAAGTATTCAAAGATGCCAATTAATTGGGATCAGTCTTATCATCCTGGTAATATCCCAGAACCCGGCGCACATGCCCTGATAGTAAGTCCTATTGTGAAAAACACTAGGCTAAAAAGGGTGTTGATGGATGGAGGATCCAACATCTATATCATGTACTTAAGCACTCTGAAGACATTGCATCTCTCAGAGACCCAGCTCAAGCACAACAATGTACATTTTCACGGCATTGTTCCTGGCAGGCAAGCACATTCCCTAGGATAAATTTCCCTATAAGTAACCTTCGGAAAAGCGGAATACTTCCGCCAGGAGATGATTTTGTTTGAGGTGGTGCCTTTCGAAAGTGTCTACCACACAATACTCGGATGTCCGGCTTTCGCCAAATTCATGGCTAGGTCGTGCTACATCTACAACAATCTGAAGATGCTAGGGACAAAAGGAGGAGTAATCACCATTGAAGGAAACTTCAAGCTGGAAAACGAGCTAGAGCTGGGAAACGCCTTGTGCGCCGAGCAGGTAATAGCGAAGGAAGAGCTGAAGGAACTGGCTAAAGAAGTATCACCGATAGAAATGCCAGCGGGAAAAGAAAGTTGGAAGCCAACAGACAGTTTCAAAGCGTCCGAGAATACAAAGCAGATTATCCTCGATCCCAAAGACCCAACGAAGTACGTCATCGTAGGAATAGGAATGACCGACCAATAGGAAAACACGCACATCAAGTTTCTCCGTGAGAACTGGGATATTTTCGCCTGGTGTCCAGCTGATATGCTAGACGCACCCAGGGAACTTGCTGAGCACCAATTGAATGTTATTCCAGGATCAAAACCCGTCAAACAAGGTCTCCGTCGCTTTGATGGAAGAATGCGGAAGGCTATTGGCAAGGAAATTATCCGGCTTTCAGCAGCTGATTTTATCTGGGAAGTCATACATACTGATTGGTCTGCGAACCCAGTATTAGTCCCAAAGAAGGATACCATTATTCTTAGGATGTGTATAGATTATACCAGTCTGAACAAGTTGTGCCCAAAAGATAGGTTCGCGTTACCGCGAATCGATCAAATAATAGATGTCACTGCTGGTTCTGAGCTTTTATGCTTTTTGGACGGTTATTCCCGGTATCATCAAATACGCATGAAAGAAGAAGAGCAAATAAAAACCTCTTTCATAACACCCTATGGAACGTATTACTACATAACCATGCCTTTTGGCCTGAAGAAAATTGGAGCCACATACTAGCATTGCATGCAAAGATGCTTGCATACTCTAATAGGCAAAAATGTTTATGTTTACGTGGACAATATTGCCGTCATTTCCAAGGAAAAGCATACGCTCCTTGGAGACCTACGAGAAACCTTTGACAATCTCTGTAACAACCCAATTTTTGGAAGAAAGGAAAAACTTGTTTTCGATAACCCAAAAATCAAGGCCAACAAAAACTTTTTGAAATGTTTGATTTATGCTTGTGTTTCACTTTTATTTGCTTGTTGTTTGTGTTTGTGATTGTGTTTGAGTTTGTTAACACCTAACAGTAAACCAGTACTCATAACCTACTTAAAACTTAACCCTTGTGATCAAGTCCTGACAAGAAAAATAATCACCTTCTTCTATCACCTTATTTTGGCCAAACACTTTTGAAAATGCTTTGGTTTTAACAACAACCTAAAGGCAAAGCTTCTGAGAAAACAAAAGGTATTTTCCAAAACTTTATGAAAAGTATTTTGGAGGTAATCATCTCCCGCCTACTTTCAACCTTTCCACTTCTACAAGTGCTATCTATTCCTCTTTCAAATCTTCTTTTGAAAATACTTGAGGAGGGGCAATATTACTTCTTTATTTTACCTTGTCCACATTCCTTTTGAAAAGTGTCAACTTTGAGTTGAGATTCTTCCCTAATGACCTTGTCATGATCTTTTACCTCTAACTCACCAAAAACACATTGGAATTGGCTTTGAGAACAACATTGCTTGTGTGGATCTGTTCTCTGGTGATTGACTTGTTTAATGAGTGGTGTTTCCTTATTATTGTTTGTTATATAACCTTGTGGAATGATCGATTTGGTTTGATTGCTTGTGTGTTTGGCAAAGAACTTATTCCCTTTAATCCAACTTTCTAATACCACTAAGAGGACTTTTATCTACTCCTCAAGAAGGATTCCTTTTCCCTTTCTTTTCTTCTCCTTCTTGGATTATGTGAGAATCCATGTATCAAAAACCTTAAATGCTTAAGTTCTTGTCTCTAATGTTCTCATAATACCATCCTTGCAAGAAATCCTTCCATGATCTTGTCTTTTGGATAATTGGATATATTATTTCTTTAGGGAAAATGGCCAGGTCATTTGAAACCTAAACTCTTTTAACCATGACTTTTCACCCTATCCAATTAAGACCTTTCTTGACTCAATTTCCATGTTTTTGGGTTGGTCACACCGGTGCATAAACTATCCTTCCTTGGCGATGGCCTAAAGTTTTGGGAGCAATTAACCTATTATTACATGTGTGTAAAGTGGGTTAGTTGAAAACAGAGAATTAGAGAAAAGAGAGAAAAAATGCAGCATGCCTCTTTTTCATCATGTTTTCACGGCCCTAACCATTTAATTAAAATCTTTAAAAATATGTTTCTGCTCATTTGAGATATGATCTTTCAAGCTATGCCTTGGGATTTCAAATTGGAAATTAATTGGGTCATAAAACATGCTTCTACTTTTGACTGAAAATAACCAGAACAGGACTTAGAAAAATTCTAAGTCTTAGGTGTGAATTTTCTGGCAGAACTTGACACCCTCCAAATCCTGTTCAAATTCATGATTTTTTAATCCAAATCATGTCATTTCCCTACCCTTGATAGAGGCAAAGGTGTCCAATCTTTCGATGAGATGATAACTATGATTTGGGTGGCATTGATGTTGACGATCCGACTACAAACGTACGAGGACGCTGCGCCTTAGCAATCGCTACACCAACTCTGGGAGGTTATTGACAGCGCCGTAGCACGGTCGATCCAACCACTCAGGTATAGCTCCTGCAATCAATCGAGAACAAGCAAGAACTAAGAATTGGCAATCAAGATATTGCGAATATAGACGAATGATTATAGCTGAAAGCGGGGTTCCGAAAGCGATCTTAGTCTGGTCGATCTGACACAAACAAAGTATGGCGAAATTGCAGCGACGGCTAACTTTTAACTAAACAAAACTCAGCCCTAAAAGAAACCCTAGGGGTTGTATTTATGAGGGGAAAAGAGGGGAAATTCGTGCTCCCATGGGTGGGGCCACGAAATCCAACCTAAACCTCTTTTCCCCATGAATACGGACTCTAAAAACTGTCCACTAAGGGGTATGACGAAAATACATGGGCCTGACCCAATAATGAGGTGTCGCAGCACCTATAAAAGGACTTGGACGAAAATAATGAAGTGGTAGCTTGTATAATTCATCCAAGGCTTCATTTGGCATTACAGTGACTTCCTGTTGCTGTAATCTCCCTCTGTGGCAGTGTCATCTTCTCCACTTGTGCTTCTGCTACCAGCTCCATCCTCGAACATGCTCCATAGCTTGTCCCTCTCATCCACGCTAGGTCCATTATTTCTGAAAGAAACAAACACATTTGATTTAGGCAGTATCATATTCTCATGTATATTAGGAACAACTCGTAGAAACGATAGTACATACTGATTAAGTTGACGTGCACGAGCTCTAAGCATACGTCCTTGTAATGGAAGTGGTGTAGTAATAGCAATGTCCTGATCATCCTCCCCTTCTTGAATCGAAGTCGTCCTCGACGCTATGTCATCATTGTCTCCCAAATATGGCTTCAAATCTGCAATGTTAAATGTGGGATTAACCCCGAAATCTGCAGGTAACTCAAGTTTATATGCATTATCATTGATCCTCTCTAACACCTTAAAAGGACCATCAGCTCGTGGCATTAATTTTGACTTGCGCAACTCAGGAAAACGGTCTTTACGCAAATGCAACCAAACAAGATCTCCAGGTTCAAATATAAGTTCCTTCCGTCCCTTATCACCATACATTTTATATTTAGCATTCATGTGTTCAATGTTCTTGTCGTGGGATAATCACGGCAGACGTTACCGGGGGTAACTTGTCTTGGGGCAAATCGACTCTGGTGTTTGGGAGAGGGTTTAGCTCAAGGGAAACCATGGTGATATGCGATCTGGTAGCCGGCAATCAAGTCGCCGAGTCTACGATCTGAATATGCTATCTCGATACTCGTGTTACAAGGGATACTTGATATCTCGCAATCTCTATCTCGTAAGCTTGTGTGTCTTGTGAACTCGTCCGATCTAACCCTAGGGGCCGGCTTATATAGTGCCCGGATCCCCTGGCTTACTATCCAAGGCGTACTCTGAATCCTACCCGGACACTGCTTGCAAACCCTAAACTTCCTTATCGGAACCCACAATCCGGGTTACGAGGCCTACACTATTGGGCCTTCTAGAAGCTCCCTTTCCATAACCGGGTATTGCGCAGCGTCCTTTGGGCCGAGTTACTCCTTGGTGTTAGCCTACCGGGTTATCATCCCTCCATCAGTAGTCCCCAGAATAGCTTGGGCTTCACGGGATCCTCCTTGAAGCGCACGCTATTCCCTGCAAAAATAACAAACATACAAATTCATAGAGGCCGGGTTGGGTTTGCTTTAATAAACAGCTAGGCCTAACTCCATCGGTGGTCCATATAATAACCCGGTTTCCTCTGAATCCATGTTTTACTTTTCCGGGTCAATGCCCTCATGAGAATACCAAAGATCCGGCTTATTTCACTCGTTAATTGGTCCAGATATCGCGGAAGAGATTTGCTTCCTATCCATTCCGGATATCTCGTCCAGCACTTAACGCGTATCCCAGAAAATCAGGACGGGTATCTCTTATCCCGAAATTTTCGGTTCCCGCTCGCCGGCCTAGGTTTCCCCACCCGCATCTATAAATAGACGCCCTAGGGGGTAACCTAGCTTAACGGCTCATTTCATCCATCTCCTTCTTCCTCACCAGTGCTTCCTCGTCTGAGCTCACAGAGCGCCACCACGGAGACCTCGTGCACGCCGCCGGAGCAAAGCCGCCGCCAACTACGCTCTTCCACGGCTCGCCCCTCGCCGCCGCCAATCTCCACCGCCGCGCCCTTGACCTGCCCGCCGGGAGTCGCAAGGGGACATCACGACTGCGCCATCTGCCGCCGTCGCGCCCTTCTCCAATCCACACCGGTAAGCTTCTTACTTTCATTGATTTAGCTTCTAATTTCTCCGTTTGAACTAGATTGGATCTAGGTCCGCCGCGGGCCATCTCTTGCTTCACGCCGGATTAGGTCGCATAGCTCCATCCTAGTTTGTCCAATTGCTTAACAGATGACCACACATCACTCCCCTATCGCTTGTAATCGTTAATTTCTCGACGAAATCATCCACAAATTTTCCAATCTGGATGCAGTTCGCCCAAACTTCCGCGGCTGCTCTTGATACCCGGAAAATCCACCACTTCCGGTTCTTTTACTTGCACTAGACACATAGGAAATCAACCTTTTTTCATAACTGCCTGCCGATACGTAGATATCCAATAATTTTTGTACTGCTCGTCAATACCCGGATAGTTTGTAATTTTCATTCTGTCTAGAGATACTCGGACAATTCATAGTTTCCATGCCTCTTACTGATACTGCTTGTGAATACTCGGATAGCTCATGATTCCCGAGTCTTAGTGTTTCGTGAATTTTGCTTTGTATTTTGCAGACCGAACCAATGGCTCCTAGGAACAAAGGGAAGCAGCCGGCAAAAACAAGGACGACCCAGTCCATATCCGCCAATTGGGCGTGGTCTTCCGTGACCCAGGCCAAACTGGAAGAACTGGCCGAGTCAGGCATCCTCCCTCCTCATAAGGAGATTCATTGGAGGGTTCCGGGTGAAGAGACCCGGCCTACCCCCAATGCCGACGAGGTAATATGCTTTGTCGAGCACGTGATCCGGGGGTTTCGCCCCCCGGGTCACTCTTTCTTCCGTGAAGTCCTTAGCCACTATGGCCTCCGGGTGTTCGACATAGGGCCTAACTCTATGTTGAACATAACCCATTTCATAGTCCTTTGCGAGTCTTACTTGTGCATCCCGCCAAATTTGGCTTTATTTATCGAGCTTTTCCAATGCAAACCGTGCCGCGAAAGCGGTGACGGGACCCTTTTGGCCTGCGGCGGGGTTTCCATCCAACGCCGCAAAAATTCTCCCATGCCGACTCTAAATCTTAACTCACATGTTAAGCATTGGCAGCTGTCCTTCTTTTATTGCCGGGATACCTCCCCACCCGGTGAGAGGAAGTTGCCGGGTTACTCGGAGGGTCTCTTAGATCTTTCCGATACTTTTAATGCCTTTCCCCCTGAGTCGGACAGGGAAGCCATCCAGCCCCTTCTATCAAAAATAGCCATTCTTTCTGCCCAAGGCCTCCTTGGGCTTAACTTGGTTAAAACATGGGTGGACTTCCGGATCCAGCCCAACTCCATTCGCGCCAAGCTGATGTGCGATTACTCGGGGCACGTCACGGACGCGCTCCGATATTCCTCAAAGAACTACCCAGCCGGCGATACTAACAAGACCATCAAGAGTTTCTTGACGGAGAAGTTGGACGTGATCCGGAACATTGCTGGGTTAGATCCATATACACGCGAGAATCCGGCTCCCGCGGTAAGATCCGGCACTTATACTTTCACTTTCATCCTTGCACTTACGCTTGATACAGTCACCGACTCTTACTTTTATGCCTTTACCTCAGGCTGATAATGCTTTCTGGAATATCGAGACTTCCCCTTCCTCCGGAGACCCAGAAGAAGATGAAGAGGCAGCTGACTCGAAGGAAGGTACGTTCCGGGTTTTACCCAACCCAATTCCTGCTAACTTATTACTCCACACTCCCTGTTTTTCCGACTGTATTCATCGGTGACTCAGGGCTGGAGGATAAGGAAGAGAAAGAAGACCCGGAAGATGGGGTAGAAACACAGAGTGACGAGAGCGAAGCTGAACCGGTCACCGAGGTCGGAGCTAAGAGGAAACCCCGAGGGGTTGTCTTTAAGGTCCCATATCATTCCCTTGCCTCCAAACCATACTCCTTCACTAATATGTGCGAGCTAAACCGTAAACTATCCGACTGGTCATACTTGAAGGAACCACCCCTGATCAAGCACAGGGTGACCCGGAACACTCCGGGTGACGCCACGCTCAACCCGGGTATCCCACCATCTCCGGCTCAGCGCGCCGGTACTTCTCAACCTCATCCCGAGTATCAGAGATTTCCTTCTCTCAATCACCCCTTAGCGAGACGACTCCGCGTCTCACTTTCTCAATCTTTGTCAGCTTCTTCCGGGTCCAGCAGCGAATTCCCCTCAGACTTCGTGGTGAACTCCAGGTAAGGTTCTTCTCTTGCTGTTCTAATACTCATCCATAATTTTCTCTAGCTACATACTAACCGCTTACTCGTATCATTCTCAGGGCCAAGGTCACTATCAGTGACCAGGACGACATGGAAACTGATGACCCGGGCAAAGAGAACCCGATTGATGACACGATGGCTGCGGCTGGCGGCGAGGGGGAGCAAGTGCCACCGAAGAACCCGGCTGATCGAGAAGCCGAGTATCCAATAGCCTCGCACGCGCATGAGGACGAAGAGGTCACAATCCTGGGCACAGGGGGAGGCGAGCTGAATTCCGACACTCGAGCGACTCGGGTGCCTTCCCCTGCCAAGGCAAGAGCTCGGTCTCAGAGTAACCAGGATCCCGGGTCTTCCGCCCCGGGTAATCATTCCTTCGACCAGATGATGAGCGCTCTCCTCGCCCTGAAGGCCACAGAGAACAATATGTTGGAGCGCATGGCTGCTGAACATCAGGTAATACTGATTGGTATTTCATAGTATCCATCCAGTCCCCAAGTTCCGAGTATAACTTGTCGAATTTGTACTTGGTACTACCTCTTGGATACTTGGGTTATTATGATATCCGACTGAACTTTATCTTTCCGTCCCTTATAGGCACAAATGGCCCGGACCGAGGAAATTTTGGCCAAGACCAATCAACTCCTGGAGACTGAGGTACGGCTGCGAGAGGCGCTTGAGGCTGAGGTGGAAACGCTTAACAAGGATGTCGCGAAGTACAAGAAGAAGTACACCACTGTTCAGGCTGCGCTGAAGAAATTATCAGCCCAAGTTGCCGACACTTATCGTGTCCTACTTGGTGAGATATTGTTACTTGCTGGTTCGTGACTCGGTTTTTTTCTTGATCCATGATACTCGAAATATTTTGTCACAACCTTTTACTGTTTACTTTGCAGGCGCTAACCTTGCGCCCGAAGAAGAAGATGATATCCAGAAGGTGAAAAATTTAACGACTGTGCTCCGGAGATTCTGCGCCGGCACTAAATGGATCCTGGACACCATACAGTGGCCGACTGAGGGATATCCGGGTATGGAAACCCTTATCCATGCGTGCTCTACTGTCCCCGCATGGATTGAGCTCTGGAAACGCTCGGCATGCCGGGTTGGGATGACCCGGGGTCTTATGCTGGCTAAAGCTTTCTTTCCAAAGCTTGAGCCAGCAAAACTGGTGGCCGGGTTTCCAGAGTTCAAGGCCGATGGCTCCAGGTTCGTCGCCAAGGACTTCAAAGCTGTACAGACTGAGGTGCGTCACTCGGCAACTACTCTTGCCGACTCTCTGGACCTGAATAGGTATGTAACTCCATACGACGCCGCGGATAAACCTGTGAAGGAAGATATGCCTTTGCCTTTCGATATCTTGGAGAAGTGGAATGCTGACTCGGCCAGGAAGAGGGAGGAAGCCGCGAAGAGGGAAGCCGAGTTGGGGTTAGCGCCCTCCTCCTCTACACCGGCTGGCCGCCCGCCTGTTCGCCCTGATACTGCCAATCCGGGTGACAATATTAGGAAGGCATCCGAGGAGATAACCCAAGACCAAGACCCGGAAGACAAGGGCAAGGCTGTAGACCCAACCCAGGAGGCCGAGTAAACTCTTGACCGATGCCGTCTCAATACCTCATTCGGCCAATGATCCTGTAAAATAATTATTCTTTTGATAGCGCGCTTGTGCGCTTGGTGATACTGCTATCGTGGCTTGTAATGCATTTTGATACCTTAATATATCTCGTGGCCCTTCTGGCCTTTTGCATGAATTTGATATTCCTTGACTTTGAGCTTTTTCTTCCTTGATTTTCTGACTTTCTACTATGGTTCCTATTGTGAGATTCGGTTCCGGGTTTCGTGGGTTTTGGCCAGTGGACTTTTTTCTAAGTCCCCAAGTCCCCAAGACTTGGATGTTTGGGTTTTTGAGCTGAATAGCTAGATAATTTGTTTCTATTTTCAAATTCCCAAGTCCCCAAGGCCCGAAACTCCGAGTCTGGGTTGTTGGGTGTTTCAAAAGGAACAAATTGTTACATGCTAAGCCCAAAACCTAGAGCCGTTTCACATAGGTTTTGAAGTTATGCTTAATAAACTTTGAGTTTCCGGTTATTAACCTTGTACTCTGCATAACTTGTGGTTTAGATGACCCTTTTGACTCTCTTGTACTGTAAGCCGGCTTTCGCGTGGATAATCATGTTGCTACAGCTGTATGAAGACAGGGTCAGGCAAGTCCCATTGGGCATCATGACTGATTGTAATCATACGCTAGCGAATCATGCCACTTTAGTGCGAGTCACATCGAGCTTAAGTAAGAAAAGTCAAGAAAGTTTGGCTCCTTTGTCCGGTTATAAGCTTGCAGCCGTACTTGTTTGCAAGTAATCGGCCCTTATAACTCATAGGCATCATGGCCAGGTCTTTGAGTTTGTAACTGTGCTATTCAAGCAATCAGCCCCCAAGACCTAAATATATGCAGTTTACTAAAGAAACTAATGTACTAAGAACAATAAATAATACTTACCTGGAAGAAGAAAATAAAAACACAACAGAGATAAAAAACTTGATAAAAAACACATGAAAAGGAAACAATATATTGTTTAACCATCTCTTTATTGATATGAGAAAAGTTAGGTCAGCAAGCCGCCTCATTAAAAACCCTCCAGTCCCCTTAGGTACCCTGAATAGGAAAAGAGTGCGTCTGAAACCTGCTGCCTGTTATATCGTGTAATTTCACTTGTAAGTCTAGTCTAAACTAGGTATAGTAGGGACGTAGTTGAGCTACGTTCCAAGGTCTTTCTCTCTCTTGCATAGATGAAGTGGTATGAGCGGTGTCGTTAACCGTGGCCGACTCTTCCCTTGCATCTACCAAGTAATATGATCCATTGTGCAGATTCCGGCTTACGATGAACGGTCCCTCCCATGGTGGGGATAACTTGTGTTTTTCTTCCTTTGATTGTACTAGGCGTAGAACCAGGTCTCCTTCCTGGAAGACCCAGGTTTTAACTCTCCGGCTATGATATCTCCTCAGATCCTGCTGGTATATGGCTGATCTCTCCAAAGCTTGTTCCCTGTGTTCTTCTAACATATCCACGGCGTCCTGCCGGGTCTTTTCGTTCTCCACCTCAACGTAAGCCGATACTCGAGGCGAGTCATGGACGATATCACTCGGCATCACCACTTGTCGGGGGGTTACCTCCGAGTAGGGTAAAGGCAAGTGCTAATGGCAAGACCAGAAGGGGTGTTTGGCCGAGTAGCCGGCTACCTGGTACTCGCTACCCGGTCGACTGCTACCCGGTCTCACACCTAGACAGCCAGAAGAATGAATCAAGAGAGTTATGCTCCTCTGAGTAGAAGAGCTGGTCCGAGTAGAAATGGCGGGAACCTACTCGGGCCAAAAGTCAAAGGAGCCGTTCTGACACCGAATCCCGCGTATCCCGGGTCCGTACTTGGCACTGTTCACAGCACTGTTCATCTGGGGATGGCGTGCCTGACAGCGACAGTCTGTCAGCAGGGCGTCGCAGGATAGGGGGGACCTACTCTGTGTTCGCACAGTGATAACAGACTGGTTACTTGGTTTTGCCCAACGACTTTCCGCATCAGGACAAGCTTAGAAGCCAAAGCTGTTAGCGGGAACTCGGAAAAAGGACGGTGTGCACACAATGTCGACACTTGTTTGTATTTGGCTGTATCCGGCTGGGCACCGAGTATATAAGGTGCCCCGCCGCCTCCTGCGCGAGGGACGATGCGGTGATCTTGCGGATTCTTGACCTAGTTCTTCCCGTAGAGAGAAGGGTGGCTACTCGGTAGCAAGAACCATTGTACTGTGGCTACTCGGTGAGACATCATAATACAGAAAGAAAGGCAGGAGTAGGGGTTTTACCTCCTCACGAGGGCCCTGAACCTGGGTAGATCGTGTTGTTTGCAGTGCTAGTTTCATCCTTCACGCGTCTACTCGTCGCGTGATCCCTCCCCGAGCGCCTCCAGCGTCCTTCGTCCCCACAACTTTAGCCATCCTATGGCATCTGCCGTGACCCCACCACGACAGTTGGCGCCCACCGTGGGGCGAACAGCGGCGCTGGCTGGAGTTTCCGTTCGGACGGGATCGATTCCTGCTACCGGAGAGCGCGTGGTCTGTGGCCTTGTCCACAGATTCGGCTCCTTCGACTTCGTCACCGACAACGCCGGCGATTTCAGCGGCCGGGCCATGCCGGAGGGCGGCACGGTGCTTTCTTTCGGCGTGCACCTCGTCTACGTCGCCACCATCATCGACCGCGAGTATCCCGAGCTGGTGCATGACGCGGAGGATCCACCTGCCGTTATCGCCGCGCGCGGGAGGCCGCTGGGCCGCTCCGCGGACGTTGCGGAGGTGATGGTAGCTGGCCTGGCTGCTGATGCCGGGAAGGGCGCGGCTGCTACCGATGCGGTCGTCGTCGAGGATCTCGCTGGCTCTAGTGCTGGCGGGAAGACGCACAAGCCTTACGAGAAGGAGTGCAACCTTCCGCTCTCCACTACTCCGACGATCCCTGCATCTGCTGCACGGACGGGCATGCCGCCTCCCACTGACCTCGAGCTCCTGACCATGAAGGCGCAGCTCGACCGGCAGCGCCAGGAGCTGCTCGCCGAGCAGGCGGAGTTGGAGAAGATCAGGCTAGAGCTTAGCTTAGATCAGCTTGAGTACAACAAGGCTCACGGTTTCACACCAGTTGTTAGGAGAGCTAGCAAAGTAGGTGCTACGCGTCGCAACCTAGGTGCCGAGATGGCAACGGTTGTAGAGGCCCCTAGTCAGTCCGCCACCGCAAACACCTCCACTAGACCCAGATACAGCACACCCGCCAAGACACTTAGAGCTGCTGAGGCCGTAGCTGCCGAGTTGCCGCACCTAGTTGGCGACGCGCGCGTTAGGCAGCAGGAAAGGCTGAACGAGTTGGTGCTAGAGGCGGCTAGGCAGAACGAGGAGTTCCGGAAAGCCAACCCGGGTGTTGGAGCCTCTCAAGTGGTGCACTCGCATGTGGCCAGATCTAACGATCAGGCTTCATCTCCGCATCCTAGCCGTGAGAAAAGCCGGAGTGGGCATTCCGGCAAGGATAGGCAAATGCAGGTGTACGACCCGGCTGTCGCCGCGAAACAGCTCGTTGTGCCGCGACAGTCCGGTCAGAAACACAACGCTATAGGAGCAGGCTTTCAAGCCCATAAAGCTCAAAGCCAGGCCCGAGCTGGAGAGCGCCCAGGTCCTTCTCAGCATCCCGCCGCTCAGCCTACTCGGCAGAGGCAGCAGCCGCGCGCAGTTGCGCCAGCCGCCAACCCGGTGGAGCAGCCTGCAGCTGTGCAGGTGGACCGGTATGATGACGGCTACTCGGCCATGGAGATGGCTGGCTATGATATTCTGGATCGTGTTGGCGAGCGCGTGTTGGCGCCTGGAGACGCAAGGCACCAGCTGGACCGGATCAGCTTGTCGGCGCGGCTTGAGAACACGGGTCCTCCTGGCCCCGAGTGCTTTGGCCCGCGCATCATGAACGAGCCGTCCGTGAAGAACTTCTAGCTCGCAAGGGGCACCAAGAGCTACAACGGCAGCACCAAGCCGGAAGATTGGCTCAATGACTATGTCACCGCGGTCCACATCGCGGGCGGCAACAGGAGATGGGCAGTGCGGTATGTTCCGCAGATGCTAGAGGGTCCAGCTCGCACTTGGCTCAACAACTTGCCCAAGCATAGCATAAATTGCTGGCTGGACTTCTCGGACGCCTTCGTCAGCAACTTCACCAGCACCTACAAGAGGCCGAATAGGCCACAGCAGTTGTCCGCTTGCAGGCAGCGAGAAGACGAGACGGACCGCGAGTACCTTACTTGGTGGAGCACATTGAGGAACACCTGTGAAGGTGTGAATGAAGCCCAGGCCATCACTTGGTTTGCGCAGGGTTGCAGACACGGCAGTATGCTGTGGCAAAGGTTGCAGAGGGAGATGCCAAACACTCTGGCGGAGACCATCAAGATTGCAGATCAGTATGCACTCGGTGATCCTACTCAGCCTCTGATGGATTCCTCCGAGCCGAGAAGAAACTTCAACAGCAACAAGCGCAACGAGTTCCGCAACAAGCGCAGGGGCGACCGAATAGATGTTCGGTATGACCCAGAGGAGGTGAACGCAGTGGCTGTGGGAGCTGGGGGTAGCCAAAGGCAGAAACCTGCTGGAGCCTACGGGCAGAACCAGAACCAGGGCCAAGGCAACAAGAAACCTTTCCGTACTCCTCAGTCAGGTAGCGGCTACTTGGAGCAGACGAGGAAGTTCGTCTTTGACGACATGAAGGATGGCCCATGCAGTTTCCACACTCAGCACCCCCTCAAGGCCCGCTAACCACACTACCCGACAATGCGAGTGGTGGGATCTGATCAGGAATGAAGGCCTGCCTCCTCCTCCTCCTCTGCCAGCTGCAAATGCCAATGTGCAGCCTGCTCGCGCACCCGCAGCTCGGCCGCCAGTGTTCCCGAGAAGAGAAAACGTGAACCAAGTGGCTTTAGGAGCCAACCGTCACTTCAACAATGAGGGCTACCGCAACAACAACAACAACAACAACTACAACCGCAACAACAACAGAGGCAACAACAACTACCAGGGCAACAACAACAACGGCAACAATGAGGGTGGAGGCCGCAACCAGTATCAAGAGCACCATGAGAGCTACATGATCTTCACTTCTGAGCCTGTCGACAAGCAGTCACAGCACAGGCGTGCCATGGAGGTCAATGCCGTGATCCCTGCAGTTCCTCACTATATGCATTGGTGCAACCAAGAGATCAAGTGGTCCCGAGTAGATCATCCCAAGGTAATGCCCAACCCGGGTAGCTACGCTTTGGTGGTGGATCCTACCTTCTTGGGTCCCGAGAAGAACGTGAGGTTCAGCAAGGTACTGATCGACAACGGCAGCAGCATCAACATTGTGTACAAAGACACACTCGAGAAGCTTGGGCTGGCCGAGAACATGCTGCTACCCAGCAATACCACCTTCCATGGCATTGTGCCGGGAGTCTCATGCAACCCGATTGGTCGAGTATGGATAGACGTGCTATTCGGCACAAGGGAGAACTGCCGCACTGAGCGCCTGCAGTTCGAGGTGGTTGATCATCAGAGCCCCTATCATGCCCTACTCGGCAGGCCTGCTCTGAGCAAGTTCATGGCCTCTACCCACACGGCATACCTGAAGATGAAGATCCCTGGTCCCAATGGCGTGATTACCATCTCGGGTGATTACAAGAAGTCCATGGAGTGTGCCTCTGCTGGTTCTCAGCTGGCGGAGTCCATGCTGATTGCTGCCGAGAAGAAAAAGATGTACGAGGTGGTGGCTATGGCGCAATCCGCGCAAGCTGGTGCGCAGGGCGTGCCGAGTACCCAGCACGGGACCGCGTTCCAGGCGTCCCAAGAGACCAAGAAGGTCCAGGTCGACCCCGAGTTCCCCGACCGCGTAGCCATCATTGGCTCCGGGTTGGCGGAGAAATAGGAAAGCGAGCTCATCCACTTCCTCCGTGAGAATCGGGACGTGTTCGCCTGGTCCAATGAAGATTTATCAGGAGTCCCGAGGGAGTTGGTTGAGCACTCTTTACATGTGCGTCCTGACGCCAAGCCAGTGAAGCAGGCTATGCGCCGCTTCGGAGATGAGAGAAGGAAGGCCATTGGCGACCAGATCACCAAGTTGCTGGTAAGCAATTTCATCATGGAGGTGCTGCATCCGGATTGGCTAGCCAACCCGGTCATGGTCGAGAAGAAGAAGGAGGATCCCAAGGCTGCTACTGCATGGCGCATGTGTGTCGACTACACCGACTTGAACAAGGCATGCCCCAAGGATCCCTTCCCGCTACCTCGCATCGATCAGGTGATCGATTCCACCGCTGGTTGTGAATTGCTGTCTTTCATAGATGCCTACTCTGGTTTCCACCAGATAGCTCTCAATCCTGCTGATCAAATAAAGACTGCTTTCATTACCCCGTACGGGGCTTATTGCTATCGTGTCATGTGTTTCGGGTTGCGGAATGCGGGTGCTACTTATCAGCGGTGCATGCAGAAATGCTTGCACGATCAGCTCGGCAAGAATGTGCAGGTGTACGTAGATGACATTGTCATCAAAACGAATAAAACACATACTCTGCTTGCCGACCTGGAGGAAACCTTTGCCAACTTGCGCAAGTATAAAATGAAGCTGAACCCGAGTAAATGCACCTTTGGTGTCCCGGCTGGCAAGCTACTCGGCTTCCTGGTATCTAGTCGGGGCATTGAAGCCAATCCTTCAAAGATAAAAGCTATTGAGAGCATGTCTTTGCCAAGATCCCTGAAGGATGTGCAAAAATTCACTGGTTGCTTGGCATCTCTGAGCCGTTTCCTAGGCCGAATGGGCGAGAAGGCCCTGCCTCTGTACCAGCTGATGAAGAAAAGTGACAAGTTTGTCTGGACTCCGCAAGCGGATGTGGCATTCAACGAGCTGAAGGCAATGCTGGCTAGCGCTCCCATCTTGGCTAGTCCGCTACCCAAGGAGCCAATGCTGCTGTACATTGCTGCCACTAACCGAGTAGTCAGTGTGGTGATTGTGGTGGAGCGAGAAGAAGAAGGCAAGAGTGTGCAGCGCCCAGTATACTATCTCAGTGAAGTGTTGTCTAGCTCCAAGCAGAACTACCCGCATTACCAGAAGATGACCTATGGCGTGTACCTGGGCGCCAAGAAGCTAAAGCATTACTTTCAAGAGCATCCTATCACGGTTGTGAGCTCTGCTCCCATCTCGGATATCATGGGCAACAAGCAGGCGAGTGGCAGAGTAGCCAAGTGGGCGATTGAGCTGGCCGCGTACGCCCCCGCGTATGCGAGAAGAGAAGCCATCAAGTCTCAGATTCTGGCGGAGTTTCTGGTGGATTGGGCTGAGGTGCAGTATGAACCTCCTGCTCCAGTTTCCAATTACTGGAAGATGCACTTTGATGGCTCGAAGGTGAAGGAAGGCCTTGGTGCTGGCGTAGTGCTTACGTCACCCAAGCGAGATCAACTCAAGTACGTGCTGCGGATTCATTTCAAGGCATCCAACAACGTAGCAGAGTACGAGGCAGTGGTGCACGGCTTGCGAGTAGCCAAGGAGGTTGGCGTACAGCGCATTATATGCTATGGTGATTCAGATCTGGTGGTGCAGCAAGTCTCTGGCACTTGGGATGCTCTAGATGCCAACATGGCATCATATCGCTTCCTGGTACAGTCTATGACTGGATTCTTCGAAGGCTGCGAGTTCCAGCACATTCACCGAGCAGAGAACAAAGCGGCAGACGAGCTGTCCAAGTTGGGATCTTCTCGGCAATCCATCCCGGCGGGGGTTGCCTTGGAGCACTTGAGGAAGCCATCCGTCAAGCCATCTCCCAACTCGGAATCCATATTTGTTCCTTCTCTGCCAAGTGAAGAATCCGTTCCAATGGAGATTGACTGGGAGAATGCAACAGAGAACCCGGGGACTGCCGCTCCCTACTCGGGGACTGCCGCTCCCTACTCGGGGATTGCCGCTCCTTACTCGGGGACTGCCGCTCCCTACTCGGGGACTGCCACTCCTCCCTCGGGGACTGCTGTCCTTAACCCGGGGACTGTCGCATTCATTGAGGAGGTCCTTGCCAATCGATCAGGGCTCCAGAGAAGTGCTCCCAACCCTAAAGAGCAGCCAGAGATGCCTGTCCCAATGGAAGTGGACGAACCAGTGTTTCCCACACGGGAGACACCGAGTTGGGCCATGCCCATATTATCCTTTCTAAGGGACGGTACTCTGCCAGAAGATGAGGTGGTCGCAAGGCAGATCCAGAGAAGATCCAAGGGGTACACCATATTCAGAGATGTGCTGCACAAGAGAAGTGCCACCGGCGTGCTGCAACGTTGTGTAGACCCAGAAGAAGGAGGAGAAATTCTGTTGGAAATACACCAAGGAGAATGCGGGCACCACGCCTCTTCTCGGGCATTGGTCAAGAAAGCTTTTCGTCATGGCTTCTACTGGCTCACAGCTCTGCAGCAAGCTGAAGACATCGTGAGGAAGTGCAATGGCTGCCAGATGTTCGCGAGTAAGATTCACATGCCCGCTTCCGAGTTGAAGACAATTCCTATCACATGGCCGTTTGCCGTATGGTGCCTGGATATGGTTGGCCCCTTCAAGCCGGCTAAAGGCAACATGACACACATCTTGGTCATGGTGGACAAGTTCACCAAGTGGATTGAAGTGAAGCCTATTCGGAAGTGCGATGGAGCTACAGCCGTGAGATTCTTAAAGGATGTGATCCTGAGATACGGCTACCCGCACAGCATCATCACCGACAACGGCACAAATTTTGCTGAGGGGGCAATGGTGCGGTTCTGCAGAGATAAGCACATCCGACTAGATGTTGCATCTGTTGTGCATCCCGCCTCCAATGGGAAAGTGGAAAGAGCAAACGGCATGGTGCTAGCAGGCATAAAGCAAAGGCTGGTTGAGCCGCTGCTGAAAACACCTGGGTGTTGGCTAGACGAGTTGCCAGCGGTGTTGTGGAGTCTAAGGACTACCCCTAACCGGTCAACCGGCTACACGCCATTCTTCTTGGTATACGGGGCTGAGGCCGTGTTGCCAATAGACTTAGAGCATGACTCCCCTCGAGTAACCCTCTACACTGAGGTAGAGGCGAGAGAAGCTCGAGAAGACGACGTTGACCTGCTCGAAGAAGCAAGAGAGCTCACTCTGTCACGTTCGGCTATCTACCAGCAAAACCTGCAGCGTTATCATAGCCGAAAGGTGAACCCAAGGGTTTTCCGAGAAGGAGACATGGTCCTCAGGCTTGTGCAACGCACAGCCGGGATGCACAAATTGTCTCCTCCATGGGAAGGGCCCTTCATTGTGAGCAAAGCGCTGCACAATGATGCCTATTATCTCATGGACATGCGTCCATCACAGGAGAACAGGGAAGATAAAGCTGGAGAGGAATCCAAGCGCCCTTGGAATGTAGCCCTACTTCGTCGCTTTCATTCGTGAGCAAAGATGTGTATGTACCCTCTTATCCGAGTTGAAATTCTATTCTGCAATCTGAAATTGAACTCGGAGACTGCCCTCGCCTAAACTTGCTCTGTGCGTTCCTACCCGGCTTTACTTTTGTCCACTCGATTGCTTTGCTTAAAGTTTCACGAGTACATCTAGTACTGTGTTTAAACCTACATGCCAACTCTTCGACTCTGCTGCTGTCCGAAACCCGGCTTCATGGCAAGCAAGAGAACAAGCAAAAGGTCAATGAGCACAAGAAAAATTGCTAAGGAAAGAAAAAGTGCAGGAACCGGGTAGGATGTTTTTTACTGTTGTTTCTTGTTAACTCCTTCTCGGCTAAGTGATGGGCTGCGTTACTATGAGTATTTCTAAGTGGCTAAGTATTTGCAACTCCAACTTTGAATTCTTGTGACTCGAATACCAAAAAAGCAACAAGTTGCGGGTAAGGGCTGAGATAAAAAAGGAAGAGCGAATAAGAAATGCAACTCGGGAACTCGCATGATAACGCAACCCGGCATTCGAGCCAAAGTTGCTTAAATTGGCTAAGTTAAATGTCAAACATGAATAAAACTGAGTAGCAAACGACAAGGATAATTGTTTCAATACATCTGCACCCGGCATCCCGGGGGTCTGATAAAAGTTTAGAGAATAAGTTGCAGGAAGCGATCAGGTGGAAGCAGCAGTGTTCTCGGCGCTGGTCTTGGTGGCCTCAGCGTCAGCGCTGGCCTTGGCGGCTTCAGCTTCAGCGCTGGTCTTAGCAGCATCAGCCTCCGAGTTGGCGGTGTCAGTCTTCGCGGCATCAGCATCCGGCTCAGTAGCAGCCTGCTCGGAAGTGGCAGTGGCCACCGAGATGGGCCCCGTCGCCGAGGTGGAGGCAGTCGCTTGGGCACGGAGGCGAGCCGTGTCGTCAAGGGCAGCTCCTGACGAGGTGCCGAACTCGAGCGCGGCGGTGTCGATTGTCATCCCTTCGCTCTCGGCCTCATCATCGCTGCCCGCGACAAACGCGGCCTTCCCCTTCCCGGTCTCGCTCTCTGGAGTCTCGAAGCAGCTCAGATCCAGCTCCTCCTCATCCGTTTCTTCGCCTTCGCCTCCCTCATCGCCTTCGTCCACCTCGGTGTCGGGCTCGGTGGGACCGTCGACAAAGTGCGCGGTGTCTGCGTACTGGGCGACCTCGTGCGCAACAACCTGGCGGAGAGCCACGCAGTCGGTATCCGTCTCCCACTTGGAGTCCTCGCGCATCTCGCGGACGACTTGCAGGTTGAGATTCTCATACCAGCTGGTGATGAATAGCAGCATCATGTCGGCGCCTGCCCGAGCTCCGGAAGCCCGCCACTTCTTCAGCTCGGCCTTCACGTCGTTTAGCTTCAAGGCGAGCCCGCGGATAGTTGGTGGCGCGGAGTCCTGCGGCCAGAACAGATCATGGAGTTTGAAGGCGGTGCGCACCAGCTCGGTGCCCACACCCGCCAAACGCTGAAACTGCCCCTGCAAGATTATAAGGCTCTCCTCGATCTCTGCCCTGGTATCGGTGGGTTCGCCCTTCTCAGCGCGAGCTGCTCGGGCCTTTGCCAAGGCGGGTTTGCAAGAAGACTCGAGATCGGGGAAGATTTCTGAGAGAGCTATTGAGAAGATCAGAGACAGAAGCAGAGTAGAAAATGAACCGAATAGCAGAGACGCAGAAAAGAGGGCACTTACTGTTTAGATCATAGAGTAGCCGCTGCAGCTTGTCCTTACACAGCTCCTCGTCAGCTACGTGCCTCTCTTCAAGTAAGCGGAGCCCGGACAGTTGAGCAAAGAGATCAGCATTGCTCTTCTTCAGCACCTCGCATTCCTGCTCGAGGGCCCTTTGCTTCGCTGTAGCTGCTGCTTCGGTCTTCTTCTTCTCGGCCACTGCCTTATCTCTCTCGCCAGCTAGATCAATGGCTTTTTGGAGAGCAGTTCGTAGCTGGACCTGCAATGGTTCCATCTCGTCGAGGTGCCTCTTCTTGAATTCTACCTCAAGGCTTGCAATCTGCGCCTGCACCTCAGCAGGCTTGAGGCAGTCGAGATGCTCCTCGACAAACTTCTTATGATCTTCTGTGAAAAGCGAAGCACGGTCAGCAGAGTAGCAAAGATGAAAGCAAGAAAACAAGCCGAAAAGAACACCAACTCACCTTCCAGCCTCTTGATTGTGGTTTGGCCGCTCTCGACGAAGGCGCGGCAGTTGGAGTGCTCCTCGGCCAGAGTCTTAAACTTGCCTGCAGAAAGGAGTTGGTCAGAGCAGAAAGCAATAGCGGGCGTAAACATAAAACGCGGGAACCGCGTAGCTAAAAGCTCACTCTCTATCTCGGAAAGCTTGAGGGCGCTGTCCATGACCTCCTTATCCGATGCCTCAGCGGACTTGAGCTCCTTTTCCAGGGCCTCGAGGCGCCTCCTAGCAATGCTGTGGTTCCATAGCAGTCGCCGGTATAGGTTGGTTCTTTTCAGAAGGCAGTTCTGAGAGGAAGAAAGAAAAAGAATCAGACAAAGTCGTGAAGATTCAACCCGAGAAGGCGGCAACTCGGTTGAGTACCCGTCTACTCGGCCAGAATCTCGGGGACTGGGAGATGGATAAGAAGAAGCAAAAGAATAGAAGAGAAGGAAAATGCAACTCGGGACGGATGAGCAAAGCTTACCGCGTAGGTCTGTTCAATATCCTCCGCGGCCTTGCGATGGACGAGGAGCTTGGCGGCGAGTGTGCTGGTGTTGGACGCAATAGTCATGGGTTTATAACCCATGTCTTCCTTGTTCCAGTCGACGCGCATGTGGTCCAGATCGCCCAAAGATGTGCCGTGCCAGTTCGTGTTGCCGAGGACGTCGCTGTCCCACTCAGCATCGATAAATCCAACCCGGTCGAATATCTGCTCGAGGCCCGTGGATGTTACCTCAGTTTCCGCAACCTCGCGCGAGTGGATCGAGACGGATCGGTCCTTGTTCCTGGCTGGAGGCTTGGAGTCCACCGGTGCGGCCTGTTTTCCCCTCCTGATAGCAAGCTTCTTCTCGACTTGGATCAATGGGATGATGTGCTGCTGGCTCACCTTCACCATATAAGGTGGGAAGCTGGGTGGATCCGGGAAGTTGGACCCTGCGGCGGTATCAGCAGCCACGTCAGGTTCGTGGATGATGAGCTGGCCGGGCCTGGCAGTTGGTCTTGGCGGCGGCATCGTGGCAGCACCACGCGTACCGCTACGCGAAGGATTCCTGCGGACTGCGCCCTCTGACTGGCCAGCTGGCTTCTCGGCGGCCTGGTTCCCAGAGGTCTGCTTCTCGGCAGCCTTCTTCTCGGCGGCCTTCTTGTCAACGGCTTCCTGCTTGATATTCTTGATAAGCTGCTTGGCCGGAGAGCTGGATGTTGTCTTGGTTTTCTTTGCTGGTGGAGAGGTTGGCGCGCTGGAGGAAGTACCCTGCTGGGTAGGCGGCGCCAAGGGTGCGCTATCCGGCGCAGCATCCGGCTGAGTGCTACCCTGCGCGGCGTCTGGTTGCGCGTCGCTCAGAGGGTATTGCTCTGTCTCATCGATTGTCTCAACCCGCTGCCCGGCAGCGGGATCTTGCTGTGTGGCGTCTTGTTCTTCTACCCGCGGCTGGGCCGCGGGGTCGTCTTGCTCAGCAGCCCTTGTCGCTGGCTGCTCTTGGTCCTCTTCTCGCCGCTCAAGGGCGGCATCGTCTTCATGCTTCTCGGGGTCTTGTTCTAGGTTCTCCTCGGCCGTGGTGGCCGGAGGAGAAGGTGGCCTTGCGTCGTGATCAGCATCCCGCGCTTCTTGATCTGCGCGGGCCTGCTGCTCTTGCTCGGCGTCTTGAGCGTCGCTGTCCATGTATCGAGCGTCGTCGGAGTCGTCCCCTTTCACGGGAAAGGACGCACGCGCTCCGGCCTGCGCTGCGGCTTCATTCTCGTCATCGAGGTCGATGAGATTATCGACGTTAATGGCGGATTTCTTATTAGTCTTGGTGGGCGCGAGAGCAGCGTCAGCATTCAAGGGGGCTCTGAAGAAAGAAACCTGTTCAGAAAAAATAGAAGGACAGAGGAAATCGAGGAGAAGCAACTAAGGGGAAAGTGCTTACCCTTTACGGGTAGGGATTGTTCGTCCTCCTCTTGTCACGATCTTCTTGGTCGTCTTTCCGGTCGCCTTCTTCTTCTTGGCGGGGGGCTCCTGAGCACCGCTACCCGTCCGTTTGCGGGTAAGAGGAGCAGCGATCGAGAGCGGCTTGACGACAAGGGCTTCCTCGTTTTCCTCCTCGTCCTCCTCTTCAGCATCAGCGCCGCCTTTGAAGTTCGGAAGAAGAAAAACGGCTCAGAAACAAGAGGAAATTGGGTAGCACGGCTTGCGACCAGACAAGATGAGCTCAATTACCTTCGTCTTCGTCCTCGGACCAATCACGGACAGATGCGTCTACGTGATGCTTCTCCGTCTGAGCATGGGGGAGGTTGAGCCTGTCCGCGGTCTCGAAGGAGACCTCGTCGTCCTCCTCTCGGTCCTCCGACCAGTTGTCCTCGAAGCGCTCCATGCTCTCAGCGAGCTGGCGATCAAGGACCTGAAGAATAGAGAGACATCACAAGTTAGTCGAGTAGCATAAAGGCACCCTACCCGACTAGGCGTGCAAACACAAAGCACACTAAGCCTAGGGAAACTTGCTAAGTGTCCTACTCGGCAAGGCGTGCAAACACCAAGCACATTAAGCCTAAGCGATTCTCCTAAGTGTCCTACTCGGCAAGGCGTGCAAACACCAAGCACATTAAGCCTAAGCAGTTCTCCTAAGTATGCTATCCGACAAGGCGTGCAAACACCAAGCACACTAAGCCTGAGCAGTTCCGTTAAGTGCCCTATTCGGCGCAGAGTGCAAATGCTAGTCGCAGCGAGGAGAGAAGGCTATCTACTCGGATTGCGTATGCAAGAAGCAGAGTAAGAGGTACATACCCGTTCAATCGGCTTCGTACGGCTGTATGGGATGAAGCCGTACTGCCAGTTGTCCCGGAGGCCCGTGGTCATGATGGACCGCGCATGAGCGGCGACGTCCGCGTTGCTGAGCTCGAACGTGGTAGTCCGAGTACAGTCGCGGGGGCCGCCCATGTAGCACATGGGGTGGGCGCGCTGCTGAGCGGCAGCACCCGCTTAGAGATCCAGCAGGCAACTGGATCGTCGCTCTTGAGCCCCTCTCCGATCAGATGGGCAAGGCACTCCTCCATCTGCGTCAGGTTCTTGTCGGTGGACGGCCTGGTCTTCCAGTTCTGCCCGGTAGGAGCTCGGTTGCTCCACGGGGGCAGATTGATTCTGTCCTCCACCTTGGCTCCCTTCTTGGCGGGCATGTTCTTCACGTATAGGAACGTCCTCTGCCACTTACGGACGGAGTCCAATCCCTTGATGCGCGGATGGTTGGTTCCAGGGCGCTGCACCATCATGGCGCTGCCGGTCTCCGTTATCCGGCTGCTGGTGTCCGCGCCGTCCTTCTTGCCCTTGCTCTGTTGGCGGAAGAAAAAGTACCTGGACCACGTCTCCGTCGTGGGGCGAACACCGAGGAAGGCTTCGCACACCACAACGTGGTAGGAGAGGAAGACGACGGCGTTCGGAGGAAGGTGGTGCATCTGGAGGCCGTAGTGGTCCAGGAACGAGCGGAGGAAATTCGATGCGGGGAGCCCGAATCCTCGCGCGAAGTGCGCGAGGAAGACGACGTGCTCTCCCTCTTCCGGAGCCGGAACGAGCTCGCCGTCAGGCTGCTGGCAGCGGACACCGGGAGGAACCCTCCGGGTGTTCACCAGCCATTGGCAGTCCTCGGCGGTGACCTCGGAACCCGCCCAGCCGGCGCGAGCGTTGTCATCGCGAGCCATGGCGGAGAGGAAGAAATTGGGAAAAAAAGATTGAGGCTTTGGGGTGTGGAGAAGCTCGCGGCGGCGCAGTGAGTTGCGTGGCGGCGAGGAGCTCTGCAGCGGCGGAGAAACGAGAAGGCAGAGGGGAATTGTGAGCGGAAGGAGAAGAAGGAGTTACCGAGGGGGTATTTATACCGCTCCTCGAGTTACCGTTACGAGTCGAGGAAGTGGGATCGATCGTGGCAGTAATCGTGTGGCGTGGGGTCTGTGGGCCGGTTAGAAACGCACACAGCGCAGAACGCGCGCGTAACGGCCGCATTAGATCCCACGACGAGATCGTGGGCGATTACTGCGCGTGATGGGACGTTACGAGCTGGTGGGCCCGCCCCGTGAAAACTGGGCGCGTGGCCTGTCAGTTACCAGGCACCGAGGCGTCGAAGTCTTGTCCGCGTGACACGTGCCCAGTTGCAGCGCGGAAAGCCGGATTGTGCTCTGTCACGCAGAGATTCCGTTTCGAGATTTCACCAAGTCATTTTACTCGGACACAGAGAAGAGAAGTGGCCCTACTCGGAAGAGAGGAAACAAGATCAAGGGCTACTCGGAGGTTTTCACTCGGTATCTCAAGGCTCAAAGGCAAGACTATCAAGGTTGGTTTTAAAGCTGGCAGGGCCCAGTGAACGAGTTCGCAGGGCTCTACCAGCTTCGGGGACTGCTGTCGGGGGGTTACCCTCGAGTAGGGTAAAGGCAAGTGCTAATAGCAAGATCAGAAGGGGTGTTTGGCCGAGTAGCCGGCTACCTGGTACTCGCTACCCGGTCGACTGCTACCCGGTCTCACACCTAGACAGCCAGAAGAATGAATCAAGAGAGTTATGCTCCTTTGAGTAGAAGAGCTGGTCCGAGTAGAAATGGCGGGAACCTACTCGGGCCAGAAGTCAAAGGAGCCGTTCTGACACCGAATCCCGCGTATCCCGGGTCCGTACTTGGCACTGTTCATCTGGGGACGGCGTGCCTGACAGCGACAGTCTGTCAGCAGGGCGTCGCAGGATAGGGGGGACCTACTCTGTGTTCGCACAGTGATAACAGACTGGTTACTTGGTTTTGCCCAACGACTTTCCGCATCAGGACAAGCTTAGAAGCCAAAGCTGTTAGCGGGAACTCGGAAGAAGGACGGTGTGCACACAATGTCGACACTTGTTTGTATTTGGCTGTATCCGGCTGGGCACCGAGTATATAAGGTGCCCCGCCGCCTCCTGCGCGAGGGACGATGCGGTGATCTTGCGGATTCTTGACCTAGTTCTTCCCGTAGAGAGAAGGGTGGCTACTCGGTAGCAAGAACCATTGTACTGTGGCTACTCGGTGAGACATCATAATACAGAAAGAAAGGCAGGAGTAGGGGTTTTACCTCCTCACGAGGGCCCTGAACCTGGGTAGATCGTGTTGTTTGCAGTGCTAGTTTCATCCTTCACGCGTCTACTCGTCGCGTGATCCCTCCCCGAGCGCCTCCAGCGTCCTTCGTCCCCACAACTTTAGCCATCCTATGGCATCTGCCGTGACCCCACCACGACACCACTTCTGCACCATAAACCATGAAAAACGGTGTCATCTGAGTAGATCTGTTAGGTGTAGTGTTGATACCCCAAACCACTGAGGGTAACTCTTCAACCCATGCTCCAGCAGCTCTGACACATGGGGCTCGCAATCGTGGCTTTAATCCACGAAGTAACTCCTGATTCGCCCTCTCCACTTGTCCATTTGCTTGTGGATGAGCTACGGAAGCTATGTCAAGCCGGATTCCGTTGTTGCCACAAAACTTCTCCATCTCGCCAAGGGACATGTTGGTTCCATTGTCGGTAATTATACTGTGAGGATACTCGAACCGGTAGATAATCCTTTTCAGGAACTTAACTGCCGTAATCGCTTCACAATTGGTAACTGGCATAACTTCAACCCACTTGGTAAATTTATCTATAGCCACCAGGAGATGTGTCTTTTTGCAAGGTGACATGTGAAAGGGGCCAACCATGTCCATACCCCAAACGGCAAAAGGCCAGGTTAAAGGAATTGTTTGCAACTCCATAGCCGGCACATGGATTTGGCGGGCGTACCTTTGGCATCCGTCGCACCTTGCCACCAAGCGTTCCGCATCTGCTAAAGCTGTGAGCCAGAAGAAACCGTGCCTATATGCCTTGGCCACAAGGGACCTTGTGGATGCGTGATGCCCACAGTCGCCTTCGTGGATCTCAGGATTTGCCGGCCTTCTTCTGGTGCTACACAGCGCAAAAATACTCCTGCGGCACTCCTTTTATATAACTCCCCATTGATGATGGAGTACCCTTTTGTACGCCTCAGAATTTGCCTTGCTAGTACCTCTTGCTGTGGTAAATCGCCCCGTGATAGGTAAGCCAAAAACGGCTCTGTCCACTCGGGAACAGTGCGTATTGTGGCCACGAGCTCCAAATCCGGGTCTTTGTTAGCCAGTTCTTCTTCAGACTCGGTTTTAACTGATGGCCGCCATAGCTCGTCCAGGAACACATTGGGTGGAACCGGCTCTCTGCGCGAGCCGAGTCTGGCAAGTGTATCTGCTGCCTCGTTTTTTCTTCTATCTACATGCTCCATCTCATACCCGGAAAAGCACCCGGCAACCCGGTCCACCTCTCTGCGGTATGCTGCCATAGTTGCATCTTTTCTGTCCCAAGTTCCCGAGACCTGCTGTACCACGAGATCCGAGTCCCCATAGCATCGTATCCTCTTAATGTTCATCTCCTTGGCTATCTTCAATCCATGCAATAATGCCTCATACTCGGCCACGTTGTTGGAACAATCAAAGTGAATCTGCAATACATAGCTCAATTTGTCTCCTTTAGGTGACGTGAGTACCACTCCAGCTCCTGATCCCTCGTACTGCTTGGAGCCGTCAAAGTGCATTATCCAAGACTCGGAACTTGGAGTCATTGCGGTCATGCCTGTGTGAGTCCAATCATTAATGAAATCAACCAGAGCTTGAGATTTGATTGCTGACCTGGGCTTGTAGTTGATGTGATAATCTCCCATCTCGATCGCCCACTTGGCTATTCTTCCTGTTGCATCCGAGTTTCTGATGATATCCGACATTGGTATAGAGCTAACCACTGTTATGGGGTGCTCCTGGAAATACGGCTTCAATTTCCGGCTGGCCATGAAGACCCCGAAAACCAGCTTCTGCCAATGTGGGTAACGCTGCTTTGCTTCTGATAACACCTCGCTGACATAATAAACCGGCCTCTGGACCGGGTGATCCTTTCCATCCTCCTTGCGCTCAACGACAACCACTGCGCTAACCGCCCGGGGCCCCGCTGCAACATATAGTAACATGGGCTCTTTAGGACCCGGAGCTTCTAGGAGTGGTGCCTCAGATAGTTGCTTTTTTAGTGCCTCAAATGCCTCATCCGCCTCTTGGTCCCAAACGAATTTATCAGATTTCCTCAAGAGCCGGTACAAGGGTATTGCCTTTTCTTCGAGTCTTGATATAAACCGGCTCAGTGCTGCCATGCACCCCGTGAGCTTTTGAACATGCTTCAGGTTTTCCGGCTTTTTCAGACTCTGGATAGCTTTGATTTTATCCGGGTTTGCTTCAATCCCTCTCTCTGAAACAATGAAGCCGAGTAACTTCCCTGCTGGGACTCCAAATACACACTTTGTCGGGTTAAGTTTCATCTGGTATCTTCTCAGGTTCTTGAATGTTTCCTTCAGATCATCAATAAATGTTTCTGCCTTTCTGGTCTTGATCACCACGTCATCCACGTAAGCATGAACGTTGCGTCCAATTTGGTCCTCAAAGCACTTCTGAATGCACCGCTGATAGGTTGCGCCGGCGTTCTTCAATCCAAAAGTCATGGTTTTGTAACAAAAGGCTCCAAAAGGGGTTATGAACGACGTTTTCTCCCAGTCTTCCTTCTTGAGCTTGATCTGATGATACCCGGAATATGCGTCCAGGAAGCATAATAGGTCACTTCCAGCCACTGCATCTATGATCTGATCTATCCTTGGAAGTGCAAACAGATCCTTTGGGCAATGCTTGTTGAGACTCGTATAATCAATGCACATCCTCCACTCATTGGTCTTTTTCATCACGAGAACCGGATTTGCTAGCCACTCCGGGTGAAATACTTCCATGATAAATCCGGCCGTCAGCAGCCGTGCAATTTCTTCGCCGATAGCCCTTCTTCTTTCCTCATTCATCTTTCTCAGTCCCTGCTTCACGGGCCTGGACTTGGGATCAACGTGCAAACTGTCCTCTGCCAGCTCTGTAGGAATACCCGGCATATCGCTAGGCGTCCAAGCGAACACATCCTGATTTGAACGTATAAACTCCACGAGTGCTTTTTCCTGCTCGTTGTCCAAGTTAGATCCTATGGCAAATTGCTTGGAGGGATCACCTTCGACGAAGGCTACCATCTTGGTATCTTGTGCTGCTTTGAATTTTGCTCTCTCATCCTTAGTGTTTGGCCTCTTCAGCGCTGTCCTGTCATCCGGGTCTACTTGAGACCGGTAATACTTAAGCTCCTCCTTTCTACGGGCTTGTTCTACCATTGCCGCATCTCCTTCGTCACACTCAGCCGCTATATCCCGGCTCCCATGTATGGTGATGGTCTGTTTAGGACCCGGGATTTTTAGCTGTAGGTACACGTAACACGGCCTGGCCATGAACTTGGCGTAAGCCGGCCTCCCAAATAGCGCGTGATAAGGACTGCGCAACTTCACCACTTCGAACATGAGCCACTCCACCCGGAAATTATCCTTTGATTCTCCAAAATCAACCTCCAAGGTAATCTTTCCTTCAGGGCACGCTGAGTGACCCGGCACTATTCCGTGAAAAACTGTTGAACTTTTCTGTAGCTGAGACTCCTTGAGACCCATGCATAAGAAAGTTTCCCAATATAGGATGTTGATGCTGCTTCCACCGTCCATTAAGACCTTTTTCAGCTCATAACCATTAACCTGTGGTGCAACCATCAATGCTAGGACTCCCGGGTGTTCTATTCTTTCCAAGTGATCTCTTCTACTCCACGTTACATCCTGTTCGGACCACCTCAGGTATCTCGGGACAGCCGAGGAAACCGAGTTTACTGCCTTCTTTAGTATCTTTCTATCCTTGTTAGAAATTCCTGTGGTGTGAACGTGGTATTGGCCCAATTGCCTGGGGTTGGCTTGGAAGCCTCCAGCTCCTCCCTGGTTATTACCCGGATTCCCAACTCCCGGGTTACCTGCTGGGGGTGGGCCGTTGCCCGGGTTTCCACCCGGACTCGGTCCTCCTCCCCGGCCTGCACCTCGCATAGCCTTGTTCACTTCCTCGTTCTTCCATCTCTGCAAATCCGCACATTGTTCCAATGAGTGGTTAGCTGGTCTTCCGTTCCTGCTGTGTTTCGGGCACGCCATTCTGAAGATATCCCAGTTGTTACCCGGCTTTGGTCGCCCTTGATAATTTCCTCCGTTATGATTTCCTGCATTGAAATTTCCTTCTGCCCTGGGCCTTGAAGACCCGGCTTCTGTGCTGGCGACAAACTCGGAATTCCCCTCGAACGGGCGTTTGTTCTGGTTGTTCCCATTGTTACCTCCATGGTTACCCGGCGTAGATCCATTGCCGGTTCTTCCATTATTGCCTGTATTTGCTTTTGCTTTCTTGCATCAACGTCCTCTTCCGTGGTATCCGTCGCAGCATGTTTGTTGCATGCATCCATTAGTTCTCCCATTGTAACTTCTGAAGCATTCCGACTGGATTTCATGCGAGTTAATTTCTGCACTAAAGGTGTATACTTGCATGTTTTGGCCATAGCCTGCAACGCATCTTTCGGCTGAATATCTGTAGATGAATGCAATATCTCCATAACCCGGCGCACCCAGCTGCGCGCCGACTCTCCCTTCTTTTGTACACACCGTTCTAGATCGTCGATAGTAAACAACTTCCTGCATGTTCCGTGAAAGTGCTTGATAAACGCAGTTTTCAACTCACCCCACGACTTGATAGATCCTTCCGGTAAATTGTTGAACCACAACTTTGCTGCTCCTTCCGACATCATTAGATACATGAACTTGGCTTGAAGATTTTCAGACGCGTTGCGAATCGACATAGCCATCTCATAACTGCTCAACCATATTTCGGGATCCATAGTCGGCTCGTAGTTCACTACTTTACCCGGTTCCTTGAATTTATCCGGGTAAGGCTCAGTCCTGATGTTATCCGTCAGACATTTGGGCCCAGCGAGATTAGTCGGTACTGGCCTCACCCGTGAAACATGCGATCCTGCGGGAGGTACGGCTGGACGTGGCGCTACTGCTGGTCCGTGCACCGCAGACCCGGCCGCGGCTCTCCTGGCTCTGGAACTATCCACAATAGTTTGTGCTGCTGATACTGCTGGTGCTGCTTGCGCGCGGGGAGGAGGCGGCATTTGCTGCTGCTCTGCCCTCCGTCGCGCTGAACTTGTTTGCATATTACCGGCATTGCCGTGTTGCTGGCTGATATAAGGTGTTCCATGCATTCCACTCCTATTATCCGGGTAATTAACCTGCTGAGCCACTGCCGTATGCAACAAATCGATCGCCCGTCGGGTCTGCTCCGCATGGGGTGACTCTCTTACGGGGATCTGATTCAATGCTAACGTTGCGGCATATACGTTATCCATGGGGTTATTGAAGTGACCTGGTGGTGTACGAAATCGTGATGGTGGTGGTGGTGGTGGTGCTGTGTTGCCGGCAGGGGCCCCAGTTTGTAGTGTGGGTAACCCGGCCTACACGTTTGCCGGCTGTCCTGCTCCAGTTGCCTGTTGATGCACAATTTCCTGATTCACAGCCGGAATCGGCTGATCCTGGGATGTGATGAATAGTGCGTTAGGGTTTATGACTCCACCCATCGCTGGTAATCTTGTCTGGTATCTCTGATGCACCCTGCTTGTCTCAGCCCGGAGCCGGTTTTCCAGCGCGTCCAATTCGCGTTGGCGCGTGGCCACCCCTTGCTTTTCTGCTTCTACATCTCTTCTTTGTTGCTCTAGAGCGCGGCGTGCTACCTCCAAGTCCCTGGCGCGCGCCGCGGCGTTTTCCGGGGGTATCACAGTAGCTAATACTGTTGGGTCCAAGACAATATTGTTACTGAACAGGGCCAGGTGTTGCGGATTCGAAGGACCCGCCCCTGGCGCCCTGTTAGCCAAGAACCCGAACATATTTGCTTGCATCTCGCTATCCGCTGCTCGGCTGGTGACTGAAGCCGACTCTCCGTCAACCCGGGTCAGAACCGTATTTCCGTCAGCCGGATTTTGCTGCTGGGCCAATGCTTGCGCCGCTCCGACCGCGGCCGTAGTCACGTTCCCCTGATTGAGATTGGTTGCAGGGGCCGTGTAGACCGCGACCTGGCGCGCAATGCTTGGCGAAGACTCATACTCCTCCTCATCGTAGCTATCTTCCTCGTACCGGTCCTCCAGCAGGTGCAAGATAGACTCGGTATCATCCTCTCTTATGACCCGGCCACGCGGGGTCCATGCCGGCTCCTCTGGCTGTTCCCTCTTCGTGGTGGGCTCCTCTGTCGGATCCACCGTCCCGACCGATTCTTCTCCGTCCGACTGAACGTGGGTGGCCTCTCCTGACACAGAATCAAATCCAAAATCGTCAGGGATTGAACCAAACGCACGTACCATGCCGTCGAAGACGTTGACCCGGCCGATTGTGATGAAGGATCCGGATTCGAGCAGATCCGACTCTGGCCCCCAGCCAAAATCGTCCACCATCTTCTCTCCTTCAGGGTTGGTGTAGATCTCGCCGACGACGAGGTTCTTCATGTTCTCCCGAGCTTCTCCCGTGATGTAAACACCCTTGGACGTAGGCCCCACGGTGGGCGCCAACTGTCGTGGGATAATCACGGCAGACGTTACCGGGGGTAACTTGTCTTGGGGCAAATCGACTCTGGTGTTTGGGAGAGGGTTTAGCTCAAGGGAAACCATGGTGATATGCGATCTGGTAGCCGGCAATCAAGTCGCCGAGTCTACGATCTGAATATGCTATCTCGATACTCGTGTTACAAGGGATACTTGATATCTCGCAATCTCTATCTCGTAAGCTTGTGTGTCTTGTGAACTCGTCCGATCTAACCCTAGGGGCTGGCTTATATAGTGCCCGGATCCCCTGGCTTACTATCCAAGGCGTACTCTGAATCCTACCCGGACACTGCTTGCAAACCCTAAACTTCCTTATCGGAACCCACAATCCGGGTTACGAGGCCTACACTATTGGGCCTTCTAGAAGCTCCCTTTCCATAAGTCGGGTCTTGCGCATCGTCTTTTGGGCCGAGTTACTCCTTGGCGTTAGCCTACCGGGTTATCATCCCTCCATCAGTTCTCTTTAACAGTGGCATGCAATTTTAAGATCAAATTAGCACGTTGTGTAGCATCTAAATTATGTTGCACCAAAGATGGAAGAGGCAATACATCAATAGAGGCACGAGGAGGACGAGACGATTCGAATGGTAGTGGCGCCGCTGGTTTATGACCACCGGAACATCACCGGCGGCGAGGTTCCACGGTGGAGGTCACGGTGGCTCGATGACAACTGCAAATCTGAGCGGTTAGGACTCAAGGAAATACATGGGGTTGCTCACCAGAGCGAGAGGAAGGCGGTGAAGTGATTGGGGAGGCCCGGCGAGGACTACAGCGACGGCGGCATCCAGAATTGGCCAGCGGCCGGACTTGGAGAAGAGGATCCGATTATGCTGCTTCCGGCCATCCTAGCTCCCTGGCTTGCTCGAGGAGGAAGAGTACGACCAGGCACATCTCCCCGTGGCTTCGGTTGCTCCCGAGGCGGCCGGAATCGACGGCACGCGACGGCGGCCGGGAGTACTAGGGTTAGGGTTTCCTTTCGTTTTCCAGTGAGGAACAAAGAGCGAGGGGATTGTGAGGGCGAGGAGGTAGTACACGACGTCGACCTGGACACCTTATCGCCGCGGGGAAGCAGGCATGAGGTGGCACTACGACAACGGCGGTGGTGACACGCCTCTAGCCTTCAGGCCGGAGGTGGAAGAAAAGGAATTCTTTTCCACTTTTCGATAACCCCCGGAAGTTTCTAAAATTACAACCAAGTCCTTCTTTCTTAAAAACTGGGAAGAAACATATGTTTTCAGGGCCTTTTTGAAAAGAGAAAAATTATTAAAAATTATATTTGAATTCCTCATCAAAATTGCAATCTCACCATGTTTTGTTTTAGTGAAATTGGACAACATTGGAAATTTTTTATCTAGGGTGCTAGATTAAGTGGTTTTGTTATTTCTCTCCATTTAAGTGATTAAATGGCTTTAAAATTATTTTAAGCATGAGTATCATGAGCACACAATTAACATGCAGTTAAACAAGGTGATATAACTTAATTGGACAATTTTAGTTATAATTCCTTATGGAAAGTAATTTAGTAAAACTACTTGGTACTGGTTTTCTGCACTTTTATGAAAATCATTTAATATGGAATTTATTCCATGCCACACCAAATGATTTTAATGGGTGAAGGAACTTGTTTTATTTTTATAATACTATGTTATTTTCATAGTTAAAACTCTTAGCAACTTTGGTTTGCATTTTACTGAGGTGTGTGTACTCTATGTTTGCTGTTTTTAGTACTTGATCAAGTGGAAAACATGTGTGGTTTTGGAATCTTATTTGCTTGTTTTCCACATAGGTTCCAATATGGATATTATCCATGTTGTTTTAGAACATGTAATCATTTACATGGTTATATGTAGACGAACTTTTGTTATCATCTGTTAGTCTTACATATGAAAAGGATAGGGAAAACAAGGTATTAAGCTTGTTACCATTAACCTCCACATATCAAGACATGTGGATGAAATGGCTCGTTATAATTTCATACTTGATAATTGTTTCCATTAAAGATATTGTTATGAGTTCCTCATCTCTGATGAGCTTGACAGAGGTTATTGATTCACTAATATTTCCTAATGATTCACTGGATGATATCTTATACTCCCTTACCGAGGCAGTGTTGCTTCTTGTGGTCTTAGGTTGCTTGATGTTCTTTTCTCTAGTTGCCACTAGTCTTCAGATACTCCTTTTGTCACTTACAAATAGTATCTGCTTTGGGATTCCATATTCAGCTATCTCACCCTTGTGCATGTAAACAACCAGTTGTTCCAAGCACATATTTTACCTAGATGATTATATTGTGGTTTCTTGTTTCCTTAGTGTTATTCTTTCTATTGGTTGATTGCAAAAATAATATAGATGTATTTAATGACATCAAGTTTCCATATGCATATAAGAAGAATTTGTTAACAAGTGGGCCAGACTTGTCTCCAAATTTCTAATCATATACAATTGGATGAGATGTACTAGGTTGTATGATCTTATGTTTGCTTGTGTATGACACTCAATTGTTTGAGTATACAAAAGTGATTTGCTAACAAGGTATCTAGTCTTGTTATCAAACTACTTTTATATAACACTAACATTGGAATATCACACTATTTCCAGAGAGTTTATAAGATCATATCAAGCTATAAGAGTTTCCAAGTACTCTTATAGAAGATTAGGGTAGCACTTCTAGAACACTCTAAATAATCTTCCTGAAGATCTTCCGGTGGTAGTTCCTCTTTTCTTGAGGGTGCTTCTCTTGCAGAATGACTTTGAGAAGATTCGAAACAAGATAGAATGGTCTAGCCAAAATAACAAGATCTAGATTAAGAGTTAGTTCATGCTTTTATTATACTTCCATACACTTATTATTTTATTTCCCAAAGGATAGATACTTGTTTCATATTTGATTAGTTTAACTTAGCTGTCAATTCAATTCCTCTGATAGAGGTTATAACTTGTTGTTATCCATTACTTGTATCCAAAGGTACTTTAGTTGAGGAATATTGATGTGGATAGGAATGTGGACTGTTTGTGCAATGAGGACTTAAGATATTAAGTTGATCAAATGGTTCATTGATGTGTTGAGGTTTCATATGCTCACTTGTATTAGATGCTTGAAACAATAAGCATGTGAAGGTTATTAGAGTTTAAAGATTTAAATCAGAGTTATCAGTGAGTTTTTCAGAGTGTCATGTTTTTATTTTGTGTTCTTCATTTGTAATCATAATGCAGATCTAGAGGTTTGGAAAGATCATATGTAATGATCTAGGTGTAACAGTAGTTTAAGAAGATTTGTTTCTTATGTTAGGTACTTCTTTTTATGGTTGATGAGATATGTACATATTCGATAAATATGTTAATACAATTATTATGACATTTCCCAATTGTGGGGTTTAAGTTAATACTTGTTTGTATCATTTGTGTTCTATTGCATCTTTGTTATTTACTTAGGAAGGTGCACTTGATAGTTGTAAGATGATTTATAAAGGTGTTGTGTGAATGGTTGATAACTTAGAGAGTTGTTGTTTTACAGGAGATAAAATTCTATTGATGAGATGTTTCCATTGTGTATTACTCATTGGGGGAAAGTATGATTATCAATGGTGTGATTTGGGTACTCACCCCTCTTTGGGTTATAGATACCTACTGAATTATCCCAAGTCACTTAAAGACTTGTGATTTAGGTTGTTGAGAGTTTGTGTTGGTCACAACCAATTATGGTTTGTGTAACCAGATGATTTGGTTTGTAGAGATGATATGTTATAAAGATCACTCCAAATGTACTCTTGACTAGATGAACTAGACCTATTTCATCATGTCAAGTGAAACTTTGGTCACTTTGATTCGTTTAAACTTTCACGCCAAAATTTCCCGTACTTTTAGATGCATTCTTTGCAAATGCACATATTATATTTAGATCCTTATAACCTCCCAAACACTGGGATGTTACAATATCTTCCCCTTAACAAGAACTTCGTCCCGAAGTTCAACCTATCTCACGTAGAAATGGTAGAGAGAACTTCTGTAGGCCGTTGATTCTTCACAGCTGTGTTGTTGTATTGACCTTGGCATGTGTAGCCTCTTGTCTCGATTGTTCACCTTCCACGGTCTTGCACTATGATCTAATACTAGGCTGGTTGTTAAGGCAACTATGTTTTGCTACTAGGCCTTCCTAATGGTCTCACGAAGAACACGTGGTATTTCCACCATATAGTGGATACCAAGTTTCATTCTTCGATGAATATGTATGGTTTCCTACCTCTCACAACTTTCTGTAGAACATGTGGTATATCCACCAGGTGGTGAATAACCCATAAGATTCTTCCGATACACAGAATATTGTCTATGGTTAGGACTCCATTTGGTTCGATCTAATGGTATCAAGAGGATTACTGCTCAAAGAAACTTGTACAACGTAATGTACATTGACTAAGACTCAACTTTTAGTGAAAATATCTTCGAGTTTCCTCGAGTTTTAACTCTTTCCTATAGGTGACTATAACCTATTCCACTGGTTACTTCCTATGGTCCTTCTATATCTTTAGGTTTTGACTTCTATGGGACAACTCTATAAGTTTATTTATCAACTTCTACATGTTTCCTTCTAAGATATAACTACTCATGTATTTTCCTTCTCATCACTTGTGGTATATCTCCATGTGCTGATGAGGTATGTCACCAACTTCAAGCAAAATGTGAATGTGGTTCATTCCCATTAGTGCTTTATTGATTTCTGCCTTCTTGACTTCAAGGACTTCCAGAGCTTTGGTAGATGCTTCCATCTGCTGATAACTCAGACCGCTCTCATTCTAATCCTATACCCTCTAGACTAGTAACATCAATAAAGAACTCAGTGTTTGCACATGCATTTGCACATCAAGTTCAATCTTCATGTACAGATCTAGTCAATCAAAGATCCAAATAAAATCCAATAAATCCCAAATGCAGTTTATCACTCATGCATCAAAATCCCGTGGCATAAAAGTACTTAGAGTAAAACATCTCAAGTACCCAAGGCTCTTAAATGCTATACACTACAGGTAGGTATATAGTACCTTATAATCCTATTCTACACAACCACTCTTTTCCCAGGTAATTACTCCAATCGCATGCCTTACTGCGATGGAATAAACCAAGACAAATTGATCCTATAGTAGTTGTTGTCTAACTTGGTTCCATATAGGATTAAGTACCATGTCAATTGAATTACTTCATCTTGATTACGATAAACTTCTCATGGCATCTGTTGATCCTTCATGATGTTGATCACACCTTAGGAGTAGTAATGTCGCTTCCATCAATCCTTATGCCTTCTCCTAATTCTATACTATACTATAATGATTCATCTACGGACTTGATAAATAAGGATATGGTATATAACCCATAGTTACCATGGTCTAATGACTCTTCATGATTCTCAATCATTCCTTGTTGTTGACTCCTATAATTATTTTATACCATGTTCTACTCCATCCTATAGATTCATAGAATGGGGTAATCATCTCTTTGACTTAAGCATCTCTGACTATGTCAGAACTCTCCTTTTCCCAATTACACTGATACATGATAGACTTCTAACTATTCATACCTAGGTATTAAGAAAACATATAAGTAGATTTACTCAAGCTGAGTAAGAACATTTTATACAAGTATGATCATATCGTTCTCAAGTGGATGATTCTCATATTTGTACGAAGTAAGGTTTAGATAAGATGGCTTCCTATAGTCTTTACCAACCTACAGATCTCCTAAAAGGTTTTAAACCTAAGGTCGCTTCGCTCTGATACCATCTGTGGTGACCCAGCACACCACTGCATGTGTAGTGCGCAAGTCGGTGACATAATACTCACAAAATGACTTATCCATGAATATTGCATCTCTCAGAGTGGTACAACAGAAACATAGCGGGTCCAAGCAAAGCTATAGGATACAAACTTCATTACAAAATCTTGAGAATCTCTTTCATGAATCAAGAAGATCTCATAAAATGAACATCAGAAGAAGCAATGCGAAGATCCAAGCTGGAGAAGAACTCTAGCTCAGAACTAATCTACTACGGCTGATGTCAGCTCTAATCTAAGGCTTGTAACAGCTAAGTCCGAGAATGTTATCCACCTACACCTTGATAGCTTCTCCTCCTCCAGCGTTTTTGATGACGATGCTTCACCGACTAAGTAAAATATGACTCCACCTAGCTGCATGAGGTAGCGATGGCTTCCCGATGACGACTTCCATCAGGCTTCAACTCTAAGCAGGGGGTCAAACGAGAATGAATGAGTAACGAGCGTTACTCAGCAAGGTCATGATATATAGTGGGTGGTTTGATGCACTAACTACAGCTTTAGACTTGAAAGAGTCATAAGCTAATGCAAGTTTTTTGTAAATCTTTCTTCAAGAGGTTGCTTTTAGTTCTGAAAAGTATGCCCGCCAGATCTTCACAGGACTAGAACTTCATGGAGTTGCCTTTCCTGCGGCGTTCGCAGCTCCTTCCCGGAACAGGGGGTAACATGCCACATCCTTTTACACTCTGCAGAGGTGCGTTACTTTACCCATGGACGACCAAGACCATGTTACACAACCAGGTCTACATTCCTGTCCACTCCCACTCAGGTGTGGGGCCCGGTTGTTGGTCCAAGCCAAACCGTGCTTCTTCGCACAATGCATGCCCACCCATTTCTGCCAGCAGGTTGAACGCCTGATTCCACCCCTCACGATGGAGATCTACACGCCCCCTGGAAGATACTCATAGACCCCAGAGTCCTTGGGATGTAAGGGCTCCCACCCATGTGCATGTAGTCCCGCAAGACCTACAACGTACGTCTCTGGCAGTCCGTTGACATGCGAACGAGAGAAGATCACAGCTGACTTACTCCCCCCATAGAAGACCCATGGTTAACGCGGTATTTACGGTGAAAGAATCCTGACGGCAGTTGTCGTTAAATCCTGGGTAATACTTTCCCATACAGATGGAACCTTCCTTTGACCTATTCATCTTACCATGGTCCCATCCGCCCACCAAACAGAACACTACCACTCGGGTAGTCATTCAATTAGTCATATTATTATAAAAATAGGATCATGCATTCTTTTGTGAATAGGTGGTAATACGATAGGGTTTTTGCAAATAGTTCGTTATGAAATACTGCAAAGGATATAAGCAAGTGATGAACTTGCCTGAGATTGAAATAACAATAATAATCCAGGTCTTCGGGTTCAAGGTCTCGTAGAAAATCCCGACATCTGAAATATAGCAAAGTAGTCCCGGTAAGGACTACAGAATACAATGGCAAGATGATACATGCATAATAATGAGATGCATCGCGAAATACCCTAGCAAATACCCCAGCTTACAAGTGTAAGCTACGTTTAATACGATAACTTAATCACACAGCTTTTAGGTGACTTAGAGTTGTTTATTACTTGTGGTGATGTTGTTATTACTTCTTTTAGACTTACATGTGTTTCACTTTTACTTAACAAATCACTTGTTATCATGTTTAAGTATAAGTGTTGATTACTTGGTTAGATAACAAAACAATAACACATGGAAAACAACTATTAAAAAGATAACATACACATTTTATTTTATGTTCAAAAGTGTAGAGATAATGATAAAGGGTTTAATTGAAAATGAGGGACTAATACATTTAACTATATCATCATAATGCTTTCTAATAATTAGTTATGATAGGTTTAGTAGCTGGGAAAACATGAGGGTTTTATTAATAAAGAAAATAATGTGGTGGCGGTTATTTCTCGTCATAATAGAATATTATAGAATTCTATTATACATTTAGAAATAAGTTTATAGGTTAAAAATAACGTTTTATGTTTGACATATTTGAGTTAGAAATGCTTTTCTCTTTAGTTTGATATAACATTTTATGCATTCTGAAAATATTTGAATAAGTTATTAATTTATTAATTTTAAATGAATTAAATGATTGGGCAAAATATTGCACACGTGAAAACTTGGTCAAATGACTATGAAAACATCATAGATTAGTTGCATTTGTCATTTCGAGCATTTTGGTATATAACTTATAATTTTCCGATTTTATGAATTATTTATTATTTTTCTCAATTTTAAATGATTTAATTTAATTAAAGAAATATTTAATTTTAAATTTTATCAAACATTTTGGAAAAGTTTATAAATATTTAGATTATATGTTTCTAAGCATTTATATATTTTATTTGTATTTTTATGATTATTAGATTATAAGTTATTGAATTTATGAATTATTCTGCCCTTTTTAAATTGACAGGTGGGTCCCACTTGTCATTATTTCATTTTTAAATCAAAAATAAAAAATTTCCCATGACGTCATGTTGACATCATGGTGATGTCAGCACAGAGGGGATTTCTAATGTGATGTTGAAATTGGTCGATTTAATCCAAATTGGTGCGATTGAGTTCTACCAAGGGCTAGAGGAGGACGAGACGATTCAAATGGTAGTGGCGCCGCTGGTTTATGACCAGCGGAACATCGCCGGCGGTGAGGTTCCACGGCGGAGGTCACGGTGGCTCGATAACAATGGCGAATCAGAGCGGTTAGGACTCAAGGAAATACATGGGGTTGCTCACCAGAGCAAGAGGAAGGCGGTGAAGTGATCGAGGAGGCCCGACGAGGACTACAACGATGGCGGCATCCAGAATTGGCCGACAGCCGGACTTGGAGAAGAGGATCCGATTCTGCTGCTTCTGGCCATCCCAGCTCCCTGGCTTGCTCGAGGAGGAAGAGTACGACCAGGCGCATCTCCCCGTTGCTTCGGTTGCTCCCGAGGCGGCCGGAATTGACAGCACGCGACGGCGGACGGGAGTACTAGGGTTAGGGTTTCCTTTCGTTTTCCAGTGAGGAACAAAGAGCGAGGGGATTGTGAGGGCGAGGAGGTAGTACACAGCGTCGACCTGGAGACCTTATCGCCGCGGGGAAGCTGGCATGAGGTGGCACTGCGATGACGGCGGTGGTGACACGCCTCTGGCCTTCTGGCCGGAGGTGGAAGAAATGGAATTCTTTTCCACTTTTTGATAACCCCCTAGAAGTTTCTAAAGTTACAACCAAGTCCTTCTGTCTTAAAAACTGGGAAGAAACATATGTTTCCAGGGCCTTTTTGAAAAGAGAAAAATTATTAAAAATTATATTTGAATTCCTCATCAAAATTGCAGTCTCACCATGTTTTGTTTTGGTGAAATTGGACAACATTGGAATTTTTTTATCTAGTGTGCTAGATTAAGTGGTTTTTTTATTTCTCTCCATTTAATTGATTAAATGGCTTTAAAATTATTTTAAGCATGAGTATCATGAGCACACAATGAACATGTGGTTAAACAAGGTGATATAACTTAATTGGACAATTTTAGGTATAATTCCTTATGGAAAGTAATTTAGTAAAACTACTTGGTACTGTTTTTTTGCACTGTTATGAAAATCATTTAATATGGAATTTTATTCCATGCCACACCAAATGATTTTAATGGGTGAAGGAACTTGTTTTCTTTTTATAATACTATGTTATTTTCATAGTTAAAACTCTTAGCAATTTTGGTTGGCATTTTACTGAGGTGTGTGTACTCTATGTTTGCTGTTTTTAGTACTTGACCAAGTGGAAAACATGTGTGGTTTTGGAATCTTATTTGCTTGTTTTCCACATTGGTTCCAATATGGATATTATCCATGTTGTTTTAGAACATGTAATCATTTACATGGTTATATGTAGATGAACTTTTGTTATAATCTGTTAGTCTTACATATGAAAAGGATATGGTAAACAAGGTATTAAGCTTGTTACCATTAACCTCCACATATCAAGACATGTGGATGAAATGGCTGGTTATAATTTCATACTTGATAATTGTTTCCATTAAAGATATTGTTATGAGTTCCTCATCTCTGATGAGCTTGATAGAGGTTATTGATTCACTAATATTTCCTAATGATTCACTGGATAATATCTTATACTCCCTTACCGAGGCAGTGTTGCTTCTTGTGGTCTTATGTTGCTTGATGTTCTTTTCTCTAGTTGCCACTAGTCTTCAGATACTCCTTTTGTCACTTACAAATAATATCTGCTTTGGGATTCCATATTCAGCTATCTCACCCTTGTGCATGTAAACAACCAGTTGTTCCAAGCACATATTTTACCTAGATGATTATATTGTGGTTTCTTGTTTCCTTAGTGTTATTTTTTCTATTGGTTGATTGCAAAAATAATGTAGATGTATTCAATGACATCAAGTTTCCATATGCATATAAGAAGAATTTGTTAACAAGTGGGCCAGACTTGCCTCCAAATTTCTAATCATATACAATTGGATGAGATGTACTAGGTTATATGATCTTATGTTTGCTTGTGTATAACACTCAATTGTTTGAGTATACAAAGTGATTTGCTAACAAGGTAGCTAGTCTTGTTATCAAACTACTTTTATATAACACTAACATTGGAATATCACACTATTTCCAAAGAGTTTATAAGATCATATCAAGCTATAAGAGTTTCCAAGTACTCTTATAGAAGATTTGGGTAGCACTTCTAGAACACTCTAAATAATCTTCCTGAAGATCTTCTGGTGGTAGTTCCTCTTTTCTTGAGGGTGCTTCTCTTGCAGAATGACTTTGAGAAGACTGGAAACAAGATAGAATGGTCTAGCCAAAATAACAAGATCTAGATTAAGACTTAGTTCATGCTTTTAGTATACTTCCATACACTTATTATTTTATTTCCCAAAGGATAGATACTTGTTTCATATTTGATTAGTTTAACTTAGCTATCAATTCAATTCCTCTGATAGAGGTTATAACTTGTTGTTATCCATTACTTGTATCCAAAGGTACTTTAGTTGAGGAATATTGATGTGGATAGGAATATGGACTGTTTGTGGAATGATGACTTAAGATATTAAGTTGATCAAATGGTTCATTGATGTGTTGAAGTTTCATATGCTCACTTGTATTAGATGCTTGAAACAATGAGCATGTGAAGGTTATTAGAGTTTAATGATTTAAATCGGAGTTATCAGTGAGTTTTTCAGAGTGTCATGTTTTTATTTTATGTTCTTCATTTGTAATCATAATGCAGATATAGAGATTTGGAAAGATCATATGTAATGATCTAGGTGTAACAGTAGTTTAAGAAGAGTTGTTTCTTATTTTAGGTACTTCTTTTATGGTTGATGAGATATGTACATATTCGATAAATATGTTAATACAATTATTATGTCATTTCCCAATTGTGGGGTTTAAGTTAATACTTTTTTGTATCATTTGTGTTCTATTGTATCTTTGTTATTTACTTAGGAAGGTGCACTTGATCGTTGTAAGATGATTTATAAAGGTGTTGTGTGAATGGTTGATAACTTAGAGAGTTGTTGTTTTACATGAGATAACATTTCTATTTATGAGATGTTTCCATTGTGTACTACTCATTGGGGGAAAGTATGATTATCAGTGGTGTGATTTGGGTACTCACCCCTCTTTGGGTTATAGATACCTACTGAATTATCCCAAGTCACTTAAAGACTTGTGATTTAGGTTGTTGAGAGTTTGTGTTGGTCACAACCAATTATGGTTTGTGTAACCATATGATTTGGTTTGTAGAGATGCTATGTTATAAAGATCACTTCAAATGTATTCTTGACTAGATGAACTAGACCTATTTCATCATGTCAAGTGAAACTTTGGTCACTTTGATTCGTTTAAATTTTCGCGCCAAAATTTCCCGTACTTTTAGATGCATGCTTTGCAAATGCACATATTATATTTAGATCCTTATAACCTCCAGAACATTGGGATGTTACACAGCTCCATCCTTGAACATGCTCCATAGCTTGTCCCTCTCATCCACGCTAGGTCCATTATTCCTGAGAGAAACAAACACATTTGATTTAGGCAATATCATATTCTCATGTATATTAGGAACAACTCGTAGAAACGAGAGTACCTGCTGATTAAGTTGACGTGCATGAGCTCTAGTCATAGGTCCTTGTAATGGAAGTGGTGTAGTAGTAGTGATGTCCTCATCAACCCTGGTGTTTGAGCTTTGGAGGGGAAGGCATTTTGGCACTTGATAGTGTCCCTGGGTGGCAGTGCTTGGAAATGCAAGCGCACACCCATGGTGGGCACTTCTGCACCATCCCGTACACACACTCACCACCTGCCTCGTCGACGATGTCACGTTGGCAGGCATGCAGGAGCTCCTCCATACCCTGCACTCCTTTCCCTGTAAGCCTTCACGGAGAGGGAGAAACAGGAGCGCCCAGTTTGGGCTCGTGCGGGAAAAGCGCCTCTGTGCCGAGCATGCCACGCCTCCTCTCTTTGCCCGTGATGGTTGTCGCTTGCAGGCGGCCTCTCCTGCACCTCCCAGACATCCCCTACGTGCCCTATAACCTCTGTATCGTCCCCACCAACCCGAGCCGCCCATGGCAGAGAAACGCTCGTGAGCCTCGTCCACCACCCCCCTCTTTATAAGCCCTCCCCGAGCTTCCTGACTCTCCAATCTGTTCCCCTACCCTCATACATCTACCTCAAGCCCGTTCTGAGCTCCTCTTGCTCTCTATAAGCGAGGAGAGTGGTTTTTATCCCTTTGAACCGGAGGAGAACCAAGCTGAAGGTTGTCATCGATGGACCTCCCGTCTTACCTCCATTCTGGTCTCATCCACCTCTCCTTGCATGCGCGAACCTCTCTGGCATCTTCTCCTTCCTCGTTGAATGCAGCAGCGGCGCCACCATCCATGTCTCCGTCGAGCTCGACCTCGGACGTATGGGGGTTCATGGACGCAACTGCTTGTTCCGCCGGATCTGGAGCCTCGAATCCACTGCCTCGACCTCCCCCGATCGCCTCCTAGCCTCTCAGTCGGCTTCTCTTGCCCGTAGGTGCGCCGCCGTGGAATCCCAGGTCGGAGGAGCCGGCGAGCATGCCTACATGCGAGCTCGTGGTTGAAGACGACCCACGGTCGTCGGTGTCTTCTAATCCTGGCCGTCCATCCCTCATACTGCTTCACCCTCTCCCTGGCTCACTCACGGGTCGGCCCATCTCGGCGAAAGCCCGCCGGCGAGCAGATCTGGTCCAGTCAAGAGTTTGTTTCTAGGATTTATTTCTTTTCTCTATTATCAGAAAAACAACCCACTGCTTTTAATCTAATTAACATAGCAAATCATCAAATATGACCAAACAAAATTTTCCTGTGGTATAAACGTTTTCTAAACCACATGCAAGTGTTGGATCTACATTTTCACCTTTGGTTCATCCTTGAGAAAATTCCAAACAAAACCTATCTGATAGAGAAAACATAACATAACTTTTGTTACATGGATCCAAACGGGGCGAGGTTAATTTCTCTGGACAGATCTATTTGATTTCTAACTAGAGAATTTGTCCTCACATGCACTTGAATTTCCTATTTGAAATTACATGCAAAATGGTAAATGACCAGAGAGCCACTAAATGATTTTTAATAATTTTTATACAACGATTTTTGAGTTGAATCCTTTTGGATGTGCTTCTGTATGTTCACATCTATCATATCCTAGTTTTATGTGGTTGTTTGAGCTGTAGATTATGTTTGGCATGCATTACTAGATTCAACAGTTTTCTGCCCTTTTGGATTGTTATGTTTTCATTGTTTAATAATTGTTTAGATGATTTGTTTGATCATACTAGCATGTGTAGATGTTGTTGTTGTTGGGAATATGCCCTAGAGGCAATCATGTATGATATAATTCTCAATGTATTCATAAAGTTATTAAGTCGTCCTTATTTTGAACATCGGATATATGTCATTGAATATGTGATTCGATTGTGGAACTATGTATTCATGTTGTTCATACTAAATTTTCCTTGGTCATCAAGGTTGTGCTGGACACACACCCTAGACTAATGTGAGTGTTGGCTGATGACTCGGTTCCACTTGTCATGGGCATGGCGATTCCATTCCAACGTTCACAGACTTGGCTAAAGAGTTTAGCAAGTCGGACTGACCCATATTGAGATGCAACGAGCAAGTCGTCATTTGCATGTCTCAATCAATGTAATCCTTAGACCTGAGGTTGTCGCACAATCCGAGATGCGGATCACCGACTTAGGTTCTGTCGAACGTTGTTATGTGACAAGGCAGTTATAAAGGCAGAGTTCGGGTCGAATGAGAAGAAAGCTGCGTGATGTGGATAATTAAGATGGGATTTTGCCCCTCCAAATGGATAGGTATTCTCTGGGCCCTCTCGAGTGATATTATTCCGGAAGCATGGCCATGCGCAACTCGGTTAAGTGTTAACTGAGTCTGTTGACTAAGAGTTAGTCATATGAATCATATATCACGGACCGAGAAGAGAGTTGAGCTATCAAGGGATGACGATAAATCTCCTATAGTTCGACAAGGTATATCGTGAGGCAAAAGGGACTAAGATGAAAGTCACATTGGAAGGTATGTCGTCATGACTCAATGGGACTTGAGAGTCGGTACGTTCTGCTAGGAGCCACTACCGATTGATCGATTGGGAGTCGGACTCCAATCGTGTCCAAGTCGCCATGAGCCTGCAGGGTCACACACTTAAGAGCGGGAGCAAATGTATTGGTCGGGTTGGACCCGAACCGGAAATGGACTGAGTTTGTGAGTCGGACTCACAGAGGGAATGGGCCACAAGTGTTGTGAAGCACACTACCATTCGCTATATAAAGAGGGGCGCAGGTTGCCCAGCTGGGACGTTACTCCACCCCCATGCGTTGGGAACCCTAACCCCACTCAGTCCAGCCGTCACACCGGACCTAGCAGTCCGCCGTCGGAACTCCTCCTCGTACGTGTGGATACCGGCAGAGGTGTTGTACGTTCAGCACTTCGATGTTCATGGGATTGGATCGGCTGGATCGGATCGTGGGACTACACTGCATCGACGCGCTGCATCGATAATCCGCACCTGCGCGTCTAGTGGTAATCCTCGTGGCCTTCTACCTCGGCTAGATCTTGGTAGTATTGCATAGAATTTTTTTTATTTATCTCTACGCGTTCCAACAGTTGTCAGTGTCATATGGATGCTATCTTGTTGATCTACCATGTTAGAACAAATCTTGTTCAAAGAACTAGTGTTGTTTTGCATGCATGTTTGCCTAAATGATTGTTTCTAGTTCTAGTTTTAGTAGCATTATTATCCATGTTTATCTTCATGCCTTGAATGTTTCCTTGACATGTTTAATATGATGCTCGGGATCATGCTGCTCATGGGAATCAAGCAAGCGTAGCTGCTCATCCAGCTCCTCCTTTGAGCGCGACCATGGCATTTTGCTAACAGTGAACAAAACAGGTTGTGGGAAGGGAACTTCCCTTTCATCTCCATCAGTAAATAAAACTCTGTATACTACATGTCCAACACTAGAGTTTGGAGTAACAAAATGTTGAGCCTTCATGGTAGCAAGGTCAAGTCTCTGTGGATCTAATAACACATCATGTGGAGCAACAGAAAGGTTTAGAGCAGTCAAAACACGTGTATCCATAATACCACCATAAGTGGGTCCTCTAGCAGCTAAGCGGCAAGCAATGAAAGCACAAGGTTATATTTATTGCTACTATTAAGTGCAGCAGCAAGAAAAGCGAGATGGTAATTTTAAATATTACTAGTGTTTTCCCTAGCAAGAACACTAGTAGCAAGGTAATAGGTGAAATATCTGATAGCGGGGAGTTGAATGTTCCTTATCTTGCCGCGCTGAGCTGTGCGGTCATCATCATTTGTAACTCCACGGTAGAGCTCCAGCAAATCAGAGGGTCGTTCCTGAATCTTCCTCCCTGTCCCCGATGTGTTAACACCTACGATGCTGCAAAAACTTGCCAAAAGCATGGAAAAAGGTCTATCATATATTTTGAATGCAACAGATGGGTTATACTGAGAGTTGTTGAAAGTGAAGCTCTCAACAAAAGTTTTTGGTAATAAAGCATATTGAGGGCTTTCATCATTCATGTAATCGGTCAGACCAACCCTACCAACCTAAGAAATCCTCAAGTATGCCTGTATCATTTAGAAAAGTATAACAAGGGAAGGTAGATGGATGTGCATCTCCATCATCTCTCGCGTCGTCGGTACTCGGTGCAATGAGATTTTCATTGTAGGATTGTCTCAGTAGAGTAGCTGAGGTGAAGGCCTTGTCCTCCTAGGTGCACCACTCTCGAAGATTTCTCCAAAGGTGTAGTTATCCATTTCTGAAATTTTTAGCTAGAATCACAAAAATTGATTTCAAGCAACTATAAGATATAGACAACTATAGAGACTTGTAGGAGGGCTATACATGCATCAAAACTAAATCATTTCAAACAAATAAAGCATTTTCTATCTCACACAACCTGTCACCTATAGTATCAAAATACTCAAGAAATACTCCACTAAGCAAAATTCTACTTGGATAATCGGAGGAGTCACATACCAGAAAGAAAATGCTCCAAATTTCAGCAACAAAGATGGGATGAGCAAGGAGATCGAGAAATTCGCGAAGAAGAACAACAAGAGCTTAGGTTCCAGGTATATTTTTCGAGTTTGGGAGAGAGAGAGAGGAGTGTTCGGCAGGGAGGAGAGCAAGTGGAGGGCTAGGGGGCCCCAGACCATGTGTTGGCGCCACCAGGGGCCAAGACGCGCCACCCAGTGGTGTGCCTGGATGGTGGGCCCCCTAGGTGCCTCTCTGCTTCATTTTTTATGTATAAATTTAATATAATTTTTCTAGAATTTGTATAGAAACTCCATTTTCGAGCAATTTCCAAAATTTAATAAATAATTAAAAACCAGGAAAACAAATATAGAAAGGTGGAAAACAAAACCAAACCAGAACTACAGAGGTTCTAAGACCTTCCAATAGGAAAATGACCAGTGGAAACAAAGTGAAAACATAAATGTGGGTGTGAAAACATGAGTGACAACAGTAAACAAGGTGAAAACATGACTATGGATGATGGAAACATAATTATACTAAAGTAGCATGGTGATAATATGGTGAAAACATAAAGGGGAAAATGAAAGCATAGTGAAAACATTGTTCTCTTCATTCAAAATCACTTTGTTAACAAGATTTCTCAAGTCTTGTTACCAAAACAATTTTATATCGGAGATTTGTCAAGATTTCTCAAGTAGCATGGTGATAATATTGTGAAAACATAAAGGGTAGTTACTAGCATCTACTTGGCCAGAGCATCTACTAATAACGGAGATCATGCAAGATCATAAATAACATATGCATAAAGATAACATGATAGATTGATAATGAGAAGACATAGCATTCAACATTCATCAGATCCCAGCAAACACAACTTGTAGCATTACATAAAGATGATCTCGATCATGTAGGGCAGCTCACGAGATCTAAACACGAGGCATAAAGTGGAGAAGACAACCATCTACTCCCTCCGTTCAACAATAGATGACTTCCACATATCTATATATGGATGTATCTAGACACTAAAATATGTCTAGATACATCTATATCTAGATATGGGGAAGTCATCTATTGTTGAACGGAGGGAGTAGCTACTGCTATGGACGAGTAGTCCAGTGATGAACTACTCACGCATCACTTCGGAGGAGGGCATGGTGGTGTAGACCCCTCCGGTGATGAATTTCCCTCTCGGCAGGGTGCCGAGAGAACTCCAGAACCCTCCCGATCTCGGGATGACGATGACGGCGGCCTCGGGTGTTTCTCGAGAAAAAGTGGGATCAATTTACCCCTTGTTTGGATGTAAGAAAAAGAGGTTGGAATTGTCAATTTGGAATTGCTAACCCGAATTTCACTGTTTGGCGCGGTATACGAATTGGGCTCTGGAAACAAGGACCAATTCCCCGCGAGACCCCGCGCGTATCCACTTCTGGCAAAAAGATTCCGAGCCTAGGAGCTCGGAAATGCTCGGAAACGCCCCGCCCCCTCGTAGCCCCGTACCCCTTTGCTCTCATCCTCCCCTGGCTCTCGCACACGACCAGAACACAGCTCGTCTCCCCCTGCGCGAGCAGAGCAAGTCAACGGCGGCGGTCCTCTCTGCCTCTCTCTCCCTTCCCCGTATTCCTCTCCCTTCCTCGCCCTCCGCCGGCGCAACCTGGAGCAGGTCGACGCCACCCGTCCCCTCCACAGCCACGCCCCAAACCCTGTTATGACCTGCCAGGATAGCGAGCGGCGGCGGCAAGGGGAACGACAGCGGGAGGGGACGGCGACAGCAGGGACGCAACGGCGGCCACTCCCCTCGACTTCCCCAATCGGCCTCTTCCCTGGCCCTCCCAAGCCCCTTCGTCTAGCTCCCGTGCTTGTCATCTAGTTCGCCCTTCGTCCACCTTAGTCCGCGCCTAAGCTCAGCGTGTCGGCCGCGCTGTCACTGGCCTGAACCGCGCCAACTCAGTCTATGTTGCGCCCGTGCATCATTGCGTCGTCGTCGTGCTCTCAGTCGCCGTTCGCTGTCGATGCATCAGCTCGCCGGGCCGCCGGAGCGCGCTTCAAAATTAGCACGCACAGCCAGGCCATCAGCGCGTCGGCCGCGCCGTCACTGGTGTGCACCGCTCCAACTCAGTCTGTGCTGCGGGTGCGCATCAGTGCGCCGTCGTCGATCGTGTTCTCAGTCTCCGTTCGCTGTCGATGCATCAGCTCCACAGGCCGCCCGGCCATCAGCCCCAGCGCGCAACCGCGCCGCCGCACCTAAGACCACCGCTCGGCCACAGCAGCTCGAGCGCAGGCAAGGACAAATGGTGCCGGCTGGAGCTCTCTACTGACTAGCGTGCGAGACTGAAATTGAGAAGTGACCAGTGATTTTGTCCATGCACGTTTTTTTTTTGTCCATGCACGTTAAAACAAAAGAAGAAAACGAAATAAGATATTGTTGGACCAATATAAAAATCCCAGCATTTAAATATGCACATACTTTCCATAATGTAGACAAGTTAATATTGTCTAAACTCAACAAAATATGAAATTCCATTGCTTGTACATCCAAACAGGAATTGGAATTTGGTGTTATCTCTTAATTCCAACAACAAATACTAAGCACATCCAAACAAAAGAATTTGAATTGGAAGCCATTTCTTTTCCATCTTGGATTTGGTATTCCCAATCCAATTCAATTCCGAGCAGTTTTTCCGACATCCAAACAGGGGGTTAGGGTTCACGTCTCTTGTATTAACTTACTACAAAAATGAGCGACTTTTTTTTTCTGATCAGAGGGAAGCATCTCGGCCATTGTTAATGGGCCAAATGGGCCATAAGTTACACTTGATGTACTCCGTACGTACACGCCCAAATGTGCAACATATAAGATCCGAATACCTGTAACTTATGGACTAGTATTGCATTCTGGCCCATCCCCTATTTGCCGCCTCTCCCTTTCATCGCAATGGGTTTTCCTTTCCTCATCGTACTGTCCCATCGCCGCCGGCGAGCTCTGGCGGCGAGGCCAAGCGCTGCTCGATACCCTTACTCCAAACCAGTAAACTCCCACGCCTAATTCCAACGCAACCAACTCCCTGGTCATGGAGGATGCCCTCGCGCCACCGGTGCCTCTTCCCCAATTTGAGGCAGGCGCCGCCACCCCAACCACCCTTTTCCTCACTCGCCGGCGATCACATCTCGACAGCGCCTCCTACCGCACGCTCTCCCGCCTATTCTCCCACTGCCTCCACCTACACCCTCAGAAGCATGGGGTCCCGGCGCACCCCGAAGTCGAGCCGGCCGCCGCTAACCCTATGGGCGATAAATCCCCACAGGAGGGCTCGGTGCCGCCTAAGAACGCCGAGTTTGAGCGGGGAAAGGATGTAGCAGAGGAGCCGGCTCCGGTAATCACTTCTTTCCCCGAGCCCCCCGCACCCTCAGTAGTCGAAGCAGCCGCCAGGAACCCTATTGCCGACCTAGACGTGGCACCACAGGGACCCGCGGAGCATGAAGTCCCCAGGGTTGAGCGGGCAGAGGGTGTAGAAAACATGGTTGCTGTGGTAAGCGCATGCAGTAAGACAGGTGCTGTAGTTGAGGGCTTCGGTGGTGATGCTGAACTTGTGGGGGCAGACGAGGTTTTGAGAACTATGAAGGCCTGCTTGGAGGTTGAGGTTGAGGTTGTCAATGATGAACATCTGCTGCTTGATAGCATGATGACCAACTTCTCAGGGTTGATTGGTGATGCCAGTGGCGGCACAACAGCAATGCAGACCTATAGGGTTTCTGAAGACGAACCACAGAATGATGGCAATATATCTGAGGGGGTGCCAAAATTGGGAGCTGGAAGTGAAGAAGGCATACCTATGGGCGATTCAGATCATCAGTCAGTTGATGGTGGCGCGTTTGAGGAAGGAGAGATTGAGGGTGACATGCAGGATTTAGGTCATGAATCTAAGGATTCGGAGCTTCAAGATGCAGATGATGAGAAATTAGAAGAGGATTCTGTTACCAAAGGGTCAGGGGAGAATGAATCATCTGTCCATGACATGCGGTGTCTGAATTTGCTTTCAATGCCTAGAATCAAAGAAACCAGTGATCTTATACCGAACAAGGAGGGTAATATCAAGAATCATGCACTAATGCATGATCCAAGGGTGCAGACAGTCAGTTATGATGAAATTGTGGAATGGAATGAGACTCCAGTGCATGACGCTGAGGTACTGAATATACCATTTTTGATTCACCAGTATTTGTTATTAGATGTTTCTTGGCATGCTGCCTCATCTTGTCTAATTATGTGTTTAGCTGGAATTGTACGTAGTGAGATGTAATTTATCACTTGATGCCGCATAGTAACTAATTCAGTGCATTTAGTTTTTTTCAAACACATCATAGATTTCTTTCCTATTTCCACGCACTTTAAGAGGAGTACGGAGCTCATACTAATATAGTTCAACCAGGATTTGTTGGTTCATTTGTTCTGCTTAACCACTTAAGTACATATATTAAATATGTCCCATGGTAATCCTTTGCAGGCTTCCAAACGCAGGAACAGAAAACGACATTTGACAGAGGAAAGAAAGGCTAAGAAGACGGTATGCCTGGTCTTACCATCATTTGACTTCAGCACATATTTTATTCAACTGAGTATTGTAATTCTTATGGGATTATTGAACTTGCTTTTTTAATTTTATTGACATGTAGAAAAATAAACGAGTTAAGAGAGCCAAGCAACTCATAGCCGATGGTGTGAAAAGACTGAAACTTGCACCAATTATAAAGCCAAAAGTGGTGCAGTATTGCCACTTCTACTTGCACGGGAAGTGCCAGCAGGTTAGCTTTTCTTTGGCTTGTTTTTCAATCGGAACAGATGTTATAGTCGCGCATGCTGATTCTCAGTTACATTTTGTTGTCTTTTTTTAACCGACAATTTTGTGTTTTCCTGTGAACTACATACAGATATTTTTGCCTTGAAAGGTGATGGACCAATCACCATCCTTTCTACAAATATGTCTTGTTGTTTGTATAATATCCTGAGCCATATCAAATGCAAATGATTTCAATGTTGAACTGCCTCATGTAAAGCAATCCATGTTATCAGTAGACATGTTACTTTTCGTAAACTGACAGCAATTCTCTTTAAACACTGGATAAATGAATTCATTCTCAATATTTATTTAAACATACCTAATTCTTTTCTTTCTCTTTGCAGGGCAACACTTGCAAGTTCTCCCATGATACCACACCTTTGACAAAATCTAAGGTATGCGCGCAGTATTCATTATGTATTACAGTGATATTGGTGTATATCCATGTTTGTATGGTTGCATCGATATATTCCACCCGCATGTCTTGTGCATACCTATACAAAACATCTTTCAAGGGCTATTAATGGTGAATTCAAACTTTTAAGTTTTGTAAGATCGTAACTCAGTGATGCCCATTGGTGCTTAAAATAGATTGTTTACCCAGGTGTGCACAAAATGGTGTCTGTTCAGCTTGATTTGGTCACAGGATATAATGAATAGATTTTGTATACAGTTCTGAAGTATCAACGTGTACCCTAGTATATCTTAGTCTAAGTATTTGGCGGCTAACTACATTCTGTAAAGTTCCTTACTTTCCTTTTTCTGTTTTGGTGCCTGCTTACTGTTCATCTTAATTTTGCAGCCCTGCACACATTTTGCGCGTGATTCCTGTTTGAAAGGAGATGATTGTCCTTACGATCATGAGCTGTCGAAGTACCCTTGTCACAACTTTGTGCAAAATGGAATGTGCTTTAGAGGTGATAAGTGCAAATTTTCTCATGTGGTATGTGATACACAAAATCTTTCCCTGTTATTTACTTAAGATATAAAATAGCTTGGTAAAAATGTTAATTTCACTCTGTGAATTGACAAAACCACATTGTTTATCAGGTCCCAACTGCAGATGGTCCTTCCATATCAGATACAAAGGAATCTGATGCGTCACTGGTGTCTGAAAAGCCAATCAGCAGAGATCAAACAAGCAGTCAGAAAGCATTGGCAGTGCATGATGGCGGACTTTTAACCTCTGCTCCTACCAGACATAACTCCATCCTGAAAAACCTCGCCGGCATCTCAGGAAATGCCCAAAATGCATCAGCTCGTACACCAAAGGGTGTACAGTTTCTTCCTTCCAGTCAAGACAGATCAGATTCTAGCATGTTGCACCAGAATGCTTCGCCCACCGAGAAATGTATGTATACAAATGGAGGTAAACATAAGAATTTTGGTGGACCACAGGCTGCCGAAGGGGATAAAAATGCGAATCCAAATAGACAGAGATCAGTTCCACTTCTTGATGAGAAGAACTCATTAAAAGAAGCTAGTTCACATCCAAAGAAAAGTTTGCCTACTGGCACTATTGCAGTGCTTGGATCAGTAAGCACTCAGCATGAAGTTTCAGAGGCTTCCAGAATTCTGCAGGAATTCTTGTTTGGTGCTGGCAGTTAGAGGAAACTCAGGAAAGTGTGAATATACTACTCTTGGTACATGTAGACTACTACTGTAGTTGTTTTTCTTTGTGCAGTATACCTGGCTCTTGTTCAACGATGAATTCATGCCCATTAGTGTGCGGCTTGTTTTCATACTTCCGGCCCAGTTTTCTTATTGCAACTGCTATATCTGGTAGGTCAAAAGAAGTACAATACGATTTTTTTGTTACCAAGAAGTTTCACAAAATTATTTTGCAGACTAGGCTAAAAGCCTCCATGGGTACATATGGGTTCAATTTCATATGGTAGATTCAGTGGAGCCAATGGTTCCTAGTGTTGGATGTAAGCTTACTGGTATGATGAATGCCTTCTTGAATCTGCCACCTTTCACGTATGATTCTTCTGAACCAACACTTCTGAAGTTGCTCCGAGTTAATGGAGTATGTGCCTTTTAAAATGTTCCCTTTTCATAGTTGATATGTTAGTAATAATCTGTTAGCTTGCAACTGCTGCTTCATTTCTTGCTAAATTTCAGGCAGTGTTGTTGAATGTTGATACTTGATACCATTCATAATTAAATAATACTCGAGACCACTGTTGATGTATGATAGTACTACTGTTGAAGATGTTGTCCCCTTGTTGTTTGGGATGTGTCAGCGGAGGTGGACGACACCACCTTCGTCGTTAACCCTTAGATATGAGGGGACTCTCCGAAATTGAGCTCAGCGAAGGCTATTTGATATCTATAGCTCAACGCTCCCAAACCTTGAGTGCATACGTTAGGAAGACCGTTGGGAGATTAACACACGGGGCATCTACTAGTAATGAGCACAAATGAGGACTTTGGAGATTGCAGATGCAGCAAGTTCGAGCCTGGGTTATCGCGGGAAAACGACCTTTGTTGGACTCCAACAGAAATGAGGCACTTAAACTACTTGTCAGATATTGAATTATTGATTTGTAGTTCCTTTGTCTTTCGACACCAAATCCACAAATGAAGGCGAATGGAACCAACGTTGATCCGAACACGAGGAATAGAGTTCGAGATGCTCTCTCTTATGCACCTGAAACCGACAAGTGATCTGAAGCAACAATAATTAGGGTCTTGTGTTTTGTGGAGAAAAATGAAGGCGATGATGTAACTACAAAAAGTCTCTTTCACTATATATATATGGAGAAATATGAAAAGAAATCATGTATTTACTGAAAAAGAAAAGTAAAACAAGCAAGAAAATGAGAAAGGTAAAATATGAGTCTTTACTAAGAAAAAAAATGAGAAGGGAAGAATAGAAAATATAATAAAACTTAATAAAACCTGGAGAAACGAAAAAAATCCTGAATAAGAAAATAAGAAAAAATAGAAAATTGGAAAACAGGAAAAAAAGAAACCTCACCCGTCCTAGGGAGGTACACAGGCGTCGCTTTCCTAAACGATGAAACTTCTAGCGGAAGTGGGTATACAGGGAAAAACTGGTAGAGGCCTTATGTCCTTTGGGGCCTCAATGGGCTTATTCTAGCGAAAAAAGCCCTTTGCTTTGCGTTTCTTACCAAGGCCCGATATTAGCGGCGACGCCTTAGGGTTCCGGTTCTTTGGGGTTTCGTAGCGCTTGCGCTACCTCACTCCTATAAAACGGACTTCACGTCCGCGGCGCTGCTCACTCACTACCCATCACCACTCCACCACCCGGCGAAAGCAAGCGAGAGCGAGCAATTGAGAGAGGCAAAGATGCAGATCTTCGTCAAGACGCTGACGGGGAAGACGATCACGCTCGAGGTCGAGAGCAGCGACACCATCGACAACGTCAAGGCCAAGATCCAGGACAAGGAAGGTACGGTATTTTCTCAAACCACAACCTTTTCTGTTTACTCGGCGCCCCGCCCCGATCATCTTCACTAGCGTGGCCGCGTCGCCTTTTGTTCTTGCGTCCAGCTATATATCCTTGCTCGAAACTCACAAGCTTGCCTTTTTTTTTTACTCGTTTTGCTTTTACCCGTGAATATTTGTCCAGGTGAGCTTGATCTGTCAATTGTAGTTCCTAGCATCCTCCATGTTCACCTGTACCGGTCCAAAACAGGCCAGATTTACCAGGGTGATAGGTCCTTAATTTTGAGGAGCTTAAAATCGAAACCTTTAGTTCTTGATCCGAGGGCTGGGTCATCTGAAATTGGCTTAATTATCATGCGGTAGGAATAGATTCCCTCTTATTCGGGGACTTGCTAGGTTAGATGTAACCCCAGTTCGGTAAAGCAATTCGATTTCGAGTCTAGTTTCCATCACTGCCTTTATCAAACTGACCCCCAGTTCTGGATGTTGTAAAACAACAGACCCCCAGTTCGGTAAATCGATTCGATTTCTAGTCTAGTTTCCATCACTGCCTTTATCAAACTGAGGTGTAGTCTTATTTATTAACTGTGGGCTTTGCCTTGCCTAATCGTAGGAATCCCTCCGGACCAGCAGCGTCTCATCTTCGCAGGCAAACAGCTGGAAGATGGCCGCACACTGGCCGACTACAACATCCAGAAGGAGTCCACGCTTCATCTCGTGCTCCGTCTCCGTGGTGGCAGCAGAGGTCAATACCCCAAGAATCTCGAGCCCAACCTCCGCATCCTCGCGCAACAGTACAATGAGAACAAGATGGTCTGCCGCAGGTATGCAAACATTTCTACCACTTTACCTGTCTGTGGATGCTTATGCATGCAAACTTGTGAATTTTTTTAGATAATTAATGCAGCTGTATTAATTGGTTCTTTTAACGGTCTTTACGGTGATGCATGTGTTTAGTTAGTGTGCTTCAATACATGCCCAAAAATAATGTGCTAAGTAAACTTGGGTAGCTGATGATCACTTGTCACTGTAAAAGCTGAATTCAATTGTGAAAGTGATTTCTGCATGTCTATGTCATCTGCATTTTTCCGTTTGTTCACTAAACTAGTACTAGATTGAATGGTGAAACTAACTAACCAGATTCCAGTAATGATGATTTTATTAGATATGCTAGATAAGAACATTTCAGGAGATGCGGTGCCTGTATTTGTTTATACGTTAACCATTTCAGTATGTTTAGTGCATGTGCATGTAAATGCCATTTTAATTGCTATTCTTGCTGATACAGATCAGTTAGATTGTTTTTCATGGAACAATCACTTAGATCGTTTGTAAGAGCTTGTGGATAAGAAAAGCCACCCTTTAAACATCCAATTCCCGCATTTTCCGTCTCCTTTTCTCTTGCTTGAGTAGATAAGTCATTTACAAACATTTTTGTTCTTGTAATGCATGTGACGACTTATACTAAACGTTTCACTGTTTTAATCTTCCAGGTGCTATGCTCGCCTTCCCCTCAGGTCTACCAGATGCCGCAAGAAGAAGTGTGGCCACACCAATGAGGTTTTTCACCACCCAACTAAATGCTCTTTCACAATATAGGCTATTAATGTACATGTGCTAGGTCTCTGCGGTGTTAGGATTACCCTGCTCATTGCCTCAATTAATCCTCTTAGCAATGCCCATCTTATTGGACTTAAGTCCTCCAAGCAGTTAAAACTGTCCATGTTTTTCTTTTTTGCCTTGTCATCTTAGTGTAGTTATCGTATCCCCATTATTTGTCAGAGGAAGATATCAGCGTTGTTTTCTGTGATGCATGTTCATCATAACTTGGTTCACTGTCGTTGATAGCCCCATAATTTGTTCAGCGTTTACCGATCCCTGTTATTTTGTCATAAGGCCTTTGCCTATTTTAGGTTTGTAAGTTATGAAATGTGTTGTATCTACTGTATTTTCAGTTAATACGTTTGCAAATATTCCAATTACTGGCCGCTGATAACTGAACCAGAGTGGTGCTGAATGCATTTTTATCATTGGTTTTTTTTCAGCTGAGGATGAAGAAAAGGTTTATGTCCAAGTTTGGGAAAGAAGGTGCTTGAACATTGGAAAGGACGACATGCATATGCTGAATCAACTTTCTTAGAGTCGTATCAGAGTTGTGACCAGAGTTTATGTTTCTCCTAGTTGAAAGTTTCCTGCTGGAATTCGAATCTCATTAGTTTTTTCAATCGCTTCGGGTTTAAAGTACTAGTTTCATGTGCAAGGAATGGTGGTGCTAGTTCCCACTTGATGTTGAACCTCTATCACTGATGAGAAGTGACCTAAATGCGCGTTAACATTGCAGCGCAATCCTTGTTGGAATGAAGTCTTGCTTGCTCTACTTTTGATCTTTGACCTGGTGGTGGATTGTTAATGCACATTCTTTCCATTTGATCTTTTTAAATCTTGGAGGGTTTGTCATCCTGGCTTAGCAAGCTCTCTCGATTGTTCTGGTACTGGTTTTCGCCAGTCGTACCAGCAGCCCAGTTTTAGAAAGTAGCTTTACTTATAATCGTTAAGTAATTTTCATGAATATAAATTATGAGATTGTTAAGTAATTTTCATCCTGTTGGAAATCTAATCGTTCACTTATATTTGAGAGAAAAATCTAAACATTAAAACTAAATGTTTGACTGCATTCTTTCCAGCAACATGATCTTGTAGACCGGTTATCGGCAAGTAAAATTTGAGACTGGGTTCTGTCACAACCTATTGTAGGACCGTTCAGTTTTTTTTTTTTTTTTGAAAGAAAGGCAAAAGACTTGCTTTAATTCATTAATTAAGAAGGAGTTAGAGAACATAGTTTAAGGATTACGAGCCAAAAAGGCCAACCCCCAAAGAAAGCCTACTCTCCCAAAATTTGGGTACTCATTTTGGCGGTCACCCATGTCTTTTCCTCCATCTTAATTTTGGCGAAGACGACGCCAAGGCTTTCCGCCGACCCTCGTGAGATAAAGTGATCAAGGTCCACCAACTCTCAACCTCGTTGAAGGGGCTCCAGGAAGGAGGGTCAAAGTCATGGAGGGGAATCCAATTCTTGATCATAATCCAAATATGAACGGAGTAGCGGCATTTAAAAAGAAGGTGAGCCGCCGATTTGTCATTGCAATGACAAAGGGGGCAAATGCGGCCATTGGGCCAACCGCGGCGCTCAAGGCGGTCGGCCGTCCAAACGCGGTTTTGGATGATGAGCCAAGGGAAGAGTTTGCACTTAGTGGGTGCCCACACCTTCCACACAATGGAGTTCATGTTGGATCGAATTGTACCGGCAAATTGAGCATTATAGGCGGAGGAGCAAGAGTAAGCCCCATCGTTGGTGAGCTTCCAAATGATGGAGTCCGGGGTGTCCTCGAGAAGGGCGAGCTGAGAGGTATACTGCCAAAGGTTGGTGAAGGACTGTTCAGTTTATTTCCTTCTCAAACAAGCATCTTAACATGCATCCAAGATATTTCTGTCCGGAGTAACACTTATCTGCAGAGCCACATAGTCTAAGCCCTGTAGAAATTTAACCATCTCGTTAATTCCCTTCCTGGGACCATTGGTTGAGTGGTAAATTTATCTGCAAACGTTGGCATGGAATCTGATATGTTTCTTTGTTCTATGTCATGAAAAAACTAAGCCACGTTGGCTCACAAGGCCTAGCACTGGAGATTTGATATGTCATCAGTCAGTTCCTAACAAAGCCTGCTCTTTTAGGCACCTCTCGTCAGGCTGATTCCCTACGTACCACGTTTACTTCTGTTGGGCTGTCTATTGAAAGATGCTTCCCCATGTACACGCCCCTTGCACTAGGATGTCCAGCTGCTTTGTTATAAAAATATCAAGTATTTGCTGTGCTATCAGAAGTTGAGTGTTTTTCCTGCTTTCAGGGCCTCGAGATTCTCCAGGCAAAGAAAGCACTACTTTGTTGCCCCGTGATAATGTCGGCTAAAGATCGTGATTTAATTCTTGGGTCAATATGATTTTGGGCACATGTGAGCCAGAACCATGGGTCATTTGCTGGAGACTGGTGTTAGCCTGGTGCACTGGATGGTTTGAGCTTACATGCATGCAGTACCAGGGGTCTCTTATCTCTTGGTTCAGAATTGCTTGTGGAATTCCTCTGGAGACTGTGGGACACAAGAGCAGGCAGAATCAAAGGTGTCCTAGGCATGAGCTGGACTGGGTATGGTTGTTATTGCTTCATCTCAGGCTTCGCCCCGACCTGACCCGTGCCTACTCGCTGTCAAAGTCTCGGCTGTTGTCGCATCAATTGTGAATTAAGTTTCACATGATCACTGAGAGAAGCTCACATGGCATCATCGCTTCCGGATTCGCCATACGAAGGAGACATCTGAGTTATGTGCCCTCTCTACCCCTGGTATCAGCATCACATTGGCCCAGTGGCCGTGACTGTCCATCTCACTACACAGTCAGGGTTTTACTTTCTTTTTATGATGATGATGATTGATGAAGATGACCGTCTGGGTTACTTGTATTTTTTCGACGAGGAACTGGTTAATTTCGTTGTGTCAGGTTTTAACTCTGAGACGTATTTTCGTATATTTGGTCTTGGAATGGTTCTGTCACGCTCGTGAAAGCAACTGATCCCAACCTTTACCTTGTTCATCTCAACTTTACGTGTTGTGCGCCATGCGAACTGGATAGACTCTTCTCCCGGTATCACTCACCCCGAAGAAGGGATGGACTGATGGGTAGCTACTTTGTTGCTTTTCTACTGATGATCATTTACTGTATCTGCAAGAAATGCATATTTAGGTCATAACTTCGGTGCTATTTTTTGTACTTCACGAAATTTTCTTACCATCAGCACACAAAAACTCCCTCCGTTCCATAATATAAGATGTTTTAGGTGTTCCATATGTTGTCTAGATTTAAACTAAAATGAGTGGACATATACACTAAAACATGTCTAGATACATATATGTATGTGTGAATGTGGAAAATGTCTAAAACATCTTATATTGTGGAACGGAGGGAGTACGTAGCAAGGAGTTATGTCCAAATATGGATGATGGAAAAAGTTTGTAACATTTTTTGGGTCCAGTAAACTTCACTTTCTATACAAAGTCAACCAATCTGCGAAGCCTGTATTAATTCACCTAAGAAAGTCTATTACGCTAACCGGAGCACCCATGTTTTATGAAAACAAAATCTTCTACTCCCTCCGATCCTAAAAAGCGCTGTGGAAAAAAAAACTAAGATAGGTATAGGCGTATAGCTCATAGTGTAACTTTGAGATAGGTATATGACGTATAGCTCATAGCATAACTTGAGCCACCTTTTTAGAATCGGAGGGAGTACGAAACATAATCGTCGCATCAAGCCTATATAGCTGCAGAAGAGTTTAAATAGGTGGGGAGTACATGTCGGTTACAGTATTTCGGTCAATTGGAATCGACGCGACGATAGTTCGCGTTTGGACAACATGATATCCTAACTCTAACTGCTAAGTGGAATATTCAATAGAATATTCCTAATACACTTACAACCGTTGACTTAGCCTAAAATGAACGCTAATGAATTCTAACACTTCCCCTTGGACAAACACTAATCTTGTCCACATCATTGTCTTGAAATTTCAGAGAGTATTGACCATTGAAAAATCCTTGTTCGATCTTGATGATCTCCGACTGAAATCTTGAGAATCTTTGATCTTCTATAGTCTTATATCCTTCGAAATCTTGTGGGAAATATAAGAAGAAAATATAGGAATTTGATATACCATAGGTATAGATATTGTCTCAATAAAACCAATATGAGAAACCAATATAGAAAAACTCATAAGGATAGAGTACAATATATTATTATCAGATGATAATTAATAAGTTCAGTTCTAGGAATCCCCCCCCCCCCCCCCCCGAACTTTGCAAATTCCGTAGTCGTCTCATACCAATGCCATGAATACATTTTTGAAATGCAACCGTTGGTAAAGACTTAGTGAACAAATCTGCAAGATTGTCACATGATTTTGTTTGCAAAATATCAATTTCTCCATTTTTCTGTAATTCATGAGGAAAGAACAGCTTTGGGGAAATATGTTTTGTGATGTTAGTTTTTGTGGGTCCAGTAAACTTCACTTTCTATACATAGTCAACCACTCTGGGAAGCCTGTATTAATTCACCTAAGAAAGTCTATTATGCTAACCGGAGCAGCCATGTTCTATGAAAACGAAATCTTCTATGAAACATATCGTCGCATCAGGCCTATATAGCTGCAGAAGAGTTTAAATGTGCATATAAACCCCACACACAGGAGTTCACCAAACTGAAAAAGGCCCATAGACAATAACTAAAAAGAAACTTCGAAGCAGGAGCATCCATCTAAATCCTAGACCGTCATCTATGATGCTAGTGAGCACAATCGTGCTACCAATTCCAATTTTGCACATGCCAAATGTTTTTCTTGTGGATGGGGGCAGGGGAGACTAGTTTTTTCATCTAGACCCTCACAAAAAAATTCACAAACTAGTCCAAACCCCCTAATTGACGCACAAGTATAGAGCACCCAACAGAGATGATTTTTTTCTTGTCAAAGCTCATATCTTTTCAGCATAGCTATAAGAACCAACACAAGTCTAGAACCACGCTCTGTAGCTATGAGCCAAACATATTTGAAATACTACATGGCTAATATATATTAGATGGTACCTTAACAGTGGACAATGAAGAATGGGGAAAGTGACAATCAAAGAAAAAAAAAAGAGTAACAGTCTCATCATTTTGTCAACAACAACAAACACCATTGTTTATCACCCTTTCATTCAAATTTTATAAGATTGTTATTCTTGTCAAAATAGTGACTTTATTGAAAATTAATGTTACTTTGTCTCCGATAAAATATTTTTTACTAAACTCATAAGTTAGCACCATGTTGATAAAATTAATAAGATTTTACACTATGTCTCTGCATAGAATATACATAGCCGTAAAAAAAAGAAACTAGAAATGGCGTAGTACAAGAAAACATGGAGATCTCGTGAACGCCTAAAGCGGTGGAGTGCCGATCCGTAGACTACTCTGACATCCATGTGAGATAAAAATATCCCTCATCGCCCCTCCAACTGTGTACACACCTCTATAAATTGATATATATTATTCACACCTGGAAAAGACGACCACAAACGGAGCAAATGGATACACCGGTAAATGAATCGCAAACAAAAATATTTTTATTATTAAAAATCAAATAATTTCCACACAGCCAAAACGATCATATTATGGCAAACGCTCCCATCCTACTAAGAACTATAAATTTGTGATCTATTCCATGTAACCATGTGCTAAATATTTTTTGCAACACTACACTACACGACAGATACAATTTAGAAGCCACTTCGATGACTGACCATATAGAACATAAAAACTTACATCGGAAGAAGAAGTGTTTAATTTTCTCATCATGGCGACAAAATCCGTATCTTTAGCTCCAATATCAGTTGCGTTTTGCAAGGGTTCTCTATGGTAAGGATTACATCTTTGCGAAGGTATGACGCAATTAGTGGCACCTTCACTGTCTATTTTTTTTGTTATCGACGGGCACTCCGTAATGAACGAGTTCTCTGTACATAGAATCGACCGGTAAATTTTCATATTCATGCACGAAATTCGCCGGTCCCTTGCGACAATTGACCACCCAATAAGAGCATTGTATGCCGCAAAACTTAGACCAAATAAATTGCGCATGAATGTCACATTTGGTGGAGATGTCTCCAGAACTGTAGCAGTTGTATCGCTCTTGTTATAGACGATAGTGTAAAGTGCCAGATATTGTTCCTAGAGAGTCATATTGTCTAACCACTTATCCTTCGAAAACCTGATTTCCCAGCCATCTTTAATAATAAGTGATCCAAAGAACAAAATATATTTCTTTATCGTCATTAGACCAACCCAAAAGTGTGAGTCGTGTGGTTTCCAAAAAATTGTGACAGTGCATGTGAGCGAAACTATGTACATTCCTTTCAGAAGTGTTTGTCATACCCCATCCTTACTTAGAAGTTTGAAAATTCATTTACCAAGTAGAGCTGTGTTTTAACATGAAATTCATGACCACCCAGCCCCTTAATCTTTTGGACGACAAATCACGCCCCATCTAGCTAGTTGACATTTTTTATTCTCACTATCACTTTGTGAAAAGTATCTCTACCGCAAGTAATTCAATGTATACAAAACTCGTTTTAGGCATTGCAAGAAAGATATCATATAGAGTGACATGTTACTTAGTACCGAGTTGATGAGAAAAAAATCCTCCCCAGATGGTAGTAGCTTTCCTTTTGGGTTGTTTAATCTTTTTTTTCGACATGGGTTAGTTAGCATCTAAACTAGCTGAGCCGTCCAAACTACTGATTCCCGTGTACCTGCAACCAAAACAAAGCCCTGATCGTTATATAAAGAGCACGATGCCCCCTTTGTTAAGGTGTGGCGAATCCAATTTAATCCCATTCAACACTTGGTAGTCTTTTGCGCAAGTACGGAAATTTTAGTTTCAAATGGGTTCCTAATTTCCAAAGCTGCCCATTCATAATAAGGACATGGCCACAAGGCCCTCGTTTTTTTTTTTTTTGATAAAGGGCTTTTATTACTTAAAAGATTTAAGCATTACACCCGGCATCTGCATCATAATATTGCACACAAATGAAATCTAAAAGCCGAAAAGGAAAAAAGACGACAAGTCTAAACAAATCATGCAGACGTAGACTGTCGACGCTATGGAGCTGCTATCCGTAGATCAAGCGGCCATCCATGTGGGATAAAAATATCTCTCGCCACGTGCTCCAGCCGTGCAGACGGCTCCGTAAAAAGGCCTCGAAACTTCCCCCGCTATAATGTGGACCACGAACGGAGAATACATTTGCATCGGAATAGAATCTGCATACGAGAAAAGTTTTTATCATTGAAATTTTGTCATTTCTACATAGACAGAACAATCAAATAACGGCTAGCGCTTCTACCCCAATAATAGTTTTGAACCGTTTATCTACCCCATTTAACCAGTTACCAAAATATATTCGCAACGGATGTGGGCTGATAAAGATTCGAAGCCATTTGGATAGCGGACCATATAGAACGCGCAAATGTGCAATCGAAGAATAAGTGCTTAATCGTCTCATCATGAGAGCAAAAAACACACTATGAACTTTCATGCCAATTAGGTTTGACAAGAATATCTTTTGTAAGTATGACCCCTTTACGAAGATACCACGTAAAAACCTTAATCTTCAGTGGTACCTTCATAAGCCATACATTTTTTAAGATATCGACTGACATGTCTGATTGGATCATAGCCCTATACATTGAATCCACCGAGAACATTCCGTTCTTAGTGATTTCCACCGAAATTCATCAGTGCCCGTTGTCAAAGTAACCGAAGTCAACCTATTAACCAGTGCATGCCAAGATGCAAGTCGTGGCCCAATGAGATCTCGTCTGAACGTCACATTAGGAGGTGATGTCTGTATGACCGTAGCCAGCGTATCATCCTTATGTCGCGCTATAGTGTATAATGAAGGATATTGTTCTCTGAGTTTGGTATTACCTAACCACTTGTCCTCCCAGAACCGTATCTGCGATCCATCCTTAATCTTAAATACCCCATAGCGAAAAAAAAAATTATTCGCCATGGGTCCGGCCCAAAAGTGTGAATCACCTGGTTTCCACATAACCTGTGAGACTGCCTTCGAGCCGATGTATTTTTGTTTAAGAAGAGTTTGCCAAACGCCATCTTCGGTTAATAGTTTGAAAAGCCATTTACCAAGTAGGGTTGAGTTGTTGACCTGTAAGTCATGGATAACTATACCCCCTGGTCCTTTGGACGACAAACTACATGCCATCTGGCCAGCCGATATTTCTTTTCTCGCTGTCACCCTGCCAAAAGAATCTTGATCGGAAGTACTCCAGTTTTTTCAAGACTCCTTTAGGTAACTGAAAGAATGATATCATATACAATAGCATATTGAATAGTACTGAGTTGACGAGTCAATCTTTTCAGCTAGCAAGCCTTTTATGCAAACGCTCTTCAACTTGGCTCCATTCTTCATTAGTCAATCTCCTATAATGTATTGATATCCCCAAATACTTAATAGCAAACTGACCTTGCTCGCATCCGAATAACTCAGCATACTGGGCAAGAACATCATAGGCCTCGCCAAAACAGAAAAATTCACTTTTATGGAAGTTAATTTTAATCCGGAAAGTTGATCGAACACCGAAAGAATTAGTTTCAGGTTCGCCGCTTTCTCCAAATCATGTTCCATAAAAGGAATCGTATGATCTGCATAATGAAGGATAGACAAGCCCCATCGACAAGATGTGGAATTATTCCCTCAATTTGGCCGCTTTCCTTGGCTCTTTCAATCATGATCGCTAACATGTCAGCCACAATATTAAATAATATGGGCGAAAGAGAATCACATTGCCTTAAGCCTTTCTTTTTTGGAAGTATCGGCCAACATCGCCATTGACATTGATAGCCACACTACCTCCAACCACAAAATTGCGAACTAGAGCACACCACTCTTCTGAAAATCCCTTCATTCTCAGAGTTTGTTGGAGAAACTCCCAGTTCACCGTATCATAGGCTTTTTCAAAGTCTATTTTAAGAATTACACCATTTAGTTTTTTCGTATGTATCTCATGTACGGTTTCGTGTAAAATCACGACCCCATCAAGGATATTCCTACCCTGCATAAATGCAGTTTGCGTAGGTTCTACCACATGATCTGCCACCAAATTCAACCTGATGGTTGCAACTTTCGTAAGGATCTTGAAACATTGAGAAAAGATATTGGTATATATTGTTGTATCCTTTCTGCCTCCAGAACCTTAGGTAACAAAACGATTTCCCCGAAATTAACGCGATACATCTCTAGGTGTCCACTATGTAAGCAACCAAACATCTCAACGAGGTCATCTTTAATGACCTCCCAAAAATGTTGGTAAAACTCCGTAGGACATCCATCTAGGCCAGGTGCCTTATTATGCTCCATTTGAAACACCGCCTTCTTTATCTCCTCTTCCGAGAAAGGAGCATTAAGAAAAGCGTTTTCCTCATGGGAGACTTGGGTAATATCATCTATGCGGGTCTCGTCCATAGTAATAGAACTTACTTCAGGAGCCCCCAAACATACCTTTACAGAAATTTGTAATATAAGCCTTGAGACACTCTTGTCCCTCAATCAGACCTTCATCCCGATGAAGAGAGTGAATCCGTTTTTTCCTGTGCCTTCCATTGGCTACATTATGGAAATAACGAGTATTCAAGTCTCCTTCAAGAATTAATTGTGCCTTAGATCTCTGATACCATTTGAGTTCCTCTTCTCGCAACATTTGTGCTACTTTTGCGTTTGATTAACTTTTAAGTTCAATCTCTTGCATAGATAGCAACCTAGTCTCAGCGATCCGATCCAACTCATCAATAATGGAACAAAGACGCTATTTCTCTATTTTGAGCATTCTAGTCGTGTGTCTAGCCCATCCACGAAAATATTTACGCACATTGCGCATTTTATTATTCCATCTCCAGATTGGGTTGTCACCTATGACCGGTTTGCACCAGACTTTCTTAACTAGCTCATCAAAACTGTCGCGTAATAACCAGCCAAGTTCAAACTTGAACTGTGGTTGTGAATGTGGTTTTATTGTGTTAGTTGAAAGTAGGAGGGGGACGTGGTCCAGTAAAGACTCAATACGCTCAATAGCACGTACCGTTACCAAAGGGAACTTATCTTCCCAATCAGTACTCATTAGTACACGGTCTAGATTTTCGTATGTAGGCTCCGGTAGACTATTCGCCCAATTTAACTGTCGTCCGGTCATATAAATCTCTCTCAAATCCAAGCTATCAATGGCAGCATTGAACAAGAAAGGTCAATGACCATCAAACCATCCCCGAATCTTCTCGTGTGGGAACCTTAGCATATTAAAATCACCACCAATTAAAATTGGATGTGGATTATGATTAGCCAGGTTCACCAATTCACGAAAAATAGCCTCCTTAAACTCTTCCTGAGCAGCACCATACACAACAAATAGACTCCACACGAAGTTGTCAGCTCGGTTGCGGAGGTGCAATTTTATATGAAAATCACCATCCGACCTTGCTAACACATCTATGGAGTCTGATTTTACGCCTAGTAAAATGCCACCCGACCTTCCGCGAGGAGGAATAGAGTGCCAAGTGAAGTCGAGACCCCCCGAAGACGGTTCAAAACACTCACTGGAAAGTCTCTCCTCCCTGATTCGGAGATAACCACAAACTCTAAATTATGATCCCTGACGTAATGGGCAATATTCAAGTGTTTAGCCAAGTCTCCAAGACCTCTGCTATTAGTGAATAAGCCATTCATCGGGAAACAATTGGGTTTTTTGGTGGTCTCGCGGAATGCCGCGATGAGTTCTTCCTCTTCTGCTTAGCGGATTTGGATTTTCGGCCGTATGCGTACAGATCAATTAAAGATCCTAGCCCGTTCTCATCCAGTCCCACCTCTGTCACTTCCCCCACAAGATGAGATAAAAGTTGTCCATCCGAAGTGACATTCTCTGAATCATCATCCGTGTGGGGTATGTCCACCCTCGGAGAAGCAAATGGTTTAACCGTTAAACGGTCATACTCCATGTGCTTCAACGCATTGGCAGACAACGTGATCTCAGAATCATTTCTTCCTAAATTAACACCAATTTTACCTCAACTAGAGGATAACTTGGTATTGGAAAAAGCAAGAAAATATTTCTGCACGGAAGCCGTACCTAAAGGCGAAGATGAATACATTGCCGCCTTCCTGCGCATGTCCTTGGACAGAGCGTCCTCGTCCGTCGCAGAAGATCCATCCTCCACCACAATGTGGCGTGCACTGCGCCTCAACTCCTTCTTGGCTGGCTCGGCTAACACAGGTGCAGGTACCACGACGGAGGGGGACAATGGCGACGAAGATGCCCCCTCCCCCCGACTACCAAAACGACCGTGGTGGTGCGTGCTCCGTGTCCTCCAAGCTAAGGGACGCCACGGGCAATGTCGTCCAGTCCTCGCCTAAAGGCCCACCGGCTGCGTCGTCCTCCAACGCCAGCCCACTCACCGACGTCAGCGAAGGAAAGCGGGCATCCAGCATCGGCGACGCGCAGCGAGGTACCTCCTGCGTGGTATCGAGCTGCAGCTCACCCGGCCCAGCAGCGGCCGGCACGACGCTGCTCATGGCAATCACATGGGCAGCAGCCAGGTGCGCGCCGCCCGGCCCACGCGAGACCGCCTCGAACCCACCGGACACGACCACCTCCTCCATAACTGGCGCGGGAGCGACTGGGATCTGCGCGTCGCCCGACCCAGCTCGTGCAGCGGCCATCGCCTCCTCGACACTGCTCGGCCCACGCAGAACAGCAGCAGCTATGGACCGGGGTGGTGTAGACACGCGATCCGCCTCTCGCTGTCACACACCAGTTTTTGGATTCTTGTACTGTGCTTAAGAAGACAAAAATTAGGGCCAACAATTTTTTTTAATAACAACATGATTGTTTGAACTAACTTATGTTTATGATCTTAATCATATTTGCAACACATGTTTTGTTTCTTTATAAAACCAATACCAAATGTTTCTGAAAAACATTCCTATTATTTTTCCTGACATTTTCCTATTATTACCTGAGTGAATTTTTATTCCAAGACTTGGATCATTCTTGTTTGCATCTTAAAACAAACTTTTAACTTTGTTGGATCCAAGAAAACAAGTTTTCAAAATGATTCATGAAAGTTTTCTTTGAAGATTTCTATGGAAAACAATTCCTGAAAATATAGCCAAGTACATGTTTTCTACCTTTGTTTTCACTAAGCTATAAAATGTTATTTTATTTTTTCTTGACATTTAATTAATCCTTGATATATGTACTACAAACCCAAAAGCTTACTTTTATTTTTGGATAAATAAAAATTATCTTTTGCTTGTTGTTTTTGTGGTACGAAATTAAGGCAGAAAAGGCATTTTTGAGAAACAGATAAAAACAGAAAGTATACCTTTTTCCACATTGTTTTCATGGCCCTAAACTATTTAAAAATTGTTTTCAAGAGGTGTTTCTGAAAGTATATAACATGGTTAACAAGTCCATACTTTGAAAACAAATTTTGGAAAACAATTGAACCTTGAAAACAAACTCAACTTTTTGAACTTTTAATCTGTTTTCAACACTTAGAAAAATTCTAAGTCCTAAGACTGAATTTTCTGAATTTTTCTGTGAACAGTAGGAGATACACTTTTGCACAAAGCTTTCTTGATGTTTCTTTGCACATTTTGAGTTTTGGCCTGAGCTAACCTGTTGACTAACTATTGTACTCGAGCCAGCATGCATTAGCTACCTTCTAGAAGCCTTAGGCAGGAAGAAAAAGGAGAGAGAATGTGATGACATGGATAGGTATGGGCATGCCCATGCCTTTGACCATTTGGCTTGCCACTTGCTCCACTTGCACTCTATGGCCAGGATAAGACTAGCAACCACATGCTATCTGACTAGGACACCCTATGCACACAAATGGAAATGACCAAATGCCCTAGGGTTTGCTCAATGCCATTGTTGACATCACCCGAGTGTCCATTTTTTCCCTTGTTGCTTTCACCACGGGTACAAGTACCCAACACCCCTCCCCTTGCGCCCTGCCCTCCCTCACACTCCCCTCACCTCCCCTGCTTGAGTGGAAGCCCTACCCTAGCCACTAGAGTGTGCCCGAGCCGAGATCTCGCCGCCGGTGATCACCACTGTCCCGAGGTGAGCCTGCTCGACCCAAGCTCCCTCTTACTTTCCCTCCGCCCTAGATGGACTCCCCACCTCTCCCTGAGTCCCACTGACCCCTTCCCGTGGCCTCTCATGTACAGAGCCGCCGCCGTCCGTGGAGCGCCGCCGCGGGCAGCGGCGTTGCGCCGCCGCCTGGAGCCGCGCCAGTCAACGCCGCCACCGCCCCTCGATGCCCTCGACACCCAGGGACGCCACCGAGCCCACGCAGCCCCTCCCCGAACCCCTAGGTGAGCTCCCCGAGCACCTTTGCCGCCGACCGTTGCGGGCTAGAGAGAGAGAGAGAGGGACGAGAGGAAGAAGAATGACCCGCACCGTTGGATCTGAGATCCACGGTTGCGCTTAAACGCTCCCGTTCCCGCGCCTGTCCGCGCACGCGCAAAGCGCAGTTGGGTTGCGCAGCCGCTAGTTGGGCCGCAGCCACGCAGATCCAGCCCGCGCTGTGTTGTTTTTATTCATTTAGTTTTTAACAGAAATTGATGCATTTACTTTGGACGTGTATAAAATATAAAAACTGCAAAATAAAATCTGATAAAAATCATGGACCCTAAGATACGAAATCTAAACCATATAAAATTTGCAGATCTATGTTTGGACCATTATTTTGGACACAAGAACTGTTTTGGCAATGACTGTCTGTGAGAATGATTGGACCATAACTTTTAAAATATGTAATCAAATTGGACAAACTAAAATTTTCTGGGTAGCTATTGCCAATATCTATCCATAGCACTTGTCCTCACATCAAGGTGAGTTACCAAATGAAAATGCCATCAAGTTTAATAAAAGACCAGTAGACTCTTCTATGCTTTTTAGAATGAGTTTAAAAATGATTTTTGAAGCAAATCCAATTGGATGAGTTTGGTATTGACGAGATCTATCTTATCCTAGCTTAGATTAATTTTTGAAGCTCTAGATTTATTTTTGGTGGACAGATCTAGAAAACAGCACTTTTTCTGTTTTTGTTTCTTTGTGTCTTTTTGTTTGAAATAGAATGTGTGGTTGATTTAATCTTGCTTCCTAGCATGTATAAAGTTGTTAGTACTTGCTATTAAGTTGTTTTCTTGCATTACATCTACCTTAGGAAGTGTGTGCATGTTTGGAAAACCCAAATAAAAATGGAACTAGCATTTTTTATTCTCTAGTTTTATTCTTTGAAATTTTGTGAGAACTAGATCTTTGATTGATTGATTGAGTTTATTTTTTGCTATGATTACTTTGAGTCCAGTACCATTTTGGTAATGTTATTTTGATGATGTTGTCTCTGTTAGCTTGCATAACATTTTATAGTAAAGCATGTGTAGGAGTTGTTATTCCATTGCACTAGTATTGTTTTCACTAGAATCAATAGCTTTGTATTATTTTATCTTGCATGCTAATTTTTGTCATGAGTAACCAGAGGCTTAGTACCTATTTTGCCTTGGTATTAGTGGGCCCATAACCCACTGGTTCCATTGCATCTTGGTTGAGGATGAAAAATCCCCAACCATACACATGTGTGAAAATAACATGTTTTAATTATATGACTGATTGTTATTTTTCCACCATGGAAAATATATTTGTTTGTTTTCACTTATGCAAGTGAGAAGTTTATTTCATCTTTGTAAATACTAGTATGATTGATGTGATCCATTTGTTAGCATAATATTCCTTAGGAGTATCATGTTAAGAAATGATTCACCATTGAGTGCTAAATTAAAATGTTTACAAATAAAATAAATTCATTTTGATTGATAGATTGTTTGTGAATGATTTTGAATTGAGTGTTTGGATTTTTGAAAAGGTTTATATAAATTTTCATTGAGTGCATATCTACTGGTTGTTTAAGTTATACCTTGCTGGCTTGCTAGTAATTAATTAGGAAACACATAAATTGCTATAATTAATTTATGCATGCTTATTAGTTGTTTCAAGAAATTATTTTGATGTTTGTGCTTACTAGCATGAGTAAGATTTGTGTACTGTTATTAGGTACATTTATGATCGGGACTTTCTTGTTTAGATAAGCATCATGGTAGCATTGTTTGCTTCTCTAGTGATGAACTAGTGTCACCACTAGAATTTGTGGTTTGCTCTAGTATTGGCATTTTTATTTTATGTGTATGAGTTTATTATAGCATATTTAGGAAGTTATTACTTATGTTATGATGTCATGAATTATTTAGTTGCATGTGCTATAGTTGTAGACTGTAAGTACTCCTTATAGCATGCTTGTGTAGGAATTCCCATACTAGTATGCTAAATGCAATCTTGTTTTTGTGATTGTTTAATAGGAATATTATCTTGTGTGATGATTGTGTTTTAGATTATTTTTATGACTTGTTATCTTTGTTTTTAGCTACTGGTTGTTTGATAAATTTTCATGATTGATGGATTCCATAACTTCAATTAAACATTAATGTAGTAAATAAATAGTCTATTCAATTGTTGTGCGTTTGCTTGTTGTTTGGATTTTTTTGGAATGATCAACCTTAGAATGAGTTATACTTGTGTTATTTGTTGTTCTTAAGAGTATTTTATGAAACAAAACATCCAACTAAAATCATGAGCACATCAAAGGATAAATTGCTTGTGAGCTGCTAATACCCACTGCCATGGGTATTGTTATGTCTGTTTGTTTTGACTTAGTAACCTAACCCTTTGCACCCACAAGCTATACTTTTAGCTTCTTGTATATATTATTATGAGAGTGGTACACCACTCCATATATGTTATGTAAGATGTGGGATATGGTTTTCTAAACCATATGTTTGCCTGACGATAGTTTCAGACCGTGAGAGTTATGTGAGATAGTTTTCGCGATAACGTTTCGAGAGGATTCGTGAGTGAACGTTTTCTTGCTGTATGTGTTGTTTAGCTTAGTTGTTTGGTCTTTATACCTGAGAGTGTGTCTTTTATTCTTTTACGACGCTAGAAAACGAAGAAGAAGAAGAAGCAGTTGTGGAGCTGTGCGTCAAGTTCAAGTTACTTCAAGGCCAGGGACATTAAGAGACTTAAGGCAAGCCATCCTGATGCTTGCTGATATTACACTTATAATTATCTATCATGCATGTTTTACTTCTGAAAAGTTTTACAAAACTTTGATTTCCAAAAACTATTTTCGAGTGAATACTACTACTATTATATATATATTACGCCAGTAGTTGATACTTGGTGTTACCAAGCCCATAGGCCACCATATGGTATTTATTACCATCACCTATACTAGTCCCTAAGTGGACACCCTAAAATTATGTTTTTACAAAACAAAGGATTTATGGAAAAACCCGGAGAAAAGGCTGAGCCTTATTCACCGGAGGAATGTGGAAGTGGTCATTTTTGGGAAAATGGTGTTTTTCAAAAATGACACATAACTTAGTCTTCGCCGGACAACCTTTACCGTACTACCACCCTACCCCAACATGGGCACGGGGCTTAACTAGAAGTTTGTTCTTGTTAGTGTGTGCTCTATCTCAATTTCTATAAGGGGACGGACTCCCTCGAACCGAATGTCGTCAAAACTCTCAATTTTGAGACATAAAAAGTGAGGGATTAAATTCTCCTCCGTTCGCATTCAGTTGGGGCATCCTGGCTAGCGGGGAATAGCTCGGTGCGGGGGGTGACGGTAAAACTCAACTGAGAGATAGACACATTCTAGCTTGAACATAGTGGATGGTTATGATCAGTTATCTGATGTTCTACATACTGTTGTTACAGTCCGTGGTTGTTCACCGCAGGTGTACTGGATCTGGTGGATGTGTACACCTCTGCATAGTACAACTTTTTCAAAAAAGCCGTGTTCCTCTTTTTAAAAAGGAGTTTTCAAAAAGGTGTTGAACTTGGGAAGTTCGGAAAGGAAGGAATCTTGTACCATGGAGGTACCGATGATGAAAAGCCAGAAGTTGTTTTACAAAAAAAATTGAAAAGAAAATCTTTCTTCTCTAAGCAAACATCTAGAAACTGATTCCAAGAAGTTTTGCAAAGAGGAACTTTCTTTTAACAAAGATTTACAAAACCTCTTGTACATGTGATATCTACAAGAGAAAGAAAAACTATATTATTTTCTCCTGAAGTATCTTCTTCAACGAAGATACAGATTAACCGGACTGCAACTGTGGTGTCATCCTATATGCACACCATTGATAGTGAACCCTATTTATAGCCTACCTATTAGACCATATAAGCATACTTGCATTTGGTAAGTTACATGATGGATGTCTTGCTGAGTACATTCAAATGTACTCATATTGGTTTCGTCCCTGTTATCAACTTGCCCGATTTTGAGAAGGAGTCTCAGAAGAAGATCTACGAAGAGGAGTACGGAGCTGATGGCTTTGCGAACTAGGATCGTCTCCCGGTCAGCAGCCTGTAGGTTAAGGCGTGACTTGGGCTCTAGCGCGTTTGTGTGTGTTTTGTCTTCCGCTGTGTGTGTTGTGAGTTGTCCTGCGTGACAACCGTGTAGGCTTGGTCATGTGACCATGTGTCTTTGTAAGTGTTTGTGCAACCGTGTAATGGATATTGTATCTGTGTACCAGCTTGATATGTTGTTCACAACTGAATTTCCTGGGATCTTGAATGTATGCATATCGGGGGTGTCCTTGAACAGTGGTTCCGGGAAGGAGGCCCTACAGAGTTGGTATCAGAGTAGTCCTGACCTTAGGAGACCTTTGTTAGCATGGACGTTAGCTAGTACTCTAATAATAAAAGTTAATAAAACCAGGTCACTAAGATGACTGTTTTCCAAAAGGAATTCTGTACTCCATCCCCTCTGTGTTTCAAAAACTCTATTTACACTAAAGTTAAAAAGGAGCATCTTAAAATTTTGCACACTGTTACCTAACTTAATCCACATTAAAATCTCGTGTAGATGGCAGTTGTCTTCACCAAGTCCTTCCGGCTGGGATTGCATGCACTTTGCTACCGCCGCTTTGAGGAGGATTTGATCAAGATGATGCATCTTATCGGTCGTCCCACGCCTGAGTTGAAGGGAGCCCAGATTCACCAAGATGGACGCGAAGTATCCTGGTTGGTGGTCTGCACCATCCGTGCACCGTTGCTAGCACCGTCAACCCCTGAGATCACGTATTAAGTAAAGGAGAACAACTGGGAAGATGGTATCCTAAGAGTGATGAAGCTGACCGTTGCCAAATTCGCGAACTTATTTCGCGACAAGTTTGAAGGCACCCCCTATAGATATTATGGGAGGCGCGATGAGGACGACAAGCCAGAAGATGTCACCAAAGACTTTGTGTTTGCTTGTCATTTCCAGCACTTGGAGGGACAGCTGTACAACACTCAGTTTTCCCTTGACAGGCTCAGAGGAGAGTTCGATAATCAGGGAAGAGAGATCTTCCAGCTAACCAAGGACCTGAGAGTTTCCACTGCTACCGAGCGCCGTCTCGTGGCACAAGGAAAGACCATGAGGTTTGTTGGTTTCAATCTCCGTGCACAAGTGAGAGATCTTCAGTTTTAGCTTGAAGCTAGCAAGACCAGAGTTCAAGAGTTGGAGGAACAGCTACGCGCTTCCTCGAGCACTTAGGATTACCGCAGGATATTAGGAGTTGTGTTGCTTCCACCCAAACGGTTGTTTGTCTGTATTGTGTGAACTATGTTAGAGCTTTGTGTGTGCCAGTTGTGTTGTAAGCCTTATGCTTTAGCCTTGTGAACCCTTAAGTTAAGCTACGATGTTAAGACTCTGTTTCATGCGTATGTTAATCTTGGTTGAGTTGGCGTTTGTTTCTTCGACGTTTGCTTGTTGTTGTGGTATCTACCGTTCTCATCTCCGTTATGAGCCGGTATGTGTCACAAGTTTTCAAAACAAAAACCACCTTTAGTTGCTCTCGTCTTATACCGTTCTTTGTCTTCAACATGGCCAGCGATCTACCTCCATCACCTGAGCCGACAGTGGCTCAACTGTTTGCTCTGTTGAGGGAAGAAAGTGAAGCCGCTCGTGCTGAACACATAGCCACCCATGCTGTCCTGGAACAGTTGACTCATCTTGTCATCACCAACACTGAGAATACTGCTTTCCTTATGAGAGGATACCAGCAACTGCTTGCTGGAGAGAGCCGCAAACGGAAGATAGTGACGCCAGGAGAAACTAGTTCATGGGTGACTCGCAGCGTTTTGCCTGCGAAGCCACAATCTTAAAGGAGGCGTGTGAAGGTCAAGCCTAGAACCACGGGTTGCTTTACCTGTGGACAGGAAGGACACTTTGCTCGCGAATGTTCCAAGAAGAACCGTATTCTAGCTCATCCTGATGAACCCCAAGAAAACCAAGGTCCGTCCTAGAAGAAACGCAAGAATCTGATGAGTGGACCTCGAGACCAAGATGATGTTGCAGGAGCATCTGCGACTCATGCCATAGCCAATTGTACGTTTTCGAACCAAACCTGTGAACCCCCTAGTTTGTTTGTCATCGTACCCTGAAGAACCCAACGTAAATGAAACACTAGAAGTGTCACGTCGGACTAAATAAAATCTTAAATAATTAACGATACTAACAGGATCTCATCTAATTTTAGTATAACGCCCTACAGAAAACACCCTACAGAGTAAATTAAATTGTTGCCACCCTACATAGTTGGTAAAATGGCTTCATCTAATTCTAAATTCAAGACCTTACCGAATTGGAGACCTTACAAAATTGGTGATATAACCTCATCTAATCTTAATCTTAAAACCCTACAGAGTTGGCTCATAAAATTTTCGTTTACATACCCTACAGAGTTGGTATCTAAAGCCTAATACCTTACAGAGTAACTTACAGAGTTTATATGTTACAGAGTTGGTATCACCCGTTTAAAAAAAACGTGTAATCAACTTTTTCCAAAAACAAAGAGAAAGGTGCCTTAGGATGTTCTATGACTCTTGAAGGAAGTGAAAGGTTGGAAAAAAATATTGGATGGATAAAACTATGATCGTTACTAGGCAACAAGATCTCTCGTATATATGTTTTGGAGGGATCAGATTTTAGAATATGAGATGGTGGAAAACTCATTGAGGTTTAGCTTAGGAAGGAAAGATTGAGGATCATATGATTTTTACTGGAGTTGAATTATGATATAATATCCGGGGATAACCAGTTGTGGACCCCAAAGATTTGGAAGTTATCAGTAACTAAGATTTGTAGTTTTTGAATAATGGTTGAAGTTTAGAAAGATTTGTGAATATGAAATGATGATTTTGGATTTTAGGAAAAAAAAATCAATATGACTTGGATTTAGTAGATGAGTATTCTTGATGATATATTCTCGGAGCTTGTCACGCTCTATCGAGAGTGTTGAAGGAAAATGATTTAGCTTCGATCATGAGAAAAGAGTTTGGAGATTTTGAAAGGACCTTACAGAGTTGGTAGTACATAGAGTGGTATAGCTTTATGAGCTTGATAAAATACCTTTGAGGGAAACAAATGACTTGAGACTCAATTATATTGGAGTAAGAGGAAGATAGTGGATTTTCCTGGATGTTGGAGATGAGCAATGGAAAGCTCATGCTAAATAAATGTTGGTGGATGTCCATTAAATTGATCATATGAGTTTGGAAAAATTAGGTATTTTTCTAAAATATAAACCCTGGTTTGATAGCATGGTTTTGAGGAGCAATAAGTTCGAGGTTTAGAACATGGCACCCAAACCTTTGAAAAGAAAACTAATCTACCGGTGAATTCTGGTAAGATTAATAAAAGGGGGGAAGCCCCTGTAAATAATGTTACAGATCACCAACACAGGTTTTGTAAACAAATCATCTAACATTGTTGTTTTGACCATACCCTCTTATCGCTTGCCTGCGAATCTCGGGACGAGTTTCTTTTAAGGGGGGAAGGTCTGTCACACCCCAGTTTTTGGATTCTTGTACTGTGCTTAAGAAGAGAAAAATTAGGGCCAACAATTTTTTTTAATAACAACATGATTGTTTGAACTAACATATGTTTATGATCTTAATCACATTTGCAACACAAGTTTTGTTTCTTTATAAAACATATACCAAATGTTTCTGAAAAACATTACTATTATTTTTCCTGATATTTTTCCCTGATGTTTTCTTATTATTACCTGAGTGGATTTTTATTCCAAGACTTGTATCATTCTTGTTTGCATCTTAAAACAAAATTTTAACTTTGTTGGATCCAAGAAAACAAGTTTTCAAAACGATTCATGAAAGTTTTCATTGAAGATTTCTATGGAAAACAATTCCTGAAAATATAGCCAAGTACATGTTTTCTACCTTTGTTTTCACTAAGCTATAAAATGTTATTTTATGTTTTCTTGACATTTAATTAATCCTTGATATATGTACTACAAATCCATAAGCTTACTTTTATTTTTGGATAAATAAAAATTATCTTTTGCTTGTTGTTTTTGTGGTATGAAATTAAGGCAGAAAAAGGCATTTTTGAGAAACAGATAAAAACAGAAAGTATACCTTTTTCCACATTGTTTTCATGGCCTTAAACTATTTAAAAATTGTTTTCAGGAGGTGTTTATGAAAGTATATAACATGGTTAACAAGTCCATACTTTGAAAACAAATTTTGTAAAACAATTGAACCTTAAAAACAAACTCAACTTCTTGAACTTTTAATCTGTTTTCAACACTTAGAAAAATTCTAAGTCCTAAGACTGAATTTTCTGAATTTTTCTATGAACAGTAGGAGATACACTTTTACACAAATCTTTCTTGATGTTTCTTTGCAAATTTTGAGTTTTGGCCTGAGCTAACCTGTTGACTAACTATTGTACTCGAGCCAGCATGCATTAGCTACCTTCTAGAAGCCTTAGGCAGGAAGAAAAAGGAGAGAGAAGGTGATGACATGGATAGGTATGGGCATGCCCATGCCTTTGACCATTTGGCTTGCCACTTGCTCCACTTGCACTCTATGGCCAGGATAAGACCAGCAACCACATGCTAGCTGACTAGGACACCCTGTGCACACAAATGGAAATGACGAAATGCCCTAGGGTTTGCTCAATTGCATTGTTGACATCAACCCGAGTGTCCATTTTTTCACTTGTTGCTTTCACCACGGGTACAAGTACCCAGCACCCCTCCCCTTGCGCCCTGCCCTCCCTCACACTCCCCTCACCTCCCCTGCTCGAGTGGAAGCCCTGCCCTAGCCCCTAGAGCGTGCCCGATCCGAGATCTCGCCGCTGGTGATCACCACTGTCCCGAGGTGAGCCTGCTCGACCCGAGCTCCCTCTTCCTTTCCCTCCGCCCTAGATTGACTCCCCACCTCTCCCTGAGTCCCCCTGACCCCTTCCCGTGGCCTCTCGTGTACAGAGCCGCCGCCGCCGTCCGTGGAGCGCCGCCGCGGGCACCGGCATCGCGCTGCCGCCTAGAGCCGCGCCAGTCAACGCCGCCACCGCCCCTCGACGCCCTCGACACCCAGGGACGCCATCGAGCCCACGCAGCCCCTCCCCGAGCCCCTAGGTGAGCTCCCCGAGCACCTTTGCCGCCGGCCGTTTCGGGCTAGAGAGAGAGAGAGGGACGAGAGGAAGAAGAATGACCCCGCACCGTTGGATCTGAGATCCACGGTTGCTCTTAAACGCTCCCGTTCCCGCGCCTGTCCGCGCACGCGCAAAGCGCAGTTGGGCTGCGCAGCCGCTAGTTGGGCCGCAACCACGCAGATCCAGCCCGCGCTGTGTTGTTTTTATTCATTTAGTTTTTAACATAAATTGATGCATTTACTTTGGACGTGTATAAAATATAAAAACTACAAAATAAAATCTGATAAAAATCATGGACCCTAAGATACGAAATATAAACCATATAAAATTTGCAGATCTATGTTTGGACCATTATTTTGGACACAAGAACTGTTTTGGCAATGACTGTCTGTGAGAATGATTGGACCATAACTTCTAAAATATGTAATAAAATTGGACAAACTAAAATTTTCTGGATAGCTAATGACAAGATCTATCCATAGCAGTTGGCCTCACATACAGGTGAGTTACCAAATGAAAATGCCATCAAGTTTAATAAAAGATCAGTAGACTCTTCTATGATTTTTAGAATGAGTTTAAAAATGATTTTTGAAGCAAATCCAATTGGATGAGTTTGGTATTGACTAGATATATCTTATCCTAGCTTAGATTAATTTTTGAAGCTTTATATTTATTTTTGGTGGACAGATCTAGAAAACAACACTTTTCTGTTTTTGTTTCTTTGTGTGTTTTTGTTTGAAATAGAATGTGTGGTTGATTTAATATTGCTTCCTAGCATGTATAAAGTTGTTAGGACTTGTTATTAAGTTGTTTTCTTGCAGTACATATACCTTAGGAAGTGTGTCCATGTTTGGAAAACCCAAATAAAAATGGAACTAGCATTTGTTATTCTCTAGTTTTATTCTTTGAAATTTTGTGAGAACTAGATCTTTGATTGATTGATTGAGTTTATTTTGTGCTATGATTACTTTGAGTCCAGTACCATTTTGTTAATGTTATTTTGATTATGTTGTCTCTGTTAGCTTGCATAACATTTTATAGTAAAGCATGTGTAGGAGTTGTTATTCCATTGCACTAGTATTGTTTTCACTAGAATCAATAGCTTTGTATTATTTTATCTTGCATGCTAATTTTTGTCATGAGTAAACAGAGGCTCAGTACCTATTTTTCCTTGGTATTAGTGGGCCCATAACCCACTGGTTCCATTGCATCTTGGTTGAGAATGAAAAATCCCCAACCATACACATGTGTGAAAATAACATGTTTTAATTATATGACTGATTGTTATTTTTCCACCATGGAAAATATATTTGTTTGTTTTCACTTATGCAAGTGAGAAGTTTATTTCATCTTTGTAAATACTAGTATGATTGATGTGATCCATTTGTTAGCATAATATTCCTTAGGAGTATCATGTTAAGAAATGATTCACCATTGAGTGCTAAATTAAATTGTTTACAAATAAAACAAATTCCTTTTGATTGATAGATTGTTTGTGAATGATTTTAAATTGAGTGTTTGGATTTTTTAGAAGGCTTAGATAACTTTTCATTGAGTTCATAGCTACTGGTTGTGTAAGTTATACCTTTCTTGCTTGCTAGTAATTAATTAGGAAACACAGAAATTGCTAGAATTAATTTATGCATGCTTAGTAGTTGTTTCATGAAATTATTTTGATGTTTGTGCTTACTAGCATGAGTAAGATTTGTGTACTGTTATTAGGTACATTTATGATCAGGACTTGCTTTTTTAGATTTAAGCATCATGGTAGCATTGTTTGCTTCTCTAGTGATGAACTAGTGTCACCACTAGAATTTCTGGTTTGCTCTAGTATTGTCATTTTTATTTTATCAGTGTATGAGTTTATTATAGCATATTTAGGAAGTTATTACTTATGTTATGATGCCATGAATTATTTAGTTGCATGTGCTATAGTTGTAGATTGTAAGTACTCCTTATAGCATGCTTGTGTAGGAATTCCCATACTAGTATGCTAAATGCAGTCCTGTTTTTGTGATTGTTTAATAGGAATATTATCTTGAGTGATGATTGTGTTTTAGATTATTTTTATGCCTTGTTATCTTTGTTTTTAGCTACTGGTTGTTTGATAAATTTTCATGATTGATGGATTCCATAACTTCAATTAAACATTAATGTAGTAAATAAATAGTCTATTCAATTGTTGTGTGTTTGCTTGTTGTTTGGATTTTTTTGGAATGATTTACCTTAGCATGAGTTATACTTGTGTTTTTTGCTTAAGAGTATTTTATGAAACAAAACATCCAACTAAAATCATGAGCACATCAAAGGATAAATTGCTTGTGAGTTGCTAATACCCATTGCCATGGGTATTGTTCTGTCTGTTTGTTTTTACCTCAGTAAACTAACCCTTTGCACCCACAACCTATAATTTTAGCTTCTTGTATATCTTATTATGAGAGTGGTACACCACTACATGTATGGTATGTAAGATGTGGGATATGGTTTTCTAAACCATATGTTTGCCTGACGATAGTTTCAGACCGTGAGAGTTATGTGAGATAGTTTTCGCGATAACGTTTCGAGAGGATTCGTGAGTGAACGTTTGCTTGCTGTATGTGTTGTTTAACTTAGTTGTTTGGTCATTAGACCTGAGAGTGTGTCTTTTATTCTTTTACGACGCTAGAAAACGAAGAAGAAGAAGAGGCAGTTGTGGAGCTATGCGTCAAGTTCAAGTTACTTCAAGGCCAGGGACATTAAGAGACTTAAGGAAAGCCATCCTGATGCTTGCTGATATTACACTTATCATTATCTATCATGCATGTTTTACTTCTGAAAAGTTTTACAAAACTTTGATTTCCAAAAACTATTTTTGAGTGAATACTACTACTATTATATATATACTACGCCAGTAGGTGATACTTGGTGTTACCAAGCCCATAGGCCACCATATGGTATTTATTACCATCACCTATACTAGTCCCTAAGTGGACACCCTAAAATTATGTTTTTACAAAACAAAGGCTTTATGGAAAAACCCGGAGAAAAGGCTGAGCCTTATTCACCGGAGGAATGTGGAAGTGGTCATTTTTGGGAAAATGGTGTTTTTCAAAAATGACACATAACCTAGTCTTCGCCGGACAACCTTTACCGTACTGCCACCCTACCCCAACATGGGCACGGGGCTTAACAGAAAGTTTGTTCTTGTTAGTGTGTGTTCTATATCAATTGCTATAAGGGGACGGACTCCCTCGAAGCGAATGTCGTCAAAACTCCCAATGTTGAGACATAAAAAGTGAGGGATTAAGTTCTCCTCCGGTCGCATTCAGTTGGGCATCCTGGCTGGCGGGGAATAGCTCGGTGCCGGGGATGACGGTAAAACTCAATGAGAGATAGACACATTCTAGCTTGAACATAGTGGATGGTTATGATCAGTTATCTGATGTTCTACATATTGTTGTTACACTCCGTGGTTGTTCACAGCAGGTGTACTGGATCTGGTGGATGTGTACACCTTTGCAGAGTACAACTTTTTCGAAGAAGCTGCGTCCTCGGATATGGACAGTTGAATGTCCATGTAGCTAGCATTGTGTCAATGTTTTCAAAAAGGAGTTTGCAAAAAGGTGTTGAACTTGGGAAGTTCGGAAAGGAAGGAATCTTGTACCATGGAGGTACCGATGATGAAAAGCCAGAAGTTGTTTTACAAAAAGTTTTGAAAAGAAAGTCTTTCTTCTCTAAGCAAACATCTGGAAACTGATTCCAATAAGTTTTGCAAAGAGGAACTTTCTTTTAACAAAGATTTACAAAACCTCTTGTACATGTGATATCTACAAGAGAAAGAAAAACTATATTATTTTCTTCTGAAGTATCTTCTTCAACGAAGATATAGATTAACCTGACTGCAACTGTGGTGTCATCCTATATGCACACCATTGATAGTGAACCCTATTTATAGCCTACCTATTACACCATATAAGCATACTTGTATTTGGTAAGTTACATGATGGATGTCTTGCTGAGTACATTCAAATGTACTCATATTGGTTTCGTCCCTGGTATCAACTTGCCAGATTTTGAGAAGGAGTCTCAGAAGAAGATCTACGAAGCGGAGTACGGAGCTGATGGCTTTGCGAACTAGGATCGTCTCCCGGTCACTAGCCTGTAGGTTAAGGCGTGACTTGGGCTCTACCGCATTTGTGTGTGTTTAGTCTTCCGATGTGTGTGTTGTGAGTTGTCCTGCGTGACAACCGTGTAGGCTTGGTCATGTGACCATGTGTCTTTGTAAGTGTTTGTGCAACCGTGTAATGGATATTGTATCTGTGTACCAGCTTGATATGTTGTTCACGACTGAATTTCCTGGGACCGTGAATGTATGCATATCGGGGGTGTCCTTGAACAGTGGTTCCGGGAAGGAGGCCCTACATGCACGCTGCTTGAAGCCCACGACGACGATGCACTCTGACCCGATGAGAACAGTTCCACAGCCAAATCAGAAGAAACCAGTTGTCTAGCAATTGACTTTCCACGAGGAGTTGAAAAATTGATCGGAGTTAAAGCATAATCTTTGAGGATCTCCAAGGCCTGAGCACGGACGTGACCCCCCTCATTAGACGTGGATGGATCAATGGCCATGCTCGTGGGGCCTTCCTCAGTCTCTTCTAAGATCCCAGCACAAGGACCAACAGCTTCCTCTCCACTCGCCCCTCCAGCCACACACTCCGAATGCAACTTATGGTCCCATATAAATGGAACAAAGTCAGGCTCTGGATCGAAGTCCTCGGGCTCCGGCCTAAAGGTAAAAGAATAACCTTTGAGACGCAAAACCCCATCCGTGTTAACATAAGGTCCCACCTCATCCACCTTGTGAAACACCTCACCTCATCATCAGACAGGGCCATCCGAATACTAACAATACCTCTGCGACGGAGAGCCAGAAGATCCACGTCTAGAGTAATACCAATCAGAGATCTGACCGCCCATAAGCCTAGGAAATGTCTCAGCGAATGTGGCACGCCCTCCACATGGACCCAAGTCTGGTATAGCTCAAGTTTTGGTTCAATCTCCTCCTGTTTCCACTTGCTAAAAAGCAACCTCGTAGATTGCGACGGAACACCAAAATCCATACCATCAAACCTGTCCAACTCAGCCACAGAAGGGAACGCCACCTTGAACACATTAGCACCACTTGGCAATGCCTCCCACTTCCACCTCGGAACAGAACTCATGCGACTACCGTCATCTCAACTTTCTTAGCCGTCGTAGTGATGCCTTGAACCATTACCAGAGCAATAGGCCCATCAGACGACTCCCCCAGCTCCTTGAACAAGGTATTTGGAAATTGCGAGATCATAGTGTGCTTGCTACCAATCCCTGCAATGAACACCGACGGCTTTAGGAGTTTGAGAGTGGGGCACTTCTTAAGTGGATGCTTGTTGTTGTCGCAAACATAGCAATAATGCTCCACCGGACAATCCCTAGTGGCATGCGTGTCCACCTCACACTTCCGGCACCTCGTTTTCTTGACGACCTAAGCCACAGCAACATCGGTACCCCCGGGCTCAGCGGTGACATGCACCAACTGTTCAACCGTTGGCACCGGCAATGCCTCATCCCCACCCGCCACAGAGCCCTCGGCTGTTATCATCGGCGTCACCTTCTTCTTTTTACTCTTCCTCTTCTTAGCCCCGACAGCCGCCCATGTACCGACCATGAATCCAGAGCCGGACGGAGCAGTCCTCGGAGCGACGTTGGTGACCACCCCCGCCCCTGCCGCAACACCGCTCGCACCCGCCGCCACGTGCGGAGGCGCCGAGGTGGAAGCATCACCTGCAACTGCCGCAACAGAGGCAAGCACCGGACCGGGAGCCGGCGCATGATGCGGCTACCAAAGCGGCGCCACTGCATGTCCAGGCGCATGAGGATGCGTCCCCCGGGGCGAAGGTAGGGGGCCCTGCCGAGGTCTCCTGGCAGAAGCAGCGCCACCGCGCTCGACACCGCACCCTCTCCCACCTGGGAGAGCACTCGGCTGCCGCGCCCCCGGGATGCTGATACGTCTCCAACGTATCTATAATTTCTGATGCTCCATGATAATATTATGCCAATTCTACATGTTTTCCCCCTTCTTTATGTCATTTTTACACGTTTTCCGGGACGAACCTATTAATAAGTTGCCAAGTGTCAGTTCCCTGTTTTCTGCTGTTTTTTATTTCAGAAAAGTTGTTCTGGAAATATTCTCGGAATTGGACCCCACAAAGCCCGAAGTGCCTATTTTCCCCGGAAGCATCCAGACGACCGAAGAGGAGACAAAGAGGGGCAACAGGGGGCCCACACCATGGGGTGGAGCGCCCCCCTTGGCCGCGCCATGGGATGGTGTGGGGCCCCATGGCTCCACCGCCTCTGCCATTACGCCTATTTATTCCTCTCGGATGGAAAACCCTAGATACCTGATAAAAAATCCTCGAAAAGTTCCACAGCCGCCGTCGTCGTCAACCCTAGATCAGGGGGTTCTGAAGCTGTCTCCGGCATCCTGCCGGACAGGAAATCATCACCGAAGGCCTTCTTCATCACTATGCCTGCCTCCGGAGTGATGCGTGAGTAGTTCATCCTTCGACTACGGGTCCATAGCATTAGCTAGATGGTTGCCTCCTCCTCATATACCTCCATGTTTATATCTCGTGAGATTCCTAACAAGATCGAGATTGATCTTATGTAATTCTATGTGTTGTGTTTGCTGGGATCCGATAAATATTGAACTTATGCCAAGTTAATTATAGTCTTTATTCCATATGCTATTTGTGATCTTGCATACTTTCCGTTGCTAATGGTTGCTCTGGCCAAGTAGTTGCTAGTGACTCCAAGAGGGAGTATTTATACTCGATAGTGGGTTGATGCCTCCTTTTCGCCTGTGCTCGAGTGACAGAAACGTGACGGGGGAGGATGTATTGTTGCCACTAGGGAGAAAACAGCGATGTGGGTGCCCGCGTGTATAATCATTTCTTACATTACACACATTGTTTAATGCATTTATCTGTTACTTGCAACTTAATACCTAAGGGGGTTCGGATAATAACCTGAGGGTGGATTATTAGTCATAGATGCAGTTGGATTACGGTCTATGTATATTGTTGTAATGCCCGCACTAAATATCATAGTAGTCATCTTGCCATGAATGTGCACTACGGTGCAACCTTTATTTGTCAATTGCCCAGCTGTAATTTGTTCACCCAACATGCTATCTTTTATGGAGAGACACCACTAGTGAACCTATGAACCCCGGTCCATTTTCCTACACTATTAAACAAACCACTACAATTTCCCGTTTTCTTTACTTACTGCAAGCATACACCATTTTTCACACTATACGTCTAATCTTTGTTTTCAGCAAGACCGGTGAGATTGACAACCTCACTGTACCGTTGGGACAAAGTATTTTGGTTGTGTTGTGTGCAGATTCCGCGTTGTTGCTGACACCGGTGAGGCGCCATCACCACTGTTAGTGGCATGAACCTTCCAAAGATCCTCTTCCTCCTACTGGATTGATAACCTTGGTTCTTAACTGAGGGAAATTCCTACAGCTACACTCATCACACCCTCCTCTTGGGGTTCCCAACACGTAGCATCAGATGCCACCTGCTCGTTGCGGCGCAGCCATCCGCACTTCCGGTGTGAGGACCGCCGCGTACGATCTGCCGCCTCGAGGTAGACGGTCGGTGGAGGATGCGCTCGAGGAAGGCGGCGCTGACGGCGCCGTCCGAGACGAAATAGAAGACCTAGAAGACCTCGTACCCGATCAAAACGAAGGAGAGTTCTCCGATCGCGACCAAAGAGTCTCGGACGCCTCGGACAGATAGGCCCATGGCTTCTTGGGCCCTGCTCCATACAAGGAGGCCCCACACGTCAGCGGGTCGTCAGTTTGAATTGCATGAGGTTCGCCATGTTCCACGATCCTCGGATCTCCCCCTCCCGATCGCGATACGGAACCGTCCTCGTCGGCTGTCTTCTCGTAGTCCGCCGGGAAGAAATCACCCGCCACCCCATCCGCACCGTCGACGAGCGGAGCACCCGTCTGATTCCCTTGCCACCGGAATAACTCGTTCCCGCCGACGAACTGCTCCCTGACGAATGAACCTCCTTCGACCTGCAAGAAACATACACCTTACCTTCCTAGTTGACACCGGACTCCGTCGATCTCTCCCAGAACCTCACTTACTTCGAAGGGAACCCGGTCTTGTCCCAGAACTCAGCGACGATCTGCTCATCGGCCTTGGGAGTATGCCGGATGTCGGATCGAGAAACCTCCCAGACATCCTCTAGGACCCCCTCCGCCACAGACCGAGTCGTCGCCTCCGCATCCCCTCCACATTCCGTCCCTCCACGCTCCTCTGAGAGCACTCCAAAACGAGATCCGACAGCATCCACCGACGATAGCGCGCCCGGCGCTAGGGTCAGCCGCCATGGCATCGGTGGTGGCAGATTTGATTGATCCAATCTGGAAGATACCGGCTTGATGGAGGTGCCTGTCGCCAGCTCCTTCGGGCTCATTCTTGCAATGTTGTGAACATGATCTGGTGATGCTTGATTCTTCACCCATGGAACTACTACCAGTACCCTTCGCACGTGGCGCCCTCAATACAATACAATACATTACAGGGTTAGTGATAGCTTGACATGCAATTATTGTTGAAGTCGGATAGTTTGTACCAACGACGACATAATAGCCCCATAGGAACGGAGTCGACGACATGTCCCAATGCCCAAGAAGTTTCTAATCTTGTGGGAAGGAGCGGCAGTAGTCATCTTTGGACGAGTGGAGATTTCCTGCACTTGAGCTCGAGTGCTCATGCCACTTTTAAAAAAATTATAAAAAATATATATTTAAAAAAAAATCTTGCACGTTCTCGATGATGTATCCTATAGACGTGCAAAATTCCAGTGAGAAATGATTTATATTTCGACCTACATAAAAATGACAAATTTACAGATGTTAACAATGCTTTGTTTCAAACATTATAGCGGAGTCCTCTTCCGCTCTAACATATTGATGTCTTAATCCTTCGATGGCAATGTCTACTACAGTAAGTTTTGTTTCCTCGGACCGAAGTGTTGAAGCAAAATTTCACATGCTACTTTTCCAATGAAACCAAATCTGACCTTGATTCGTCGACCGGACTCACTGTTTGACGCCGTTTTGCTTCTTGTCTTGACCACTGCGATAGTATTAATCCTGAACAGGGAGCATTCAGGCTGGCAGACAAAAAACAGCTCCTCTGGACAAACCTGCCTCGTCAAACTGGCAGCCTCCTTCAGCAAACAGGAAACTCCTGCATCCGTTCAGCTCATGTCCAAAGACCATGGCCTCTGAATTCAGTCGGCACAGCCTCTGTTAAATTGCTAACAGGGACATTCCTGTGTGTATTCTGCACTTTACTGTTTTTGAATCGTTGCCATGCAGCTCCTAGTAATGGATTGAGTCAATGCCCACAGGAAGAATGAAGAGGTGGAATCCGCGGTTGGAAATTCTTACGACTTTGTCCGTGTCTCTCCTCGCCAGCCGCCCAGCATGTCTGGGTGGTAATAACAAGTTTATGTACTGAGCTTGAGATAGTTTAATTTTACATGTCCAAATCAACGTGAGCTCAACTGTACATTTATTTTCTATTTTTGTGTGCGAGGGAACCGTATCCCTTAACTAACAATATCAGAGCCTTGATCCATTCTTATCTGCATTTGCACTCAGATTATCATGAATTCTTGAGCAACAACAATAGGATTATTTTGACCGGTCGCCGTTCCAGAGATAAGAAGCAGGAAGGTTAGGCAATTAATTACGGGTTTGAGTACCTCTAGAGAGTGTGCATCGTCAGCGCCACCCACTCATGTTCTACTGTACATCCTCAGTCAGAAATGGAGCCTATCACCGAGTCCTTTGATGAACACGGCAACGACACTCCGTGAAGCCTGGCTATTGCCTTGTTCACCACATATCATCACACAGTCCAGCCAGGAACTTATGATCTTTCCACTCGTCTTAAATCTTTTACGTACTAAATACTAAATAACGATTCGGCCTGTCAGTCTTGTTCTGTTCTTCATTCAACGACGGTAGAACCCGCTCTGGTTTCATCGGTCAGGGTAGCGTACAATCGCCCTGCGAATCAGGAGATCCTGCTTTCATGGCTCCTGCTGCTGAATTATGACCCTCCATCTCCCAGCTGGTGTAGTAATTCTTTCTGCTACCAGATTCAGAAATTGTGACCTCAACTTGCAAGAGGGGCCTGTCCTTTTCTTGACGCAGACATGCCTATATTCGGGCTCATAATTCGCACCTTGACCGCCTTTGAAAAATCATACACGATCACACAATTCTAGCAGATTGATATTGACACGGGTAGGCAAGGAGGGTTTTCTTTATCTACAATCTGGAGATCTTTCATTGTGTTCATGACTCATATGTAGTACAATGTATGTGATCCTTGCAAGAAAATCTAGCCTTGCTGTTTCGCTTGACTTGATTCAGCAAAAGATAGCCCAGCCACGCTGTGCCAATTATCTTCTAATCATTGGTTCATTGGTGTTCATGTGTCTTCTCTTTTTGATCATCTTCTGCTCCGAAAGTTGGATCCCATCTTCGCATGTGAAAGTGAATTGCAGCGCTGTTACTATCTGAATGATGATGTGCTGTAAAAGGTAGACCAAGAAGTCACGTGTGCATGAGTGCTTTTATCGCGCACAAAGACCAAAACGACGTGTTTCTCAGTGATCAAAGCTACCAAAAGTTTATGCAGGTATTTTTTGTCTACTATTATCTACTCCCTCCATTTCAAAATAAGACTTCTAATTGTTCATATATAGATATAGATATACACTGAAACATATCTAAATACATTTATATTTAGATAAATGAAAGTCAAGTATTTTGCAAGGGAGGGGGGAGTAGTTGTTTTCTTGCAGGAAATATAATGGGAGTCTCCCTCATAAGGTGCAGCATTATGGTCTCCTAACACTGTGTCATAATAAAATGAGGAGAAAGGTGCTATTAACTTTCATGCACCAACCCACGGACAGAAAGAAGAGGTATGGAAAACAGAAATTTAAAATACTGGACTTGAATCCAAAACAACTGTTCTAATATTTCATATTAAGTTTCATCCACGGATCAATATAACCAAAAGTCCAAACAGTTGATAAAAATTATACAACCCATATATATTTCAACCAACAAGGAGCCTACACCCACCTTCTACAAGTAAAGCCTGTTTGCAACCGTTTTCTTTTCTACTAATGTGTCTTGTGACACAAATGAATCTGTTTAACATCTTTTTATCAATTGTGATTTTGCTAAAAGGATTTAGAAACTTGTTCATTTTACCTTTAGTATTAGCCCCCCGAATAGTATTGCGAACATGTTTGGTCACTACTTACATGGAATTGATAAGAGTACTAAACCATTCATTCGTATTGGCGTTGTGCTTTTCTTTGGGCAATTTGAAATTGTCGAAATGATATTATCTTTAACAATGCGAGAGCTCAGGTTGTTCATCAAACCACATACTGGATAAACATGTGGTCTCATCTTCTCCACAAGACTAGCAAGGACGTTTGGAGTCTTGATGCACTCGGTTGATGGCGGTCGTTCGGACTATCTCTAACAAGGGTGATTGTTTGCATACTAGACGCCTGACGAATGTATAGTGTTGCCTTTACATCTATTTTCGGGTGGCTGATTCATATAGCCACTCTTTGTGATCCGTAAACTTTGTTGATCCTGTGTACTGCTACTTTGGATATTGATACTACTGTTACTTTTAATATTTAAAACTCGTATTCATCAACTAGATGCAGAGGCTGGGTTTTTCCTTTTTTTTTAGAAAAAAAAAACATAAGCTTACACATGTCCTTGACGAGATGAGCAGTCCTTCACTACACATTAATAAGCATCATGCAATTGCACATGATTAATCCAGTCTATCGCACTATGCATGAATAGACGATGGGTTTCCCATCACACATTTTACAAATCGTGTATGATGGTGTTGCCTTTCGCACATGTTTTATATAAAAAAATTGTAAGCATACTTGATGACATTACATATAATTTTTTAGATCGAATCGTGTGAGTTTTGATAAGAACACACTTTTTTTTTGTCTTTTGCATGTGTTAGAAAATTATCATACATGGTTTGATACACTGAATCATCTATGTTAGACGAATTATCGCACACGTTTAGTCAAAGTCGAAACTATAAAGGAAAAAGGAAAGGCATAAGTTGAAAACAGAATAGACGGGGAAATCTGCTTTGACTCATAGGTGTAGATGCAACCACTACCTAAAAAACGTATTCCAAAATGTTAAAAAATTCCTAACAAAAATTTCGGATTTCCATAATATAGATCAAACGCTTGAAAATGTGAGCTCTAAGCAACTGTTCTATCTTTTTAGCGTGTTACCGGCCACCCCCGCTGAAAATTGCCCGTACGACCGCCATCGGACGAGTACATCCGGTATCCACAAGTCCTAAGCTGGGCCGAGGGAAAAGGCAAAGACCACATGTAAATCTAGTATACCGCCTTGTTGTTAAGCTCCAAGTAATGAATAACTTTTTCTTGTTAAACACAACATCAGTAAATTGCTCAAAATGATTGCTCACGAGACATATTTTTTTTGTTCTCCACACACCTATAAAAATTTCTTTTGCACGCAACTTTATGTGGTGACATAGAATATCCAGATGTATGCTCAACTTTTTTAAAAATATTTTAACATTTTAAAATATTTTTTCTATAACGGATGTACCTGCATCTACTAGTCAAAACATACTGTCTGAGTGGAAGCCGCAAGATAACACAGTGCGCCTAGCAATTCATTCTTCTGCTCGTTGCTGCTGCGATCACAAAGTAATGTTTAATCAGAGATGAGGTGGCACATGTCATGTCTCTGTTGACGCTTGTCTGTGTTCCATCAGCGGAATAAAATACATCCGCGGCAGACAGTGACCTGCCCTACTCTACTATACCCGAGTATACTCTCCTGACTCCTATGATTAGTGTGTTATTAATCTTGTTCATTTTTCTGTATGTTTTCGTAGTACAATGCCGATGCTTATAAGTTACCCTGGAACTCAATAAGTAACAAAAGCTGTATCCATCACTCGATGCAGAGGCTGGGGTTTTTCCCCTTTTCAAAAAATAAATACCGATGCTTTTACAGAAACAATATTCACCACTTATAAGGCGCATGTATATGTTCTGAGTTGTGACAAGACAGGTTTTATATATCTATTTATATAACTTGTAATGCTATAAGCCTTATTAAAATCTTGTTTTGTCTACATATTTTTTTAGATAAAAGACGGCTCTCTGCCCTTCATTGGAAACGAAAAAAAGTACTCCCTCCGTATCGAAATATAAGATGTTTTAGCATTTCCTAGACAATATGTATCTAGACATGTTTTAGTGTAGTACACTAAAACATGTCTAGATACATTATATCTACAAAATGCTAAAACATCTCATATTTTGATACGGAGGGAGTAACAGTTTGGTGCCCATACGTATATTATAGACTTTTCCCGCCAGATCACATCTCTAGGCATAGTTCTAGAGTATAACCAGTACTAACAAATCGGAAAGTGCTTTTGTTCCCGAATCTGCCAATTTAAAAAAAAAAATGAAAAAATATAAGTTTCAAAAAAATCTGAAAATAAAGCTGGTTCCTGTCAATTGTATCCCAGAAATATGCAAAATTTCAATTTTAAATACAAAACAATATGGGCTACATAAACATGACAAAATGATAAAATCTATAGATTTAAAAATAGGTGTTACCTAGATCCACACTTTTATTATTTTTATGTAGTTCAGAATACAAAGTATTTGAAGTTGATTTTTTGGCACGTTTGTAGTATATACCACTGGTTACTTATGGATTTGTTTTCAGAATTTTTTGAAACTCTTAAAAAAAATCCTCTCCCCTAGCACTTTCCAAGAATCTTATATAGAAAGTTTGATGACTTTCCCATGGATCTTGTATCCAGGATTCCTAATTTCCTTGCCAAGCTACATGAAACAGATTTCCGGACGTCCATAGAAAGATTATTGCTAACTGCCCGAATTTTTTAACATTGTCAGGAGCACCGGTGCCCAGGTGCACCAAATCTCCAATCCTACCAAAACAAGGAATTATAAAGAACTTTCACGGGTAGAATATGAAAAATTAAGCTAAGTTCGAGGGCCGGCGAGCTATCAGACTTCAGTCGGATGTCCGCTCGAACTTCCGAAGTTCCGGGTCCTAGGATCACCATTGTCTTCCTTTCCTTCATCCTCATCCTAGACGTGGCACTTCATTCGTCTTTATTTCCATTCCATTGATCCATTCTTGCAGCAAGGGTTTTGCTTGAGTCATGCACAACAACATCCATTTCCCGATCATGTTCGCCATCCTCGGCCATATCATCTGCATATTTTATCAGTCAAGGCTTCCAAACAATATTTCATTTCTTATTTTCCACAAATTTCACATAGTAGCATAAGTAATGACATTAATGGAACCAACTGAAATCTTAGTGATGTTAAAAATTCATTTCCAAACCATGCGACTAATATCACAAGTAAAACACATATGATCTACATTTTCTTGTTCAGAACAGAACAAGCAACTCCTATCAGGAACATTTTGTATTTTTGCCACATTATCCCTAGTAAGGATTTTGTTATGTGATATCAACCAAAGGAAAACCTCGACTCTTGGGGGGTATATTTAACTTCCAAACTCTAGGTACAAGCACAACCCCTCAAAAATTAATCACAGCGTATAGAGATTGAGAGGAGTAAACTCCAGAGTTCCCCACACGCCACATCATTTGGTCACTTCTTCTCACATATGACCAAATCTTAAACAATGACACATAGATACTCCCAAAGAGTTTCAGTATCTCTCGGTTTTGTTGGTTGCATATGACATACAGTTCACAAAAGTGGATTGCTAGGAAAGTGTATCCAAACCACTGATTTTTCTAGAATTTCACAATTTTACCATTTTCTACTATCCGTTGGAAACCGAGTTGTCAACATTTTGTAGTAGAATTGAGTCTATATGAGGGAAAACACTATTGTCTCTATTTTCTTTACCTTCAGGAGCAGTGAGCAGACATGGTAATCAATATTTATTCAACACAATTATCCATCCATAATATTTCGAATAGTTAATGAGACATAACACATGTCAGCATGACAGAAAACCTAGGGAGCGTTGGGAACAGCCTTAGGTGGTGATCCAAACGTGACACAAATATTTGAAAAATAGCTAAACATCATCTTAGAAAAAAAATATTAGTGTTATCATGTTAAAAAAACATTAAAGAGACTCTTTGAACTGAAGGGTTGTCATAGTTTTTTTTTAACTGGGCAAAAACATTGCCCCAATCTATTAATTAAGAATAAGAGACTTACTCGGTTAGTAATGGAGAACCGGGTGAAAATCTTTTCCATAGGAAATTTGGAGATTCCAATCCTTGCGATTCTTTCTTAGGGGATTTTTTATCAAATGAATGATAACTTTAAAATTCTTGTGTATTACATTGCTACACCCCAATTCCATAGGAATTTCAATATGCACTCAAAACTCTTTTTTACACTCATGCGCGTGGATCGAGATACTTTTACTTTGCTTCAACAGAATTGTTATTCTCGGAGTTTCTCTCTACTTTGCACCTCCGATTTTGTCAAATTCCTATGTTTTGTAATACGTGTGATCCAAAGAAGCCCTAAGGTTAAGGTTATAAAAAGAAGCCCAAAGCTTAAGGTTATATTCCCTCCATCCTAAGACACTTTTAATATAGATATATTTAGATAAATTTTAGCATATATATATATATATATATATATATATATATATATATCAATATTTGGACAAATGAAAGTCAACTACTTTAGGATGAAGTGAATAGAAGGCTTATTCGAAATCATACTTACTCCGTCCTGGTGTGTAGGGCACATATAGCAATTCTCTAGACTTTAGGTATTCATTCATTGTGGTTTAAACATTACATGCATTGGTGGAGAGGGGTGGAGAGAGCCAATCACCCACTAATTAGAAGAGAATTAATACAAAATGTGATTAAGAGATGGGACTGCATGTTTTTGGTATTGTGCCCTATACACCAGAACGGAGGGAGTAACATCAAACGGAACCTACTCCAGTACTCTCAGCCAGTCAGTCTCGATTAACCTGCTTCACTCCATGAAGAGACGCATGGGCCCACCGGCCATCCTGCGCGAGGTGTAGATGCAGCCGGCGACACGATGGATCCAAAAAGCTACTTCATGTTCTGATCTCTTCATAATCTAATCTGATTTGGTCGAGTAATTAAGCACTAATTAATCATCAGATCAATATTTAACCTTTTCGGTCTGGCTTCGACCCAATCGTTTACTTGGTTGGACGTAAGGTAGGCCTGCTGCTCCTGCTTGGCTTATGTACACGTACTAGTGTCGGGTGTTGGTGGTGGTATTTCTATATGCATTTTGATCTTAGCTATCATGTTTTTTTCGTTTTAGTTTTAGAGTATTTCAAGTGGTTAGGGGGAATCGAGCACCAAAGTATCCAATGTGATGTGATCAGTTACATGTATTTCTTTTATTTGTTTGAACAAAATTATTTTTGACATGTTTACCCTTTTATTATTTGCATCCACAATAGTATTCGATTATTTCTGCTCAAATATGTGTACCTCAAGGAAAAGATCGTCAGGCGATTTTGTTGTCTGGATGGAAAGTACCCATCCTTTACATGACAATCATACAATGAGATGAAGGTTTTCATGTAGCATTTTATTCACACATGCCAACCCAACACGTTATTTCACATATATATTGTATGGTCAAACAAATTTAAGCAAAATTTCTTGCCAACAATGTAAGTAGAGTTTTCCGTCTTGATAAAATACGTACACGAGCGGCGGTAAAAATGTACAAATGTTATGGAAGTATTTTATGAGAGAACGGTATGTCTGTACTGATAAACGAAAAAACTTATGGTACTTCTTATCGAAACATAAAAACAAACAAGATCCCTCATGAACTGAATGATACATCAATTTTTTTTAAAAAAACTCCCTCTCTACTTATGCCTTATGAAATTAGACATTTTCTATGTCTCTCATGAAAAAACTGCAGAAAATCATACATGCGTGAGCTCAACAAATCTCAAAGGTATTTGTATAGCCTTAGGAGTTGCCAGTAAGGTGAGAACCTAAGATCATTAACCGCATTATGGTTTAGAGCATCTCTAGGAGACACCGCATTTCGCCCAAACTGTAAAATAACCGTTATTTTGCGGTTTTTGGTCGAAACTGCGACCCAGCCAGACCCTACAAAAGTCACCGCCCCGAAAATAAATTTGAGGGGCGCGACAGTTCCCTCCCCCCTAGAACTCTGAAAATAAGGTTTGTGCGGCCGACCCGACGGCACCCTCTATTTCTAGATCGATTTGGCGAGAGGGAATTTTTAGCACGGTAGTTCCAGCTTCCCTACTCCCCCGCCGCCCTGGATCTTCACCCCTCCGCTCCGACCGACCTCACCGGCGCCATGTAGCGGCGACATGGACACCTCCAACTCCGCGCTCTTCACCGTGGAGGTTGGGTTAGCCCAATCGACCGACGCAGGGCACCGCAGTGTATTTCCACGCCGTTCATGGCGCGCTCGCGCCGGAGGCAACCTCCAACGTCGTTCCTCGGAAGCGGCTTGGCAACGTCATCATCGAGGGAGGCGTACCCGCTCCTGGTGCTATGTCCGGTGCCACCGGCAAAGGGGGGGTCGCAGTACCGCTGCCAGCGACATCAACCTTGGTGATCCGAAGCTGCCGCTAGGGAAGAAGAAGAAGGTGGTGGAGGTCAGATGCAAGAAGCCGCCTTCAGCGAACAAGGCTGCCACGATTTCTCCGCACACCAAAGTCGGCGCCTAGCCGGTGTTCGACGGAATACCCGGGAGGTACGTCCAATCATCTTTGGCCGCTTTTCCTATTTCCGCCATTGGGTTTAGTTTAAGAATTCGGTGGGTCTATTTGTAGCTCCCAATTCCATGGCGTGTAAACTGAATATGCTATGTTCCTCAACGAGAACGCAATGAATATTGAGGATGCACCACTCGTCTTCTATGGATACAACTACATGGACAGCGGGGTACATGGTGGCGGTGAAGAAGACGACGAGTTGGAGGAGATCGAAGGGGAGGTGTTCGAGGCATTGCAATCGGCAAAGTGTAGCAATAGGTCGAAGAGATACACCCAATTGGAAGATGAGGTGTTGATCCGGGCTTGGGAGTGTGTGTCCCTCAATGCCGTCCACGGAGCCGACCAAACGGACAAGAGGTATTGGCAAAGGATAGAAAACAAGTTCTTCCGAATGATGCCGAAGAATGTAGATAGGACACCACGCACCTCTATATCACTCCAAGGCCGTTGGGATATGATCAATCTGGCGGTTAGCCGGTGGAGTGGAAGTTTGGATCAAGTTTACAATGCCCCTCTAAGTGGTACCAATGAAGCCGATTGGGTGAGTGTTCTTCATATATCTCGTTGTTGCGATGTTGCAAATGAAAGTGTTTGACATAGGTGCTTTTCTTGTAGGAACAAATTGCAGCCACAAGGTACAAGGACATGCCGACCTCCAAGGGCAAGCCCATTACATTTGAGCATTGTTGGCTATTGCTTAAAAATAGCGAGAAGTGGAAGGTGAGGGACAAAGAAGCACCACCAAAGAGAGGTTCCTTCACCAAGTTGGACAATGATGAAGATGATGATGCTGGAGAAATAAACAGGGACAAGCCAAAGGGAAACAAGAAAGCCAAGGAGAATATGAGGAGAGACTCGTAGGCATCAAGTTTGATAGAGAATATAGATCATATGTTGGCCTCAAATGAGTTGATGGTTGCCAAGACTTTAGAAGCAAAAAAAAAGGCAACGAAGAGGTTTCAAGAGAAGGAGGAGAGGTGGAACCTAATCAAGGAGGAGAAGTTGCGCAAGGATGCCATTTGTCGCGCCCATTGTCGCTCGTTTAAGGGACAACGTGATGCGGTGTCTACTAGAGATGCTCTTAGGAGACACCCCCTTTCAAGTAGAGACCATCAAACCAATGTTTCACCATTATACTCTCTGGGAAGAAGACAAGCATCAAAGAACAAAATAAGAGAAACACTAATAAAACCATACTTAACACCTACATCGTTGTGCAACGCTAAGTCGGATAGAATTTCCGAGTAAAATCCCGTGGTGGGAGTTGTCAACCTATAGTAGAACATAGCTAACGAAAACAAAGTTAAAACTTAGCTTTGTTAGAACATACATGAAAACTACAAATGTTTACAAACACATATCGGAAATGGCCAGGTGGTCCGTCGCCCGAGTCTTTCACTGATAAGAGCGGTGACCCCGCACACCACTGCATATGTAGTACACAAGTCGTTGACATAAAATTTACAGAAGTCCTTCTCCATAAATATTACATCACCCAGAGTAGTACAATAGAAACAGTGCGGATCCACTAGTTCACACTGCTTATTATTACAATCCAAAGACGAATAAACTCTTTCTCAGTCATCAGAGGGAGAATAAAAGATTCAAAGTCAACCTGAGAAAATTGACGACCTACTAAGAATAGCAACGAGAGAATCATGATAGCTCAACAACTTAGATTCTAGAGGTGCTCGACTAGATTCCCTTCTATTATTAGGCTAGACTCTCTTAACTAATCCTATGACTCTTCTACTTCATTATTGTCAGCTCCACAGGCGAGGATGTAGTTGACTCATTCTATTCCTCCGGATAGATCTCGGGCTGCATAGTAGAACTCCTTGCATTATGTGTTTTGATCATTGACATCATGGCTGGCCTCCTCGATAAGAAAAGAGCCAACATAAGGGTTGAGTAACAAGCGTTTCTCATCAAGCTCAAATAAGAAAATATTTTGTATTGTCGTGCACTAGCTAATGTCATGACCAATGGTCGTAGAAACGATGCAAGTTCTGAAAAGTTTCTTGAGAACGTTGGTTTTAGTTCCAAAAACTATGTTCCATGTGTGTGGTACTAGAAATTTTAGTAGATGTTTATACTATTTGTCTATTGTATGATAATATTGTCAAGTATCGGTATATTTCCGTTATGTTTATGATTTATTCTTGAATTAATATAAACGAACAATTGTTTATATTCTCAACAGGAGGCACCGAGACCGATATATAACAACTAAAGGAAATACCCTATGTAGAAAAGATAGTCATGAAAGTTAAGGGTCTTTCTTGAGAAAGCACCATTATAATGAAGTCAATATGTGTTGCCTCCTCCACTTTTTGGACCACAAAACACGATGTTGGTGCACATCCCGATGCAGACATCACCATACGACCGTTAATCTTCTCACAAAGTAACCAGTTAATGGACACAAACCATCGCACGTGCGTGAAAGCCATAAACAGTTTGACGAGCGAAGAATGACATCGTCTCCGCAAAAATTTATCATTGGAGATGATCCGGCAACCGTGCACCTTCGTCACCACTGAAAGCTGGTGGTAGAATATAGAATGGGCTAGAATATGAGAAGGGGTCGGCCACAGACAAATCCAACACACAACTTCATATTCACGACAACACCGTCTCGCAATGCAACGACCTTCCGCAGCTAACACAGAAGCTGCAAGACTCTAGGCACAAGGTTAGAAGAGACCCGCCATACCGAATCCATGTCCTGGGCAGACGCGCCGTCAAACTTGTGCCACACAAATCCTCCTTCGGGCCATACCGTTGCCACTGATCGTCGTACCAGCCGTCTTTGCGCATCGTGGCGCTGTGACAACCTATGGCAGCCCATGTAAGTGATGCCCACTGCCTCTAGCAACATTAGTGCATCAAAATAATAAATCCACTTGGTTCAGTTTTAACAGAAGCCTAACACTCAATTTAAAGTATTAGCTACTATCATAACTTCTTTTAGGCACTCCCCACCCCCCACCCCCTACCTGAAAGAATCTCAACAGAAAACGATTAAGATGCAAATGCAAATATTGGTAGAAATCTGTCAAAACAAAACAACAGGTAAAGATGTTTTTTCAAAAATATTATGTTTCTCAAATATAAAAGTTTGAAACAAATTAAAATTAGATAACAACCTGGGGCATGTGTCTATTTTTTTCAAAGCAATTCGACCTTTTTGTTGAGAGAAATAAATTTTTTGGTGGCAGCATAGAAATTTGTTTCATGACAACAACTTCCCCAAATCACACTACCTCTCTATTAGAGGTAACAAGTTCCAAGACATATAGAAAACAGAAGAAAACAAAAGAAAAACAAACTGGGTTGCCTCCCATAAGCGTTTTTCCTTAATATCTTTTAGCTAGACATGAAGAACGAATCAAGTATTATCAATATAATCATTCAATTTGAGGAGCTCGAACTCATCATAGAGGAATTGTATTTTCCACACACAAGGTTCAGAATCTCCTCTCTCTTTTCTTTTTGGTTTACTATTTTTATCAAAGACATTCTCCAGAACAACCCAATCAAAATTTTCCTCTAATGCCATAGACATTGCTAAAAGCTTGAATGGTATAGCGATATTAATTTATTTTTCACATTCAGTTTTCTCTCATATTTCATTCTGTCAATATCTAAGCTCTTCAAAGTATGATTGATGGCAAGACCGTAGCTAAGCATCTTATAGCGAGCGAAAACTTTTCTAGATTCTATAGCAATGTCATTAAATTCCAAGAGTAAAACATTTGACACAAAATCACTTTCTTTTCCTTTCTCCATGCTATGAAGTTTCAAAAAAACCTTTATTGTAATATAGGATTGAAATTGACGAACCTAGCTTCTATCATGGAAACAAAAGAAGCTATAGTGATCTCATAGTTATGGGCAAGTTTAACTACAAGTTTATCATTAAAATCACAAAGCCCAATAACATGGTTAAATAATTCTTCAATATTGTTTATTCCAATAATGAATCCACTTCGTACTTTCAAATCTTTCATAAAAAATTTTGGGGTAGACATGTTAGCAAAACAGCAACAAAAACTAACACGAAGACAAAAACTAAATAACAAGACAAGTAAAAAAACTAGAAACTAGAGAACTAATTTTTTTGGGTTTTTGATAAAGATAAAAAAGACTAAAAATATAAACTAAGCAAGAACAAAACAAAAGAAAGAGAGTGAAACTGTGAGACTCCCCTTGTCGCAAGCTAGAAGTCCCTGGCAATGGCGCCAAAAAGTTTCTTGCATGTAGTTGACGGGAGACTTCTTACTGATGATAACTTTGAAATCCCCGGCAACAGCGCCAGAAAAGTTCTTGATGCGGACGTGATCACACGCTCTTTGGGTGTAACATCCCAAGTATGAAAAACACCATTAGAATGTTTGCTCCTTGTTAATTTATGTTTTGCATCATGTCATCATAAGCATTGCATTTGTTTTCACTTGTTTTTCCATTTGAATTTCAAACCAAATTTCAAATCCTTGTTTCATACTTGTTCTGTTACAATTTTTCTAATTGAAACTTTCAAATCAAACCAATTATTTGTTTCCAATAAACTTGGAACTTCAAACTATTAACTTGCTAAAGTTTCAATATTTCAATTATTGCCAAAATTCAATCAAATTCTTTTAAATTACAAACAGCAACAAAGTTTAAAATTTTGGAAAACAAAAAGTTGCACAGCTGGGCTTTTGTAATAAATAACTAATAAAAATTATCCCCAAAAATTTTCAAACCCCAAAACCCTATTTGAATTTTAAATAACAATTTCAAATCATTTGGCAATTTCAATTTTTTTAGGAATAAGCCCACATACTTTTGAATCTTGCTGTTTTGGTAATTCAATAAAATTTTGCTAAGATACAAGCACCAAATCCTATTTCCTTTTCTCTTTTCTTTCCTACAAAAAAGAAAAGGTGAACAAAAAAAATAGAAACAGAAACAACAAAAAAAAAGAAGAGGGGGAGGGCAGGCTAGCCCACTTGGGCTGAGCCCACCACACCCCACGAGCCCAGGCGCACGACAATCTGTCGTCTTCCTCCTCTGTACGGAGACAGAGGAGGAGCGACCTCCCCCACCGAGAAGAGCACCTGCTCCCTCCACCTCCTCTATTTCTACCCCCTCTCCCCTCCAAACCCTGGCCCTCTCACCCTTCTTCCTCCTCCAGCCGCCGTCGCCTCCTTTCTCCCCTCTTCCTTTCCCTACCTCCTCTCTGTAGTTTCTTTCTGAACCCCAACCATGGCCTCCATGACCGGAACTTGAAGCTCCCCTTGCCGTCGCCCTAGTCCACCTCGACGCCTGTTGACCCCGGGAACGGAACCGGGAGGGTTCCCTCTCCCCTTTTGCCGAAGGGAGCGAGGCCGGAGGACACCTCCACCGCGCGCGCCGTCGAGCTCCTCGCCGTCGCCGCCGTCTGCACGCCACCGACCGCCTCTCCTTCCCTGTTGCTGCTCCCGCTCGCCGAGCCCGCGGTGAGCACGCCCATCTCCCCCTCTCCCCACTCTCCTCCCCTCTGCCCCACGGGCGAGCGCCTAGCGCGGCGCGCCCACGCCAGCAGCCGCATCGAGCGGCCGGTCGCCGTCCACCGTCTCCCTCCCGATTGGTGCAGTTAACTGAACTTTGTTCAGTTTCGACAGTAGCCGCACCCCTTACCTCAAAACCCAACGCGAACCACATCCATCACCAACCGCACATCACCCCAGTGGCACACGCTCAGCGCGCACACGCAGGAGGGCGCGGGATCGAATCCCCCCGCGCGTTTAACACATCTTTTTATTTTCTTTTTTTCAGATCCAGATCTGAAAAGATCTTCACAACCAGATCCATTCCTATTATCACACAAGTCCCTGTAAATATTTTCTAAGTCCCTGGCTGTTAAATAAAATGGCAGAACACACCCTATACTTTGAAATTGCATAACTAATTCATTATAAATCCAAATTTAATAATTTAAATATGTTTTCCACACCAAATTAAATTCTCTACCTAAATATAAACTTTGTTTACTGTTTTGAATATTTTAAATTGGTGAAATATTTGAATCCTTGTTTAATTCATTTAATTTTGCAAAATTCATAACTTGGGCATAAAAATTCCAAATTCAACAAATAAAATATGTTTTCTATACCAAATTAAATTCTCTACATGTTAAAACCATTTGTATACTGTTTTGAACATTTCAAATGGTTCCAAAATTTCAAATTCAAACAACTCTTTCAAATTTGGACAAATTCATAACTAATTCAAATTTAATTCAAATGGCACATGTAAAATATGTTTTCCATTCAATTTTTCATGTACTTTGCAAATATCAACTTTGTGTTCTGTTTTAAATAAATTAAATTGCTGAAAACAACTGTTTCCTATTTAATGCATTTAAATTTGTCAAATTAATAACTAATTCATTTTAATTCCTTTTTCAACAAATGAAATATGTTTACCATCTAAAATTTTGTGTTCTTTCCAAATATGAATTTGGTTATCTATTTTTAACAATTAAAATGGGTGAAAACAACAAATGCTTGTGTAAATAATTTAAGAAGCCAAAATTTCATAACTTAATAAATAAAAATTCCAACTTGGTAAACCACATTTCAAATTGAAGCTATTGTTGTTTCCTTATTGTTTTCGTCACCCATGCATCATACTAATCAACTTTCACCTGATGGTTGTTGGTAGGTCACTTAATTCAACTTAAATTCTTGGGCCTTTCTATATGCAACCCAAAATTGCATATGGGCCCCTTTAATTATGTTTACCATGTCCACTAGATTATCCTTGATGCATCAATTAAATTGCCATGCATCATCCCATGTTTGTGCATTATGCCATGTTATTGATTGTTTGTCTCTATGCGTTGTTTGTTTGCTTCTTCTCGAATAGACGACGACGTTGAGACAGACGAGGTTTACGACACTACTTCAGAGGAGTTAGCCCAGTACCAGGCTACTGAGTTTGCAGGCAAGTATTCACTCACATGAACCATTGTGTCCTTTCCACACTGGATACCGATACTTTCCGTTGTCTTTGCTGCTAGCCTTAAGATTCGTTGCTTGTGTTCCGATCCTATCACATGTTATCCTGTAACCCTGATATAGCCTATCCTCCACACCGATAACCCCGTTGTTTGTTGCATGTGTCTTACTAGCATGCTTAGGGTTGTTTATGCTCGAGTCTGATGTCCGTTATTTCTTTTACCGTATTTATTATGTTCTGGGGGCTCGAAGTTTAAACAACAACCTGTTAATGTTTGAGGTAATGCTAATTTGATGATAAGGCACCGGCAGGAGGCCGGGTATGGTTTTGAGGCCTGCTAGTGTCAAACTCAGGAAAAGTTCTTGTCCTCTGGATCCATGTTGAGCGCGCTAACCGCATGTGGGAAGCGTGTATGGGCGCCCCCCGCAACTCTAATTCGATTCGCATCTCGTCCAAATCGCCACACTTAGTTCGGGTTTTCCATTTGATGCACGCATATGCAGGTACGAACCCTCGGCGCCAGGGTGGAACTTTTGTAGTCGGCATTTAGGGCGGCGTGGTCTTCCAGTGCTATGAGGGTCCCCCTTTTCTTCGTGGGGGCTCGATTAGCCGCGCACGCACATCACGTGGTTCTTTGGGCTTGATGCGAAGAAGAGTTGGGTTGTGTAGAGTGCCTCTCTTGGTGGGTTTTGTCGTGGGATAATCACGGCAGATGTTACCAGGGGTAACTGATCTTGGGGCAAGTCGACACAGGCGTTCGGGAGAGGGTTTAGCTCAAGGGAAGACATGGTACAACTTGATCCGACAGCCGGCAATCGAAGTCGCCGGATCTCTATTCTCGATACAATAACTCGATTAGGGTTTACACTGGATACTCGATATCACACGATATTGCTAGGGTTCTTAGATCTCTGTCTAAACTACCTCCGGGGGTCGGTTTATAAAGCACCCGTACCCCCTGGCTTGTCCTACAAGGCGTACCCTGGATCCTACCCGGACACGGCGCACTAACCCTAACTTGCCTTTACATTAACCCACAATCCGGGTCATTGGGCCTACAAGCTTGGGCCTTCACAAGTTTCCCTATCCTTAGCCAGATCCTGCACATCATCCCTTGAGCCGGGTTATTCCTTGGAGCTTGGTCTACCGGGTTAGCATCCCCCTGTCAGTAGTCCCCAGAATAGCCTGGGCTTCACGGATCTCCTTGAAGCGCTTGCTATTCCCTACAAAGATACCGATCATACGGGTATATGAAGATCGGGTTAAGATATTTTAATATTCAGCTAGGCCTTGCTCCTTGGCAGCCACGCAATAACCTCAGCATTCCCTCCAAACACCTTGGTTCAAACTTCTGGGTCCAAACCATAATAATAACTCCAAGATCCTATGCTCGATAACCAATCCCGTCATCACGGGACGAATCCCCTTCTTCCTTTTATCCGGATGCTTTGCTCAATACTTGGCGCACATCTCGCAGGAACTTTAAATAAATAGCCGTTTATTTCCGTCACTCCCGGCTCCCATTCAGTGAACCGGGCTTATCCATTCACCCTATAAATAAGCTCCCTGGGGGGTGACCTAAACCTTAACGGCTCATTTCCCCCCACTCTGCTTCCTCTCTCCCTCAGAGCTCACTCCCGCTGAGCGCCACCACGGAAATCCCGCGCGCGTCACCGGAGCCCATCGGACGGAGGCTGCGCTCCGCCACCGCTCGCCCTGCACCGCCGCCGAGACCCGCCGGCGAATCTCCATCCGGCCCATCAAGAACCACGAAGGGACACCAGGGCTGCGCCATTTGCCTCCGCAAGGCCTCACTCAGATCTCCTCCGGTAAGCCTTTTGCGCCCATTAATTTTCCCTTGCAATTTTTGAATTTCATCTCAAACTAGATCCAAATCTGCCCGGCACGGATTTCTCGGCTATGCCGAATTAAATTGCCCATACTTCCTTCTAGCATGCACAATGAATAAAGCGCATACTCCAATACACTCTCCTACTGCCCGCAATCGTTATTCCCACTTCAAATCTGAAAATAGAGCTTCCAGTCTAGGCTCGAACTACCCGAAACTTCCACCTTTGCATTAATCACCCGGCTAGACCTTTCCTTTCTAGTTTCTTTTAATCACGTTAAGTGCCTAGGAAGCCGTCCACTGTCCTCAAAAAAACTCTTCGGTATTTAGATCCCATAATTTTCGCCATAATGCCTGATACCCGGGTAATTCCAAACCTTGCTCTGCGAACTAACACCCGGATCACTCGCAATTTCTCATGTCTCTATATCACACGGCTTATACTTGGCCGGTTCGCAACTTCCATGCCTTAATTTTCTTCTTACTTTGTACTTTGCAGGTCCACCACATGGCTCCCAAGAAACAGGGGAAAACTCCAATCAAGGCTAAGGCCACCAACACCATTTCCGCCAACTGGGCACGGTCTATGGTCACAAAGGCCAAATTGGAGGAGCTGGTGGAATTGGGAATTCTTCCTCCTCAGGAAAATATCCAATGGAGGGTGCCGGGTAAGGAGACCCGGCCCACCCCTACCAAAGATGAGGTAATCTGCTTCGTGGAACATGTGACCCGGGGTTTTCGACCACCGGGTCACCCCTTTTTCCGTGACATACTTAGCCACTACGACCTTCGTGTCTTTGATATCGGACCCAATTCTGTGCTAAATATTTCTCATTTTATTGTCCTTTCCGAATCCTACTTGTGCACTCCGCCAAGTCTAGCTCTTTTTATTGAACTTTTTCAATGCAAACCATGCCGCGAAAGCGGTGATGGGGCGCTTCTCACTTGCGGCGGAGTTTCAATCCAACGCCGCAAAAACTCTCTGATGCCACCCCTCACCCTCAATTCCCATGTCAAGCATTGGCAGCTCTCGTACTTTTACTGCCAGGACACTTCCCCACCCGGTCAAAAGAAACTGCCGGGTTACTCGGAGGGTCTTCTTGATATCTCCGACAAGTTTAGTGCCTTCGCCCCTGACCCGGACAGGGAGGCAATTCAACCTCTTCTAGCCAAAATTGCCACTCTTACAGCCCAAGGACTCATCGGGCTCAACCTGGTGAAGACTTGGGTTGATTTCAGGATTCAGCCCAATTCCATCCGCACGAAGTTGATGTGCGAGTATTCAGGGGAACCTTCTGATCCGCTTCGATACTCCGACAACATCTTCGCAGCTGGCGACACTCATAAAACCATAAAGGGTTTCTTGACGGAAAAGCTCGATGTAATCCGGAACATATCCGGGTTAGAGCCCTTCACACTTGAGAATCCAGCCCCCAAGGTAAAAATCCGACTTTGATGCCTTTACTTTTACTCATTCCACTCTACGCGGTTAATAACCCTTATGTCAACACTTTTCAGGCTGATGATGATTTTTGGAAAACTAATACCTCCCCTAGCTCCGAAAGTCCAGAGGAGCAAGATACGGTTAATTCGGAAGAAGGTACTCTCCGAATTTTATTTGGTTCCCTTGAACTCACCATAGCCCCTTCCTTTCTAACCATAACTTTGATGATATCCAGAACAAGAAGATGACGAGGAAGAAAACTCCGATGGCAAGGTGGAATCTGCCAGCGACGAGGAAGAACTGGAGCCGACAATCAAGGTCGGATCCAAAAGGAAGACCCAAGAGGCCACCTCCAAGGTTTCATATCTTCCTCTCGCATTCAACTCGCATTATTTTAATGATATACTTGAGCTAGCTTGACATTGTCCCACTGGCCGTTCTTGAAGGAGTCGCCCGTGCCTAAGCGTAGGTCAACTCGAAACCACCCGGGTGATGAAGCCCTTAACCCGGGTATTACATCGACCCCCCCACGGCGGGCTGGTAATTACCCTATCTTTTCTGGGTCAAGGCATTCCCTTTAAACCATTCCCACATGACATTTAACTTGATAATTTCCAGCTTCTCCCGAGTCCAGCGGTGGATTCCCTTGTGACTTTGCGGTGAATACCGGGTAAGATCCCTTTCCTGATGTTCCGCCATATTTCATCACCCTTTCTTGACTGTGTATTTAACCGTTGACTGACAACACCTTATAGGGCCACGGTCGTTGTCAGCGATCAAGAGGAAACAGAGACCGAGGGCCCGGGTAAGGGGAGCCCGGCTGATAAGACTACAGCCGCGTCCAGCGGTGAAAAACAAGCGTCGCCGCCAAACCCGGACCCGCAGGGAGCCGAGTATCCAATTGCTTCCCATGCAAGCAAGAAGAACAAAACCACCATCTTGGGTGAAGAAGAAGAAGCGTCGGATTCCGACACGCGGATGACCCGGGTTCCGCCTCCTGCTAAGAAGAAAGCTCCTTCCCGGAATTTCCAAGGCCCCGGGTCTTCTGATACGAGTAAAGATACTTTTGGTCAGTTGATGCACACTCTCCTTACTATGAAGGCTTCGGGGAGCCAGATCTTGGAGCGCATGGCTGCAGAGCATCAGGTAAGGACACCTTGTATCTCATATTGCATACCTAGTCCCCAAGTTCCAAGTATGACTTGCAAAAGTGATGCTTGGTACTTCTCACCACATTCGGCTTTCCATACAATCCAACTAATACTTGCATTCCTTGCTAATTACAGGCACAGATAACCCGGTCTGATGAAACTTTACTGAGGACCGAGCAACTTCTTCTTGCCGAGATGAAACGAAGGGAAATCCTTGAGGATGACATGAAAACCTTGAAGAAGGATGTGTCCAAATACAAGAAGAAGTGCAACGCCGCTCAGACCGAACTGAAGAAACTATCGGACCAGGTTTCCGATACTTATCAGATCTTGCTCAGTAAGTTTTCTGCTGCTGATTGGCTTCATGTCCTTTAACTTATTATAACAGACTCGGGATTACTGATACACTCTTTCTTTTGTTACGACTGCAGGTGCCAACCTTGCGGCTCCAGAGGAAAATGCCATTACCAAGGCTAAAACCCTCAAGACTGTACTCCGGACCTTCTTTGCCGGCACAAAATTCATATTGGATGCTGTGAAGTGGCCTACGGAAGTATATCCGGGTGAAGAGAATCTCGTTCAAGCCTGTTCTACTGTGCCTGGGTGGATTGAGATCTGGAAGCGTTCATCATGCCGAATTGGAATGATCCGGGCTTTTACTCTGGCCAAGTCTTTCTTTCCAAAGCTTGACCCGGCAAAGGTAACATCCGGGTTTCCCGAATTCAAGGCTGATGGTTCCAAATTTACGCCCAAGGATTTCAAAACCATACAAGCCGCAGTGCGCCCCTCAGCTACCGCCTTGGCCGATAGCTTGGATCTAAATACGATTATGAGTGCATATGACGCTGATGCCAAAGTTATTACGGAGGATGTGCCCCCTCCTTTTGATATCTTGGAGAAGTGGGCTGATCACTCGGCCAAAAAGAAGGAGGCAACTGCGAAGAGGGAGGCCGAGTTAAAATCAGGGCCATCCGCCTCTACACCGTCCGTCCTTCCACCTATCCGCCCTGGCGCGGTGAGTCCGGGTGGCTCTGCCAGGAAAGCTAAGCAGCAGGCCCAGGAGCAAGATCCGGAAGATCGCGCTCAGGAGGCCGAGTAGGGTAATGATGTCATAATACCTTAGTCACGTGAGGCCTTTTCATTTGAACTATTTATCCTGCCAATGGTGCGCCTGTGCACTTCTGATACCAATTCCATAACTTGTAATGTACTTCTATTCGGTGACATATTTTTGCGGCTTTCCCTGCCTTTTGATAATCGTGCTATTTTGTCTGTTCTTTTGAACTTGTTCTTGATACCCAACTTTCTTTTTAGCTCCCTTTGTAAGACTCGGTTTTTCCAAGACCAGGGGCTTTGATACGTGGACCTTTTCTTTAAGTCTCCAAGACCCGGATGGTGGGGTTTTTCGAACTGCGATAGCCAAGTAGTTTGTTTCTGTTTCGAAGTCCCCCAGTCCCCATGACCCAAAGTTCGAGTAATGGGGGTGTGGCCTTTCTGAGAGAACAAATTATTTTTTACCGAGTCGCAAACCTAAAGCCATGCCGTGTAAGTACTGAAGTTATGCTTGATAATTGTTGAGTTTCCGGCTTTTAGCCTTGTACTCTGCATAAACTTGTGGTTTAGATGACCCTTTTAACTATCTTGTACTGTAAGCCGGCTTTCGCGTGGATACCATGTTGTTACATCCATACGAGAACAGTGTCAGGCAAGTCCCATTGGGCTCCATGGCTGATTGTAATCGTAAGCGAACGAATCATGCCACTTTAGTGCGAGTCACATCAAGCTTAAGTAAGATAAGTCAAGAAAAGTTGGCTTCTTTGCCCAGTCATAAGATTGCAGCCGTGCTCGTTTGCGAGTAATCGGCCCTTATAACTTATAGCTATCTATGCCGGGTCATTCGGGTTAGTGGTTGGTTACCTGGGCAACCAACCCCCAAGACCTACATGCAATCGATGCTTTTGATGATACTGAATTATCGATGTCGCAGGGATACTACTTACTTGTAATCAGGGTGTAATGATATAGGACTTGATAACCGTCTCTTTATTGATACTAGAAATTTTGGATCAGCAGGCCGCCTCATTAAAAACCTTCCAGTCCCCTTAGGTACCCTGGGTAGGAAAAGAGCGCGTCTGAAACCTGCTGCCCGTTACATTGTTTAGTTCCTCATAAGCGCTGGTCCCGGTCTGGCTTGACCAATGGACATTCTCCATACGTTGGATCTTTTCCTGATGAGTACCGGGTTTGCTAGCCAACCCGGGTGGGGTGTTCCAATGACCTGGCTGGTTGTAAGCGGCCGTGTGGCTTCTTCCTTTACAGCGGGCCGCTTGGGGGAATCATCCTCGATTAAGGCCACCATTTTAGCATCTTGCATTGCCTTGGATTTTGTTCTTTCGCCTTCAGTACTCGGCCTTTTTGATGTGGCTATATCCTCCGGGTCTGCTTGAGATCGGTAGTGCTTGAGTTCTTCTTTTCTACAGGCCTGCTCGGCCATTGCTGCGTCTCCTTCGTCACATTCAGCTGCTATATCTCGATTTCCATGTATGGTAATGGTCTTCTTGGGACCCGGGATTTTTAGCTGTAGATATACGTAACACGGCCTAGCCATGAATTTGGCATAAGCCGGCCTTCCAAACAGCGCGTGATAGGGGCTGCGTAATTTCACTACCTCAAAGGTGAGCCACTCAATTCGATAGTTATCCTTTGATTCTCCGAAAGCTACCTCCAATGCGATTTTTCCCTCGGGGCATGCTGAATGACCCGGCACTATCCCATGAAAACTGTCGAGCTTTTTTGCAGTTGAGATTCCTTGAGACCCATGCGTAGGAAGGTTTCCCAATACAGTATATTGATGCTGCTTCCACCATCCATTAAAACCTTCTTTAGTTCGTACCCATTAACTTGCGGTGCGACTACTAGTGCCAAGACTCCTGGGTGTTCCACTCTTTCCGGGTGATCCCTTCTGCTCCATGTTACCTCCTGTTCTGACCATCTCAAGTATCTCGGAACGGCTAACAAAACTGAGTTGACTGCTTGCTTCAGTATCTTTTTGTCCTTGTTAGAGCCTCCTGTGGTATGCACATGATATTGACCCAATTGTTTGGGGTTAGCCTGGAAGCCTCCTGCTCCCCCTTGGTTATTACCTTGATTTCCAGCCGCCGGGTTACCAGCTGGGGGTGGGCCGTTGCTCGGGTTTGCCCCTGGACCCGGTCCTCCTCCCCGCCCTGCACCTCGCATAGCTCTGTGCACTTCCTCATTTTTCCATCTTTGTAAATCGGCGCACTGTTCTAGGGAGTGGTTAGCTGGCCTGCCGTTCCTGCTGTGCTTCGGACATGCCATCCTGAATATGTCCCAATTGTTACCCGGCCTTGGTGGACCTTGATAGTTTCCTCCATGGTGGTTACCTCCGTTGAAATTTCCTTCTGCTCTTGGCCTTGAAGACCCGGCTTCGGTGTTGGCGACAAACTCGGAGCCTCCTTCGAAGGGGCGCTTGTTCTGGCTATTTCCATTGTTTCCTGACGCTGCTCCGTTGCCGGTTCTTCCATTACCGCTTGTGTTTGCTTTTGTCTTCTTGTCATCAGCTTCTTCTTCTGTAGTATCTGTCGCAGCGTGTTTGTTGCACGCATCCATCAATTCTCCCATTGTGACTTCCGACGCATTTCGACTGGACTTCATGCGAGTTAACTTTTGCACTAAAGGTATATACTTGCATGTTTTTGCCATGGCCTGTAGTGCATCCTTGGGCTGGATATCCGTGGATGAGTGAAGTATCTCCATAACCCGGCGCACCCAACTGCGCGCCGATTCTCCCTTCTTCTGGACGCATCGCTCTAGATCATCAATAGTGAATAATTTCCTGCAGGTCCCGTGAAAGTTCTTGATAAACGCGGTCTTCAATTCCTCCCAAGACTTGATCGATCCCTCTGGTAGATTGGTGAACCACAATTTTGCTGCTCCTTCCGACATCATCAGATACATGAACTTGGCTTGGAGGTTCTCGGACGCGTTGCGGATTGACATTGCCATCTCGTAACTGCTTAGCCATGTTTCGGGATCCATGGTTGGCTCATAATTCACTACTTTCCCTGGCTCTTTGAACTTTTCCGGGTAAGGTTCAGCTCTAATATTGTCCGAGAGACACTTTGGTCCCGCAAGAATGGTTGAAGCCGGCCTTGCTCTAGAAACGTGTGATGCCGCGGGGGGCGCGTCTGGGCGCGGTGCTGCGGGAGGTCCATGGGCTGCAGACCCGGCCGCGGCCCTCCGAGCCCTAGAACTGTCCACGACGGCCTGTGCTGCTGATGCTGCCTGAGCGCGGGGAGGAGGCGGCATTTGCTGCTGCTCTTCCCTCCGCCGCGCTGAACTCGTTTGTAAATTCCCTTGCTGCTGGCTGACGTATGGCGTCCCGTGCATACCGCTTCTGTGATCCGGGTAATTGGCTTGCTGTGCCACCGCAGTGTGCAACAGCTCGATGGCTTGCCGAGTCTTCTCTGCATGGGGCGACTCTCCCACAGGTATTTGATTCAATGCGAGTGTCGCCGCATATACGTTGTCCATAGGATTGTTATAGTGGCCGGCTGGCGTGCGGAATCGTGATGGTGGCGGCGGCAGTAGATCGTTGCCGGTTGTGACTCTAGTTTGCGGTGGGGGTAACCCGGTCCGTTCATTCGCCGGATGTGTCGCTACTGTCATCTGTTGGGGTGCGGTTCCCTGGTTCACCACTGGTATCGGTTGGTCCTGAGGCGTGACAAATAAATTAGCCGGATTAATAACCCCGCCCGTTGCTGGCAACCTGGTGTGGTGCCTTTGATGTATCCTGGACGTTTCCTCTCGAAGCCGGGTTTCCAACGCGTCTAGCTCGCGCCGTCGGGTGGCCATCCCCTGTCTATCTGCTTCCACTTGCCTTCTTTGCTGCTCCAATGCCCGACGAGCCACGTCCAGATCTCTAACACGCTCTGCCGCGTTTTCTGGGGTGATAACAGTGGCGAGGACTGTAGGATCCAAAATCAAATTATTATCGAACAGGGCCGGGTGACGCGGATTCGAGGGACCCGCCCCTGGTGTCCGGTTGGCTTGAAACCCGAACATGTTGGCGTGTTGCTCCTCATCTGCTGCGCGACTGGTGACCGATGCTGATTCTCCATCGACCCGGGTCAAGACCGGGTCTCCGTTAACCGCGCCCTGTTGCTGGGCCACTGCCTGAGCCGCCCCGACTGATGCCGCGGCTGTGTTTCCTTGGTTGGCCGCGGGGGCTGCATAGACTGCAACTCGGCGCGCGATATCCGGTGTAAATTCAGGCTGTTCCTCCTCACCGTTCTCCTCATACCGATTTTCCAGTAGATCCAGGATAGACCCGGTGTCATCTTCTCCTTGGACCCGGTCGCGTGGGGTCCATGCCGGCTCCTCCGGCTGTTCCCACTCCGCGATGGGTTCTTCTGCCGGATATGTCGTTCCCGTTGATTCTTCATCATCTGATCGGATAGACGTGGCTTTTCCTGGCATAGAATCAGATCCAACGTTGTCAGGGACCGAATTGGAAGCACATACCATACCGATGAAGACGCTGATCCGGCCGATTGTTACGACGGATCCGGTTTCGAGGTGATCCGACTCCGGCCCCCAGCCGGAATCGTCCACCACCTTTTCTCCTTCGTGGTCGATGTAGATCTCGCCGATGACAAGATTCTTCATGCCCTTCCGAGCTTCTCCCGTGATGTAGACACCTTTGGACGCAGGCCCCACGGTGGGCGCCAACTGTCGTGGGATAATCACGGCAGATGTTACCAGGGGTAACTGATCTTGGGGCAAGTCGACACAGGCGTTCGGGAGAGGGTTTAGCTCAAGGGAAGACATGGTACAACTTGATCCGACAGCCGGCAATCGAAGTCGCCGGATCTCTATTCTCGATACAATAACTCGATTAGGGTTTACACTGGATACTCGATATCACACGATATTGCTAGGGTTCTTAGATCTCTGTCTAAACTACCTCCGGGGGTCGGTTTATAAAGCACCCGTACCCCCTGGCTTGTCCTACAAGGCGTACCCTGGATCCTACCCGGACACGGCGCACTAACCCTAACTTGCCTTTACATTAACCCACAATCCGGGTCATTGGGCCTACAAGCTTGGGCCTTCACAAGTTTCCCTATCCTTAGCCAGATCCTGCACATCATCCCTTGAGCCGGGTTATTCCTTGGAGCTTGGTCTACCGGGTTAGCATCCCCCTGTCAGGTTTGATCCCCGTCTGGCGGGATATTCTTACGTGTACGGCCAAATTGGTGCACCCCTGCAGGGTTAAATCTTCTCGAGAAGCCGTGTTGTCCGCGGTTATGGATGACTTGGTGATAGGGCTGGCTAACAAGGATTAGACAACTTACACCTAATTAATAATAATTTGACTAGTAATAGGCTTATTGACACAATAACTTGAACCTTCATTAATCCAACTGTGTGGGTTATCCTCGGATTGCTTCTTTGGATAAGGGGCGAGATCCAGGATGGGTTTGTTTGAGGTTAGTGGTAGTTGGTTCCGATGCGCTCTCTTATCCCTTTCTTTTAGCCGGATGTTGTAGCGAGTCTCTGTAGTTGGTTAGTGCAGCCCGCTGCCGCACCTTTGTATTACCTATCCTCCGTTGAACCCAAAGCATCTGTACTTGGTGTTGCCGGGTACACTTTGGTATCTTGTGCGTCTTGCTTGCCAGTACTCGTCTGTACTGACCCCTTTGGGGCTGCGTGTTCTGCAGACTACATTTCCGAGGATCCCCATGGTGGCTACTACGTGGAGTATGACGAGGCTGCTGACGAGTAGATAGCGGACCCGGGCAGGATCCGAGACATCCTGGATGGGCTCCGTCTTTTTGTTTCCGGCCTCTTAGTCCTATTTGGATCTTGTCTGTACCCAGACACTTTGGATGATTCCGCTGTGATGTAATGATGACTTGTTGGGACATGTGTCCTCTGGATGATTGTATTTGCTATCTCTGCTCTAGTGAGAGCTATTTGCCACTTATTTCTATTTCTTTGTGTCTTAGAGATTTGTTGTGATATCACTTGTTCAAATGCCGTTGACGTACCATGTGTGTATGTTATGAAGTACGTCAATGGAAGTAGTCGGATTTCTACGGGATGGTTTACGCAGACGATGAATAGTAGATGGTTGGTTGTCACACGTTTACGTGTTGGCCTACTCACATTGAGATGCGGGTGCCGGTATGCCCCGTAAGCCATTTATCTACTGTGTAGCGGGCTGTGAGTATCCTCTAGAAGTCCGGGTGCGACATTGGGAAACCCCAAGAGGAATGTATGATGTAGTATAGCGGAAATTTTCCCCCGATTAAGGAACCAGGGTTATCGAACCAGTAGGACTTCGTAGTCTTGAAGAAGGTTGCTTGTTTTCTGGTGCATCAACAAGTATGGACCTGCACACAACACACAAACTATCTCTTGTCCCCAACTTTATAGAAGGTTGTTAGTCTTCCAGTCTTGCTGAAAACTAGAGAATTAAATGTATAGAGTATTGAAAATCAATAAAAGTAAAAACGGAACAACAATGAAACAATTGTGAAAGTGCTTGAAAGAAGGTTGCAATTATAATGAAAATAGGACCGAGGGACATAGTTTCACTAGTGGTGTCTCTCCAAAGAAAAAAAACATGTTGTGTGAACAAATTACAGCTGGGCAATTGAAAAATCATGAACGTATAACAATACTATTATGACGAGATATAGTTCATGGGTTCTAACATTGTAGGCATTACGTAAAGGCATATAGACTGCTATCCAGCATGCATCCATATCTAAAAGTCCACCTCAAGAAAGCTATATAGCAAATCTCTCTGGTATTAAGTTGCAGCAACGAAGTGATTGCTTTGTGTGCAACAGACAAATGCATTAAACAGTACGTAATGTAATCAGTTGTCCTCGTATGTAGACAAGATCACCATTGTTTTCTCCCAGTAGTAACAACACATCCCCCATCCATTGGGTTTCTGTCACTCGAGCATAGATGTAAGGGAGACATGAACCTACTATCTAGCATATAAACCCTCTCTTGGAGGTGAAAACAACTACGTGGCCAAGGTAATCATAAACACCGGAGAGCATTGCAAGACAACATTAAAACTCTCTACAAATATAAGTGAAGCATCTCTGATTGACATGAAAAAAATAATCATAATCTCATGGTTCATCAGAACCCAGCAAACACAACATGCACAATTACATAACAATGGTCTCGATCATGTGAGTCATCTCATGAGACTCTAAACATGGAAGCATAGGGGAGAGAACAACCATCTAGCTACTGCTATGGACCCGTAGCCCCGAGATGAACTACTCACGCATCTGTCCGGAGGCGATCATTGCGATGTAGAGGCCTCTGTTAACGATTCCCCTCTCCGACAGGGTGCCGGAACAGGGTTGCAGAAGCCCAGATTGGACTTTCGAGGTGACGATGCTTCTCTGTATGTTTCGTGGAAAATAACTCCGCCCCAAACGTTTTAGGGTTAGGGGCAATTTATAGGCGAACATGCGATGAGAGGCGGTGGCCAGGGCAGCCAGGGTCCCACCAGGCGCGGCCTAGGGTGGGGCCGGGCCTGGGACCCCTTGGTCTCCTTCTGGCCCCCCTCCGGCTGTTCTTTGGACTCCGTCTTCGTTCCAGGTAAAATACGATCTCCGTGGATTTTCAGCCCTTTCCGAGAATATTTGTTTAAGAACTTCTCTAAAAAAGAAAAACGACAGAAAACAACAACTGGCCTGGTGCATCTCGTTAATAGGTTAGTCAATGAAAACATTAGGAAAACAAAGGAAGACATGAGAAAACATGTGGAAAACAAAAAATATTGGGTAGAAAACAAGCATGGAGCATCAAAAATTATAAATACATTTGCATCGTATCAGGTAGTAATCCAATCTATGTGATCGGAGATCCTGTGAAGTAGGACCTGGGAAAACTAACTAGTGGTTAACTAAGGAGAGTAGTTTTTACGAACCCACTCCGTTGGAGATGCAATAATCTCGGAAAACTGTATGGTATGTTGACATTTTGTTTTAATGTGTTCAAAGGCTTGTATAAGCAACATGCTATTCTACATAGTGATGTTTGGAGGAACATACCTATATGAGCCCGACTTGATTTAGGCTTGACCTCTAGGGTGGCCCGGTCTTCACGGATTGACGCACGAGAGGTGGGGAGATTGGGAGAACGCGATGAACACGATGAACTCACGCACACAAAAGGGGAGATAACTCGTGAAGCCTACGAGGGATAGCAAACCAAAGTCAACAACACGCTAATGGAGCCGTTTCCTCTCACCGGCCGGTCCACTGATCCAACAAAAGCCACAAGGGGAAGGTTGGCAAGAACTACTGTAATAACGAGGTGAAAGAGTAGCTACTTGGAGAGATCTTGATACAATCCAATAGATGAATCTGTGGAGTAACCATGGATCCCATGGGGGAGGCTATCCACATGGGAGGGGGAGCACAAGGCCAAATTCTATCTCATACTAGCTCTGTCCTAGGAAGGAGGGGAGGGGCCTTATATATAGTAGTTGGGGGTAGGTAGAGGGATACATGGGAATATTCCCTGTCTCTGCGCGCAGGCAGGCGGCCGCAGGGGACCTAGGGTCGCAGGGAAGCCGGCCTAGGCCAGGCTGGAGGCCGGGGCGGTTTGTAGGGTAGCCAGCCTAGGGCCGGCCTGGGCCGGGCTTCCTGGATCGAAGGCCAGCCGGTCTATTGGGTAGACGGCCTAGGGCCGGCCTAGGCTAGGCTTCCTGGCATGGAGCCCGGCCTTCCTGGCTTCTTCCTCTTCTCGTTCTCGCTTCTTTCTTCTCTTCCACACGTACACCTTGGACAGCCTTGAGTCATGGGCTTCCTCGGCATCTCCCCTCACATCCGTACTCCTCGACTCATACCTATCAATGCACGGGGGTAGATGGTAAAGTAGTATACCGTCCAAAGGGGTACGACATGGGTTATAGAAGAGGAATGATTTCACCTTTTGAATCCATGGTGACTTGACATATGATGGAGTGTGAGACATGCCCAGTGGGATGGGTCACACTTCATCATCTCCTCCCACTTGAAAAAGAGTCGTCCTCGACGCTAACTCGTCATGTAGAGGAGGTAGATGGATTGTCGTAGAAGTCAAAGTCACCATGTCATCATTATTGATGGGAAGGATATGGCATCTCTTCAATGTTCCTTTGGCCTTCATGTAACCTAACAAGCTCACAAGAAAGACAAAACAACACTCAAAGAGTAGCCAATTCTTGAAGCTCGTAGCATGGGTTTCTAAGTAGAGGTAAGTCACCTTAGCAAGATGTCTATGTGGTTGTCTTGTAAGATCCCCCGTCATAGAAATGTGGTAATGTAGCCACGCATTCCATCTTATCCAAAGGTAGAACCTACACAACAAAGATCAAGCAAACCATGTGTGTGCAAGATAGAGGAGCACATCATTCATGACCATACCTGGGCATGGGCAGCCCGGCCCGGCCCGGCGGGCTTTTCCATGGGACGGGCATGGGCTTCGGTTTTTAAGCCCGATGCATGTCCGGGCCGGGCCTAGGCCTTGATTTTTGGTTTTTTAATGAAGAGGCCCGGCCCGAGGCCCGAAATCCCAAAGTTTTTCCCGCTCACGGGCCGGGCCTGGGCCTTGGGTTTGTGCTGCGGGCTTTTTAGGCCCGGCCCGACCCGAGATATGGCCAAGTATATTCATGACATGTCCGTTCTTGTTCATAGCACCATTAGCGCAACACAAATATATGGAATCTAGCGCATATGCAAGGTCAAGGTGCAAGCAATTCATGGAAACATCTCCAAAATGTGAGAACACAAAATCTCCATGAAACTTTGAGGGGTTGCACACAAAGCATTGGAAAAGGAAGGTTGGCAAAGACAAAGATGAAGAATGTCCCAAATATTATCATCATGGCTGCAAGCAAAGCATAGGAAAGAGCAATTTTTCGAGATTTTTGTTGCAACACCAATGGAAGGGAGCCCAAAACACCCATGACAAGACATGCTCAAAATATCATTGTGGTTGCATGCAAGCCATCGGAAAGAACAATTGCTCATCATAATTTTTGCAACACACAAATCATCTATATGAAAGATCAAGGAAGCATTCTTGTCACAAAGGAGAACAACATCGCAAACATGTTTGCAAACAAACCAAAGGAGAGAGAAATTTTTCAATGTGTTTTATGCAAAACATGAGAAAGGTATTAGAGCTGGGTTCAATCCGCAACACAATTTTATTATGCTCTCAAGAGCTCGTTTTGTCAACTCATGTTCAATTGAGGTTGACATTAGCATGCGGGTACTCAAACACACAAAAGATCCAATGAAGAAATTTTGTTTATGGTAAATGAACACATCATCCATAATGACATGTCTCTTCATTCGCACATGACCAAATACATCAAATTAAAATATTAAGCATGAAATATGTGGATGTTCAAAATGCAAGATGAAGGGTTGAGCAAGCTCAACATGGAAAAGCTCAATATTCTCACAAGATAAATCTCCAAAAGTTGAGGATGCTATGGGGGCAAACTCATTTGAAATCATAGCAACATTATTGCAAACCAAGCATTTGAAAGAACAATTGTTCAACATTTTGGATGCAACAATGGGAGAGAAATGTAAGCACTTGGTGCAAAGCATCTCAATGGTAATATCATCACAAGTGAAAAAATTCACATGATCAACACTTTTGGAAAGTAAATCATCACATGTGACAGGTATAGTAACAAGTGAGATATCAATAGGATCATCCATAGCATGAAAGCTATCATCATTCATCATGTCCACTAGTGGGAACATGGTCACATCAACACCCATACCTTTCTCATCCTTCTCATATGAAGTAGGTGTTGTGTTAGTAGGGGCCTTCAAGTGTCCGACTTGTCCATTTTGATGTAGACATGGGGTGGCATCATCTTCGTCCACCATGTAATCTTCTTCTCCATACGAAGCTCCGTCTTTAGGAGTGGCGTCTCATCATCCATGGAACCTAACACATCATGAGGAAACACAGTAGAGGTAGAGGGTGAGTTGTTAGAATTCGAAATGGCCTCACATGACCTATCAACTACCTCTCTCAACTCATGTGGTGTATCACATATACCCTCAAAGTGGATGCACTCAATCTCACATATGGTGGAGTCACTCATCTCACACGCTCTCTCATGCACGTGGGCTAAGTGGATCTTATGCTCACACGGGATTGGTACCATCTCAAAACACATGCACATAGGGGTAGGCTCGCAATTCTCAAATCCATACGCCTCCTTGGTTGAAGGGAAAATCCCATGCTCAAACTCATCAACTCCAAATGTGTGAGCCATAAGATTGGCATCCAAATGTGTGAGCCATAATATTGGCATCGTCACTCGCCTCCATTGCTGAAGGGAAAATCCCATGCTCGGCTTCTCCACTTGATACACCATATTGGTCTCCGCCTTGGCAATCCCACATTATGTGACCATAGCCCTTGCAAATGGGGCATAAGAGGTCTTTATCTTGAAGGAGAGGGGAAAGTAGGCTCGTAGCATCATCATCATATATGGGAGGGCCTTCTCTTCCTCCATCTTGTTGTAGGTCTTCATCTTGACATGTGGGAGCCCTTGTGGTGGTGGAAATTGATGTAGATACCACATGGTGTATATTTTTTGAGGGCGCCATGGTGGTCTTGGCCTTGCATGTGTGATCTTGTTTCATGTGTCTCCGTCTTGAAGGATGCTTGGAGATCTTTTCGATGGTGTTCTCGAGATCCTGTAACCGTTGAGAAGTAGCATGCTCGGACTTGTCGAAGGTCGTATCCATTGCATCGAATAGATCCTTCATGCCTTGCGCATGGGTAGCCATTGTTGTGGTAGCACTTGAAGAAGACACCTTGTGATGTGCGCTCGCCGCCATGATATGTGTGGGGAAGTCATCGCGCACTTGGAGTGTTGGTGTAGATGTTCTCTTCTTGTGTCGTCATATTGTAGCTTGTGTGGGCGCCAACTTTGAGGTTAAAGTTTGTTGACGATGAAGCTTGCGGCATTCCCGCTCTTCATGTGTGGGATGACGTCGTAAGTCATTTGGATGCCTTGGCTGCTTGGCCTTCTTGCTTGATGGAGCCTCGATGATGTCCTTCTTGTGGCGCCGTCTTGATGTTGAGGAGACAATCTTGACTTTGCCAACTTTTCGGATTTCTTTTCATGGCACCATCTTGAGGTAGAAGGGAGTTGTCTTGTGTTGGCCTTGGCATTCTCCTTGAAGGTCCTCGGTCTTGAGCATGAACCATATGACATATGATATTTTGGCCCTCGAAGCTTAGAGAGGAAGTTCTTGTAGGTCAGCTCATCCATGTCAGAGTCGAAGTAGTTGAAGAGCTCCATCTTGTCCCTCATACTTGTGGAGTCATTGTCGGTGTAGTACTCCACCATTTTTGTGGATGCGTAGTCGGTTTTGCACGGCTCCATCTCTTCATCCAAGCTCGCGGTGTCGTAGTTGTAGTACTGGTTCATGTCGTTGGAGCTCATGGAGTCGAAGTTGTTGTGGTTGGTGTGGTGCTCCGCCATGTCGATGATGCTTGGGGAGGAATAGTCGGTGTAGAGATCGACGTCGCGGTCGTAGTAGTGGTGGTGATCCACCATGTCATGCCCATAGTGGTGGTAATCCACCATGTCGTGCTCGTAGGAGTGGTGATCCACCATGTCATGGTAGAGGTCACCCATGTCAAGCTCTTTGTAGTCATTGTCATTGTTGTAGTCGTAGTGGTCCATCATGTACTCGTCATGGTCATCGTGACCTCCATATGCTCCGCTCTCGCTGCACATGGTTACTCACAAGAAAAAGTGTATATATAGAGTGTGAATACCTAAGAGCTCAAACCTCACCTTTTAGCAAGTATTGAAACTAGTGGACCATGCCAAGAGAAACCAATAACAAAAAGAATGAAGTGAATTGAGTTCGAAAGATCCAAAAACACGCTCCAAAACACACACGGCTTATGGGTGGATAGTTATGGAAAGTGGAAAGCAAATGGAACAACCGGAAACCAAGATATTGCAATGGCAAGTAGATACCACCATGATCACAAAGCAACAACAAGCCAATCTACAAAAGATATATGGAAACGCACACACACAGATAAATGTGACTAATGCAACCAAAATGTGTGCTAAGGAAACAAATGATCCTAGCGAAGACTATAAAGCTCGTGTTGCAAAAGTACAAGGAGAGCCGCTAGCTCGATTGCAATTTATTGGTGGGCTAGAAGATTTGAACACAATGCACCACCTACAAGATGTTCATCGAGCTTGCGCGCTTCCTACAAGTGGTATGGCAAGTGGTGGTTTCCTTTTACTCTCTTCTTCTTCTTTCTCTCTTCTCTCTTTTCTCTTATCTCTTTTCCCTTTTCACTTTTTGCTCACTCACTTTGTGCCAACATATGAAACTATATGAATTAGCGCATACAACGGTCGCTCGGAAACTACACGGTACAAGTGTGAAAATCCCAAGCAATCATATATTAACTAGCCTCGATAGGTAAGGTAATCACATGGTAGGTTGGCGCACAAAGGAATGGCAAAAGGGAGAAGATTCAGGATGATTATACCTCTCTCCGACGATCTTCAACCTATAGGCTGGAACGTTTCGTACTTTCTTACTAAATTAGGCTTCAATTAATTATGGATCTCCTTCAATTTTGATTTATATGATGTATTTCCTACAAAACGAGCTAAATATCACTCGAAACGGAGTCCCGAGTCAAAAGTTATGGCGAAAACGGTTTTCGGACTCGGCAGTTTTCTGGGAGGCCGGCCTAGACCGGGCCGGAGGCCGGGTTTCCTGCGCGAGGCCGGGTCGTTCTATTACCTAGCCGGCCTAGGGCCGTCCTGGCCGGCCTGGAGGCCGGGTTTCTTACACGCACGGAAATTTCGAGATTTTGGACGCGATTTTGACTTTTTGGAGCGGAAAACTGCGCCAAAAATCACCAAATCAAAGGGGAAATAAGTGGAATTAAGCCATGGGAATGCAAAGGGAGGTGGATCAACAAGTATAGCAGCGGATCTATGGATCAAAACCTACCAAAACACACTCAAATCATAGATCGATCCAAAATCAAATTGGGGCTATTTTTGGTGGAAATTTTCAAATTTAGGCAAAAACAAGAATTGCTTTGGGGGAAAGAGGGTGTAAAATCCATGGCAACCTTGCTCTTGATACCAGATGATATAGGATTGACCTCTATGGTGGCCCGATCTTCACGGATTCACGCACGAGAGGTGAGGAGATTGGGAAGAACGCAAAGAACACGAAGAACACGATGAACTAACGCACACAAAAGAGGAGATAACTCGTGAAGCCTACGAGGGATAGCATACCCAAGTCAAAAACACGCTAATTGGAACCGATTCCTCTCACTGGCCGGTCCACCGATCCAACCAAAGCCACAAGGGGAAGGTTGGCAAGAACTACCGGAATCACAAAGTGAATGAGTAGCTACTTGGAGAGATCTTGATACAATCCAATAGTTGAATCTATGGAGTAGCCATGGATCCCATGGGGAGGTTCTCCACATGGGAGGGGGAGCACAAGGCCCAATTCTATCTCATATTAGATCTATCATAGGAAGGAGGGGAGGGGTCCTATATATAGTAGTTGGGGGTAGGTAGAGGAATACAAGGGAATATTCCTTGTCTCTGCGCGCAGGCAGATAAGGCCGCACGGGAGCCGGCCTGGCCGGGGTGGGGGCCGGCCTGGAGGCCGGGCAGGTAACAGAGCACGCCGGCCTAGGATCGCAGGGAAGCTGGCCTAGGCCGGGCTGGAGGCCGGGGCGGTCTGTAGGGTAGCTGGCCTAGGCCGGGCTTCCTGGCTCGAAGGCCAACCGGGTCTGTTGGGTAGACGGCTTGGGGCCGGCCTAGGCCGGGCTTCCTGGCTTCTTCTCTTCTCCTTCTCGCTTCTTCCTTCTCTTCCACGCGTACACCTTGGACGGCCTTGAGTCCTGTGCTTCCTCGGCATTTCCCCTCACATCCGTACTCGTCGACTCTTACCTAGCAATGCACGGGGGTAGATGGTCAAGTAGTACCGTCCAAAGGGGTACGACATGGGTTATAGAAGAGGAATGATTTCACCTTTTGAATCCATGGTGACTTGACATATGATGGAGTGTGATTCATGCCCAGTGGGATGGGTCGCGTTGCATCACGACTTCTTGTCACATTCTATAAAACTGGGTTGATCTTTAGGTAGTTCATGAATAGGGAAGGAGCGTGACTAATGTGCTCCACCCGATAGGTCAGATTTCGGCAGCCTAGTACTGGTAAAACATTTGGTGAAACTACTTTACGCCAAACTGACAATTCAAAGCATAGTCCATTGTTCAATTGTGAAGGAGTGTAACTATTGGTTCTAGGTGGATGTTTAACCTTGACGGGTCTCCACTAAAAATACTGGTATATCAAAACATCGTTTGGAACAGAGGACAAGATCATGGGCCTTCGGGATCTGGTGGGGGGTTGTTGATATACGGGTGGGTTTTAGCCCCATCCAACAATTTCAGAAAATCCCTCAGGGCCCATGCTACCATAAAAGAGAAGTGGTGCGAGTTTAGTCCCACATGCCTAGGTGGGCAAGATTTGCACCAACTTATAAGTAAATATCTTCTCCCACTAGATTGAGTTGGTGTGAAGTGAGGAGAGTCGTTCCACACGCGTGCTCCTCCTCCGATGCCCGCCTCGCCACGCCTCATCACGACGCTCTGTGCTGCAGGTTGCGGGAATTAGTCGAGTCGATGTCTTTATTTTGTCAGCCAGAAACAGGGAGTTCGTATTAAGAGCTCACGGAATGTTTATTGTGGGTGTTTCTTCTTCTCGACCGCGCCTTTATATTGGAGGCGTTGACACCTATAGGAATATCTGTCTAACAGAACGCATCTGTCTGCCTCCATGTGCTTCCACCCCTGTCGTTCCATTGTTGATGTTGCCGCCGGTGATCCCATCCTATTCACCGTGTACACGGCTGACGGGAGAGCATGTCTCCGAAACCCGCCTCTCCAAATAATGTACGAGAGAGGAGCGATTAGGTTTTTGGGGAGCGACTGCTCGCATCCTCTCGTCTGCATCATCTACGTGTGCGTCGCCTTTGTCGTCAACATGTCCACTGACGCCGACCAACTCGCTGCTGGCAAGAGGGTGGTTGACGAGGCCGCCACCACTTATGCTACAGCCAACTGCCTATTTGAGAGTATGATACGTTTATCCCGCTCCTGTTTCTTTCCATGTGTGCGGTATTTGCAATTTCAGTATATGCTTATACTATTTGTCTAATATATGATAATATTGTCAAGTATCAGTATATTTACATATTCTTGAATTAATATAATCGAACAATTGCTTATATCCTCAATAGGAGGACACCGAGACCGATATATATCAACTAAAGGAAATACTCTACATAGACAAGATAACCGCGAAAGTTGGGCCTTTCTTGAGAAATCACCATCATAACGAAGTCAATATGTGTTGCCGTCTCCACTTTCAGACCCACTAAACATGACGATGATGCTCATCCCGACACGGATACTGCCATGCGACCGTTAATCTTCTCATACAAGTAACTAGCTCATGGACAACCATCGAATGTGCGTGCAAGTCATAAGCAGTTTGACGAGTGAAGAATGACATTGACACCGCCAAAATTTCTCATCGGAGATGCTCCGGCAACCGCACACCTTCGTCGCCAATGATAGTTGATGGTAGAATATGAGAATTGGGTAGAATACGAGAATGGCGTCGGCCATAGACAAATCCACTACACAACTTCATGTTCACGGCAACATCGTCTCGCAATGCAATGACCTTCCGCAGCTAACACAGAAGCTGCAAGAGTCCACGCACGAGGTTAGATGAGACCCGCCATACCGAATCCATGGCCTGGGCAAACACTCTGTCGAACTTGTGCCACACAAATCCTCCTTGAGGCCATACCATTGCCACTGATCGTCCTACCAGCCGTCTTTACGCATGGTGGCGCCGTGACAGCCTATGGAAGCCCCTCTAAGTCTCTAAGTGTTGCCTCAATCGCAAGAACCGCCGCCTTTCCCCCTCCCCTGTGAATTTTTACATAAATAACCTTTTGGCGCAGAAAATTCACACTCTACCCCCCGAACCAGATAATTCGGAAAATAACCCTTTTGCTTAACGCCCGCCACGAGGGCGTTATGCTCCACAACTCAACGTCGCAGGTCCGCGGCGTTATGGACCGTGCCACCGTGGAGCCGGAATCCGACGTTGCAGGGACCTTAACGCCCACGCTGAAGGCGTTACGCTTCTTAACGCCTTCCCTCCGAGCGTTATGCTTCTTAACGCCGTGAACGGGGGCGTTATGCGAAGAGGTAAGTGGCTGGATAGGCTCACTCCACTCCACCCTCCACTCCCCACTCTAGCTCGACCCCCTCTCTCAAATCCCTCCAAATCTTGTTGATTTCTCCGGTGAATTCTTATTCCTTACTTGTCCAAGGTAATATCCCGTCTTTCCCCTCGTATTATCCAAGCACAATGGTTCCATTTAGTCAATTTTCTCCCCAATTTTTGAAACCCTAGAAATTGGTTCGTGGCACAATAATCCCTAAACTGGTTAGTTTTTTTATTGATGTATGGAGCATGTGTGATTGTTATGATGATCTAGACCTATCAATATGGTTGCAAACCCTAGATATATTTGGTTGGGGCTATCCCTAATCATTAGAGGACCTAGGAGCATTTTAAAGCCCGGGCAAAGGGCAAGATTAATAGCTAATGCTGCTATATTTTGATAAAATGGCCATAGAAATAGCCTGCGCATCTGGCCGGAAGCCCGGGCAAGTGCCCGGGCAGGAGGGATGCTGGATCCGCTAATGTCCCTAATATGTCCACCTAGGAATTGCAATGGTAGGGCCTACTTGTTAGCTATTGCGGCAATGTAATCGATGTTGTGGTTTTGCTTTTCTAGATGCTGTCGAGAATTGTGAATGTCCATCATGTCGACTTTGCCGGGTTTTTGAAAGGAGACATTGATTATCGAGACCCGGATGAGGTAGTCATGTTCTTTGACTCTAGTCCAACATTTCGTGATGTTGTGGACAAGGTCCAGAGTGAGTTGAATTGGAAGGACAAAAATGATGTAGTTGACTTGCAAGGGAGGTACAATGTCTCCCACGGTCATTACATTCGGTGGAAGATTATGCCCGTCGACTCGGAGAGTCGTTGGGAAGCTTAAACGACGGTTGTCTTGGACTCAAGACAAATCGTTTAAGTTGTTTGCAACAAGGAAGGTTGGTGCTCGAGTGGACATTGATTTTAATCTCGAAGCATGTCCTAGTGAAGGGAGTAGCCTGGTTGAACATGGTGAGGCACGTGTCGACCCGGAGGCCGAAGTGTATGACAAAATGATGAGCCAACCTCCGCTGACACAACCCTTGAGCCCCTATGGCAATAAAAATTATCGTGATGACTACGATGACGGTGATGGTGGCTATGATGAGCCCGAGCGACATGCGGAGGAAGATGAGCCACGGGGAGATAACGGCGGCGATCATGAGCCCAAGACCCGTATGGAGGAAGATGAGCCTCGAGGAGATAACGGTGGCGGTAATGAGGCCGAGGCCCGTGCCGAGGTCGTGCTTGAAGGGACCGAGGGCGACCCAAGGGAACATGCCTTCCGTAACCATAATATTGGAGATGTGGAAGGGAATTGCTTTGCAGAGGAAATGGGCCGTGACATCCCATACTCTCGAGAACTTGCATTTGACTCGGAAGACGAAGGCCCAGAAGAGGAACTTGACGAGGATGGTTTGATGGCTAAGGAAGCAAAAGCCTTTATGTACGCATTTGGGCGGAATCACCATACATCGTTGTTTCGTGATCTAAGCCTTGCGAGTAAGGCTATTGTTGATGGTGGTACCTCTAAGATTCTTGGGCCAAGGTCTTATTCTAAGAAAGAAACCGAGCTACACAATCATGGAGTCGGTAAAGCAAGTATCTTTTCATGCATGGAAGAACTAAAACAATGGGTAAATGACTACTCCTTGAAGCATCATCGAGAATTCACCGTTAAGTACTCGGATGTAAGGTAAAATTCCAAGTGGTATGTGACCGGACACATTGTCCATGGACTATCCGTGAAAGGCCTATCAAGACGGGCGGGGTCACCAAAATAGCACGGTGGAAGCTTACAAAATGTTGTCTCACGCACCGATGTGCGCCAAAGAATATCGACTTGGCCAATTCTAAGAATGATCACCGCCAACTGAGCTCTGAGTTCATCGGGCAGAGAATAAGCTCAATGGTCAAGATCCTTCCAACACGTCCAATTAAAGCCGTTATGAAGTATGTGTTCGACCTATACGGCTACACGGTGAAGTACGGTAAGGCATGGAAGGCCAAGCAAGCCGCATTCAGGATGTTGTATGGATACTGGGAAGAGTCGTACAACCGCATAGGCAAGTTGTTGGGAGGGATGGCAAAAAAACCCCGGATATGTACTATGTGGTTGAGCCCTTTGGCTTGGAAACAATGATTCACAAAGGTAAAATTGTTCGGAAATTTGGACGTGCATTCTGGACTTTTGGTCCTTGCATCAAGGCTTTCAAGCACCTAAGACCCCTTTTCTCTGTGGATGGGACATTTCTGACCGGCTGTTACAAGGGCACAATCATGGCGGCGGTGGGGCATGACGGGGTGACAAGTTGCTACCTTTGGCATTCACACTTGTGTCCGTGGAGAACAACGATAACTGGGAGTGGTTCCTTGGCCTTGTGAGGACTAGGCTTGTCGGACCTCAAATAGAGGTTTGCATCATCTCGGACCGACACTAAGGAATACTCAATGTTGTGGAAGTTGATATCCACGGATACCCCCGCGTTCACCATCGGTGGTGCATGAGGCATTTTGTGTCCAACTTCTATAGAGCATGTAAAAACAAGGAGCTAGCTGATTTGCTCCAAGATTTTTGCCTCGCCTTCACTGCTCGTCGTTTCTTCAAAATATTTAACCAAATATTCATAGCTGCCGAACCGGGGGGCAAAGAATTCTTGATAAGGAACATGCTAGACAAGACTAAATGGGCATGTGCATATGACCACCTCGGAATGAGGTACGGTGACATGACAAACAACATGGCAGAATATTTCAACAATGTGATCAAGGGTGTGAGTTCATTTCCCATGTCAGAAATTATCGAATATACGTTCTTGAAGATGAATGAATACTTTCCTAGATATAGTGAGAAAATAGGGAAGCTAATTTCCGGGGAAAACAAGGCCAAGAAGGTGTATGAGTACCCCAAGAAGATCGACCATTGGATGACCTACCAGAAATACAAGGCGGACACAGTGGAGGTAGAAGAATTCGACAACACAAATTTGATTTATCAAGTCGTCGAGCCCGGTGGGATCACACAGAGTGGTGTGCAGTATGGAGGCGGGGCCTTCAAGGTTAATCTGACAACCGGCGAGTGTTCTTGTTGTAGACCAACCATATATCATATCCCATGCGCACACTTTATCGTGGCTGGTCGGAAGAGACATGTTGGTTACGAGTCCTCAGATAATGTAAGGATGAGATATTACACCATTGAAGTCGTCAAGGCCACATGGGCTAGGAGGTTCGAGCCCTTCCTGGACCAATCTGTTTGGCCAGACTACGATGGGCTTCCGCTATAACCTGATCCTACTATGAAGATCACGAAAGTAGGAAGACGCCAAACAAAACGTTTCAAGAATGACATGGATGATTGGGGTGGTGGTGTTTTCCCTATATGGGGCAACCAACATTTTGAAGAGCCTCGTGAAGCCGAGAACCCACCGGAAGACGTTGGTGCGGGTAGTACTAACGCTGGTTCAAAAAGGAAGAGAAAAAATGTTGCAAGTACAAGCAAAGAAGGTGGTACCAACACTGCTACTGTAAAAAGAAAGAGAACAAATGTTGATGGCAATGGCGGTAGGGGAGAAGGTGGTCAGACCCGTGGTCGTGGTAGAGGTGGTGGTCGTGCCAATAGTGGCCGAGGAGAAGGCAATGTTCAAGATGGAGGCCCGAGTGGTGGAAATGTGGAGAGTGCCCAGACCCGTGGTCGTGGCAGAGGTGGTGGCAGGGGTAGTGGCCGAGCAGAAGGTAACGTTCAAGATGGCGGTGGAAATTATGAGAGTGCCCAGACCCGTGGTCGTGGTAGAGGTGTTGGCCGGGGAAGTGGCCATGGTAAAAGTGGCCGAGGAGAAGGTAACATTAAAGATGGCGGTGGAAATGGTGAGAGTGGACAGGGCCATGGCAATAGTGGCCGAGGAGAAGGAGGGAGTGGCCATAGTGGTCGCAGAAATGTTGGCCACGGAAATGGTGATGGAGGTGGTGACCGAGGTGGAGGAAGTGTGGAGGGTGGCAATGGCCATGGAGCTGGAGACCGAGGTAGAGTAAATGTGGATCGTGGCAATGGTGATGGAGGTGGAGGCCGAGGTAGAGGAAATGTGGATTGTGGCAATGGTGATGGAGGTGGTGGACGAGGTAGAAGGAATGTGGATCGTGGTCATGGTGACGGAGGTGTTGGTCGAAGTGGAGAAAATGTGGATCATGGTCATGGTGACGGTTGTGTTGGTGGAAGTGGAGGAAATGTGGGTCATCGTCGTGGTGATGGAGTTCATGGCCGTGGCCATGGTGGTCCTACATGTTTTGGGATAGCCCATGGGCGTGGTGATCCCCTTGTTGACTTCGTAGGTACAAGCGGCAATGTTGGACAAAGTAGTATTGATGAGGACATCCCTAGTACATCACCACTTAAACAAGATGAAGTGAGACTTGGACCTATTAAAAGATCAAGGACCAAGCTACTAGAACAACAGGTGAATTCACTCCTTGTAGATTATGATGTTTGTGATAGTGTGAACTTTATACTGCCTAAGTCTATGCATTTATGTATGATCAGGTTTATTGATAACACAAACATGATGGTGGAAAACAACCAAGAGGAGCTGGAAAACAACATGGAGATGCTGGAAAACAAGATTACAAGTGGTGAAAACAAATGTACCATGGAGAAAACAAACATACAGGATGGTGAAAACAAGACTACCATGGTGAAAACAAATGGGCAAGATGGTGAAAACAATCATGCAAGTGTGGAAAACAACTACTAGCTTGTTATTCCACACTAAGAGAGAAGGAAAACAAGAGGAGGGCGCCCCATTGAATATCAATGCGCCATATAGAAATCCTACTATGAGTAGGTATGGTTTGTATACCATATTTGGCTGCACCCCCTAAAGTGGGTCGGTTTGTATCCTTTCTTAGAGTCCAAGTAGGAGTCCTAGTCCAAGAGGGATAGGTGCTTGCGCAAGGGAGCCCTTGTGGTCGCACCCCTCCCCCTTATATACTCCCCTCCTGCGAGTTGTGGAGATAGATCCAGTTTAAACCAAAGAAAACCCTAGCCTCTAGATTTTATTGCTTCTAAGCATTCATCTTGAAGTTTACCATTGCAAAGTTGTGTGATATCTTGTTATTCCATTGGGAATAGGAGGATACAGGACCACTTGTGATCTTTGATTACTTGTGCAAGAGTGTGTAGTTGAGAATATCCAAAGGGCTTGATTGTTGTTGCATCTGGCAACAGGGGTCATCCAAGTGAGAGGTCTCAGTGTAGCACTGGTTATCACAAAATCCAGAAAATCCACAAAGAGAGAGAGAAGCTCATTGAGAAGATTGGGCCACTGAAAGCAAAGTATGGGCACCTATAGGGGGGGTGACTAGGTGGTACGACTAATTTTAATTTTTCTTAAAGTTTAGGCGTACAAGAAGGTAAATTCTCTAGATAGTGCAACTAGTGGTGAATTTACCTATATGACAAGGCAAGCAATTAATGCAACACGAGTAAGTAAAGAGAGGGAGGAACGAGGTAACCGATGGAAGCACACAGAGACACGATGTATTTCCGAGTTCCTCCTTTTTAGGGGAGTACGTCTCGTTGGAGGGGTGTGAGCTCGCCAAAAAGGCCTACTCAACGCCACTAAGGCCTCGCCCTATTCTCCGATGAACTCCGCCACAAAGGCCTAGTTCACCTTCCACTATTGAACCCCTTTGAGGCGGGGATCGAATCCTTTACAAACAACTTGGGGCACACACCCACAACTAAATTGGGGGCTCCCAACTCTTCTTGAATCACCAACAAGTATCAAGATGCCTAGGTTCTCCACAAGAGGAAACCCTAGGCTAGATCCCTCAAGCTAGAGAGGGGGAAATGAAGAACGGCTCGGTGAAGATGTAGATCGGGGCCTTCTCCTTCAATCCTCCAAAGATCTTCAAGATTGGGTGGAGGGATTGGGAGTAATGAGAGATTTGGTGAGTTCTTAAATGCTCATAAATGCTAAGGGGAAGAACTAGATATTGGGGAAGAAGAGGAGGGGTATTTATAGCCCCTTATCACAACTAGTCGTTGTGCAGGAAAAATGGGACCGGAATATCCGGTTCAAGTTTGGACCGGAATATCCGGTCAGCTTCCTTCATGCAGACCCGCAGATCTGAACCGGATTATCCGGCTCCTCCGGAATAATCCGGTTCAAATAATCCGGCTCACTCCAGTACGCCAAACTTCCTGTCCTTAGCCGTTTTTGCGCAGTACCCGGAATATCCGGCTCGAGATGAAAAATCTGGATCAAATAATCCGGTCCACTCCAGTACGCAAAACTTCCAGTCCTTAGCCATTTTTGCAGCACCCGGAATATCCGGTCCGATATGAAAAATCCGGTCCGAATAATCCGGTTGACTCCAGTACGCAAAACTTCCAGTCCTTAGCCATTTTGGCGCTCCTTCATCAACACCCGGAATATCCGGTCCGATATGAAAAATCCGGTCCGAATAATCCGGTTGACTCCAGTGCGCAAAACTTCCAGTCCTTAGCCATTTTTGCGCACCTTCATCAGACCCGGAATATCCGGCTCTCTCTGAAAAATCCGGTTACCAATATTCCGGTTGGGTTCTGTCCCAAAACTCTCAGGCCAATCTTCACCGACTTTTCGGTGATCGATGCCGATGTTAAGTATAACACCTGCACGCTAAACACCTCGATAAATAATGTACTTAGTATTGTTAACTAACACACAAAACACTGGGAAAACGAAATGCACTTTCAATCTCCCCCTTTTTGGTGTTAGATGACAATACTAAGATTTGCAATAAAACCTTGACAAGAACATGTTTGAAACATGATGGAAACGTCTCCCCCTATATCTATGCATATCTTTTGTTTGCCTCAAATTCAAATAGATGTAATGATATATGGGGAGTAATTTCCAACAAGTAGCCAACATGTCAACGAACCAATATCACCAATATGTTGAGTGTACGATAGAAGTATATACCTTGTGCGAAGATAATATATCCAAGAATAACCAAGCACAACAATAGATAATATCCTCAACATATAAGATAGATAACCATAAAACCACTAACATAGATATTCCACGACAATATCCAGATAACCAACATAGTCTCACACACCATAGCACACATAGTTTTAACGAGACAATAAATGAGCAAAGTTCACGAAAAACGAATACTAAATGGACACAAGCTCTCGAGAAATGATAAAAGCATACGCTTGTGCCCGAACCCATGCAAATCCCGTAGTCTAATAGCTACTTCTCCCCCTTTGGCATCGAGACGCAAAAAAGGAGGGAAATAGCTAATCTAACGTCCCAACCACGGTCTAAGCACCAGAGTGCTCAGAAGACTCGCCAGCAGACTCCTCAGACTCTCCCTCAGCCTCGTGCTCAGCATCAGACGCCTCGTCCTCATCCTCCTCATCATCATCACCAGCTCCAGAAGTAGTAGCCTGAGTAGATCGGAGAGACGCCTCAATGCTCTCCCAGGGAGTGCAATCCTCAGCAGACCAAGCAGAGTAAGACTGAGCAGTGAGAGGAGCAGGTACATCACCAGTAGCACCACTCACGTGGTGCAGAATCTGACTCTGTGCGCTAGCCATGGCAGTATCTCTGCGATAAGCCCTGTACTGCTCCTTGTGGATGTCCACCTTCATGCAGAGCACATTGCGCTGAAACCAGGAGAGCTTCCTGACATGGCGCAAAGTGCTAATATCATGAATGGGCGCAGACTGAGAGCCAGTAGAGGGACCTCCCATAGAGGGACCACCCTCAAAAGGAGCATCCTGAGAAGTAGCAGCAGTCTTCTTCTTCCTCTTGATATACAGCCTCTTGACCTTGTGCTCAACCATGGGTAACTCTGTGTACTCCTTCCGCATCTCATGCTTGATGAGCATCATGATATATGGAGCATAGGGAATGGTGTAGCCACCAATCATAGCAGAGTATAGCTCGTGATAGATGATGTCCATCACATCCACAGTAAAAGAGACAGACGGGTCCTCTTCCTCCATGCACTCCTTAGCCACAATCAGAAGGTTGCATAAAGGAGTGGTGAGAGCATCATTGTTACCTCCACTCGGCACAAGGAAGGATCTGAAGATGCGAACCAGCTGATCATAGAGGGGAAGAAGTCCCTCAAGGCCCCCAATAGTGAATCTAGGAGCATACAACTCAGCCATGGCCACCTCCCTCCTAGGCCTATCAACCTCATGGACGCGGCGACCAAGAGGAGGGTGAGAGCTGTAAGAGTATCCAAGACGACGTGCAAACCTCTCAAAGGAAGCCTCACAAGCAGTGGTCTCAGACATCCACTTGAGACGGCACACTATATCATTACTACTGAACACCAGAGTAGACATAAACTGCATCACGAGCTGGGTGTTGTAGTTGCACTGGGTCTCCATGAGCTTCACAAGCCCAAACCGCTCAACAATACTAGCTGCATCAGCAAACTCCTCTTTCGCCTTGAGAGCAGCGAAGTCAAAGGGCTGCATCACACGGATAGGGTGACGGTAGTCATAATAGATATCAGCATAGATGTAGGACTGCTCCAGATTCCAGAACCGAGGATCAATATTTGCAATATGAGGATCGAGGTAGACATCCTTCTGCCTGAGCACATTGAACTCCGGAACAGGAATGTCGGTCTTATAGTTGAGCCGAGCCTTCCTCTTGTTTTTGACAGAAACCTGCTTGGGACGCTTAGGAATGCGCCGCTCAGAACCACCACCTGTGAAACAAGATAGTAGAAGGATAGCACAAGATGAGTACACTAGTGTCAAGCAACGGAAACAAACATGCATAAAAACAATAGAGGAGATTCCAGGGAACAATCTAGGTAGAAATCTGGGAAAGATTAATTTTGGGCTGTCCTCAATCAGTACTGGACATAGCCGGATATTCCGGTTCAAAACTGAACCGGATATTCCGGTCACCCGGATATTCTGGTTCAGTCGTGGACCGGATATTCCGGTAGTGCGGAAACAGCACAAAATTTAATCTAGATCTTAGACTTCCAAATTAGATCGTACACATGTGAATCTAATCTATCGTATCTAGCATGCAAAGGGACCTCTAAGGAACAAGTTCTACCAAGCGTTGCCAACAAAAACGCAAATCCATGGATTGGTAGGGTTATAGCACCAAGATTCAAAGAGATTCAACATTACCGGAATCCATGGAGGAAGATGCTTGGGTAGAAACGTTCCTAAGGACGAGGGGAATGAGATCCGGGCCAAAGCTTCAAGATCCCGTGGAGGAACCGGCCCGGGAGGCCAAGAATCAAAGTGGCGGCGTTTTTGGGGTGGAGAGGAGCAGATGGGGAAAGGGGCAAGAACTGCCACCTCCCCGTCGGGCTCCAGTTTTTATGATTTTTGCCGAACCGGATATTCCGGTTCATACTTGAACCGGATATTCCGGTACACCCGGATATTCCGGTCCAAAACTGGACCAGAAATTCCGGCTGCCTTCTGATCCGAAATTTCCTCGTTTCAATGGACGACACTAGTGCTAGAGAAGAATGGCTTTTTGATAGACTGGCTTAGGATAGAACAACAAACTGAAACTAGTACTTATCCCTCTCAAAAGCAAGAATCAAACCAACGAAAGACCAATTGAGTGGGATTTTCCTAGGACGAAACACTTAGACGAGAAAACACAAGAAATGCAATAAAATGACAAATAAAACCCAACTAAAATCCAACTCTTTGAAACGAAGAGGTTGGTGGCCTAAGCCACCATGTAAGAGATTATGGTATGCAACCGCGAAGATATATCTTGGGGGCATTGCCAATACTCAACATTGAAGCTCACAATTCAACATTAGAAAAAGAGAGATCACAATGAATTTTTGCTATGGGCATAATGGGGGGAGGGAGAACCCAGTGTGTTAGGAGAACACTCCCCCTATGTCCATGCCTACACCTAAGCTCAAACACGTTTCATCTATAGGGGTGTGTGCAAGATCCTCAAGTCAAGCTCCTAGAATCAGTCACATTTAGTTCATTCCTCAAGAATAAGAATCTTGCATCATCAAGTGGCTTCGTGAAAATATCTGCAATATTGTCCTTGGTGGGCACATAAGATAGTGCAATGTCTCCTCTTGCCACGTGATCACGGATGAAGTGGTGGCGGATCTCAATGTGTTTGGTCCTTGTATGTTGCACCGGATTGTATGCAATTTTGATGGCACTTTCATTGTCACACAAAAGAGGCACCTTATCCAAATGAACTCCATACTCCTTGAGAGTTTGCCTCATCCATAACAATTGAGTGCATGCACTTGCGGCGGCAACATACTCGGCTTCGGCGGTGGAAAGAGATATGCAATTTTGCTTCTTCGAGGACCAACTTACAAGGGACCTACCAAGAAATTGGCAAGCCCCTGAAGTTGACTTCCTATCATCTTGATCACCCGCCCAATCGGAATCCGTATAGCCATTGAGAGAAATTGTGCCCCCTTTGGGTACCACAAACCAAATCTTGGGGTATGAACCAAATAACGAAAGATCCTATGGACCACCATCAAATGGCAATCCTTAGGAGCCGCTTGATACCTTGCACACACACCTACACTCAAAACGATATCGGGCCTAGATGCACAAAGATAGAGCAAAGAACCAATCATAGAACGATAAAGCTTTTGGTCCACATCCTTACTCCCTTTTGGATTACGAGAGAGATGACACTTGACTTGCATAGGAGATGTCTTGATCTTAGCATCTTGGAAATTAAACCTCTTGATCATATCTTGGGTATACTTGGCTTGAGAAATGAAGGTCCCACGAGCCAATTGCTTGATCTCAAAGCCAAGAAAGAATTTAAGCTCACCCATCATAGACATCTCGAACCTGTCAGTCATAAGCTTAGAGAACTCATTATTGAAAGCTTGGTTAGTTGAGCCAAAGATGATATCGTCCACATATAGTTGGCATATTAAAATCTCTCCCTTTACTCTCTTGGTGAAGAGAGTGGGGTCAATCTTCCCAACTTCGAAACCACGATCATCTAACAACTCCCTAAGGTGCTCGTACCAAGCACGAGGTGCTTGTTTGAGACCATAGAGAGCCTTGTCAAGTTTGTAAACGTGGTTAGGAAAGTTGAGATTCTCGAACCCCGGAGGTTGCTTAACATATACCTCCTCTTTTAGTGGACCATTCAAGAAAGCACTTTTCACATCCATTTGTTGTAATTTGAAATTATGAGAAGATGCATAAGCAAGGAGGATACGGATGGAATCAAGGCGAGCCACGGGAGCGTAGGTTTCATCAAAGTCAATGCCTTCAACTTGGGTGTAACCTTGAGCAACCAATCTTGCCTTGTTCCTAATGACAATGCCATTCTCATCTTGCTTGTTCTTGAAAATGCACTTAGTGCCAATAACATTGTGGCAATCCTTGGGCTTCTCAACCAATCTCCAAACCTTGTTGCGCTCAAAGTTATTGAGCTCATCATGCATAGCTTCAACCCAATCATAGTCCTCAAGAGCTTCATACACTTTCTTAGGCTCCACCATACAGATATGAGCTTGATGCTCACAAAAATGAGCCAATTGCCTTCTTGTAGATCTTCTAGTTTGAACATCCTCCAAGACCTTGTCGTCTTGGGCATCAATTTGCTTCAAAGCTCTTCTTATTCTTTTGATGCGACGGGCTTCGATCTCCTCATTATTTCGAGGAGTGATCATCTTGATTATTTGGGTCCCCATCTTGACCAATATGGCCTTGATCATAATCATCATCATCATCAACAATATCTTCAACACTAGATTCAACTTGAGGAGAGGATGAAGAGGATGGTTGATCTTGGCCTTGATCTTGACTCGCATTAGTGAGAGGAGTGGGTACGACTTGCGGAGTCACTTGATCAATGAGAGGAGGGTCTTGAATATGTTCTTGGTTAGGTGTAATAGTTGGCTCCTTGGCTTGATCTTCTAATGTAGAGGAGGGCTCCACTAGAGTAGAGCATAGTCCTTCTCGAGTCGCCATAAGGTGTCCCTCGATGGGGCGGAAGAAACCCACACCCATCCTTCCTATGGCTTCTTGACGCATTTCAACATCTACATTTGAAACATGAAATTGCGCCACTTGGGAGCCGTCATTTTCCTCGAAAACCACACTACAAGATTCTATGACAATCCGTGAGGCTTTGTCATAGACTCTATAAGTGTGGGATTCGGCACCATAACCAACAAAAATACCCTCAATAGTTTTGGATTGAAATTTCGACAACCTAATACCCTTGATCAAATAGAAGCACTTACAACCGAATACACGGAAGTAGGATACGTTGGGCTTGTTGCCGGTGAGGATCTCATATGGGGTCTTGCCCAAGCCTTTGCGGATGTAGAGGCGGTTGGAGGAGTGGCATGCGGTGGATATGGCCTCGGCCCATAAATATTGGGGAGAAGAGTACTCCGCCAACATGGTCCTTGCCATATCCAAGAGAGTGCGATTCTTCCTTTCGGCAACACCATTTTGTTGAGGAGTGTAAGTGGCGGAGTATTGATGAAGAATGCCTTCTTCACTAAGAAATTCATCCAATGTATAGTTCTTGAACTCCGAGCCATTATCACTCCTAATAGCCATGATTTGCACATTGTGTTGACGTTGCACTTCGTTGGAGAAGTCGATGATGGTTTGTTGAGTCTCACTCTTGCACTTGAATAAATAAACCCAAGTGTATCTTGAATAATCATCGACAATCACCAAGTAATACTTCTTGCCGCCAAGACTTGCCTCGGGCACGGCACCAAAGAGATCAACATGGAGGAGCTCCAAGATCCTCTTTGATGAGATAATAGTCTTGGCCTTGTGCATGATGTCATGCATCTTCCCTTCAACGCACGACCTACAAACACGATCCTTTGCAAAGGAAACATTTTCTTTTAGTCCAACAATAAGGCCACCTTTGTGAAGACTTTGCAAAGTTCTCATGTTGACATGGGATAGGCGGCGATGCCACAACCATCCCAAGTCCGCCTTCCCGAAAAGACACATTGCTTGAGAGTTGGTGGACTTCTAAAAGTCCACCACAAACAACTAATTTTCAACATGTCCCACGTGAGCGACGTCAAGAGTCTTGCTCCTCAAAAGGACCACAATATCACCATCGAAAAAGACGGAAAAGCCCATCTTTCCAAGAGACCGGACGGAAAGTAAATTGTAACCAAGGGATTCGACAAGCATGACGTTCACGATAGTTATATCGGGAGCCACCACAACCTTGCCGAACCCGGATACCTTAGACTTGGACGAGTCCCCATACGTGACGGTTGCTTGGATGTCATTTGGTCGCAACTCCGTCACTAGTTCTTTGCTTCCGGTCATATGATTAGTGCACCCACTATCGAGAATCCATTTAGTCCCACCGGAAGCATAGCCCTTCAAGAGATCATTGACTAGTGTTAGGACCCGAGATGGGTCCCTTCATGTTAGCAACAAGGGTCTTTGGGACCCAAATAGTATAGTCAATGAAACCCTCAATAGGACCAACATATTTAGCTTGCACAACACCATAATAATCAACATATAAGAAATGGTGTGGATTGTTAGTTCCCGCGGAGGTGCTACGAGTAGTGGTGTCCCTCATGACATCACTACTCGAGGCAACATTGCTTGCTTGTGCGGGTGTGCTACGAGTAGTGTTGTCCCTAATGACAATGCTACCCGAAGCACCCTTTTGGTTCTTCTTCTTGTTCTTCTTCTTCTTGTTCTTCTTCTCGGCTACATAGCCAAGCCCTTGCTTGCCCACTTGTTGCCTTGGAACACTCAATTGTGGTCTAGCAATGACCGCATTTGAGCTCGGGGCAACCACTTGTGGGGTGGCTAGCACAACCTTCTCAACTTGAGTGCATTTGCCCTTGAGCCTTGCTAGCTCATCCTTCAACCTAGCATTTTCCTCAATAATATTTGCATGATCACAAGAAGAAGTAGAGGTGCTAGGATGGTTAGATTGAGTAAGTTGAGTTTGAAGTTGTTCATGCAACTCTTTGAGGGATGAGTGTTGGCTCTCCAAAGCTTTGTGAGCTTTGGTTAGCTTTTCAAACTCCTCGGTTAGTTTACCATGACCAACCCCAAACTCGAATTTATCATTTTTAGCCTTTTTATATTTAGCAATAGCAAGATCACGTTCCTTAATGATTTTAGAGACAAGTTCATTATGGGTTGATTCAATCGATTCAAGTTCATCCTCTAGAGAAACTCTACCATCATGCTCTTCTTCAAGAGTCATTGAGAGAGATGCAATTTCATCCGCATCCCTTCTCTCAACCTCACCTTTCTTCTCAAGGGCCTCTTGGGCCTCTCCCAATTGCCTCATGAGATGCTCAAAGTACTTCTTGGTCTCCCCTTGCATGTTAGACATAAAATGGTCCAAGGAGGCCCTTTCCTCTTCTTCTCTAAGACTAGCAATATGTTCTAGTTCATGAGGGGTCTTAGAGTTGGGAGAAGATGATACCTCCGTGGCCTTAGCCATGAAGCACTTGGCATTGCGTTGAGGAAGATTTTCATTGGGGGATTCAAAGAGGGATGACGAAGATCGAGTGGAAGCAATAGCTAGAGCGGCCACTTCACTTGTTGTTTCTTCTTCTTCATCACTCCCGGAATCATACTCCTCTTGAGTCAAGAGCACAAACTTGGTGGGGGATTTCTTGTTGAATGGTTTCTTCTTGAAGTGAGGTTTCTTGTATTCAACCTTGGACTTGTCCTTGCGAATGAGCTTGCCACTATGATGTTCTCTATTCTCGTAGGGGCACTCCGCGATGAAGTGATGCTTGTCTTGGCAATTGAGCTCCATGTAGTATTGCCATTCACGAAAAGAGTAAGCATCAATTTTAGGTGGATCTCCTCTAGGTATTATATGAGGATGTGGTACGGGAGGATCGGGAGAATAACTTCCGGGAACGGCATGAAATCCTCCACTTCCTTCCGTACTAGACTTAGCGGATTGTTCGGCGAAAGCATTTTTATGTGGTTCACCATCTACCCCTTTCTTGCCACCCTCCGGTTCTTCCGGAGGGGATGAGTCGACCACCTCCGGTCCTTTGGCTTTGAGGAGTGTTGTCATGAGTTGACGCAACTCATCAAATTTAGTGTCTATGGATGAGGTCAATGATTCTCTCAAAGCATTGAGATCATCCATGGTCACATTGCCATCGGACGGAGATTCAACCAACTCATCTCCCATACTTGAACTCTTAGGCGGTTAAGCCCGATAGAAGAGCCGAGGCTCTGATACCAATTGAAAGCAAAGTATGGGCACCTAGAGGGGGGGTGAATAGGTGCTACGACTAATTTTAATTTTTCTTAAAGTTTAGGCTTGACAAGAAGGTAAATTCTCTAGATAGTGCAACTAGTGGTGAATTTACCTATATGACAAGGCAATCAATTAATGCAACAAGTACGAGTAAGTAAAGAGAGGGAGGAACGAGGTAACCGATGGAAGCACACGGAGACACGATGTATTTCCGAGTTCCTCCTTTTTAGGGGAGTACGTCTCGTTGGAGGGGTGTGAGCTCGCCACAAAGGCCTACTCAACGCCACTAAGGCCTCACCCTATTCTCCGATGAACTCCGCCACAAAGGCCTAGTTCACCTTCCACTATTGAACCCCTTTGAGGCGGGGATCGAATCCTTTACAAACAACTTGGGGCACACACCCACAACTAAATTGGGGGCTCCCAACTCTTCTTGAATCACCAACAAGTATCAAGATGCCTAGGTTCTCCACAAGAGGAAACCCTAGGATAGATCCCTCAAGCTAGAGAGGGGGAAATGAAGAACGGCTCGGTGAAGATGTAGATCGGGGCCTTCTCCTTCAATCCTCCAAAGATCTTCAAGATTGGGTGGAGGGATTGGGAGTAATGAGAGATTTGGTGAGTTCTTAAATGCTCATAAATGCTAAGGGGAAGAACTAGATCTTGGGGAAGAAGAGGAGGGGTATTTATAGCTCCTCCTCACAACTAGTCGTTGTGCAGGAAAAATGGGACCGGAATATCCGGTTCAAGTTTGGACCGGAATATCCGGTCAGCTTCCTTCACGCAGACCCGCAGATCTGAACCGGATTATCCGGCTCCTCCGGAATAATCCGGTTCAAATAATCCGGCTCACTCCAGTACGCAAAACTTCCAGTCCTTAGCCATTTTTGCAGCACCCGGAATATCCGGCTCGAGATGAAAAATCCGGTCCGAATAATCCGGTTGACTCCAGTACGCAAAACTTCTAGTCCTTAGCCATTTTTGCGCTCCTTCATCAACACCCGGAATATCCGGTCCGATATGAAAAATCCGGTCCGAATAATCCGGTTGACTCCAGTGCGCAAAACTTCCAGTCCTTAGCCATTTTTGCGCACCTTCATCATCACCCGGGATATCCGGCTCTCTCTGAAAAATTCGGTTACCAATATTCCGGTTGGGTTCTGTCCCAAAACTCTCAGGCCAATCTACACCGACTTTTCGGTGATCGATGCCGATGTTAAGTATAACACCTGCACGCTAAACACCTCGATAAATAATGTACTTTGTATTGTTAACTAACACACAAAACACTGGGAAAACGAAATGCACTTTCAGCCACCCCATATCATCTTGGTATCAGATTCTCAGGTTTACTCGGTGAGCAAAGTTATCCCTAGTTTAGTTGTTTTTATTTCTTATCCTGAAAAAGCCATACAAAAATATTAGGTTTAGATTGAGCTAGAGCCTAGATCAACACCAAATTGCTACTCTCATTGCTGTTTCTTATTGATTTGCGTTCCTGTTTTTCTAGTTTTTAGTTTTCATCTATTAGGGTTCATCTAGTTTCCTTTTGTTCTATACCGAAAATCCCCACCAAAAATATTTGTGCTTTGATCTTGTTGCTCTCGGGAATTTTTAGACCTACAGCTTGTTTACAAGTTTATCTAGTTCCACGAGTTCATAAGGTGGTGTTGCTGCTGTTTTTCGATCCGAGCCATATCATATCCGAGCCCTAGTTGCTATCGGATTCTTGCCACGACACGAGTTTGCACCAAATCCCAGCCGCACCCTGTATCGCTGCCGTGGCCTGTTCCTTGCCCCGATCGGATCCATCTCGCTCTTACCAAACCGCCCACCTGTGCTGAAATTTCCTTACCGCGCGCGCCCTCACTCCTAGCTGCAGTCGGAGTCCTGTCGTGGCCCAAAAACACGTGAAAACGCTGCCGCCGCTGCCGCCACCCGCGCGCGTCCCTAGCCACTCTCAGATTCGACCCGCGCGCGCTTACAAATCCATCACCG